>JAUPFV010000001.1:341445080-343845080 GCA_036936605.1 Limnanthes douglasii subsp. nivea
GGGTGACGGTCATTTATGCTAAATGTTCGAGTTATAGGGA
Organism: Limnanthes douglasii subsp. nivea; assembly: GCA_036936605.1. Taxonomy (NCBI): domain Eukaryota; kingdom Viridiplantae; phylum Streptophyta; class Magnoliopsida; order Brassicales; family Limnanthaceae; genus Limnanthes; species Limnanthes douglasii. Next base: position 341,445,121 of record JAUPFV010000001.1, read on the forward strand.
AAAATATTTTATTGGTGATTTCAATTGTATAACAAAATCATATAAATAACTCGCTTGTACAAATTTATGTTTAAGAAGTTTGCATGAATTCAATAACATGATTTTGGATTGCTCCTTAGATGATGCTAGATACATTTGAACCCATTTACTTGGACCAACAAAAGAAAATGGAAAAGATTAGATATAGTCTTAGCTGATGAAAATATGAGGTGTTATTTTAAATTTATTCAGGTAAAACACTTAGCAAAAACCTATTCAGATCATTCCCCTCCCTACATTTCATTACATAATAGCTATTTCAATCATAAACCTTCTTTTAAGTTCCAAAATATGTGGAAACTACACCTAGACTTCAACCAAACAATTAGTAAATTTGGAATTCTCCACTAACTGGAAAGCCTTTATTTGTTTTTTTGGAAAAAGCTAAAAAGTCTCAAAGGTAGTAACTGGAAAGCCTTTATTTGATGAGGAAATAACTTATTTTGAAAAAAAAAACTACAAGAGGATCAAAATCGATAAAATAAAGCTACTCTGTCAAAAGATAATGCTAAATACATTCTTCTCTTCACAAGAGAAGAAGCATATTGGGAACAAAAAAGATCTATAAATTAGATAAAGAAGGATGAAAAAAATACCTCTCTTTTTCATAACTTTGTTAAAAAAAGGCAAAAAAAGAATATGATCAATGACACTTATAATAATGGTACATGGATTGATGATCAAGATAAAATATATGATCATGCAGTCAATTATTTCAAAGACCTATTAGCCATAAATAACGCTGTTAAAAAATATAATCCAATGAATGTCATTCTTAATATACTCTTTAATAAAAAATAATCAAATCCTCTTCAACATCCCCACAAAAGAAGAAATATATAAGAAAGTAAAAAGTCTATCACCAAATAATGTTGCTAGCCCTCATAGGTTTAATGCAACATTTTATCAAACTTGATGGTCCATAATTGAAAATGTCTTACACTTAGTTATAATTGACTAATTTAAGGGTAAATCTACTCCAAATAGATATTTTTCATATGTCATATACTTAGTTCCCAAAATAAAAAGCCCAAAACGATTGAAAGACTATATACCTTAATGGAATGAGGTATGGGGATCCAATCTCCCACTGCATATTCATGTTAGCTAACGAATACCTCATAAGAGGTATTAATAAGCTATTCAATATAAATCCATCAATGAAATGAAAAAAAAGTGAAATGGTTGTTAACTGCCTTGCATTTGCACATGACTTAAATGGTTTAATAACCAAGATTAAAAATTTAATACATTACTAAGCATTTACCAAGGAATACCTGGCGAATCCATTAACATGGATAAGTCAAGTCTAATTGTTTAAAAACGAAATCTTTTCCTATGAAATATTTTGTAGTTTCTGTCCATAATAGTAACAAAGCTAGTTTATATGATGACTTAGTAAGTAATGTAAGATCTAAAATTCATGATTGGGATATTAAATCCCTATCAAAAGTCCGTTAGTAATCCTTAGACTATCTAGTTTGGTGACATATAGTCCTTGAAATTTCAAAAGTCCAGTGGTAGTCTATGGACTATCCATTTTGGATAAAGTTAGTCTCATGAACATGTTTATTAAGACGAATAACTTTATCAAAAAAATAAAGTCAAAGGACTAGCTATATAAAAAATAAATAGTTGAGGGACTATTTGTCACAAAAATTGATAGCTAATACACACAGAAGGACTAATTTTATCTAAACTGGATAGTCCATGGACTACCAGTGGACTTTTAAATGTCCATAAACTATCTATCACTGAAATCAATAGTCTAAGGAAGAGTTATTATTCAAAGCCAAAAATCCTATCATACTACATCTAATGTTGCAATCTTCATAAGTCGGTTATAAACATAATTGAAAGACTTCATAATAGATTCCTTTGGAGGATCAAAGGAATTTCTTCATCCAATTATTTGGACTAAATGGATCTTAATAATAAAACCATATAAGGAAGATGGGCTAAATATTAAGAAAATTATTGATCTTCATAATACCTTCTCATGTATATTAAGGTTTATATTTTTAGAAAATAAAACTATTTGGGTGAGATACATGAAATATATTTATTATAATAACTCTCACCCTCTTCTTAAATCAAACAAAAAGGTACTACAACTTGGAAGATATTACTCTCTATAAAAGATACCGCAAAACTTTATATTACTTGGATATTAGGTAAGGTAATATGGATTTTGGTTGGAAAAATGGTTTAGAGATAAACTGATATAGACCAGACAACCCACAACTATGTAGCTGTTTTGGACAGACGCGAATTGACTTTATTTGTCACTCGAGTATCAGAACTAGGAAAAATCGGTACTCAAATTGAGCGTCTCGACGAGCCCAACAACTGTGAAAAGCCTGACAACATCACAAAATTTGGACGTCAAATTCTATTGTCTAGTGTCAAAAACCCTATTTTATCATTTTTATACTTTATTTTATTTTATTTAATATATATATATATATATATATATATATATATATATATTAATTAGTGAATCGAATCTAATTGAACTCAGATTTTATTTGATTTTTATTTTTAATATCTTTGTTGTATTTTAGAATATTTTATTAAGATTTTGGATGTCTCATACATAAAGCATCTTATACTATATTTGACCGTCACACTTTGATTAATTAAATTTTTGGAATTATTTCTCTGAGTCTCCCTATTTCTCTAATCTAGGATTAGGTTTTATCGTTATTTATTTCTTCTAATCTTCCGCCACGCTATCATAAACCAATAAACAACTTTGTAAATGAGAGTAACACTGCCTGGTATATTAAAGATATGGTGAAATACTTCTGGTTGAATAGAACTTGGGATCTAACTAAGTTTAATCAAAATATTACTTTTTCTGACATTAAATTGATTCTAAATCTTTCAATCCACAATGATCAAGAGGATAAAATATCATGGTCGATTGATAATTTAGGTAACGTCAATACTAAATTAACTTGGAACAACTTAAGGCACATAAGTAATCCTTCTATTTTTATAAGATTTTGAATAACATTATTTCAGCGAAATACTCATTTCTGATTTGGAAATATGAAATTTTGGATCTCTATGGATAGTAACCTTAAAAAATAAACTTAATATAGCTTCTAAATATCAATCTTCTTTAACATTGAAATAATTAATCATGTTATTATTAACCGTTCCATGACTTGGTATGATTGGTCTTATTTAGCTGGAATATTTTGTCTAAACATAGGTAGATATATGACTATACACCATCTAATCAGGTTTTGGTTCTGGTCAACTAACAAACCTATTCACGTTCAATGATTCTTTCTATAGTTTGCTGGTTTTGGCACTTTAGAAATAAAGCAAAATTTGATAATCAAACAATTTCTTCTAAAGTTATATTAGACAAAATACATTTTATATTATCTAGATTAGATAATATTAATATCTTAAATACGAATTTGGTTAGGTAATATTCACATTGTTAATAAACTTCGCAACTACTTTCATATTGATAACCCAAGTAAGGTTAAGGTTTTGAAATGGATATACCCCATTGATAATAGACTTAAGTTAAATTCATATGCATTTTTACTATCAAATGGTGAATCCAGTGGTATTGGACTTAACAAAGATAAAAAAAATAGTGTTTCTCTAGTTGTGTATGACAGGTTATATGATAAACAAAACCCTTTGCATAATGTAAGGCTATTTTAGATGTTCTTATCATATGTAGTCAAAACTACTTAAAAAATATTAATATTAAATATGACCCAACCATTCTAATTGATATGCTGGTTAAAAACTCCGGCCATTGGTTCTTGAACGCATTCATCAATTATTGTAGAAAACTAATCCTTGTCAACCATGACTATTAAGTATATTTCTAGAACTCAGAATTAACATATTGACTAGCTAGCCCACTGGACCCTTAAATTCAAGATAAAATAGGATTTTTTATTTGGTATGTGAATGGTTATAATAATAATTGGTATTGAAATCAAGAGGAACATGCTAAAGGGTATCAGTTCTTATCTCAACAAGAATATATATATATATATATATATATATATATCTATAATCCTAAGGAAGTTTGTTGATGTCCGAAGAAAAATCAGTTGGAACTTCTATTGGTTTCCAATTCAAACTCAATGTCACTCAAACATCAATCGAGGCATCAGGTAAGAAGTACATGTAGGGGATACGTTCTAAAAATATTATTGGTATTATTATGTATGCTATGATTTGCACGAGATCTGATCTGGCCTATGCCGTAAGTGTTTTGATCAAATTCATTTCGAATCCAGGAAAGTCGCATTGGCATGCAATCAAGTGGCTCATGAGATACTTTAAGGGCTCAACTTATGTATGGTTATGTTATAATAAGAAAGATATTGGTCATATAGTGATGAAGGGGTATGTAGACTTCGATTACGCAGGTTGCATCGATAAAAAGAAGACTTCTTCAGGTTATTTATTTACTGTGTTTGGAGGAATGATTAGTTGGAAGTCTTATATATAGAAGGTCATTACATTATCGTGTAGGGAATATCGAGTATATGGTTGCGTTAGAGGCCATGAAGGAGGTTTTTTGGTTGGATAGATTTTGAGAGAATTCAGTAGGTTTTGAGCAAGATGTGGTTATGTTATGTGACAACATTAGTGCTATTCATTTGATGAAAAATAAGAGATTCCATGCGCAAACTAAACTTATAAACATTAAGCTGCACTTTATCCACAAACTGCCTAAGACTGCAAGCGAGAATATTATTTTGATCCTCTGACTAAGGTATGATCGATTTCAAAACTCACAAACTGCCTGAGACTGGTGCAAGTCTAGGAACCAAGTGAGCTAGTTTCTAAAGAGTAAAATATTGGATACAACATATATTGGAGTTACTATAAGCCTATGTGGAGAATTGTTAAGTGTATGTTATAAATAACTCGTCAACAAAGGTATTGCTACTACATATGTGTTTGATCTACCATTACATGTATAAGCAGGAACTACTGAAACTCTATTGTGCTTGAGCCGTGATTTAGTTGTGGAGACGTCTACTGCTCCTAAGGGTTGATACAAAATGTAGAAGACTAGTAATTTTTGGGTCGAAAGAAATACGCATTGAGTCGAAGCAGGACTGGTCGAAGCAGGGTGGTTAACCAAACGAATCAAAAGTATCACTATGATCCAAAGCGCACAACGTATTCCTTTTATTAGGTTTCTTATGTTAATTGAGATTCCATATATTAATGGAGCATTAATTATTTTAATCGTTGATTAATGGGCTTTAATCTGGAGCATGAAGAATTAGAGTTTCTCTAAACCTATAAATACTAGATAATACTCTAATTAATAATGTGATACAGCTCTGATTATAGAGAGAAATTTACGTGAGAATAAATTTTCTGACCGAGTGAAATATCTCTAAATCTTTGGGAAGATAAGTGAGGAGAGAGCGAAATAGTAAATAAAGAATTTTGTGAATCAAGTTATTTTTTGTTATATAGAGTGATTGATTCATTTGTGTTTCGATAATCTTTCTATAACATACTTATATATAAAAGAGTGTATGCTGCCCGCGGATATAAAATTTTTTTACTATCCGAACTACTTTAAATTTTGTCTTGTGTTTTTGGTTTTATTACAATTTTTTCATCTATTATTCCTTGTTGTTCGTTTTATATTAGACAATTAGATTGTTCTTTCATTTAGATTTGTTTAATTGTATTTTTTTGCCGTGATCGGTCAATGTGCAAATTTTAATCCTAAGGTACAAAATATTTACTTCTAGAATTTTTTTAAACACAATAACCTCTTTCGGTTTTTCTTATTGAAGCATTAAAATTAATATTGAAGCATTAAACCTACTTCATAAATATAATTCATAACCATGATTATTATTTTTAATGAAAATATTGGTGAAATCTACGATTAAGTTTTTCAAAAATTGTGATATCAGTCAATATTAACAAACAATAAAAATACATGATATATTAATATTTTGAATAAACTTAAAAAGTTGTTCTTTTTTTTAAGATTGGGAGTTTCTTCCAACAAATTATTTTAAGATTGATTTTTAAAAAGTAAGTAGAGGATCACAGTAAACACCAAGTCAAAATGATAAATTGGCAATTATCCACATATATCTAATGTTATGTTAATTGACACCTCAAGGGTTAGTTGAACTTAGGAAATTGCATAAGAAAAATTTCTTATTGCAAATAATTAATGATAATCAAGATAAGTGATTTAAAAGCTTTTAAGTGAACAAATTTTGATGAACTAGTTCTTCTTTGTTTGATTATAATTCAAGTTCCAATTTTTATATACGGTTCAAGTTTTATAAATAGGAGATGCGTTAGAATCTATTTTAGTTTAAAGTAGATTTTATATTTTATTTCAAAATAAACTTTTTGGAGAAAGTAAAAAAGCAATATCTCTCCAGTTTTTTGCTTTTAAAGAGATAATTAAAATTAAAGTATGTTATATGATTAGAGGTTACACCTTTATCTTAGATGGCATGTTGGTGAACAGCTGCAGATCTAATGTTTTAATTTTAGAGTCAATGTTGGATTTTCTCATTTTATAGTATACAACACTTTATCTATTCTAATCATGTCTGTTATTGCAAATATGATGAGTGTTGGTGAGGATAAAAGTAGCCTGAGGGTAGGCTGGTAATTTCAAGTGGAGTTTCAAAACGGAGTAAGGGTGTTTCAGGATGGTGTGAAGGTGTTTCAAGGTGTTTCAAGGTGGAGAGAGAATTGAGCAGTTTGGCAGCAGTAAATTTTGTTACCCATAGTTAATGCTGGTGGTTGGGTATTTATAGTATGAAATTTGGGCCCTTATGGGCTTTCGGGTCAAGTTTAATGGACCTGGGTCATGTTTAAAGACCCATGAGTTTTAAGCAGATGGGCAGGTAGCTTAGTCAGATAGTGTTTAGGTTTTTTAGTACTTTAGTCATAGTTCGAACTGCCTTAGGCTTGCAGTGTTCGAAGTCATCTGCCCGGTTCAAAAGTCCTGTCCGAATTAAGTTCTTGGAGCCTGTCCGGTTTACGGAGAGATTTACTTTGGGCTGCCCTCCCGGGGAGCACTTCGAATTCGGACTCATCAGGAGCCCCTTTTTTAGGTATTTGAACAAGTGTCCTTGTCAAAGAACTGAAAAATAGTCCGATTTAGGAAGTGGTTTTTCAATTCGAAGAGAGTTGAGGACGGACCCGGACAGACCAATTGTTACAAATTCCAAACGGTTCTTGTCAGAGTTAGTGGGACACGTGTCACTCTCTGGTTGGTCACTTTAGCCGTTTTTTCACCTTGAAATTCGCACCACTTTCTCGAACAAGTTACCTCTTTTAAATGTCATTAATGACATCAGCGCCGTCTTTTAATCATTGCCCAACTTTTCGGATTCTCCTAGGAATCAACCCCTTTTTTCACATTTACTATAAATTCTATTCACCTTTCACTATCAACCCCTTTTTTATCTCTCTAAAACTTCAAAATTTCTTTAGCTGTTTATGTTCACAGCAAGAACAGCACTGATCAAGGGCGGTTGGCTTAACCTCTCAATATTGGAGAAAGCTCAAAGAGTTGAAAAAGAAAAAAGACTTGCAGCAGGGCTTCCAGCGTCGCCTGTCGAGAAACCAGCCCCTTCAATCGAAGAATCTGAGAGAGGTTCATCTTCTTCTAAAGGTACAAACCCTAGAAAACTCTTTCAATCAACACTCTCCCCCATAGTATCTGGCTCTTCAGTTCAAGAGTCGACCCCTATTGTTGAACCGGGGGTCACTGCCACAAGTGTTAGGAAAAAATCCTCTTTCATTGCTATGGGGTCTGACTCCGACCATTCCCCGGATAAACTAATCATGAAAAGGCCAAGTAGGTTGGTTAAAGGGCTTTCTTCCAAAAATACTAGTGAATCAGGATCCGGGGCAACTATTAGGACTCTCCGGGAAAGGCCGGCCGGTCCGGGGGCTAGCAGTCCTCTACCTCCCAAAGAAACTTCAACCTCAGAAACTCAAACTGAGGTGATAAGTCGAAAACATTCAGAGGGTCAACAGTCTGGAGGATCAGTTATGCCAAGCCTCAACCCTCCCCGAGTGGTTTCTACAGAAGCTCCCCTAACAATAATGGAGGAGAGGATGGAGGACTCCACCGAGGAGGTTAGATTTGAGTCCGAGTCCTCCGGACAAGCTGAAACTGTTAGAGTTGCTGTCAAGAAAGGCAAAGAAGACTTATATCTGAGGCATCCGGACCTGCCGGAGAGCCTCGAAGGGAGAGTAGGGCCATGTTTTCATAAGGTCGAGCTCAAATATCTTTCATCTCTGTTAAAGACCAAGTATGCGTTCATCCATACTAAAGATCTGGGACGACTGCGTACTAAGTGGGGGATCCCTGAGAATGTAAAGATTCGAATTCCCATCGATCCAGAGACCCCGATGGATTGCAAAAGAAATGAGATAGTCTTCTTTACGGAGCTATTCAATTGGGGACTTAGGTTCCCACTGGACCCAGAGATAGTGCGCTATTTTCACTTGGTCAAGCTATGTCCAACACAGCTAAGCCCTAACGGTTGGTACACCTTGATGTCATGTATTATGGCGTCTAGGCTGTCTGGAATCCCTCATCCTATGGAAGAGTTTGCAGCTGTGGCCAACTTGTGCAAACACCATCAGTTCCCCTTCTACCATTTCAACATGGGGAACGATCTTAAAGCTGTTGACGATCTCCTGGAGTCGGAGAGCAAGTGGAGGAGCCAATTCTTATTCGTCAGTGGCTCATGGGAGAATGGCAAGAAAATCAAGACCGGGGAGAATCCTAGCCTACTTCGAAGTAGATGGAGGAGCGATCGTAAGCTTCTCACCTTAATTCTCTGTTCGAATTTCCCTTTTCTTTCAAGTTTATGCTAATTAGTTTCTCTTTTGTTTTATCAGAGCTGCCAAAGGAGTTCGGAGATTATCTGAAGGCCGGACAGGTTACCTGTGGCAAAATCAACGCTTGGGCCGCAGAGAACTGGGAGAATCGGTTCCATAAAGCCTTCACTGCTGGGAACTTGCAAGGTCTCACCTGTGGAACACCACGGGTCGAAGAGATCTAACTTGGGAGGAGCTCTCCACACAACCTGATGAAGACATCGTGCTAAGAAGATCTCACGAACTGGACGGGACTCTCTTCCTTCCTGCCCGGGCCAAAGCCCCAAGTAAAATGAAGGGCAAGAAGAAGAAAGGCAGGAAAGCGGTAGAGGATACTGAGAAAGAGGCCCCAACAGACTCAGAGGTGCCAGCCCAGGCTCAAGTTAATGCAAACCTTCTACAAGTGGTAGAACAGGAGAGCGAGAAATAAGGAGTGAATCCCCCAAAACCTTCAAGGGCTTCCAAACGGACTCGTAAGCAAGCAAGTGACAGTGCTGACAGGGAAGTCAAAAAGAAAAAGACTTCCCAAGGAGAAGAGCTCGCTCTCCGGGATCCGGAGCCCACTTTCCCAACCGATCCGATGTTAGCCGAAGAGATCCCAGGGAATCTTAATGAAGGGATTCCAATGGAATTCCATACTGATGAGATTGAAAGGGGAGAGATTAACATGGATGAAGTGGACGTCACCGGTCTAGGTGCTCTAGGTGATTATTTCCTTGGCCTGTCCAGAGATGAGTTCGCAGGGCCATATGTTCTCCCAAGTAGTTCCAACACAGTTAATTTCAATGGTAGGACTTTTATGGTTTCCAGTAAGAGGGACGTTATAGCCCATTCTCTCCTTAGCAACGTGCAGCCAGTACTTACTTTGGAAAGGAAAGTCCGAAGTCAGGCAAACACCATCAAAGAACTCAAGTCTGAGAAGGAGAAGTTGTCCGATGACCTCAGGACTGCTGCTACTAAGGTTGATTTGCTTAAGGAGTCGAACGAACAGCTAAAGAAGAATCAAAATGAAAGCAACACAAAAGTTGCTTCTTTAGAAGAGACCGTAAAAGATCTCCGGGCTAAGCTGTCCGGACTGGAGAAGGACTTGACAGCCTCAAGAGGAGAAACTGCAGCAAAGGAGAAGCTTGTCACCAACCTGACCACTGACAAAATTGCTTTAGAGAATGCAGTGACTCAGGCTGTTGAAGAGAAAGCTGCTTTGGTGAAGGATCAAGAGGCCATGATCAAGGCCAAAATCAATGCTTATGCCAGGGAGATGATACGGAGTGAAGAATTAATGATTGAAAAAGTGAAGTCCGATATGGTCCTCCTGTTTCACGAGAAGTTCCCGAAGAGGAGACTAGGGGACTTATGGCGCTATGTAGATGACGATGAAGAGGAAACCGGAGAGAGTCCAGGTGAGGAAGAGATTGACCCCAAGGGTAAGAAAATTGTCGAGGAGAAGAGCGACATCAAAGGCAAGAAAGCAGATGAGGGTGAGCCATCTTCAAAGGCTCAACCTTAATTTATAATTTGTTTTGTTTATCTTTTGTTTGAACTAAAGTCCTTGGAAGGCCAAGGCACCTTTTTTGTGATGGTGTCCGTATTATTCGGACAGATTTTTGTACTGTGCCCAAACTTACTCAAAAAGTCCTTGGAAGGCCAAGGCAACTTTAAGTTGTTGAATGAATGCTTTTATTTTACTCAACCATCTTCTTCTTTTGTTACTTGTCTTACTTTAGACAGCTAGAATTTAAGTAGCTTTGAGCTATTGTATTGTGAGAGTGTTTAGTTTCTCTGGCTAGAATTTAAGTAGCCCTTAGACCTTTCAGTCCGGGTAGTATGACAAGCAACAGAAATTTGGAAAAACTTAGAAAATTATTGAAGAAGGCATCAAGTTTTATTGAAAGCTCTCCGTGCCACCGAAGAGGGGAAGGTATGCCCCCAAATATTTACATGGATGTTTAAACAAATAAATATTTACACAAGTTTTATTCCAAGTACATTCGTAGGTGTTCAATATTCCAAGGGTGAGTTAAAACCCTGCCATCTTTGTCTTCCAACCAGTATGTCCCAGGCTTGATTCTTTCAACCACAGTATATGGACCCTCCCAAGTTGGGGCCAGCTTTCCGAAGAGCTTTTCCTTGGTATGCAAGAAAACTTTCCTCAATACTTTATCTCCTGGTTGAAAGTCCCTTCTTTTAACTTTAGAAGCAAACCGGCTTCTCATCAAGCCCTGATAGTGTGCCATTCTAAGATGAGCTTTAACTCGTCTTTCTTCAATCAAATCAAGCTGATTTCTAACTGCCATCTCATTAGCCTGCCCGGAGAAATTATGAACACGAAATGAGGGGAGTGTCTTTTCTATGGGAGCTACTGCATCCATTCCATAGACCAAGGCAAAAGGGGATTCTTGTGTTACAGCCCCAGGTGTTGTCCGGTAGGCCCATAAGACTTCTTGTAGATAATTAGGCCACTTTCCAGCAGCTCCTTCTAAGTTTTTCTTTAAGCCGGAGAGAATTGTTCTATTAGCCACTTCAACTTGCCCATTGGCTTGAGGGTGGAAAGGTGAAGAAAAACAGTGCTGAATACCTCTTGAGGCACAGAAGCTCTCCATCTCTCTATTATCAAACTGTGGCCCATTGTCTGTTGTTATTTTCTGGGGGACACCAAATCTGCAACATATGTTGGATAGAATGAACTTTATAACAGCTTTTGATGTTGTCCCTGCCAAGGGGGCTGCTTCTATCCACTTCGAGAAGTAGTCAATGGCTACAATTATGGTTTTACGCCCTCTGGACGCCACAGGGAGAGGCCCAACTAAGTCCAATCCCCATCGAGCAAAAGGGATGGGCTCAGAAATTGATTCCAAAGGAATGGCTGGTACATGAATTTCATTGCTGTACCTCTGGCATGGGTCACACCTCCTTACCAGCTCCTTAGCATCTTTCATTATTGATGGCCAATAATATCCGGAGAGAAGCACTCTTCTTGTTAAAGCTCTAAATCCACAATGGGCTGATCCCTCACCATCATGCAATTCGGAGAGAACCATTTGTGACTCATGATCCCCTAAACAGCGTAGGAGAGGTTTGCTATAGGACTTTTTGTACAAGATTTCTCTAATCATAATGAAACCACGAGCCCTGTGTTTCAACGTTCTGGCTTGTGATTTATCCAAGGGCACGATGCCATCGGACAGATATTGCATAAGAGGAGACCTCCAGTCTTGAGGCCGGTTTACTTGTATTTCAAAGACTTCCTCTTTTTCACCTTCATCAAGTTGAATAGAAGGGCTTTCGAGCACATGGATCCATGGATAGGACTCCGTATATGCTATCGTTGCCAATGAGTCTGCTAGCTCATTCTCTGTCCGGGGAATGTGCTCATAGACAACAGCTTTAAACTTTGACGCTTCATTTTTAAGGAGGAGCAAGTATTTGATCAATTGCTCCTTTATAGCCTCTGACAGGCCTAGAGCATGGTGGACAAGCAATTGGGAGTCACTTAGTAGCTTGACCCTTTTTGCTCCACAGATGTAGGCCAATTTCAACCCAGCTATAGCCGCCTCGTATTCGGACTCATTATTGGATGCCCTGAAAGCAAAACAAATAGCTTGGAACATATTGTCCCCGTAGGGGGAAGTGAGACATATTCCTGCCCCAGATCCCATGGTACTGGATCCTCCGTCTGTTCGGACAATCCACACTTTTTTGTCTTTTGAATCAGCAGGTTGTTCTGAATCCCAATCAGAATGGAACTCAACTAGAAAGTCAGCCACAGCTTGAGCTTTTACTGCTGTCCGGGGTGCGAAGTCTATGTCGAAGTCTCCCAACTCTACTGACCACTTTGTCATTCTGCTCGAAATGTCTGCTTTTTGAAGGACATTCTTTAAAGGGAAAGATGTCCGGACCACGATAGGATGAGCCTGGAAGTAGGGCCTCATTTTTCTTGCAGTTATCACCAAGTTCAATGCTAGTTTTTCGAGTTTCAAGTAACGCCTCTCAGCATCAATCAGGCTTTTGCTGATGTAGTACACTGGGTGAGGATACCCATCAACCTCCCTTACTAACACAGCACTGATGGCACAACTTGAAACAGCCAGATATACAAAAAGAGTCTCCCCATCGACTGGTTTAAACAAAGTCTTGGGAGAGGACAGATGCTTCTTGATTTCATTGAATGCCTCATCACACTGTGGTGTCCATTCAAACCCCTTTGCACCCTTCAGGGTTTGAAAGAATGGAGCACATCTGTCCGAATACCTGGAGATAAATCTGTTCAAGGTTGCCAACCTCCCCGTTAATCGATGTACTTCTTTAATGTTTCGAGGAGGCTCCATTTGGAACAAAGCATCGAGTTGGTCCGGGTCGGGCTGTATTCCATGCTCACTTATGATATACCCTAAGAACTTCCCAGACTGCACTCCGAACACACACTTTTCAGGGTTTAATTTTAAATTCACTTTGGCCAAGTTGGCAAAAGTCTCTTGGAGGTCGGACAAGTGCAACTGCTCATCCACGCTTTTCACCATCATATCGTCAATGTAAACCTCCATATTTCTTCCAATTTGATCAGCAAATGCCTTGTTGACTAACCTTTGATAAGTAGCCCCAGCATTTTTCAAGCCAAAGGGCATCACCTTGTAGCAGTGTAAACCTCTATCAGTGACAAAAGTGGTATGCACTTGATCTTTTGGATCCACCTGGATCTGATTGTACCCGGAGAAGGCATCCATGAAGGAGAGTAGCTTGTTCCCAGAAGTAGAGTCTACTAACTGATCTATCCGGGGAACCGGATACAAGTCTTTTGGGCAAGCTCGATTGAGGTCTGTGAAGTCAATGCACATACCCCATTTACCATTCTTCTTTTTACCAAGACAGGATTGGCAGTCCACAAAGGGTACTGAGATTCTTTAATGTGCCCCATCTTTGTGAGTCTGTCAACCTCTTGTACAATGACATCAGCCTTTTCTTTTGAGAAAGCTCTCCTTTTTTGTACCACTGGTGCCACATCTCTCCGGACTGATAGGTGATGGGAAATCACCTCTGATGGAACTCCAGTAACATCAGCGTTGCACCAAGCAAAAACATGCTGATGGTCTTTCAAGAATTTCAACATTCCTTCTTTCAGTATTGGTGGCATTTTGGACCCTATCTTGACGCTTTTTCCTTCTTCCAAGCAGTGTGTCTCAACCTCTTCAATCGGAATCAACACTCCGGGGGTCTCTCTGGGGTCATCAATTTCACCCTCACCCCAGAAAGGCCCTTAAACTGCTATTGATCGTTTATACGGACTGCCCCCAGCGTTCGTGGAGCCAAGGCAGTGGCATAGCATTCTCTTGCAACCTTTTGGCTGCTCCGGAAAACCCCAACCTGTCCCTGAACAGCATACTTTAGACACTGATGGACTGTCGAAGCCACTGCGTGCATCCTAGAGAGCCAAGACCTCCCTAGAATAGCATTATAACAGGTGGGACAATCCACCACAATGAAGAGTATTCTAACCATTTTCTTGAAAGGGCCCCTGCCCAACAACACTTCTTCTTCAAACTCCCGATCACATCGGCTGAGCTGCCCGTGAAGCCTACAATTGATCTGTCCGACTTTTGAATCACAGCTGGATTTTTCATTTTCTTGTAAGTGTTTAGAAAAAGGATATTGGCAGAGCTTCCAGTATCCACCAAAATTTGCCTTACCTCATTGCCCCCTATAGATGCTCCTATGACAACCGCATCCTCATGAGGGCCAGCAATATCTCTCAAATCATCCTCATCGAAGACTATGAATGGGAACGAGTTTGGAGATTGATAGGATGTCATGCCCCCTTCTAGTTGGGAGGCCAAATTATGAACATGTCTTTTTCTTGATGAAGTGGTAGGAGCCGTTACAGTGTCCCCTCCGAAAATTGTCAGTGACTCAAAGAATTTAATGAGCCCGGAGACCGACTAGAACGCTCCTCTATAGCTCCCACTCTGTTCCTTATTGGATCAGGATCCAAGTACTCAGACTCTACATCAAACCTTTCAACTATTACCATAGCCCCCTCCAGGGCAGCGTTGCTTGGACCAACCCTATGAGTGTTATCAGGCCTGTTGCCTCCTCTCCTTTTAACGTATGCACCCAACTTCCCTCTTTCAATCAAGTTTTGTACCTCTTGTTTCAATGCTATGCAATCATCGGTGGTATGGCCAATATCATTATGGTATTGGCAAAAGGAATTATTTCGATGTTCTCTGGGAGACTGCAAGGTCGCTGGTCTCCGGTAGTGTACTTCATCTTTTGTTTTATCGAAAATGGTTGCCACACTTTCTTTGAGCTCTAAAAACCACTCCGGTTGGACCCATGACCCTCTTTTGTTTCTAGACTGTTGGCTTTGTGCAGGAGCAGCTGGTTGAGACTGAGCTTTTCCCCTTCCATGCCCCTGTCTGGTTTCTCTTGCTTTGTTCCCGGACTGGTTTTGATTTGGAGTTGGTGCCACCGGGGTGGATCTCACCTGTCTGTGCACCCTGGTCTTTTTCGTTTCATCAACATTTATTTGCTTGCCAACTTGGTTCAGCAATCCTCCCCAGGTCATGGCTTTCTTCCTGGTCACCGAATCGGCCAGGTTACCTGGGTTCAAACCTTGTCTCAGGGATGCTATTGCTACCTGTTCAAAGCAATCAGCCAACCCATTTTTTGTGTTTACAAAACGACTTATATACTCTTTTAATGATTCGTTTGGTTCCTGGGCACAATGGATTATGGTATCTCCATTACCCTTCAGTTCCTTACTCCCCACAAATTACCTTCGAAAGGCCACCCAAAAAGTATCAAAGTCTTTAATACAACCCTGAGGCAGGCTGTTGTACCATTTCAGAGCACTCCCCGTAAAATACTGGGAGAATGCCCTACAGAGTAGTTTATCATCATCATCAAAGTTCATCATGAAGTTCTTGAATTGCTCCAGATGATTGTCCGGATCAGTACTACCATCATACTTCTCCATCTTGGTGCTGTCAAACCTCTTGGGGAGGTTTCCGGACAGGATTTTAGAAGACAGTGGAGACTGCCTCCAATTCCTTCCAGGACTAAACACGGTATCCTCATTAGGAGTTGCAAAGATACCTGGCTCATCGTGGAAAGCAAAGGGATCCATCAACATCTTGTCTGTATACCTCCGGTGGTAAGATGACCCCTTTCCAATATGCCTCTTCATTCTTCCATGGTGATCTCTTTTTCTGGAATACTTTTTAACTTGCTTTTGTTTCTTCTTGGTTCGTCCCTCATCACTGCTAGAGGACAAGGACTTTTCATTTCCCTCACTGTCCGAAGAGCTGTCCGAAGACTCTGAACTCGAGTCAGAACTCTCCACAGGCTTGGACCGGTGAGATTTTTTAGAGCTGGCATGCGTCTTCTTAGTGCTCACATGAGTTTTGGAAACCTCATGCTCTCTTGGGTTATCGGTGTGGTGAGCAGCTGATGCCTTGGATTTCTCTTTCACGCCCATCTTGGCTTTTTCAGCCCTCTGAGCTTCTATCTCAAGTTTTAACCTGTCGCGCTCTTGAACAGTATACTCATCGTTCTCTTCCACCACTTCTAGCAAAGCTGGTGGAAGCTCTGGATTATCCGGATTCATTCGGACAGAATTTCTTTACTTGGTTTCGAATACTTGATTCAGGCACCGTCGCCTCCCACTGTGGTCGCCAATTTGGTGAGGATAAAAGTAGCCTGAGGGTAGGCTGGTAATTTCAAGTGGAGTTTCAAAACGGAGTAAGGGTGTTTCAGGATGGTGTGAAGGTGTTTCAAGGTGTTTCAAGGTGGAGAGAGAATTGAGCAGCTTGGCAGCAGTAAATTTTGTTACCCATAGTTAATGCTGGTGGTTGCGAATTTATAGTATGAAATTTGGGCCCTTATGGGCTTTCGGGTCAAGTTTAATGGACCCGGGTCATGTTTAAAGACCCATGAGTTTTAAGCAGATGGGCAGGTAGCTTAGTCAGATAGTGTTTAGGTTTTTTAGTACTTTAGTCATAGTTGGAACTGCCTTAGGCTTGCAGTGTTCGAAGTCATCTGCCCGGTTCAAAAGTCCTGTCCGAATTAAGTTCTTGGAGCCTGTCCGGTTTACGGAGAGATTTACCTTGGGCTGCCCTCCCGGGGAGCACTTCGAATTCGGACTCATCAAGTGTAATAGACAAGTACTACTTATAACAGACTTATATAATGTGTGCTATAGAATAAGAGACTTATATTTGATTTTCCATACTATTATTTAAAACATCAATTCATATTACCATGATTCCGTCTTTGTTAGAGTAGTGGATAAAAAACACTTGTAAGATAGAATCTTATTGTATCCTTTACTTTTAATTTTGACTTTAAAAAAAACCAGACTATGCATTCAAAAAATAATTTATTTAAATTTATCTGTTATATATATATATAGTTTAAGTTTAGATATGCCCCTTTTCTGCCTAATCTGCATTGTAGGGGTGTTTTGTAGTGTTTGGGAAGGGATAGAAAGATTAGGATTGGAAAGGGGTAATTCAATTGTCAGTGTATTCGTAAACTTTGAAAGTTTCTTATTGCTGATGTGTGTGGGATTTGAGTGTGATGGAGTAGCTTTAGATAAAGATTGTGAGTGTGATAGACTGGTTACCTTAGGATAGTCAGGTAGAGGACTTGGAGTAGAGCTCTGTTGCTGCAAGTGATTAGGGCACAAAGGTGTATGCTGTTCCGTTGGAGCTGCAGAGTTAGACTCTTCAGATGATACCTTTCTATTTGTCACAAGACCTGTAGGAAACCTAGGTAGCCACAGATGAACAGAGGACCTAGAGACTGACTCATTTTGGTGTGTGTTTAGGACACCAATATGAAAGGAAAAATCATCCTATTTAAACACAACGTTTCTAGAGACAAACACCCTACCATTAGAGTTAAGACACTTATAGCCTTTGTGACTTTGATTATAGCCAAGAAAAACACATTTGATAGAGTGAAACTGAAATTTATGTATTTGGTAAGGTCTTAGGCAGGGAAAACAAGGGCAACCAAAGGTTTTCAGACTTAGATAGTTAGGTTCTTTGTGAAAAAGTGTTTCAAATGGATATTTATTGTCAAAAATAGGTGTAGGAAGCATGTTTATCAAGTAAACACTAGTTTCAAAAGCTTCAACCCAGTACTTGTAAGGTAGTTGAGCCTGAGCTAAGAGAGTTAACCCAGATTCCACAATATGTCTATGTTTTCTCTCAGCCCTACCATTCTGGGCTGAAGTATGTGGACAAGACCTACGTAGTAAGAACCCACTTTCCTTAGCTAGTGAAAGCAAGGGCCTAAACTCACCCCCAGTCACTTTGAACAGATTTGATGGACCTTTCAAACTCACCCCCAGTCACTTGAGATACAACCAAGTATACCTAGAGAAGTCATCTAAGAACAATACATAGTACTTACATCCACCAATAGATTGAATAGGAGCAGGGCCCAGGCATCAATATTTATTAAGTCAAGAACATTTTTAGCATGAAAACTAGAGATAGAATAAGATAGACTGTGAGACTTGCCTAACTGGCAAGCTTCACAAAAAGTGATTGTATTGCTCAACACAGAGTTCAACTTAAATGACCTAAGAACAGAATCTAAGACATTCTGAGATGGATGGCCAAGCTTCCTATGCCATCCATCTTTGACAGACTGAGATACACTACTAGAGAAAACACTAGGAACACCTTGATTAAGACTAGATTGTGACTTAGAGAAGATATCCATCTCGTGGAGTCCATCTTCAGACCTCCCTCTGAGCAGGATACTCCATGTTGCCTTGTCCTTCACAAGACAGAAACCCTTATGAAACTCCACAAAAACATTATTGGGATTGGTTAGTTGAAAAAAGACAATAAATTTTTGTTAATCCTATGAACATGAAAAATATTTTTTAAGCATATAGGTTTCCTGGTTAAAGAGTGTAGGGTAGACTGACCAATGTGGGAAATGGGAAGTCTCTCACTACTACCAACAAGAATGGATTTGTTACCTGAGTACTCAGACTTCTGTGCCATCTGACTGGTGCTCCCTGTGACATGGTGACTAGCACCACTGTCTGCATACCAGACCCCTTCACTTGTAGAGTCTTGTGTAGCTAATAGAGCATTCTGATCTCCGTCTGACCTAGCCTGTTCTGATGATGTAAAGCCTATAACTGAGGGATCATCCCTATAGAAACAAACAACAGCAGAGTGACCATACCTGCTACAAATTTGACAGGTTGGCTTGTTCTGTGAGAACCTTCCTCCTCTGCCCATGTAGAAATTACTCTTTCCTCTAGTGCCATAGTTAGAATTGAAACCAGATCTGGCTCTGTATTCTCTATGATTAGCACCTCTGTTATTAGGAAAATACCCTCTCTGATTAGAGTTAGTGAGTTGTTGCTTTGAGTCACTCCTGTGAGTAACATTTGCACTAGAAATGTTGATATTGGACACTGAGTTTTGTAACCCAATGAGTTGCTGAAGCCTGCTTTTATACGTGAGCAGACTTGTTTGCAAGTCAAGCCAGCCCAATCCCTCCTTGTCAGCAAGACTGACCACAATAGGTGTATATTCTGCATCAAGACCTGCAAGAACCTGTGTTAACTGATCATCAATAGAAGTTAGACAACCAGCTAGGATTAGGTTGTGATATATCAATTTCATCTTGTTATGTAGTATAACATTGTTGAGGCTCCTTTACGAGTTCTTTGAAACTCAGCCTTATAGTAAGTATTCCTTGCTCTAGTATGTGAACCAGACAGCTTGCCAGCAGCCTCCCAAACAGCTTTAGCTGACTGTTTATCCATCAATTGAGCTGCTATCTCAGGGCTCATAGTGGAGTAAAACCACCCAAGTAGCAGATGGTCCTTTGACACCCATTCTTCAAACTCTGGATTCTCAATGACAGTGCCCTCAGTGTTTGTAACAAATTTAGGAGGACACATATTTTCTCCAGTAATATAACTCCATAGCTTATTACCTTTAATCATAAGCAAAACAACAGTTTTCCATAAGAGATAGTTACTTCTATCAAGTGGAATGTTATTGACACTGCTAATTAGATGCAGGTGCAAGTTTTTTAGGATAAAGATGAGTTGTTCGAGAAGATGAATCCAATAGAGTCTGAGCTAAAACATAGGAAATTATTTGGAGTAGCCATTGAAGGCTTAAGAGTGGCTATGATACCAAGTGAGATTGAAAGAGAAAAAGAAGGATTTGTAAATATATAATATTTTTCCTTAATTCAGCAGCATAGAACAATGCTGCTTATATACAAGCATAGTCACTAACAACCTTGGGAATATTCCCTTGTGAGGTTGTTAGTGAATTTGAACTTTGTTTGGTTACATGTATATTAATCAGTTACATCTGTTTGGTTATAGCAATTATGTAAACCCAAGTATTAGTTTTTTGCTGGACATGGGCCATGGATAGTCTACTAACTTGATCTAGGCCAAGCCTTGAGTGTTTACCCGGTCCAACACCAAAACAAAAACAGACACACCGTTTAGAGTTAGGTCATAACTGAGGAGCTGAGTTTAGGGTTATCTTCAACCAGCTCCTCTTCTTCATTCTTCACCTCTTCAATGGAAACCGTAGGATTACTATGATCTCCAACATCCCTCATCAAACGCAGCGGCGACTCCGAAAGTCCAAGTTTGTCACGGAGATAAAGAAAACGAGAGGAAGGTAACGCTTTGGTGAGAGAATCGGTAATTTGATCAAGTGAGGGCACATATCAGATCTGAACTAGACCTTACCAGTACTTGATCTCTGAGAAAGTGCACATCTAACTCGATCTGCTTGGTGTGAGCATGAAAAACGGGATTAGAAGCAAAAGAATTGGCGCCTAGGTTATCACACCACATGACTGATGGTGGAATGAGGGGAATCCGAATTTCGGTAAATAACGATTTCAACCATATCATTTCTGCTGAGAGATTTGTTAATGCACGATATTCTGACTCAGTGGAGGACCTGGCCACTACATTTTATTTTTTGAGGACCAGGAGATGAGGGTTTCTCCAAGAAAGACGCAGTATGCTCCAACACTACGGCGGTCATCAGGAGACGAAGCCCAATCCGCATCAGAATACCCGTGAAGTTGTAACTGGTAGCACGGTTTGATGTGAAGACCTAACCAACGAGTGCCAGAAAGGTAACATAACACTCTCTGTAAGCTTTGCCAATGTATAAATGTGGGGTTTTGTTGATGTTGGCTCAGACTGTTGACAGCGTAAGCTATGTCAGGTCGTGTGTGAGTCATGTATTGTAAGGCACCTAACAGACTTTTGTACTGTGTAGGACAAACCAGAGGCGAACCATCATGAGAGGAGTGCTGAGTACCAGCTACCATAGGAGACAGACAGGTCTTGGACATGGACAGTCCTTGTGCAAGCAGTAAGTTCTCTATGTACTTGTGCTGTATTAAGTAGAAGCCTCTCTGGTCACGATGAACTTCTATTCCCAGGAATATATGGAGTGGCCCCATATATTTGAGAGCAAAAGTAGAGTTGATATTGTGAATGAACTCATTTAAGCAGATTGTGTCATTCCCAGTCACAACAATATCATCTACATAGACCAGAATAAGTAGAATAGTTGCATTGGAGACCAAAAAGAACAAGGATCAATCAGCTTTTGAGTTGCCAAAACCCCAACTCAGAAGGGTATCCCTTATCTTAGAGTACCAAGCTCTAGGAGCTTGCTTCAGACGATAGATGGCTTTATGAAGTTTGCAAACGTGTGTAGGATGAGAAGAGTCAACAAAACCCTGAGGCTGTGTCATGTACACAGTTTCTTGTAACACTCCATTGAGAAAAGCATTATTTATGTCAAGTTGCCTTACTGTCCAACCCTTAGAGACAGCAATAGTAAGAATTAACTTGACAATAGAAGCCTTAATAACTGGACTAAAAGTTTCATAAAAGTTAACACCAGGTGTTTGGTGAAAGCCCTTAGCCACTAAGTGTGCTTTGTATCTCTGAACAGAACCATTCAGACCATATTTGACCTTATAGACCCACTTACAGCCAATGATAGTAGATGAGTCAGACACTGGTACTAGAGACTATGTGTTGTTAGCTAGTAGTTCTTTATAATCACTCACCATAGCCTCTTGCCACTTAGGATGCCCAATAGCCTCACAGAATCGAGTAGGTTCAAAAACATTTTTATCACTAGTAACAAGAGACCCCACATATGGTAGTTTAGGTTTAGATATGCCACTTTTCTTCCTAGTCTGCATTGTATGGGTGTTTTGTAGTGTTCGGGAAGGGATAGAAAGATTAGGATTTGAAAGGGGTAATTCAATGGTCAGTGTAAGTGTAAACTTTGAAAATTGTTTGTTGCTGATGTGTGTGGGATTTGAGTGTTATGGAGTAGCTGTAGATAAAGACTCTGAGTGTGATAGACTGGTTACCTTAGGAGAGTCAGGTAGAGGACTTGGAGTAGAGCTATGTTGCTGCAAGTGATCAAGGCACAAATGTGTATGTTGTTCAGTTGGAGCTGCAAAGTTAGACTCTTCAGAGGGTACCTTTTCATTTGTCACAAGACCTGTAGGAAAACTAGGTAGCCACAGATGAACAGAGGACCTATAGACTGACTCTTTTTGGTGTGTGTTTAGGAAACCAGTATGAAATGGAAAATCATCCTCATTAAACAAAACGTTTCTAGAGACAAACACCCTACCATTAGAGCTAAGACACTTATAGCCTTTGTGACTTTGACTATAGCCAAGAAAAACACATTTGATAGAGTGAAACTGAAATTATGTGTTTGGTAGGGTCTTAGGTAGGGAAAACAAGAGCAACCAAAGGTTTTCAGACTTAGATAGTTAGGTTCTTTGTGAAAAAGTGTTTCAAATGGAGACTTATTGTGAAGAATAGGTGTAGGAAGCCTGTTTATCAAGTAAACACTGGTTTCAAAAGCTTCAACCCAGTACTTGTAAGGTAGTTGAGCCTGATCTAAGAGAGTTAACCTAGATTCCACAATATGTCTATGTTTTCTATCAGCCCTACCATTATGGGCTGAGGTATGTGGACAAGACCTACGTAGTAAGAACCCTCTTTCGTTAGCTAGTGAAAGCAAGGGCCTAAACTCACCCCGAGTCACTTTGAACAACTTTGATGGACCTTTCAAACTGAGTTTCAACTAGGACTTTAAAGTTTTTGAATACTTCAAACACTTGGATTTTATCCCTGATGGGATACAGCCAAGTATACCTAGAGAAGTCATCTAAGAACAATACATAGTACTTACATCCACCAATAGATTGAATAGGAGCAGGGCCCCAGGCATCAATATTTATTAAGTCAAGAACATTTTTAGCATGAAAACTAGAGATGGAATAAGATAGACTGTGAGACTTGCCTAACTGGCAAGCCTCACAAAAAGTGATTGTATTGCTCACCAAAGAGTTCAACTTAAATGACCCAAGAACAGAATCTAAGACATTCTGAGATGGATGGCCAAGCTTCCTATGCCATCCATCTTTGACAGACTAAGATACACTAGTAGAGAAAACACTAGGAACACCTAGATTAAGACTAGATTGTGACTTAGAGAAGATATCCATCTTGTGGAGTCCATCTTTAGACCTCCCTCTGAGCAGGATACGCCATGTTGCCTTGTCCTTCACAAGACAGAAACCCTTATGAAACTCTACAAAAACATTATTGGGATTGGTTAGTTGAAAAAAAAACAATAAGTTTTTGTTAATCCTAGTAACATGAAGAATATTTTTTAAGCATATAGGTTTCCTGGTTAAAGAGTGTAGGGTAGACTGACCAATATGGGAAATGGGAAGTCTCTCACCACTACCAACAAGAATGGATTTGTTACCTGAGTACTCAGACTTCTGTGCCATCTGAATGGTGCTCCCTGTGACATGGTGACTAGCACCACTTTCTGCATACAAGACCCCTTCACTTGTAGAGTCTTGTATAGCTAATAGAGCATTCTGATCTCTGTCTGACCTATCCTGTTCTGATGGTGTAGAGCCTATAACTGAGGGATCATCCCTGTAGAAACAAACAATAGCAGAGTGACCATACCTGCTACAAATTTGACAGGTTGGCTTGTTCTGTGAGAACCTTCCTCCTCTGCCCATGTAGAAATTACTCTTTCCTTTAGGGCCATAGTTAGAATTGAAACCAGATCTGGCTCTGTATTCTCTCTGATTAGCACCTCTGTTATTAGGAAAATACCCTCTCTGATTAGAGTTAGTGAGTTGTTGCTTTGAGTCACTCCTGTGAGTAACATTTGCACTAGAAATGTTGATATTGGACACTGAGTTTTGTAACCCAATGAGTTGCTCAAGCCTACTTTCATATGTGAGCAGACTTGTTTGCAAGTCAAGCCAGCCCAATCCCTCCTTGTCAGCAAGACTGACCACAATAGGTGTATATTCCGCATCAAGACCTGCAAGAACCTGTGTTAACAGATCATCAATAGAAGTTAGACAACCAGCTAGGATTAGGTTGTCATATATCAATTTCATCTTGTTTAGATAGTCAAACATTGTTGAGGCTCCTTTATGAGTTCTTTGAAACTCAGCCTTATAGTAAGTAATCCTTGCTCTAGTTTGTGAACCAGACAGCTTGCGAGCAGCCTCCCAAAGACCTTTAGCTGACTGTTCTTCCATCAATTGAGTTGCTATCTCAGGGCTCATAGTGGAGTAAAGCCACCCAAGTAGCAGCTGGTCCTTTGACGCCCATTCTTCAAACTCTGGATTCTCAGTGACAGTCCCCTCAGAGTTTATAACAAATTTAGGAGGACATATATTTTCTCCAGTAATATAACTCCATAGTTTATTACCTTTAATCATAGGCAAACCAATAGTTTTCCATAAGAGATAGTTACTTCTATCAATTCTAATGTTTTTTACACTGCTAATTGGATGCATGTGCAGGTTTTTTGAGGAGAAAGATGAGTTGTTCGAGAAGATGGATCCAATAGAGTCTGAGCGAAAGGATGAGGAATCATTTGGAGTAGCCATTGAAGGCTTAAGAGTGGCTCTGATACCAAGTGAGATTGAAGGAGAAAAAGAAGGATTTGTAAATTTAGAATATTTTTCCTTAATTCAGCAGCATAGAACAATGTTGTTTATATACAAGCATAAACACTAACAACCTTGGGAATATTCCTATGTGAGGTTGTTAGTAAATTTGAACTTTGTTTGGTTACATGTATAATTCAGTTACATATGTTTGGTTATAGGAATAGAATAAACCCAAGTATTAGTTTCTTGTTGGACATGGGACATGGATAGTCTACTAACATGATCTAGGCCAAACCTTGAGTGCTGACCCGGTCCAACACCAAAACACAAACAGACACACCGTTTAGAGTTAGATCATAAGTGAGGAGCAGAGTTTAGGGTTGTCTTCAACCAGCTCCTCTTCTTCATTCTTCACCTCTTCAATGGAAACCCTAAGACTACCATGATCTCCATCAATATAGTAAATTATCACACATATTTCAATGGATTTGTTAAGTTGTTTAAGACATTTAACATGCAATAATCATTGACTAGGTTGGCGAATTTTTTACCGTTTTTAATTTAAAACTCCACAAACTATTAGACTTATATTCATAAAACTTATATTTGAGGTTATGTATTCCAATCTTATAAATATAAATATTCAATTGATATATATTTTAGGGTAATGTTAACCACCCCGTTTGGCTCCATGAATAAATAGTCTACTATTTCTGCACATAAGTAATATTTAGATACCTAGTAATTAATAAATTTTATAACTTTTATTTCAACAAAGTTGACCTACACTAACTATATCAATAAATAAAATTTGTAGATTTCAACATTAATTGTTGGTAAAACTACTCTTAAAAATGATTCCAGATGGCAATTGTTTCTAAAGCTGATTCTAGCCCGCTTCTAAAGTTGATAAATTATCAAAATAAATGAAAAAATTTATAACGTTGGTTATTTATAATATAATACTTGAATTAGTTATAGAAAATTAATATCGTTCTCACTTGATTCTTGACTGTAATGGTTTCTAAAGCTAATTCTAGCCCGCTTCTAAAGGTAATATTTTTTTTTTTTTTTTTTCCGGAGGGAACCCGCAGCCGCTACTCAGAGTGCAATGAGTGCGCACAGGGTAAACCCTCAGTCTGACGCGATAGCCTGCAAACCAACGCCAGAAGGTAAACCACACAAGGTGACAGACTCAGCCGAGAAAGCGTATGTAGAGGGACTCGAACTCATGACCTTTTGGTTATAAGAATGCCATACTCAACCAACTCGGCTACCCAGTTATTTATAATATTTTCTTTTAATTAGTGATAGAAAATTAACATTATTTCCTTTTAATTAGTGATAGAAAATTAACATTGTTTTCCAAATATAGCTTGTTGCACAACCCTGAAATTTCAGGCCTAATTGTTCGTATTTAAAAGCAATGTTATTTTTCATTTTTCCTAATTAATCCAAACAAAATATTATAAATCACCAACGTAATCAAAGAAATTTTTACTCATTTTTAAAATAAAAATGAAAGAATTTTTTACTCATTTTTAAAATAAAAATGATTTTTAAAAATAACTGTGGACTAAAATCAGTTTTAGAAATTGACTACATTTAATTTTTAATAATAGTTTTACAGACAAATTGTTTCAACCTACTTTATCTTAGATGGTATGTTTGTGAAGGATGCAACATTGAATGTTCTTATAGATAGTATTTTTTACTGTAATCCTTGTATAATGATTTCAAACCTACCAAATTTAAATCTTGTAGATAAGTATATTCACTTTAATCCATGTATAATGATTTCAACCAATCACTTCAATTACAGTATTTTCTTTAAATTCTTAAATTTATATCTGTGCGATCCCATGATTGGATTTGAAGTGTCTTTTATTCTTATTCGTTTTGTAGAATAAGTGATGGTGATGCAATGGCTGCGTAAGAACTAGATTGATCAGGATAGGGACATCAAAATTCGTGGTCTCAAAGAACACCAAATTGTGACGTTTAACTAAGCTAATTGTGTATATTTGTATACAATAAAACTATTGAGTTATAATTAATATATTGGTAAAATAAAAACTACGATAAATGTAATTCCAAAACAATGAATTTTTTATAATTAATCCAAATGAAATATTATAAATCACCACCACAGGTAAAAAACATAATATATAATTATTTTACTCACTTTTTATATAAAAATGATTTTAAAAACAATTGAGGACTAAAATTAATTTTAGAAAATGACTACATTCAGTTTTCAAAAGGAATTCAATAAACCAATTATTTCACCAACTTCGTGAATGAATGCAAGTTGACTGTTCACGTTTTAGATATAATTTTTTGATTTTTGTTCATTCGTATCATTCTTATAATTTTCGATTCAATTTTTTATTTTCGCATTGGTAACTATACACATCAATTTTTTCCATTTTAATAATGGATAAGAAGTGTAGTAGACTACAATTATAAAAGATTTATATATCGAGCATTTCTCTATATATATATATTCAAATTTCTTAACAAAAACATAATTTAACAAAATGTCAAAAAAAACTTATTTTACAAGATCATAATTAAGATAGGTTGGTGAAACCTTATTTTTATGAATAAAAATTATAATTTTCTAAATTATCCTTAAAAATAATTGAAGAGGACAAGCCAAAATCAAAGTAAAAAGTAATATAACAATGCTTAACAAACTTAAATTTTTTATTATCTAAATCAACCAAACCAAATCTTTATTTATGGAATTCGAAAATAAAATAATAAAATAATATTTTAAATTAAAAATAAATAAAACTGAATTAGAAAAAAAAACACCAAATTACATTTGTTTGTCCTATCACATGTTATCAGTCACAAACTAGTAAACATATGAGTGCTGCCATAGACTGAACCAACAACTAAGTGTTTGGCTTGTAAAAACTCCCCGCATTCTTAGCCCCAAAATTTACTCTTGTATAAGGTCTATGTATTAATAAAATAATTGAATCGGAATAATTGCATTTTCTTTCTCGTCTCAAGATATTGTGCTGTGTTGTCGGGGATGGACACTTTGGTGATAAGGGTACCGTAACTTGTGTTGAATTCATTTTATATACGAGATGTGTTTAAAATTTTAGAGAAGCAAGGGTTGAAATTTAAGATTCTATAACTTAGGTTTTCGATAAGATACTTAACATGTAGATGTACGCTTAAAAATAAAATCATAATTTTAATTTAAATAATTTACTAAATGTAAAACATTGTCACCTATGAAACATTTGTAAAATGTTGAATATACTACTAATTGTTTTCTATTTTTTATATCAATAAATATTTGACTTTCTCAACCAATAATAATCAAAATAAAATGTTTATTATAACACGAAATTTGTACACCCAATCCCATAGTTTACTAATTTTATCCATACTTATTCATTTATTTATTTATATATATATATATATATATATATATATATATAATTTAAATTATCTTATAATTGATTATGTTCTGATTAATATAACTTTAATACTTTTTATTCTCTTATCCATGGTATTAGAATTTTAATCGGAGAAATGAACTAATTTTCAAATGTAGATGAAACAATTAATTTTTTTCTTTCTAGAGTTCAAACATGAAGCAAAGTTATTTTTTTTTAATTTAAAGAATTTTTATTTAAAATAGACCCAAACTTGGCTCAAGGCATACAAATTATCCATACACGTCGAAGGCTCGCATTTTTTATGAGCTTTTTCTAGTACATGTTATCGAAAGAGGGGTAAACCCTAATTTCTCACGCTCTTTTCCTCTCTCTAGCTAAAATCTTATCTTGACTCTGAAGAACTGCTCGATGAGCTCCAAATCATGATGATTACTAGAATCTACATCACATCTAATACCGATTTGAGGAACTAGTTAGGAGTAAGGTCAAATTAAGGAACCTCATTTAAATATGAGCTCTCTCAAGGTTATGCAGATCAGGGTTAACTTAGGAGAATGTCACCCTCAGTGAAATCGGACTTTAATAAAGATGATTTCTTGGGTTCAGTAACCTCTTACAAGCAAAGGAATATGGCTAGCAACACACCATCTTACAGGTATGATTCTGCGTTTCTTCAGGTTAGAAAGATTCATGGTAAACGTATCTATACTGATTTATGTTTAGCTTTGTCTCAGGAAGTACTTATGCAATTATTGAGCATCACTCTTATTGAGATGGAATAATCTTAATTGATTCAAGTGTAGCCTTGCTTGCAGACCCATGAAGGGGAGAAGTCTAATTAAGGAAGGTCAATGATCTCGCGACTAGAAGAATGTCACCCCCCAAGTTGCTTAGATTGGACTTCGTTAAGGCTGAGATATCATGAGATTGGTTTCAATAGCAACTTTTCAAGGCGCGGTCTGATTGTAGAATATTTTAGAATATCATGTTGAAACTTAATCTTCCCTTTAGAACAACCATTGATAAAATCATCTAACTAATTCTATGTAGAATGTTAGGTACACTTGGAGATTACTCTGAGCAACAATGGCTTCATGTGAGCTTCTCTCTTAGCTCCATCGTCTTGTCTAGTTTGCTATCTACAAGTATTTCTTGAGTCATCTTATCTGAAAAATAAAGTAAAACTATAAGTCATTCTGTTTTGATGCAGCCTACATGTAGGATTTCTAGGAATGTAATGGCTTCTAAATAAGGAGGTATTTTCATGGTTTTAAAATTTTAAATATAATTTTTCAGCTTACAATAGAGAGTCCATCGAGCAAGCGAGTCAGCTGCTCGATTTTGCGCTCTAAATATATGTTGGTAGGTTTTTTTAGAAAAATTAAACTTCTTATTGTTCTTAAAATTAATTCTAAAGTTTTTAGATATAGACCAGTTGAAATGAGATTGACTAGTATCTCAGAGTCAGTGTCTATATCTACTTATCTTAACCTCATTTTGTCACATATTTACAGGCCTTCACAAATGGCTTGAGTCTAAGCTTTTATGGAGGAGAGTCTCCCAAATGCTTGGATGATGGCGCCCTGGCTATCTCTAATGATGATAGCTCAACTAGATTCTTTGAAGCTCAAATAACAAGAATCTGGGTTGATTTTATATCTTTCTGGTGCTGGGGAAGACCAAGCCAGATAAGTAACTTTCTTTTTATTTTTAAGTCGTTGTACCATCCTAATAAGGTGGCTGCTTCCTCATTTTTTTTCCAGTGTTTCTTCTTGAGTAAAGTAGACTGTACCAGACCATTTCAAATATGAATGATGTAGTTGATTGTAGACACCACAGAATATGTTTCACCCTTCATCTTAGTTTTATTTCGTTGTTGCCAAATTGCTCAATAGACTATGATAGGTAGGATTGTCTTATAATAAACTTTATAAGGCGATGACCAAAACCAACTATGCAACAAGTGTTTAGATATCATGAAACTCCTGATTCCCACCTTTAGAATACCTGCAAAATAGGACCAAACTTTCCAAGTAAAAGGGAAAGACACAAATAGGTGATCCTTAGATTCTATATTTGGACAAAAATGACAGTTAAAAAATTTAGTTAGATGTTTTTCTTGTAGGATAATGTCTATAGTAAGTTTGTCTTCCATTATTCTCCAGACTAGGATAGAACATTTAGTAGGGGTAACTTGATTTCATATATTCTCATATAGAGAAGATTGATTAGAAAAATGACCAATAAATGGAATCTTCATAATGTTCTTATATTATAAGATTGTTAATTATGTTAATGTTAAATTTACTAAAAATTGAGTTTAGTTTAGTGAAATTCCAGGAATCATTTTCTCATAGGGCATTTACTTTCAATACTTTAAACCAAAAATTATAAGTATATGAGTTAAGAGATATTATAGGAGACTTATCAAGACAATTGTCAAGCCATATGTCCATATTTCATTATCATAGGATCCACCTTAAGTTTTTTCTGCAAAATCCTTAGCCCTTGCCAGTCTTCTCCATGTTTCTGAACCTGCTTTAAGATAGTTTAACTGAAGAGGGTGATCACCCTTACAATAAATACTATGTAGTAGTTTTGCCCAAGGGGAGGTATTATCCCTTAAACTTACCCAAAGTTTACATAAAAAGCCAATTGTATGTCATTTAGACTGTTTAGGTTAAGTCCACCATTGTCATATGACTTGCATATAGTAGACCAGGATGACCAGTGAATCCTATAAGATTCACTATTAGTCCCCCACACAAATCTGTTAAAGAGCTTTTCTATTTTAGATATGACTGGATTAGAAATCCAGTAACTTTATAGCCAATATATAGGGATAAAAATTAGGACACAATTAATTAGGATGATTCTACCACCTTGAGAAAGATATTTATCTTCCCAATTAGAGAATTTTTCTCTGATCTTATTTAATAGGGTATAGAAATTAGTGGACTTGTTATGAGGGCTTAATGTAACTCCAAGATAAGTAGTAGGAAGCTAACTAGTTGTGAAACTGTATTTAATAGAGAGTGCTTTGAGTTTATCTTAAGGGAATTTCTGAGAGGTTATGATTTTCTGTTTGTCTTTATTTAGGGATTGTCCAGAGATAGCTTGATATTCCTGTAGAGAGTTTCCAGTTGTCTCCATAGTAGAAGCTAGGCCTTTATAACTAGGTTGCTTATGGTAGTATACTTAAGCTTTTTGTTTGAAACAACTAGGTTAAGTATGCCTCTTAGTATTACCTCTTCAGCTAGGATACATAGACTTTAGGAAAAAGGGTCCCCTTGTCTAACTCCTTTATTAGCTTGAAAATATCATATTGTCTTTCCATTAATTGTAGAAATAGAGACAAACTTAATCAAGTTTTTCACAAGCTTAATAACCTTATTGTTAACCATAGGCCTTATGAATCCTCAAAATAAAGCTATGAGAGATATTATCAAAAGCTTTTGAAATATCAACCTTTAGAATTATATTTCCTGTTTTTATTTTTATGTTTAGGTCATGAATTAGTTATTTGGCTATTAGTATGTTGTCATGTATTAGCATGTCTTTGACATAAGCTCC
Source organism: Limnanthes douglasii subsp. nivea (assembly GCA_036936605.1). Classification (NCBI taxonomy): domain Eukaryota; kingdom Viridiplantae; phylum Streptophyta; class Magnoliopsida; order Brassicales; family Limnanthaceae; genus Limnanthes; species Limnanthes douglasii. Next base: position 341,477,031 of record JAUPFV010000001.1, read on the forward strand.
ATGAATCTCAGATATAAGTGTAGGTAAAAGTAGGGAAAACCTATTATTAATCAATTTAGAGATGATCTTGTTCATTAGGGTGCATAAACCTATTGGCTTATATTGATTCCATTATGAAGGATTAGAAATCTTAGGTATTAAAAAAATACTTATTGCCAATATCCCGTTAAGAACAAACTGACCTTCAATAAAAGATTTTAAGGTAACACAAAGATCACTCTTTATAATTTGCCAGCATGAAATGAAGAAACGTTTGTTAAAACCACCCATGCATGTAGCGCTGGATGAGTTAAGGCTTTGTATGACTCCCCACATCTTATTTTCTGTAGAAAAATCTAGTATAGTTGCATTATCTGCATCATTAACAACATTAGGTATGACACTAAACATAGAATGATTCATATATTTTTTTCTTGATCCAGGCTAGTACAAGATAAAGATGATAGGTTGTTCTGAAAGTAAGATAAATCTGAGTTGTTGATGATATCCTTATCTGTAACCCATGTATTGTTAGCTTTAATACTGTTTATCTTGCTTTTTCTTCTCTTTCTCTTTACAAAATTATGATAGAGTTTTGATATTTTTATCTCCATCATATAACCAGGAGGCATAGCACTTCTGATTCCAGTACTCCTCCTCCATGGTGAGGGACAATAGATGCTCAACATTTTCTTTAGAAAGGTTAGCTTTTGCTTCACTGCTTCTTGATTGAAGATATATAATTTCACTTTTTTTATAACTCTTTCTTGTGTTTCCAATTCCATGCCAAATAAATTTCTAAAATAATATCTGTTCCAAATGTAGGAATTCTCTATCCATAGTCCAAATGTTTGGGAACTTAAAACTTTTGACAAAATGAATTTTGTCCTTAGTAATTGATATACACAGTGGTTTATGATCTGTACAAGTACGAGCCATGTTTAGTACTTTGGTATCTGCAAAGTAATCTGACCAATCTTGATTATAAAGAACACGATCAAGACGCTTCCACTTTGTTTTATTAGTCTATGTGTAATTTGTGCATGAAAACCCTCCATCTTCCAAATAACAATCTTTTATCATTTCATTAAAATCAAAGGAACTATGATTAAAATAATTGACACAACCTGTATGTTCCATATGAGAGCTTATTGTGTTGAAGTCTCCTAATATTATCCATTCCTTTATGTTAGCAGATATATTCCATAGATCCTCACGTAACTCTAGTCTCTAAAATCTCTAGCACTTGGCATAAACACAAGTAATGAAAAATTATTAATCAAGGTCAATGTGCTTAACAACCATATGCATAAATTGAACATGATCAATTTTAATCTTAACATGTAAACTATCATACCACGACATCCAAATCTTATTAGATATGTTTATTGTGTGATTAGGAAGATCCAGTTTAGTAGATATATTAGAAAGAAAATCGATGCTAACCATAGCCTCTTGAACTAGTAAGAGCTTGATAAGATTTTAGTCTTCTCATAAAAGATTTGTTATTGATCCCCCTTATATTCCAGCATAGAGCCTTAGTCATTGAGGGCTTTTGAGATATTTTCTCCTGACCTCCGAGTATTGTAGTGGTTTAACAACCAGAGGCTTAGATCTTTTAGTGTTTCTTGCCTGTTTTAGCTTTTTATTCAATAACCTTTGAAAATCAGTGTCTATAACTTTATTTTTTAGTATAGGTGTTGATGGGAGGCTTCCCTGATTGTCTTTGTTGGGCGTTTGGTTTCCAAAGCAAAGAGAATCTGAGCTTGGAGAAGAGATATTAACCTCAGCATCTAGGGACTTAATAGCATCAATAATTTCATATTCACTACTGTTTGTTCCAACTAGTCTACTATCTTCTTAAAAAGTTTTTCCTTTGTCTACTTGTTTGCTTTTATTATTATTATTATTAATCATCCTTCTTTTTGTTTTGTTACCAAAAATATTACTTCTATCTTGGTCTGGCATTCTAGTACTGGCATCTACACAAGTAGGTGTGACTTCCTCTTTTCTAGCATTTTCTATCTATTTCTAGTATTGGCCCCGTCAATGCTGCCAAATTCTGTCCAGATGTGTACTAAAGATCTTTGGAGATATCTATTTTTATCCATACATAACAGGCATTGTAGAGGACACGTTTCTTAGGAGGAGTCCAAACTTTTATTGGGGAGCCAATTAATGAATCAAAAAGTAAACGAATTCCTCATTATACAATTATTCAGGAACCTTCTCCAACCTAGTCCATATTGGAACTATACGAATTTCAATTTTTGGATTGAAGTTGGGATACCATTTCAATATTCTCATTGAATTTGATCCAACTGTCCAGACAAGTCTAAAACAAATTTTGTTGAGATCTGAGCAGAGAGAATTCGAAGAAAATGGGGATTGAGTCCCAATTGGAATAAGAGAAGTTTTCTTCAAATTTTATGACTTTAAAGAAGCCATCCAAGAGTTGTTTTTTTTTGTAATCCTTGACTAAACATTCACATCTGTGTATATGTGGTGCTGGATTTCAGTTCTTCACTGATACTTTCTTCATACTGAAAGAATATATAATATGCCTTTTGGTGTATACATGTAGGTTTATAGGAGGAATTGCGCTTATTACTGACTATTTCAGAGTAAGACCTGAAGTTCCACTTGAATTTTTGAGGCTCGATGCCTTTGTTCGTTTCTTTGACATTTTGGTGAAGAGATTGATGAAGGGGAGAAACATATTTACCAATACGAGCAATTTGGTGATGATCATCAATGATTGAAACAATTTCTTAATTGATAAGTAATGAATCAATACAGTTTAGAAGAGAGGGCATTGTTTTTTACTTCTCCGTTAATTGTTTTTAGTGTAGTTCTTGTTTTAGTTTCTGTTGTTATTTCATTTTTATTCTTTTGGCATATTAAAGCCGTGGTATATTTAACGTTTTAAAAACCAAAAAAATAAAACATACCACGTTATTAAATGTTTTTATATGAGAAAATACTATTGAATTTGTTTTTTAACACGAACAAAACTAGACCTATGAACAATTATTTTTTACGAGACCAGTTAACCACTTGTTCACAATTCGTATTTGCTTTAATATTAACATTTGTTTCACAATCCGTATTTACCTTGATTCACCATTCATATTTAGCAATAAATAATTTTTTGTTAATATTTTCGGATATTTTCATCAAGGTACCATTTGAAATATACAAAATTTTAAAATTTGAAAAAAAAATGTAAACAAATAGACGCGAAAATTACATCTCAACGAGACTAAATATCTTATTTATCATAATAAAAGTAACCTTATTGTTGAGTTATTATTAATGTTCAGGAGAAAGACTTAATTGTCTGGAATTTTTCCAAAGAATGTTGTCTCAACTTTAAGGACACTATTCAAAGCATCAGACTCAGCTATAACAATTCCTCCCTTTATGCCAAGATTTGTAATCAAATTTCTCCCAAAAAATGTTTCTTTTTATAGTGGAGACTCATTCGCAAGTTTCTCCATACTAACTCTATCATGCAATCTAAGCACATTACATTAGTATTTAAGTGTCAAATCTGAAGAAACTTAAAAAATATTGACCATCTCTTTGTTTCCTATTCTTTTTCTTGGAGTTTATGGTCTTACTTTGCAAATTTATTCAAGATAAATATAAGCAAATTCATGTTTCCAGTTCATATGCTAAAGTGTTGGTTCTGGTCATCTCCAAGGAAAATTCATATTACTACTATTTTGCTAGTAATCATTAACTGGGTTATCTGGCACACTATAAACAAAGTTAAGATTAAATGGAGTTCTTTCTCTCCTACTTTATCTATTAAATACATTAAGCTTAGAGTTTCTAGTCTAGATCAAGCTAATCTTCTTAAGCAGAGTATTGGAAAAATTCTGATAAGGCAGTTATAACTCTGGAATATATCAATCATTATAATATGCGAAAGAAAGTCGCTTACCTAACATGGAAGACTCCTCTCCTTGGTCGATGTAAACTCAATACAGATGCATGTTTTCTTCCCACAAGTGAATCTAGTTAAGGTATCATCATTCAAGACAGTAATGGAAGCCTCATCGATACAACAATCTTTACGGCAAACTCACTCATATCCCAGCTAAAGCCATGGTTCTTCATGATGACCTTCAAATCTACATGATAAAAGGTTTAAATAAAATTAATATTGAAACGGACTCAGAGATTTTAGTTTCACTTCTCTCATTTGGACATTACCCCTCCTACTTGGAATCTATACTTAAGAACATAAGACATTTGATCTCTCATTCCATGAATTTTCTTCATATTTTCAGAAAGAAAGAGAGAAGGATTTTTTATTGTAAAATTTATAATTCAATACACAAAGTGTAGCCAATAGTATAGTCTTTATAGTTAGGCTAGCAATCTAATTGGTTAGACAGTTTTGCCACCTATTATAAGTTGTTACATAGTTTGTTACACTCATTTATTTATCAAACTAGTATTTAATATGTGCTACTAGACCACAGCAACATCACAACGCGTGATGTAGTCCATAGAATTGCTAGACATCTCTTGGGCTTGACCAGATAAACAATCGGCCCGATTGAAGACCCGTAATAGCAAATCCATCGTGACCACTTCGACATAGTAGAGAATGTTGTCTGAAGAAACCCTAACTACTCTTCTCTATTCATTATCTCTTCCACACACTTAATCCAGCAGCCATGCGAGACCTGATTGAAGTTTCAAGAAATTCAAAGTTGGCTTAAAACTTCATCTGTTATGTATTCATCACATCCCCCCGTAAACGAAAGGGCAAATCAATGAAACCAAGTTTGTCTCTGAGGAAGAAGAATCGGTGGTGAGTGAGGGGTTTTGTGAGACAGTCAACTAACTGGTCGTGAGACGAGACAAAGCGAACCTGGAGAGAGCTCTGAAGAAGTTGGTCACAGATGAAGTGGATATCGAGTTCGATATGCTTCGTCCTCGCGTGGAAGGCTGGATTACATGCAATGGAGTTCGCTCTTAAGTTGTCGCACCATATGACCGAGCAACCAAATAAGTTCTGCCAAAAAATTCGCCAAAGCCCTATATTCAGACTCAGTTGAAGAATGAGCGTCTACATTCTGCTTTTTGGAGGACCACAAAACCAACAAATCTCCAAGATAAACACAATAAGCTCCTACACTCCTTCTATCATCAGGAGAAGACGCTCAATTGACATCAGAGAAGCCATGGAATTGAAGGTTACAGCTCGGTTTGATATGGATTCCAACCCAGCTAGACCTAGATAAGTAACGAAGCACTCTTTTTAAGCTTTGCCAATGTATTGTAGTAGGTGCCTGCTGATATTGGCTTAGCTTATTAATAACAAAGGTAATATTAGGTCGGATGTATGTTAGGTACTGTAATGACCCTAAAAAAATTCGATACGGAGTAGAGTCTGCAAGAGGAGTCCCAGAGGTGCTTGAAAGATGGACACCAGCAGCAATGGGCGTTGGACACGGCTTAGACTGAGAGAGCCCTTGCGAAATCACTAAGTTTTTAATGTACTGATGTTGTGTTAGGTAAATTCGTGTGAGGTCACGATGAACCTCTATTCCAAGGAATAGATGGAGTGGCCTCATGTTTTTTAGTGAGAACATTGCATTCAATTTATGAACAAATGCAAACACTCTGTTTGTATGCGTGTGACAAGAATGTCATCAATATAGACCAAAATTAGGATAACAGTGGCTTTAGAAATAAAATAAAATAAAATAAAATAGGGAATAGTCAGCCCCAGGATTTTTGAAACCCCACTGTAGTAATGTATCCCTCAGTCTAGAGTACCAGGTTCTTGGAGTAGAGCCTGTTTGAGACCATACAAGGCCTTGTGGAGTTTGCACACATGTGTAGGCTGCGCAGGGTCCTGAAACCCTTATGGTTGAGCCATATAAACATCCTCAGTGAGAAATCCATTGAGAAACGCATTGTTAATGTCCAACTGTCTGACCTCCCACTCTTTAGACACAGCCAAAGTAAGAACAAGCCTGATTGTAGATGGTTTGATCACGAGACTGAATGTTTCTGAGTAATAAATGCCAGGGGTTTGATAAAACCCCTTGGCAACAAGCCTGGCCTTATACCTCTGAATAGAACCATTTATGTGATGTTTCACCTTGTACACGCACTTACACCTCACAACATTCTGGTTAGGAGTCCAGGGACCCAATGACCAAATATTGTTAGACATAAGAGCTTGATATTCAGTCTCCATAGCAGTGACCCAGTGAGGACTTAGAACTGCTTTAGAGTAAGTGGTAGGCTCAATAGTAGATAGATCAGTTAGTGGTTAAGGAGCAAACATAGGGAAACTTAGGTATACGAGTTCCATCTTGAGACCTAGTTTGCATAGGGTGAGTGTGGGAACCAGGAGGTGGCTTAGATAAGTGACCAACGTGAGAAAAAGGTAAGTAGATAGATATTTTGGGGTTAGGATAATATACAGGACTTAGTGAAGTATTTGAGACATGTTTGTGGGCAGGTAGATGGTTGTTCCTAGATGTAATGACAAAAGTAGGAGAATTTCTCTGAATTTGTGGTGAATGAGGATTAGTAGGAGTGGTAGAGACAACACAAGTATCATCACCATGACTAGATGACGTTAGGTTATTACCTTGTGAGGGAAACCATTATCGAGAGCTACCTTCCTGAGAGACACCAAGAGGAGTAGGAGATGTGGATGAGTATTCATTAGTCACAAGCCCTGTAGGTAGATGAAAAAGCCACAACACTAGGGGAATACCTTTAGAGGACTCAGATTGTGAACTGTGTAAGAAGTTTCCTTGAAAAGGGAATTCTGTTTTATTGAAAACCATATTTCGAGATATATAAACTTTACATATAGAACTGAGACACATATATAAACTTTATGAAACTAACTAAACCCAAAAAAGACACATTTTGTAGTATGGAACTGAAATTTGTGAGTCTGATATGACATGAGGCATGGAAAGAAAACACAACCAAAAGTTTTCAGAACTAGGTAGTTTGGAACTTTATGAAACTACAACTCTTATGGTGATTTGTTAGATAGAACTGGAGTAGGTAGTCTATTTATGAGATAGACAACAGTTTCAAAGGCTTGTACCCAAAACTTGTAGGGCAGACTGGCTTGTGCTAAGAGAGTCAGTCTTGTCTCCACAAGATGTCTATGCTTGCGCTCAGCTCTACCATTTTGAGCTGAAGTATGAGGACAAGACTTCCTCAAAATAAACCACTGCTCTTGAGCCATAGTAGACAAAGGTAAATATTCCCCTCCACCATCACACTCAACAACCTTTATAGACTTGTCAAACTGTTTTTTAACAAGGCATTTGAATCCTTTGAACACACCAACAACCTGACTTTTATGTTTTATAGGATAGAACCAAGTGAATCTAGTATGATCATCTAAAAAAATTACATAGTATCTGTGACCCTGAGTGTAGAGAATAGGAGAGGGACCCCATACATCTATATGTATGAGGTCTAACACAGTTTTAGTATAAGAATGAGACATAGGATAAGGTTATACATGAGATTTTTCAAATTGACAGGCTTCACAAAAGCTAAACTCATCTTTTAAAACAGAAGTAAGATAACAAATCTTAAGAACAGTGTTTAGAACATTCTGTGATGGATGGCCAAGCTTCATATGCCATCCATCTTTTAGGGAATTAGAAAGACTAACGGACATGACAGTAGAATGAAATACATTAGTGACTTGAGAGCTAGACTTTGTAATGATAGAATGAACCTCATGTGCTTGTGACTTAAGAATACTCTCCATCTTGTACATCCCACTCTCAGTAGTCCCTTTGAGGAGCACATTGTTTTGTAGGTTCAATAGCTGATCTAGTCTGCTCTCAAACGTGAGCAGACTAGTCTGAAGATCCAACCAACCAACAGACTCCTTATCTGCTAGACTAACAATAATTGGAGTGTACTCAGAGTCCAAACCAGCAAGGACTTGAGTCATAAGATCATCAATAGAGCCAACACAAGATTATCAATTATATTCTTTATTTTACTTAGATAATCAGTCATACTAAAGGTACTTTTACGTGTCTTCTGAAACTCAGACTTGTAGTAAGTAATTATGGCTCTTGTTTGTGAGCCATAAAGCTTGCTAGCATCATCCCAGAGTTCTTTTGAAGTACCTTCTTGCATCAGGTGAGTAGCCACTTCAGAACTTATAGTAGAATATAACCATCCAAGAAGAATCTGCTCCTTAACGATCCACTCTTCATGATCAGTATTTTTAGCAATGTTTCCTTCAGAATCACTAGTAAACTTAAGAGGACAAGGCTTATCCCCTGTGATAAAACCTCCTAGTTTATTTCCTTTGAAAATAGGTAGTACCATCGTTCTTCACACTAGATGGTTTTTTCTATCAAGTATAATCTGATTACTGTTTTTGTTGCTGATTGTTTGCAGATGCACACTTTTGGTGGCACTGGAGAAGCAGCCATGAAGAAATGAGCCTAACGACTCATTACTTAGAGTATGTGATTCAGGATTTGCTATTGAAGGCCTTAAAGGCTCTGATACCAAGTTGAAGATTGAAAGAGAAAGAAAGAAAGATTTTTTATTGTAAAATATGTGTTACTAGACCACAACAGCATCACAACGTGTGGTGTATTTAATATGTGTTTCTCCTGCAATGTAATTAATACGGAAAATGTTAATCAGAGAGCGACGACAAACCATAACTATAGTATATGGTTGCCAAATCTTGTTTCAAAGTACTATAGCAAGTATGTAACAAGATATATATGCTTCTTTGGGAAAATAACTTTAATATAAATATAATTTTCTTTAATGAATGAAACTTATCATTGATCATGATAGTGATACCATGGAAATAAATCACGTATGTGCTAAAATAAATAGATTTTCCAAATAAAAACTTCAAGCAGAGAAAAATATCACGGTCTTTTCCATAGTATCATCGTATATCCGTATTTTCCAAAGTATTACTCAATATTGAACTATGCATTATGATAATTTGGACGGATTAGATAAAAAAGATTTTGTTGAGTGAAATATAATTTATTTTTTTCATTTGTTTTGGTCGTATCCAACCGCAAATTCGGAAAAGAAAATTATAATTGAGATAACAAAAATGAAATGCCTATTATTTTAAACAAAACTTTTAAATCTGATTATAGTAACGCTTTAATATTATTTAATATAAAACAAATTTATTATGGATTTGTACGAAAAAATTGAAATCATTGCAAGTTACCCAACATTGATTTATTAATGGATTCATTAGTAGGTGAATTATCTTCTACTTGGTGGGAGATTGATTTTAAAGTTATATACTTCTAACTCTATCTCAGGACTTAGGGTTTAAGAAGGAAAAAGAGAGGACGATTTACTGAATAGAAATTGTTGACGTCAATAAAAGAGAAGGAGACATGAAAAAAGTAACAACTAGCACGATGGAGTAGAGAGATTTTTTCGGCGAAGAAACAACGTTCGTGCTCCAAGATTTTTTCGACGAAGAAACAACGTCCGTGTTCCAAACAGATGAAAAATGTTGAGAGACGCGAAAAGCTGCAACGATGACGTTGAGGTTGATATCATATCACATAGGATATAGTTGAGTGGTAGAAGTTTAGATACACAAAGAGATGCAACGATAACATCAAGTTTGATCAGGTATCTAGCAGGATGCTCTCAAATGGTGCTAGTAATACAACGTAAAAAATCTATAAAGCAAAGTCATACACATGATTTGAATAATAATACAAATTTAGCACAAACGGGCAAAAAGAAAATACTTATAGAAAATACATAAATTGACAAACCTAGCGTTAAATCAAAGGAAAATAATTCTCAAACTTTATGAGAAAAATATGATGTCAACTTAAAATAATTAGATAAATCATCAACGGAAGGAAAAGAAGAAAACTAGAACATTATTTCTGAACTTTATAACTTCTCGATAACTATTGAGGAGTTAAACACACAAATTATTAAAGCTCCATTTAATAGAGCGTGTGAAAAGATACAATGCCATCAATGATTTATATGAGAATGGACAACGTGGTAATTCACCAAAACCTAAATTAACTAGTCGCTCACCGGTTCGTTTAGTCCTAAAAAAGATAAATAATTCATTGAAGTCATTAAAAAAAGTTAATAAGAAGAAATTTAAAACCAGCAAAGTGCCTTTAAATAATAATCAAATAACCTTTAAAATGTCTATTGAACCCTCAACTTCTAACATTAAATGACAATTAAAATATTAAACTAGATTGTTGAGGAGTAGAAAACAAATGCCCAATTAGAAGAATAAAAATAACTCTAAAAGTTGAAAAAATAGACTTACTAATGTAGTTCACTATTTAAATTCAATTATTTAAATATTATATTTTTAGTTTTATTTTATTTTTTATATTTTAAGGATTTATTTAAGATAGAAAATTAAATCCGATTAGATTCAGATTTAATAGGATATTATTTTATTATGTTTATTTTTGTTTTCATATTTTGTATTAGGGATTTGTGCGATTCCTATTTAAAGCGCCTCAAACCCTACTTTTATTTTTAGACTTTCATGAATAAAAATTGAGATTTTTCTCTTAGTCTCTTGTACTCTAACCTAGGGTTCTCTTAGTCTCTTGTACTCTAATCTTCCGCCACACTATGAGTTGGTATAAGATACTGGCAATTCTTGCTATGCAAATACATGAATCACAATTCCTGCTATGCAAATACATAAATCATATTCCGGGTACCTCTTGATTTGAAGGCTAGAATAGAAAATGACATCTTCCAGTTTACCTGCAGAATTGGAGGAAGAATTTGCAAATTTGTCATCGATTCAGAAATCTGCGAGAATCTAATTTCAGATGAGGCTGTTCAGAAACTGGCATTGAAGACTAAAGCTCTTCCATACCCGTACATACCGTCAGGACTCATAAAGCTCTTCCATACCCGTTTATATTAGTTCCATCTAGAGTAGTGTCTCCAAAACCACCACCAGTTAAGGAGTTCCATGCTCAAATTTCACCAGTTGCCGATCTTAGCTGTGATGTTAAAACTGCGTCTGACTCCGTGTTTGTCAAACCGATCTCGGTAAGTATGATGATGAGGTTGATGAGAAGAGCCTTGATGATAGAAAAATAGAACCCTTAGAAAAATAGAACATTGATGTAGGTTTTGATTTCGATTTTTTTTTGTGGAAATGGGGCTAAAGAACTTATAATTCGAAATATTAAGTACAATTTAAAAGCAAGAAAAAAATATTGGGAACTAGATCTCCGTTAAATTTTTTGATATCAGATACCTACCACCGTGTTTACCATCAAAGTCTCTAGCGACCTTCGTCGGAGATTCTAATGCTGGAGATCCTTTATCACTGTTGTTACCGCCGCCAAAACCACCTGAAACTGTAAAACTGTAAACATAAGAGCTAGTGTTGAAAAGTGCAAAACAAAGGACCTTCTTCCAACTATTGATTTTTAGCTTGATGAATTCGGAGATGTAAAAAACTTACTTGATGAAATGTCTGAGACGGGGTGACTAGCTCGTCAAATAGAAAGGATTGCAGGTTCTTGGCTGAGAAAGATGAGCTGTTTGAAAGTATAGACCCAACTGAGTTTGTGCTCAGTGAAGGAGACTCGTTAAGATTTGCCATTGAAGGCTGGAAGAAGCTCTGATACCATGTTAAATTGTGAAGAAAAAGATAAAGATTTGTTTTGCTGTAATTTTCAATTTCTTAAATCTGTTCAGAATACAAGTTGTGTTATATAGAGAGTAGAGAATCTAACAACCTTGGGAATATTCCCATGTGAGGTTGTTACATATTGTTACCATTTTTTTGGCAATACTAATAAGACTACTCTTGAAGGGCTTTAGTAGATATATTTGGGCTTCAATACTTAGAGAGACCCATGCTCATAAATGACCAGACCCACGTAGAGATCCAAGCCCGGTCCATAACTAAACCCAAGCTTAGATGACAATTAGGGTTTAGAGACCCTCAGACCAAAGCTGTCGAAGTCTTCTCTTCAGCCTCAATCCCTCTCTTCTCTTCAACCTGACTTCCTCTATTCTCTTCTCTTCTCTTCTCTTCTCTTCTCCGGTGTGCACGGTGGTCTTGTGACCATCACTACCTTTAACATCCCCCCTCAAACGCAGTGGCGATTCTGACAGCCCCAGTTTGTCACGAAGGTACATAAACCGAGATGAAGTAAGAGCTTTGGTGAGGAAGTCTGGAATTTGATCCAGTGAAGGTACGTATCTAATCTGAACCGATCCTTGTAGAACTTGATCCCTTAGAAAATGCACATCTAACTCTATATGTTTGGTTCGTGGATGAAATACAGGGTTGGAGGCTAAGGAACTGGCACCGAGATTATCACACCACATCACCGAAGGCGGTATGAGAGGGATCTGCAATTCAGTGAGCAACGACTTCAACCAGATGAGCTCAGTAGAGAGATTGGCCAAGGCACGATACTCCGATTCAGTGGAGGAACGGGCGACAACATTCCGTTTCTTGGATGACCAAGAAATAAGTGTTTTGCCCAGGAATACAGAATACGCCCCCACACTGCGACGGTCATCTGGGGACGAAGCCCAATCAGCATCAGAGTAGCCATGGAGTTGCAGCTGATAGCATGGCTTTATGTGAAGACCCAGCCACCGAGTGCCAGATAAGTACCGAACGATTCTTTTAAGACTCTTCCAATGTATAGATGTAGGATTTTCCTGGTGCTGACTTAGACTATTAACCGCAAAAGCTATATCTGGTCTAGTATAAGTCAGGTATTGCAGAGCACCTAACAAGCTTCTATATTGTGTAGGACAGAACAATGGAGAACCATCAGAGGAGGAGTGCTGAGTACCAGCCACCATGGGAGAGGGGCACAACTTGGACATGGACAGACCCTGTGCGCAAAGTAAGTCTTCAATGTATTTATGTTGAGTTAGGTAGAACCCACTTTGGTCACGATGAATCTCTATTCCCAGGAATAGACTGAGTGGCCCCATGTCGTTTAGTGCAAAAACAACATTCAGATTGTGTATGAATTCTGTTACGCATGCTGTGTCATTGCCTGTTACAAGAATATCATCCACATACACAAGAATTAGAAGTATAGTTGTCTTATAGATTAGATAGAACAGTGAGGAGTCTGCCTTAGAGTTACAGAACCCCCAACTGAGTAGAGTTTCCCTCAGTCTAGAATACCAAGCTCGAGGGTCTTGTTCCAATCCATAGATGGCTTTATGTAGCTTGCAAATATGTGTAGGATAAATGGAGTCAACAAAGCCCTGAGGCTGTGTCATATACACAGTCTCTTGTAGAACACCATTCAGAAAAGCATTATTGATATCCAGTTGCCTCACAAACCAGTCCTTAGAAACAACAATAGTTAGGATTAACCTAACAGTAGAAGCTTTAACAATTGGACCGAATGTTTCATAAAAATCAACCCCTGGTTGTTGATGAAATCCCTTAGCCACCAATCGAGCCTTATACCTCTGAATAAAGCCATCCAGTCCATACTTAACTTTATATATCCACTTACACCCAATGACATTAGATGAAGTAGAAGTAGGAACCAAAGACCAGGTTTTATTAGCCATCAAGGCTTTATATTCAGTAGTCATAGCGTTTTTCCACTCATGAAGCCCAATTGCCTCAGTAAAACAAGTAGGTTCAAACACAGTGGTTTTAGCAGTGACCAGAGACCCAACATATGGCATTTTAGGCTTAGAAATTCCACTACGCAGTCTAGTTTGAATAATGTGTGGGTTGGGTGATGGGTGGTTAACAGATAAGTGTTCAGGATTAGAAAAGGGAAGTTCTATGGTCAAGGTAGGTGTTTGAGAAGTATTATCATTGGTATGAGTAGGGAATTTAGTTATGTCAGATAAAGAATCAGGAGAACTTGATGATGAAATTACCTTAGAAGGACCAGTAGGAGAGTGTTGAGTGGAGCTTTGTGGCTGCAAGGGAGCAGGGCACAGAGGTGTGTTATGTTCAGTTGGAACTGCATAGTTGGACTCAACAGATGATACCCTCTCATCCATCACAAGACCTGTAGAAAGATTAGGTAGCCAAAGATGGACTGAAACAGGAGACACAAGCTCACTCTGATGAGTATTAAGAAAACCATTAGTGAAAGGAAAAACATCCTCATTAAAAACAACATTTCTAGAGATATAGACCCTCCCAGTAGAACTGAGACACTTATAGCCCTTGTGACTCTGACTATACCCAAGAAAAACACATTTAACTGAGTGAAACTAAAATTTATGGCTTTGATAGGGTCTAAGACATGGATAGCATGAACAACCAAACTTTTTGAGTGTGAGATAGTTAGGAACTTTGTGAAAAAGAACTTCAAAGGGTGATTTATGGTGTAGGATAGGTGTTGGGAGTCTGTTGATCAGGTAGACACTTGTCTCAAATGCTTCAACCCAGTACTTGTAGGGTAGATTTGACTGAGCTAGAAGAGTAAGCCCAATTTCAACCACATGCCTATCCTTCCTTTCAGCCCTTCCATTCTGGGCTGAAGTATGAGGGCATGATCTCTTTAGAATAAACCTACACTCTTGAGCTATAGGTAATAATATTCTAAACTCACCACCCTAGTCACTCTGAACGGCCTTAATAGATCTATCAAACTGTGTCTCTACCAAGGCTTTGAATATTTTGAACACTCCTAGAACCTGACTTTTGTCCCTGATGGGATACAACCAAGTGTATCTAGAGAAATCATCTAGAAAAAGAACATAGTATTTAGCCCCCCCAATAGATTGAATAGGTGCATGACCCCAAACATTTGTATGAATTAGATCTAGAACATGTGTAGAATGAGAAGTAGATATTGAATAAGGAAGGCTGTGAGATTTGCCCAACTGGCAAGCCTCACAGAAACTATTTGAATTACTCAAAACAGAATGAAGATTACAAGACCTAAGAACTTTGTCTAGAACACTTGAAGATGGATGACCAAGTTTTTGATGCCATTCATCTTTGACAGACTTAGATACAACTGTAGACAACACCCTAGGGACACTTAGATTTAGATTGCCTTGTGACTTAGGAATGGTATCCATCTTGTAGAGCCCATCTTCACATCTCCCTCTGAGCAGAATAGTCCCTGTTGCCTTGTCCTTTACCAAGCAGAAAAATTTGTGAAATTCAACAAAGACATTGTTATGATTAGTCAATTGAAAAACAGAGAGTAAATTCTTATTGATCCTAGGAACATGCAATATAGGTTTCAAAACAATAGGCTGTTTAGTAAAAGAATTTAGGGCTGACTGACCAATATGTGATATAGGAAGTCTCTCACCACTGCCTACTAAAATGTGTTTTGTACCTGAATACTCAGATTTCTGAGTCATTTGGCTAGTGCTGCCTGTGACATGGTGACTAACACCACTGTCAGCATACCAGACCCCTTCTCCTAGTGTATCTTGTGAAGCAAGCAAAGCATTTTGTTCACCTTCTAACCTTGATTGTTCTGATGGAGAGGAGCCCATAACTGAGGGATCATCCCTATAATAACATACAGCAGCAGAGTGGCCAAACCTGTTACAGATCTGACAGGTTGGTTTACTCTGTGAGTACCTTCCACCTCTACCTGAGCCTCTGTAGAAGTTGCTTCTGCCTCTTGTATTGTAACCATTAGTATTGTAGTTAGATCTGCCTCTATATCCTCTACCTGAGCCTCTATTTTGGTTGTAGAAACCTCTCTAACTAGTGTTAGTAGATTGCTGCTTCAAATCACCTCTGTAAGTAACATTAGCACTAGAAATGTTAACCGTAGTCATAGAATTCTGTAGACCAGTCAATTGCTCTAGTCTGCTCTCATAAGTGAGTAGACTAGTCTGTAAATCTAGCCACCCAAGTCCTTCCTTGTTAGGTAGACTGACAACAATTGGTGTGTATTCAGCATCCAGGCCAGCAAGAACCTGTGTTAGCAAATCATCTTTAGATGTGAGGCATCCTGCTAAGATTAGATTGTCATGAATTAGCTTCATTTTGTTGAGATATTCTGTCATTGAGGTAGATCCTTTGCGAGTTCTTTGGAACTCAGATTTGTAGTATGTTATTCTGGCTCTAGTCTGTGAGCCAGATAGTTTTCCAGCAGCATCCCAGAGACCCTTAGCAGACTCTTCCTCCATCAATTGAGCTGTAATTTCTGGGCTCATGGTGGAATACAACCACCCAAGTAACAACTAGTCCTTAGCAACCCGATCTTCAAATTCTGGGTTGTCTGTGACATTACCCTCAGTATCTGTGACAAATTTTGAAGGACAAGTCTTCTCTCCATTGACAAAGCTCCATAGCTTATTACCCTTAATCATAGGTACTACAACTGTCTTCCACAGCAAATAATTATGTCTGTCAAGACGAATATTATTGACATTGCTGATTGAAAGTAAATGCAGGTTCTTGGCTGAGAAAGATGAGCTGTTTGAAAGTATAGACCCAACTGAGTTTGTGCTCAGTGAAGGAGACTCGTTAAGATTTGCCATTGAAGGCTGGAAGAAGCTCTGATACCATGTTAAATTGTGAAGAAAAAGATAAAGATTTGTTTTGCTGTAATTTTCAATTTCTTAAATCTGTTCAGAATACAAGTTGTGTTATATAGAGAGTAGAGAATCTAACAACCTTGGGAATATTCCCATGTGAGGTTGTTACATATTGTTACCATTTGTTTGGCAATACTAATAAGACTACTCTTGAAGGGCTTTAGTAGATATATTTGGGCTTCAATACTTAGAGAGACCCATGCTCATAAATGACTAGACCCACGTAGAGATCCAAGCCCGGTCCATAACTAAACCCAAGCTTAGATGACAATTAGCTCTTCAGCCTCAATCCCTCTCTTCTCTTCAACCTAACTTCCTCTCTTCTCTTCTCTTCTCTTCTCTTCTCTTCTCCGGTGTGCACGGTGGTCTTGTGACCAGCACTACCTTTAACTGGACCTCAGTTTAGGTTTTCGAATTCTTAACCGAATGAGAATCAAGGGAGTGATGCTAGACGGAGCTACCATTACAACTGTATTGCTTTTGTGTTCTTCACTTGTTGCTAAACTACGAGGCACCAGGTAATACGGGCACTTTAGGAAGGTCACAAAGGGGGTTGATGAGATCCTCGCTGAACAAGGTACTAAACATCCGTGCAGGGCTAAAGAAATGACGGATGGTAATTTGTCCACACTTGCAAAACAGGCTTCTGAATTGATCAAATGGATGACTTCATGTGAACCTCATCTCCAAAGACTTGTTTCGATTCTTCTTTCGGCTGCAAATGATTCTAACTGGAGAATTAGACTTGTAACACTGAATTTTGTGCTAATATTTATGTACAAGTATAATTTCCTTTTCTCAATTGTTGATAAGAAAAATACTTGTGACATGGTGTGGAAGCTACTCACTGCTACCCATGTGGAGATTAGGGAGCATGCTGATACAATTCTGGTAGACTTTAGCGGTCTGGGTTCCCGTCCAACTGGTTTCGTTAAGTTTTTTAGCTCAACCATAAGTACTTCCAATGTTTTAAACACAGTAAGTTATACTGATGGTGATGCTTGTGTTAATGGCTTTACGGGTCATACAAATGACAGGTTTTCTGTGGGATTGTCGAATTTCGGTGCGTATATTACTCGTGATTCAGAAGATATAGAAGCTATTTCCTTTGATTTCCGAAAGCAGTACTTCATTTACTCAAAGGAGAATGATATTTTTTGCAAGCTTCCTTATCCAACATAAGATACATTTGGCTAGTATATTACAAGTGCGAGACATGGTACTAAAGTTAATATTAATCCGGCCACTCAGAAGTGGATTAGGCTGTCAGGTACAGATCTTTTGACAGGTGATGTTGTCTCGGTTGAGCGATTTTCTACTGGAGACCTGGGCATTTCAGGTAATGGATTTTCTCGTGGCTTATCGATTTTTCGTGCGATAACAATCCTTCCTCAGCATGACCGACGGAAAACTAGATTTGGAAGAGTTGCAGGAAACACAAATTTGTACTTGAGAACTTTCAACAAGTTGCGAAGTTGCAATGTACACAGTTCAAAGCCATACATAAACAGTTGATTTACAAATGGCATTTTTCGAACATTCAGAAATGTGGAATCTGCATATTATATATTCAAAATTCAACGTTTTTCAACTATACATGATTCTGAACATTACGAGTCTGATACCTTTGAATATACAGGCTTCAAATAGAAATTGTATATATACGTACAAATCGACCGAAACCCGACGATCCAGTCTCTATTTATTTGAGGATTGTGGACACAAAACATTTTGACTTCAAATGGAAATTATATATATGTACTGTTAGAATTGTGTGTGCGAATGTGTGTACCGACCTCACGGACTAGCAAGATATTGTTCGCTTTGCGCTCGCAGGCGCGCACGGATTTGCTCTTGGGTGTATTTCCAAAAAGCCTCTTACTAGTTGAGGTTGGTCCACACTTATATACACTTTTTTATGTTCAATCTTGGCAATGTAGGATTGGGGTTCCTCTATGAGATGAAGTTTATTCTTCACATGTACAAATCGACCGAAACCCGACGATCCAATCTCTTTTTATTTGAGGATTGTGGACACAAAACATTTTGACCCGAAGTGGGAAGTTTTTATTAGTTTCTAACTTTTTATCAGATAAAAGACAGGTTTCTTACTATAAAAGGTTTGGACGGGACAATGAGACGTTTTCACGAGCTAGAAAAAGAATGGGGGTATAAGTAGAGGTGTCAAACGGGTTAAACCAGCACCAACCCGCACCGTTTAAATCAGAACCACGGGTTGCGGTCCTGCCGGGTTGCGGTCCTGCCGGGTTGCCGTCCTGCCAGGTTGCGGTCCTGGCGGGTTGCTCTTATGCGGTCCTGACGGTCTGGCGGTCCTGCCAGGTTGCAGTCCTAATGGGCCAGTTTCACAGTTAAACCGCCAGTTCAAACCACCAGACGAACCATTTAAGAGCCGTTTACCAGTTCAAACCATCAGCCAAACCATTTAATAATTCAAGAACCGTTTATCAGAATATTTTATAATGTTATTTAAAATTAATTTGTAAGTGTTAATTGAATCTAATTTCAATAATTGAGATATGTACCATATACACGAGTTAATTATTCTATTTCATGTATTTTAATTTAAATATGTTATCATTTTAATCGAAACTTTATAATCATCAATTACATTTTAAACAAAAAATTGTAATTTGATTTTGATACGTTTGAATAATATATACCTATTAAATAATATATACCTATTAGACATTTAATTGTATTTTAATTTTAAATTATTAGGTGATTATTTAGATTCTTTCAAGCTTGAAGTGTTTATGGTATAGACATATATTAGTGTTTATGCATAGACATAAATTACTTGTAAGTTGTAAAGAACAAAATAAAAATTGAAAGCGAGAGTGATTTAAATAACATTTAATAAAAAAATAGAAGGAAAACAAGCAATTCATTAAAAATAAAAACCAAACAAGTAACATAGTTGTTTAATCAAATAAAAAAGAAAAACATTACAACGATAATGAAAATCAAATGCAAAAAACTAAGGAGCTTCATCGTTGTTGTTGTTGTTAGGTGGTTGACCTTGCAAATGCATGTTCTCCATCATCTGTCGCATATACTCCGACTGTTGGGCTTGAGAGTTTGCAAATCGCTCATTCCATTGATCTTGTCCATGATGCCACTGCTCGTATTGACCATGCCACTGCTCGTATTGACCATGCCACTGCTGGATGTGACCAAGTTGATCATTCACCCCTACTTGCCACTGCTGTATCTGGCTAAGCTGGTCATTTACCCCCCTGCCAATTTTGAAATTCGATTTTCCATTTTGTAAAATCATCATGCCATTCCTTTTGTTGAGTATGCGCAAATTGCATATAATCCATATGATGCTGATGCAAAAACTCAGCAAATTCGCGATCGGTTCGTATTTGTTGTGGCGGTACTCCAGAAGAACCACTAGCATTTGGATCGAAAGACGCTTCAGCCTCAACTCGATACTGAGTAGGTGGATTTGGCGGTTTTGTAAGACCGTTCGCAGTATATATCTGATTCAAGTATTGTCTATGGTGGTTCCATGCCTCCAAATTCGAAATCAACTCTCCATCCCAAGAGTATATTTCCTGCAAACGCAAAGAGTTTCTACCTATAGCACTAGTCGGCCTCACCTTCACCGGAGTGTACATACTCACATCAGCTCCTTTCGAAACAAGCAATTTACTCAATATCATCCCATAAGGTAGTTTATTTGTACCACACCTCGTTACCATATTTCGAATGATCAAGCTAGGTAAATTAATTATTCCCTGATTTCGAATGATAAAAGCAGTAACAAATGTTTGAATATATGAAAGCTGTGAATCATTGTTACTAGGGGGAAGAAATATACTATTTACCAATTTCAAAGCTAATCTCCCATTACCATCAAAATTACCCCGCATGCTTCGAAATTTACCGCTAATTTTCGGAGCTTCCGCACCAGGACAAGTAAGAAGCTCTACTGCTTCTTCGTAAGACAAAGGCCAATCATCACTCCAGATCGTAGGGCGATAACTAATGGGAGGTAATTTATTACCGGTATACATATCATGGGTTGGAACGGAAAAAATATCTTCGAAATCAGTTTCAAAAAAACTATAGGTTTGGCCATCAATCAAACAATTCATTCCTAAACCTCTTGGATCATTTTCGATTAATCTTCTTGTGGCATAAAACTTTCGCACTAGTTCTATATACCAATCACATTTGAATCTAGCTAGTGTCATCCAACCTAGGCCATTATTAGGTTCAATAAGTTTGAAATGTTTTTGCATACCCTTTATTTGGATCAGTTCCTCATAGTCCAGATACATAGCGGACCAAATTTTTGTTACACCTCGACCTACTTGCTGATTACGGATGCGAAGCTCCCCCTCGCCGCGATGTTCGATAGTCTCGCTCTCCGTTACCTCCATATCTTCAAACAACATATTTTCCATCTCTTTCACTTGGGAAGCGGTTGGTTCAATACATCCACCTTTACGAGCATGCTTTGTTCTTTTCGAAGACATTTAGCGAAACCTGAAATTTAAATAGAGTTTGAAAAATATATAAAAAAAATTAGAGAAGTGTAGTAGAGAGAGGGGATAGATTTGTAGTGGAGAGGGAGGAGGGGAGAGATTTGTAGTGGAGTTGGAGTGAAAAATATAGGAGGAGGTATGTGTTATTTATAGGGTTTTTTTTTTCATACTAGCCGTTTGATGACGTCATCAAGCGGACCATCCGGCCAGGCGTCCGGATGGTCCGCGCCCAACGGCTATTTCAAACCAACTAGCCGTTGGATGAACCGGGGCATCCGGACGGTTCGTCCGGATGCCCCGGATGACCAACGGCTAGTTGGTTTGAAATAACCGTTGGTCATCCGGGGCATCCGGACAAATCGTCCGGATGCCCCGGTTACAACCGGACCATCCGGATCGACATCCGGATGGTCCGATTTGTCTGTCCGGGCGTCCGGACATTTCGTCCGGATGCCCTGGACCATCCGGACGCCCATCCGGATGGTCCGGGCGAAATTTTTTTTTTTTTCGTTTTTTTTATGGGTCTCCCCTATAAATAGAGGAGACCCCAACACCAATACTCACACCTCTCAAACAACTCTCTACTTCTCTCTAAATCTATCTACTTGTTCGAAAAGTTGTAGAAATCTATAATTACTTATTTTACATATTCTACTCCTACGTTCGAAATTGTTTGATTTTTGTTTTTCCGCAAATTGTTTCTTAGTTGTTATTAGTCTAAATTTAGTTGTTCTATCTTGTTATTAGTCTAAATTTAGTTGTTCTATCTTGTTATTAGTCTAAATTTAGATTTTATTATTAGTATTTTATTGTATATTTAAAAAAAAAAACTGTTATTAGTTTTAAAATGAATTCAAAACGTAGAAATACTGGGATAAACCAACCATCTAATGTGGATCTCAATACCATGGATGAATTTTCTACAGATTTCCCTCACGTTGACATGTTCTCCTCCCACGAAAGTGGTGGTGGAAGTACTAGTGGGTCGAGATCTCGTAAGAAAACATCTTGGATTTGGAAACACTATACTCTATCAGAAGATGGTTTGAATTGTATTTGTAACGTGTGCAAAAAAAGTTATCTTCACGTAAGTGGAGCTAGAAATATGGGCACTAGCACTGTGGTAAAACATTTATTTAAACATTCAATATATGATCCTACAAAACCTAACCCAACTAATGTTTGCACGAACCCTCAAACAGGTCTTCCTTTTGAGTTTAACCACGATACGTATAGGGAGGAAACAATGATTTATGCAGTCGGTAGTTTACAACCATTTAGTTTTGGGGATTCTTGGAGATACGAAAATTGGATGCAAGCTGGGGTAAACCCACAGGCAACACGCATTCCACGTACCTCTTTGCGATCGCTAGCCTTTAAATATTATTTACAAAGAAAAAAAGAGATTATTCAAACTATGCAGACTTTGCCATGGAATGTTTCGATTACTAGTGACATAGCTACTTTTACTGATTTAGATATGATATGTGTTACCCTCCATTGGATGGACGCCCAATGGGTCCTCCAAAGGAGAATTATATGGTTTGAATCAATTGGGAAGCATAACGCACAAATAATTAGGGAGAGTATGATTGAATGCATGAATGTTTATGGCATTAAAAACAAGATTATGTCTATTTCGTTGGATAATGCATCTTCTAATATTAGTGCTATAACATTGCTTATACAAGATTGCAATCCCCCTTTTCCAAAATTGTTTCACACCAAATGTTTATGCCACGTACTTCAATTAATTGCGAAAGAAGGAATACGTATGGTTCAGGGTGATTATATTACCCCTATAAAAATTGGGATCCTATTTTGCTCGACATCCGCTGCTAAAAAAAGAGCTTTTAAAACACTTGTTACTTCAAATGGGAAAAAATATAAGAAACTTTTATTAGATGTCGAAACTAGATGGAATTCTACTTACACAATGCTTGCACGTGCGCATGTTTTTAAAGAAGAGATTACGACGCTTTGTAATGCATATCGTGAAACACCAATTGAACTAGATCATTGGAAATTTTGTGCACACATGTTAAGATTTTTAAGACTTTTTAAAGAAAACACCCTAACCTTTTCTTCACAAAATCAACCTAATGCTCATTTGGCCCTTTTCACGATTGCTAATCTTGCCATGCATATGGATGAATTTAGATCACATTATGCATGCGTAGACATGGTGCCCGGAATGGAATATAAGTTCACAAAGTATTTTCATCCAATCCCTGATAGTTATTCATTTGCTTGCCTTTTAGATCATTTTTCACGAAAATAAAAATTTGAATTGCTAGTTAGATGCTTTTATAATTCTGTACGGTTTTCTACAGATAAACCACCGACCGAACCAATTGACCCTGAAGGGTATATTAGCGGTATATATGATAGTTTGTATAATATCTATGATAAGTATGCTGCAAGATATAGATCAAATACATCTACAAATGTAAGGAGTGGTAACAATAGGGGTAGAGGGAGATCTACTAACTATGTTCAATTGGCAATGTTACGAAACAATGTTACAGAAACCCCTCAATCTGATAATGAGTTGTATAGATTTTGGAGCACTAGGTTTGATTTTACGAATTATCCTGACCAAGGTATTGAAGATATCATAAGATGGTGGGGTACCAAAATTGAAGAGTTTCCTATTCTTTGCAGGATTGTTAAAGAGATTTATGCTATACCTATGTCTACAGTTGCAAGTGAGTGTGCTTTCAGCCAAGCGAGGTTGCAATACACGACTAAGAGAACAAGATTGACGGGCAAAGCACTTGGAGTGCTTGTGGCAGTTAAGGATTGGACAGCGGCGGATAAAAGGATGCAAGACATAGAGTTTAGAGACGAAGTGAACGTAGACGACATCTTCGAAGATTATCCGGATGATTACGAAGATATACTTGAACAAGAAATTGCGGAAGAAAACGAAAATGACGACGAAGATTTTACTTACGAAGATGACGAAGCTGAAGATGAATGATGTTTGTAATAGTTTTTTGCTATTTTGTATTGTAATTTGAAAACATTTGTACAACTCCTGGCCCGCACGAGTATAAACTGTGAATGGCTAAATTATCCAAAAATGACTTTACCTTTTATTATAATAACAACAACTGTATTATGAAATACTTATAACTTCATAACATCTAAAACCAAAACAAAAAATAATAACAAACACTTGTAAAATTTAAAACCAAATCACAATAGTAATCAAATTGTAATATTAAAATTATAACCATAGAATTTGTAATATTTTAACATGATAAGATATAGTTAAAATGTGATAATAACATAAGTAATATTTAAAATTTTACTTATGTTATAAACATAATAATAAACATAATAATAATATTTGTAATATTTGTAATAGTAATATTTAAAACCAAATCACAATAGTAATCAAAATGTAATATTTGTAATATTTATAAACATAATAATAATAATATTCAAAATGTGATAATAACATAAGTAATATTTAAAAATTTGGACTATATAATAATTACAACACTTAAAATATTAATAACCAAAACAAATTAATATTAACAAAAATGTAATAATAATTCTATAATAATATGCAATATCTCAATATTTTTTAAATATAACATTTTGGTTATAAAATAAATAAAATCAGCATAATATTTACCAATAAACCGCCGATTTTTTACAAATAAACCGTGGTTTCGCAGTCCTGCCGGGTTGCAGTCCTGCCGGGTTGCAGTCCTAATGGGCCAGTTTCGCAGGTAAACCGCCAGTTCTTAAGCAGGTTGTCAGCTTTGATCCGTGGTTCCAGAACCATTGGACACCTCTCGGTATAAGTCACTTATTTTCGTTGGCCGAGTTTAGTTACATTCCGAATGGATATCTTTCAAATGATTTTACCTCGTTTGGAGCTGAGGCTTTTGTCATTAAATAGGAAGCCACATTATTGAAACAGCCAGCAGGTGAAAATGATCTTACACTTGGATGATTTCAAAATTTTCAACTGTAACTGATCTACTTTATTACTCGGAAACTATTGGTGGATTTACTGTCCCCTCCATAGCACAATGGAAGGGACATAGGTGGTGCTGACTTAGATTCACTATTGGTGGATTTACTGGAAGATGACATAGCACAATGGAGGGGGCATGGGTGGTGCTGACTTGAATGATATAATTCAGGATTTTAATAGCGGGGGTTCGAGTTAGCAACTTGTGAATCTCGTAGTGCAGTTTTTTCGATGTTTTGCCTTTTTGAATTCGGACGTTTTGAATTCGAGGTCGAATTCTTTCCAACCGGAGACAGAGAAGGATGATGTAACTCACTATCTAAATTCAATTATTTAAATGTTTTTTTTTTTTGTTTTTTTTTTATATTTTAAGGATTTATTTAAGATAGCAAATTAAATCTAATTACATTTAATTTAATAGGATATTATTTTATTATGTTTATTTTTGTTTCCATATTTTGTATTACGGATTTGAGTGATTCCTATTTAAGGCGCCTCAAACCTTACTTTTGTTTTTAGACTTTGATGAATAAAAATTGAGATTTTTCTCTGAGTCTCTGAATCTTATTCTCTAACCTAGGGTTAGGTATATATCTATTGTTTTTTTCTTCTAATCTTCCGCCAGGCCATCACTTACTTGCGTTACAAAAACCAATGATAGCTGAAAAAAAAAACTTAAATTAACCTTAAAAAATATTGGTTTCTGTCATGGTATACCAAATATGCCAAACAAAATTTGGATTATATGAAGAGACCATTTTAAAGTGTATGTAATTTGCAATCATGAGCAACTCATCCACTTAAAAGTTAATCACTCAGCATAAAGCAAATAATTCAAGGTAACTAACATTTTATGCTAAATGTTCTAGGATAAATAGAATTCCATTATAGGATAAAATTATTGACCTATCCAACAATCCACTAGAGTAGATTGTTATTGATGAATTAAACTGCATCACAAACTCATCTAAACAACTCTCTCGTACAAATCTATGTTTAACAATTCTGGATGACTTCTTAACATGATTTTGGATTGATCTTTAGAGTATGTTAGATACATTTGAACCTCATTTACTTGGACCAACAAAACAAATGAAAAAAGATTAGATAAAGTCTTAGTTATTACTTTGAAAATATTAAGGAAACACACTTAGCAAACACCTATTCAGATTATTCCCCTCTTCGCATTTCATTATGTAATAGATCTTTCAAACTTAAACCTTCTTTTAAGTTCCCAAATATGTGGAAACTATACCTAGACTTCAACCAAATAGTTAGTGAATTTTGGAATTCTCTACTAACTGAAATTTTTTAATTTGTTTTTTGGAAAACATTAAAAAGGTTCAAAGTTAGTCTTACATATAAGGAAATATTTGGCAATATCTTTAATGATATTTCCAAAGTTTATGAGGAAATAACTTATGTTGAAAGCAAACTACAAGAGAATTAAAATCCATAGAATAAAGCTAATTTGTCAAAGCTAATGCTAAATATCTTCTTCTCTTGACAAGAGAATAAGCATATTGGGAACAAAAAATCTCTATAAATTGGATAAATGAGGGTGACAACAATACCTCTTTTTCATAACTTTGTGAAGAAAAGGCAAAAAAAAAAGAATAAGATCAATGAAATTAAAAAAAAAAAGTGAAATTGTTTTTAACTCCTTGCATTTGCAGATGACTATGTCATCTTCAAAAATGGTTTAATAACGAAGATTAACAAATTGAATTCCTTACGAAGCATTTACCAAGGAATATTTGGTGAATCCATTATCATGGATAAGTCAAGTCTAATTGTCTAAAATAAAATAAACTAGAAAAGATTAAACAACATTTTAAAAGTCACTAGTTTCAAAACAAAATCTCTTTCTATGAAATATTTAGGAGTTTCTGTCGATAATAGTAACAATTCTAGTTTATATGATGACTTAGTAAGTAGAATAAGAATTAAAATTTATGATAGGGATAATAAATCCCTATCAAAAGTCGGCCGGTAGTCCTTAGACTATCCAGTTTGGTAACATATAGTCCCTGAACTTTCAAAATTTCGGTGGTAGTCCATGGACTATCTATTTTGGATAAATGTAGTCCCATGCACATGTTTATTAAGAGGACTAACTTTACCGAAGAAAGAAATTCAAAAGACTAACTTTATAAAAAATGAATAGTTGAGGGACTATCAATCACAAAAATTGATAGTCAGCACATGCAGGGGGACTAACTTTATCCAAACTGGATAGTCCAGGGACTACCAGTGGACCTTTAAGTCCATGGACTATCTATCACTGAATCGGTAGTCGAGGGACGAGTTACTGTTAAAATACAAAAATCCTATCATACTACATCCAATGTTCCAATCTTTGTAAGTTTGTTATTAACAAAATTGAAAGGATTTTTAATAGATTCCTTTAGGGGATCATTGAAATTTACTCATGCAATTATTTGGACAAAATATAGCTCAATAATAATAAAAAACCTATAAGGAAGGTGGGTTGAACATTAGGAAATTTACTGATCTTCAAAATACATTCTCATGTATATTATTGTTTAAATTTAGAGAAAACAAAACTATTTGGGCCAGATACATGCAATATGTTTATTGTAATAACTCTCACCCTCTTCTCAAATCAAACAAAAAGGTAGTACAACGTGGAAGATATTACTCGCTATAAAAGATAATGCAAGATTACTTGGATATTAGGTAATAGTAATATGGAATTTTGGTTGGACAAATGGTTTAGAAATAAACCATTCATCAATATGATAAATGAGAGTAACACTGTGTGGTATATTAAAGATAGGGTGAAAGACTTCTGGTTGAATAGAACCTAGGATTTAACTAAGTTTAATCAAAACATTACTTCGTCTAATATTAAATTTTGATTCTAAATTTTTCAACCCACAATGATCAAGAGGACAAAATATTGTGGTCAATTGATAATTTAAGTAACTTAAGGCACAAAAGTAATCATTATATTCTTTTTTATAAGATTTAGAATAACATTATTCCAACCAAATACTCATTTATGAAACTAATGAAAGGTTGGATCTCTGTGGATAGTAACCTTCAAAAAATAAACTTTAATACAGCTTATAAATGTCACTTTTGCTTTAACATTAAAATAGTGAATCATGTTTTTATAAACCATTCATGGTTTGTTGTGACTGGTTTTATTTAGCTAGAATATTTGGTCTAAACATTGGTAAATATATGACTATATACCATCTAATCATGTGTTGGTTCTAGTCAACCAACAAACCTATTCACGTTTGAACAATGATTCTTTCTATAGTTTGCTCGCCTATCTGACACTTTAGATATAGAGAAAAAATTGATAATCAAACAATTTCTTCTAAAGTTATATTAGACAAAATATATTTTATATTATCTAGATTAGTTAATGTTAATGTCTTGAAGAAGAATATTTGGTAAGGTGATATTCACATTGTTAATAAACTTGGAAGTTACTTTCATATTGATAACCAAAGTAAGGTTAAGGTTTCGAAATGGATACAGCTCATTGACAATAGACTTAAGTTAAATTCATATGGGGTTTTACTGCCAAATGGCGAATCCAGTAGTCCTAGACTTATCAGAGATGAAAATGTTGTTGTCGTAGTTGCTTATGGCAGGTTATATGATTAAAAAATCCTTTAATTGCATAATGTAAGGCTATTTTAGATGGTTTTATAATCTGTAGTCAAAATTACATCAAAGTATCGATATTAAATTAGACTCAACCATTCTAATTGATATGCTGGCTAAAGGCTCTGGTTCCTGGTTCTTGAACTTATTCATCAATTGTTGTAGAAACCTAATCCTGTCAACCATGACTATTATACATATTTCTAGAACTCAGAATCAAGTTGTTGACTAGCTAAGCTAGCCCGCTGGACTGTTAAATGCAAGATAAAGTAGGATTTCATACACAATCAAATCCCCAATCTACTTAGGCATATAACCTTTCGAGAAGGTGTTTAAATAAGATACTTAAGGCATGTTGAATACACTATAACACTGTGTCTTCAGAAGTATAGACTAACATTCTATTGGATTGTCTATCAAATATATGCAGGTTAAACACAACTAAAGTTCTTATAAAATATACAGGAAATAAGCACCTGATATTACAAGGAAAAGCTGATGACAACAATCAAATGAAAGAAGACGCCGAGCAATAAAGCTCTTTAAGCTAACAAAAACTGAAGAGGATTTAAATGAGATACAAAATATATTCAAATTTTAATTTAAAGTATAATTACATTACTCAAGTTTGTAAGATTTATTTCAATTAATAATAAAAACTAAAAAAGGGAAATTCTATCTAAAGTATCTACTCAACTGTTATATTTTCATCTAATATCCAACTTCTCTTTTATTATTACTTAATACTAATCTTATCTATATAAGTCAAAATTAATACCTAATTATTTAATAATACCTCAACTACCCTCGCTTCATCACCGACCGCATAACCATTTCTAATTCTTGAACCAAAAATTCTCTTTCTTACTTTTTATTTTTATTTTATTTTTTAAACGGTCATATCTTTTGAACCGGAGTTTGAAAAAAATATCCGAAAGCATTATTGCATTTCTTCATTTAAAATAAAAAAAACTAGATCCATTGATGATATTTTATGATTTTTTAAAAATAAAATTTCAATCATGAGATTTCTTTGAAAATCAATCATGTGATTTCCTTAAAAAATTAAACGTGCGAGTTCTTTGAAAAATTAATCATGAGAGTCTATTGAAAAATCAAAGATGAGAGTTCTTTGAAAAATCTATCACGAGAGTTCTTTGAAAAATTAAACATGTGAGTTCATTGAAAATTTAACAATGCTATTTTGTTTAAAAAATCAACAATGTGAGTTCTTTGAAAAATCAAGAATGAGAGTTCTTTGAAAAATCAATCATAAGAGTTCTTTGAAAAATCAATTATGCGAGTTCTTTGAGAAAATCAATCATGAGAGTTCTTTGAAAAATAAAACATGCGAGTTCTTTGAACAACAAATAAGAAAATATCGTTAATAGATCTACTTTTGTTAGTGTAAAAAAACAAGTCGATTGTACCTTCACACATTTTTTTCCCGAACTACAGTTTGAAAGTTACGGACTTTTTAAAATAAAAATAAAAAAGAAAAGTAAGAAAGAGAAATTTGAAACAAATAACTTCTATATAGAGTATCAAGGGTATTTTTGTCCATTATTTGGGCTGGTATACTTATTGACACTGTCCTATTTTCGGATATTAGTTGGTAATAAGGAAGTTGAGTGAGTATTTAGTGGTACTTTTCTCGTAAAAAATGAAAAAATTTCAATAAAAATTAAGAATGAAGAAGAATGTAAAAACAAAACTTAAAATTTTAAAATATTAATTTTTTACTTTTAAAAAAGTGTAGTGTCAGCAGTGGTATTAAAACCAAACTTTACTGTCATCTAGTACCTCACATTTCATTGCTACCTATCTAATATTCATTTGCTTACCTAATTCCAACTCAATACAAAATTCTCTAAATAATACCTTAAATACTTATGCTTCATCACCAGCCGCGTAACTACTTATCTTTTTTTGAACCAAAAGTTCTCATTTTTACTTTCTATTTTTTAAAAAGTTTGTATCTTTCAAAGCGGAGCTAGAAAAAAAAATGAAAGTAATTTGTGGCGGTGTGAAAGATTTTCGGAGGGTATTTTCGTAATAAAAGAGGAAATAATTAAACTTTTGATAAGTTTTATGAGATACTTGGGCAACTTGGTATAAGTATAGATAGACAAGTTCCGAGAGAACTATTAGGCTAGTAAATATGTTACTTTCTTTCATTAGTTCAAGCCCAGTGGGTTTACATGCTCCATGAGTCCATTTTTTCAACCCAAGCTCAAATATAACCAAAGTACATTATTATATAAAATATCTCTAATTAGTATATTTATTACATCGATACTATAAAATAAACTTTGGTTTAATACCTCATTAGTTCGAGTTGTCCTTCGGAGAATTATGTCTTTATTAGTAGCCCACATAGTCCTTGCGAAGGTCCTTCGAGAGGACTTAGAATCGAAGCGACTTCATATTAAACCATGCAGAAACTTGTCACTTTCAGTCAAGTCACGCAAATACTTAACATTTCTTTACCGATTTTGGTTGATCCGAACACGTCTTGGTATGATAATTTCGAGTGATTTATGAAGCTATCTGGATTTAGTTATTCACATGCTTCAGAGATGGTTATTCATAACTCTACTATTGTACACGTGTCATACAAATACTTGGCCCACGACCTTTCCTTTAAATGGTGACGTGTGATAGTGTTTTAAAACGATTCCACTTCTCTAAGAAAATAATCGTTGAAGAGACTTTTTTTTACGTTTGGAGGGTTATACATATTGGGCTTGTGAAAAAATGTTGTTGGGATCTCCCACATTTCTGTATAAATATTCCCCCCTTTAGTATCACTTTAATATTTAGAAATTTCTGGAGATAGAGAAAAGCTACGAAATTCTACAACTACCACTTCCAATTTTCAGTGTGGTAGCCACTACAACATACTTTTCCGACAACAATTTTAGATTTTCATGTATAGAGTTGCCACTGTTTTGACTGATTGGTTGTGTCTCTTAGATAAATCCAAAGCGGATAGAATAACAAGAAAATATTATGGGCTTCCGGAAACTGAAGGACCAACAATTAATACTCATTATTTAGCTGATCCCACATCTTGTACGACTCATTAGTTAGCTTTGAGAATGCATTTTTCAAGGCCAACACGATGAGAAACTAGCAGAAAATACTGATAACGCTTTCTATGAATATGTTTGGATACCAATAATATATCACATGTGAAGAAAACTACCCTCATTGGTCGATGAGGACAAACACAATTACTCTAGTGGATTTGACTCCACTGATGATGAAGAAGGTATCGGTGAGAGTTCAAGTGCTGAACTCAAAAGTCCCAAAAAGATGATCGTGAAGGAACTTCCGAAGGGAACAAGCCTAAGGTTTTTATCATATATCATATTTATTATGTGAACAATCAAAGTCCTTGGATGGTCAAGGCACATTTTGTATTACTGTTCGGTTGAATCCGAACAGGTTTAATTTATCCAACTTTCTTTTTGTTTAATACTTTACATTAAATTTTTCATGGCTAATATTTAAGTAGCCCCTAAAACTCAGAAGTATTGAAGTGAGAGTGTTTAATATCTCCAGTGATATGTATTTAATAGTCATGACCAACCACCACGTTTATTCGATATACTAAAGATTTAGGGTATTGAATAAGTGATTTATACTTCAATTGAATTGTAATAAAATCGCTCCGAATATTTTGAAGAAGGCATTATATATTATTCAAGAAGAAACTGGACACCTCATTAAAACCTCCCCGTGCCATCAGGGTAGGAAAGAGTATGCCCCCTAATATTTATATTGATATTTAACAAGTAAATATTTACGTAAAAAGTTTACTATAAATATAATCTGAGATGCTCAACATTCTATGGGTGCTTCAAAGCTCTCCCTTCTTTGTCTTGAAGCCTATATGTCCCAGGTTTGAGATTTTCACAGACCTCATAGGAGCCTTCCCAGTTCAGAGCCAACTTACCGAACTGCTTCTCCTTATTATATAAGAAAACTTTTCTTAGTACCTTATCATCTGGTTGAAAATATATTCTTTTGACCTGGAGACAAACCTACTCATCATCAAACCTTGATAGTATGTTGTTCTTTAGTGTGCTTTAACTCTTCTTTGTTCTACTAAGTCCAGCTGATTCCTAATTGCTATCTCATTAGCTTGTTTGGAATAGTTATGGACTCTGTATGATGGTATTGTAGCTTCTATGGGGGTAATTGCATCTATCCCATATACCAAGGAAAAATGAGACTCTTGTGTGGCAGCCCGAGGAGTAGTTCAGTAGGCCCACAATACTTCTTGTAAATAGCTTGGTCACTTTCCCCCAGCACCTTCTAAATTCTTTTTTAATCCAGACAAAATTGTCATGTTGGAACTTCAACTTGGCCATTCGCTTGTGGATGGAAAAGAGAAGAAAAAAAATGATGAATACCTTTAGAGGCACAGAAGTCTTCCATATCTTTGTTATCAAACTATGGCCCATTTTCTGTATTAATCTTTTGGGGGACCTCAAATCTGCAGCATATATTGGATAAAATAAATTTAATGACAGCCTTCGATGTGGTCCCTGCCAAGGGAGCCGCCTCTATTTATCTTGACAAGTAATCAATAGCAACTATAATAGTTATGCACCCCCCATATGCCATAGGTAGAGGTCCAACTATGTACTGTTGGCACATGAATTTTATTCTCATTCCTTTGATATGGATCATATTTCTTCACCATTTCTTTAGTATCTTCCTTTATGGATGGCCAATAATATCCAGCTATTAAGACTCTTTGGTTTAGTGCCATATACCCACTAGTCTGGTTTTTTAAAATGGACTTCCTCATTAGTCTTATCATAGATTGTGGCTACATTTTCCCTTAACTCTGCAAACCACTCAGTCTGAACCCAAGGACCCCTTTTACCTCTTAACTGTTGGCTCTGGGCCTGATTCTGATTGGATTGAGTTTGTTTAGACCGGTAAGACCCTTGTCCGGTCTGCTTAATATTGTAGCCGGACTGGTTAGCGGCTGAAGAAGCTGTTATGGTGGACCTCACTTGACAGCGCACCCTGGTTTTCTTTGTTTCTTGCACATTAATTTGCTTTCCCACTTGATTCAACAGGCCACCCCTTGTCATAGTTTTTTTCCTAGTTACGGAAGTAACGAGGTTCCCAGGATTCAACCTGTATCTTAGAGAAGCAATTGTCACATGCTCAAAGCAATTTGCTAATCCATTTTTTTGTATTCACAAATCGACTTATGTAGTCCTTTAAAGACTCGTTTGGTTCTTGGGCACAATGGATAATGGTATTACCATTACCCTTCACCTCTTTACTTCCAACAAATTGCCTTCGGAAGGCAACCTAGAATGTATCAAAGTTTCTAATACACCTCCGAGGTAAGCTATTATACCATTTAATAGCACTTCGCGTAAACGTTTAGGAGAAGGCTCTGCACAAGAGTTTGTCATCATCATCAAAATTCATCATAAAGTTCTTAATTTTCTCCAGATGGTTGTCTAGATCTCGATTTCCAACATATTTTTCCATTTTGGAGTTATCAAATCTTTGGGATAGGTTTCCGGACAGTATTTTTATAGACAAAGGTGATTGCCTCCAGTTCTTATTACGACTAAAGACTCTATCTTCATTAGGCGTTGCAAAAATACTTGGTTCGGTCTGATACACAAAATGATCTATCAGCAACTGATCAGCATACCTGTAGGATGACCATCCGCTCATATTCCTTTTAAGCCTACCATGAATATCCCTCTTTCTTGAATACTTTTTTATTAACTTCATATTTATTCTAGATCTCCCCTCATCACTGCTTGATGACAAAGATTCCTCAACCTCAACCTCATTCGAAGAGCTACTAGAGGACTTAGACTCTGAACTTTCAAGAGGCTTAGACCGATGTGTCTTCTTAGAGCTGAGATTAGTATTTTTGAACTAAGATGAGTCTTTAGTGATGGCTCATTCTCCCCAGGATTGTTAGTATTGTGAATAATTGACAACCCCGATTTCTCCTTGATACCTTTCTCTGCTTGTTTTATGGCCCTTAGTGCCTCTATTTATGCTCTCAGCTGATCTCGCTCCTCAATAGTGTATTCCTTATTTTCCTTTACCGTCTCCACCACACGAGGTGGATTACCTTGCT
This sequence comes from Limnanthes douglasii subsp. nivea, assembly GCA_036936605.1. NCBI lineage: Eukaryota > Viridiplantae > Streptophyta > Magnoliopsida > Brassicales > Limnanthaceae > Limnanthes > Limnanthes douglasii. The sequence goes on from JAUPFV010000001.1 coordinate 341,511,859, forward strand.
CGTTCGGATCCATCCGAACTGTTTTTTTCTTACTGGTTTCGAATGTAAAATTCAGGCACCTTCGTGCTCCCATTATGGTCGCCAATTTGGTAAGGTTTATTTTGGGCTAAAGGTAGTTTTGTAAAGTATTTTGGTAAGTTTCGGGTATTTTGTGTTTAGTGTGAGGAGTAGTGAGATAATTAAGCAACCTGCTTGTATTAAATGTTGATCACCCTCATTAATGAGAGTGGTTGGGGTATTTATACTTTTAATTAATGATCCATGGGCTTAACGGGTCAAGTTGTGAAACCACGATGAGTTCAAAGACCCATTAGTTTTTAAGTAGATTAGCAAATAACTTAGTTATAAGGTGTTCACATTTGTCCTGTTTGGTTTTTAGTGGTGTGATATGGTCTGAATTACCCCCCGGATTAATTGGTAGGTTGTGACTGTAATATCCGAACACATCAAAAATAATTCACCACGCCACCATGCGCATCAGCAATACTTAACAGAATAAACGCTACCGATGGATAAGTATGCCTTCCGACCAAAAAGAGGGCTCCAAGCCACATGATGGAGAATGATGATACTAATGTCTCGGGTTCAAAAAACGAAACTGCGAGTATTGTAGAAGCGGATAAATCTGATGAGCACATAAAAAGTTTACAAGGGGAAAACACAGTCTTGAGAATAAAATGAAGAAGAAAAATAAGAAGAAACAAGCAAGCTCAAATTTTCAATGTGACAATCGAGCTACAATTCCTTTAATGCTTGAGCGCCATAATTGTCAGTTATTTGAGAAGCATAACTCCTTCATTTTAGAGGAAAATGAACAAGCTGGTGAAGGACAGAATCCGGTGATTACTATGAAAAGGCTTGGAATTTAGAGTTTTGGACAACAGTCCCAAAATGCGGATGATTACGGTGATGATGCACCCTCTCAGTTTGAGAATGGGGACTACCTTCCTTATACACTATTGAGCTTTGTCAAGCCTTTTGTTGACCTGGAAAGGTATGTAGCAAAACATAAAAAAACCATTGTCCTCCTCAAAGAAGAATGCGAGCTTAATAATAAGTTTTCAAAGAACAAAATGACCATACTGATAGTTTAGAAAGCCGAGTCGTGCAAGCTAATGAAGAGCTTAAAAGTAAAATACCACTCAAGAAGGCAATATTGTTAAACTATAGGCGTCTAAGGGAAAGGAAATTCAAAAATACAAAGATCATGAAAAAGAACATAATATTAATAATAATACGAGTTATATATTGCATAAAACTTTAGACATAAAGAAGGCGACTACTAAGAAAGCCGATGATGAGATATTTGTATTTGATGAAAATTTCAAAGCATGTAGTTGACGCATATGTTTAGAAGTTTTTAAAGTCTTTAGAGAAGAAAGATAATTTGATCTAATCCGACAAGGTTATGGACTTTCATAAAGCATTCCTGAATTTTAACCTCAGATATTTTTGGGACATGGTACCTGAAGAGGTAAGAGCTGTGTGGCATTTGCATATAAATTAGGCATTAGTCCAGATACGAAAGGTGATTATAATGCGTGTTAGAATGAAGACAAAGACTCTAAAGAGGACTACTAAGTTGAAGGGAATGAGCCCAAAGGTAGTTGAATTATTTTCATTTCATAGTTCTTTTGTTGTATTTTTTGTTTTTTGCAAGTCCTTGGTACTGTCAATGCATTTTTTAATTGTACCGGATTTCATAAATGAATTATTTCTTATCTTATTCCTTGTATTTAATAATTTTATTAATTATTGAGTAACATAGTATGAGATTTTTTAGTTTAAGGTAATCAATCCCCAATTGTTTAAAAATAAACATTAGATAAGTCAATCAATCATTCGAACCTGACCAATTAATGTTGGGATCTATTAATAATGACCAACTAATATTGTAACCTTCACACTTGACCAACTAATGTTAGAATATTTTAATTGTGATCAACTAATGTTGGAACCTTTTAATAGTGACCAATTAATGTTGGAACCTTTACACTTGAGGACTAATGTTGGAATCTTTTTATTGTGATTAATTAATGTTAGAAGTTTTACACCTAACCAACTAATATTAGAACCTTTACCAACGATGCTTGAAACTTTACGCTTGACCAACTAATGTTGGAACCTTTTAATTATGACCAACTAGTGTTGGATCCTTTACACATGACCAACTAATGTTGGAAACTTTTAATTGTGAATAACTAATGTTGGAACCTTTACACATGAACAACTAATGTTAGAACCTTTTAAGTGTGACCAACTAATGTTGGAACCTTTACACCTAAACAACTAATGTTGGAACATTTTAACCGTGAACAACTAATGCTGGAACCTTTTATTTTTTGAATAAAGAATATATGAATCACCCAATATAATGATTAAAATATATAAGGCAAAATAATTTATAGAAGATAAGTTGTTCTGACCTCATTAAAACCTCATCGTGCGACTAGGGTTCGAAATAGTATGTCTTCAAATTTTTACATAAGAAGATTAAAAAAATATACAAACAGTTTTTAATAATTATTCCAGAAAACGTTTTTAGTGCTCAATATTCCATGGGTGCCGAAGAGAGTTTTCAATAACCGAATAAGGCCCTTCCCAATTTGGTGCTAGATGGCACATAGCCTTTTATCTTTAGTGTAGGAATACCTTTTTTAAAAGGTTGTCACCCATTCTGAATTCTCTCCTTCGGATCCATAACGCATACTTGCTTCTCATCAAGGCATGATAATGAAGATATCTTAAATGTTCTCTTATTCTTTTATTCTTTAATTAAATATAGATCAGGTCTTTGACCCATATTATTACCTTCTTTGAATTAACTTGCAATTCAAAAGGATGGGAGAGTTGATTCAGCTGGTGTTACCGCATTCCTCCCATAAACCAACGCAACATGATATTTTTGAGTTGTTGTTCGTAGCTTAGTTATGTAAGCCCATAATATTTATTGTATAAAATTGATCATATTCCTATTGTCCCTTATAAATGTTTTTTCTCAAACCATCAATGATGGTTATGTTCATAACTTATACTTTTCTATTGACCTTAGTATGGAAAGATGATGAAAAATATTGTTGAATTTCCCAAAAGAACAAAATGCTTCCATGTCATTGTTTTCAAATTGAGGGTGATTATTTGTTGTATTAGTTAGTGGGATTCCAAACCTGCAACATCTATTATTTAAGTTGAACTTAATAATATCTTTTGACGTATTTATGTTCCCTCAATTGTCGCTTTAAAAACTATAACATCCTTATGAGGTCCATCAACATCTCTCAAATCATCACCATCAAACACAATAAACGACATCAGATTTTTGTAAAGATGGATAAATATATTTCCTTTAAATTGAGTTACCAAACTTACAACATGTCTCTTTCATGAACAACCCAAAGGCCCTGATACCATATTGTCATCGAAGATAGTTAGTGACTAAAAAATTTAACATAAATTCTTAAGTTTTCGTTCCTCATTAGGTTTATCCACCACCATAATACTAGTTCGGTTAAGATCCGGGTTGAGATACTCATAATCCACATCAAACTCATTATAAGGTCCGGTTAAAACCATAACAATGTTCCTGCTTGCGACCGACCTCGTGATTGGGATTTGATAAAAATGGTCAAATTTTCATTCTCAATGAAAGTTTAAATTTCTTGCTTTAAACTGATTGAGACTTTGTATCATGGCCACATCGTATGATATTTGCAAAAATAAGTGTTTTAAATCTCCCTTGAACTTTGGACTATTAGTGGTTTTCTAAAATGAATAAAATTCGTTGTCTTGTCAATGACAATAGCAATGCTCTCTGTTAACTATGCATAGTAATCAGATCATATCCATTCATTTGATTTAGATCTGTATTACTGATCTTGTGGGAGTTTACTTACCCGAGGTCGAGAAAGATTTTGATTTGCTTCACTCAAATGAAATTTAGTAATCGTTTGGTCCTATTTTTATTGATGGCCAGAGGCAGAAGATTGTGGAACATATATCTGCAAATGGATCAATTTTAATCTTTTTGATTCCTACACTTTGATTTATTTCTTAACCATAGCTAACAAACCCCCAAAAGTTAAGATTTTTTTCCTGGTGACATTATTTGTTAATTCTTTGAGGAGAATTCTTTGCCTAAAAAATCTATGGCCGCTTTCTCATAACAATCATCCAAGCTATTTTAGTTTGTACAAAATGTGTAGTGTAATCTTCCAAACTTTCCCCGATAAACTAGCGGCACTGAATTATTGTTTCACTATTCCTCCTTATATTCTTGGTTCCCACAAGTTATCTTCATAAAGCATTCCAGAACTCGGAACAACAACTCATCACCGCAATAACCATTTTAAAATGTTATTCTTTGAATATTTGGGAAAAAACTCGTAACAACAACTTATCATCGTTGTAATTCATCATAAGGTTCTTGAACTATATTAAAGGGCTACGTGTCCCATCAACATTTTCCATATTGGATATGTCAAACTGCTTTGGTAAAGGTTCGAAAAGAATTTGTACAGAAAGGAGAAATTGTCTCTTATTATGTCCCTAACTATATTGGTGATCCTTATTAGCTGCTGCACAAATACCATGTTTGGACTAAAGCACAAATTAATTATTCGTTTGATAATCAACACTTTGGTTCCACGAACCATATTATATCAAAACAAGACTTTCCCGGATTTGTGTATGTCCCTCAATATATATTCTTTCTTTGTATCCTGAGGCTCTTGCTTATACGAGGAGGTATGTTGTTTATTTAAACTTTTCTTCCACTCTCATTTTTTATGCCGATAGGAATGTATCTTTGACTAACGCTTACCATCATGATTTATTTTCTTTTTAAGATGGTGATCCTTATTTGGGGAAGATAAAAACCCATCTGACTTAGACACAAAGTATTCACTAGACTCTGAAAGACTATATGGATACTTTCCCATACGTTTCTTTTTTAAGGATTGATGGATTTTATGTGATCGACCTTTTCAGTATTCTTTTTTTGGGTTATTTTGAACATCTGAGTCTACAACTTCTTCCTTAGCGCCTTCTTGTCCTCCAATTTTTTAGATTTTCGAACGGACCTTACGTGGTAGGGTTAGCCGCTTCTTTTTTAGTTCTTAGTGCCGCGATTTCATCATTTAATGGGTCACTCTCTTCTTCCATGAGTAATTATTCTTATTTTTTGTTATTTGCATGTGGTAATTGAGATTCTCAAGCCAATTGATTGGACCCTTCTCCAATCGCGGCTCTCTCATTCATCTTAGCAGGACCCACTTGTATCTCAAAACATATTATTGTAAAATTACCTAAGGTTTTGGACGTCGTGATTGGGATACCTATCTAGGCTTCCACTAGTGGTTTCAAAGATTTATGAGAGGATGTTTTTGTAATAAAGGAGGAAATAATTAATCTTTGGATAAGATTTAGAGAGATAATTGAGTTGTTTGATGTAAGTATAAAGAGAGAAGTTATAATAAAGCAGTTAAAGGGTGAATGTATTTTTTTATTAATTCAAACAAATACTATATTTAACGAAATAAGCCTAGTGGGCTAACATGGTCCACGGGCCCATTTGAGTAACCTAAACCTAAATATAACTCAAGCACATTATTATGTGAAATACTTATAATAATTAAACTTTATTTCATCAACTTTATAAAATTAACTTTGTTTTAGTAACTAATTGTTCTAACTTGCAATTCGGAGAATTTGGTCCAAATCACGATCAATCTTTCTTTTTTCAAATAGAACAAAACTAGATCATTGATGATATTTTTTAATTTTTTTATAAATAAAATTCACCACAAAATATTCGAGACGAGGAATAAAAAAACATGTTAGACCAGACATAACCAAACATGCGAGATCAAACATAAAAAGTATGCGATACGAGGGATAATCTATCATGCAAGACTAGATGAGCCATAATCAATAACGCGAGACTAAGCATAATAATGTTGAGAGATCAAATATTATAAAATCATGCGATAACAAAATTGTTTTTTTCTAAAATGAACAAAGCTAACCCTAGTCTCGAATCTTGATCATCAAAGTAATACGTGTTTTTCATCTCTCCGCTTCATTATGTTTGGTCTCGCATCTATCCACTTTCATCATGTTTTGGTCTCGAATAATTTAATAATGTTTGCTCTCTCAATTTTATCGTAATTTATTATGCATGGTCCCGCATGTTTATTTATGTCTTATCTCACATATGTTTTTATGTCTAGTCCCGCATGTTTTATATACTTAATTCACATTTTTTCTAAAAAATATCATTAATGAATCTAGTTTTGTTCGTCTTAAAATACAAAACCAACGGTACTTTCAAAATGTCTTTTCCAAATTAGAATTTGAAAGATACTTATTTTTTAAAAAAAAATATAAAAACATAATAATTAAAAAAAATATAGAAATAGTTGAATATTCATCTTTTATTCAAACAGTAGCTTATCATTTGCATATATTAAATAGTAATTATATATGTGATTGGATATTTACAATAAAAATAACCAGTAAGTATAAAATTTTAAAAGATTTGTCTATCTATCTCATTCGTATTAGTTCATAAAGTTTTTGAAAAAAACATATTTTATCTAGCAAATAAAATTGAACAAGACCATAAAAAAATTTGATGACTTTTTTTAACCATTTTGTTTTAAAGTTCTTTCTTTCTTAATTAATTGTTAGTATATGGTTTTTCCAATTTCAGTAATCAGATCTAACTTAATAAATCCATCAGGTTGTGTCTATATCTAAGTATTGACAAAGTGCTTCACGTTGTTCTATACTATTTACTTTAATTATATTAAAATTTATAAATATTAAAAAATTTACCATTAGGATGGTAACATGGGAAGAAAATTATATATTGAATGTGTTTAAAGTTGAGGAGTGGCAGACATATAAGATTTGTGATTTGTAAGAATAACATTAGTTTAGAATTATAAAAGTAAAGACTATAATTATAAATATGGCCGTATGTATAACATTAACAAACCCAATCATAAATGTAAATCTAATATGGTTTACTTGTCAAGCAAGTTCTACAACTTAAATTCAGATAACAAATCTAGACCTATCATTAGTTTCCAAATTATTGCAACCAAATATTTATAATAATTAAATAGAAATGCTGATATAAAAGCGCAGGCTCATCATTTAAAAAAATAAATGTTTAATTATAAATATCATTTTATTCGAAATTATTTATTTATTTTGATGAAACTTAGAATATAATTTTATTAATAAAAAATAAAAGTTACAATCGGATAAATGATTAAACCAAAACTTTTAAAAACATTATAAGAAAATCTAACATAACCTTTTTATATTTTCAACGGTTAAAAAGCGTTGGTAGTATTTTTCCTTAAAACTCATCCCTTCGTTTTAATAGTTTGTAAATATAATTCCTCCACACATGTGAAGCCTGAGAAACTGACACGTGTCATCAATTTTTGTTGCAAGATTGGTCCCCCAAATATTTTGACAAAAATATCCTGTCAATGCCAAGTAGGATGTCAACTCAGCTGCCTAGTCGATTTATGATTAACCTTAAAACGTTACCCATTACAAATTCTAGTTACCATTTACCCACCAATTTTATAAACGCATCGGGTCGAACCCAATTAAAACAAACCCAACCCGGAAACTCAATACAATATAACCCAGCCCACTACAATATAACACAACCTCAAAACCTAATGAAGTCTAACCCAAACCCGACCCGTTTATCCTGGTGATCCGTTTATTCAAATCAGACCCCAATTAACACAAATCTTAATTTCCAAATCGAGAAACTCAAAAATCTCAAAGAAACCCCTAACCAGAGAACTAAAAATGCTTTGGATTACAGTACACCCACGTTCACGATTAGTGTATGTTGACGTACTGATCCAGATCGAGACCGAACGACAGTATCGGCTGTACCGGTTTTCGAATACCAGACTGTACCGGTTTCAAATTAGAGTTGGAAACCCACCGCCGATTGAGGATGGATTGAGAGTGGTGATCGAGAAGGAGAACAAGGTAGTGAAGCTAACCAGAGCTAGAGATTGGGTTTCCGGTCGCTTAAAAAATAAGTGTTTTAAAATATAGAAGTTTCCCGGCTCCGGAATTAGGAACAGTGAGGTCGCATGTGAGACTGACGAAGCCGTTGTCGAAATGTGCGTCGCCGATGAGTTTGAGATCGGTTAGAGTGAGAGTATCTAAATCGAAGTCGGTGGTGGATGAAACAGTTATAATTAAAGCAACGTTGAAGCAGAAGAAGATAATATTGTATCTTACAAGTACATTAATGAATAAAAAAAAAATTTGTAAGAGTTTTGAGTGAATTTCTTACATTTGTTTGAGAAGAAGTTTTAGAGAGAGATTCTTTGCGTTGAAAACAGAAAATCAAACACGGGCTGGTTACTGGTTAGAGAGAGAAACAGATACTTTGAGGGTTCAAAAAATCAAATCTGAGTTGGCCTCCTACTTGGCATAGGCAGGGGTATTTTTGGCCAAAATATTAGGGGACCAATTTAGCAACAAAACTTGATGTCACGTGTCAAATTAGGATGATTTTTATGCAGAGGTGAAGGAAGAGGACTATGTTGATACAAGTGGTAAGCACGAGGACTAACAGTGCTTTTTACCTTATTTTTAGCACACCTATCTACAGTAGATTTAAAGACCAAATCTCATAGATTCCATAAAATATAAAAATCGATGGTAGATCAACCCAATAATAGTTGGAGTCTAAAAAGCAATAGATATGTAGAATAGAGATATAAAAACCCCAAGATCAACAATAAAGCAAAGTAAGGAGAAGTCAAGTTTTGATGCTCCACGTATGATTGCATAGAGTGAAAGTGAATTTGAACATCGACATCACATAAAACGAAATGTGAATAGAAAGTTTCAAAGTCATCTTCTCTACTCAAGATTAAATGACATGCGACAACGTGAAAATCCTATAACCTGCAAATAAAATCAAATATGATAACAAGGAACGTTACCCATTTCGAAAAGATCTCAAACCCCACGAATCATTCCATATATGATTTTGTAGCTCAACATTATCAATAGCAAAAATGACTATATACTCAAGGACTTTATGTTCCCATTTAGCCAACCAATTAGCAACTTCATTGATCTCTCTATCAACATGTCCAAATTGAGCCCCAAAACTAAGATAATGAATATCAAAGAATTCAATCTTTAGAACACAAGACTTGGTAATGAGACGTTACGACATTAATATTAGTTGAGAATCCCCCTCAACAAAATCGACAACAATAGATAAAAAATAAGAGATTGGTAACCCCAAAGTAAAGTACGACATTTTGTCCATAAAATCATTTTCATTTATTATAAATGAAGTAAAAGGAACAACCATGACCCATTCACATCATGTATAATCACACTAACAATTTGTTCTCCGCTACAACAAGAACCATCAAAATTAAATTTCAAATGTCATTCTCGAGCTTAATCAATCAAACTAATTTACCTATTTTACTTTGAGGTTAAATTATTGGTAGTTTAAGTGAAAATAAGATTCTAATTGAATGATAATTAGGAGTATCAATCAACTTCATTCCATTATATATATCGATCAACATCTTTCGTATTAAATTTATCACATGTTGATTTGACCAAATATTTCTCGTGTTATTTCTTGATTGCTTTCTCCATTTTCGAACATGTCAAATGAAATTCCACGATAAATACTTTGATCATCCATTAGGAGTTTGGAATAGAGGAACTTTCAAAGAAAAACAAACTTTAGGAGTAAGAATATATGTCCATATTCTACTATAATTCAATTAAATCCTTGGATTTTGAAGTTCAACCTGAACTGAAGATATGGAAAACTCCGCATGGGACCCAACGTCTAATCTATGTCTAGATTAAGCCGAGATTAGCATTTACAAACTTCGTGATGTAAATGGCTTGGAATATGTGACATAACTTGCTGTAATTTAGAAGGGTCATTTAAAATATATTTGATCAAATCACCCTAAAAAGAATTATCCTCCTCACATATTAATTTTTCAGACAATCATCGAGAATACCAAAATGATATCTCGCCTTTACCGAAACGCCAGACTAAAAAAAACTCAAATACTTTATCAAAATGATTAAGTATTATGGGACTGTGTTTAGAACGTTAGAATACAATATAAAATCTCATATTCCTAATTTAATTATCTTAAATATAGCTTATAGACCTTGACCTTTTGTGAATTTCCAAATAATCTCACAATGCTAAGCTTTCATCGTGTTAAACAAAGAAGTGATACCAAGTCCATCAGTATTCCATAGAAAACCCTTTATTAATTTTAAAGAGATTTCAAAATAATTTTTGACACGGGTAAAATTAAAAGAGTATAAATATGGATCGAAGAAAAAATAGAATTAATAAGAACAACCTTACTCAGTCATTTCTCTACACGGTTGTTAAATCCTAGTCTGCTTTCATTTTCAGATGTAGTATTTCTTACAATATCCTCATCTCTCAAGAAATCCTTACGGCTTATCAAGCTAATGGTAAAGCTTTGAGGTTCCATTGAAGAGTGATGTGATGAAATTTATTGATAGTTTTTGTTGCCACCTAATTCTAGACATCTTTGTCGCCATGAACTTTATGAATGTGATGACCAATTTGATTATTCGATGTATCTCAATACCCTCCTATAATATTAACATTTTGGTGATTACTATAAAAAATTCAAGAGAAAAAATTGTGAGAGACAAAAGGACCTTTTATAACCATTTTTTTAGTTTAGTAATGCAAGTTCTTTCTAGTATCCTTAAGGAGAAAATCAAAGATTCAGAAATTCAATTTCCACTAAAAGTGTCAAAAGCTTAAAATTGTTAACCTCTGTTTAACGGATGATCTATGATTTTATACTGTGGCGATATTAACTTCCTTAACCTCATCAAGGAAGATGCAAATAATTTCTTTGATTTGTCAAACCTTCGGGTCAATCCTAGTAATAGCCACATCTTTCTTTTTGAAGAGAGCCATACGCTTAGACATGTTATGATCAACACATTATAATACAATATTAGATCTTTGGGATTTCTCATTGTTCGACTCTCCTATATATATTTTCACATCATTTTTTAATAATATTACTAATCGTATTGGATCGAGTACTTTAAACACATATTCTATGATGAAATCCTTTAGCTTATTAAGTTTATAATTTTTACGGGTCACGTTTACTAGTCCTTTATTTTCATTATTCCTGCTAGGATGCTCAAAGATTTCTCCTAATTTATCTTGCCCTTTTTTATGGCTTCGTCATGAGATGAGGTATTTAGAGGCTAATGTGGTTTGAATAACTTTCACCTTGCCCGTTTAGGAAGGCAATCTTGGAATACTGAACATGAAAATATGGTATTACGCAATTGTCCTCAAACATTTCTAGTCTATAGTTAGTAGTAATATCAACTCTGTCTGGTGTGACTATATTAAAACTAAAAAGATTAAAAATAAAAATGTATGGACTGTAAAGTTTGGTTCCTCTCACTCCTATGATTGGAGGAAATTTTACGTGTTAGACAGTTGACTATAAAAATATATAGAGTGGCCATCGACAATGGTCAGTGAACCTCATTTTGGTATGACATATACTTGTTGCCTACCTATTTAGCAACCCATTATGAATAACGTATTATTTGTGATTCTACCTTTGAAAAAAATATCAATGTTTCTGGTATCATTATGAATGGCCGCTGGAGCTGACCAAATCAAATCAGTTATGAAAATACTAAAAATCACCTCAACATTCAAGAGTTCAAGAACCTCATTCTCTCGCCCCCCCACACTAAATGTAACTACAACAATATACATTGTTGGATCGCTAAGAGAGAAAAGGTAAACTTAAGAATCACGAATACTTACTATGTTATTCGCACAACTACTCTATGTATCAGGTGAGCTGGGTTGGTATGACACAAATATAATATTTTTCATCACTTGTTTATTATCTGGCTTTCCTTCAAGTCACACTATATACTCTCGATATGCTCATAAGTTAGGGCTTAAACTATTCTTCTGGCTATGCTATGCGCATGAGGTATTGAATCCATCAATCATATCTTATTTGATTGTGAGTTCACTTAGTATATTTGGAAAACTACAGGTACGAAGATAAGATTTGGGCTTAATCATCATGATTATTCTAACTGGATCAAGAGGTAACAAACTAGCATTTATCTCATATCTATCATTTTTCGTGTTCGTGTTTTACGATGGTAATTGACGACGTTTTACGAGAAATGAACTCAATATTATTTGATTCCTCTATTACTATTGTTTCTACAGTTTCGCATAATATATTTTTTGATGTTTGATTCAAAAATTTTGATATCAAAATTATTCGGTAGGAATAACCCATTTATTGAATTCTAATTTATCTTTTGCTTTTATAGTTCCACACATCTTCAACGGTACGCAACCGTTGATATTATATATTGGATAATGGTAGTGTACAACTGTATATGGGTTTTAACTCTATCATTGTTAATATATACTTGATCCTATGTTTTATTGTCCCTCCTTGTATTCTCTTTTTCATGTAAGAAATACTTTTCAGATTTCTTATCTAATTTATTAAATCATGAAGTAAACAGATCTTGTAATAATGCGAAATAAAATACTTATAGGATTCATAAATTCTTTGATCTTCAGATTCTGAACTTGCTGCAAATGATCTTTGAATCCTTTGTTAGGTTATGATCTTTTAAGAGATGGCAACCAAAACTCAATGCTTGATTCTGAAGGAAAAACCAATATATTTTTCTTAAAAACCCTTTTTTCTCGGTTTATTTGATACTGTGTCTCTTAAGAAATGAGAAACTCATTCTTATATAGAACTAAAGTGAAAAAACGGTTCTTCTCCTTTAACTCTCTGTAACTTCCAGACAATTACTTAATGAACACCTGTCCTTATTAAATTGCCACCCTTATGGACTATAACCCGGTATTATTTTGTTTTACAAAATAACCCCAAAACTTTACGTTTTGCTCAAGTTGTTTATTTCCGAATCCAATCCTTCACAGTATTCATAATTAAACCTGGTATCTATACAATTACCTCCATGATACATATTTTATCTACTAGTCCATTCCTTTCTTTATGATTACTTTTATTGGACTAATATTAACGATAGTCACATACATCGATAAAACATGTGACGGTCCAACTCAATGGAGAAATATTATAGCATAAGAATAATATGAAATGTAATCTTACATATATATTCTTAACTGGTCCCACTTAATTGGAGCACACTAAATACTTATATATAAATATGTTTGCATTAATGATCTTAAGTTTGCGATTATCATAATACAAACAAATTTAATAGCTTAATACAAACTCTCACTAAAACTAACAATCCTCTAAGTACACAACACTCATGTTAATGGTTTGTTCAATAAAAGCTTTAGGAACTAATGCCTTTGTAAGAGGATCTGCTAACATCGAGTGTGTCCCTATGTGCTCCACACTAATTTGACCACTCTGTATTCTCTCTTTAACAGACATGAACTTGATATCTACATGTTTGGACCTAATCGAGCTCCTGTTACTGTTTGAATACTGAACCGCAAAGTTATTCTCAAAATATAATCTAAGGGGTCTTTCTATCCCCTCTATGATTTGCGGTCCCATGACAAAATTTTGCAGCCAAAGCGCCTGATTGGATGCCTCGAAACAAGCAACAAATTCCGCAGCCATAGTGGACGATGCAATGAGTGTTTTTTTAACACTTTACCATGATATTACACCTCCAACTAAAAGGAATAAGGCCTAAGTTTGAACGATGAGAATCCTCACATCCAGCAAAATCCGAGTCGGAATACCTTATGACCTCCATTTTATCTGACTTCTTATATGTTAACCTGTGATGTTTTGCTTGTTGCAAATACCGGAGAAATCTTTTGACTGCTTTCCAGTGTTCCATCCCCAGATTATTTACATATCTCCCCAACACACCTACCACAAAAGCAATATATGGCTGTGTACAAACTTGAGCATACATTAGACTTCCAACAGCTGAAGCATATGAAACCTTTTGCGTTTCCTCAATCTCAAGTTTTATCTTTGGGCATTGCTTCAGGCTAAATTTTTCACATTTTTATATATGGGTTTCCGTTCCTTTGTTGTTAGCCATCCCGTAACGTTGTAACATACTCTCAATATACGCCTTTTGTGATAAAATCAAAATTCTATGGGATCGATTCCTATGAATTGAAATTCCTAACACAAATGATGCATCACCAAGATCTTTCATATCGAATTTGTCCGAAAGAAATTTCTTGGTTGTATGTAACAATTCCTTATCATTCGTGGCCAATAATATGTCATCAACATACATCACTAGAAATATGAATTTACTCTCGCTGAACTTTTGATACACACGATCCTCCACTGAATTCATCTCAAAACCAAATGAGATAATAACCTCAAGGAATTTGTGATACCACGGTCGAGACGCTTGCTTAAGACCGTAAATAGATTTCTTTAGTTTGCATACCGTCGAATTTGGATCATCAATGACAAAGTTTTCATGTTGCAACATATAGATCGTTTCATCAATGTCTCCATTAAGAAAATCGGTCTTTACATCCATTTGATGGAGCTCAAGGTCGAAGTGTGCAACTAGTTCCATTCGATGAAACTGGAGAGAAGGTTTCTTTAAAGTCAATCCCTTTACGTTAAGTAAAACCCTTAGCTACAGTTCGCGCTTTATGCCTCTCCACATTACCCTTAGAATCATGTTTGGTTTTAAAAATCTATTTACAACCAATCGGCTTCTTTAATTCAGGTAATGGAACAAGCTCCCATACCGCATTATCTTGCATTTATTTAAACTCTTTGTTCATTGCTTTAATCCACAACTGAGAATCAGAAATTTTTATTGCTTCACGAACAATTAAATGATCGTTTTCTGTTGAACCATAAAATTCTTCATGTTCTTGAACATACACTATATAGTCTGAATATATAACGATCTTTCTTTCTCTAGTAGATCTACCCAAAGGCATAGTTTCTTCATTTTGGACAAGATCCATAGGAGGAAGATTAACATCATCTTGATTATTTATATGTTCTAACGAATCTGAAGTGATGATTGGTCTCATAAATACTATATCATCATCTGATACCAAAGTATCATTGTTTGAACCTTCATAAATATCTACCGATTCTTCCTCAAAATGAATGTTTGTTACTAAATTCTTTCCCCCAAAATTTATATCCTCAAAGAATTTTGATGTACCCGTCTCAAATATATTCTTTGTGCAAGGATCATAAAACTTAAAACCCCTACTGTGCTCGGGATATCCGATGAAATAACTACTAACCGTTTTGGAGTCTAATTTATTTTCACTCGGCCTATAAGGCTTCGCTTCAGCTGGAAATCCCCAAACATGTAAATGTTTTAAATTAGGTTTACGCACATTCTAAAGTTCATACGGTGTCCTAGTAGTTTATTTCCTGAGAACTCTATTAAGTAGGTAGGTCGCACATTTTATTTCTTCTCCCAACAGTGATATAGGTAATGTTGAATGACTAATCATACTTCTTACCATATCCTTCAATGTACGGTTTTGTCTCTCAGCTACTTTATTCATGTTGGGCGAACCCGACATCATATATTAAGGGACTATCTCACACTTCTCTAGGAACTTTGCAAACGGTCCATAACATTGTTCACCTGAACTATCATATCTCTCGTAGTATTCACCATCACAGTCCAATCTGACACACTTAATGTCTTTACCAAGTTGTTTTTCAACTTCGGTCTTAGAGACTTTGAACTTGTCAATGGCCTTTGATTTTTCGTGAATAAGATATAGATACCCATATCGTGAAAAGTCGTCCATGAAAGATACGAAATATCGTTGGCCGGTCCATGATGCTGTAGGGAACGGACCACAGATGTCTGTATATATCAAATCCAAGACCCCTTTCGCTCTGTATGCATCTAATCGTTTCACTTTGGTCTGTTTTCTTTTTATACATTCAATCTTAAGTTCTTTCAATTTGGAAGCGATGTTTGAAATTTCCACGAAGTGCTCACGAACAGTCTCTTTGCCACGATATTTCATAGAGGCTAGCTTAATAAGCAGCGTCTTACTCTCTACTTTATCGTTATTGGCAAAACATTTCTCTACCTCTTCGAGAAACATTTTCTCAATGGTGATCTCAGGTGGAAATGCACCTCGGAATTCTAATGGAATTGTTTGCTTCATGATCCTCAGACTTATTATGTTCGACTTTTCCCAAGCCTCTGACTCTTTCTTCTCTGCATGAGAACTGTCCTCAGTCAGAGGTTTGGGATCATCGGTCCTTAATACTAAGTCGTAATCATGGCACATCAAGTGCAGCAACATATCTTCTTTCCACAGCTCATAGTTGCTTCCATTAAGTATGGGTGTCTTTTTTCCTTCCGGGTTATAGAGATACAAATTTTCTTACATAACAAACTTCAAACAACAAATAGCCAAAAAACATCACTTAACATATAATTCCCATAGTATTTAACAAATAAACATAGCATAATAAAGCATACTCAATAACATTAATAAGATAATTTTGGACAAGCATATTAATTTATATACGTATGAGTTTGAGAATAATTAATGTTGATCCTACTAATTGACATAAGTAAGAAAATCTTCATTTGGGCCGATTTTCCTAGTTCAATTTTCTTAATGACCAATTTACAAATAATTATCTCGTGTCTAAGATTAACTATGTCAAATCTAAAACTTCCTTTGGACCGATTAAAGTTTACATACTTGTCAATCAAAGACTTGTCAAAACTCCAAAATAATTAATTCACCAATAGAGATCACTTTGGTAATATATTGGATGCTTAATTATTTATTCTAGTTCGGACAACTTAAAACATGCTAGTTATTTTGAAAAATACTATACGACTATCTATTTACTTAATGTCCAAACTATTTTTTAGTCTATAAATTTAATATAATTAAATTTACACCTTACTATAATATATCTTTAATTATATAATATAATATAAGTGGGTAGTTACTTTCCACCATGCCGATATGGATCATATAAATCAGCCTACTTAAATTGTTTGTGCAGTAGTGGTTTATATGATAATAATTGAAAGGGTAATATTCCGTCTAAATAACTCGACAGTTCACTTGAAAATGCTTTATTCTTTTATGAACTAAAACTGTTATTATTTATAGCATAACAACAATTTATAATATAATAACAATTTATTTGTAAATTAACTCCAACGTCAATTACTTGCGAAGTTTGCTTTGTTTTAGTACCTTAGACATTCAAATAGGCAGTTTAGACGGATCTTTAATATATACTTACAATATGCAGTATTTTTCAATTATATAATTAACCGAAAAACAAACACCAAAACCCGATAAACTTTTCAATTATATAAACAATTGAGAAGTAAACACGGAATTCTAATCACAGTGGTAATAACCATTATACTTATTGTACTATACTATGAGGGTATGCACCTTAATCCTTTGATCATACTTTTACCAAATCAATTCAAAAAATAGAAGGTTCATATATCATAAATTTAAAATCTGAAAATTTAAGAATTTAACTTCATGGTGGCTCTGATACCACTTGTAAAAAATACTTTTCGGATTTCTTATCTAACTTATTAAACCATGAAGTTAACAGATCATGTAATAATGCGGAAAAAAATATTTATAAGATGTAGACATTCTTTGATCTCCAGATTCTGAACTTGCTGCAAATGATCTTTGAATCCTTTCCTAGGTTATGATCTTCTAAGAGATGGAAACCAAAACCCAATGATTGAGTCTGAAGGAAAAAACCAATCTGTTTTTCTTAAATGTCTTTTTTCTCTGTGTATTTGATACCGTGTCTCTTAAGAAATGAGAAATTCATTCTTATATAGAACTGGAGTGAGAAAACGGTTTTTCTCTTTTAACTGTGTGTAACTTTGAGACAGTTACTTAATTAACAACAATCCTTATTAAATTTCCACCTTTAGGACCATAACCCGGTATTAACTGAAGTGAGAAAACGGTTCTTCTCTTTTAACTGTTTGTGACTTCGAGACAGTTACTTAATGAACACCAGTCCTTATTAAATTAACACCTTTAGGACCATAACCCGGTGTTATTTTGTTTTACAAAATAACTCAAAACTTTTACGTTTTGCTTAAGTTGTTTATTTCTGAATCCAATCCATCACAATATTCGGAATTAAACCTGGTATCTATACAATTACTTCAATTATACATATTTTATCTAGTAGTCCGTTCTTTTGTTATGATTACTTTATTTGACTAATATTAACGATAGTACGATACATCGATAAGACATGTGATGGTCCAACTCAACGGAGAAATTCCAACATCTTAATTTTTGTGTTTCGTTTTTTATATTTTATTTCTTTTTAAGATGTTTTAAATAGCCTACAAACAATCTCACTTGTAATTTAATTCATCCTGAAAAAGGAACTTCAAACATATCACGTTAACTATTCTTCATCGCCTAGATTCATTAATTAAATACTTTACTTTATAGTGAGTTTTTAAATGCCAAATCAAGTTTTCTTAGATGTCATCATCTAAAAAGAAATAAGACAACCAATATACATAAAGACGTTAATATACATAAAGACGTTTTAAAATATACTATCAAATTGTATAGGGCCAGGTTGAAAAAGTTACACATTTTTATGGATTTTTACAGATCTTACACCGCTGGATCTTATACCTATTTGATAGATCCCTCACCAAATTTTGGACAAATTTGCCCCTCTTTAGAAAACCTAGGTATAAAAAGATTTTATAAATCTCTCACCATTTTTTTTCTTCTTTTTCTTTCAATCTCTCTCAAAACCTCTCAAGCACAAAATATTTATCGAAAATCAAAGCGTAATTTTTGAAAAATCTGAATCCATAAAAACATTAAGATAAACCATACAAGCCTTCCACTATAAAAATTTTCAAGATTCGTTGTGTTTAAGTGGTACAATATTAGGTTTTTTGATTCTGTTTTTAAAAGTATGATTTTGGCATGATTTTAGGCTTTGTTTTCATGAATTAATGTTGTAGAGTTGTTTGTTACACGCGGATTCGTCGATTTGGCTTCGAGTTTGCTGGAAATGGTGGTGTTTAGATAGATCTAGGGTTTGGCTATATGCAGGTGTTCATCGCACGAGATCGTGCTACTAGATTCGTTTTAATCGCACGAAATTGGAAATTGCTACCAGGATGGGTACTTGTCGCATGAGACAAAAGCCATTTTAATTTTAAAAAAGTTAAAAATCTAATTGGATAATAAATACAAAGAAAAAAATGGAAACAAACAATTCTAATTAATTATCTTAAAAGAGAAGAAACTGAGTTTAAAGACTAAAAACGGTTTTTTTATTTTAATAAATTCGATTATAATTAACATTAAAATATGGTAATAGATTTTATATTATATTATTAATCATTTAAAATCAAATTTTATAATATCTTTTTATATTTAAAAAAATCAAAAGTTTTATTATTAATATTTAATATTACCAATTATTATGATAGGATAATTTTTTACTATTTTTTTATAACTTTTACGACTTTGAAAGTTATTGAAAATTCAAATTAACTTTGAAATATTGAAATTTTATGTTACCATAAAACTTAATTTTGAAATTTTAATTAAATCAAAATTTTATTATTAATATTAAGATATTTTTTCATTATTTTCGTATAACTTTTTCTACAAATTTTAAAGTTATTGAAAATAAAAATTAACTTTGAAATATTGAAATTTTATGGTACCATAAAACTTAATTTTGAAATTTTAATTAATAGAAAATATTGAAAAACTTTTCATTTTCTTTTTTAATATAAAAAATATGTTATAAAAATTTGATTTTAATGATTAATAATATAATATAAAATCTATTTCCATATTTTAATTTTAATTATAACCCATTTAACTTTGAATGATTTTAATTTTAATGATTTTAATAAATATATAAGAAGAATTTTGATATTTCAAAATTATTTGATATTTATTAAATAAAATATTATTCATTTTTAATATTTTTAGTCTTTAAATCTATTTTAAAATAATTAAATAGAATTATTTGTTTCCATTTTTTTCTTTATATTTATTATCAATTAGATTTTAATTTTGTTTAATTAAAATGGGTTTTGTCGAGTATCCATCCTGGTCGCAATTTCGTGTGACCAAAACAAATCTGGTAGCACGATATCGTGCGACGAACACATGTACACACCCAAACCCTAGATCTATATAAACACCACCATTTCCAACAAACTCGAAACCAAATCAACGAATCCGCGTGTAACAAACAACTCTACAACAAAGCCTAAAATCATGCCAAAATCATACTTTTAAAAACAAAATTGGTTTTTATGGATTTTGGTGATTTTGGTTGTAAAATATTTGTTTAGGGTAATTTTTGGAGTTTTCAGATTCGAGACAATTTTAGAGAGTAAATGACATGAATATAATTAATTAGGGTGAAAAGGATAAATTAGAAAATTGAGTTAAAAATAGAAGGAACAGGGTGAGAGATCTATCTTGTGGCTTTTTTTATCCTGACCCAATTGTATATGCATTTAACGGCCCAATTGTATATGCATTTAACTTAATATGAAATTCTTTTATGTAAATTCATTAATGTGAAACATTGCGTATGATGTATTATTTCATATTTAAAATACAATCTCTTAACGAAATCTAACTTTATATTAGCATTGAAAGTAACATGTGGAACAGTATTTTTGTTTATTTTTCTTTTAACTTCAATTAAATATATTCAAATAATTGTTAGCTTATAAAAAAATAGCGCAAATAATGTTTATTTTTTATAAAAAGTATTATTCACGTATGCATCTAAATATAAAAATATTAAAATGTTCCTATAAAAAATTATGGATTCAAACTATTCATTTGTAACAAAATATATAAAATATACATAAACATTTGTTCAAGTTCATCATCTCCCCCTAGATGGCCAGTGGTTTTAGGTTATTTTGGGTTAGAGAAATAATATTTTAAAATATTTTAAAATACTATCTAGTAGACTTCAATGTATTTATATTAAGAACTAGATACTATAAGACAATAGCGACAAATAAATAAGAGCTAATATGGGGACACGCTTTTGTGATATTAACCTATTTTAGTTTTCTTTTTCGATTGGACTATTTAAATGTTGTACATAAATATAAGATTTATAAGTAACATTCTATTAGATATAACTTTCTATACTTAATTCTTTTATTAAATTATTAATCTTTTATAAATAAATAACATATTTATTTCATCAATTACATTAATGAATAATAATTATTTGATGTCACATTATAATTACAATAATATATATAATATATTAATTAACATAAAAATAATATATATATATAACGCATTTTGAATTTTAGATTAAGCACACTTTTAACAAGTTTTGTGAGTAAGTCTGCCATATCACCCTATACTATAACAATGAAACTGTATATACAAGTACCAGTGGATTTTATTATGCCGGTTCAATTATTCTAAAATAATATTCCATTTATAAAAATGTTTTTTAAAAATAGGTTAAAAATAATAATAAACAAAAATAAATTTCTATTTTTCTATCAAAATAAAAATATCAAAACTCAAGTTAATTTTTATAAAAAATCGAAATTGATTTTATTGTATTTATTTGTTTATTTTGCTTTATCATTCTTAGTTTTAAAATTTTAAGCAATTTTTTTCTACTTTGGAATTTCTTATATATATTGATTATAAATTTTTAATATTTATCTAATATATTTTTAGCAGTAGTACATCCAATAAGAAGATTAACCGTTGCCTTTCTCTATAATTTTGTATGGCACGGTGAATTAGAGCACCCTACCTTTAAAAACTGTATATGTTTCATTGTAATAAAGACAAACAATTTTGTACTCTCCTCAGAAATATAATTTGAATTCTTTTATTCTTAAAATGAAGAAAAATTTGGGAATAGCAAACAATCTAAATTTCAAGATAAGTGGAGGTGGAGTCTCTGTTCCTTCCAACATATCGTCATTTTGGACTTTTAATCGTAATAAACTATTTGTTTGTAATAGAACAAAGATAGACCTGGGAAGCGTAAACGAGACAAACGATGTAAAATATGATATATGATATCAATAGGTAAATCAATTACCTTCGTAGTCTCCTTCTGTATTGAGTTCTTGCTTTTTTGTCTATAAAATTGTTTTTCACTTTATCTAGATATCTTATATTTTATTGTTAGATTTTTAATCTTTTATTTTTTTTAAGAAAACAATCACGTTCAATGACCTTATTTTAGATTTTATAAACCATGTTTTATAACTACAGTAAAGTAAAACTATTATGTTTTGAAAAAGTCATGTAAATCAAAGGATAAAAAGACAAAATACAACACATAAATTAAATATTAAATAATTGATATATATATATATATATATATAATATTTTCAAAAATTATTTTTTAAAATAATATTAAATTAAACTAATAAAATTTCATGAGGTTCCATCTACTATATAAGTATTTTAGACAGAGAATGGATAATAAAAATAGGAGACTTAGTATCTAAACCGCCTGACATATATTTTAAATAAGTCAAAACTACAAAAGAACACCAAATTCATCAACCAGAAATAAAATCTTAAGAATGATTAATTGCAAAAAAGAAAAACTAATGAGCGAAAAGAAACATACAAATGTCATTCATCTAAAAATATATTAAACAATCAATCCAATTCTGCGAAAAAACAATTCTAGGCCTAATAGTTTAGGCAAGGAAAAATCTGATGGATTTGAAACATATGAAAAGACACGGCTCCCAACATCAGTTTGTAACCATGATATTTAATCACAGACTTTTGGAACAATGAGAGGCCATTTCTCTTAGAGAACCTCTTCATAATACATAGAATTCAGATACATAAAATTAAGATTGAATTCATGCACCCCGTAAAACGTTTATAGCTTAAATAGAATAAAATAATTATTTCATAATTAAAGATGCGACTCTTAACCGTATTAAGAGAGAGAAAAAACTATATAGCATTTAAAAAAAAAGTAGTTTTCAGTCTTAGTGGTGAATTGTTTGAAAAAGTACGACATCAATAAAACAAAGAAAAAATAACTACATTCATCTATCCTTAGTTAAAATATTTTGTTCTATCTAATTATTTACTTATGAATATTATTTGTAAAAATAACTTTGCCACTCTTACGTAAATTCTTTTTGTTTTGAAGTTTCTAATATGGAAACTTAAGATTTAGCAGTGTTTATATAACATGTTAGTTTTTAATATAATACGTAAATGTAAATGTATGGTAATAAATAACAACTAAAAATTTATAAAAACCAAACAAATTATCGGAGGTATGGTTTTAAAACCTGATGTAATTGGTAATGCTTTATCGATTGAAGTACAAGTCATGTTTTGAAACACGAAATATATCACTATGTTATTGCCAGTACTGATAAAGAGAAGTGGTTTAAAACTATGAAAAAAGATTTGCGATCTCTAATAAAGATGAACATATGAATTATTGTGAAGTAACTAGAGGATCAAAAGTCGGTTGAACGTAAATATATATTCAAAAGAAAGTTAGGTATTCATGGTGTTAAGTTACCCAAATGAAAGGCTAGACTCGTGGCGAAGGGTTATATGCGAAATGAATTAATGAATTTCAATAATATATTTTTGTCAGTTGTGAAGCAAACCTCCATCGGGATTATGCTTTCGATTGTTGCTAGATTTGATCTTGAGTTAGATCAAATAGATTGTACTACTGCATTCATGTATGGTAAATTTAAAGATATAATTTACATGTGTCAACTGAAAGGGTTTGAAGAAGGTAATGGTGGTTATGTCTATTTGTTGTAGAGACCTTTTTATGTGTTGAAACAGTCGTTGATTGGCTACTACCAAAATTGTTTCTATTGGAATGAGGAAACACGCATGGAGAGAGAAGTCATATTGCTGTTGTATGTGGATGATATATTAATAGCTGGTAGAAATAGGAAGAAGATTAAAGTGGTAAAGATCAACTGAAATGATAGTTTGAGATGAAGGATACGGGAGAGGCTAAGATGGTACTCGGGATTAAGATTAAGAGGAACATGCAGAAGGGGTATCTATTCTTATCTTAACAAGAATATATATATATATATATAAAAGATCCTAAGTAAGTTTTTGATGTTCGAAGGAAAATCTGTTGGAACTTCGATTGGTTCCCAATTCAAACTTAGTGCCACTTAAATACCAATCGAAGCATGAGATAAGAATTATATAGGCGAGATACCTTATGCAATTGTTATTGGTAGAATTATGTATGCTATGATTTGCATAAGACATGATCTTGCTTATGCAATAAGTGTTTTGAGTAGACTCGTTTCGAATCCGGGAAAGCTGCATTGGCTTGCACTCAAGTGGCTCATAAGATACTTAAAGGGCTCGTTTACTGTAGGATTATGTTACAATTAGAAGGATACAAGTGATATGGTGTTGAAGGGGTATGTGAACTCCGATCCCCGCACTAGTATGATATTGTCCGCTTTGGCACACAAAGGCCTTTTTTGGTCCAATTCCAAAATGCCTCATACTAGTTAAGATATGTTCTTACTTATATACCACTGATTCCTCTCATGGTCAACCAATGAGGGATGTGGGACTTTGGTCACCACCATAACCAATTCTTCTCTCGAACAAAGTACTCTTCTCAAACAGCTCACCTTCTATTAGATCATATTGTCTTGTTTCTTAACGCCACACTCCAATCAAGTGAAATCTGTTTGATGAGCCATGGACACTCCTAACTAGGATCTCTAGAGCATCTCATCTACCTTGAGCTAGGATTGGTTCATCATGTTCGGTATCTGAGAATTTTACCTATATTGCGTTACGTCAGGGCTCTCAGACTATGGGTACCGCATATTCTGTCTCTGTATATAAGTAAGAACAATTTATCTCCACAGTAGTACGATATTATCCGTTGTGGGTCTGAAACCCCACACGGATTTACTTTTGGTCACTTCCAAAAGGCCTCATACTAGTTGACATTTGTTTATATATATATATATATATATATACGGAGATAGA
The DNA here is from genome assembly GCA_036936605.1 of Limnanthes douglasii subsp. nivea. NCBI lineage: Eukaryota > Viridiplantae > Streptophyta > Magnoliopsida > Brassicales > Limnanthaceae > Limnanthes > Limnanthes douglasii. The sequence goes on from JAUPFV010000001.1 coordinate 341,536,997, forward strand.
ATATATATTACCTATATTCCCGACAAATGGTATTAGAGCGCAAGCCCAGATAGAACGCAATGGTGGTAAAATATTCGGAGCTCAAACATGATGAACCAACAGTCATGCTCAAGGTGAATGATCTACTCTAGAGATTCTCGTTCTAAGTTTTCATGTCTTATCTAACGGTGTAATTTGATTGGAGTGTATTAAGACGAAGGTACTTGATTGAAGCGACGCTAAGGAACAAGACAGTATGGTTCAATAGGAGGTGAGCAACTACATTTGTAGTACCTCTATTGTTCAGGTAGCTAAAACCTGATTAGAGTGAGCGGATGGAAGTTAATTGGGAGAAGGCTAAAGTGGTACTTTGTTTGAGAGGAGGATTTGTTAGGGTGGTGACCAAAGTCACATATCTCACATTGGTTATACATGGGAAGGAAGATCAGTATATAAGTTAAGAATATATCTCAATTATTGTGAAGCCTTTTGAAAGTGTAACACAAACAAAGTCGTGCGGGTCTTGAAACCCAAACCGGATAATAGTATACTAGTATGAAGATCGGTTGTTCTTACTTACATATGGAGACAGAATATTTGGTACCCATATTCTCAACTATTATGTATGTTATGATTTGTACAAAACATAATCTTGCCTATGCAATAAGTGTTTTGAGCAGATTCATGTCGAATATGGGAAACCTACATTGGCTTGCAATCAAGTGGCTCATGAGATACTTGAAGAGATCGTTTATTATAGGATTGTGTTACACAAAATGATACAAGTTATATAGTGTTGAAATGGTATGTGAACTCTGATTATACAGGCTAGATCGACAAAAAGAAGTCTGCTTCGGATCATCTGTTTATTGTATTTGGAGGAATGATTAGTTGGAAGTATTGTATATAGAATATCGTTACACAATTGTGTACAAAAGCCGAGTATATGGTTGCTACTGAAGTGATGAATGCAACTATTTGGCTAAAATGATTATTGAGTGAATTCATTGGTATGGAGCAAGATGTGGTTCTACTCTATGGCAATACTAGATTTATTCATTCGATAAGAAAACCCAGAATTCTATGAGTGAACTAAACATGTAGACATCAAGTTACAGTCCATGATTGACATGGTAAGGAAAAAGAAAGTAAATGTGGCTAAGATTATTAATGAATAAAATACTTCAGATGCTCTTACTAAGGTATTATTGATTAGAAAGCTCAAGAACTACATGAGACTGGTGCAAGTTTGTGATACAGGTGAGCTGGTCTATAAAAAGTAGAACATTGGATGCAATGAATATTAAAGTTACTCTAAGCATATGTGGCTATTTGTTAGGTGTAGGCGATAAGTAACTCGTCAACATAGGTATTGCCGGAGGACTACATAAGTGTTTGATATACCATTAAATGTACAAACATGTTTTAGACAGTAACTCGTCCCTTGACTACAGACTTTAGTGACAAATAGTCCATGGAATTTCAAAAGTCCGGTAGGAGTCCATAGAGTATGCAGTTTGGATAAAGTTAGTCCATCGTATTTTCTGATTAATGTAAATTTGTGATGTGACATCATACTCAACAAAAACTTGTATCAATAATGGTCCTTTTACTTTATCCAGGCACTTAACTTGATCCAACCTGGATAGTTCAGGGACTAACTTGATCCAAATTGTATAGTTCACGAACTAACTTTATCCAAACGGAATAGTTGAAGAACCATTAAGATCTTTACATTAATCAGCAGATGTGCGATACTAATTCTATCCAAACTTGATAATCCATGTACTTCCACCAGACTTTTGAAAGTGCATGGACTATTTGTCAGTAAATTCGATAGTCTAAGGACGAGTTACCATTCAAAGCCTGTATAGAAAAGAACTATAAGAACTATTTGGTTCATGAGTCGTGTTTTAATTGTAGAAATGTTTATTGATCCTAAAAGTTTATACAGATTATAGAAGACTGGTCAACATTCGGTCACAATAAAAATATGTTTTGTCGAAGCAGGATTGGTCGAAGCAGGTTGTTCGATGAAGGATGACCGAATGAGGGTGATCCAAGAAAATGAATTAAAAGCCCAAGTCTAATCCGAGTGCATTTGATCATAACACCATTAAGCTGAGGTAGAGTTTTATATTTACTAGGTCTCCAATGTTAATAGGGCTTTCTTATTTTAATGGAGTATGAATTATTTCAGTAGTTGATTAATGGGCTTTGATCTAAAGCATCTCATGAAGGATTAAGGTTTTTCCAAAATCTATAAATAGAAGAATATATTGTAATTGGTGATGCGATGCAATTGTAATTATAAAAAGACAATTACGTGAGAAAATAATTCGTGAAACATTTTTTTGGGAGATAAGTATGATGATAGATAAATATTTGAGAGATATTTCCCGAAAACTCTATTGGTGGATAAGTGAGGTGAAAGATATATAATAAAGAGATAATTGTGTGACTTAAGTTAACTAAAAATGAATGATTGAGTTATTTATGTTTCGAGAGTCTTTGTGTAACTTATTTATATAAAAAAAAGTGCTTGTTACCCGTAAATGTAGAATTTCTTCCCAATTCAAACTATATTAAATATCGTCTTGTGTGCTTGTAGGTATTTAGTTTTTTTATTTGTTGTTTGTTTTGTATTTGACAATTAGATTGTTTTTTAATAAGTTCATTTAGTTATATATTTGTTTTTACTACAACCGGTCACTGTGATGATTTTAACCCCAACATACGAGATATCTACTTTTTATATCGCCTAAAAGCAAAAATTCGGCTAAACTTGTATTTATGAATCGCTAACTTCACTTTGAATATTCTAGCCATTTCAACATAGGTTGTAAACTTATATCGACCAAAGTAACAAATTATTTAATAAAAATATTGGTTAAAAACACTAGTATCTACCATTCATTCTCTGAGGGATTTTAAATAAATTATATTGTGATGTTAGTAAACATTTAATAGCAATAAATATAATGGAAGACTTACCAATATACACCCATTCAACGAGATAAAGACCTAAAATATTTAAGAGATTTTATACCTTAAATACCCTTTTATCTAAAATACATTTACCAACTTCCCTTTGTTTGTTTTATTTTATTTATAATTTTTAAACGTCCGTATTTTTTAAACCATAACTCGGAAAAAGAGTCTGAAAATACCATTGGTTTTGTTTTTTTAGACGAACAAAACTAGTACCATTCATGATATGTTTTGAATTTTTTTAAAAAAATTATATTTTACACACGTTTCTGAGTTATATGGTTTCACATCTAGTAGCTGTTTTTGCATCTATCAAAATGAATAAGGTTTCGCATCTATCAAAACAAAGAGGTTTCTCATCTAGCGAAATAAAGAAGGATTCGCATCTATCAAAATAAAGAAGGTTTCACATCTACCAAATAAAGAAGGTTTCGCATCTATCAAAATAAAGAAGGTTTCGCATCTATCAAAATAAAGAAGGTTTAGCATCTATCAAAATAAATAAAGAAGGTTTAGCATCTATCAAAATAAATAAAGAAGGTTTAGCATCTACCAAAATAAAGAAGGTTTCGCATCTATCAAAATAAAGAAGGTTTCACATCTATTAAAATAAAGAAGGTTTAGCATCTATCATAATAAATAAAGAAGGTTTAGCATCTATCAAAACAAAATAAAAAAAGTTTCGTATCTATCAAAATAAAGAAGGTTTAGCATCTATGAAAATAAATAAAAAAGGTTTAGCATCTATCAAAATAAAATAAAAAAGGTTTCACATCTATCAAAATAAAGAAAGTTCTCCATCTCCTTCGTTTATCCTTTAAATTTAAATTTTTAAAAAATTTGTATCTTTTAAACCGTAACTCGGATTTTTTTTCATGAAAATACTACTGGTTTTGTTTTTTTTAAGAAGAACAAAACTAGTACCACTCTTGATATGTTTTGAATGTTTTTTAAAAAATATTTTTTGGGGAAATAATGTCTTGAATGGCTCAGTTCCTCGGGATATATGTCGATCTAAAAGTCTGGAGATTCTTCAACTAGATGATAATTTCCCGAGTGGTCCGATTCCAGAGGAGATTGGTGACTGCATATCTTTTTACTTATTGTAAATGTCAATCTTTCGTATTATCCTGTAATATTGAAATGCGTAGGAGTAAATAAAATCGATTAGTCTAGATTAGATTTTTGCTCTCCATTGTTTTCTTCCAGGACTGCAATAAGTAGATGAAGAAGTAATTCTACCCGTTTTACACTTGACTTCGACAAATATCTCTTCATGTTTCTCATGAGAGAAAAGTTTGTTTCTTTGTTTAATATGTTGACAAATTTTGTTGTTTATTATCTTGTGGTAGGCTGTCGAAACCAACTCTCGTTATGTAATGTGCAGACCAAGCGAAAGTATTGTAATTGTTAGTTTTCATGTTAGAGAGAAAAGGGAAGAGGAATTTAATGGATAAGAATGAAGAAAGAGAAAAAGTGGGGTATGATGTTAAAAGCTTTTATAGAAATGAGCAGGGGTATTTAAGGTATTAGTGGGTTTTCAATGATAAATATTTAACTAAAACGGGCCTTTCTCAGAAAATCATAAAAATATGGGTCTTAGATAAATAATAGTTAGGTTTTTGGTCTTAAATGATATTTTATTCGTAAAAATACTTGAAATGTTAATATTTTAAATATATTAAATAAATTATATTGTGATGTTAGTGAACATTTAATGACAATAAGACCACCCAAAATGTTAATATTTTGAATAAAATTGAGGCCGTTTTGATTTGATGATGCCAGTTCCATACAAAAATTATTTTAAAGTTGGTTTTTAAAAAGTAATTAGATTCATAGGGAATGCATAACCGGCAACATCTATATTTTTATATAAACAATAATTTATGATCATTAAGTAAAATAGTTTATTAAAGTATTAGATGTTTATTTTATATATATAAACGACCCTGTAGCTAAGCCAGTCTAATCAACATATTAGATTCAGTCCGTCTTTGTGCATAGAGTACTGGACAAAACAACACTTATAAGATAGAATCTAAATGTTATCTTTTATTTTTCATTTTGACCTTTTATAAAAGAAAACCAGACTCCATGGGAGATATAAATTATTTAAATTTAAGTGGGATCAATTAATATATAATATAACTTTGTTTATATACTAATTATCACATATTTTGGTTGAATTTCCGTAAAGGGTAAGATTTTTAACATGCAACCATAGTAGATTTGCATGACAAAGTTTTTCACTCAAAACATTTATTTTAGTTTATCTATTCCAATTTTATAAACATAAAGCAATGATTTCACATTTCTTTTTATAATAATATAAAAACATAGTTCATATGTGTTTTTACGGTGTTATTATGCATCAAATAGTCTACTTTTTAGAGATGTAACTTGTTCTTAAATGCATAATCAATAATAAATTTTGTTAACTTTTATTTGAATAAAATTAACCCTTTATATCGGAATACATCAATCTGGTTTCAAATTTGTAGTTGGTAAAAAATGTTTTGTTAAACCAACCATAAGAACCGTCTGATTTGTAGTTGGTAGTGCAGGTCTAGGCCTATTACCAGTAACCAATACAGATGCAAAATTGCTTGTTGCAGGCCAAAATTGAGTTGAAGTGCTCGATGACTGGATTGTCCCGTGATTCGTTCCTGACCAAGCCGGAGCTGCACTGGGAGTTCTGTTATTTTTATTTGTTTGGCGGCGAAGATTAGCTGCCATTGTTTCACTAGAAGAATTTCCAGAGCTTTGTCTGAAATTCTGTTGACTACTACCAGGAACAATGGGAAGGGGAGAAAATGATGAATCGCCTAAAGGTATTTGAGAGTTGTACCCCAAAGCTTGACCCATATCTCGAAGGCGTTTCATCGGCCATTGCCAATGGTTCAAACGGCTGTATTAGAGGATAACCTCAACAGTAAATACATTGTCAGAAAAAACTTGCGCACTAGAGATGGTGATGGAGCATGGAGTCGGCCTTCAGCTATGACTGTCACAAGACTTGCTTCAATAGCTAAAGAAAGTTCATTACCACCAAATAGTCTACTTTTTAGAGATATAACTTGTTCTTAAATGCATAGTCAATAATAAATTTTGTTAACTTTTATTTGAATAAAATTAACCCTTTATATCGGAATACATCAATCTGGTTTCAAATTTGTAGTTGGTAAAAAATGTTTTGTTAAACCATCCATAAGAACCGTCTGATTAGATGCAATTTTGCATCTGATCTTAAAGGCAATAATGCTTTCGATTAAAAAATTTCATTACTTGTTCTGCGAAATTTAGAACAAAATTAAAGGACTGTCTGGTTTCTAGATTGTTGTTTAAATTCACATCGGATTTGAGTTTGATCGAATTAGGGCAAAATAATTGGTGGGGTTTGGTGGGTTCACTGTGCTTTAGTAATTGGTGAAGGAGATTTTTTGGAATTGGTTAGGCGTTTTAAAGGTTTCGGTTGTTAAATTAGAGGGTCTAATTGTTAATTGGATGATTAAATATATAAAATTTGTAGATTTCAACACCAATTTTTTTAGATCTACTTTTAAAAATTGGTTTTAGATACTAATTGTTTCTGCAACTCATTTTAGACATCAATTGTTTCTAAAGTTAATTTTTTTTAGAAAATAAATAAAAAAAAGACTATAAGTAAAGTGGGTGATTTATAATATTTTATTTTAACTTAATTATAAAAAATAATTGTTGCTTTGATATTATAGTATTCATAGTATTCAAGGATCAACATTTAAACTATTTTATTTTTTTATTCGAAAAATCTCGTTTCCAATAGTAATTGTATCATATCCATACATATCTATAACCACAACTCTAAAACGCATTTTGTTTAATAGAATATTTGTGTAAAATATTATAGAATAACAATTACGATATAGTTCAGTTTCAAAACAATTTATTTTTTATAATTAACCTAAATGAAATATTTTAAATTACCAGTAACAAACATAATTATAGAGTTTCCTAATCATTTTATAAATGAAACGAAGGACTAAAATCAGTTTTAGAATGTACCTAAATTCAATTTTAAAAAATAGTTCTACAAAGGAATTATTTCACATGGCATGTTTGTGAATAGAATAGTGTATGCATTTTGATCATATATCTATTATTTCAAGTATGACGTGTAATAGAGATGTATCACTTATAAAAAGACTCGTCTTTTTTTACATATCATTCAATAACGGTACTTGTAATTTCCTAACAAAAGCCCAACGTTGTAACAATAAACTTATTTTACAAACTTACACATGGAAGCGTATATTATTATTATTTTTCTTCAAATTTGAATCACTATTAAAAACTATTGAAATTACAAGGGTCACTAGTCAATTTTACAAGAATTTAAAAATTTAGTCGTTGAAACTTCTTTTTTTTCACGAACCAGAGAAAACCTAACTTCCTCCATTGTTTGAAACGCGAAGATACCCTACATTCAGACTCTCCAAGAATGTGATAGCTTTCAAATTAGAAGGAGCATCAGCTTCATTGAATTCCACTTCTTTACCTTCATTTAAAGCTTCTTTAGCAATCCAATCAGACACAGAATTTTGTTCACGAAAAATATGTTTGATGTTCATAGAAGGTTGAATAAACTTCCTACAGCAATGGAGAAGCGATTCAAGATACCAAACCGATTTACCATACAACAGAAGATTGCCTAGAATTCTGAGTCGATATCATAATCTATATTGACGATGTTAAGTAGACTGCATAGCTTCAACCCATCAAGCTGCACTCTGCAATCAGAGGAGTACCTTTTCCATAAAGTCTTCACAGACCAATGATGATGATTCCATTGCTATTGCGAATTAAGATACCTCCACTGGTTTCATTGTTGAAGTTACAAGAACCATCAACGTTTAACTTGAATCTGTTTCCTTTTCGATTTTTCCATCTAAGAAATAGCGGTTTGGTGAAGTTTCTTATTTGGTTGACACAACCCAAATCTAAACCAGACTTACTATCCCTTTTTCAGTGATTCTTCTTTAAGACATTCGCAAAATCAAGACTGGAAATGATGTACAAGACATGATTGATTATGGTGACATAATTCACATTATAATCACGATGTTTCTTCTTGTTATGAACAGACCAAATGGCCCAGGTTATGATGGCAGGTAAAATAGTTCGAATATCACATTGTTTCTGAGTGGACTAGTACCACATTCTAACAATATGAACAAGGGTCATGTGAGGAAGGATTTGAATCTTGAAAATGGAACTGAAATAAACCCAAACAGCCCAAGCTTGCGAACATTGAACCAAGGCATGCTGATTGGTTTTACTGTTATTACATAAAGAACATTTCGATGCAAGTTGAAATTTCTTACTTTGCAAGACAAAATCCGTTGGAATCCAGTTGTAGAAAGCTCTCCACAGAAAGAACGAGCATTTCTTAGGTGTGACAGCATTCCAAGTTTTAGAGTAGATATTTTATTTATTACCTTTCTATCTTATAGAGTTCCATGTATCTTTGCAGTTAAAAGCACCATCATTAGAAATGGACCAGAGCAATTTATTAGGCTGGTCTGTTAAGGAAATTGTTTTGATTTTGTTTATCTCAGTATTAGTAACGAGGGTTCTGAGCTTGTCAAGATTCTAATTTCCATTTACCCAAAAACTTTTAACACTATCACGATTAGCGTCCCAAAGCAAGCTTCTGTTATCATTGTCTCTAAACTGAATAAATGACTTTTCATAGCACCACATGTCGAGCCTGAAATCCATATTGTCATGACCCAGATCATAGAAGAAGTGCTCCTCAGTAATGTCTCTCACTTTGATGATTCTATCCCAAGCTTTTGATCTTTTAATAGGAGAGAAGGCAAGAATAGGATGAATATTGTTTCTGCAGTAAATTGAAGCAGTGAGTCTTCCCCAAAGAGATTTCTGATTCCTGAAATTAAACCAAAGCTTCATGGAGTAGTTAAGTTGAACATCCTTTAATTTCTTATGATTGAGAGCACCCTCATCATTTGTTTTGCACAATCTATCCCATCTGGACCAGGTGATAACATTTTTACTTTCTTTGTTTCCCCACAAGAACTGTGGAAGAGAACTTCCAATCTGTTGATTATAGTGCTAGGAAGGACAGTGTGTTGAAGGAGATAAGTAGGATAGGCTGCTAAAACTGATTGAATCAACATTAACCTACCAGCAAAGGAAAGATCCATTTTGTCCCATTCCAGGATTTTGCTTATAGTTTTGTCAATCAAGTCATCAAAATTAGCAATTCTGGTAGAGGTAGCAATAGTGGATCCCATATATTTGAAAGGTAACATTTTGTGCTTGATATTCAGAATTTTCTCCATGATGATAATGCTCTGATTCTTCATGTTACTTGGCACAATAATCTTTGATTTTGATGAGTTTATTTTCTGCCCCGAAACTTGCTGATAGTGATCAAGAAAACTTTTGATAGTTTGAATAGATATAGCATCAACATTGCTGAAGACCATGAAGTCCTCGGCAAAGGCTAGACAGAAGATGCTGATATCACCTCTGTTTTTGAATCTGAGGTTAGTGTTTCGAACGAAATCTTCTTTATGCTTCTGATGAGGTACTCTTCAACCAATATGAAGATAATTGGAGACAGTGGGTCTCATTGTCTCAAACCTCGAGTGTTAATAAAGAAACCCTCTATTTCCCCATTGATTAGGATAGAAGAACGAACCTTGCTGATACAATTGCTTAGAAGCAAAATCACATTAGAATTAAAACCAAATAAGTTTAGATTTCTAAAGATAAATCTATGGTTAAGCTTATCGAGTGCTTTTGTCATGTCAGTCTTTATGATAATGTTCCCACCTTTGCATTTTAGGTTTAAATCACATCACATTTCTTGAGCAATTAAAATGATTTCATGAATACTCCTTCCCTTTTACGGAAACAGCATGCTCCTCTAATATAAGTTGAGGTAAGATCTTTGAGAGTCTGTTGTTGATGATCTTTCCAATGATTCTGTTGATCATGGTAGTTAGGCTTATTGGCCTGTACTCTTGCCAGGTATTTGGATGATCCACCTTCGGGATAAGGAAAATTGCAGTAGATTTGATCCCAGGAGGAAGATTGTGACCATTGAAGAACCACTTAATAGCACTGCAAAGATCAGAGCCTATAATAGGCCAGCACGTTTTATAAAACTCCCCATTAGAGCCATATAGCCCCGCAGCAGACACAGAACTTAGAGAGTTAATAGTACAAAGAATTTAATTATTATCAGGAATAATCATCAATTTTTTCTTGTCCTCATCAGTGACCAGATTAGGGATAGCTATCATTAACTCAGCATCATTTCCATCGTTCAGAGAAGAAGCTAGAAGGGATTGGAAGTAATTAATGGCAGATGTACTGATTTCCTCCCTTGAAGTGATCCAAACATTGCCCTTTTTAATTCTATCCATTTTGTTCCTTCTAACCCTTTTTCACAAAGCTATGATAAGATGCAGTATTTGTATCGCTATATTTAAGCCAAGCAACATGAGATTTCTGCTTCCAATAGAGCTCTTCTCTGTCCAGCAGCATAAGGTGTTTCTTTTTAGCCTCTTGAAGTAAAGGTTTATTTTCATCAGTTGAAGTAGCTTTAAGATTAGACTCTCTAAACTTTATATCATTCTTAGAGTTCTTGATAGCATCAAAAAATTTTCCAAATATTTTCCTGTTCCACTCTTTCAAAGCAGACTTCAGCTTTTTTTGCTTGAACCAATAGTTCATAAGAGGATTACCATTTGTCCCCTCAGCATCAACAGCCCAAATGTCCTCCACAAACTTCATAAAACCTGGATGAGTAACCCACATATTTAAGAACTTAAATGAAGCCTTGACTTTCTCCATACTAGAAGAAATAGTGATAGAGATTGGGCAGTGATCAGATCAATTCCTAGCAAGGTGACTAACAAACGTTGACTAAAAGTAACTCATCCAAGGATTGTTGATTAAAACACAATCAAGTCGCTTCCATTTCTGACAATTAGACCAGGTAAATCTGCAACCAGTGTAGCTTGCATCCTGAAGACTACAATCTATAATTAGATTGTTAAAATCGTTCATCCCACGTTGATTATTTGTAGAGTAATATAACTGCTCCTGAAAGTTAATAGTGGTGTTAAAATCGCCAAAAATAATCCATTCTTTTAAAGGATTGTCCAGAAGTCTGAGAGTATCCCAGAGAGGTAATCTAAGCTCTATCTTACACTTAGGTAGATCACAGAAACCATGAAGTCTTTATCAACGGTGGGGTGGTGAACATTAAGGTGAAGGATCTGATCACCATCAAATACAACATCCACCTTGTAATCCTTTTGCCATAAAACCCATATTTTATTGCTGGAGTTACATATGGATCCACTGAAGTTGAGCTTACTAGAAACAGATTGAAGCTTATCAGCCTTAATAAGAGGTTCCTGAATAGCAACAAAATTAGATCTGGTAGATTTAGTAAGAGATTTCAGTCTTTGAATGGTTTGTTTGTTGCGAAGACCTCTGACATTCCAAAATAATATAGTAACAGTCATTGAGTAGATGATGTTTTGTTGGCTCTTTTAAGCTTAATGAGTTTTGATGAACTGGACCCTTAGTATTCCATATTTTTGTTTTCTTATTATTCTTTATGTCAATTTTCTTAAATACTGATTCAATCTGATCTTTGACAGGAGAACTATCCAGGCTGCCAGCATTTCTTGGAGAGTAGTGATCTTCTTCAGAAATTTGCTCATACATATTTCTTCTTAATTTGCTCATACATATTCCTTTGGGAAAGTCTGTAGAAGCCAATCCGGTAGGATCAACATCTTAATTTTCTTGAAAAGGATCACTATATGACTGGTTAGTGCTTCATTTTCAGAAAAGATTTTGGTAACATTTAGATTTTCCACGTTGTTTGTAGCTTCCTTACTTATAATGATCGATTTTAATTTGTTAGTGATCTCATCTTTATTGGAAGGGTTCCTACTAGGAAGGGCTCTTGTTTTCACAGCATCATAAACTTGTTTTTTACAGTTCTCATCTGAATGGCCAATATGAGCACACTTTTTACAGTAAAAAGGTATCTTATCATAGATGATGTAAACCCAATAACTTTCAACTTCACCAAATCTTATAAAAAATTTATGGACTAGTGGCTTGGAGATGTCTACCTCAACCCAGATTCTACATCAATTCTGCCTCGCACGATTGATTGTTGGAACCCAAATTCTCAACGGAGCACCAAGAACTTTAGCGATTTCACCTATAATAGATTCATTAAACAAGAACTCATGAAATTTTGGCAAAGAAACCTAGATCGGGGTGAAGGGACATTCAAGATTGTGATTGAACTGTAGAGTCCACTTCAGAAGACACATAGTTTTGCTTACAATAACCCATACATGCTAGACCACGTGTAATCCCAAACAGATATACTGTAATTGCTAACAAAGTTAAATTTTCCCAGAAAGTTTCTAATAACCTCCACAGTTGGTTTCCTAGAGGCAAACTTGGTAATAAGCGTCTGCTTTGATATATTTAATAGTGAATCTTTATCTTTAGCTTCGAATGTAATAACTGGGTGATCATCTTTGTGGGTTACAGTCACATTGGAATGTTAAATACTCTATTTTCCTGGTTTTGACAGTATCAACGTATGAACTAGATTGAAGACCAGCATTGATCTTTTGTTTGTTGGATTCCTCGAACGTAATATTGCATATAACATTAGGATTATCACCAATTAGCCAAGATTGGTTTCCATTATCAGAAGAACAAACACCATTGGAATGATAGAATCCAGGTTTCTTAAGTAGAGGCATTCTTCATTTGATGAAAGTTGCATTTTCTAAGCAATCAAGGGGTTGTAATCTGGTTCTTTGGTGAAGACAATGGATTTATGGTTGGAGAAACTTCACCGTCCTCCATCAGACCCTTCCGATAAGCCACACCGGAAAAAGAAATCAAGATTGACCTCAGTTCTTGAGAGTGGAGAAGAGAGCCATCATATTTTTGTACTTAACGGAATTGATTCAAAAGAGTATATTATCTATTACATATAAAAATAATATTTAACAATAAATTTTAATAATTCTTAGTATATTATTTTAAATAATATTTAAAAAATAAAATATAACAAACTCAAATTTATTATACAAAATCTATTTTTGAAAACAGATGAAATAAAATCAAATTTGTTATGTAAAAAATATTTTTTGAAAATATTTGGAAATAAAATCAATTTTTTTATATAAAAATATATGGAAATAAAATTAAATTAGTATCCAACATAATTTATAATATAAATAATTAATTTTATTAAAATAAACTAAAAATATTCCAATATACATATAGCATGAAAATAAAACTAATTATTTTATAAATACAAATCATAATATTTTACTAATTAAAAAATATAAGGAAATAAACTAAAAATTGTTATTTAAAAAATATTATAAAAAATATTATAATATGAAACTAAAAATATTAGTGAATGTAATCACTAATTAATTTTTTTATATATGTAACATTGAATTTGGGTTATCACTGTTATTTATTTATTAGAGAGCTTGTTATTCATTTTCTTCCTTTAGTTTAATTTATTTCATTAAAATCTTCACATTTTTAAATTTAGTTTATTAAAAATTTTGTCTTAAAAACATCTATTATCCGAGAATTTAATTTACAATATTTCTTAAAATACCTATTATCCCAAAATAAAGTATATAAAGAACTATTAGACCATATTCCTTAAAATATTTATTATTCCCAAAATAAAGTATATAAAGAACTATTAGACCAGTTTGGTTATTGAGTCGTGTTTTAACTCATTCAAAACCTGTATAGAAAAGAACTATTAGACCTGTTCGGTTCTTGTAAAGTATATAAAGAACTATTAGACCTGTTCGGTTCTTGTAAAGTATATAAAGAACTATTAGACCAGTTTGGTTCTTGAGTCGTGTTTTGACTCATTCAAAACCTGTATAGAAAAGAACTATTAGACCTGTTTGGTTCTTGAGTCGTGTTGGGAATATGGGTACCGCATATTCCGCCTCCGTATATAAGTACGAATAATCGGTCTCCACACTAGTACGATATTGTCCGCTTTGGAGCCCGAAGGCCCACACGGGTTTGTTTTTGGTTCACTTCTAAAAGGCCTCAAACTAGTTGAGATATGTTCTTACTTATATACTACTGATCCTTCCTATGTTTAACCGACGTGAGATGTGAGACTTTGGTCGCCACCCTAACAAATCCTCATCTCGAACAAAGTATAACCTTAGCCTTCTCTCAATTGATTTTCATCCGCCCACTCTAATCAGCTTGGAAGACTACCTGACCATAGAGGCACTACGGATGTTACTGCTCACCTCCTATTAGACCACTCGGTTTTGTTCCTTAGCGCAAATCCAATCAAGCCACACGGCTTGATGAGCCACAGGCACTCCGAACTAGGATATCTAGAGCAGATCACCTTGAGCATGGCTACTAGTTCATCATGTCCGACCTCCAAGAATTTCACCAACATTGCGTTCCGTATGGGCCTGGCGCTCTGATACCAGTTGTTGGGAATATGAGTACCGCATATTCCGCCTCCGTCTATAAGTAAGAACAATCAATCTCCACACTAGTATGATACTAGTAGTTGGGAATATGAGTACCGCATATTCCGCCTCCGTATATAAGTAAGAACAATCGATCTCCACACTAGTATGATATTGTCCGCTTTGGCGCTCGAAGGCCCGCACGGTGGTACTGGATTGGAGTAGGGAGTGACGTTAAGGAACAATTTTGATATTAAATTACTATGCAATTATCAAAATGGCTTAAACACAAAATATATACGAAGGACAAACTTGAATGAATACAGGATTTAACGTGGTTCGATAATTGTCTACGTCCACGGGCACCGCCAGAGAAAAGAGTTTCACTTTGATAGAAAATATTACAGATTTTAAATTGTGTTTTGTGTATCCCTAGTAGTCTATTTATAGGGAATTAATAGACTTACTAGACAATGGGCCTAATGGACTCATACCACAAGACTAACATGATACGGTCACAACACTTATTTGTACTGCCGGACACAATACACTGTCAAGGCACAATATCACTATTACAGACACAAAACTATACTGCCGGACACGATACATTGTCAAGGCACTATTAGACTCATTCACAACAAATCTTCCCCTTGAGGCGTATATTCTTTCTTCACTATCAACAAAGAAACTTCTCTTCTTATGGCTCACCAAATGCCCCTAAAGCATTCACTCTATACTGAAAACACCAATCAAGTTTAGGCACTCCCTAAACTTTCAAACTGATACTGCCTTGGTCATTATATCTGCTGGATTATCGTGTGTAGACACTTTCTTCACATCAATAATTCCCTTTGATATTATATCACGAATAAAATGATACCTGACATCCATGTGCTTTGTACGCTCATGGTACATTTGGCTCCCTGTAAGGTGTATGACGCTTTGACTGTCACAAACCACTTTTGTAGTAGTCTTATCGAAGCCCAAATCTACCACTAAACCTTGCAACCATATTGCCTCTTTAACTGCTTCTGTTTCCGTCATGTACTCAGCCTCTGTTGTAGACAAAGCTATAGTAGCTTGCAATTGTGCTTTCCAACTGATCGTACCCCAACTAGAGTAAATACATATCTTGTTAGAGATCTTCTTTTATCCATATCACCTGCAAAATCAGAATCAACTAAACCAACCAATGATCCTGCAACATCATTCAGCGATTCACCAATATCGGTCTTGTTAAAAGTTAAGCTAACATTCACAGTATTCTTTTGAAGAGATTCAATCTCTTCCCCCATATCACCAATCCATCGATCTGCCTCTGAACTCGCTATATCTTCTCTATAACTACTAGGTTCATGCATCTCAACTTCTTCTCCAACTGACAGAGCATATGCAACTAGATTCACATATCTTTTTGGAAGTCTAATATCTATTATTTCTCTGCCCAATGATATTCTATAAGGTTGTTGTTCTGGTTCAGGCGCATCATCGTCACTATCATCCGATGCTAACGCTTCACCTCCTGATTCTGGATCCACCTCCGAACCACTTTAATTATTAGACCTGCTAGGAACTGATTCTACTTCAAACTCCACCTGTTTACTGACAACCGATCCCGATTCGACCATTTCTCCTACTTCCTTCTGATTGTCTATCGAAGCAAACTTATTAAAAGTAACGTCCCTACTGATGAGAAAACCTGGAGACTTTAGAGAGGTACACCATAACCTATATCCCTTCACTCCAGTAGCATATCCTAGAAATATGCACCTCTTTACCCTCGGCTCAAGCTTACCATCTCTCACATGAGCATACACAGGACAACCGAACACCCTCAAATGTTCATAATCAGCCGACGATCCAGACCAAATCCCAAAATGAGTTTTACAATCAATAGTCGCTGATGGAGATCGATTTACCAAGTAACATGCTGTATTGATAGCTTCAGCCCAAAAATCATTTACCACACCGGAATGCGAGAGCATACTTCGTGCCTTGTCACAAAGCATTCTGTTCATTCTTTCTGCGACTCTATTCTGTTGTGGTGTTCTAGAACAAGTGCGATAGCGCACTATTCCCTCAGCTTTGCATAACTCGTTGAACTCACGATTACAATATTCTAAACCATTATCTATCCTAAGACGTTTGATTTTTCTTCCTATTTTCTTCTCAATCATCGTCTTCCATTTGACAAAGGTTAAATATGCCTCATCTTTCATTTTCAGAAAGTAAACCCACACCATCCTTGAATAATCAGTAATCAAATGTAGTATCTGGCTCCGATCTTGGATGGAATTCTGTTTGGACCCCAAAGATCTGAGTGATTGTAGTCCACTGTCCCTTTAGTCTTTCTTACAGTTGATTTGCTGAATTTGACTCTTTTTTTTATTTACCAAACACATAGTGCTCACAAAATCCCAATGATTCTGCTTTATACCCTTTCAACAAATCTCTCTTTCCCAAAATAGCTAATCCTCTGTCACTCATGTGACCAAGACGCCAATGCCACAACTTATTTTGATCTTGCCTACTTTGGCTATTACTCCCTTATGATGCTACTGCATCGCCCATAACAACACTCCCATGGAGAATGTAAAGACCCTTTTGCAAACCGCCTTTCATGCATACCATTGAGCCTTTTGTCATTTTGATTACACCGTCTTCTGCACGGTACTTATAACCCCGAGAGTCTAGAGTCCCAAGAGAAATTAGGTTTCTCTTTAACCCATGAACATGCCAGCACGTCAAGATTCTAACAACCCCGTCAAACATTTTGATTCTGATGTTACCAATACCACAAACAGTCAACGAATGATTGTTCCCTAAATAGACAGTTCCCTGCATTGGCTTGTACGTATCAAACCAATGCTTGAACTGACACATGTGATAAGTAGCGCCAGTATCGAGTACCCAAGAGTTTTGCCCAAAGTCTGAACTCACGGACAATACATCTCCTCTACCACTGTTTTCACTATCGTCGGAATCGTTCACACCTTCAACAATGTTTGCTGCATTTTCCTTTTGATATCCCTTCTTACCATTCAGTTTCAGACAATCTCTCCTATAATGACCCTGCTCACTGCATTCATAACAGTTTGAGTGCTTTACCCTTGACTTGGACCTCCAGATCTTCCTTCTTGAAGAACTCACTTTGATTTTAGATTGTGTGACTGCAACTGTCTCATCTCCTTTGATTTCAGTGCCCCTTTGACATCTACTAGCGATAACTTATCATTACCACACATAATGGTATCTACGAAGTTTTCATAGGGAACTGGTAATGATCTCAATACAAACAAAGCTTGATCCTCATCCTCAATATTGATATTTATGTTCTCCAAGTCCATTATAATTGATTTGAAATTATCTAAGTTCTCTGTTATAGACATACCTTCTTTCATTCTGAAATCATACAAACGTTTCTTCAAGTATAATCGGTTTACTAATGATTTCTCTGAGTAAAGATCTCCTAGCTTTTTCCATGCGGAGGCAGCAGTCTTCTCACAACAAATCTCGCGAAGCACATTGTCTTTCACACTCATTCAAATCCAGCACAATGCCCTTTCTTGAAGATCTTGTTTCTTCTCTTCTTTCATCTCTTCTGGTAACTTATTCTCCACAGCCTTCCATAGCCCTTGTAGTACCAATGAAAATTTTAGTTTAATCTTCCACAACACAAAGCTGGATCCCCCATGAAATTTTTCAATCATGTACTTTGTTGCTGTAAATGCCATTGTGAAACCCTAATTGCAAAAGTCCTAATTTCAGCACGAGGCTATGATACCAATTTTGATATTAAATTACTATGCACTTATCAAAATGGCTCAAGCACAAAACATATACGAAGGACAAACTTGAATGAACACAAGATTTAACGTTGTTCGACAATTGTCTACGTCCACAGGCGTCGCGAGAGAAAAGAGTTTCACTATGATAGAAAATTTTACATATTTCAGATTGTGTTTTGTGTAGTCCTAGTAGTCTATTTATAGGGAATTAATAGACTTACTAGACAATGGGCCTAATGGACTCATACCACAAGACTAACATGATACGGTCACAACACTTATTTCTATTGCCGGATACAGTACACTGTCAAGGCACAATATCACTATTACAAACACAAAATTGTACTGCCGGACAAAGTACACTGTCAAGGCACTATTCGATTCATTCATAACAAGATGTCTATAGATCCTAAGAGTTTATACAAGTTTTAGAAGACCGGCGACCATTGGGTCAAAATAAATATGTGTTTATTCGAAGCAGGATTCGACCAGGTTGTTCAATGAAGGATGACCGAAGGAGGGTGGTCCAAGTAAACAAATCAAAATCACAACTCTAATCCGAAGTGAATTTGATCATAACACCATTAGGCTGAACGAGAGTATTATATTTACTAGGTCTCTCCTATGTTAATTGAGTTTTTTATATAAATGGAGTATGAATTGAGCTTTCTTATATAAATGGAGTATGGATTATTTCAGTAGTTTTAATGGGCTTTAATATGAAGCATCTTATGAAGGAGTAGAGTTTTTTCTAAATCTATAAATAGAAGAATATATTATAATTAATGAAGTGATGCAATTATAATTATAAACAGATAATTACGGGAGAAGTAAGTGCGGTGATGGATACATATTTGAGAAAATATTATCTGAATTTTGGAAGATAATGAGGTGAAAAATAAATATTGAAGAGATATGAATTACGTTATCTTTTGTTAAAAAGAGTGATTGAGTTCTTTGTGTTTTGGGAGTCTTTCTATAACCTATTTATATATAACATAATGTTGGTTGGTCGTAAATGTAGAATTGTTTTACAAACTATATTAAATATTATCTTGTGTACATGTTGTATTTAGCTTTTATTTTATTAGTTACTGATTTGTATTTACAATTAGATAATTTTCTAATAAGTTCATCGATTAAACTAATTCTTACTACGCCTTATTAGTATACAAATATTAAGCCCAACATATGAAATATTTGCTTTTTAAATCGCATATAAACAAAAATTCGGCTAAATTTGTTTTATAAAGGATGAACTTCATTTTGAATATTCTAACCATATAAACCTATGTTGTAAACTTAAATTGACCGTAATAACAAATTCTTTAATAAAAATACTAGACACTTTGAATATATTATATTCTAATGTTAGTCAATATTCAATGGAATAAGAACACCAGGAAAGTAATGTTTTGAATAAATTTGGGATTGTTTTGATTTGCGGATGGCAGTTTCATTCACAAATTATTTTAAAGTTGGTTTTTAAAAAATAATTAAATAAAGAAACAAGAACTGCAGGATGATCCAATCCCAATACTTTGTGATCATTAAGTTAAAAATAGTTTATTAAAATATTAGATGTTTATTATTATTATTATTATTAATAAGTTAGAATCTAAATGTATCCTTTATTTTTAATTTTGACTTTTTATAAAAGAAAACTATACTACATTATTTTTTTGGTGTAATTAAAGCATTAAATTAATATAGAAAGGGGTTCATATATTGTTCATGGGGCATACCCCGAGGTGATACTGCATAAGTAAGAAGTAGGGAAGATAATAAAATGCCATGGAATAGGGAAATGGCCTACTAATCAGAACAAAATAAACGCGATAAATGAACGTCAGCGACTAGATGACTGTGAGCTGGCTCCTCGTCCTCAGAACTGACTTCACATCCCAAGAGTCCTAAGTCCTGCTCTAGTCCATATGATAGATACCTGAGAAATAAAGTAGATTAGTTAGCTATAAGATAAGAAAGACTATGGGGGCCAGACGATCTTGGTACCCTTGAATCTATATCAAAGGTCTGATAAGATATGGTAGGATATAGAGGAGGCCAAAGTTGGGACGGATCCAAAGATTCTTGAATTCCGTTCTTTCCAAGCATGGTAAATGATTGCGTTGAAGCAAGATCGCCAAATAGAATGGTCTGGTATGTTAGACCAACTGGAAGCCTCAGAAATCCAAAATTGCCAGTTAGAGGAATGGATTGTAAATCCAAGCTTACGGCTTGTGTGGGACCATATATTCTGAACGAAACTACAATCAAAGAGAACATGAGCTGTAGTTTCAGGTACAGAGTTACAAAAAGGGCACTCAGTCGGGATATTAATACCCCAACTGAGGAGCTAACTAGACTACATTATAGTAGGTGAAGTAGGGGGATGATTTATAATATTTTACTAAAATTAATTATAAAAAATAAATGTTGGTTTGAAATTATAGTATTGGAGTCAACATCTAAACTTTTTTTTTTTATTTGAACAATTTCATTTTGTTCAATGTAGTAATTGCATCATATCCATAGATAAAATTTTCTTTACAATTAACCCAAATAAATTATTATAAATCACTAGTAACAAACATAATTATAGAGTTTCCTAATCATTTTATAAATGAAATGATGATGACTAAATCAATTTTAGAATCTAACTAAATTTAATTTTTAAACATAGTTTTACAAACAATTATTTCACTTTTAGATTTGTGAATGGGATAATGTATCCATTTTAATCATCTATCTATTACTTCTAAGTATGATGTGTAGTTGAGATGTATTTTATAATTCTTATAAAAGACTTGTCTTTTTTTTACATATCATTCAAAAACATCATTTGTAATTTCCTAACAAAAACAAAAGCACAATGAATGTAACAAAATGTCATAAACTTATTTTACAAAATCACACATGGAAGAGTATATGTTATTTTTACCTTTACAGTAACATGAATTTTTGTATTACTGATAAATTCTATATTGTATCATCGATGATTTTGTACTCTTTGATCGAAGTCTATCAGGAGTGTGCTAAAGATATCTTGATGTTATACAAAAATCATGTAACTGGACGATATTTTTATTAAAGGTATGTTTTTATTCAATAAGAATGTAGTGGCCACATCATGCTCATGGAATTCAATGAACTTGATAGTCTTTGCATGGAATCCACCTCATTCAACTCAAATTTCCGAGGATTAGTTATCCCAGCCTCCAAGTGAAATATTGTTGAAGATGTGAAAATGAGTATGTAAAATTGTTTGGAAATTTTAACAAATTCCATATAAAATATTGTGCTAGGATAAACTATAAATGTTATTTTTCAATATGAAAAATAAATTTTAAATGTATTTTTTAAACTTAGATGGGATAAAACCAAAATATGTAAAATAGAGAGTAAAAATATCCAATTATTTTTTAATGATAAGAAAGCAATTTGAAAAATAGTGAAAATAATTGGAAATGTTACCTAATTAATGGGCAGGAAAAAGATATGAGTTTAAATTATTTATTTTCTTTTTATTACTTATATTTAGAGTTTTATTTTACATTTTGATAGTGAAATATTTATTTTTTTTCTCTTCGCAAAGATATTTTGCTGTGTTGGTGATGATGGACACTTTGGTGGTATGGGTATTGTAACTTTTGTTGAATAAGTGGTATGGGTATTGTAACTTGTGTTGAATTTATCTATATACGACACGCTATTTAAAATTCCAAAGAAGTAAAGATTGAAATTTTGGACCGTTGGTTTAGTGTGGAGCTGTGGAGACACTATTATTTGTTAAGTGATTAACATTGTATAACATGTATATATACAACACATAAAAATAAAATAACAATTCTTAATTTAAATAACTTACCAAATGTAAAACATTGTAACTTATGAAACTTTAGTTTGTAAACTTACTACTAATTGTTTTCTAGTTTAGTTTAACTTAATATGATAAAATGTCAACACACTACTAACAACTATTAATTTAATATCCTTAAATTTTTAGATAATAAAAGTTAAAAAATAACTAAAATAAAATGTTAACTCTAACAAATTTAGAACAGTTGCTAATTAAAAAAACTAATATTAAATTATTTATCGTTGTTCATCTAAAATTGTGTATAACCATTTGGTTTTAAAACTAGAGCATTCATTATCATCTGTTATTTTTGTTAATATTGATATAGATCTTAATTATTTATAAAGGTTATATTTTTCAACAAATATAGCACTAAAAAAATTCGAAAATATTATTAATTTTTATAAAAAGAGAAAATTTTGATCCATTAAAATTATTTTTTGATATTATTTTATTTTGTTTTTCAGGTTGCGTAATTAGACGTAATTATGTTGCGTAATTAGTCAAATTAAAGTAATTGTGTTCAGTTGTAAAATTACATACAAATGTGTTGTGAAAATAAGAAAACAATAATTGCGTAAATATGATTTTTGGTTGCGAAATAAGTATGATTTTGTGAACAAATAAAATACAACTTTTTTTTGTAAAAGTAAGTGTTAACGAGGAGTAAAAAACTAAATTTTTTGTTGTTGCAAAAATAGACGCCTTTTGTGTTGAAATATTGTTTTAAAAAATAGCTATGTTTTTTGTACGGAAATACGTGTAATTTGGTTGTGACAAATAAATGTAGTCTAGTTGCATAATTACGTGCAAATATGTTGCAAAAATAAGAAGAAAGTAGTTGGTCATGTTGCATAATTACGGTTAATTGTGTTGCAAAAATAAGATGAAAATGTTTGCCTAAATAAAACTTTTGGTTGCGAAATAAGTCTGATTGTGTGAATAAACAAAATACAAGTTGTTTGTGAAAAATAAGTGTTAATTAAGTCTGAAACAACTAACTTTTTTGTAGGTGTGAAAATATGTGGATTTTTTATGTTGAAAAAACTTGTTTGAATTCTTTTTTGCATTGTGTTTTGAGTGCGAAAATACGTGTAATTTGGTTGTAAAATAGCAAAAAAAAAATCACCAAAAAAATCACTAATAAATTTTATTTTATTTGTCTTTAAAAAATAGAAAAATATGTATTTTTATATAAATAAAATAAATTAGCGTCTGAAAAATATAATGTTAAGGAGGTTAAAAATAACTACTTATTAAGGGTGTACGTGTTTTGTGTGTTTAGGGATATTGTTGGAAGAATTTATGTTGTAGATGGTTATTGGTAAACTTCAAAATCCTCGATAACTTATCCTATAATAAAAGTTAAAAAAAAATTAACATATTTATAACATTTATATAACATTTATATAACATTTATACACGTAATATAGTGTATAACTGACCCATTTTTGTTATCGGGCTAGATTATAAGTAGACCTTTTTTTTATTGGATTCATACTTTTATGTTTTTTTAAAATACCCCAATTCTTAAAAACTCATAAAAGTATTAAATTCTACCTACTTTCCAAAAACAAACCAACTCATTATCATTACTATTCCTAAAACAACTACAAAATTAACTCAAAACTAATTTAATACCATATTATCTCACAAAGTATGGATTTACGTGATGAAAACGATGAGTTTAGTTATAACTTTGATGATTTTCTATTTGAAAACAATGAACCATTAACGGATCATCTAGAGAGAGATCTACAAAGCCGCGATTCTTTAATTTTATAAAGTCATTAAATATGTTGCACTCGTCGCATAATTATTTTTGTAGAAATGCGCATCCGTGATACGCGCAATTGTACACAATTGCTTGCTCTGAGCACGATTTTGTGCCAAATTGCACACGTTCATCTTGCGTGATTTGGTATAATATCACATAATTTGGTATGCAATTTTACTCAAACTGGCGCACATACATGCGCGATTTTTGTTCGGTTTGAATCTAATAAGTGCAAATTTTTAAATAAGTTATCTTTAGATATGTTGTAGGATCCACAACAACCAACATGTATGATGATCGATTACATGTCTATTTTTACCATCTAGAGGTATTACACTAAAGAAGATTTGGAAGCATGGATAAAACCTGCAGCCATCAATATAGGTTGTATCATTATTAGTATTATAGACGATGACGATTGTAATAATAGAATAAATAGTATAGTATATTTTAAATAAGGAATGTACGAAATTTATAAATCTAAGCCTAAAGCAAGGTTGTGAAAAATAAGAAGAAAATGTTCATAAAAAAGTATGGTTACCGCTTAGGAAGTCGAGTTAAGGGAAAACTTGATTTTTGAAAATTAAACACGTTAAATGGGCAACATAACCACCAACTATTTTTGCACTTGAATGATCATTGTCAAGTCATTAGACTCGAAGCGGACGAGGATGAATTAGTTCACAGGTTAACAAAAGTCAATTCTCGTCCTAGAGAGATATACGCACGTTTAAAGATTCATAATTCTCAAAATGTATCTAGCATGCGTACCATTTATAATATTCGTTAAAAGCACAGTTTGGTCAGAACATCAGACAAATCTAAATACAATTCTTCTTGGGTAAATCAAAAGAGCACAAGTACCCCGTATGCCCTCAAACAAACAACACAAATGACAAGATCCTGGAATTATTTTTCATGCATCCTACAAATATCGAGCTTTTACAAACATTTCTTTGAATTTTTATCATGGATATTACTTATAAAACTACAAGGTATGATATACATTTCCTAAAGAAGGTTGTAAAGATCTAAGTTCTCAGTGGTCTAACGATGACGAACCTGTTTTATTTTTTCATCCGGTAAATGTTGGATTGTAAAAAAGATATTACTTCATCGGCTAGGTTGTGTACTAAAGATTGGGCCTTCGTCCATTTGAAAAATTCACTTTGAAAAGTATATTTTTTATTTCTCCTAGAGCATATGCCAGTAGCCCTACAATTCCCAAACCCTATTTGGCGAAAATAATATCCTCAAAAATGTATTCAAGAAGTACGACTGAGACGTTGATTAAGGTAGAAAAATGCGGGCATGTAACATAGTGTTGGAATTGGTTCTTTACTTCCTACATTATATCAAACCAGTAGTATCCTTATATTAGGACCCATCAGTATAGAGCCTTGTAACTGCAATGATCACTTCCTTCCCCATTATAGAGTTCTTCCAACCTGAATAAAACTTCATCTGGACCAAGTCGCTTGAGGAATATTTTCGTGAGCCCGCGCTTGTAGAGGGTTGTTGATAGCCAGACAAGGTCATATTCTCTCGAAATATCAATTCTTTTATATATTTTATAATCAATATTCGCCAATCTTTTTCTCGTGCTTCATCTCCCTAAATTACCATGACATCGGAGGAGAGTGTGCTGGGTATTTTTCTATTAAGGAGGATAATAAAAGGTTTATCTTGGAATATCATATATGGTGCTCATGTTGCACATGTTGCAGAAGCCAAAGCATAAGCTTCCATATTTTCTCTCCTTGGGAATTTCTTGATATGGAAGTCATCTAATATGATACTTATCTTCGAGGCTCTTAGAGATGTTGAATTATGGTATCTTTCATAGCTTTAAATCTTTAAAAATCCTAATAGGTCATGCATAATTGTTGGCTAACCGAAGGCCTAAAATAAAACTTTATATTATATTTCATTTTTTGATGTTGCGAAACCTAGGTTGATTAATTGGGTTAAGATATTTCTTGACGGGATGTTAGATCAATGTATGACCTTGAGCCTTGAGTATTACTTCATCCATCCGTTTGTATTTCTCTCATTTATTCAACCTGTTCCTTTAGAGGTATGGATAATTCAAATTAGAATTCAGTTCAAAAGTCTTCCAAGGTTTGCACTTTTATTACCTCCAAATTCCATAGTCCACATGTTGAATCTCCCTAATTTGTGTGGCTTGTGTGGTATGCTTTTTAAAGGTTATGATCTTCGAACATTAATAGTATGAGCATGGAAATATGTATCATCTTTTAGGATGCCATTATTAATGAAGAGGCCAGCTTCTCCTACTTGTAAAAGTCACGTTCTAGCATCGAGTAAGGATTTACTTACATAGTAGATTGGTTTACATCCTAGTCTTTATTCCTAAATTAGCATCATGCTTACTGGATGATTGGAGACCGTAAGGTACAAATACATTGACTCTTATTTTTGTGGTTTTGTAAGCACTTTTAATAAGTCGAGTAATTTCTTGATGTTGTGAAATGATTCCCCATAGGTCAAAGTCCACTAGGACTTTCTTGCACCCCTCAAGACTTGAAAAACTTGTTGGCATTTTTCGGAGGATCCATAAATGAATATGTTCAAATCTCCAAATATTTTGGCCCATATTTGTACTTCATTAGTATTACATGTGCAATCCATAGCGGTTGAGTTTGATAGTCGAGTATGATGAGCTTCAATCTCTTTATTTGTCGCCATAAATCGAAAGATGCACTTGTTTGGGTTGAGGTTAGGGTTGAATCGCCCAAGGTTTCCAAAATGTTTGGTCAGATCCATTAAGTGATCCTCTTGTTGGATGTTGGTAACCAGCATTCTTCGATGTAATCCTGAAGGTTTCAGCCAAACTGTGTGGAAAATATACGGTTGGTGAGATTTTGGTAGATGAATCATGTGTTCTTCATGGAAAATGAATCACGTTAGAGTAATATAGTACTATATTCATAATTAATATATGTGATTCAAAACATCCTTATGCACTTGTATATGATCGTATGCAAAAAAAACATCCATGAAATATAGTATATTGTTTCCGTAAGTTGCATTTATAAGTTGACAAATTCACGGCAGAGGGAATAAGTCATTTGGACAAGCTTTGTTAAGACCTATAAAGTCGACGCACATTCGTCATTTTCCATTCTTGTTTTAGCAAAACGGGATTGGTTGTCTCGACTGGATAATAGGAGTCTCGCATATCTATGCCGATATTTATCTTGTCAACCTCTTCAATGATGGCCTCCATTTGTTTTTGTGAGTAAGGATGTCATTTTTACTTATTGACCAAAAGTTTTTGTTGATTGATAACTTCTGGAACATAATTTCAAACGAGACCTTAGTGACATCATGTGCATTCCAAGTGAATATATCTAAAATGCAATTTGAATAGGTTTTACCTTAATATGGTTGACAAATTATGGCAGATACGTAATGTTTTGGTTCCCTCCATCGTGCTCAATGGACTTTCTCTCTTGTTTGAATGAGTAGATAAGCCTCTCTTGGATCATCCATGTTGTCAATTATAATTATCTCTCCTGTTAATTTTTATTTTTTAATGGTGATGGAAGTTGTATAGCATTCTTGGGACGTCTTTTGGTTTCTTCTAATCACTCATATATTGTCATTGATAGAGTATTGAAGGCAACAATGGATTGTGAAAACGACGTACTTTTAATCTAGCATGATGTGCCCAAAATATTATTGTAAAAGAATGAGAAGTCTACTATCACAAATAAGCATCACACTATTTTTCGGAATTCTGCATGTTGAAGGGCGACATCTAGTATTAGTTCTCTCAATATGTTGGTCTCTATTCCAGTGAAACAAATTAGTATTCTTTGAGAAGGAATAAGAACATGTCGTACACGCTATTGTGGATGATGTTGGCGGAGCTTCTCGTGTCGATCATGATGCGCTATTGCTACTGCCGCTAATTATATTGTGATAAATACTACTTTGTTTTGATGTGTTGATACTCTTCATATATCATCGTCGGAAAATACCAAGATGGGTTTATGGATTGTGATACATGTGTGAAGAGTTATGCGCCTGATACTTGACATTAAGATTGTCTACGTATCATTTCGTTAATTTTCTTGATGTTTAGAGAATGGCTTACCACAAACAACAACTCCAATAGTTTTTATGTTGAGATCCCGATCAAGATATAACGAACTTAAATCAAAATATTTATTATATATAAGATAAAGTTATTATCTAGTCTTTTATATAGAGAAATGAAAAATATCAAGACTATATAAGAAAAAAGAGATTTTACAAAACTAAGTCACCAACTCGAAAGAACTTGAAAACCACATTATTCAATTATACTTAAATATTTTTAGTCTATAAGTTTCATTTGATATTCCAATTAAAAAACTATAAAAACTTTTGATAAAAATATAATAATCGGATAATAAATTACAAATAAACTATTTATGTAATTAAATGTTTAAATGTATGTATATCCTATTGTAAATAATATATCTACCGAATGAATATATCTTAAATTTTTATACTTGTAACCCTTGAAATATGATATAAGCAAGATGACCATTAAAATTTGTTAGTGTTATCATTTTCATTCTAGTTTTTTGTTGAAGTATTATTTTTCACCATTATTACTTATCAGATTTGTTATACTTTTGTTAATGTTTTAAACCAAGCTTATTATACTCATCATTTGTAACGTTAAAACTTTAATATATGTTTGCGTTGGGAATGTAAATTGTATATGCATACAAACAATTTCAAAGATAATTTTATGATTTTATGTAATTTATTGTTTGGTTTTATTTTTTATTCTATTTTTAAAAAATTATAAAGTCTGATTGCAACCATTTTGTGACTTTGTATTGTCAAAAGAGTGAAATTATAGGTTTTTTTTATTTTACTTATAAATTATTTATTGTTTAATTGATATCTAATGTATTTGGTAGTTATATATATTTTTTAAAATAATATAAATTATTTTTTTAATAGATCATAGTTTGGTTGTTTTGACCTTTTCACAAATTTAAGTTTTATTTATTTATAAAATACGTGATATATCACCTTAAAGAAACAATAAAATTGTCTTTTTTCATATCCTGTTGAAATATAGTATGTCACCTTAAACTTCGCTTAGCGTAATTTAGATAGTAAAACAAGCTATATAATATACAAAAAATTAATTATTAATTATTGTTTAGACTATTTTTTTATTACTATATAAATTAGGTATGTAGTAGTCGTCATAGTAGAACAAATTATATAATACAAAATATTTATTTAAAATACAATTACGTTATTTTGAAAGCTAGTAATACTGTCGTGTTTTGGGAGGTTTTACGTCTACTTAAATTTTAATATTAAAAAATAAAAACCTATATTTTTATCTTTTTATGTTTACAAAATTTCAAATCAAAATAAAATTATTAAAAATATTATAATTATTTTTCATGCCATTATAATCCAAATCGTAAACTATGGTGTATATTTTATTAAAAGATATAACTTCTAGCTTATAAGATATTTATAGTCATAATATATTGAATATTTATTTCCAAACTCTGTTTTATGTTTTCTTTTAGCTTCTAAAGTGTGATTTGAAAAAAATAATTGCTAAACTATATCTTAGAAAAATAACTACAAACAAAATAAAAACCTCTAATATTAACCAAACCTATATTAATCAATAGCATGTTGATAGATAAAACCAAAAATCAAGTATCTTTTAAAATTAATATAAAAAGATTTAATTATAACATACAAGAATTTTGTTTATATGCAACGATATTATTAGCAACAATATAAATTTTATTGCTAAAAATCACAATTCATAATCGTTGCAAAAATATAGAAAAATTATTTGCAGCAAAACATTTTGTTGATAAAACACTAATTATTTAGGTATTTTTATTATAAAATATATTTATAATATAAATAATTATTTTACAATGAATATGGCATTGCCAAAACCCAGCAATAGGATCCATTCGCTTAACTGACAAGTGACAACAATAATAGCCTCCAAGGGGTAGCCGAGTTGGTTGAGTATGGCATTCTTATGACCAAAAGGTCATGAGTTTGAGTCCCTCTACATGCACTTTCTCGGCTGAGTCTGTCACCTTGTGTGGTTTACCTTCTGGCGTTGGTTTGCAGGCTATCGCGTCAGACTGAGGGTTTACCCTGTGCGCACTCATTGCACTCTGAGTAGCGGCTGCGGGTTCCCTCCGAAAAAAAAAAAAAAGTGACAACAATAATATCTTTACCATTTTGTTAATTAAACCGCACCCTGCAGAAGTTCTGCAATTACACCTCATTAATAGCTTCTCTCAAACATTTTCACAAACACCTTATTATCTCCATACTCAATTTCATCACCCCATTCATCAATCAATGTTTTTCTCTCTTTAACACCCCAAGTCTCCTTTCTTATTAGAAATCTGAAATTATTCGTCGGTCTTCTTCCACTTTCTACATCGAAAACGAATATGCCAATTCAAATTTCTTTATCTATACGGTGTATGTCTCTACACGGATTCCTTCTGTCAAGCTATACATATATACTCATATACATATGTGTTGATTCGAATGGATTCTTATATCTGATTCAGTAGTTTTGTTTTCGATTTAATGGCGATCGTTAACGGGGATCGTTACCTAGAGAAGCTCGAACGGTTTGTGGAGGTTGACGTCGTGCTGTTGATTGATGGAACCAAGGCGTTGAAGTTGAATCCGGCTGGTCTTCACTACATTCAGTTACGGGCCCTGAAGCGTTGCGTGAGCTCAAACGATTACTCTCTGGTGCTCGGGTTGATTATATCAACGCATATGTCTCCGAACTTGGTGTCACCACGCTCTCGAACAGTTCCGACGAATCCTACGTCTTCTCACGTCACTCAAAGTCGTCTCCACGCTACCAGAACAGGCAACAGATCCCACGCCACCTACGCTCGGTCGGCTTAAGGTTTTGGAGTTCAGGCGGTGTGATTTGTCTTTCGTCTGCAAAAGTTTTGCTTGAGTTGAGGCATACATTGGAGAAGATTATCTTTTATAATTATTCTGTAAGTGTTTATGTTTGATTACTACTACAGATCTTTCTCTATTGAATTGAAAGTGGAGAGTGATATTATTTCTTTGGATTCTTTCCTAATTGTTGAAGTTCGTGTATTCTGGAGTTGTCTCATCTTTTCCTGCATTTATAGCTCAGAATCTTGTAAGGAAGATAATTTTCTTTTTTTCCTTATAGTTTGGTACTTAATTCATTTCCCATTATTGTTGTGGGACTTGTTAGCTGAAACCAGATGACAAGGAGAAGAGGCAAATAATTATTGCCCACAGACACAAGGGACCTGCCAGCTTTGGGTTCTATTCTCCCGCAGACGAGGCTGCTGAAGGAGAAATCATTCATGATCGAAAAAGGGTAGGTTGCCTTTCTAGGGAACTAGCTTAGGTTGCAATAGACGCGTAAACTTGCCTTATTTTCTTTGTTCGTTGGTCTTTAATCCTAATTCTGAGTGCAATAATGCAGCCTTGCTAACTGATTTGCAGCCTTTGTTGGGATTATAATGGGCTGGATTTTATACGTATACTAGTAGTATTTGATAAGATTTTAATAGACTTTGACCGTAGAACTAACTGCACTCTTCTGAACTTAAGAAGAAGGATACTCTTTACACTAAGAACAAGCTTGTGGTCTCTAATTTGTACATTAATTACTATGTCGGCTAAAAGCACGCTTTGTATTTCATTACTGCACTAAGGGGAAAAGCTTTTTGTTGTAGGAAGGCCTTTGATTATGAGAGAGGAAAACTGATGAAGGACATGGATAAATCCCATTCTAATACGAGGTTTGTATTACATTATTTATTTTTATTCAATTGCAGTTCTAAGGCTTGATGTGTGGCATCTGTAGTGGCAGTTTCTGCAAATGTCAATTTGTAGCTTTTTATTGAAGAAGATAGATATTTCCGGAAAAGAAACTGAAAAATGTAATTTTGTATCAGCTACTAATGATCAAGCGGTGTTATTTTTTTTATCTAAACAAACTTTTAGCAAAATAGACAATGATGTTCATTTCATAACATTTTAAGAATCCTCTATCAGTTGCTGATACGTAAGAAAGCTGTTCGTCAGGATTTTGGGCTCCCCGTATATCCATTGTATTGTGAGCGCAATAACATGATCATCGTTTTGTTGGACCTGCAACCCGTAACTTTTTCTTGGGTGGAGTAATTTCTATGTCTTGTATTTTAACCATCCATGGATTGACACGTGCCGGATAAGTAAATTTCGAATCCGAATTCGGATTAGGATGATCCCACATAACCTGGAAATTAATTTGTCATTCAAAATGTTTTGAAGATAAAATATGGACTCGGTCATAAGAAGTTGAAAAGAAACCAGTAGTTGTTTCCAAGGAGAATCAGGCCACTTCGGATCAGACTCCTTAATAGCAGTAATACCTCCCTCATACCAACTAATACGTCGTGCCACCTGATTTGATAAATAATTTTCATATCCCATTGTCAATCTTTTCCCAAGCGAGGCTTCTTCCACCGCCTTCTTAACAGCCGCGGCCTTTACACAAAACTCCCGCCTATCTAGAGCTGGATAGTAAACTACATCGAAGGCTTCTCCACTATTAGCTAACTTCACCAGCTGCATTATCTCATCCGCATTGCCACGTCTTTTTCGACGGACCCCAACACAGAGATTTCTGTTTTCCGATTTCAAAAATAGAATTGAATCTCCTTCCTTGAGATCTGTCTCTCTACGAAAGGAGTGCCATTCAGCTCTTAGAAAGTGTTTCTGTTGGTCTTTTTGGTAAATATGTTCAAATTCCCATGTTACACCATGTATGTCGTCTACCGGAAACTTATTTGAGTCCTGGTCATCCAATTGAGGAAAAAACGCATCTGCAACCTCTTGTGATATATGGAGTCCTGCTCCTTGGATAGCATCTGATACATACAA
This sequence comes from Limnanthes douglasii subsp. nivea, assembly GCA_036936605.1. Taxonomy (NCBI): domain Eukaryota; kingdom Viridiplantae; phylum Streptophyta; class Magnoliopsida; order Brassicales; family Limnanthaceae; genus Limnanthes; species Limnanthes douglasii. Next base: position 341,569,898 of record JAUPFV010000001.1, read on the forward strand.
AGTTTTTGCATAAAAAGAATATGGCTTCTTTGAATTCTTAGGTTCAGATACTGAAACACTGCTGTCTTCGAGTTCGACGGCGTCCTTGTTTTTTTCAGGGATTAACCTCATTTTAAGATAGGCTTCCTTAGTCTCACGCTCGGCAAGATGTTTCACCGATTCAACGCGACAGAGGATTTTCGCCGGATAACCTTCGGCCAAGAAATCATCGGTGGCTTCAAACTTGCCCATGTTCCAGGTGACCTTGTGGGAAGTAAAAAACAGTGGAGTTCACTTCTGGAATCTTGACCATTGGTCCTGCACATGCGTGCCACAGTTGAAGATCCAAATTATTTTCTTCTCTATGAAAGCTCTGTTTTGAAATAAGATTCAGTTTTTTCTTTATGAAGTTAAGTATGATCAAGCGGTGTTTGAGATAACTAACTTTTAATCTAGCATAAGTTGTACTAGAACATCTAAACTTGTTTATTTTATTTTGTAGATGGTGCCGGAGAATTTCGAAAGTGGAAGCATAAAAGCAAATATAACATAAACAAAGTGAACTTTTAGAAATCTGAAAATGCAATTACTAAAAAGAATGAAGGAAAAAATTTAGAACGACTTAATGGTAGGCAGAATGTCAAGAAAGCTGAGATGTTGAAGAACTCTAGTCATGTATATTATTAGTTTGCGGCTAATTTTTTTGTTAATTCTCTTACTATTTTCCTTTTGTTAAAATGTTTATGCATTCATTCTTAAACAAGAAAGCAAACAGATGAAACATGGAAAAGAGCTGAAAATCGGAGGTATAAACAGAATCTAAAGGCATTTTGGGTCATCTTAACCTGCTCTTTAACAATTATTATCTTAAGTTATAGCTTTTAATGTATAGTTGGTTATTTTGATTTATAAATATTGTTAGGCCCCCTTCTCTTTCATCAAATGATTCTTAAGTGATTTATAAATATTGGTTATTTTAATTTATAAATATTGTTACGCAAGATTCTTTGTATAAATTGGGCTTTATATGTATTTCATATGGACACCAATCGTCCAACTTGTAATTCTCGAATCTGTAGAAGAAGATGAGTTCAACCGGAGTTCAACTGGTGATGCTAAAAAGTGAGGTAAAGGAAAGGGAAAACGACGAAGTCGGTGATGCGATCCCAAAAAGCCGGACTTCAGTTTCCGGTGGGTAGGATTGCAAGGTTCCTTAAGACGGGGAAGTATGTTGAGCGTGTAGGCACTGGTGCCCCCGTTTATCTCTTTGATGTGCTCGAGTACCTTGCCGTTGAGGTTTTGGAGCTTGCTGGTAATGCAGCAAGAGACAACAAGAAAGGCAGCAAGAGACAACAAAAAAAGACAGGATAACTCCAAGACACATTCAAGCTGTAAGAAATAATAAAGATCTGTGCAAATTGCTTGGATCTGTAACCATTGCTAATGGTAGAGTATTGCCTTACATTAATCAACTTCTGCTGCCAAAGAAAGAAGGCAAAGGAAAAGATGAGATCGGATATGCTTCTCCAGAGTTTTAGGATGAGATCGGATCTGCTTCTCAAGAATTTTAGTTCTGTTTTAATATCGTAAAATAGATTTCTTGTTCGTGTTTCATAGGAGGTTCGGGCTTATGTTTAGTAATTATTTGTATTTTTGTGATTCAGGAAACTTTATGGTCGTAAGATAAAGATTTTTGAAGTAATTCTCTTTTTCTTTTTCTTTTTTTTTTCAGTTTCAGTTTCAGTTTCATGTTTTGGGTATCCATAGTTTGCTATGGATTGTATCATCTAACTTTTAAGATTTTTGTTTGAAAAAAATGCTTTATTTGTATTTAATATTTTTTTAATTATAAATTTGAATTTTTTATTTTTTATTTTTATTTTTCTAACGAAATAACTATATCTTCCATATTTACTCCTTATTTTCCTAACAATTTAGCTTTATCTTTTAATTTTATTCAATCTTTTAAGAGACTAGTTTTATATTCAATCTTTATTTTTCTAACTAACTAAATTTACCGACCATTATAAATTGAAGTGTGAGCCAAATGAAACACTATTTTTCTCCTCTACTCTTTATTACCTCTAAACAAAAATAGATATTATATTTTATTATTTTATCCCTTTTCATAGCAAAAGGTGCCGGCAGATTTGTCGTAAAGGGTGAAATTGCATAACTGTTATTTGGTAAGAATTTACGGTTAATATAAATTTCATATAGGATAAGTTGGGATTTTATTCTAAACATTGTATTATACGGTGGAATTTGTGTTTGGTCAAATACTTATATAATTTGAAGCAAAAAAAGTTGTATTTTTATTGGGTTATGAGTTTTAATATAAAAAAAAGTTTGATTTAAATATAAATTACGTGTGTTTGGATCTATTTCAGTTCTAAATTTTAAATTATATTAATTTCGAAATTTTAGCACAAAGTAAAGATTATATCACCTATAAATTAGGATAAAATGTATTAATTTAAATTTATTTTTTAATTATAATAAGTTTACAAATTTGAGAAATATTAGTTATTAAAATTTGATATCTCTAAAATTTGAAGAAACCAATATTTATTAAATTGAATATTATTTTTTAGACTTGTTAAGTAAATGATATTTGTTAAATTAGATATTATTAAACATATTAATTGAATCGTGAATGTGTTATACATATAGAACAAATGATGGCATGATGCAGATTAATTGTTAAAAGAATCGTGAATGTGTTATATGTATAGAGCAAATGATAGTATGATCTGAAGATGTTGAGCAGGCAAATATCATTCAGTGAACAATCCAGAAGCATAAAGAAAACATTTGAAACGTTTAGTGAATGTATCTCTCACATCTTCACCATTTCAACACATAAACCAAATCATGTCTCTAGGCATATCACAATTATAGTGTATACATATAGTGTGGCAGAAAGTAAATAGCCAATATAGCGACTAATATTAAATAGCCCATGTATATGTAATTATACTCTTGACACTCTAGCAACCCCCTCAAGTTGGAGCATGAAGATTATGAATGTCGAACTTGACAAGCAAAAACTCAAATTGGTGCTTGTTTAGTGCTTTGGTAACGATGTTTGCACGCTGAGACTGAGTGGGCATGTGAGATGCACAAATAACCCTATCAAGTATCGCATCCTATAGAAAATGACAATTTACTTCAATATGCTTTGAACGCTCATGGAACACAGAATCGTGAGCAAGATGTAAAGTCGACTGACTATCACATAAAACTTGCATAGCCAATGAGTGTGAGATACCAAAATCCTTAAGAAAACTGTACAACCACTTCAACTCACAAGTCAATTGTACTTTGCTTCAGTCGAAGACAATGCAAGAACACTTTGTTTTTTTAATCTTCCAAGAAATAGGGGAATCGCTCATGAACACCATACAACCACTCACACTGTCTCGAGTTTTATGACATCTAGCCCAATCGTAATCACACCAGCCTGTCAAAGTGAGATTACAACTACTCAACATAAGAATTTTGTGACCCTGACTCTCAAATAACGAACAACTTGTAATGCAGCCTACCGATAATCCTCCTTTGGTTTCTTTAGAAAATGAGATAAAACATGTGACAAAAAATAGATATATGACTGTGTAAACGCCAGATAAATCATTCTTCCGACCAAATTACGGTACGCGGACCCATCAATGAGTAGCGTCGACTTGCTTTGCCGATCTGGTGGTTTTGCTTGATGGAAAATGGTGCAGGCTCGCTGCCAAGTAAACATGTCTCTGAAATAATGTCTAGAGTATATTTATGTTGGCAAAGAAAGATATCCGCGAGACTCCGTGCTACTTCAACTTTAAGAAAATAATTGTGATAACCTAAGTCCTTCATATGAAAGTAAGTCCTCAAGTATTTATTAAACTCTACCAATGCACCAGGTTCATTCCCATATAGAATAAAATCATCAACATACACCAAAACATGCATACGACAACCACTCATGCAATAAGAGAATAAAGAATAATCTGAATAGGACTGAACAAACTCGCACCTCTTCTACACAGCCACTAACTTGGCAAACCAACACCGAGGTGCCTACTTCAGGCCATACAACGATTTTCAAAGGCGACAGACTTGTCATTCGCTCCCATTTTTCAAAACCTACAAGAATTTTCATGTAAACCTCCTCATCCAGATCACCATGCAAAAAGGTATTGTGTACATCCATCTGATGTAACTCCCAATTTTGAGCGGCTGCAACCGCAAAGTGCTTCAGAGCGTACTTTCTATGTCTACGAGACAATAGGATTGTCAAATTGTTTTGAGGCAGCATCATGAAAAACAACGGCTCAACAGAGTTCCGTAACTCCTAATACAATGAGTAGCACTGAGCTCAACGATAATTTTGTGACCTCTATGTCAGATGATCTTATTACTCTGCTGCTTTGGCTGCATTATCAGACCCATTGAAAACCATCAACGATCTACTACACACCCGCAAGGTTAAGAAGCACGCAAAAAGAAGCTGAAGTCTTGTAAAAAGTAGAAGAAAGAATATGTCTGGTAAAAAGTAGAAGAAAGAATATATCTATCAAGAACATATTGAACATCTCTCATAGGTCTATCAAAGACTGTCAAGAACATATTGAACATCTTAGGGGTTGCTCCGTTAAGTTACTCTGAGGTTTTACAACCGCTTATAGAAAAAGCATTTAAACCTGTCTGTTTAACAAAAGCTCAAGTCTTGCAAAAAATAGAAGAAAGAACAGCTGCAAGGAACAACAAAGTCCAACAAAGTCGATTAGAAAAGAACTAGCTTCCATTGGAATGGATAGTCCAGAATGTATAAGACACCGAACTATTCCTCTTGCTTTACTAGATCAACAACCTAATTGGGCGCATATAACTAAGAAATTTAAATTGTTTAATATGTGTTTTTATGTCAAATCTGAGATTTAAAAAAATATTATAAGTATAAATATATACTACCATTTATTGTATAAACAAAAATTCTATTTAAAATTTAAATTCTTTTCTCTTCAGTCCTCAATGTTATTGCTAGAAAATGTGAAACATCCTGATGATTAAAGTAGCAATTCATCGTTATAATCAGCATCACTTTGTCTACTAATTAGCAGACAAGGAAACATACCTCTTTGTTGAATGGATCGCTGAACCAGAAAGCCCCTTCAAATTTGTTTGACCAATTGTTCATATAATCATTCTCAAATGTATCGATTTTCTAGATGAGAGTTGAAGTCTCCAGATTGTGAGAAGATCAATAATCAACTCGATTCCCAATTTATTGGCTCCCTTATGGCGTTTTACAAATTGGATTTCCTTTTCAATTTCGTTCTTTTTCTTTCAAAGGAGTAGATTTTCTGAATTCACAGTGGATTATCTTCAAGCTGTGACATCTCCGATTAATAGTGATTTAGGTTCTTCTAAATCGATTGATTCGATATCGAGCTGGGCCTTGTTATTTGGTTGCTTTTTCAGATTTCTTTTCGAGGAGTCGATTTCGAAGATTGGGTGCTCCCAGTTTGAAAGCCCCTCCATACTTCCTAATTCAAAAGCTTTCTTGTGATTAGCCTCTCGGTATGCATGAACCTTCCCAAATCTCATGTTTCTTCTTCATAGCTTCCTACTTTCTTTAAATACAATTTGAAGCTCTCTACTATGTTAGCTCCTTTAGTTTTTCAGGAGAAAAGAATTAGAAATTGAAGTCGAGATGAAGATTTTGTAAATTTATTTGGCGCTCTTGTTTCTGCTATGGCGCTTCTTATTTCCAAACTATAACATTCCCTCTTAATTAATTCTAAAGTCTTGCCTTTATAAAATAAGTGGGAAGAAAATGTAAAAGAAAAAACGGATGAAAAAAAAACCATAAAATTAAAGAGATAATTATAAAAGAGGGAAAAAAATATTGTGGATAATAAATATAGTGAGGTAAGTATATAATTCAACAATATTAAAAATATAGTCAATCATATTTAATTGAAATGTATGTCATATAGATACTAAAATATTTAACAAAAGTATTTTTGAAATATACCAAAAATGTTCAATAAAAAAATCCTTTATTGTATGCCCAAATATAAATAATATTTAAATATTTGATCTATAATATCTCCTAAATATAAGTGAAAAAGTATTTATTTGAAAACATTTTCTCTCTTTTTACCTATGTTACAATATCGTTTGAAGTTCAATATAAGGTCCAATATTTGAGATAAAAAAAATGTTATAATATCGTTTAAACATTTTTAAGAATATACAACTTTTATATATATATATATATATATATATATATATATATATATATAATAATGTGATATAAGTTACCAAACCAAAATAATGTGTTAATCTTAACTAAAAATAATGAATTAAGTTAGAATTCATAATGGTGTAGTAAATGACTCTCTTTAATCGTGTTATACTCGAATCTAGAATCGAAGGTTAAATTAGAATTGAGAATCATATGCTAAATTCGTACTTATAATCATGGATTAAATCTTAAATTTAAACTGAGAATCATGAATTAATTACAAACTTATAATCATTGGTGCAAATCAAATGAAGAGTCGTGTATTATATAAAAAAAAAGTCTGTTATATTAAACGCGAATCATGAATCTTTTATTAAATTCAGAATTGAAAATCAATTTTTAAATACAAATTAAGATACAATTGGTAAATACGTACAGAGAAACAAAGGTTAAATGCAAAATGAGAATCCTAAATTAAATCTAAACTAAGAATCAATGGTTAAATGTGAAGTGAGAATCATGCGTTAAATATGATTTGAGAACGAATGATTGAATGTGAATCGTAAATAATGGGCTAAAATGAAGTTATAATCATTTTTTAAATATGAACTTGTCTTAATATGCTAAATATAAACTGAGTATCATTTGTTAAACACGAATCATGAAATCAAGGGTTAAATTGAATGTGAGAATCAAAGGTAAATACAATTCGAGAATCATATGTGAAATCCTAACTAAGAATCACTAGTTCAATCCGAAGTGAGAAATACGGGTTAAATATGAACTAAGATCATGTAATAAATTAGTATCACAAATCATATGTTAAATATAAACTGAGAGTCAATAATTGGATGCAATTTGAGAATTATATTTGAAATCCAAACTGAGAATCATGAGTTAAATCTAAACTAGGTATCATTGGTTAAACATAAATCACGAATCATGTGTTAAATCTGAAATGAAAATCAAGGGTTAAATTCAAAGTGATAATCAAAGGTTAAATGCAATTTGAGAATCGTATGTAAAATCCTAACTGAGAATCATGAGTTTTATCCGAATTAAGATTCATGGGTTAAATGTGAACTAATAATCATGAGTTAAATTAAAACTAAGAACAATGTAGTAAATGAGTATCTGAAATCATATGTTAAATATGAATTAAGAATCAATGGTTTATATAATTTGAGAATTATATGTTAAATCTAAACAGAGAATCATTGGTTAAATATGAACTTATCTTAATGTGCTAAATATGAACTCAGTATCATTCGATAAACACAAATTACGAATCATGTGTTAAATCTTAAATGAGAATGAAGGGTTAAATTTAAAGGTTAAATACGATTTGAGAATCGTATGTGAAATCCTATATGAGAGTCATGAGTTTAATCTGGACTAAGAATCATGGGTCAAATATGAATAAATAATCATGAGTTAAATTGTAACTAAGAATTATGTAGTATACGAGTATCGTGAATTATGTGTTAAATCCGAAATAAGAATCAGTACGCGAATGCAAATTGAAAAATATGTATGTGTTAAATCCAAATTGAGAATCATTGATTAAATATCAACTGGGAATCAAAGGTTAAATGTGAACTCTGAATTATATATCAAATCCAATGTGCAAATCATTGGTTTAATCTAAAATAAAATCATGTATTAAATGCGAAAAGAGAATGATATATTAAATAAAAAAGAGAATTATAGGTTAAATCTGAACATAGAATCACATGTTAAAAGAATTATATGTTAAATACAAAATGAGTCATTTATTAAATCTGAACTGATAATTAAATGCGAAATAAGCATCTTCCTAATTCTAAATTGAGTAGAATGGGTAAACATGAATAATCACATCTTAAATATGAATTACCAATCACGTCTTAATCCTGAATTTAATAGCATGGATTAAACGTGAATCAATAATCACGTGTTAAATCTTAACTAAAAATCAATGATTAAATGTGAATTGTGAATCATTGGTTAGATATAAACTATGATTAATTTTTTAAATCATAACTAATAATTTTGGTTAAATGTGAATTGTGAAAACTATGTGTTAAATCTGAAATAAATATAGATGATTAAATAAGAACCATGAGTTTAATCCATTTTAGATCAATGGGCGAATCACAAATAATAGGTTAAATGCAAACTGCTGAGTACCATGGGTTAAACACAAATCATGTGTTAAATATGAAATGAGAATTAATGGCTAAATTCAAACTGAGAATCAAAAGTTAAATGAAATTTTAGAATCTTACGTGAAAGGCGAAGTGAGAATCATAGGTTTAATTTGAATTAAGATCATGATTTAAATTATAACTAATAATCATGTAGTAAACTAGTATCATGAATTATTTATTAAATCGAAACTCAGAATTAAGGGTTAAATACGAATTAAGAATCATATGTTAAATCTGAACTAAGAATCATCGGTTAAATTTTGAACTGAGACTCAGTGGTTAGATATGAAATGTAAATTATGTGTTAAATCGAAAGTGTAAAACATGGGTTACATCTGAATTGGGAATCAAAAGTTAAATATATATTGATAATTGTATATGAAATTCTAATTAGGAATGATGATTTAAATTCAATATAATAATTATGGGTAAAATGTGATTAAATGCAAATTATGAATTATTTATTAAACTTTAATTTAAGAATCAAAGTTTGAATATTAGTTGAGAGTCATGTGTTAAATTCAAACTGAAAATTAAAGATTAAATGTGAATCACGGACAGTTGGTTAAATGCGAACTGAAAACCAATGATACAATAAAAATCCCGAATAATGGTTTAAATGTGTATTAAAGATAGTGTTAAATCCGTACTGAGAATCAATTGTTAAATGTGAACTGAGAAATATAAAATAAATGCAAACTTAGAATAATAAGTTATATTCAAATTGAGAATCATGTGTTATATCTAAAATCTAAAATGAGAATCATGCAACATATCCAAAAAAGTATGTTTGATTAAACACTAATCACGAATACAATGTTAAATCCGAATTGAAAATCAACGGTTAATTACGAGTCATGAATCATGGTTATATGTGAACTGTAAACCTTTTGTTAAATCTGAAGTAAGAATTCTGGGTTAAATATGAATTATGAATCATGTGTTAAATGTGAACCGTGAATCATATGTTAAATTAAATTAAGAATCATGCGTTAAATTCAAATTGAAAATTATGTATCAAACCAAACTGATAATAAAAGGTTAAAAGAAAATATTGATTCGTAAATTAAATCTAGACTGAGAATAAAGATTAGTGTGAATCATAAATCATGGGTTAAATACAAATCATGGTTTATAAGTTATATCTAAATTGAAAATCATAGGTTAAATACGAATCACGAGTCATGTGTTAATTAAAAACTAAGAAACAATGGTTAAATTTGAACTAAGTATCATTTGTGAAATGCAAATCATGAATCAGTTGTAAATCCGAACTGAGAATCAATGATTAAATGCTAATTGATAATTGTGTATTAAATTTGATCTGAGTATTATGAGTTAAATTGAAATTGATAATCATAAATCAAATATGACTTGAAAGTCATTTGTTACATCTCAATTGTGAATCATATGTTAAATGCAGACTGAGAATTATTGGTGAAATACGAATCGAAACTCGAAATGAGAGTCAAGTTGTTTAATTCCGAAATGAGAATCACGGGTTAAATGTGAACTAAGAATCACATGTTAAACATGACCTGAGAATCAAGGGTTAAAAGCGAATCACAAATAATTGGTTAAATGTGAATTGAGAATCAATGGTATAATATGAGTCATGAATAATAGTTTAACGTGAATTATGAATCAGATGTTAAATATGTAGTGAGAATCAAGGGTTAAATGCGAAATTAAAATCGTGTGTTAAATCCGAACCGAGAATCGTAAATTAAATGCAAATCAAATATGCTTTAAGAATAATTAATTAAATACGAATTGAGGATAATATGATAAACCCGTGAATAAATTTTTAAACACAAATTAAGAACATTAGATTAAATGCAAAATTATGAAAAGGGAACCCCTAAAATAATGAGAGAAAATTAAAAGAAATAACAAATAAAACTTTACCTATTATGTAACCGCTACTCTAAATATACCTAGCATAAGTTAGGCTAATAAATATAGATAGTCTTTTAGACTATCTGTTGGAAAGATAAAATTCATATATAATCGTTAAATTTATTTTCAACTTCCAAATAGAGTATATGTTCGGGATGCTCTTACTTTTTTTTCTATTGTTTTAATTAGTGTTTAGGGATGTCCAAGAGAAATCTTGGTGAGATCTCCCTATGTATAGGTTAGACACTTCTGGACCAAAAACCCTAAATGGTCTCAATTCGTCTTTTTGTTTAAATCAAAATCGCTCTGCTGGACCAAAACCCTAAACCGTCTCAATTCATCCATGCCTTTTTTTTTAAAATCAAAATCGCTCATCCATGTCTTTTTGTTTAAATCAAAATCGCCCATACCATTACACTAATGGAGAAGGTAAAGCTTTTTTTATAAACGCAAGAAGCAAATTTTCCATTATCCTTAGAAGGAGACCCAAAATTTCAGGTATGGTCAATTGTGTTGGCGTATGTGTTCTCTCTCTTTGGAGAGGAAGTGCAATTTTCTTTAATTTCTATCTAAAGGTACGTGATTCCTTTGTTCTTTCCGTTTCTAGTTCTTCTATTTTGTGTGTTTAATGAAATGGAACATAGATGGATTTGTAAGAGGAAGTTATTTGGGAAGGGTTTGTTATAGAAATTTCGGCTGGGGTTTTGTATACGAACTGCACACCAAATGACTAATGAAACGTCTATGCTTTGGTGGATCTTTTTTTTCAAAAGACAAATGTAGTTTCAAGAATAAACCACATATGGAGAAATTGATAATACATGAAACTTTGGTTGATGTTTTTTCAATGACCTTCTCCGGCTTATGAATAGAGAGTTTTTTATGCGTATGATATATTGTTTTTTTTATAGTTATGAATGTTTTTAAGCAGAAGAAAAACAGTCTATGGTCATTTCATACGTTACTTGTGTTTTTTTAATGTTTTTGCAGGAAATACCGATGAAGCCTAAAAAAAGTCATGTGAAATTGATTTTGTGGTGCTCATGCCAGCTTTGTGAATCTAACAGGATTTTCAATAATCAAACGCCTCCTCACTGTGGCGAGGTAATCTTCTATTAGGTCTACATTTCAGTCTATGCATAGTTATAAAAAATGATTACGTGTAATAAAAATGCACAGGCTGGAGATACTCTCAGCTTTCTTCTATGATTCTTATGATTTAGTTCTCATAAACACTAGATTCTTATGATTTTAGTTTCATAAGTCGTGTTTTGACCCCTTCTACAGTATGTATATTACCTTGCGCAATTAGCTTCACATAACTAGAAATGACAGCCTATGTCTTTATCATACATTAACTATATCCTCTCCTTTAGAATTTAAATCTGAGATATGGCCTTTTGTTGATTCAGTACTTGTGCCTCTGTTAGTTTGATGTCCTAGAGGCTTAAGAGATTTTGAGCAATTGTTTGTTTTGAACTGCTTGTCCGATTGGATTAGCAATGTCTCCTCTTCGCAAGAATTCCCTTTTCTTGGACTAAGCGCAATCCCTTTGCCTCGTGCTTTCAGTGTGGCTTAAATGTTTCTCTTTCAAGCGATGATCCGCTACAAATTCAGCTAACAAAGGAATCACTCGTTGAAGGATATAACCTTACATCAAAGGTTAGTTCCTTATTTACTTCCCAGTCCAACTGATGTTATCATCATTTTTTTATTCGGATGGAAATAATCATCATTTAACGTATGTGATTTATGTGAAATCGCTAGGAATTCTTTCCATCATCTGGATTCTCCCAAGAAGAATATGTTAGGATGTAAAAAAATATCTAACACTACTATTCTGTCAATCCTCACACTATAAGGCATTAAAAATAGTTTAGTCCTCCGACCAAAAGGTCCAAAACATTATACCATTCACTTAACCTTGTTTAATATTTATAACACATGAGACTAACCAGTACTCAAAGCCTAGGATTATGGGCTATTTTAGAGTAATTTATGATATTTTTATTGTTATTTTCCACAGGTGCATTGGCTTGGTGACAAGTATTACATTAGAGGTCTAAAAGAAAATGACATCCACCAAGTCAAATATTCCCAATATGAGAATTGCTTACTTACACGAAGGAAGTTTAACTGGTTTGCTGCATATTTATTTATTTATTTTCCGTACGCATTAGAAGGTGTTTAATTAATGATGAGTGATCTGCACGGCATGGAAATAGGAGATGGAGTATGTGTACGCAAATAGGCTCATTGGTGTTGGAGTGTAAATATCTGGTAGGTGCTCATTGGTGTTGGAGTGTAAATATCTGGTAGGTGCGTTAATCTTACTTGGCATGCTATTTGCTTCACAAGAGAGGTATTTCTAGTGCCCTCTGTGTTTATTTGCATTCGGTTTGAATCACATTCTGATTTGATGTTGAAAACTGTGTAATACCTGTTAACTGATTTGGTAGATATTCGTGCAGGTGCAGTGAATTCTTCGGTAGTAGGTGTTAATTCCAATGGCATATCGTGCATTGAATTCTTCAGTAGTTGGTGTTAATGCCAGTGGCATATTGTGCACAGAATTCTTCTATAGTTGTGTTATAATGCCAGTGGCATGTTTGATTTACTGTAATAAGATGTTAGAATTTGTCTTCTATTTTGTAAATATTATATTTTTTATTTTATATATATATATATATTTTTCTTTTTCAATCTGTATTAGTTTAAAATTTAAAATTGGTATGAAAAACAAAAATCTATAATCTATTAATTAAAAATCTATAATTTATTAATTAAAAATATTAAATTTATAAAATTTAATATTGTAACATATTAACTATAAATATTAAATTTATAAATAAAGAATTTAAATTTAAATTATAAATGATAAATATTTATATAATTTTTTTATTGCATAAAACAGTATTTAGCAAAAGAAAATTTTGTGTCTAATTACAATTTTTTACAACCACATACAAATTTATTGCAATAATGCATATCTTACAAAGAAAAAAAAATTGATTGCAATTATACGATTTTTGCAATGAAAATGAAAATTATTGCAATTAAAGATTTTTACAATGATAATTAAAATTATTGCAATAACATGATTTTTACAGCAAAAAACAAAGTTATTGTATTTAAATATTTTTTACAACGATAAATATATTTTTCGTTTCTAATGACTTAAGGCGTCGGACCTATTGCAGCAAATCTTTTGGAACAAATTTTTTATTGCTAAAAGCTTTTAACAACGAATAAAAACTTATGGCAGCAAATATTTTTCGTTGCTTATATCAAATAATTTTGTAGTGTATAAGAAATTCGATTTTTTTTTAAAATGATGGATAATATGGTTGATGATACGTAGCGGTGATCTTGACGATGTTGAACATGCCTAGATAGAAAGAGAGAATGAAACTACCAAAAAGAAAAACATTTTGATCAACAACAGTAAAGTTATAACTATTACTTTTTCTAAAACACAAAATCAAAACATTTTTATTCTCTCTCCCAATTGTAAGCATCAAGATAGCGGGATTGGACCACTAACATTTTTAATATTAAACAAACCTATTTGAATCAAAATATTATTATAAAAGAATGAGAATGAGAACTCTACTATCACAAATAAGCATCACACTATTTTTTGGAATTCTGCATGTTGAAGGGCGACATCTAGTATTAGTTCTCTCAATATGTTGGTCTCTGTTCCAGTGAAACAAATTAGTATTCTTTGAGAAGGAATAAGAACATGTCGTACACGGTATTGTGGATGATATTGACGGAGCTTCTCGTGTCGATCATGATGCGCTATTGCTACTCCCGCTAATTATATTTTGATAAATACTACTTTGTTTTGATGTGTTGATACTCTTCATATATCATCGTCGGAAAATACAAAGATGGGTTTATGGATTATGATACATGTGTGAGGAGTTATGCGCCTTATACTTGATATTAAGATCGTCTACGTATCATTTCGTTAATTTTCTTGATGTTTAGAGAATGGCTTACCACAAACAACAACTCCAATAGTTTTTATGTTGGGATCCCGATCAAGGTATAACAAACTTAAATCAAAATATTTATTATATATAAGATAAAGTTATTATCTAGTCTTTTATATAGAGAAATGAAAAATATCAGGACTATATAAGAAAAAAGAGATTTTACAAAACTAAGTCACCAACTCGAAAAAACTTAGAAAACCACATTATTCAATTATACTTAAATATTTTTAGTCTATAAATTTCATTTGATATTTCAATTAAAAAACTATAAAAACTTTTGATAAAAATATAATAATCGGATAATAAATTACAAATAAACTATTTATGTAATTAAATGTTTAAATGTATGCATATCCTATTATAAATAATATATCTACCGAATGAATATATCTTAAATTTTTATACTTGTAACCCTTGAAATATGATATAAGCAAGATGACCATTCAAATTTGTTAGTGTTATCATTTTCATTCTACTTTTTTTCTTAAAGTATTATTTTTCACTATTCTTACTTATCAGATTTGTTATACTTTTGTTAATGTTTTAAACCAAGTTTATTATACTCATCATTTGTAACGTTAAAACTTTAATATATATTTGCGTTGGGAATGTAAATTGTATATGCATACAAACAATTTCAAAGATAATTTTATGATTTTATGTAATTTATTGTTTGGTTCTGTTTTTTATTCTATTTTTAAAAAATTATAAAGTCTGATTGCAACCATTTTGTGACTTTGTATTGTCAAAAGAGTGAAATTATAGGTTTTTTTTTTATTTTACTTATAAATTATTTATTGTTTAATTGATATCTAATGTATTTGGTAGTTATATATATTTTTTAAAATAATATAAATTTTTTTTTAATAGATCATAGTTTGGTTGTTTTGACCTTTTCACAAATTTAAGTTTTATTTATTTATAAAATACGTGATATATCACCTTAAAGAAACAATAAAATATTATAATTATGCCCCCAAGGGGGTAGCCGAGTTGGTTGGGTATGGCATTCTTATAACCAAAAGTTCATGAGTTCGAGTCCCTCTACATACGCTTTCTCGGCTGAGCCTGTCACCTTGTGTGGTTTACCTTCTGGCGTTGGTTTGCAGGCTATCGCGTCAGACTGAGGGTTTACCCTGTGCGCACTTATTGCACTCTGAGTAGCGGCTGCGGGTTCCCTCCGAAAAAAAAATAAAAATAAAAGTATTATAATTATTTTTCATGCCATTATAATCCAAATCGTAAACTATGGTGTATATTTTATTAAAAGATATAACTTTTAGCTTATAAGATATTTATAGTCATAATATATTGAATATTTATTTCAAACTAAAAGTATTGACTGTTTTATGTTTTCTTTTAGCTTCTAAAGTGTGATTTGAAAAAAATAATTGCTAAATTATAACTTAGAAAAGTAACTACAAACAAAATAAAAACCTCTAATATTCACCAAACCTATATTAATCAATAGCATGTTGATAGATAAAACCAAAAATACAAGGATTTTTTAATATTAACATAAAAAGATTTAATTATAACATAAGAAATTAGAATTTTTTTTTTAAAATAATAGATAATATGGTTGATGATACGTAGCGGTGATCTTGACGATGTTGAACATGCCTAGGTAGAAAGAGAGAATGAAACTACCAAAAAGAAAAATATTTTGATCAACAACTTCTAAAACACAAGATCAAAACATTTTTATTCTCTCTCACAATTGTAAGCATTAAGATAGCGGGATTGGACCACTAACATTTTTAATATTAAACAAACCTATATCAATCAATATCATCTTGATAGATAAAACCAATAACGAAAATGAAGTTACTAATAACAACAAAGTTGCATCTAATTAAGAAAAATCGAACCATCAACGAGAAGCTAATATTAACTGCTCTTTATTTGAGCGAAGATAAAAAAAAAAGACAGACGTATGGATCCTCAAACAATATAAGGGACTTTACTCCTCTTCAAGTATCTATTTATACAGAGGCCTAATGCTTCTTCTCAACCATTTCATTTTTTATTTCGACAAAAGCTCTTCCATAGGGCAAATTCCTTATAAATCTCTATCCCTTTCTCTCAAAAATTAAAAAACAATATGAATCTTCAAAACCTACTAAAACTCTTGCTCCCCTACTTAAATCCAAACTCGAGTCCGAATCAAAATTGAAAACTAAAGCTCCCCTACTTAAATCCAAACTCGAGTCCGAACCAAAACTGAAAACTAAACCTTTCAGTTTCAAGCAGTTGAAGCCAAAAAACGGAGAAATAACAACTAACAAAAGAAGGTTTGAAAGAAAGATGGTGATAAAGAAGAAACTGATGAAGAGAAATTTATTGTTGGAATTTTTTTTTATAAAATCATAAAAATGACACTTAAAAAATAATATTATATTTAAATTACAACGCAAATTATTAAAAAAGCAAAACAAGAAAAACCTTATTTATGAAATTAAAACTTTTAAAGATAATCAATTAAACTTAACCTGTTAATAATAATATTTATTATATTCTTTTTATAGTTTTTAACTTTTTTGAACAGAAAACTAGTGGTACAAAGCATTGCCGGTAGGAAGAACTACTGAAACCGACAGTACGATCGAAAACCCATAGCAAAATGTCTCTTTCATTTTGGCATCCACCATATGACTTGGATGGTATCGCCCGTGCTATGGCCTCGGCACGGATGATATAAACATAACCTCATAGTTAGCTACGGTATGGGGATCATTATACCATTGGTATGTTGGGCTTTTACTGTCGGTAAACAGTCATGAAGAAATCTTCAACAAAACCAATAAGTGCTTATCTTCAATCGATAGGTCGATAGTATATCATTAGCGTGGAATTTCCATACCCATGGTGTGTCTAATATATCCATGGTATGTCTGTCCTATATGGCCGATAGTAATTATTTCTATAGGCGGTATACGGTGAGGTAAAGTTCACTACTAATTTTTTTTACCGTTTTAATTTTTAATAAATTAATATTATACGAGGTTGATGATATTAGTAAAGTGTCAGAAAATTTCGATTTCGATTATAGTGATTTGTTTACTACAAAAGTCTACTATTCAACAATAAATGGTTGATTGAATTGCGCTTACTTGAAAAGGCAACGGGTCGCAGTTGTATAAGATGTCGTAAAGATGCAAAAAGAAGAAACATTCTAGACTATTTGTGAATGCGAGCGATCTGGAACGTATACGGAGTTGGTAGCCTCAAAGGATGTTAGGAGAAAATATACCGGAACGTATACGATCTTTCTAAGTTTGAATGAACTATGGTAACTCATGACGAATGGTCTTTAAAGATCGTATGCGAGGTTCACAATTATGAAACAATAAAATTCGGTGAAGGTCATTCGTACTTGGGACATTTCTTCAAAGAAGAGTTGAAATTTGTAATTAGTTTTACCAACACAGGAATCCGTCCTCGAGAAACTTGGGATGAAGTAAAATAGATGAACCTTAAAAAATTACCGTCCATGCGCACTTTATAAAATTGTCAACTAAAATAACAGAAAATTGAAAAAAACGGTCGCTCAAAGTTGTAATACTTGTTAGGTAAACTCAAAGAGATTAAAATATTACGAATGATATAAATTAGGCAAAGATAAAAATGGTATAAGTTTGTGCTAATATTTGCTACAGACATTTCCAAATGTAGTAATAATATATAAAACCTCCAAGGTAATAAATTAGGGATCTCGTTGTATGAGGTTGTTGGAGCCACTTGTATTAATATGACTTCCGATATCGTATTTGTGTTTATGTTCGAGAAGAAGCTTGTAAAATACAAATGGGTATTAGAATGTCTATAATCATTGATGGTAACTAACTTCATCGAACAACTGTCCATTATTTTTACGGATAGAGACTTAGCGTTGGTGAAAGCGGTCGAAGAAGTGTTCCCTAATGTAACCCACATATTATGTCGATGACACATTAATATGAACATCCTAGAGAAAAAAAGCAGCAATGATAAAGAATTTTCCAATTTTTTTTAAAGGTGTGAAATAAGATGATGTCATCGGAACAAAAACGCTCGTTCAATAACTATCAGTTTGAAATGCTCGGTGACTTCCGAGATTATCTGAAAGAAATCGAATACACCAAAACTTATTTAGATCCTTACGACAATAAGTTTACCACGTAAAAACTAACAAGTTCTTTCGCTCCCATAATAAAACCATTAATCGCGTGGAGAACGATCACTCCACCATTAAACGTTTACATGGTACGAGTATAGATAATTTCGAGTTGATTTGGTTTAAGGTGCATTGGGTCGAATTACAAATATAGAAACTAGACACTAATTTGAAAATAGTCGATTTGTAGCCCTACATAAATTTACACGATCCTTTAGAAAACATTTCTATGGAATATGCCCAAACAATGAAATTTGTTGACGCTTTAAATTTTACTTGTTTTATAAGAATTACACACAGTTTACATTGTTCGCACGACATCCTTTAATTATAAGTAAAGTCAAAATGGTACATTTACACTCTTTCAATGATTATTGAAAGGGGTTAGATATAGTTGTTTGTACTAATCTAACGATAAAAAAAGTATTAAAATAAAAATTGGACAAAGTAGTTAATTTTGTCATGGAAACCGAAGATGAAGCATGAATAGAGCATGTGTACAAGAAATAGTTTAGCATAATCTATTTGGAAACATTTTCTCTATTAGAGCCTTCAGATAAAACAAAAAAATATGGTGAGCTGCAAAATGTAAATTATCTACTGAGCTAATCCATCATCCATTAAACGAGACAAATGATAACACTAATACCTGCTAAAATCAGAGAAAGCGAGTGTACCATCCCTAGGTAAATATTTCAAAACTTTATCGCTCATTATGCAGAGAGGGAGTGGAACTCAGCTAATAAAATTTTGAAGAGGGAACAAAGTTTTTACACAAGCAAGTGCTCATATATATCCTCCCAATATATATTATAAAGTGTAATTATCATTAAAAACTTGCATGATACATTTATTATCGAGTAAAAAAGTTGATTGTAGCTCAAGCGGTACGTTACCTTCTAAAGTAACGTTAGTTGATCCGAAAAGTTACTTACAAAAATTAATTATCTTGTATAAACCTTTTATAACTACGATTAAGAACTTTAAATGTGATGGCCATTGCGGGTATTAGTTAATTGTGTCTGTCTTGAATGAACAAAAAGATGTATGGAAGTTGATTAGGGGTGCCATCTACAGTGAGTTATGGATTTTGCACCCGTTTACGTGAAGATATTCAGTGGTACGAATGATTTAATAGAAATTGAAGAATGTGTAATGATAGTGTCACTATATAGAATTGGATGATAATGCGAGATATGGGATTCGCAATCACATCAATGTTTAACAGAATCTTCCATTTTGTAGCGCAGTCGGGGATGATGGATGTTAGTTTCATTTTTCTACTATTACGAGATGGACCCCTTCCGATATCAAGAAGAGTGGAAATCGGGTTGGGCTGGGTAAATACGAGTCAGTCAGTCAATGTAAGTATTTCATTTCTAAAAATGTTTGATTTAATTGACAATATCCATTTGACGTTTATATTGTGATTTTTGTTTGTTTTCTTATGTAGCTTTTTATTCTAACTGACGCTCCATTTGCAAAGATACATCATTGTTTCCTCATATTGTGTTCAACAGAAGTTGAAAGTTGGGTACTATCGATTCATTATTATTTTCATAGATATAAAAAACTTATGAAACCTAGTTTCGAAGTAACCGATTTAGCCGCATTCATTTAATATATGTGCACTATTTTCGAAACATGTTTGTCATTGTAATCTATGTACGCTAGTTTCCTTAGAAAAATTTATATATTTTTTGTATTAGTTTTATGTTGTTGTTGTGCTAAATATTTAAAAATGTAATAGTTAAACCTATATAATAAAACAATAAAATGGTGGTTTAGAATCTCATAAAACTTTAGAAAATATTGAAGTAATTTTCATTTATTGGCGGTATAGAATTTATACACCATCGGTATGAAATTTTTGTACCAACTATGTGGATATTATATCAGAGGTATAACTTATCTATACTGTTGGAATACAAACCCACAAAAAAATTCAAAACCTTTTGAAGTGTTTCAGCTCAACTGGTAATATGGAATTTATCTATTGTCGGAATGATAGTACATAGTCGGTATGGAATTTCAATAACTATTTGTGACTATTGTACCGACGGTATAACTATTCTATGTTGTCGGTATACTAACACATGAAAATACATACAAAAGTGGGAAGTGTTATGGATATAATGGCGGTGTAATAATCTCACACCATCGGTTAGAACATGTTTTAGCCAGTAACTCGTCCCTTCACTATAGACTTTAGTGCCATATAGTCCATGGAATTTCAAAAGACCGGTGGGAGTCCATGAAGTATCCAGTTTTGATAAAGTGAGTCCACCACATTTGCTGATTAATGTGAATTTGCGACGTGATATCATACTAACCAAAAACTTGTATCACTAATGGTCGTTTTACTTTATCCATGGACTTAACTTGATCTAAACTGGATAGTTCAAGGACTAACTTGATCCAAACTGTATAGTTCAGGGACTAACTTTATCCAAACTGAATAGTTGAAGAACCATTAGGAGCTTTACATTAAGCAGCAGATGTGCGAGACTAACTCTATCAAAACTAGATAGTTCATATACTCCCACTAGACTTTTGAACGTCCATGGACTATTTGTCACTAAATTCGACATTCCAGGGACGAGGTCACCGTTCAAAGCATGTATAGAAAAGAATAATATGAACTCTATGGTTCTTGAGTCGTGTTTTAATTGTAGAGACATCTATTGATCCTAAGAGTTTATACAAGTTGTAGAAGACTGATGACCATTGGGTCATGATAAATATGTGTTTAGTCGAAGCAAGATTGGTCAAAGCAAGTTGTTCAACAGAGAATGACCGAAGGAGGGTGGTTCAAGAAAAGGAATAAAAAACACAACTCTAATCTAAAGACATTTGATCATAACACCATTAGGCTGAAGCAGAGTATTATATTTACTAGGTCTCCTATGTTAATTAGGCTTTCCTATATTAATGGAGTATGATTTATTTCGGTAGTTGATTAATGGGCTTTAATCTGAAGCGTCTCATGAAGAATTAAGATTTTTCCTAAATCTATAAATAGAAGAATATACTGTAATAAGTTATGTGATGCAATTGTAATTATAAAGAGACAATTACGTGAGAAGATATTTCATGAAACCTCTTTTGAGAGATAAGTGCGGTGGTAGATAAATATTTGAGAATATATTTTTTGAAAAGTCTTTTGGGAGATAAGTGAGGTGAGAGATAAATATTGGAGAGATGGTTGTGTGAATTACATTATCTTTTGTTAAAATGAGTGATTAAGTCATTTGTGTTTCGAGAGTCTTTCTTTAACCTATTTATATATAAAAGAGTGCTCGTTGTCCGTAAATGTAGAATTTCTTCGCAATTCGAACTACATTAAATATCTTCTTGTGTGCTTGGTTGTATTGAGTTTTTTTATTTGTTGTTTGTTTTGTACTTGAAAATTAGACCGTTTTCTAATGTACAAGAAAACACTTATAAATTCTTTTATTTTTAATTTTGATTCTTTATAAAAGAAAACCTGACTACATTGACAATATAAATTATTTAAATTTAAGTGGGATAAATTAATATATAATATAACTTTGTTTATATACTAATTATCACACATATTTTGGTTGAATTTCGAAAAACGGGTAAAACTTTTAACATGCAACCGTCTTGGATTTGGATAACAAATTGTTTTCCATTCTTCTTCAAAACTCCATAAGTTTTCTTAAACTTTTATTCCATGAAACATTTAATTTGGGTTATCTATTTGAATTCTATAAACATAAAAATAAAACGATAATTTCATATTATTTTTTTTATAATAATTTAAAAACATAGTTCATATTTGCCTTTAGGTTTTATTTTGCAAGTCCACTTTTTAGAGATATATAACGTGTTCTTTAAAGGCCTAATCATTAATAAATTTTATAACTTTTATTTGAACAAAATTAACCTTTTATCACTGTAAACATATAAAATTTGTAGATTTCAACACTCAATTTTTTAATCTACTTTTAAAAATTGGTTTTAGATACTTTAAGTGTGTCTGCAACTCATTTTAGCCATCAATTGTTTCTAAATTTTATTTTATTTACAAAATAATAATAAATAAAAAAACTATAAATAGGTGGAGTTTATAATATTTAATTAAATTAACTATAAAAATGTTGCTTTTGAAGTTATAGTATTGGATAATCAACATTTAAGCTTTTTTATTTTATTTGAACAACTTCGTTTTGTTCAGTGTAGTAATTGCATCACATTTATAGATAGATAATCACAACTCCAAAAACGAATTTTGTTTAAATATATTTATCTAAAATATTATAAAATAATAATTACAATAAAATATAATTATAAAAATAATATAATTATTTTTATAATTAATCCAAATGACCAACATAATTAATCATTTTATAAATGAAATTAGCCTTATAAACAACTAATGACAAATCAGTTTTAGAAAGAGACTAAATTCAATTTTTTAAAATAGTTCTACAAACAAATTATTTCACCTTTTTTGTTTTAGATGGCATGTTCGTGAATGGAATAATCTATCCATTTTAATCATCTGTCTATTACCTCTACTACCTCAAGTATGATGTGTAATAGAGATGTACTACTTATAAAAGACTTGTCTTTTCTTACATAACGTTCAAAAACATCACTTGTAATTTATTAACAAAAACACAATGATGTAAAAAAAACGTCAAAACTTATATTATAAAATCACATGTGGAAGAGTATATGTTGGTTTTTAACTATACAATATTTTTATTAAACGTATGTTTTTATCAATAAAAATGTATTAGCATGTTTTCACTCAAATTAATGTGTGATTGAAAGTTTCTTCTCTTCTAGTAATATTATTCTATATGTACTTTAGTAACATCAACTCATATTAGCCACATCCTGCTCATGGGATCCAATGAACTTGATAGTCTTTGCATCCAAATCTATTGCTATTAATTATTATCTTGGCACTTTCCACCTCCTTCTTTCTTCCATATAATTGAAGAAACAAATGCAACTTGGATTAGTTATCCTCATCCTCGAAGTGAAATATTGTTGAAGATGTGAAAATGAGTCATTTGTTTGGAAATTTTAACAAATTCCATGTAAAATATTGGGCTAAGATAAACTATAAAGGTTATTTTCGGGACGAAGAATTAATTTTTTAATGTAAGTATTTTTTAAACTTAGCCAGAATAAAACCAAAATATGTAAAATAGATAGTAAAAATCTCTAATTATTTTCTAATAATACGGTCCTAAGCAATTTAAAAAATGGTGAAAATAAAAAGAAATGTTACCTAATAAATGAGCAGGAAAAACATATGAGATTAAATAATTTATTTTCTTTTTATTATATTTTACATTTTGACATTATCCAATATAATTATTGGATCTTGTATTAGAAGACAAAAGTCTCTAATGGGGCCAGATAAAATTACAATTTATCTGTAATTTAAGTAATTTGTTAAGGAATTTATCCTTATCAAATTCGGCGATGGTTTACCGTTGCTCCATCTATTTGTTGACCGCTAAAAAGAAATTTTAATTTTAAACATTGATAGCACGAGCATGGAAATATGTATCATTTGTTAATGACAAAGTGAGCTTCTCCACTTACAATAATCAAGTTTTAGCATAGTAAAGCTTTATTTACCTAGTAGATTGGTTTACATCCTCGTTTTTATTCTCAAATTAACATATTTTTACAAATATACGAACTCTTATGGTTGTGGGTTTTTATATACTTTTAGTAAATCGGTTAATTTTTTTGATGTTGTGGAATGATTCCCTATAGACCGGAGTCCACTAAGACTGCTCTTCACCCTTCAGAACTTAAAGAACTTATTGACATTTATCGGAGGATCCATAAATGAATATGTTCAAATCTCCAAATACTTCAACGCATATTGGTCCTTCCAAATATCACCTTAAAGAAACAGTAAAATTGTATTTTCTTATATAATAATGTTGCAGTACCATCTCCTTTTCAAAGTTGCAGCGCATAATAAAATTGTATGTCGCCTTAAACAATAAAACAAATTATATAATACAAAATTTTATTTAAAATAAAATGAGGTGAATTCAAAATCTTGTACTATTACAAATTGTGATGCTATTGTGTGTGTTTCGGAAGGTTATACATTTATTTACATTTTAATATTAAAAAATAAAAACTATATTTTCACCGATTTATTTTTATAAAGTTTCAAACCAAAATAAAATTATTAAAAAACATTATAATTGCTTTCATTCGATGATGTGTATATTTTATTAGAAGATATAACTTCTAGCTAATCAAATATTGCTACTAAAAGTATTGACCGTTTTATGTTTTTTCTTTTAGCTTCTAAAGTGAGATTTGAAAAAAAAATACTAAACTATAACTCAGAAAAGTAACTAATAACAAAATAAAAACATATATCTATATCTATATCAATCAATAGCATGTTTGATAGATAAAACCAAAAATAGAAGAAGATTTCAACATTAATATATAAAAAATTAACTAGAATATAAGAAATTAGAAAACATTTAAAATTATGGATAATTAATCGTTGAAGATACGTAGTGGTAATCATGACAATGTTGAACATACCTAGATAGAAAGAGAGAATAATACTACCAAAAATAAAACATTTTGACCAACAAGAATAAAGTTATTACCCTTACTTTTTCTAAAACACAAAATCAAAACATTTTTATTCTCTCGGAATTTTAAACATGAAGATAGAGGGATTGGACCAATAACATTTCTAATATTTAACAAACCTATATCAATCAATATCATGTTTATAGATAAAAACCAATAACCAAAATAAAATTACTAATGACAACAAAGTCATCTAATATAAAAAAAATCGAACCATAAAACCAATAACGAAAATAAAATTACTAATGATAACAAAATGGGAGAAGCTA
Organism: Limnanthes douglasii subsp. nivea; assembly: GCA_036936605.1. Lineage (NCBI taxonomy): Eukaryota > Viridiplantae > Streptophyta > Magnoliopsida > Brassicales > Limnanthaceae > Limnanthes > Limnanthes douglasii. Next base: position 341,595,253 of record JAUPFV010000001.1, read on the forward strand.
ATAGTGACCGTTCTTTAATTGAGCGTCTGCGTCCAAATCAGGAGACAGAAGGAAACAAAAGCTCTTCCACATGGAAAATTCCTTAAAAATCTTTATCTCTCTCAAAAATAAAAAAATAGTATGAATCTTCGCAACCTACTAAAACTCTTGCTCTCCTTCCTGCTTGAACTCAAATTCGATTTCGAATCATTCTATTTGATTTTAAAATATTTCTTACGATTATAAATTAATAATTTGTATGTCTTAACGGAATCGAAATCTAATAATCAAAACATATACATTGTAAACAAAATAATTGAATAATGGGAACCAATTCTATTTATATTATATCTAATTTTATAGTATTTTACATATCTTGCTAATATTATGTAGATGTTAAATAATATTGATAATTATAATTTGATTTTAAAATATTATATTATTTAAAATATTTATACGAGTATAAAAAATAATAATTTTTAAAATTCTATAATTGACAAAGAATTATTGAAAATATTAAATTTAAGTATTAATATATATATATATAATTAAATTTATAATATAAATAGATAATATATAATTAAAAATAAATAATTAACCATAATTTATATACATTATAAATTACATTAAATTTAATTTATAGTTTTTTCAGTTATTTTTTTATGTTACCGTTGTCGATGACGTCATCGGTGATATCATCGATTCGGATAACCAGACGATTTGTCTGGATATCCGAATTCGGTGTCCGCGATGGTCCGAATGTTTTTTTAAATTTTTTGAATTTTTTTAATGAGGAGACCCCAACTCCAAACTCACGATCTCTCAAATCTACTTAACATCTCTCTAAATCTCTCTACTAGTTCTAGAAATTCAATAAAACTCTACTTTCTTATTCTACATATTGTAGTTCTACTTTTGAAATAATTCAATTTTTTTTTTCCAAAAAATAGTTGTTATTAGTTGTTATTTCTGATAATCCCAATAGCGTTTTCTCGTTTCAACAGGTTAGGACAAGCAACCAAGAAAACTGAGTTTTCGATTTTTTTCTTCCTTTATGATCTCTCCTCCACCCGAGAAGGATCCGATCACACTGCATCTACGAATGTGAATAAGACTGCCAAACAAACTTTTAGTTCCAAGATGGTCGATAAGTTAAACCTGCCACTACACCTACGACTGTGAGTAAGACCGCCAAACAAACTTTTAGTTCCAAGATGGTCGATAAGGTGACACGAAGCGTCAGACACCCGACTATAACTAAGAGTAAGACCGTTGTTCATAAACAAAGTTTTAGTACGAAGACGAAGATGGTCGAGTTGATTGCTGCTACATTAAGTAAGGTTAATGGTGAGACTCGATGAGAAGTTTTCGCAGATTGCAGTTACCGTTGAGAAAGTGTTGCGTCTAAACAAAGTGGCTAGCGACAAAAGACTAAAAACAGTACTTTAGATTTTATATTTTAATTTGAAAACATTCTTACAACTCCTTGCCTGCAAGAGTACAAACTGTGAATAACTATATAAATAAAAAAACAATTACCTTTTATTATCATAACAACAATTGTACTATCAAATAATTATAAGATATGATTTTTGTAAAAAAAAAATATAATAACAACACTTGTAATATTTATAACAAAATCACAATAATAATCAAAATCAAAATGTAATATTAAAATTATAACAATACAACCTGTAATATATTACCATAATAAATTAAAATATGATTTTGGTTTAAAAAATAATAAATAACACTTGTAATATGTATAACAAAATCACAATAATAATCAAAATGTAATAATAAAATGACAACCATATAACTTTTAATATTTTACCAGGTATAATATTGGTTTAAAAAATAATAACAACACTACTACTATTTATAACAAAGTCATAATAATAATAACAATAATAATAATAATAATAATAATAACAATAATAATAATAATAATATTCAAAATGAAATAATAAAGTTATAACCTTGTAATATTTTAAAAGGATAAGTTATGTTTTTGGTTTATAACATAATATCAACATTTTTAATAATTAAAACCAAAACATAATAATAATATTCAAAATGTAATAATAAATTTAAAATTTTGGTTTATAAAATAATTACAACACTTAAAATAACAAAAATATAATAATAAATTTATAATCATATACATTATAAAAATATTTTTTAAATATAACTTAAAATATGATTTTGGTTTATAAAATAATTACAACACTTATAATATTTAAACAGGTTTGGCAGGTTACAGATCTGCCAGGTTTGACAGATTACTGCGTATGTAGGTCTAACGGGAAAACATGTCTGGCAGATTACAGATCTGGCAGGTTGCATTTATAACGGACCAAGTTTGCAGGTTTCCATTTAAATTCTAACAGGTACCCATTTTATTTCTAGCAGATCCAGATTCATTTGCCACCACTACTTCTCAACAATGTCATTCTTTATTTCGAAAAAAGCTCTTCGATATGGCATATTCCTTAAAAGTCTTTATCCCTTGTCTCTCAAAAATCAAAAGGCAGTATGAATCTTCACAACCTACTAAAACTTTTGCTCCCATGCTTGAACCCTAATTCGAATCCGAATCAAAACTAAAACCTAAACATTTGGTTTTATGTAGAAAAAGTTCCAAATTATAAAAAAAAATACAATAAAAGTTATTATTAGTGGATTAACTTTAATTGATTTATCTTTAAAGGTTTAATTTTATAAATAAGGTCGCTTTCGTTTTGTTCTGTTGTTTTTAATTTATGGTACAGAGTAGTGCTGATACCGACATTACCAGCGAAAATCTATAGCAAAATGTTTATTTCATTCTGGAATCCACGGTGACTAGGATGATATCGCGGGTGTCATGGCCTCACACCACTACCGTAGTTTGGCACCCACGATATAACTATAACCTCATAGTCACCTACAGACAGTATAGGGATCGGTATACCATCCCTATGACACCACTACCGCTTTGTTGTTCTTTTCGTGATTGGTAGCTGTGTATCTACGCAGACCACTTAGTATTTTCGGTATCCACATCTTCACCATGTATCAGTTGTAGGGGAACCATTACGGGTTCTTTCGGTTTCTAAGGCACCCACATGTTTTCATCATCTTTTTTATTTTTCTTGAGAAGTTTTTCTCCGATTGTAATCTGAAATAAAAATAATAAATTAGTTAGTTAAACATGTTTGAAAAAAAATAGTTAATAGAGTACCAATTGTATAGACCAACTGTATTCAGAATCTATACCATCGATGGTTCTAATATATGCTTGGCACCGCCGGTTCCATTGGGTTATATTGACCGTATGCGGTGTTGGTTCTAAATAACCAGAATAATCAATAACTTAGCACCCATGGTGCCATAGGAACAATACTGATTGTCTGGTCTATACTGTTGGTTCTAAATAACCAGAATAATCAATAACTTAGCACCGCTGGTGCCATAGGAACAATACCGATGGTAGGGATTATTTGTACCGCCAGTTGTTAAGAACAGTCGCAATTTACATCGCAGATCTTCTCCGTATACTCTCCAAAACCCTTAAAAACCCTAAATCTAACACAACACAATTATACCATCACGTCATTCCAAGAAAATTCAATTATTATATTTAACTACTTTTAACGTTCTAAGTAAGTTAAATCTAGTTCTACTAAACAATTCAAAACTAAAAATGAATTAAATCAAGACTAGGAAGAAACTTACTCTCTCTTCAATGCACTCTTGAGATGAATAAGAGGTCGTTTTAGATGTTGAAGAATAAGACAATATGATTATATAGTCGATCACCCGACTTTATCATTTTGCACGATAGCTTAGCGCCAAAGAATATCTTCAGTCACCTGAGTCACTTGTTTCAAGACGGTCATTGCACTTATATTTGTATCAAAATGACCATTTTTTTTATTACAACATATGCAAAAAAAAAGCAACATTATTAAACACGGATACAACAAATTCGCCATATTAATACAGATGTAAATTCAGTGACTGTTTTGAAAATAGTTACCAACTTCGGTGACTAACCATGCTTTTTAGCCATAGTTTACCTAACCCAACTCTTATTTATGTTTAAAAGATTATAAATCTCATATTTTATAATCTTACAAAATCAATTTAATTTTTTTTACAGAAATAATACTATTTTCTTTTCCTCTATCCTTCTTCATATAATTTATTAAATTTATATAAATTCGAGTTATATAGATAATATATACTAATTATATGATTTATTTTATACTGAATTATAACACATATTTCGTTGGGTTTTGTCATTCAAACTTTTAACTTGTTGATGTCTCTCAATAATTTTTTATAAATAATTTTATTTAACATTTTGATGCATTATTTGAAAAAAAAAACCTCGGCTCTTGTGATTAACTATTGATAGAACTAATTTTGAAACATCGAATATAGTTTATCATAAACAGGATAACAAACCTTTGAAACTTGTGATTAACTAATAAAGATACGATACAAAACTAATGGTTTTCCCTCTTATTCATTATTCATGATTGATTGCTCATTTAAGTTCATTTAGATTCAGAATAGTTTTGAATCTTCCAATAAGCAAATCGGCGACTAACCTGGTAGATTTGGATCCAATGAATATTTTAACATTAGTACCTTTTATATATGATATGCAATTATATTCCTAATTGTATTAAGTCTCTGGTTTAACCACTTTGTGATCGGGGACAACAACTACTAAATTTATTTATCAATCTAGTCCATGAATTATTAGTTTAGGCTTAAGTATTGCGATTTTGGCCCAATATTTCACAATACCCAAATTTAACCCGGTTACCACACTTCGACATTCATAAAACCTTTACATTTTTAAGTCCAATTGTTATTTCTAATTTGATTACTTATTAATTGGACTACCTTATCACAATTGAAAAATATATATTTAGCATACCGTTCGATACATACTCCAACCATCTCCCACTTGGATCATCATATGTTATTCAAGAATATATTTAACTTATATGGGTCCTCTAAATCAATTGTTATTTAGTGACTGGTACAACCATGTACATGATAAATGCACAATAAAGTACTAAAAACTTTGTCTTGTAATGTGAACAATGGAATGCAACAATGATTGCATTATCCTCATCAAACAATTACTTGAGCCAATAATGATGTGTAGTTGAAGAATATTCTGAAGATTACCGTACATATCCTACCCTTTGAGATGTAACAGAGTAACAAATGTCAATAAATTTAACCAAGCCATATATCGCAATAAACCTTTATGTGTGAAATTTTGCAAATATTTATTAGATCATATTACAAAACTCCCACAAAACTAACAATCCTCAAAATCAACTACATCATGTAAGAGGATCTTCTATCATGGAGTCTGTACCGATGTTTTTTATTTTCATATGAAACCTCTTAATTTTCTTGTTCACATATATGAAGTTTAAGTCTATTTTTTTGGACTTAGATATAAAACCTTTGAATTCCCTTATATTTTATCCATTTTGTGATCCAAGATCTGAACAACTAAATTAATTTATCAATTTAGTATCTCAATTATACTAATTCATAATTATATATATAATTTAATATTATAATACTTTATGTAAACTTATTTATGTTAAATATGAATATTTTTAATGGACCATCTTATATTAAAATGAAATGTTTAAATCGGAGATACGAAAGACTCAATTAATTTATCAAATTTAGTGACAAATAGTCCATGGACTTTCAAAAATCCGTTGGTAGTTCCTGGGCTATCCAGTTTGGATAAAGTTAGTCCTCCTGCATCTGTTGATTATCATTTTTTGTGACACATAGTCTATCAACTATTTATTTTCGATAAAGTTAGTTATTTGACTATCTATTTTTGATCAACTTTATATCTTTAATAAAAATGCGCAAGGGACTAACTCTATCAAAAAATGAATAGTCTGTAGACCAGACTTTTGAAAATTCAAAGGCTATATGTCACTAAAATTGACAGTGTAGAGACTACCACCAAACTTTTAAAATCCCATGAACTATCTATCACTAAATGCAATAGTATATGGACGACAATTTATACCTCAAAGCCTATTTAAATAAAACCAGATTTCACCTCATATTAACATCAGTTGAACCTTGTTATTTATTTAGTTTGCATTCCCTTAAATTGAATATATTTAAATTACTATTGACTTGCATTCCCTTAAATTGAATATATTTAAATTACTATTGACTCGTAAAAAATAAAGAAAATAAGATTTACTTTCTAAAAATATTATTCATATATACTATCTAAAATGATAAAAATATTAATCCATGTATTTGTATTAATGTTTTATAAAAACAAACACCCAATCAAACCAACTCTCTCGGATACCAAAATACTAAGACTCGCCCAATAATCAAATTAAAAGCTTAGGATATAGAGCTTAGAAAAGTCTTCATAAACTATTAGGTTTTGATGATAAAAATGCTACTAGGATTTTTTGATAGTCGGAGGGACATCAACAAAAATATAGGTTTTTAATGGTTTACCTCTTGGTCATGTTTGGTACTCATCCGGTCAAAAATAAACGCGCTCGAGCAGAGAATTGTATCAGACAGAAAATGATGTTAGTGAAATTCTCGGAGGTCGAATATGATGAGCCAGCAGCCATACTTAAGGTAAATGATCTACTCTATACAGCCTAGTTCAGAATGCTCGTGACTCTTTGGATCAAGACGAGGCGGACTTGAATGGAGTTACGTTACTGAACAGGCGGTGTGATCAATAGTAAGACCTAGTTCCGATCCTAGCTAAGGGAATAGGTAGGGTGGTCGAGTGAGCAGATAGATCCGGTATAAAAGCTCTTAATATTAGATAGCCCCAACCTGATTAGAGTGGGCGGATGAAAGTCAATTGAGAGGAGGCTAAGGTGGTATTTTATTCGAGAGGAGGATTTGTTAGAGTGGCGACCAAAGTGTCACATCCCACATCGGTTCAACATGGGAAGGATCAGTTGTATATAAGTAAAAACATACCTCAACTAGGTTCCAATAGTTGAAGAAATATAAAATTTAGTTTATATTGATAGTAAGAACATACCTCAACTAGGTTCCAATAATTGAAGAAATATAAAATTTAGTTTATACGATAGATTCAAATATTGATCTGTTTCGATAATCATCGGCGTAGACAATAGATGCGCACAAAAAAGAACTGATATCGGTGTCAGAGTGACCTAAAGGATGGACAATAAATGCGCAGAAGAAAAGAATTAATTAACGGTATCAGAGTAACCTAAAGTTTGAAGGAAATCAAATTGATTTGCTCCACTAAACCGTTGAAGAATAATACAACGGTTGATCTCGCTAAAAATCCTTTTAGTGAGAATACATGAGAATTTATCGTAATACATATTGTTGTACAACCGTCTCTAGTGAAAACATTAACATTGAGGTGTAGTGAGTCTTTGTCTAATCGGATAGTCCCACCTCTCCAACTTGTAATTCTTTGGTGTATATCTTAGTTCGAGATTAGGCCACACAAATATTTTTTAATAACCCATGTACTATAAAATCAAATTAGGAATATAAACTTTATTAATAATTAAATATAAACATATAAATTTATTATACATAGAATTTCGTAAAATTTTGCTAAAAACCATCATATAACTAAAATCCTATTTTTAAATTTTGGTTCGGATAAAAGGTTTTCTGTAAGTGGTAAGCATATCCAAACTAATAAGAAAAACCAAGTCCAATAAGTTAAACAAATAACTCTATAAAAAATATTCAAGTGCATAAGAAAGAAAGTAGAAATAAAAACAATAAAACAATAAAAACCAATAGATGGAACATGAGCTCGTGTCTCCTGAACCCTTATTAGATTACGATGTTTTTTACTAAGAGTTAAAGTTTGAAGAAAAGAAGAAAGTTTAAGATTTAGTATTTTGTAATTTCTTTTCATAATCTGTTCAGTGTACATAGTGCAATATTTATAGAGATTCAGAGGGTGTAACAACCTTGGGAATATTCCCATGTGAGGTTTGTTACACCTTGTTACAGACTGTTTGGCTACAGGCCAATTGTATTTCTCGAACAGACTTTTGTTAATAAGATTGGGCTTTACTTCTTAGAACCAGATCCATACTCACATAAGACCAAGACTCATTTGGAGGCCCAAGTCTGATCCATGACTAAACCCGGCCTTAGACACCAACTAGGGTTTAGTCAGTCTCAGACAGCACTTCGACTTCTTCTCTCTTCTCTGCCTCTCTCTTCTTCTTCTCTTCTCTCTTCTTTTCTTCTCTCTTCTTCTCTTCTCTGGTGTGCATGGTATGCTTGAGACCAGCACTACCTTCAACATCCCCCCTCAAATGCAGTGGCGATTCAGACAACCCGAGTTTATCGCGAAGGTACAAGAACCGAGAAGAAATTAGGGCTTTGGTCAGGAAATCTGCGATTTGATCCAACGAAGGTACGTATCTGATCTGTACTGAGCCTTGTAGAACTTGGTCTCGTATAAAATGTACATCTAATTCGATGTGTTTTGTTCTTGCATGGAATACAGGGTTGGAGGCTAAGGAACTGGCTCCAAGATTATCACACCACATCACTGACGGTGGTATGAGTGGGATCTAGAGTTTAGTAAGCAGTGACTTCAACCAGATGAGCTCAGCAGAGAGATTTGCCAAGGCGCGGTACTCCGATTCAGTGGAGGAACGGGTGACGACATTTGTTTCTTGGATGACCAAGAAATAAGTGTCTCGCCTAGGAACACACAGTATGCCCCCACACTGCAATGGTCATCTGGGGAAGAAGCCCAATCGGCATCCGAGTAGCCATGGAGCTGCAGTTGGTAGCAAGGCTTTAAATGAAGCCCCAGCCAGCGTGTGCCAGATAAGTATCTAACAACTCGCTTTAGACTTTGCCAGTGTCTAGAAGTAGGGTTCTGTTGATGTTGACTTAGGGTATTAACTGCAAAAGCAATATCTAGTCTAGTGTGAGACAGATATTGCAGCGCGCCTAACAAACTTCTGTATTGTGTAGGGCAGAACAATGGAGACCCATCAGAAGCGGAGTGCTAAGTGCCAGCCACCATGGGAGATGGACATGGCTTGGACAGAGACATGCCTTGAGCACTAAGTAAGTCCTCGATATACTTGTGTTGTGTTAGGTAGAAACCACTGGGATCACGATGAACTTCTATTCCCAGGAATAGACTGAGTGGTCCCATGTCTTTGAGTGCAAATATAGCGTTGAGATTGTGTATGAATTGAGTCAAGCATGTTGTGTCATTACCTGTTACAATAATGTCATCTACATACACAAGGATTAGGAGAATAGATGTTTTAGAAACCAGATAGAACAAAGATGAGTCTGCCTTAGAATTACAGAACTTCCAACTGAGTAGAGTGTCCCTCAGTCTAGAGTACCAGGCTCGAGGGGCTTGTTTCAGACCATATATAGCTTTATGTAGCTTGCAGACATGTGTAGCATAGGTGGAATCAATAAATCCCTGAGGTTGTGTCATATACACAGTCTCTTGTAAAACCCCATTGAGAAATGCATTATTAATATCCAGTTGCCTCACTGACCAGTTCTTAGAGGCAGCAATAGTGAGAATTAGCCTGACAGTCGATGCTTTGACCACTGGACTGAAGGTCTCATAGAAATCAATCCCTGGCTGTTGATGGAACCCCTTAGCCACCAGTCGAGCCTTATACCTTTGAATAGAACCATCCATACCATATTTGACTTTGTATATCCACTTACATCCAATAACATTAGATGCAGTAGACTCAAGAACCAGAGACCAGGTCTTATTAGCCAGTAAAGCTTTATATTCAGTAGTCATAGCAGTTTGCCACTCCGGATGCCCAATTGCCTCAGTAAAACAAGTAGGTTCAAACACAGTCTTGTTAGCAATAGTTAAAGACCCTACATATGGTAGTTTAGGCTTAGAAATTCCACTACGAAGTCTAGTCTGAATAACATGTGGATGGGGTGGTGGGTGGGTGACAGACAAGTGTTCAGGACTAGATATGGGCAGTTCTATAGTCAGGTTAGGAGTCTGAGAAGTGTTTTCACTAGTGTAAGTAGGAAGTTTAGAAACAGAAGATAAAGAGTCAGAAGAACTAGATGAGAGAGACACCTTAGAAGGGCTAGTAGGAGGCTGTTGAGTGTGGCTTTGTGGCTGCAAGAGAGCAGGGCACAGAGGTGTGTTCTGTTCAGTTGGAGCTGCAGAGTTAGGCTCAACAGATGATATCTTTTCATCCATCACAAGACCTGTAGAGAGAGTAGGTAACCAAAGATGGACTGACTCAGAAGACACACCCTCACTCTGATGAGTATTAAGAAAACCACTAGAGAAAGGAAACTCTTCTTCATTAAAGACCACATTCCTAGATATGTAGAGCCTCCCAGTAGAACTCAAACATTTATACCCCTTATGACTCTGACTATACCCCAGAAAAACACACTTGATTGAGTGAAATTGAAATTTATGATGTTGATAGGGTCTAAGACAGGGATAGCATGAGCAACCAAATGTTTTCAGTGTGAGGTAGTTAGGAATTTTGTGAAACAGAACTTCAAATGGTGATTTATGGTGTAGAATAGGTGTTGGTAGTCTGTTAACCAAGTAGACACTAGTCTCAAATGCCTCAACCCAATACTTATAGGGTAGATGTGACTGAGCTAATAGAGTAAGTCCAGTTTCAACTATATGTCTATGTTTCCTTTCAGCCCTACCATTTTGGGCTGAAGTGTGAGGACATGATCTCCTCAAAATGAACCCACACTCTTGAGCTATAGGGACCAACATTCTGTACTCACCACCCCAGTCACTTTGAATAGCCTTAATGGATCTTTCAAACTGTGTTTCAACCAAAGCTTTAAACATTTTGAACACCCCTAATACCTGACTTTTGGACCTGATAGGATACAACCAGGTGTATCTAGAGTAGTCATCTAGAAACAGGATATAGTATTTAGACCCCCAGTAGATTGAATAGGTGCTGGACCCCAAACATCAGTGTGAATTAGATCTAGAACATGTGTAGAATGAGAGTTAGAAATAGAATAAGGAAGGCTGTGTGATTTGCCCAACTGGCAAGCCTCACAGAAACTACTGGCATTACTCAAAACAGAATGAAGGTTACAATCTTTAAGAACTTTGTTTAGCACACTAGATGATGGATGGCCAAGTTTCTGGTGCCATTCATCTTTGACAGACTTAGATACAACTGTAGATAATACCCTAGAGACTCCTAGATTTAGATTGCCTTGTGACTTAGGAATAGTATCCATCTTGTAGAGCCCATCTTCACATCTCCCTCTGAGCAGAATAGTCCCTGTTTCCTTGTCCTTTACCAAACAGAAAAACTTGTGAAATTCAACAAAAACACTATTATGATTAGTCAGTTGAAAAACAGAGAGAAGGTTCTTATTGAGTCTAGGGACATGTAATATAGGTTTTAAGATAATAAGTTGTTTTGTGAATGAATTTAAAGTGGACTGACCAACATGTGAGATAGGAAGTCTCTCACCACTACCAACTAGAATGTGTTTTGTACCTGAATACTCAGATTTCTGAGTTAATTGGCTAGTGCTACCTGTGATATGGTGACTAGCACCACTGTCTGCATACCAGACTCCTTCTCCTGATGTATCTTGAGAAGCCACCAAAGCACTTTGATCACCTTCAAACCTTGACTGTTCAGATGGAGATGAGCCCATGACTGAGGGATCATCCCTATAGTAACATACAACAGCAGAGTGGCCAAACCTGTTACATATCTGACATGTTGGTTTACTCTGTGAGTACATTCCACCTCTACCTGAGCCTCTATAGAAATTGCTTCTGCCTCTTGTGTTGTAGCCATTGTTGTTATAGTTAGATCTACCTCTATATCCTCTGCTTGAGCCTCTGTTTTGGTTATAGTAACCCTTCTGACCATTGTTTGTAGATTGTTGTTTGATATCTCCTCTGTAAGCAACATTAGCACTAGAAATATTAACTACATTCATTCTGCAAACCTGTCAACTGCTCTAGTGTGCTCTCATAAGTGAGCAGACTAGTCTGTAGATCTAGCCATCCTAGCCCTTCCTTGTCAGTTAAACTGACTACAATTGGTGTGTACTCAGCATCCAAGCCAGCAAGCACCTGAGTTAGTAGATCATCTATTGAGGTGAGACATCCTGCTAGGATTAGGTTGTCATGGATTAGTTTCATTTTGTTGAGATATTCTGTCATAGGTGTAGATCCTTTACGAGTTCTTTGAAACTCTGACTTATAGTAAGTTATCCTTGATCTAGTCTGTGAACCAGACAATTTCCCAGCAGCATCCCAGAGACCTTTAGCAGACTCTTCTTCCATCAACTGTGCTGCAATTTCTGGGCTCATGGTGGAGTATAACCACCCAAGCAACAACTGGTCCTTGGCAACCCAGTCTTCATAATCTGGGTTGTCTGTGACATTACCTTTTGTGTCTGTGATAAACTTTGAAGGACACACCTTCTCGCCATTGACAAAGCTCCACAGTTTGTTACCCTTAATCATAGGTATTACAATTGTCTTCCATAGTAAGTAATTTTGTCTGTCAAGTCGTATATGATTGACATTGCTCATTGACTGCAAATGCAGGTTTTTGGCTGAGAAGGAAGAGTTGTTGGACAGTATGGATCCAACTGAGTCTGTGCTCAGTGAAGGAGATTCATTCAGATGATATCTTTTCATCCATCACAAGACCTGTAGAGAGAGTAGGTAACCAAAGATGGACTGACTCAGAAGACACACCCTCGCTCTGATACCAAGTTAAAGTTTGAAGAAAAGAAGAAAGTTTAAGATTTAGTATTTTGTAATTTCTTTTCATAATCTGTTCAGTGTACATAGTGCAATATTTATAGAGATTCAGAGGGTGTAACAACCTTGGGAATATTCCCATGTGAGGTTTGTTACACCTTGTTACAGACTGTTTGGCTACAGGCCAATTGTAATTCTCGAACATACTTTTGTTAATAAGATTGGGCTTTACTTCTTAGAACCAGACCCATACTCACATAAGACCAAGACTCATTTGGAGGCCCAAGTCTGATCCATGACTAAACCCGGCCTTAGACACCAACTAGGGTTTTGTCAGTCTCAGACAGCACTTCGACTTCTTCTCTCTTCTCTGCCTCTCTCTTCTTCTTCTCTTCTCTCTTCTTTTCTTCTCTCTTATTCTCTTCTCTGGTGTGCATGGTATGCTTGAGACCAGCACTACCTTCAACACTAAGCATGAAAGTAAAAAAGAAAGTTGTAAAAGAGGAGAAAGAAAAGAACAAATCCTCTCGTAAGACCCATTTTCTCTGATAAAAAAAAGACAGACGTATGGATCTTCAAACAATATAAGGGACTTTACTCCTCTTTAAGTATCTATTTATACAGAGGCCTATTGCTTCTTCTCAACCATTTCATTCTTTATTTCGACAAAAGCTCTTCCATAGGGCAAATTCCTTATAAATCTCTATCCCTTTCTCTCAAAAATTAAAATCAATATGAATCTTACAACCTACAATATGAATCTCACAACCTACTAAAACTCTTGCTCCCCTACTTAAATCCAAACTCGAGTCTGGATCAAAACTGAACACTAAAGCTCCCCTACTTAAATCCAAACTCCCAAACCAAAACTGAAAACTAAACCTTCCGTTTCAAGTCGTCAAAGCCAAAGGACAGAGAAAAAACAACTAACAAAAGAAGGTTTGAAAGAAAGACAGGGATAAAGAAGAAACTAATGAAGAGAAAATTATTGTTGGAATTGTTTTTTTTATAAAATCATAAAAAGGACTTTTATAAAATAATATTATATTTATATAAATTACAAGGCAAATTAAAAAAAAAAAAAGCAAAGCAAGAACTACCTTATTTATGAAATCAAAACTTTTAAGGATAATGGATTAAACTTAACCTGTTAATAATAATATTTATTATATTCGTTTTTAACTTTTTTCAACAGAAAACCAGCGGTACGGAGCATTGCTGGTACGAAGTACTACTGAAACCGACAGTACGTTCGAAAACCCATAGCAAAATGTCTATTTCATTTTGGCATCCACCATATGACTTGGATGGTATCGACAGTGCTATAGCCTCGTACTGTAGTTCGGAACCGATGATATAAGAATACCTACGGTATGGGGATATGTTGGGTTTTTACTGTCGGTCTTCAACAAAAACAATAAGTGTTTATCTTTAAGCCATAGGTCGATAGTATATCATCAGCGTGGAATTTCCATACTCATGGTGTGTCTAATATATCCATGGTATATCTGTCTTATATGGTCGGTAATAATTATTTCTATAGGTGGTATACGGTGAGGTAAAGTTACTATTAATATTTTTTTTTACCGTTTTTATTTTCAATAATTTTTTATTGGACGAGGTTGATGATACTGGTAAAGTGCGAGAAGATTTCGATTATAGTGATTTATTTACGACAAAAGTCTACTATTAACCATAAATGGTTGACTAAGTTGCGCTTAACGGAAAAGGCAACGGGTTCGCAGTTGTACAAGACGTCGCGAAGATGCGAAAAAAAAGAACAGGTCTAGACTATTTTTGAATGCGAGCGATCTCAAACATATACGTAGTTGGTAGCTTCAAAGGATCTTAGGAGGAAATATACCAGAACATATGCGATCTTTCTAAGGTTGAATGAACTATGGTAACTCATGACGAATGGTCTTTAAAGATCGTATGTGAGGTTCACAATTATGAAACAATAAAATTCGGTGAAGGTCATTCGTACTTGGGACGTTTCTCTAAAGAAGAGTTGAAATTTGTAATTAGTTTTACCAACACAGGAACCTGTCCTCGAAAAATTTGGAATGAAGTAAAATAGATGAACCCTAAAAAATTGTCGTCCACGCGCACTTTATAAAATTCTCAACTAAAATAACATAAAATTGAAAAAAACGGTCGCTCAAAGTTGTAATACTTGTTAGGTGAACTCAAAGAGATTAAAATATTACGAAATAATAGATCAGGCAAAAATAAAAATGGTATAAGTTTGTGCTAATATTTGTTACAGACATTTCCAAATGTACTAATAATATATAAAACCTCCAAGGTAATAAAGTAGGGATGTCGTTGTATGAGGTTGTTGGAGCCACTTGTATTAGTATGACTTCTGATATCGTATTTGTGTTTATGTTCGAGAATAAACTTGTAAAATACAAATCGGTATTAGAATATCTATAATCATTGATGGTAACTAACTTCATCGAACAACTGGCCATTATTTTTACGAATAGAGATTTAGCGTTGGTGAAAGCGATCGAAGAAGTGTTCCCTAATATAACCCACATATTATGTCGATGACACATTAATATGAACGTCCTAAAGAAAAAAAACAGCAATAAAGAAGTTTCCAATGCTTTTTTAAAGGTGTGAAATAAGATGATGTCATCGGAAAAAGAACTCTCGTTCAATAACTATCAGTTTGAAATGCTCGGTGACTTCCGAGATTATCTGAAAGCAATCGAATACACCAAAACTTATTTAGATCCTTACGACAATAAGTGTATTACGTAAAAACTAACAAATTCTTCCATTTCCATAATAAAACCATTAACCGCGTGGAGAACGATCATTCCACCATTAAACTTTTACATAGTACGAGTATAGATAACTTCGAGTTGGTTTGGTTTAAGGTGCATTGGGTCGAATTACAAATATAGAAACTAGACACTCATTTGAAAATAGTCAATTTGTAGCCCTACATAAATTTACACGATGCTTTAGAAAACCCATATGGAATATGCCCAAACAATGAAATTTGTTGACGCTTTAAATTTTACTTGTGCTATAAGAATTACGCACAGTTTACATTGTTCGCACGACATAGTCTAATTATAAGTAAAGGCAAAACGGTACCTTTAGACAAAGTAGTTGCTCGTACTAATCTAACGATAAAAAACTATTAACATAAAAATTGGACAAAGTAGTTAATGTTGTCATAGAAACCGAAGATGAATCATGAATAGAGCATGTGTACAAGAAATAGTTTAGCATAATCTATTTGGAAACATTTTCTCTATTAGAGCCTTTAGATAAAACAAAAAAAAATGTGGTGAGCTGTAAAATGTAGATTAGCTATTGAGCTAATCCATAATCCATTAAACGAGAAAAATGATAACACCAATACCTGCTAAATTCAGAGAAAGCGAGTGTACCATCCCTAGGTAAATATTTAAAAACTTTATCGCTCATTATGCGGAGAGGGAGTGGAACTCAGCTAATAAAATTTCGAAGAGGGAACAAAGTTTTTACACAAGCAAGTGCTCATATATATCCTCTTAATATATATTATAAAGTGTAATTATCATTAAAAACTTGCATGATACATTCATCATCAAGTAAAAAAGTTGATTGTAGCTCAAGCAGTACGTTACCTTCTAAAGTAACGTTAGTTGATCTGAAAGATTACTTACAAAAATTATTTATCTTGTATAGACCTTTTATAACTACTATTAAGAACGTTAAATGTGATGGCCATTACGGGTATTAGTTAATTGTGTTTGTCTTGAATGAACAAAAAGATGGATGGAAGTTGATTAGGGGTGACATCTACAGTGAGTTATGGATTTTGCACCCGTTTACGTGAAGATATTCAGTGGTACGAATGATTTAATAGAAATTGAAGAATGTGTAATGATAGTGTCACTATATAGAATTGGATGATAATGCGAGATATGGGATTCGCAATCACATCAATGTTTAACAGAATCTTCCATTTTGTAGCGCAGTCGGGGATGATGGATGTTAGTTTCATTTTTCTACTATTACGAGGTGGACCCCTTCCGATTTCAAGAAGAGTGGAAATCGGGTTGGGTTGGGTCAATACCAACCAGTAAGTCAATGTAAGTATTTCATTTCAAAAAATGTTTGATTTAATTGACAATATCCATTTGACGTTTATATTGTGATTTTTGTTTGTTTTTTTATGTAGCTTTTCATTCTGACTGACGCTCCATTTGCAAAGATACATCATTGTTTCCTCATATTGTGTTCAACAGAAGTTGAAAGTTGGGTACTATCGATTCATTATTATTTTCATAGATATAAAAAACTTATGAAACCTAGTTTCGAAGTAACTGATTTAGCCGCATTCATTTAATATATGTGCACTATTTTCAAAACATTTTTGTCATTGTAATCTATGTACTCTAGTTTCCTTAGAAAAACTTATATGTTTTTTTTATTATTTTTATGTTGTTGTTGTGCTAAATATTTAAAAATTTATTAGTTAAACCTATATAATAAAACAATAAAATTGTGGTTTAAAATCTCATAAAACTTTAAAAAATATTGAAGTAATTTGCCTTTATTGGCGGTATAGAATTTATACACCATCAGTATGAAATTTTTGTACTAGCTATGTGGATATTATATTGGAGGTATAACTTATCTATACTTTTGGAATACAAACACACACAAAAAAAATTCAAAATTTTTTGAAGTGTTTCAGCTCAACTGGTAATATGGAATTCATCTATTGTCGGAAAGATAGTACATAGTCGGTATGGAATTTCAATAACTATTTGTGACTATTGTACCGACGGTATAACTATTTTATGTTGTCGGTATACTAACACATGAAAATACATACAAAAACTGGGAAGTGTTATGGATATAATGGCGGTGTAATAATCTCACACCATCGGTCAGAACATGCTTTAGCCAGTAACTCGTCCCTTCACTATAGACTTTAGTGCCATATAGTCCATGGAATTTCAAAAGACCGGTGGGAGTCCATGTAGTATCCAGTTTTGATAAAGTGAGTCCACCGTATTGGCTGATTAATGTGAATTTGAGACGTGATATCATACTCGACAAAAACTTGTATCACTAATGGTCGTTTTACTTTATCCATGGACTTAAATTGATCCAAACTGGATAGTTGAGGGACTAACTTGATCCAAACTGTATAGTTCAGGGACTAACTTTATCCAAACTGAATAGTTGAAGAACCATTACGAGCTTTACCTTAAGCAGCAAATGTGTGAGACTAACTCTATCAAAACTAGATAGTTCATGTACTCCCACTAGACTTTTGAAAGTCCATGGACTATTTGTCATTAAATTCGACATTCCAGGGACGAGGTCACCGTTCAAAGCATGTATAGAAAAGAATAATTAGAACTCTCTGGTTCTTGAGTCGTGTTTTAATTGTAGAGACATTTATTGATCCTAAGAGTTTATACAAGTTGTACAAGACTGATGACCACTGGGTCATGATAAATATGTGTTTAGTCGAAGCAGGATTGGTCAAAGCAAGTTGTTCAACGGAGGATGACCGAAGGAGGGTGGTCGAAGCAAACGAATCAAAAGCACAACTCTAATCAGAAGTGCATTTGATCATAACACCATTAGGCTGAAGCAGAGTATTATATTTAATAGGTCTCCTATGTAAATTGGGCTTTTGTATATTAATGGAGTATGATTTATTTCAGTAATTGATTAATGGGATTTAATCTGAAGCATCTCATGAAGAATTAAGATTTTTCCTAAATCTATAAATAGAAGAATATACTGTAATAAGTGATGTGATGCAATTGTAATTATAAAGAGACAATTACGTGAGAAGATATTTCATGAAACGTTTTTGAGAGATAAGTGCGGTGGTAGATAAATATTTGAGAATATATTTTTTGAAAAGTCTTTTGGGAGATAAGTGAGGTGAGAGATAAATATTGAAGAGATGGTTGTATGAATTACATTAACTTTTGTTAAAATGAGTGATTAAGTCATTTGTGTTTCGAGAGTCTTTCTTTAACCTATTTATATATAAAAAAGTGCTTGTTCCCCATAAATGTAGAATTTCTTTGCAATTCAAACTACATTAAATATCGTCTTGTGTGTTTGGTTGTCTTGAGTTTTTTATTTATTTGTTGCTTGTTTTATACTTGAAAATTAGACCGTTTTCTAATGTCAGAAGTGGTGCCGGTCACAAGACCACCATGCACACTGGTGAGAGAAGAAGTGAGGAGCTTGGCGAAGACAACACTGGTCTGAGCTCCTCACTTAACTCAAAACCCTAAACGACAGTCTATGGCTGCGTTTTCTAATGGACCGGGTTTGATCAGTTGGACGTGGATCACTAGTTGGGTCAAGTCATATACAAGCATGGGTCACACAAAGCATTGAAGCCCAATCTATGTATTAAGCCTTTCAAGACTAGTTTTATCATTATTACCAAACAATCTGTAACAGTGTGTAACAAACTCACATGGGAATATTCCCAAGGTGGTTACACTCTCACCCTACTATATATGTCTACATGTATTCTGAACAAGTTTTCTAAGAATTGAGAAATATAATTGATACAAATCTCTCTCTCTTCTTCTTCTCAAATCTGACTTGGTATCAGAGCTTCTTCAAGCCTTCAATGGAAAACCTTAATGATTTTCCTTCATTGAGCTCAGACTCAGTTGGATCCATACTCTCAAACAGTTCATCCTTCTCAACCAAAAACCTGCATTTACATTCAATCAGCAGTGTCAATAATATTCGTCTTGACAGACACAATTACTTGTTATGGAAAACTGTTGTATTACCTATGATAAAGGTAATACGGTATGGAGTTTTGTTACTGGAGAGAAGGCTTGCCCTCCAAAATTTGTTACAGATACTGAGGGTAATGTCACAGACAACCCAGAATTTGAAGAGTGGGTTGCTAAGGATCAGTTGTTACTTGGGTGGTTGTATTCTACCATGAGCCCTGAAATAGCAGCTCAATTGATGGAAGAAGAGTCTGCTAAGGGTCTCTGGGGTGCTGCTGGAAAACTGTCTGGCTCACAGACTAGAGCCAGAATAACATACTACAAATCTGAGTTCCAAAGAACTCGCAAAGGAACTACCTCAATGTCAGAATATCTCAACAAAATGAAGCTGATTCATGACAATCTAATCTTAGCAGGCTGTCTCACCTCTATAGATGACTTGCTAACACAGGTTCTTGCTGGACTAGATGCTGAATACACACCAATTATTGTCAGTTTATTTGACAAAGAAGAACTTGGGTGGCTAGATTTACAAACTAGTCTGCTCACTTATGAGAGCAGACTTGAACAATTGACTGGTCTGCAAAATTCTATGTCTGCTGTTAACATTTCTAGTGCTAACATCACTCACAGAAGTGATTCAAAGCAGCAATCTATCAACACTAATCAGAGAGGATTTTATAACCAAAACAGAGGCTCAGGTAGATGATACAGAGGCAGATCTAGCTACAATACTAATGGTTACAGTACAAGAGGTAGAAGCAACTTCTACAGAGGTAGAGGTGGAAGGTTCTCACAAAGTAAACCAACCTGTCAGATCTATAACAGGTATGGTCACTCTGCAGCTGTGTGTTATTACAGGGATGATCCCTCAGTTATGGGCTCCTCTCTATCAGAACAGTCAAGGTCTGAAGGAGAGCAGAAAGCTTTACTTGTTTCAGAAGATTCACAAGGAGAAGGGGTCTGGTATGCTGACAGTGGTGCTAGTCACCATGTCACAGGAAGCACTAGTCAAATGACTCAGAAATCTGAGTATTCAGGTACAAAACACATTCTAGTTGGCAGTGGTGAGAGACTTCCTATATCACATATTGGTCAATCTACCCTAAATTCTTTCACTAAACAGCCTATTGTTTTGAAACCTATATTACATGTTCCTAGGATCAATAAGAATTTACTCTCTATTTTTTTATTAACTAATCATAACAATGTCTTTGTTGGATTTCACAAATCTTTCTGCCTGGTAAAGGACAAGGCAACATGGACTATTCTGCTCAGAGGGAGGTCTGAAGATGGGCTTTACAATATGGATACCATCTCTAAGTCACAAGGAGGTCTAAATCTAGGTGTTTTTAGGGTTTTATCTTCTGTTGTATCTAAGTCTGTCAAAGATGAATGGCATCAAAAACTTGGTCATCCATCTTCAAGTGTTCTAGACAATATTCTTAGGTCTTGTAACCTTCATTCTGTTTTGAACAATTCAAGTAGTTTCTGTGAGGCTTGCCAGTGGGGCAAATCTCACAGTCTTCCTTATTCAATGTCTACTTCTCATTCTACCAATGTTCTTGATCTAATTCATACAGATGTTTGGGGTCCAGCACCTATTCAATCTACTGGGGGGTCTAAATACTATGTTCTATTTCTAGATGATTTCTCTAGATATACTTGGTTGTATCCCATCAGGGAAAAAGTCAGGTTCTAGAAGTGTTCAAAATTTTCAAAGCCTTGGTAGAGACACAATTTGATAGATCTATTAAGGCTGTTCAGAGTGACTGGGGTGGTGAGTTCAGGCTGTTGTTACCTATAGCTCAAGAATGTGGGTTTCTTTTAAGGAGATCATGCCCTCATACCTCAGCCCAGAATGGAAGGGCTGAGAGGAAGCATATGCATGTGGTTGAAACTGGGCTCATCCTTCTAGCTCAATCTAATCTACCCTACAAGTACTGGGTTGAATCATTTGAGACAAGTGTCTACCTGATCAACAGACTCCCAACACCTATCCTACATGATAAATCTCTTTTTGAAGTCTTGTTTCACAAAGTCCCTAACTATCTAACACTCAAAACTTTTGGATGTTCATGCTATCCGTGTCTCAGGTCCTATCAAAGTCATAAATTTCAGTTTCACTCTGTTAAGTGTGTTTTTCTTGGGTATAGTCAGAGTCACAAGGGCTATAAGTGTCTCAGTTCTACTGGGAGGGTGTATATCTCTAGGAACGTTGTTTTTAATGAGGATGAGTTTCCTTTCACTAATGGGTTTATTAACACTCATCAGAGTGAGCTTGTGTCTCCTGTGTCAGTCAATCTTTGGCTACCTAAACTTTCTACAGGTCTTTTGATGGATGAGAGGGTATCTTCTGTTGAGTCCAACTCTGCAGCTCCAACTGAACAGAACACACCTCTGTGCCCTGCTCCTTTGCATCCACAAAGCTCCACTCAACACTCTCCTACTGGTCCCTCTAAGGTAATTTCTCCACCAAGTTTTCATGATTCTTTATCAGACGCATCTAAATTCCCTACTCACATGAATGATAGTACTCCTCTGACACCTACCTTGACCATAGAGCTCCCCTTTCCTAATCCTGAACACTTATCTATTAACCACCCATCACCCAACCCATACACTATTCAAACCAGACTGCGTAGTGGAATTACTAAGCCTAAAATGCCTTATGTTGGGTCTCTAGTCACTACCAACACCAATGTGTTTGAACCTACTTGTTTTGCTGAGGCAGTTGGGCTTCCTGAGTGGGAAAATGCTATGACTACTGAATATAAAGCATTGGTGGCTAACAAAACTTGGTCTTTGGTTCCTGCTTCTACTTCACCTAATGTCATTAGTTGCAAGTGGGTATACAAAGTCAAGTTTGGACTGGATGGTTTTATTCAGAGGTACAATTCTCGATTGGTGACTAAGAGTTTTCATCAAAAACCAGGGGTTGATTTCTATGAGACTTTTAGTCCAGTTATTAAATCTTCTACTGTTAGACTGATTCTAACTATTGCTGTTTCTAAGGTCTGGCCTGTGAGGCAACTTGACATCAATAATGATTTTCTTAATGGGGTTCTACAAGAAACTGTGTATATGACACAACCTCAGGGTTTTGTTGATTCTACTTATCCTACACATATTTGCAAGCTACATAAAGCTATCTATGGGTTGAAACAAGCCCCTCGAGCTTGGTATTCTAGACTGAGGGACACTCTACTCAGTTGGGGATTCTGTAACTCTAAGGCAGACTCTTCAATTTTCTATCTAGTCTCCAAGACAACTATACTCCTAATCCTTGTGTATGTGGATGATATTCTTGTAACAGGCAATGACACAGCATGCTTAACACAGTTCATACACAACCTTAATGCTGTTTTTGCACTTAAGGACATAGGGCCACTCAATCTATTCCTTGGAATAGAAATTCATCATGACCAGAGTGGGTTCTATCTAACTCAGCATAATTACATTGAAGACTTACTTTGTGCACAGGGTCTGTCCATGTCCAAGCCTTACCCATCTGCCATGGTGGCTGGTACTCAGCACTCCTCCTCTGATGGCTCTCCACTAGTTTGTCCTACACAGTATAGAAGTCTGTTAGGCGCTTTGCAGTATCTGACTCATACTAGACCAGATATAGCCTTTGCAGTCAACACTCTAAGTCAGCACCAGCAAAACCCTACATCTCTACATTGGCAAAGTCAGTTGTACGGTACTTATCTGGCACACGGTGGCTGGGTCTTCACATCAAGCCATGCTATCAGCTGCAACTTCATGGCTATTCTGATGCTGATTGGGCTTCGTCCCCAGATGACCGTCGCAGTGTGGGGGCGTACTGTGTCTTCCTTGGCGAAAACCTTATTTCTTGGTCATCCAAGAAACAGAATGTTGTCGCCCGTTCCTCTACTGAATCGGAGTATCGTGCCTTAGCCAATCTCTTTGCTGAGCTCATCTGGTTGAAGTCGCTGCTCACTGAACTTCAGATTCCTCTCATACCGCATTTGGTTATGTGGTGTGATAACCTGGGCGCCAGTTCCTTAGCCTCCAACCCTGTGTTTCATGCTCGCACCAAACATATAGAGTTAGATGTCCATTTTCTAAGGGATCAAGTACTACAAGGGTCTGTTCAGATTCGATATGTACCTTCACTAGATCAGATTGCTGATTTCCTCACCAAAGCTCTAACTTCATCTCGATTTGTGTATCTTCGTGACAAACTTGGGCTTTCAGAGTCGCCGATGCGTTTGAAGGGGGACGCCAGAAGTGGTGTCGGTCACAAGACCACCATGCACACCGGTGAGAGAAGAAGTGAGGAGCTTGTCGAAGACAACACTGGTCTGAGCTCCTCACTTAACTCAAAACCCTAAACGACAGTCTATGGCTGCGTTTTCTAATGGACCGGGTTTGATCAGTTGGACGTGGATCACTAGTTGGGTCAAGTCATATACAAGCATGGGTCACACAAAGCATTGAAGCCCAATCTGTATATTAAGCCTTTCAAGACTAGTTTTGTCATTGTTACCAAACAAGCTATAACAGTGTATAACAACCTCACATGGGAATATTCCCAAGGTGGTTACACTCTCACCCTACCATATATGTCTACATGTATTCTGAACAAGTTTTCTAAGAATTGAGAAATACAATTGATACAAATCTCTCTCTCTTCTTCTTCTCAAATCTGACTTCTAATAAGTTCATTTAATCGTATATTGGTTCTTACTACGACCGATCAATGCATTGATTCTAATCCAAATATACGATATATTTGCTTTTAAATCTGATATTACAAAAATTCGGCTAAATTTGTATTTATAAAACATTAAAGTCGTTTTGAATATACTAGCCACCAACGCTAGAAGGTAAACCATACAAAATGACATGCTTTACCAAAAAAGCGTTTGTAGATTGACTCGTACTCATAATCTTTGATTATCAAACATGATTTACTCCACCATCTCGACTACTCCTTTCGATACAAAATATTAATATTTTGAATAAACTCGGGGTTAGTTTAATTGGCGGATATCAATTTCATCCATAAACGTTTTCAAGTTGGTTTTAAAAAAAAAATAGATGAGCAAACTTAATTAAATAAGAAATCCATAAACATTTTCAAGTTGGTTTTAAAAAAAAATAATTAGACGAGCAAACCTAATTAAATAAGAAAACACGAGCTGCAGGATAATCTAATCCATCTAAGTGCATAGGCAATGGATAACCCCAACATCTATAATTTTATATAAACAATAACTTGTGATCATTAAGCTAAATACTTTATTAAAATATCAGATGTTTATATATATATATATATATATATATATATATATATATAAAAAGAACCACACTGCAGTTAGGCTGGTCTAATCAACATATTACATTCAGTCGGTCTGTGTGCACAGAGTAATGTACAAGAAACCACTTATAAGATTCCTTTATTTTTAATTTTGATTCTTTATAAAAGAAAACCCGACTACATTGACAATATAAATTATTTAAATTTAAGTGGGATAAATTAATATATAATATAACTTTGTTTATATACTAACTATCACACATATTTTGGCTGAATTTCGAAAAACGGGTAAAACTTTTAACATGCAACCGTTTTGGATTTGGGTGACAATTTTTTTTCCATTCTTCTTCAAAACTCCATAAGCTTGCTTAAAGTTTTATTCCATCAAACATTTATTTTGGGTTATCTATTCCAATTTTATAAACATAAAAATAAAATGATGATTTCATATTATTTTTTTATAATAATTTAAAAACATAGTTCATACTTGCCTTTAGGGTGTTATTATGCATCGTGTTTTTACAAGCCTAATCATTAATAAATTTTATAACTTTTATTTGAACAAAATTAACCTTTTATCACTTTAAACATATAAAATTTGTAGATTTCAACATCCATTTTTTAAATCTACTTTTAAAAATTGGTTTTAGATACTAAGTATGTCTGCAACTTATTTTAGCCTTCAATTGTTTCTAAATTTGATTTTTATTTACAAAATAATAATGAAAAAAAAAGACTATAAATAGATGGGATTGTATAATATTTTAATTAAATTAACTATAAAAAAATGCTGCTTTTGAAATTATAGTATTGGAGACTCAACATTTAAACTACTTTATTTTCTTTTATTTGAAGAATTTCGATTTGTTCAATGTAGTATTTGCATCAGAATCATAGATAGATAATCGCAACATAAAAAACCAATTTTGTTTTAAAAAAATTGTCTAAAATATTATAAAATAACAATTACGATAAAGTATAATTTTAAAAAAATACTATTTTTTTATAATTAACCCAAATGAAATATTATAAATCACTAGTAACCAACATAATTATACAGTTCCATAATCAATTTATAAATGAAATGAGCGATACAAACAACGAATGACAAATCAGTTTTAGAAAGAAAGAGACTAAATTCAATTTTTAAAAATAGTTCTACAAACAAATTATTTCACCTTTTTTGTTTTAAATGGCATGTTTGAATGGAATAATCTATCCATTTTAATATCTCTCTATTACCTCTATTACTTATAAAAGACTTGTCTTTTCTTACATAACATTCAAGAACATCACTTGTAATTTCTTAACAAAAACACAATGATGTAACAAAACGTATACGTTGGTTTTACCTTTACAGTAACATGAACTTTTGTATTACGTATGAATTCTATACGGCATCATTGATGATTTGTACTCTTTGATCGAAGTCTATCAGGCATCTGCCAAAAATATCTTAATGTTATAAAAAAATCATGTAACTATACAATATTTTACAATATTTTTATTAAACGTATGTTTTTATCAATAAAAATGTATTAGCATGTTTCCACTCAAATCAATGTCTGATTAAGAGTTTCTTCTCTTCTAGTAATATTATTCTGCATGTAGTTTAGCCACATCGACTCATATTAGCCCCATCCTGCTCATGGAATCCAATGAACTTGATAGTCTTTGCATCCAATCCATTGCTATTAATTATTATCTTGGCACTTTCCGCCTCCTTCTTTCTTCCATATAATTCAAGAAACAAATGCAACTTGGATTAGTTATCCTCATCCTCGAAGTGAAATATTATTGAAGATGTGAAAATGAGTCAATTGTTTGGAAATTTTAACAAATTCCATGTAAAATATTTTGCTAAGATAAACTATAAAGGTTATTTTTTGGGATGAAGAATTAATTTTTTAATGCAAGTATTTTTTTTAAACTTAGATAGGATAAAACCAAAATATGTAAAATCAATAGTAAAAATCTCTAATTATTTTTTAATAATATGGTCCACCGAGTAAGCAATTTAAAAAATGGTGAAAATAAAAAGAAATGCTACTTTAATAAATGAGCAGGAAAAACATATGAGGGTAAATAATTTATTTTCTTTTTATTACATATATTTAGATCTTTATTTTACATTTTGACATTAACCAACATAATTATTGGGTTTTGTATTACAAGATAAAAATCTCATGCAGCACATCTAATGAGGTCGGATAAAAATACAATTGTAATTTAATTAGGTTTTATTATTGTATATTTATTATTTATTTCTCTAACGAATATAAATAAATAAATAAAAATGTCTATGTAATAAATAGAAATAAATAAAAGAGACTGAATGTCACGTACAGATCTATAAATACGAATCGAACTCCATATATAAAGTATAAAAAAAACATACAATATTACAATTACAATTGATACTTTTTTTTTCTATATTTCGTTTTTTTTTTCTCTTTTTCATATAAAAATGATTTAGATAATTTGTTAACAAATTTATCCTTATCAAACCGTTCTCATATTTAAAGAAAATGTTTAATTTCAAATTAATAAGCCAAATCCGTCTCCTTTAAAACCATTCCAAATCCTTCTCTTTTAACACCATTAGACCATCTCTTCCAAAATCCCCTGAACAAGTTGTGGATAGAAAAATCCCCTGAACAAGTTTTTAATGTATCCTCCATAAATCTTAAAATATATATCAGGGATAAATACATTTTTTTAATAAATATTTTCAAATCAGAATTTAATGTATCGTTTACTGACTAATATATTATATTAGTACTGAAGTTAGTTATATTTGTTAATATACAAAATTTAATATTACATTATGGTCAAATAATTTTTAAAGGACGTAATATCATTTATTAATAAATGAGTTTAATATTGTATTATACAAATTAATATTAATATAATATTTTTTTAGTAGTGTTATTTAAAGTAATCCGGCTGTAATATTGTTTTTAATATTTCATCTTTATACTAATAAAAAAACGATAATAGACTACTGCATGCGAGAAGATGCTCTTAAACAACTCACCGATAACATGATCATGTAAATATGTATCATCTTTGAGGATACCTCCACTTACAATAATCAAGTTTTAACATCGAGTAAGGATTTATTTACCTAGTATAGGTTTACGTCATCTTCTTTATTCCCAAATTAATATATTCTTACAAATACATTGACTCTCATGCTTGTGGTTTTTTTATACATTTAGTAAATCGATTAAGTTATTGATGTTGCGGAAGGATTCCCTATGGAGCGGAGTCCACTAAGACTGCTCTTCACCCCTCAGAACTTGAAAAGAAAACTTATTGGCATTTATCGGAAGATCCATAAATGAATATGTTCAAATCTCCAAATACTTCCGACATATAACGAAATATCACGTTTAAAGAAACAATAAAATTGTATTTTCTTATATGTTGCAGTACCATCTCCTTTCCAAATTGCAGCGTATAATAAAATCGTATGTCACCTTAAACATCGGTTATGTAGTAGTTTAGATAACAAATTATATAATATAAAAATTTAATTATTAATTCCTATTTAAAATCATTTTTTTTGTTTACTATAGAAATTTTAGTAGTTAATAAAACAAATTATATAATACAAAATTTTATTTAAAATAAAATGAGGTGAATTCAAAATCTTGTACTATTACACATTGTGATACCAACGTGTGTGTTTGGGAAGGTTATACATTTATATACATTTTAATATTAACAAATAAAAAAACTATATTTTCACCTATTTATTTTTACAAAATTTCAAACCAAAATGAAATTATTAAAAAACATTATAATTACTTTCGTGTATATTTTATTCGAAGATATAACTTCTAGCTTATAAAATATTGCTACTAAAAGTATTGACGGTTTTATGTTTTTTCTTTTAACTTCTAAAGTGAGATTTGAAATGAAAAATACTAAACTATAACTCAGAAAAATAACTAAAAACAAAATAAAAACCTCTACATATTCAACAAATCTAGATTAATAGCATGTTGATAGAGAAGAAGATTTCAATATAAAAAATTAATTAGAATATAAGAAATTAGAAAACATTTAAAATTATGGATAATAAATCAATTATAATACGTAGTGGTGATCAAGACAATGTTGAACATACCTAGATAGAAAGAGAGGGAATAATACTAGCAAAAATAAAATATTTTGACCAACAAGAATAAAGTTAAGACCATTACTTTTTCTAAAACACAAAATCAAAACATTTTTATTCTCTCGGAATTTTAAACATAAAGATAGAGGGATTGGACCATTAACATTTCTAATATTCAACAAACCTATATCAATCAATATCATGTTTATAGATAAAAACCAATAACCAAAATAAAATTACTAATGATAACAAAGTCCCATCTAATATATAAAAAATCAACCATAAAACCAATAACGAAAATAAAATTACTAATAACAACAAAATCGCATGACATCTAATAAGAAAATTGAACCATCATGGAGAAGCTAATAGTGACCGTTCTTTAATTGAGAGCCTACTTCCAAATCAGGAGACAGAAGAGAACAAAAAGATAAAAAGACAGCATATGGATCTTCAAGTATCTATTTATACAAAGATCCATTGCTTCTTCTCAACAATGTCATTCTTTACTCCGACAAAAGCTCTTCCACATGGCAAATTCTTTAAAAATCTTTATCTCTCTAAAATTAAAAAATAGTATGAATCTTCGCAACCTACTAAAACTCTTGCTCCCAGTCACCTGCTCGAACCTAAATTCAAATCCGAATCATTCTATTTTAATTTTAAAATATTATATTATCAAAAATATTTTTACAATTATAAAATTAATAATTATCATAAACAAAATAATTGAATTAAATAATAGAATCCATTTCTATTTATCTTATATCTAATTTTATAGTTAGATATTTTAGATATTTTCGTTAATATTATGTAATATTAAGTAGATGTTAAATAATACATATCTATAAATATCTCATTAATTTGATTTTAAAATATTATATTATTTAAAATATTTATATGAGTATAAAAAATAATAATTTTTAAAATTCTATAATTAAGATATATATATATATATATATATTAAATGATGGAAAATAATTGAAAATAATAAATTTAAGTATTAATATATATATATATATATATATAATTTTATAATATAAATAGATAATATATAATTAGAAATAAATAATTAACCATAATTTATATACATTATAAATTAAATTAAATTAAATTTATAGTTTTTTCAGTTATTTTTTAAAGTTACCGGTATCATTGACGTCATCGCTGATATTATCGATTTGGATATCCGGACGATTTGTCCGAATTCAGTGTCTCGATGGTCTGAATGTATTGTTTTTTGAATTTTTTATTTTTTTAATGAAGAGACCCCAACTCCAAACTCACCATCTCTCAAATCTACTTAACATCTCTCTAATAGTTCTAGAAATTCTATAAAACTTTACTTTCTTATTTTACATATTGTAGTTCTACTTTTGAAATAGTTCGATTTTTTTTTCAAAAAATAGTTGTTATTAGTTGTCATTTCCAATCATCCCAATGGCGTTTTCTGGTTTCAACAGGTTAGGACAAACAACCAAGAAAACTAAATTTTCGAAATTTTCTTCCTTTATGATCTCTCCTCCACCCGAGAAGGATCCGATCACACGACGCGTCAAATCTGCCACTGCACCTACGAATGTGAGTAAGACCGCCAAACAAACTTTTAGCTCCAAGATAGTCGATAAGGTTACAAGAAGCGTCAAACCTGCCACCACCTACGAGTGTGAGTAAGACCGCTAAACAAACTTTTAGTTCCAAAATGGTCGATAAGGTGACACGAAGCGTCAGACACCGGACTATAACTAAGAGTAAGACCGTTGTTCATAAACAAAGTTTTAGTACGAAGACGAAGATGGTCGAGTTGATTGCTGCTACGTTAAGTAAGGTTAATGGTGACACTCAATGACAAGTTTTCGCAGATGCTTTACAAATTGTAGTTACCGTTGAGAAAGTGTTGCGTCTAAACAAAGTGGTTAGCGACGAGAGACTAAAAAAAGTATTTTACATTTTATATTTTAATTTGAAAACATTCTTACAACTCCTTGCCGGTAAGAGTATAAACTGTGAATAGCTAAATAAACAAATCTTTTTTTATCTTTTATTATAATAACAACAATTGTACTATCAAATAATTATAAGATATGATTTTTGTAAAAATATATGATAATAACACTTGTAATATTTAAAACAAAATCACAATAGTAATCAAAATGTAATATTAAAATTATAACAATACAACTTGTAATATTTTACCATGATAAAGTATAATTTTGGTTTAAAAAATAATAAACAACACTTGTAATATGTATAACTGATGTAGACAGTTTAGCGCTGGAATTTATGAAGACTGGCGATCACCCGAAGAATGCGGTGAAATGATAGTTTGGAGCTCCGGTGTCTGATTTTGACCCACAGCACCTTGTTTCGAAGGAAACAACGCTACAAATGCAAGCCACTAGCTTTGCTTGTGACATATAGGTTTTTTTGGGCATTTGGGCTCATCTATCAGCTTATTTGGAGTTTTTAATAATTTAGGATATTTTAGTAATTTTCTTATTTTAGTTTTAGGGTTTCAATTGAAACCTTATATAAACATATCTTCTTTACATTGTTTGGGGACAATTTTTTATTAAATAAAATTAGGGTTTAGCCCTCTATCTAGCTTCTTGTGCGTTCTACTCTGTATCATAATGGTATCAGAGCTCAAATGCCCAAAAAAACCTATATGTCACGAGGAAGCTAGTGACTTGCATTCGTGGCGTCGTTTCCTTCGAAACAAGGTGTTGTGTGTCAAAATCAGACACCGGAGCTCCAAACTGTCAATTCACCGCATGATCGCCGGTCTTCATAAATTCCAGCGCTAAACTGTCTGCATCAATAACCAAATCACAATAATAATCAAAATGTAATAATAAAATGACAACCATATAACTTTTAATATTTTACCATCATAAGGTATAATATTGGTTTAAAAATAATAACAACACTACTACTATTTATAACAAAGTCATAATAATATTAATATTTAAAATGTAATAATAAAATTTTAACCATAATAAAATTTATAATATTTTAACGGGATAAGGTATGTTTTTGGGTTATAACATAATATCAACACTTTTAATATTTAAAACTAAAACATAATAATAATATTCAAAATGTAATAATAAATTTAAAATTTTGATTTATAAAATAATTACAACACTTAAAATATTAATAACCAAATCATAATAATACTAACAAAAATATAATAATAAATTTATAATCATATACATTATATAAATATTTTTTAAATATAATTTAAGATATGATTTTGGTTTATAAAATAATTACAACACTTATAATATTTAAACAGGTTTGGCAGGTTGCAGGTCTGACAGATTAGCTTATGTAGGTCTAACACGTAAACATATCTGGCAGGTTGCATATATAACGGACAAGGTTTGCAGGTTTCCATTTAAATTCTGACAAGTATCCATTTTATTTCTGACAGGTCCATATCCATTTGCCACCACTATTTCTCAATAATGTCATTCTTTATTTCGAAAAAAGCTCTTCCATATGGCAAATTCCTTAAAAGTCTTTATCCTTTGTCTCTCAAAAATTAAAAAACAGTGTGAATCTTCACAACCTACTAAAACTCTTGCTCCCATACTTGAACCCAAACTCGAATCCGAATCAAAACTAAAACCTAAACATTTGGTTTTAAGCAATTGAAGCTAAAGAGGTTAGAAAAAAACAACAAACTGAAAAAGCTTTAAAAAATGGACGACGATAAAAAAAACTAACGAAAAAAAATTATTGTTGGAGTTAAGTTTTTTTTTATAAAATCATAAAGTTGATTTAAAAAAAAGTTATATATATATATATATATACCAACATCAACTACAACGTAAATTAAAAACAAAAGAACAAAACGACAGCGACCTTATTTATAAAATTAGAGCTATAAAGATAATCAATTAAAGTTAATCCACTAATAATAACATTTATTGTAATTTTTTTATAATTTCCGGTACAGAGTAATGCAGATACCGACATTACCAGCGAAAATCTATTGCAAAATTTTTATTTCATTCTGGCATCCACGGTGACTAGGATGGTATCGCGGGTGTCATGGCCTTACACCACTACCGTAGTTTGGCACCTACGATATAAATATAACCTCATAGTCACCTGTGTTGGATAAACATTGAACTTGAACAAGTGTTTATATTAGTTATTAAAACAGTTAGTAAGATTAGATCAAACCGTTTGTTATTTGTCTATACAAGAGACAAACCGTGTACATTGGTCTTTGAAAATCAAAATGACAGTTATAAAAAGTTAACATTTCCAAGTTCTTGTCTGTATGCGAGTGTATCTACATTTTTGTTTTTTAGCAGGGACCTATGACAGTTATCATTTCCATGTTGATCTTAGAAATGACAGTTACATCATTTCCATATTTGCTTTTCTGTATTTGCTGTTTTATCTTAGGGACCTTGTCCTTACATTTGGTATCAGAGCCTGTGTTGCAGACGGCAAGGCAGCTATTTTCTCAAGGCGGAGAAACAGAGGCAAGGCAGCCATTTCTCAAGGCGGAGAAACAGACGGCAAGGCATCCATTTCTCAAGCGGAGAAACAGACGACAAGGCAGTCATTTCTCAAGCGGAGAAACAGACGGCAATGCAGCCATTTCTCAAAGCGGAGAAACAGATGGCAAGACAGCCATTTCTCAAGGCGGAGAAACAGACGGCAAGGCAGCCATTTCTCAAGCGGAGAAACAGACGGCAAAGGAAGTGCCAACAAGATCTTCAGGAGCTCTTCGGATAAAGAGGAAGATCAGGCAGATGACTAAGAAGATAGCAGTCAAGTTCAATGTTAAGGGGGAGAATGTTGGATAAACATTGAACTTGAAGTGTTTGTATTAGTTATTAAAATAGTTAGTAAGATAAGATCAAACCGTTTGTTATTTGTCTATATAAGAGACAAACCGTGTACATTGGTCTTTGAAAATGACAATTATCATTTCGATATTGATCTTAGAAATGAGAAGTTAACATTTCCAAGTTCTTGTTTGTCTGTAAGTGTATCTGCATTTTTGTTTTTTAGTAGGGACCTAGTCCCTACAACCTGCAGTATAAGGATTGGTATACCATCTGTATGACACCACTACCGCTTTGTTGTTCGTTTAGTGATTGGTACATGTGTATCCACACAAACCACTTAGTATTCTCGGTAGCCACAGCCTCACTTGTATCAGTTGTAGGGGAACCGGGTTCTTTCGGTTTCTAAGGCACGCGCATGTTTTCATCATCTTTTTTATTTTTCTTGAATCTCATTTATAGATTTGAAGCTTTTCTCTGATTGTAATCTGAAATAAAAATAATAAATTAGTTAGTTAAACATGTTTGAAAAAAGAGAGTTAATAGAGTACCAATTGTATAGACCAACTGTATTCAGAATTATATATCATCGATGGTTAAGTATTTTAATAAAATCTAAATAAAATAGGAAAATGCAGAAAATTTAGTAAAACAGAAAAACGAGGGTTTAAACTACTAAATTTAGGGTCTGGACTTCATCACGTTGTGATGCTTTCGAAAATCGTTGGGCTTCTCGACGCGTTCGATTTGAGTGGTCGCATCGCCTAATTCTGATATCTGGGCCCCAAATAAAGCCTGTTTCCGTTTGTCCAAAATGGCCATATAGTCATGGGCTTGTGCAACTACATCATCCTCCCCTTCTTCGGAAGAATTCTCCCACGAATTCTCAGCTTCATCATCCTCAGCAGCAGCGGTAAATGGCACCAGGTGTTTCACGTTGAAAACATTATGGGTCTTCATGTGGCTGGGTAGTTTTAACCTGTATGCATTGGGATTAATCTTTTCAATAATTTCAAACAGACCCACCTTCCTTGCAGCCAACTTGTTGTACTCGTGTGCAAGATAACGATCCCTGGTCAAAACAGCCCATACAAAGTCTCCCACTGCAAACTCCACCAAGCGGCGCTTTATTATTTGCGGCAATCTTGTACTTCTGTGTTGTTTCCTCCAGGTGTTTGCAGGTGTTCGCATGGATCTCCCATAGATCAACAATGGCGTTCTCGACCTTAGTTGGGACCTTATCAAGCGTTGGGAAAGCTAAGTCCATAGGACCCAGTGGGTTATAACCATAGACTACCATGAATGGACTATACCCAGTACTGCGCTTGTGGTGCCTGTTGTAGGCAAACTCAACATGATAAAGGCGGGAATCCCATGCTTTCAAGTTCCCAGAGACCTCTGTGTGTAACATGTTGCCTAACGTTCGATTAGTTACCTCGGTTTGGCCGTCTGTCTGCGGGTGATATGCGCTGCTAAAACTCAGCTTCGTGTTTGTGAGGCGCCACAAAATCCTCCAAAAATGTCCCACAAACCGCGCATCGCGATCAGAAATGATATTCAAGGGTAGAGCATGTAAGCGTTAGACCTCATGAAAGTATAAATTAGCAACATTCACAATACCTGTAGTTTTCTTGCAGGCAATGAAGTGGGCCATCTTAGAAAACCTGTCAACCCCTACAAAAATAGAATCGTTACCTCTCTGTGTTCTTGGCAGCCCAGAGATGAAATCCATGCTGAAGCTTCGCCACGGTCCTTCCGGTATTAGGAGTGGTAGGTATAGAACTGCGTTGGAGGATATACCTTTTGCCACCTGGAAAACCCGACAACCCTAATTAGGGTAACATGATGAAACCCTAATCTAAGGGTAACAAAGATTGAAATTTTCAGAGATAAAAATATATTAATTCAAAAACTTCAAATAACTTAGGCATATGAGGCTTTATATAAAAGCTTCTCAAAACCCTAAATTATAATACAAGGAAATAAAAAATATATTTTAAAATAAAATAAAATAAAATAAAATCGTAATATAATTAGATTTGATTTAAATAGATAAGATATTTGAATAAAATAAAATTAAATTAAAAAGGATTCTGTTTGGACTTTCTGGGCTACATTAGTATGCCTGGTCTATACGGTTGGTTCCAAATAACGAGAATAATCAATAACTTAGCACCGCTGGTGCCATTGTACAACTAGTTGTCAAGAACAGTCGCGATTTATATTGCCAGATCTTCTCCATCTACCCTTAAAAACTCTAAATTTAACACAATACAACTATACCATCATGTCATTCTAAGAAAATTCAATTATTATATTTAACTAATTTTAACGTCCTAAGTATTAAATCTAGTTCTACTAAAAAATAATTCAAAACTAAAAACAAATTAAATCAAGAGTGGGAAAAAACTGACTCTCTATTTAATGCACATTGATGAAGGTTTTTCTCTTGAGATGAATAAGAGGTCCTTTTAGATGTTGAAGAATAAGAAAATGTGATTATATAGTCGATTACGTGACTTTATCATTTTGTTTATCATTTTGCATGATAGCTTAGCGACAAAGAATCATGTTCAGTCATCCGAGTTGGTCACTTGTTTCAAAACAGCCACTGCACTTATATTTGTATGAAATTGGCCATTGTTTTTATTTTTTTATTGCAACATATGTAGAAAAAAGAGCAACATTAGTAATCACAAATACAACAAATTAACGATATTAATACAAATGTAACTTGAGTGACTGTTTTAAAAATAGTTACCAACTTCGGTGACTAACCATGTTTTTTAGCCATAGTTTAGCCTAACTTAACTCTTATTTATGTTTAAAAGAGTAATCTCATATTTTATAATCTTAAAAAATTAATTTAAATTACTTTTTTACAGAAATATTAGTATTTTGTTTTCCTCTATCCTTCTTGATATAATTTATTAAATTTATATAAATTCGAGTTATATAGATAATATATACTAATTATATGATTTATTTTATACTGAATTATAACACATACTTCGTTGGGTTTTGTCATTCAAACTTTTAGCTTGTTGATATCTCTCAATAAGTTTTTATAAATAATTTTATTTAACATTTTGATGCATTATTTGGAAAAAAAACCTTCGGCTCTTGTGATTAACTAGCATATATTTTAATATATACTATTGATAGAACTAATTTTGAAACATCAAATATAGTTTATCATAAACAGGATAACAAACCTTTGGAACTTGTGATTAACTAATAAAGATATGATACAAAACTAATGGTTTTGCCTCTTATTCATTATTCGTGATTGATTGCTCATTTAAACTCCTTTTGATTCATAATAGTTTGGAATATTCCAATAAGCAAATCGGCGACTAACCTGGTAGATTTGGATCCAATGAATATTTTAACATTAGTGTATTTTATATATGAAATTCAATTAATACCCCTAATTGTATTAAGTCACTGGTTTAACCACTTTGTGATCGAGGACAACAACCACTAAATTTATTTATCAATCTAGTCCATGAATTATTAGTTTAGGCTTAAGTATTGAGATTTTGGCCCAATATTTCACAATACCCAAATTTAACCCGGTTACCACACTTATACATTCATAAAACCTTGTTAATTGGACTACCTTAGCACAATTGAAAAATATATATTTAGCATACCGTTCGATACCTACTCCAACCATCTCCCACTTGGATCATCATATGTTATTAAAGAATATATTTAACTTATATGGGTCCTCTAAATCAATTGTTATTTAGTGACTGGTACAACCATGTACATGATAAATGCACAATAAAGTACTAAAAAACTTTGTCTTATAATGTGAACAATGGAATGCAACAATGAGTACATTATCCTCATCAAAGAATTAATTTAGCCAATAATGATGTTTAGTTGAAGAATATTTTAAATATTATCGTACATATCTACTCTTAAATGATCCTACCTTAGAGATGTAACAGAGTAACAAATGTCAATAAATTTAACCAAACCATATATTGCAATAAACCTTTATGTGTGAAATTTTGCAAATATTTATTAGATCATATTACAAAACTCCCACAAAACTAAAAATCCTCAAAATCAACTACACTCCTCTTGATGGTGTATTCATGGAAAACCTTAAGAAGTACCGCATGTAAGAGGATCTTCTACCATGGAGTCTGTACCAATGTTTTTTATATTTATATGAAACCTCTTAATTTTATTTTTCACAGATATAAATTTTGAGTCTATTTGTTTGGACTTAGATATAAGACCTCTGAATTCCCTTATATTTTATCCATTTTGTGATCGAAGATCCGAACAACTAAATTAATTTATCAATTTAGTGCTCAATTATACTAATTCATAATTATATATATATATATATAATATTTAATATTATAATACTTTATGTAAACTTATTTATGTTAAATATGAATATTTATAATGGACTATCTTATATTAAAATGAAATGTTTAAATTGGAGATCCGAAATACTAAATTAATTTATCAAATTTAGTGACAAATAGTCTATGGACTTTCAAAAATCCGCTAGTAGTTCATGGGCTATCCAGTTTGGATAAAGTTAGTCCTCCTGCATGTGTTAATTATCAATTTTTGTGACACATAGTCCATCAACTATTTATTTTCGATAAAGTTAGTTATTTGGCTATCTATTTTTTATAAAATTTATCTCTTTAATAAAGATACGCAAGGGACTAACTCTATCAAAAAATAAATAGTCCATCGACCGGACTTTTGAAAATCCAAAGGCTATATGTCACTAAAATTGACAATGTAGAGACTACCACCAGACTTTTAAAATTCCATAAACTATCTATCACTAAATGCAATAGTACATGGACGCCGATTTATACCTCAAAGCCTGTTTAAATAAAACCAGATTTCACCTCATATTAGCATCAGTTGAACCTTGTTATTTATTTACTTTGCATTCCCTTAAATTAAGTATATTTAAATTACTATTGACTCATAAAAAATAAAGAAAATAAGATTTACTTTCTAAAAATATTATTCATATATACTATCTAAAATGATAAAAATATTAATCCATGTATTTGCATTAATATTTTATGAAAACAAACACCCAATCAAACCAAGACTCTCTCGCATACCAAAATACTAAGACTCGCCCAATAATCAAATTAAAATCTGATGATATAGAGCTTAGAAAAGTCTTTATAAATTATTAAATTTCGATGATAAAAATGCTACTTGGATTTTTTGATAGTCGAAGGGACATCAACAAAAATATAGGTTATAAATGGTTCACCTATTGGTCATGTTTGGTACTCATCCGGTCAAAAATAAATGCGCTCAAACAGAGAATTGTGTTAGACAGAAAATGATGTTGGTGAAATTCTCGGAGGTCGAATATGATGAGCCAGCAGCCATACTCAAGGTAAATGATCTACTCTATACAGCCTAGTTCAGAATGCTCGTGACTCTTTGGATCAAGACGAGGCGGACTTGAATGGAGCGACGTTAAGGAACAGACGGTGTGATCAATGGTAAGACCTAGTTACGATCCTAGCTAAGGGAATAAGTAGGGTGGTCGAGTGAGCAGATAGATCCGGTATAAAATCTCTGGATGATAAGTAGACCTAACCTGATTAGAGTGGGCGGATGAAAGTCAATTGAGAAGAGGCTAAGGTGGTACTTTGTTCGAGAGGAGGATTTGTTAGAGTGGCGACCAAAGTGTCATATCCCACATCGGTTCAACATGGGAAGGATCAGTTGTATATAAGTAAAAACATACCTCAAGTAGTATGAGACCTTTTGGAAGTGGACCAAAAGCAAAGCCGGAACCCATATATAATAGACTAGTGGAAAAAAATTAACTATTCATTTTAATAACTAAATAACATACGAATTTCCTCAACAATAATTAAAATGATTGGTTTTAAGTTAAAGCAATTTCGTGGTTTTAGAATAAGAAACGTTCATTGTCAATAGATGGAACATGAGCTCATGTCTCCTAAACCACTATTAGGTTAGGATCGTTTTTTTACTGAGCATAAGACTGAAAAAGAAAGTTGTAAAAGAGGAGAAAGAAAAGAACAAACCCTCACGTAAGGCCCATCTTCTTTTTTTCTATTTTTTTTTTCTACTTTCTTTCTTATGCACTTGAATATTGTTTTATAGATTTATTTGTTTAACTTATTGGAGTAGTTTTTTCTTTTAGTTTGGATATGCCTCACCATTTACAGAAAACCTTTTATCCAAACCAAAATTTAAAAATAGGATTTTAGTTATACGATGGTTTTTTGTATAATTGTACAAAATTCTCATGTATAATAAATTTATAGGTTTATATTTAGTTATTAATAAAGTTTATATTACTAATTTGATTTTAGAGTATATGGGTTATTAAAAAATATCTGTGTTGCCTAATCTTGAACTAATCTATACATCATAGAATTACAAGTTGGAGAGGCGGGATTATCCGATTAGACAATTAACTAAAACTACGAAGAACGGTATTGGACTTCTGTTAATCGACTATATTCATTTATTTAACTCAGATACTCAAACAAATAAGCTATTTAAAAAGGGCAAGGAGTATCATACAATTTTCTAATTTTTAATATAAAATAAATAAACGAATTATGCATGGAATAAAACTTATATAATAAATAAATAAAAAATTATAGTATTCAATTATGTTTTAATTATTTTTAAAATGTAAAATTAAAATAAAAAATAATATGAAAAAGTATAATAATGAAAGGAATAGATAATGTTTATTGTTATGTATTAATTATTTTACTAATATTGTTAATAAATGTTAATTATAATATAAAATTTATGAAATAAATGATAAAAACTGAAATAAATGATAAATAGATACTAAAAAGATTTAATTGAAATTTTAACATTAAAAAATATTAATGGTAAAAAACTATCTATAAATCTATAAATAAATAAATAAAATATTTTAATTTTCACATTTTCTTTAGTCTCATTCTCGTTTTCCGCTGTGTTCTGATCGTCCGAAGAATTGCGGACTAGCTACATACATTGGTGCCAAAAAGCTCACAACTTGTGTATATTTAAATGATATAGAATAACACGACTAGACCCAATTTGACTAAAAATGATATAGAATAACACGATTAGACATGCACAAATAAAATGTCTAGACATCAAATACTTTTTCTTTGTTATTCTAACATGTTAAACCCTATAATAGGGCAAGAAAATGGACCACGTCCTTGTCCTTGTCCTTATCCCTACCACCATGACACACTTTAAACGGAATATTATTACGCATATGCTTACCTCAAAACACAAAAGAAAAATCTAATTACCAAACTATCAAAATAACAAACGATTACAGTACCTAGTTCCTAGTTTTAACCAAAATCTCACATCAATCCAAGATCATGCATCAAACAACATAAACCATTAAGACAAAAAGTGACCATCCAAGATTTATATTCAATATTGATGAGGAAAAAAAGAATCAAATTGTTTAATCCTTATCAATCATATATGATGACAAACAATTTAACAGATTTCATACCTTTAACAAAAGGGAATACATACATAAATAAAACAAGTTATTTCATGAAATCAATCTATAAAAAATATATCAATATAAGAGTGATCAATCCAAAAAAGATATGAGAACGAATCCTCAGATTGTCTCCTTTGTTCACCTGTTACAAAGAAAGAAGATATAAGAAAGAATCCAGACAAAGAATACAAAAAACATTGTTCACATAAAAGTCTCGAAAGATGAAAGTTTTGAATACAAAAGGTTTGATCTCCACCAAGCTATTGCAACAAAAAGTTGCTGCAACATCTACTAGTACTAAATGACTATTTCGAAAATGAATTAGAATGTCCGTGGAATTGGAAACAAAAAAATATCCAAAAGTTGAATTCTATCAATAAATCTGAAAAATCCGTGTTTATAGCTCTTGAAGAACTTATATATGGTTGATAATCTAAAATATGAGCACTATATGAGAAAATAGAGATTTTACAACTGGTACAAAACTAAGTCACCGACTCGAAAGAACTTGAAAATCACATTATTCAATTATACTTAAATATTTTTAGTGTATAAATTTCATTTGATATTTCAATTAAAAAACTATAAAAGCTTTTGATAAAAATATAAATAATAAATTACAAATAAACTATTTATGTAATTAAATATTTAAATTTATATATATCCTATTATAAATAATACATCTACCGAATGAATATATCTTAAATTTTTATACTTGTAACCCTTGAAATATGATATAAGCAAGATGACTATTCAAATTTGTTAGTGTTATCATTTTCATCCTAGTTTTTTTCTTGAAGTATTATTTTTTTTTTATTCTTACTTATCAGATTTGTTATACTTTTGTTAATGTTTTAAACCAAGCTTATTATACTCATCATTTGTAATGTTAAAACTTTAATATATATATTTGTGTTAGGGACGTAAATTGTATATGCATACAAACAATTTCAAATATAGTTTTATGATTTTATGTAATTTATTGTTTGGTTTTGTTTTTTATTTTATTTTAAAAAAATTATAAAGTCTGATTGCAACCATTTTGTGATTTTGTATTGTGAATAGAGTGAAATCATAGGTTCTTTGATTTTACTTATAAATTATTTATTGTTTAATTGATATCTAATGTATTTGGTAGTTATATATTTTTTAAAAATAATATAAATTATTTTTTAATAGATTTTTGACGTTTTCACAAATTTAAGTTTTATTTATTTATAAACTACGTGATATATCACCACAAAGAAACAATAAAATTGTCTTTTTTCATATCCTGTTGAAATATAGTATGTCACCTTAAACTTCGGTTAGGTGTAATTTAGATAGTATAACAAGCTATATATATATATAATATACAAAAAATTAATTATTAATTACTGTCTAGACTGTTTTTTGTTTACTATATAAATTTGGTATGTAGTAGTTGTCATAGTAGAACAAATTATATAATACAAAAAATTTATTTAAAATAAAATTATGTTATTTTGAAAGCCAGTAATACTGTCTGTGTTTTGGGAGGTTTTACGTCTACTTAAGTTTTAATATTAAAAAATAAAAACCTATATTTTTATCTGTTTATGTTTACAAAATTTCAAATCAAAATAAAATTATTAAAAATATTATAATTATTTTTCATGCCATTATAATCCAAATTGTAAACTATGGTGTATATTTTATTAAAAGATATAACTTCTAGCTTATAACATATTGCTACATATTTTTAAAGATAGTCATAATATATTGAATATTTATTTCCAAACTAAAAGTATTGACTGTTTTATGTTTTCTTTTAGCTTCTAAAGTGTGATTTGAAAAAAATAATTGCTAAATTATAACTTAGAAAAGTAACTACAAACAAAATGAAAACCTCTAATATTCACCAAACCTATATTAAACAATAGCATGTTGATAGATAAAACAAAAATACAAGAATTTTTTAATATTAATGTAAAAAGATTTAATTATAATGTAAGAAATTAGAAAAAAAAATGATGGATAATATGGTTGCTGATACGTAGCGGTGATCTTGACGATGTTGAACATGCCTAGATAGAAAGAGAATAAAACTACCAAAAAGAAAAACATTTTGATCAACAACAATAAAGTTAGAACTATTACTTTTTCTAAAACACAAAATCAAAACATTTTTATTCCCTCACAATTTTAAGCATCAAGATAGCGTATGGATCTTCAAACAATACAAAGAACTATACTCCTCTTCAAGTATCTATTTATACGGAGGCCTATTGCTTCTTCTCAACCATTTCATTCTTTACTTTGACAAAAGCTCTTCCATAGGGCAAATTCCTTATAAATCTCTATCCCTTTCTCTCAAAAATTAAAAAACAATGTGAATCTTCAAAACCTACTAAAACTTTCCTCCCCTACAAATCCAAACTCGAGTCCCAATCAAAATTGAAAACTAAAGCTCCCCTACTTAAATCCAAACTCGAGTCTGAACCAAAACTGAAAACTAAACCTTTCAGTTTCAAGCAGTTGAAGCCAAAGGACGGAGAAAAAACAACTAACAAAAGAAGGTTTGAAAGAAAGATGACGATAAAGAAGAAACTGATGAAGAGAAATTTATTGTTGGAATTTGTTTTTTATAAAATCATAAAAATGACTTTAAAAATAATAATATTATATTTATGTAAATTACAACGCAAGTTAAAAAAAAGCAAAGCAAGAACTATCTTATTTATGAAATTAAAACTTTTAAAGATAATGAATTAAACTTAACCGGTTAATAATAGTATTTATTACATTATTTTTATAGTTTTTAACTTTTTTCAACAGGATACTAGCGGTACCGAGCATTGCCGGTACGAAGTACTACTG
Organism: Limnanthes douglasii subsp. nivea; assembly: GCA_036936605.1. Classification (NCBI taxonomy): domain Eukaryota; kingdom Viridiplantae; phylum Streptophyta; class Magnoliopsida; order Brassicales; family Limnanthaceae; genus Limnanthes; species Limnanthes douglasii. The sequence goes on from JAUPFV010000001.1 coordinate 341,639,340, forward strand.
AAACCGACAATACGTTCGAAAACACATAGCAAAATGTGTATATCATTTTCGCATCCACCATATGACTTGCAATGGTATAGCCCGTGCTATGGCCTCGTACTGTAGTTCGGCACCGATGATATAAGCATAACCTTATAGTCACCTACCGTATGGGGATCAGTATACCATTGGTATGTTGGGCTTTTACTTGTTGGAATTTCTCCATTAAGTTGGACCGTCACATGTCTTATCGATGTATCGAACTATCGTTAATATTAGTCCAATAAAAGTAATCATAAAGAAAAGAACGGACTAGTAGATAAAATATGTATCATGGAGGTAATTGTATAGATACCAGGTTTAATTCCGAATACTGTGAAGGATTGGATTCGGAAATAAACAACTTAAGCAAAACGTAAAGTTTTGGGGTTATTTTGTAAAACAAAATAATACCGGGTTATGGTCCCTAAGGGTGGCAATTTAATAAGGACTAGTCTTCATTAAGTAACCATTTGGAAGTTACAAACGGTTAAAAGAGAAGAACCGTTTTCTCACTTCAGTTCTATATAAGAATGAGTTCCTCATTCTTTAAAGACAGGAGATAAAATACAGAGAGAAAATTCCTTTAAGAAAAACTAATTGATTCTTCCTTCGAATCAATTACAAAAGGTGTTTTGGTTGCCATCTCTTAGAAGAATCAATAACCTAGTAAAGGATCGCCGATCATCTGCTATAAGTCAGGAATCTGAAGATCAAAGAATGTCTACATCCTGTAAGTATTTATTCCGCATTATTATAGGATGATTTAACTTCATGGTTCAATAAGTTAAGTAAGAAATCCGATGAGTATTTCTTACAAGTGGTATCAAAGCCACCATGAAATTAAATTCTTAAATTTTCAGATTTTCAGTTTATAATCTTTGATACTTGTTGATTAAAAGTGCGTATTCATGAATATTTGAATCTTTCGATAGTCAACTAAAAGCATGTTTAAGCAAGTCAACCGTTTATATACGGGTATGTTAAATAGAAAATGTTTTATTAATCAATTTGCATATTAAGTAGAAATTCCCATGGCTGCATCTTGATTATTATGCTGAAAAGGCTTAAAACTCATATCTAAACATGATAACGGTTGTCGATTGTTAATTATATATATATAATCGTCGTTATTAAGTTTAATCGAATTCTTCGGTTATTAAGTTTAATCAAATTAAAATTAAATAGCAGTTAAAATAACAATAGTGGATGAGTGGGCCGAATTTTGGGTGAATTGGACGTTAAAAAAAAACCGCTATATATTAGTAGTTGTGCATTTAATGCGCGTTGTACGTAGATTAGTGGCGGGTTAGTTATTTGCGCGTTTTACGCGTAATAACGGCATCCTTTATTAATAAAATTATATATTATATAATTTTATTAGTAACTGTAAGTGTAACATTCGCCTAAAGAATAGGCATGGTTTATAACAACTCAAATATAAGTGCACTAACTAGTAACCACCAGTAAATGCACTAACAGCTACCGTTAGTTGCGGATTAACCGTTACTGCCGGTTAAGACGTGCCCTACTTAGACGTGCCCTACTTAAATAAAGTAGCTCGAAAAGTGTAAGCATACGTTGGGTTAACAGATATTCCGATTTACGTGCCGGAACAATATGTTTTTAGTTTCATACTAACAGGCGTGCGTTAATGCGCGCATACATCCTTATAAAAGTATAGACGTGCATTAGTTATTGCACATTATATAATTAAAGTTTATTATATATATATAAATATCTAAATAGATATTATATTATATATAAATTAATATTATATTATAATATATATTAAGAATTATATCATAATATAATTACATGTATATTATAATATAATAAATTTAAGGTATAAATTTATAGACTACGAAATAGTTTGGACATTAAGTGAATACGTAGTCGTATAGTATTTTTCGAAATAATTAGCATGTTTTAAGTTGTCCGAACTTGGATAAATAATTAATGATTCAATATATCGCCAAAGTGATCCCTATTGACGAATTAATTATTTTAGAGTTTTGACAAGTCTATGATTGACAAGTATGTAAATTTTAATCGGCCCAAAGGAAGGTTAATGTTTGACATAGTTAATCTTAGACACGAGATAGTTATTTGTGAATTGATCATTAAGACAATTGAACTAGGAAAATCGGCCCAAAGGAAGATTTTCTTACTTAAGTCAATTAGTAGGATCAACATTAATTATGCTCAAACTCATACATATACAAATTAATATGCTTGCCCAAAGGTATCTTATTGATGTTGTAAGAGTATGTTTTATTATGCTATGTTTATTTGTTAAATACTATGAGTATTATATGTTAAGTGATGTTTTGGTTATTTATTGTTTGTTGTTTGTTATGTTAGCAAATTTGTATTTCTATAACCCGGAAGGCAAAAAGGCACCCATACTTAATGGGAGCAACTTTGAGCTGTGGAAAGAAGATATGTTGCTGCACTTGATGTGCCATGATTACGACTTAGCATTAAGGGTCGATGAACCTAAACCTCTGACTGATGACAGTTCTCCTACGGAGAAGAAAGAGTCAGAGGCGTGGGAAAAGTCGAACAGGATAAGTCTAGGGATCATGAAGCAAGCAATTCCATTAGCATTCCGTGGTGCAGTTCCACCTGAGATCACTAATGCGAAAATATTTCTCGAAGAGGTAGAGAAATGTTTTGCCAAGAACGATAAAGTAGAGATTAAGACGCTGCTTATTAAGCTAGCCTCTATGAAATATCGTGGCAAAGGGACTGTTCGTGAGCACATCTTGGAAATGTCAAACATCGCTTCCAAACTGAAAGCACTTAAGATTGACCTTCCCGAAGATGTTGTGGTAAGCTTTGCTTTTCACTCTTTCCCTCCTCAGTATAAGAACTTCGAAACTTCTTATAACTTTCAGCGCGAGAAATGGACTCTCAACGAGCTCATCTCTCAGGCAGCGCAAGAGGAGGAAAAGATGAAGCAAGAACATCCAGAAGTGCAAATGGTGAAAGCTCAAGTGGATAAGGGAATTAAGAGAAAGTATGAAGGTTCAGATGCACATGCATCCGGTTCGGGACAAAAGAAGCATAAGGGTACGTCTGGTAAAGGGCGTTGCTTCCATTGTAAGAAACCGGGGCACTTTAAGAAAGAATGTGAAAAATGGAGGGCTATGATGAAAGCCAAAGGTATTTTCACTTCTATGGTCTGTTCTCAGATCAATTTAGTTTCAGTGCCGAGAAATACTTGGTGGGTTGATACAGCAGCAACCACTCATGTTTGTATTTCTTTGCAGGGTATGATAAGAAACCGAAGCCTGAGTGATGGTGAAACATCCATCTATACAGTTGATGGCAGTTCATATTTAGTTCATTCTATTTGTGATTTTCGTTTGTTGCTTACCAGTGGACATTTTTTGTATTTAAAAGACGTATTGTATGTACCTTCTTTTCGAAGGAACCTAATTTCTTTTCCGTTGTTGGACAAATTAAGTTATTCTTGTCTATTTGGAAATGAAAGTTTATGTCTTTATTTACATGGTAATGTTGTTGGTTCTGGAAAGTTAATAGCAAATGATAACTTGTATTTATTGGATACTATAAAGGATCACAAAGAGATAATGAATGTAGATGTACCTGGAAAACTAAATTGTAAAATGGAAAAATCAGCAAAACTTTGGCACAAGCGATTAGGTCACATTTCTAGAAATAGAATTGAAAAGCTTGTTTCAGAAGGTTTATTAAGTGAACTGGATTTTTCGGACTTCAACGTTTGCGTTGAATGTATAAAAGGAAAACAGACCAAAGTGAAACGATTAGACGCATACAGAGCGAAAGGGGTCTTGGATTTGATACATACAGACATTTGCGGTCCGTTCCCTACAGCATCATGGAACGGCCAACGATATTTTGTATCTTTCATTGACGACTTTTCACGATATGGGTATCTATATCTCATTCACGAAAAATCAGAGGCCATTGACAAGTTCAAAGTCTTTAAGACTGAAGTTGAAAAACAACTTGGTAAAGACATTAAGTGCGTCAGATCGGACCGTGGTGGTGAATACTACGGGAGATATGATGGTTCAGGTGAACAACGTCATGGACCGTTTGCAAAGTTCCTAGAAGAGTGTGGCATAGTCCCTCAGTATACAATGCCGGGTTCACCCAACATGAATGGAGTATCTGAGAGACGAAACCGTACATTGAAGGATATGGTAAGAAGTATGATTAGCCATTCAACATTACCTATATCACTCTGGGGAGAAGCAATAAAATGTGCGACCTACCTACTTAATAGAGTTCCGACGAAAGCAACTACTAAGACACCGTATGAACTTTGGACTGGGCGTAAACCTAGTTTAAAACATTTACATGTTTGGGGATGTCCAGCTGAAGCGAAGCCTTATAGGCCGAATGAAAAGAAATTGGACTCTAAAACGGTTAGTAGTTATTTCATCAGATATCCCGAGCACAGTAGGGGTTTTAAGTTTTATGATCCTTCCACAAAGAATATATTTGAGACGGGTACAGCGAAATTCTTTGAGGATATAGAGTTTGGGGGGAAGAATTTAGTAACGAACATTCATTTTGAGGAAGAATCAATAGAGATTCATGAAGGTTCTAACAATGATACTATAGTGTCAGATGATGATCTGGTAATTAGAAGGCCAATCATCACTTCAGATTCGTTAGAACATATAGATACTCAAGATGATGTTAGTCTTCCTCCTATGGATGTTGTTCCAATAGAGCAAAATGAAGTTGTTCAAGAAGAACAAACTCTATCTCCTCAAGAAGTTCGAGTGCAAAATGAAGAAATTATGCCTTTGCGTAGATCTACTAGAGAAAGAAAGAGCGATATATCTTCAGACTATATAGTGTATCTTCAAGAACATGAAGAATTTTATGGTTCAACAGAAAACGATCCTTTAAGTGTTCGTGAAGCCATGAAAAGTTCTGATTCTCACTTATGGATTAAAGCAATGAACGAAGAGTTTAAATCAATGCAAGATAACGCGGTATGGGAGCTTGTTCCATTACCTGAAGGAAAGAAACCGATTGGTTGTAAATGGATTTTTAAAACCAAACGGGATTCTAAGGGTAATGTGGAGAGGCATAAAGCGCGACTTGTAGCTAAGGGTTTTAATCAACGTGAAGGGATTGACTTTAAAAAAACTTTCTCTCCAGTTTCTTCGAAGGATTCTTTTCGGACAATCATGGCATTAGTTGCACACTTCGACCTTGAGCTCCATCAAATGGATGTAAAGACAGCTTTTCTTAATGGAGACATTGAGGAAACGATCTATATGTTACAACCTGAAAACTTTGTCTCTGGTGATCCAAAGTCGACGGTATGTAAACTGAAGAAATCTATTTATGGTCTCAAGCAAGCGTCTCGACAGTGGTATCACAAATTCCTTGAAGTTATTGTCTCATTTGGTTTTGAGATAAATTCAGTGGAGGATTGTGTGTATCAAAAGTTCAGTGGGAGTAAATTCATATTTCTAGTGCTGTATGTTGATGACATATTATTGGCCACGAACGATAAGGAATTGTTATATACGACCAAGAAATTTCTTTCGGACAAATTCGATATGAAAGATCTTGGTGATGCATCCTTTGTGTTAGGAATTCAAATTCATAGGAATCGATCCCATGGAATTTTGAGTTTATCACAAAAAGCGTATATTGAGAGTATGTTACAACGTTACGGGATGGCTAACAGCAAAGGAAAGGAAACCCCTATATCAAAAGGTGAAAAGTTTAGCCTTAAGCAATGCCCAAAGACAAAACTTGAGATTGAGGAAATGCAAAAGGTTCCATATGCTTCAGCTGTTGGAAGTCTGATGTATGCTCAAGTTTGTACACGGCCAGATATTGCTTTTGTGGTGGGTGTGTTAGGGAGATACGTAAGTAATCCGGGGATGGAACACTGGAAAGGAGTCAAAAGAGTTCTCCGGTATTTACAACAAACAAAACATCACAGGTTAACATATAAGAAGTCGGATAAACTGGAGGTCATAGGGTATTCCGACTCAGATTTCGCTGGATGTGAGGATTCTCGTCGTTCAACCTTAGGCATTATATTCCTTTTAGCGGGAGGTGCAATATCATGGAAAAGTGTTAAACAAACACTCATTGCATCTTCCACTATGGCTGCGGAATTTGTTGCTTGTTTCGAGACATCCAATCAGGCGCTTTGGCTGCGAAATTTTGTCACGGGACTACGAATTGTAGAGGGGATAGAAAGACCCCTTAGATTATATTGTGACAATAACTCGGCAGTTCAGTATTCAAACAGTAACAGGAGCTCGGTTAAGTCCAAACATGTAGATATCAAGTTCCTGTCTGTTAAAGAGAGAGTACAGAGTGGTCAAATCAGTGTGGAGCACATAGGGACAAACTTGATGTTAGCAGATCCTCTTACGAAGGCATTAGTACCTAAAGTTTTTATTGAACACACCATTAACATGGGTGTTGTGTACTTAGAGGATTGTTAGTTTCAGTGGGAGTTTGTATTAAGCTATTAAATTTGTTTGTATTATAATATTCGCGAACTTAAGGTCATTAATGCAAACATATTTATATATAAGTTTTCAGTGTGCTCTTGTATTTGATTATTCGTACTCTGCTGTAAGTAGACCTCCAATTAAGTGGGACTAGTTAAGAATAGATATGTAAGATTACATTTCATATTATTCTTATGCTATGCACCATGATAGATCCATGTAGTTGATTGTTGCGATATCGTGATTACTGATGCATCTATTTGCGGCTTGAAATGCATTGATGATGACTTTAGTCCTATGTCGTTAATGGTCATTTACGGGATTGTTAAGGTTATCTATGTGACGATAGAAATTAAGAACGTTCATTAAGTTGATGCATCCTATAGTAGCATATGATGATCCAAGTGGAAGATTGTTGGAATTTCTCCATTAAGTTGGACCGTCACATGTCTTATCGATGTATCGAACTATCGTTAATATTAGTCCAATAAAAGTAATCATAAAGAAAAGAACGGACTAGTAGATAAAATATGTATCATGGAGGTAATTGTATAGATACCAGGTTTAATTCCGAATACTATGAAGGATTGGATTCGGAAATAAACAACTTAAGCAAAACTTAAAGTTTTGGGGTTATTTTGTAAAACAAAATAATACCGGGTTATGGTCCCTAAGGGTGGCAATTTAATAAGGACTGGTCTTCATTAAGTAACCGTTTGGAAGTTACAAACGGTTAAAAGAGAAGAACCGTTTTCTCACTTCAGTTCTATATAAGAATGAGTTCCTCATTCTTTAAAGACAGGAGATAAAATACAGAGAGAAAATTCCTTTAAGAAAAACTAATTGATTCTTCCTTCTAATCAATTACAAAAGGTGTTTTGGTTGCCATCTCTTAGAAGAATCAATAACCTAGTAAAGGATCGCCGATCATCTGCTATAAGTCAGGAATCTGAAGATCAAAGAATTTCTACATCCTGTAAGTATTTATTCCGCATTATTATAGGATGATTTAACTTCATGGTTCAATAAGTTAAGTAAGAAATCCGATGAGTATTTCTTACATTACTGTCGGTAAACAGTCATGAAAAAATCTTCAACAAAACCAATAAGTGCTTATCTTTATTCGATAGGTCGATAATATATCATCAGCGTGGAATTTCCATCTCCATGGTGTGTCTAATATATTCATGGTATGTCTGTCCTATATGGCCGGTGGTAATTATTTCTATAGGTGATATACTGTGAGGTAAAGTTCACTGTTACCGTTTTAATTTTCAATAATTTTTTATTGTCCGAGGTTGATGATATTGGTATTCGATTATAGTGATTTGTTTACGATAAAAGTCTACTATTCAACGATATTGATTGAGTTGCGCTTACCGGAAAAAACAACGGGTTCGCAGTTGTATAAGATGTCGCGAAGATGCGAAAAGAAGGAACAGTTCTAGACTATTTTTGAATGCGAGCGATTTGAAGCATATAAGAAGTTGGTAGCCTCAAAGGATCTCAGGAGGAAATATACCGGAACGTATACGATCTTTCTAAGTTTGATTGAACTATGGTAACTTATGACGAATGGTCTTTAAAGATCGTATGCGAGGTTCATAATCATGAGACAATAAATTCCGGTGAAGGTCATTCGTTTGGGACGTTTCTCCAAAGAAGAGTTGGAATTCGTAATTAGTTTTACCAACACGGGAACCCGTCCTCGAGAAATTTGGGATGAAGTAAAATAGACGAACCCTAAGAAATTTTCGTCCATGCGCACTTTATAAAATTCTCAACTAAAATAACAGAAAATTGAGAAAAACGGTCGGTCAAAGTTGTAATACTTGTTAGGTGAACTCAAATAGTTAAAATATTACGAATGATATAGACCAGGAAAAAACAAAAATGGTATAAGTTTGTGCTAATATTTGGTACAGACATTTCCAAATGTACTAATATTATATAAAACCTACAAGATAATAAAGTAGGGATGTCGTTGTATGAGGTTGTTGGAGCCACTTGTACTAGTATGACTTTCGATATCGTATTTTTGTTTATGTTCGAGAAGAAACTTGTAAAATACAAATGGGTATTAGAATGTCTGCAATCATTTATGGTAACTAACTTCATCGAGCAACTGTCCATTATTTTTATGGAAAGAGACTTAGCGTTGGTGAAAGCGGTCGAAGAAGTGTTCCCTAATGTAACCCACATATTACGTCGATGGCACATTAATATGAACGTCCTAGAGAAAAAAAGAAACAATGATAAAGAAGTTTCCAATGTTTTTTTAAAGGTGTGGAATAAGATGATGTCATCGGAAAAAGAACTCTCGTTCAATAACTATCAGTTTGAAATGCTCAGTGACTTCAAAAATTATCTGAAAGCACTCGAATACACCATAACATATTTAGATCCTTACGACAATAAGTTTATCACGTAAAAACTAACAAGTTCTTTCATTTCCAAAATAAAACCATTAACCGCGTGGAGAACCATCATTCCACCATTAAGCGTTTACATGGTACGAGTATAGATAACTTCGAGTTGGCTTTGTTTAAGGTGCATGGGGTCGAATTACAAATAGAGAAACTAGACACTCATTTGAAAATAGTCGATTTATAGCCCTACATAAATTTACACGATGCTTTAGAAAACATTTCATGGAATATGCCCAAACAATGAAATTTGTTGACGGTTCAAATTTTACTTGTGCTATAAGAATTACGCAATGTTTACATTGTTCGCACAACATCCTCTAATTATAAGTAAAGGAAAAATGGTACCTTTAGACTCTTCAATGATTATTGAAACGGTTTAAATATATTTGTTCGTACTAATCTAACGATGAAAAACTATTAAAACAAAAAGTGGACAAAGTAGTTAATGTTGTCATAGAAACCAAAGACGAAGCATGAATAGAGCATGTGTATAAGAAATAGTTTAGCATAATCTATTTGGAAACATTTTCTCTATTAGAGCCTTAAGATAAAACAAAAAAATATGGTCAGCTACAAAATGTAAATTATCTATTGAGCTAATCCATCATCCATTAAACGAGACAAAAGATAACACCAATACATGCTACATTTTAAGAAAGCAAGTGTACCATCCCTAGGTAAATATTTCAAAATTTTATCGCTCATTATGCAGAGATGGAGTGAAACTCAGCTAGTAAAATTTCAAAGAGGGAACAAAGTGCATACACAAGCAAGTGCTCATATATATCCTCATCATAAATATTATAAAGTGTAATTATCATTAGAAACTTGCATGATACATTCATCATCGAGTAAAAAAGTTGATTGTAGCTCAAGCGGTACGTTACCTTCTAAAGTAACGTTAGTTGATCTGAAAGGTTACTTACAAAAATTAACTATCTTGTATAGACCTTTTATAACTACGATCAAGAACGTTAAATGCGATGGCCATTGCGGGTATGAGTTAATTGTGTTTGTCTTGAATGAACAAAAAGATAGATGGAAGTTGATTAGGGGTGCCATCTACAGTGAGTTATGGATTTTGCACCCGTTTACGTAAAGATATTCAGTGGTATGAAGGATTTAATAGAAATTGAAGAATGTGTAATGGTAGAGCTACTATATAGAATTGGATGAAAATTCCAGATATGGGATTCACAATCACATTAATGTTTAACATAATCCTCCATTTTGTAGCACAATCGAGGATGACGGATGTTAGTTTTACTTTTCTATTATTACGGGGTGGACCCATTCCAATGTCAAGAAGAGTGAAAATTGGGTTGGGTTGGGTCAATACCAACCAGTACGTCAGCTTAAGTATTTTATTTCAAAAAATGTTTGATTTAATTGACAATATCCATTTGACATTTATATTGTGATTTTTGTTTGTTTTCTTATGTAGCTTTTCATTCTGACTAATGCTCGATGTGCAAAGATACATCATTGTTTTCTAAAATTGTGTTCAACATAATTTGAAAGTTGGGTACTATCGATTCATTATTATTTTCATAGATATAAAAAAACTTATGAAACCTAGTTTCGAAGTAACCAATTTAGCCGCATTCATTTAATATATGTGCACTATTTTCAAAACATTTTTGTCATTGTAATCTATGTACGCTAGTTTCTATAGAAAAATTTATATGTTTTGTGTATTAGTTTTATGTGGTTGTTGTGCTAAATATTTAAAATGAATTAGTTAAACCTATATAATAAAACAATAAAATGGTGGTGTAGAATCTCATAAAACTTTAAAAAATATTGAAGTGATTTGCCTTTATTGGCGGTATAAAATTTATACACCATCGATATGAAATTTTTATACCAGCTATGTGGATATTATATCAGAGGTATAGATTACCTATACTGTTAGAATACTAACCCACAAAAAAAAAACTTTTGAAGTGCTTCAGCTCAACTGGTAGTATGGAATTTATCTATTGTCGGCGGCTGGAATTCCAATAACTATTTGTCACTATTGTACCGACGGTATAACTATGCTATGTTCTCGGTATACTAACACATGAAAACGCATACAAAACTGTGAAGTGTTATAGATATAATGGCGGTGTAATAATCCCATACCATCGGTTAGAACATGCTTTAGTCAGTAACTCAACCTTTGACTATAGACTTTAGTGCCATATAGTCCATGAAATTTCAAAAGACCGGTAGGACTCCATGAAGTATCCAGTTTTGATAAAGTGAGTCCACCGCATTTGCTAATTAATGTGAATTTGCGGCGTGACATCATACTCAACAAAAAATTGTATCACAAATGGTCTTTTTACTTTATACATGGACTTAACTTGATCCAAACTGGATAGTTCATGGACTAACTTTATCCAAACTGAACAGTTGAAGAATCATTAAGAGCTTTACATTAAGTAGCAGATGCGCGAGCCTAACTCTATCCAAACTGGATAGTTCATGTACTCCCACTAGACTTTTGAAAGTCCATCGACTATTTGTCACTATTTTCGACATTCCAGGGACGAGTCACCGTTTAAAGCATGTATAGAAAAGAATACTTAGAACTCTCTGGTTCTTGAGTCGTATTTTAATTGTAGAGACGTCTATTGATCCTAAGAGTTTATACAAGTTGTAGAAGAGTGGTGACCATTGGGTCAAAATAAATATGTGTTTAGTCGAAGCAAGTTGTTCAACGGAGGATGAGCGAAGGATGGTGGTCCAAGCAAACGAATCAAAAGCACAACTCTAATCGGAAGTGCATTTGATCATAGCACCATTAGGCTGAAGTTGAGTATTATATTTACTAGGTCTCAAATATTAATTGGGCTTTCATATATTAATGGAGTATGATTTATTTCAGTAGTTGATTAATGAGCTTTAATCTGAAGCATCTCATGAAGAATTAAGGTTTTTCCTAAATCTATAAATAGAAAAATATACTCTAATTATTGATGTGATGCAATTGTAATTATAAAGATACAATTTCATGAGAAGATATTTCATGAAACGTCTTTTGGGAGATAAGTGCGGTGGTAAAATATTTGAGAATATATATTTTGAAAAGTCTTTTGGGAGATAAGTGAGGTGAGAGATAAATATTGAAGAGATGGATGTGTGAATTACATTATCTTTTGTTAAAAGGAATGATTGAGTCATTTGTGTTTCGAGAGTCTTTCTGTAACCTATTTATATATAAAAGAGTGCTCGTTGCCCGTAAATGTCGAATTTCTTCGCAATTCGAACTACATTAAATATCGTCGTGTGTGCTTGATTGTATTAAGTTTTTTTTATTTGTTGCTTGTTTTGTACTTGAAAATTAGACCGTTTTCTAATAAGTTCATTTAATCGTATATTGGTTAAGTTCATTTAATCGTATATTGGTTCTTACTACGACCGATTAGTGTATTGATTATAACCCAAACATACGATATATTTGCTTTTAAATATGATATTACAAAATTCGGCTAAATTTGTATTTATAAAGCATTAACTTCGTTTTGAATATACTAGCCACCAACGCTAGAAGGTCAACCACACAAAGTGACAGGTTCACCCAAATAAGCGTTTGTAGATGGATTCGTACTCATAATCTTTGACCACAAACATAGTTTACTCCATCTCGACTACTTCTTTCGATACGAAATATTAATATTTTGAATAAACTTAGGGTTGTTTTACTTTGCGGATGTCAATTTCATCCCTAAACTGTTTTCAAATTGGTTTTAAAAAAATAATTAGATGAGCAAACCTAATTAAATAAGAAAACACGAGCTGCAGGATGATCTAATCCATCTAACTGTAGAGGCAATGCATAACCCCAACATCTATAATTTTATATAAACAATAATTTGTGATCATTAAGCTAGATACTTTATTAAAATTCTTTTTATTTATTTATATTTATATATATATATATAAACACGTTTAAAAAAGAAAAGAAGAATCACACTCTATAGTTAGGCTAGTCTAATAAACATATTCGTCTGTGTGCACAGGGTAATGGACAAGAAACACTTATAAGATTCTTTTTTTTTTAATTTTGATTCTTTATACTACATTGACAATATAAATTATTTAAATTTAAGTGGGATAAATTAATATATAATATAACTTTGGTTATATACTAATTATCACACATATTTTGGTCAAATTTCGAAAAACGGGTTAAAACTTTTAACATTCAACCATCTTAGATTTGGGTGACAATTTTTTTTCATTCTTCTTCAAAACTCCATAAGCTTTCTTAAAATTTTATTCCATCGAACATTTATTTTGGGTTATCTATTCTAATTTTATAAACATAAAAATAAAACGATGATTTCATATTACTTTTTATAATAATTTAAAAACATAGTTCATATTTGCCTTTAGGGTGTTATTATGCATCAAATAGTCCACTTTTTAGAGATATAACGTGTTTTTTAAATGCCTAATCATTAATAAATTTTATAAATTTTATTTGAACAAAATTAACCTTTTATCACTGTAAACCTATAAAATTTGTAAATTTCAACACCCATTTTTTTTAATCTATTTTTAAAAATTGGTTTTAGATACCAAGTGCCGTCTGCAACTCATTTTAGCCATCAATTGTTTCTTAATTTGATTTTTATTTACAAAATAATAATGAAAAAAGAAAAAGACTATAAATAGGTGGGGATGTATAATATTTTAATTAAATTAACTATAAAAAATGTTGCTTTTGAATTATAGTACTGGAGAATCAACATTTAAACTACTTTATTTTCTTTTATTTGAAGAACTTCGTTTTGTTCAATGTAGTATTGCATCAGAATCATAGATAGATAATAACAACTCCAAAAACGAATTTTGTTTAAATTTTTTTTGTCTAAAATATTATAAAATAACAATTAGGATAAAGTATAACTTTAAAAGAATACTATTTTTTTTATAATTAACCAAAATGAAATATTATAAATCACGAGTAACCAACATAATTATATTTTATAAATGAAATTAGCGTTATAAACAACTAATGACAAATCAGTTTTAGAAAGAGACTTATTTCACTTTTTTTGTTTTAGATGCATGTTTGTGAATGGAATAATCTATCCATTTTAATTATATGTCTATTACATGATCATATGGAATAATCATATGTCTTCTAAAGACTTGTCTTTTCTTACATAACATTCAAGAACATCACTTGTAATTTCTTAACAAAAGCGCAACGATGTAACAAAACGTCAAAACTTATATTACAAAATCACATGTGGAAGAGTATATGTTGGTTTTACCTTTACAGTAACATGAACTTTTGTATTACGTATAAATTCTATACGGCATCATTGATGATTTGCACTCTTTTATCGAAGTCTATCAGGCATATGCCAAAAATATCTTAATGTTATTAAAAATCATGTAACTATACAATTTTTTTATTAAACGTATATTTTTGTCAATAAAAATGTATTAGCATGTTTCCACTCAAATTAATGTCTGATTGAAAGTTTCTTCTCTTCTAGTACTATTATTCTGCATCTAGTTTAGTAACATCGACTCATATTAGCCCTATCCTGCTCATGGAATCCAATGAACTTGATAGTCTTTGCATCCAATCGATTGCTATTATCTTGGCACTTTTCCACCTAGTTATTTCTTCCATGTAATTGAATAAACAAAATTCAACTTGGATTAGTTATCCTCATCCGCGAAGTGAAATATTGTTGAAGATGTGAAAATGAGTCAATTGTTTGGAAATTTTAACAAATTCCATGTAAAATATTGTGCTAAAATAACTATAAAGGTTATTTTTCAGGATGAAGAATTAATTTTTTAATGCATGCATTTTTTAAACTTAGATAGGATAAAACCAAAATAGGTAAAATAGAGAGTAAAAATCTCTAATTATCTTTTAATAATATGGTCCACCCGAGTAAGCAATTTAAAAATGGTGAAAATAATAAGAAATGTTACCTAATAAACGAGAGGCAAAAGATCTTAGGCTAAATCATTTATTTTATTTTTATTACATATATTTAGATTTTTATTTTACATTTTGATATCTTGAGAACCTAACATAATTATTGGATCTTGTATTACAAGACAAAAATCTCATGCAGCATAACTCAGATAGTAATTTTTTTTTCTCGTCTCAAGATATAGTATTGTGTTGGTGATGATGGACACTTTGGTGGTATCTGGTATGGTTACTGTAACTCGTGTTGAATTTATCTGGATACGACAAGACTATTTAAAATTCCAAAGACGTAAAAATTGAAATTCTGGACAGTTGGTTTAGTGGGTTGTGGAAACACTATTATTTGTTTTCAATATTGTCACTTAACATGTATATACATATGCAACGTATGAAAATAAAATGACAATTATTAGTTTAAATAACTTACTAAATGTAAAACATTGTCACTTATGAAACATTAGTAAAATTGTCACTTACTCTACTCACTATTTTCCGGTTTAGTTTAACATAATATGATTAAATACTGTCAACATACTACTACAATTATTGATTTTTTATCCTTAATTTTTCGGGCTATTTAGGAGAACGAAATAACATAGGTTAAAAAATTAACCAAAATAAAATGTTAGTTATAATAAATTTAGGACAGTTGTCCGGTAAAATAAGCGAATATTAAACTATTTATAGATAGTCATCCAAAATTATGTTTAACTACTTGATTTTAAAACTAAAGTATTTATATTATCTGTATTTTTTTAGTGCTGATATACATCTCAATTATTTTTTTAAATGTCGTGGGCTTTTTAAATAGTAAATCTAAAAAAAATTATGAATACGATTGGATTTTTAAGACAAGTCCAATAAAAATATTTTTCGATATTTTTTTATTTAGTTTTTATGGTGGTGTAATCACATATGATTGTATTGCGTAATGAGTCTGAAAAAAGCAACTGTGTTCAGTTGCGTAATTACATGCAAATGTGTTAAAAAAATAGTCGTGTAAATATGATTGTTGTTGCAAAAATATATGTTTTTTTGTGTTAAAATATTGTTTTATAAAATAAAAAAATAAATTTGGACTATGCTTATGGTACGAAAATACTTGTAATTTGGTTGCGTAAAATAAGTGTGGTTTAGTTGCGTAATTACGTACAAATGTGTTGTGAAAATAAGAAGAAAATGGTCTGTCTGATTGCATAATTATGTGCAAATGTGTTGCGAAAATAAGATGGAAATGTTTGCCTAAATAAAACGTTTGGTTATGAAATAAGTCTGATTGTGTGAATAAATAAAATACAAATTGTTTGTGAAAATAAGTGTTAATTGAATGTGAAGCAACTGACTTTTTTTGTAGTTATAAACATATGTGTATTTTTATGTTGAAAAACGTTTTTGAATTCTTTTTTGGATTGTGTTCAGAGTGCAAAAATACATGTATTTTGGTTGTAAAAATAGAAAAAAGAAAAATAATTCACCAAAAATATCACTACTGAATTCCGTTTTATTTGTCTTTAAAAATAGAAATATATGTGTTTTATATGAAATAAATAAATAAATTAGGGTTTGAAAGATATAATGTTTTGGAGGTTAAAAATAACTAATTGTTAAGGGTATATCTGTTTGTGTATTTATGGATATTGTTGGAAGAATTTATGTTGCATATAGTTATTCGTAAACTTCAAAATCCATGTGGTTATTGATACTTTTAATCTTTCCCGAATCGTTATCTTGACCTATAATAAAAATTAAAAAGAAAAAGAAACATAACATATTTACTAGAACACAATTATAACATTTATACACATAATATACTGTCACAAATATAGTTCATTAGTTACCGAGCTAGAATATATCTAGACTCGTTTTTCTTGGATTCAGGCTTTTAATTTTTTCTTTTAAAATATGAAATTCTTAAAATACTTCAAATCCTAAAAAATCCTAAAATTACTAAATTCAACCTATTTTTCAAAAAAAACAACTCACTATATATTACCTCTACTAAAACAACTATAAAATTAACTCAAAACTAATTTAAATACATATTATCTCACAAAGTATGGATTTAAGCGATGAAAATGATGGGTTTAGTTGTAGATTTGATGATTTCTATTTGAAGATGAGGAACCGTTACCGGATCATCTAGAGAGAACTACAAAGCTAGAATTCTTTACTTTTATAAAGTCATTAAATATTTCGCACTCGTGGCATACACAATTTTGTAGAAATACGCACCCATGATGCATGCAATTGTACAAAATTGCTTGCTTTAAGGGCACAATTTTATGTCAAATTGCGCGCGTTTATCTTGTGTGATTTAATATAATATCGCATAATTTGGTATGAAATTTTACACAAACTGGCACAGTTCCATGCGCGACTTATGTTCGGCTTGCATCTAATTAGGGTAAACTTTTATGTACGTAATGTTTATATATGTTGTAGGATCCAGAACTACCAACATATATGATGGTCGATTACATGTCTGTATTTACCATCAAGAGGTATTACACTAAAGATGAATTGGAAGCATGGATAAAAACTGCAGCCATCGACATATGGTATATTTTAAATACTAAGAAATTTATAAATCTAAGCTCAAAGCAGGATTGTGAAAAGAAGAAGATAACGTTCATAAACAAAATACGGTTACCCATTCATGTTACAGGAAGTCCAGTTAAAAGACAACTTGATTTTTGAAAATTAAAAATGTTAAATGTCATTAAAAACCACCCATTATTATTTGCACTTGAATGGTCACTGTTAAGTCTCTAGACTCGAAGCGGACGAGGATGAATTAGTTTGTACGTTAACAAGAGTCAATTCTCGTCCTAGAGAGATATACGCACGTTTGAAGATTCATAACCCTCAAAATGTATCTAGCATACGTACCATTTATAATATTTGTCAAAAACTCTATTTGGTAAAAAAGTTGGGCAAACCCAAATACAATTCTTGTTGGGTAAATCAAAAGAGCACAAGTACTTCGTATGACATCAAACAAACACAACAAATGACAAAATCCTCGTATTGTTTTTCATGTATCCTACAAGTATCTAGATTTTACACATATTTCCTCAAATTTTTGTGATGGATAGTACGTATAAGACTATGAGGTATAATACACATTTGCTCGAAGTTTTTGGTTTAACATCAACCAACAAGGAATTTTATCTTGCTTTTGTATTTTTGAGATCTAAGAAACAAGTGAACTCCACTTGAGCTTTGAGTGTTTTAAGGACCGTGATGGTGGATAATATTTGTATATTTCCAAATGTTGACTTTACTAGTCGGAAGTTAACGTTGATGCGAGTTATTGAAGAATTTTTTCCGGATACTACCCACATGCTATGAAAATGACATATTAACAAATATATTTTAGTGTAAGCTGAAAGATGATGGCCAAAGTAGATACGGGAGAAGATTTTGTAAATTTTTATGATGTTGTTTCCTAATTGAACATGGTTGAAGAGTATAACAAAAACTCACAACACTAAACGAAGTGTTCTCTTTTTATTCGAAAGCTATAGATTATATCATGAATGAATAGATAGGTATATACAATGAACCATTTCTTTATCTCTTATGAACGAGCATAAACATTTAAACAATTGAACTAGCAATCGATAAGTGGTATATTCATTTATAAACTTAAAGTTTATACATTTAATATTCTAATTATGATTGTTTTACATTATATGTCAGAGAATTTTTACTCGAACCTAAAATGCTACCTTGGTACAAGAACCGTTCATAGATTTCTTGATGCTCGACACTCTGCAATTTTTGAATCTTTTGAGAGAAGTATCTATCGTCCAATATTGTTGTATAAAATTGTTATCAATAAAGAGTTAAATGGTAATTTATCTTTTATGTCATTCAAAATTATCGACGAGAGTTATGAACGTGCTAGAAAAATAGGCGTAGATCGAGTAGCTTGCAGTTATATTGTTAGGATAAACATACGGGTTACTGTGTGCATGTGTGCTAGTTATTGCCGATCACGAATGTATGTGATTTTCCGTACTATAATATTATGTACGTTGGAGTATTCTATAGATTGCTCATAGGGATAAAATAAGTATGGAAGATGACCTAACACAAAAAATCGGCATAATAGATAATTCAATTTGTGGTTATAATTAAAATATATAAGATCATATAATAAATAAGGTGATGAAAATCCTTAAATCCGAAAGAAGTCACATATTAGAAC
The DNA here is from genome assembly GCA_036936605.1 of Limnanthes douglasii subsp. nivea. Lineage (NCBI taxonomy): Eukaryota > Viridiplantae > Streptophyta > Magnoliopsida > Brassicales > Limnanthaceae > Limnanthes > Limnanthes douglasii. The sequence continues at coordinate 341,658,447 of JAUPFV010000001.1, forward strand.
CTAAGGAACCAATTACTTGGAAGGCCAATTAACAATCAAATTAAGTAACATTGATTCTTAGATAGTGTAATTATTCACGATGAAGCACATAGATCTACTTAGTTGATTTGTTTACCTGCTTAAGTTACAGATCATTGGGCTCCGATTCCCCTGAGAATCAGATAATTGGGTTGCACTAATTCTACCATTGTAAGTAGCCCTTTTAATCCTTGCGAGATAGTAGAAGAATGACCAAGATTTCATAGAACGTTTGGGCCACTTCTTATTTATGGTTAGTTAAGGTGGCTAAATCTCTTTGTTCATCTTGTACCTCATATCGAATGTCTAATTTTATTGGTCCATACAATAACCTACGTGTCACTAAACTCGTAAAAACTCGAAGGCATCTAGTGATTGGTTTATGTTGATCTCGCCCCCACATACCTTAGAATATTTTATCGGCCAAACCTTCCTTTAAAAAAACTATTTTTTGTCAAATGGAAAAGAGTTCAAGTGACATGTATCATATTGTAAAGTAAGTAGTAAATTTGGTGGAATCTTGGTGATTTTGCATAAGCTTGAATATGCTTTGAATTGTGCATATGTATAGAAAAGGAGCCTCATAGTCCTTTTTAAAGGACAAATAAATGACTAAACATAAAGTCCGAAGTAATTGATAACTAGTCAATGCACGATCTGCGTGTGTCGTTGTCCGAATAAAATATTCCTCAATTTCATATTGTCACAAACCTTTGTGGATAACAATTGGTTGATGGTCGAATGTATCCCTACATAATAATCTAATATACCCAAATATTAACCGGAGAATGCCTTAGAGTCCGCTATTGCATTAGCTGGAGAGAAAAAAGTCTTTAAACATGTGGTTGACTTGTGGGATCCAACTTGGCCATTCGATATTTGGGCAAAGAAATATTTTTAAGCTCGTAAAAACATGGGTTTCCTTGAGTAAAAAAAAAGTAAATCTCAAAAAATCAAAGGCCATAAGGTTCATGTGGTGAACATTACCACACATTAAGTTATATCAAGAATATTATATGTTGGAAGCAAGGATTATGAGCCAATTAGGGTAGCCCAAACATTAAGTTTGGTTGGCCCATATGAATTTTTTTCTCCGCCTTGAAGTAGATTCCTGAAATGATGGGTATGTATTTTATTGCTGCCAACAATATAAAGTTGACGACCCATTTTTCACTTCCAGATTTGGGCAAAAGATAGCTGGACCTTGGTTCAAAGGTAAGTTTTTTTTAATATTATTTTTACTTTCTTGTGTGCAATGTGGGATGTGTATCTATATATATTGTAGAAATTTCTCATTGCTTTTACCTTGCTGCATCAAGCGTGTCACAAATTTACCAATTTTTAAACCGATTTTTGGCCAATCTTTGAGGTTGCTAGTGATTCGTTTGAAGATAATTCATAGTTGAAGACTGCCCTTCAATCAGAGAGGGAAGTGAATGAGAAGATGAAATCTTATGCGAAACACAAGCATTATGTTGGTATCATTCCAAAAAATGAACTCCAATCAAAGTTTGAAATAATTAGTTAGCAGAAAGAAAAGGTTACTCGCGTTTTCATCTCACATCTCATTGAAGTATTCAAGAGCATCATCGTTTTTTCTTCTATTTCGTTAGTTTTGACGGATTTACCCAAAACATCATTCCTGGTCGACCCAAGTAATTTTTTACTTCTACTAAAAGGCTTGTTGAGGCCAAGGGAAAACATTTCAGGCCCATAAGTTGTGGGGCGCTAAATAAACCTTTGTCCGTATAGAAAATGGAAGCTAAAGGTATTTCTTGGTGAAGCATTATTCTATAATAAATATATAAAAGATAATTTGGTGGCCAAGCAAGATGAATGGGCTAAGTCTTTCTCTTCGAGGAAACGATGATGGAAGTGGCCAAAAATGTTATATATAAGGCTGCAAAGGACCTCATACTGCGGTACCATAAATATTTTATCAAGTCTTAATTGGATATTTGTGTTAATGTTGTTCCTAAACTTGAGAGACATGAGTCATGTAAGTGGAGCATATCCTATTAAGATGAGCAAGTGATGTCTTCCAAAAAATATGGTATTTAATGTATGAGTATATCAAGGAGGCCAAAATGGAACAGTTGTATCTGTTGTCCAAAGAGGACTAGGTGCAAATTGTTATTGTTAAGAGAAGTGTGGAGCCAAAATTGGGCCAAGTATGATGCCTCATGATCAGGGAGAAAAAAGTATAGTATCACCCGTTTTATGTTGTGTCCAAATGAAATGATTAGTCCTAATAGGTACAGACCTGACTAAGGACCATGTGGGATCCTTATTTGATTATTTTATAAATAACCAAACTATATTTCTTCTGAAGGATACATAACTCCTTTGAGGATAATCATCCTTCAAGTATTTGTGCATGTATCTATCTTTTGCGCATAGGCAATGTAGCCAAAGCTAAAAAACAAATGAAGGTTATGTTCACTGTTACCTTAACATTATTGTATATTTTTCATTGAAAGTTTAAAGGTTGAATATTTTATGAAGTTCTTGATGCTTTTCCAATATCATTCTTTGTCAAATTTGATATTGTTTGTATGGACGGCCGAAGCTGTTCAAGGGGGTGAAAGCATATTCGTTCTTATAATCTATTTATGTTGTGCAACTAGGCTGAATTGGTAGAAGGTGTTACAGACTACGCTTAGGAATCTAAGATTTACTCTTTACACATAGATATGACTATTTTATTTTAAATTTATAAAAGTAATATAAAGAAAGTAAATATGATGCATTTAAAGATAAGAGTAAATGTTTATCAAAGATAAATACCTCTTTAAGACTTCGATGTACCACCGGAGTAGGAAATAGTATATTGTATATCTCATGTATAATAAATTTTTCATACACATATGCATAAAAATTGATGCCAAATCCTAAAGAAGGTCACAAAGATCTAATTTCTCAATGGTCCAACGATGACGAACTTGTTTTTTTCTCCATCCGATAAATGTTGGATTGTAAAAAAGATATTACTTTGTTGGCTAGGTTGTGTATTAAAGGTTGGGCCTCCGCCCATTTGAAAAAGTAATTCACTTTGGGAAGTATGTTGTTTCTTTCTGCTAGAGCCCTACAATGCCCAAAACCTATTTGGCGAAAATAATATCCTCGAAAATGGAATCAAGAAGTACGATCGGGACCTTGATTGAGGGGGAGAAATGCGGGCATGTAACCTAGTGTTGGAATTTGTTCGTTGCTTTCTATATTATGTCAGACTAGTAGTATCCTTGTATTAGGACCCGTCCGTAGAGAGCCTTATAACTGTAATGATCCTTAATTTTCTTCCCCATCATAAAGTTCTTCCACCCTGAATGAAACTTTATGCAGGACGAGCCGCCTGAGGAAAACTTTCGTGAGCCCGCACTTGTAGAGGGGTTTTGGTAGCCAAACAAGGCAAACATATAAAATTCACATTGTTTGGTTCGATCATATTCTCTCGAAGACTCGATTCCTTTATATATTTTATAATTAATATTCGTCAATCTTCTTCTCGTGCTTCATCTCCCTGAATTACCAAGACATCGGAGGAGATTTATGGTGAGAGATGTTTTAAGAAGGATAATAAAAGGTTTATCTTAGAATATCATGCTTGGTACTCATGTTGCACATGTTGAAGAAGCCAAAGCGTAAGCTTTCACATTTTCTCCCTTTGGGACTTTCTTGAAATGGAAGTCATCTAATATGATACTTGTCTTCGAGGCTCTTTGGAGTTCTGAATTATAGTATCTTTCCTAGATTTAAATCCTTAAAAATAAAATTACAGTTTTGTGTTATGTTTCATTTTTTGATGGATGTCTGACCCTGAGCCTTGAGTATTAACTTATCCATCCATTTGTATTTCTCACATTTATTAAACCTGCTCCTTTAGAGGTATGGATCATTTAAATTAGAATTTGGTTCAAAATGCTTCCAAGGTTTGCACCTTTATCGTCGTTGGTGGTTCAGACTGGATATCACCCTAAATTCCATACCACACATGTTGAATCTCTCTAATATGTGTGGCTTGTGTTGTATTCTTTTTAAAGAAAATGATCTTCAAACATAGATAATATGAGCATGGAAATATGTATCATCTTTTAGGATACCGTTGTTAATGAAAATGTTAGCTTCTCTAGTTGCAATAATCAAGTTTTAGCATCAAATAAGGATTTACGTGCGTAGTAGGTTGGGTTTACATCCTCGTCTTTATTCCCAAATTAAAATCATTCTTACTGCATAATTGGAAATCGTAAGGTACAGATAGATTGACTCTCATGGTTGTGGTGTTTTATATATTTTTAGTGAGTCGATTAATTTCTTGATATTGTGGAATGATTCCCTATAAATCGGAGTCCACTAGGACTCCTCTTCACCTCTCAAAACCTGTTTGAAAAAAAACTTATTGGTATTTATCGGAGGTTCCATAAATTAATATGTTCAAATCTCCAAATACTTTGGCACATATTTGTACTTCCTTAGTATTAGATGTGAAATACATAACGTAATAATATAATGTTGCAGGATCATCTCTTTTTCAAAATTGCAGCGCATAATAATTTTTCAAAATTGCAGCGCATAATAAAATTGTATGTCACCTTAAACATTGGTGATGTAGTAGTTTAGATAACAAATTATATAATATAAAAAAAGTTAATTATTAATTACAAATTAAATTAATTTTTTGTTTACTATATAAATTTGGTATGTAGTAGTTAATAAAACAAATTATATAATACTATATTTTATTTATAATAAAATGAGGTGAATTCAAAATCTTATACTATTACAAATTGTGATTCTATCGTGTTTCTCGGAAGGTTATACATTTATTTAAATTTTAATATTAAAAAATAAAAAAACTATATTTTCACATATTTATTTTTACAAAGTTTCAAATCAAAATAAAATTACTTTCATTCCCATGATCATCTATTGTGTATATTTGATTAGAAGATATAACTTCTTGCTACATATTTTTAAAGATAGTAAAGATTTATTGAATTTTTATATCCAAACTAAAAGTATTTACCTTTTATGATTTTTCTTGTGATTTTAACAAAAAAAATACTAAACTATAACTTAGAAAAGTAACTAAAACAAAATAAAAACCTCTACATATTCAAATCTACATCAATCGATGGCATGTTGATAGATAAAACGAAAAATAAAAAAAGATTTCAATATTAATATATAAAAAATTAATTAGAATATAAGAAATTAGAAAACATTTATAATAATGGATAATAAATCGATGATGATACGTAGCGGTAATCAATACAATGTTAGATAGAAAGAGAGAATAATACTACCAAAAATAAAACATTTTTTGCACAACAAGAATAAAGTTAGGACGATTACTTTATTGAAACACAAAATCAAACCATTTTTATTCTCCCGGAATTTTAAACATGAAGATAGAGGGATTGGACCATTAACATTTTTAATATTCAACAAACCTATATCAATCAATATCATGTTTATAGATAAAAACTAATAACCGAAATAAAATTACAAATGACAACAAAGTCACATCTAATAAAAAAAATCGAACCATAAAACCAATAACGAAAATAAAATTACTAATGACAACAAAATGGCATCTAATAAAAAAAATCCAACCACTCTGGTGAAGCTAATAGTAACCGTTCTTTATTTGAGCGCCCGCTTCCAAATCTGGAGACAGAAGAAAACAAAAAGATAGAAAGACAGCTTATGGATCTTCAAACAATACAATAAAAAGTAATAAAAGGATTTTACTCCTTTTCATGTATAGATCTATTGCTTCTTCTCAACGATGTCATTTTTTGTCGCATATGGCAAATTCCTTAAATCTCTATCCCTTTCTCTCAAAAATTAAAAAACAGTATGAATCTTCGCAGCCTGCTAAAACTCTTATCCCTGCTTGAACTCAGATTCGAATCCGAATCATTGTATTTTGATTTTAAAATATTTTATTATCAAAAATATTTTTATGATTATAAAATTAATAATTTGTATGTTTTAATTAAATCGAAATCTAATAATCAATATATACAATAAACAAAATAATTGAATTGGATGAAAGAAATAATTTTTATTTATATTATATCTAATTTTATAGTTAGATATTTAAAAAACAATTATGTTAATGTTATGTAGATTTTAAATAATATATATCTATAGACATTTAATTTGATTTGAAAATATTATATTCATTAAAATATTTATACACTATAAAAAATAATAATTTTTAATGTTCGATAATTAAGATATAGATATCGTAAACAAAATACTTGTAATATTATTTTGATATTGTCAAACGAACTTGTATCGAGAATCGACCTATCGAAACGATGAAGAATTATTGAAAATATTAAATTTATATATATATATATATATATATATATATATATATATATATATATATATATATAATTTTATAATATAAATAGATAATATATAATTAGAAACAAATAATTAACCATAATTTTTATACATTATAAATTTAATTAAATTAAATTTATAGTTTTTTCAATTTTTTTTAAGTTACCGTTATCGAAGACGTCATCGCTAATATCATCGATTCAGATTTCCGGTCGATTTGTTCGGATATCCGAATTCGGTGTTCGGATGGTCCGAATGTTTCTTTTTCAAATTTTTTTTAATTTTTTTAATGGGTCTCCCCTATAAATAAAGGAGACCCAACTCCAAACTCACCATCTTTCAAATCTACTCTAACTTTCTCTACTAGTTTTAGAAATTCTATAAAACTCTACCTTCTTATTTTACATGTTGTAGTTCTATTTTCGAAATAGTTTGGTTTTTTTTTTCCGAAAAATAATTTATATTATTGGTTATTTACAATCATCCCAATGACGTTTTCTGGCTTCAACAGGTTAGGACAAGCAACCAAGAAAATTGAGTTTTCGAAATTTTCTTCCTTTATGATCTCTCCTCCACCCGAGAGGGATCCGGTCACACGGCGCGTCAAATCTGCCATTGCACCTACGAATGTGAGTAAGACCGCAAAACAAACTTTTAGTTCCAAGATGTTCGATAAGGTTAGAAGAAGCGTCAAACCTGTCACTACACCTACGACTGCGAGTAAGACCGCCAAACAAACTTTTAGTTCCAAGATTGTCGATAAGCTGACACGAAGCGTCAGACACCCGACTATAACTAAGAGTAAGACCGTTGTTCCTAAACAAAGTTTTAGTATGAAGACGAAGATGGTCGAGTCGATTGCTGCTACGCTAAGTAAGATTAATAGTGAGACTCGATGACAAGTTTTCGCAGATCCTTTACAAGTTGCAGTTACCATTGAGAAAGTGTTGCGTCTAAACAAAGTGACTAGCGACAAGAGACTAAAAAAAGTATTTTAGATTTTGTATTTTAATTTGAAAACATTCTTACAACTCCTTGCCCGCAAGAGTATAAACTTTGAACGGCTACATAAACAAAAAAAATATTTACATTTTATTATAATAACAACAATTGTACTATCAAATAATTATAAGATATGATTTTTGTAAAAAAAATAATAACAACACTTGTAATATTTAAAACAAAATCACAATAATAATCAAAATGTAATATTAAAATTATAAAAATATAATTTGTAATATTTTACCATGATAAAATATGGTTTTGGTTTAAAAAATAATAAATAACACTTGTAATGTTTATTAGGGCTGTCAAAAAAATCCGAAAAATCCGATATCCGACCGAAATATTCGATATCAAATCCGAATAAAACGGATAATATCCGTATTCGAAAGAAAACGGATAATATTCGTATCCGAATTCGTATTCGAAAATAGCGGATATGGATATAGTCATATCCGTATTCGAAATATCCGATATCCGAATTTTATAAATAAATATATATAATTTTTTTATATTTAAGCATATTTTTTAGTTATCCCACACTGTAAAAAGCAAAACAAATTACTAACAAAGTTGGCTATAAATATATAGGGTTGCTTCTTTGAAAAATGTATCTTATCCCACATCTAAAGTTGGAAAAAAGAGTTGCTACCAAGCTGTTTATAAAACACATGGTTGCTTTTTATAACAAGTATATACTCTTTAGACTTGTGACTCTTATCCCACATTTAAAATGTGGAAAAGAAATGCTACCAAATTTTCTATAAAAGACATGGTAGCTTTTCAAAATAAGTATATTTTTCTTATTCTTATCCCACATCTAAAATAGAGTTCTACTAATGTGCTTCTAAAAGTAGCCCATACAATAGTGCAATTAGTTAAAAAATTTAGTGGAAATTCGGATTCGGATATTATCCGTATTCGGATAATATCCGTTGGATACGGATTCAGATATTGTTTTTTATAAAACTTTCGGATTCGGATAGTGGTTTCGGATTTCGGATTCGGATATAGGCAGATTCGTATTCGAAATATCCGTTTGACATCCCTAATGTTTATAACCAAATCACAATAATAATCAAAATGTAATAATAAACCGACAACTGGATAACTTTTAATATTTTACCATCATAATGTATAATATTGGTTTAAAAAATAATAACAACACTAATACTATTTATAACCGAGTCATAATAATAATATATAAAATGTAATAATAAAATTATAACCATAATAAAACTTGTAATATTTTAACATGATAAGATATGGTTTTGGTTTATAACATAATATCAACACTTTTAATATTTAAAACCAAAACATAATAATAATAATAATATTCAAAATGTAATAATAAATTTAAAATTTTGGTTTATAAAATAATTACAACACTTTAATATTAATAACCAAATCATAATAATACTAACAAAAATGTAATAGTAAATTTATAATCATATAAATTATAAAAATATTTTTTAAATATATTTAAGATATGGCTTTGCTTTAGAAAATAATTACAACACTTATAATTTTTAAATAGGTCCGGCAGGTTGCAGGTCTGACAAGTTACTGTTTATGTAGGACTGACAGATTGCATGTATAACAACCCAAATTTGTAGGTTCCCATTTAAATTCTGACATATACCATTTATTTCTGACAGGTCCAGTTCCATTTGCCATCACTACTTCCCAACAACGTCATTCTTTACTTCGACAAAAGCTCTTCCATATGACAAATTTATTAAAAATCTATATCCATTGTCTCTCAAAAATTAAAAAACAGTATGAATCTTCACAACCTACTAAAACTCTTGCTCCCCTACTTGAACCCTAACTCGAATCTGAATCAAAATTAAAACCTAAACATTTGGTATTAAGCAGCTGAAACCAAAGGGACTAGAAAAGAAACAACGAACTCAAAAAGGTTTGAAAAATTGACGAGGATAAAAAAGAAACTAATGAAGAAAAAATTATTGTTGGAGTTAATTTTTTTTATAAAATCATAAAATTGATTTTAAAAAAAGTTATATATATATATACACCAACATCATCTACAACGTAAATTAAAAAAAACAAAACGAGAGCGACCTTATTCATAAAATTATAGCTTTAAAGATAATCAATTAAAGTTAATCCACTAATAATGATATTTATTATAAAAATTTTATAATTTAGAACTTTTTTCTACAGAAAACCACCAGTACAGAGCATTTCCGGTACAAAGTACTGCTGATACTGACATTACCATAAAAAATCTATAGCAAAATGTTTATTTCATTCTGGCATCCACGGTGACTATGATGGTGTCACGGGTGCCATAGCCTCACAAGACTACCGTAGTTTGGCACAAACGATATAAATATAACCTCATAGTAACCTATACCGGATTGGTATACCATCTGTATAACACCACTACCGCTTTGTTGTTCTCTTAGTGATTGTACCTGTGTACCCACACAAATCGCTTAGTATTCTCGGTATCCACATCCTCACTTGTATGGCGAACCTTTACGGGTTCCTTCAGTTTCTAAGTCAATAAAAGAAGATCTCTGACAGGATATGTATTTACTCTAGCTGGGAGTGCGATCAGTTGGAAAGCACAATAGCAAGCTATTGTAGCTTTGTCTACAACAGAGGCAGAGTACATGGCGATAACAGAAGCAGTTAAAGAGGGAATATGGTTGCAAGGTTTGGTGGCAGATTTGGGCTTGGATAGGACTACTACAAAAGTGTTTTGTGACAGTCAAAGCGCCATACACCTTACAGGGAACCAGATGTACCATGAGCGTACAAAGCACATAAATGTCAGGTATCATTTTATTCGTAATATAATATCAAAGGGAATTGTTGATGTGAAGAAAGTGTCTACACACGATAATCCAGCAGATATAATGACCAAGGCAGTATTAGTTCGAAAGTTTAGGGAGTGCCTAAACTAGATCGGTGTTCGCAGTATAGAGTGAATGTCTTAAGGGCATTTGGTGAGTCAGAAGAAGAGCAGGTTCTTTGTTGATAGTGAAGAAAGGATATTCGCCTCAAGGGGAAGATTTGTTGTGAATGAGTCGAATAGTGCCTTGACAGTGTACTGTGTCCGGCAGTACAGTTTTGTGTCTGTGATAGTGATATTGTGCAATCACTTGACTTAGTCTTGTGTTATGAGACCATTAGGCCCATAGTCTAGTAAGTCTATTAATTCCCTATAAATATATTACTAGGACGACACAAAACACAATCTAAAATCTGTAACCTTTTCTATCAGAGTAATACTCTTTTCTCTGGCGGCGCCCGTGGACGTAGACAATTGTCAAACCACATTAAATCCCATGTTTCATTTAAATCTTTCCTTCGTATATGTTCTGTGCTTGAGCCATTTTGATAATTGCATAGTAATATAATAACAAAATTGGTATCAGAGCCGCGTGGTGAAATTAGGGCTTTTGCAATTAGGGTTTCGCAATGGCGTCTACAGCAACAAAATACATGATTGAAAAATTTGATGGGGGATCCAGCTTTGCGTTGTGGAAGATTAAACTGAAATCTTCATTGGTACTGCAAGGGTTGTGGAAGGCAGTGGAGAATAAGTTACTAGAAGAGACGAAAGAAGAGGAGAAGCAAGATCTTCAAGAACGGGCTTTGTGCTGGATTTTAATGAGTGTGAAAGACAATGTGCTTCGCGAGATTAGTGGTGAGAAGACTGCTGCCTGCGCATGGAAAAATCTAGGAGATTTTTACTTAGAGAAATCAGTAGTAAACCGATTATACTTGAAGAAGCGTTTGTATGATTTCAGATTGAAAGAAGGTATGTCCATAACAGAGCACCTAGATAATTTTAAATCAATTATAATGGACTTGGAGAACATAAATATCAATATTGAGGATGAGGATCAAGATTTGTTTGTATTGAGATCGTTACCAGCTCCATATGAAAACTTCGTAGATACCATTATGTATGGTAAGGATAAGCTATCGCTAGCAGATGTCAAAGGGGCACTGAAATCAAAAGAGATGAGACAATTGCAGCTAGACAATCAAGCTGAAGGGGAAGGTCTTATGACTAGGGGAAGATCTAAAATCAAAGCGAATTCTTTAAGAAGGAAGAACTGGAGGTCCAAGTCAAGGTTAAAGCGCTCAAACTGTTATGACTGCGGTGAGCAGGGTCATTATAGGAGAGATTTTCCGAAACTGAATGGTAAGAAGGGAAATCAAAAGGAAAATGGAGCAAACATTATTGAAGGTGTGAACGATTCCGACGATAGTGAAAACAGTGGTAGAGGAGATGTATTGTTCGTGAGTTCAGACTTTGGGAAAAACTCTTGGGTACTGGATACTGGCGCTACACATCACATGTGTCAGTTCCAGCAGTGGTTTGATACGTACAAGCCAATGCAGGGAACTGTCCATTTAGGGAACAATCATTTGTTGACTGTTGGTGGTATTGGTAATGTCATAATCAGAATGTTTGACGGGGTTGTTAGAATCTTAACGTGCTGGCATGTTCCTGGATTAAAAAGAAACCTGATTTCTCTTGGAACTCTAGACTCTCGGGGTTACAAGTATCGTGCAGAAGATGGTGTTATCATAGTGACAAAAGGCTCAATGGTATGCATGAAAGGCAGTTTGCAGAAGGGTCTTTACATTCTCCAAGGGAGGGTTGTTATGGGCGATGCTGCAGTAGCATCATCAGAGAGTAATAGCCAAAGTAGGCAGGATCAAAATAAGTTGTGGCATTGGCGTCTTGGTCACATGAGTGACAGAGGATTAGCTGTTTTGGGAAATAGAGATTTGTTGAAAGGGTATAAAGCATAATCATTGGGATTTTGTGAGCATTGTGTGTTTGGTAAACAAACTAGAGTCAAATTCAGAAAATCGGCTGTAAGAAAAACTAAAGGCATAGTGGGCTACATTCACTCAGATCTTTGGGGTCCAAACAGAATTCCATCCAAGAGCGGGGCCAGATACTACATGAGTTTGACTGATGATTATTCAAGGATGGTGTGGGTTTACTTTCTGAAAATGAAAGATGAGGCATATTCAACCTTTGTCAAATGGAAGACGATGATTGAGAAGCAAACAGGAAGAAAAATCAAACGTCTTAGGACAGATAATGGGTTAGAATATTGCAGTCGTGAGTTCAACGAGTTCTGCGAAGCTGAGGGAATAGTGCGCCATTGCACTTGTTCTAGAACACCACAATAGAATGGATTCGCAGAAAGAATGAACAGAACGCTTTGTGATAAGGCACGAAGTATGCTCTTGCATTCCGGTGTGGGAAAGGATTTTTGGGCTGAAGCTATCAATACAGCGCATTACTTGGTGAATCAGTCTCCATCAACGGCTATTGATTGTAAAACTCCTTTTGAGATTTGGTATGGATCGTCGGCTGATTATGAACATTTGAGGGTGTTCGGTTGTCCTGCGTATGCTAATGTGAGAGATGGTAAGCTTGAGTCGATGGCGAAGAGATGCATATTTCTAGGATATGCTACTGGAGTGAAGGGATATAGGTTATGGTGTACCTCTCCAAAGTCTCCAGGTTTTCTCATCAGTAGAGACGTTACTTTTAATGAGTTTGCTTCGATAGACAGTCAGAAGGAAGTATGAGAAATGGTCGAATCAGGATCGGTTGTGAGTAAACAGGTGGAGCTTGAAGTAGAATCAGTTCCTAGCAGGTCCAATAATTCAAGTGGTTCTAAGGTGGATCCATAATCAGGAGGTGAAACGTCAGCATCGGATGATAGTGACGATGATGCGCCTGAACCAGAACAACAACCTTATAGCATAGCATTAGGCAGAGAAAGAAGAGATATTAGACTTCCAAAAAGGTATGCGAATCTAGTTGCATATACTCTGTCAGTCGCAGAAGAAGTTGAGATGCAGGAACCTAGTAGCTACAGAGAAGCTATAGCGAGTTCATATACAGATCGATGGATTGGTGCTATGGGGGAAGATATTGAATCTCTTCAAAAGAATACTGTGAATGTTGGCTTAACTTTTAACAAAACCGATATTGGTGAATCGATGAATGATGTTGCAGGTGATATGAATAAAAGAAGATCTTTGACAGGATATGTATTTACTCTAGCTGGGAGTGCAATCAGTTAGAAAGCACAGTTGCAAGCTATTGTAGCTTTGTCTACAACAGAGGCAGAGTACATGGCGGTAACAGAAGCAGTTAAAGAGGCAATATGGTTGCAAGGTTTGGTGGCAGATTTGGGCTTGGATAGGACTACTACAAAAGTGTTTCGTGACAGTCAAAGCGCCATACACCTTACAGGGAACCAGATGTACCATGAGCGTACAAAGCACATAGATGTCAGGTATCATTTTATCCGGGATATAATATCAAAGGGAATTGTTGATGTGAATAAAGTGTCTACACACGATAATCGAGCAGATATAATGACCAAGGCAGTATCAGTTCGAAAGTTTAGGGAGTGCCTAAACTGGATCGTTGTTCGCAGTATAGAGTGAATGTCTTAAGGGCATTTGGTGATTTAAAAGAAGAGAAGGTTCTTTGTTGATAGTGAAGAAAGGATATTCGCCTCAAGGGGAAAATTTGTTGTGAATGAGTCGAATAGTGCCTTGACAGTGTATTGTGTCCGGCAGTACAATTTTGTGTTTGTGATAGTAATATTGTGCAATCACTTGACTTAGTCGTGTGGTATGAGCCAATTAGGCTCATAGTCTAGTAAGTCTATTAATTCCCTATAAATAGATTACTAGGGCGACACAAAACACAATCTGAAATCTGTAACCTTTTCTATCATAGTGAAACTCTTTTCTCTGGCGGCGCCCGTGGACGTAGACAATTGTAGAACCACGTTAAATCCCGTTTTCAATTTAAATCTTTCCTTCGTATATGTTCTGTGCTTGAGCCATTTTGATAATTGCATAGTAATTTAATAACAAAATTTAGGACAATAATTAATTAAGCTTAAAAATATTGATTAATTAATTTTGTTAAAATATTTTAATAATATATTAATGTATTTTTGAATAATATATATTATTCAATTAAGAATATTTTATTCAATTGAAAATATTATTCAATTCAGAATATATTATTATATTTATAATATATTATTCAATTTAGGAAAAATACGTTTAGATTTGATTTTATATTTTAAAGAGTATTATATTAGTAAAATATATTATTCTGTCAAAAAAAATAGTATAATATATTTATACTATATATATAGGAGATGTACTGAACAAAAAGGATTAAGAAAAATAAAATAAAAATACTTTTGTTCTCTACCCATATTTTTCTTTCTTTCTCCAAACATATCCTATGAAAATCTACAATTGGTATCAGAGCTCTATTCGATCAAGATGAACAACTCGATTCCTATCTCTTTTGTTCCTCAATTAACAAAAGAAAATTATAATAAATGGAGTACTCAGATGAAGGCTCTACTAGGAGCTCACGAAGAATGAGAAATTATTGAAAAAGGGTACAATGAAGTAAAAGATGTTGAAGAAGAAAAATTAACACCAACACAAAAAGAAGATCTAAGAAAATCAAGAAAGAAATATAAAAAAGCATTGTTTTGGATATATCAAGGAGTCCAATCATATGAAACAGCATGGGAAAAAATTGCTTGTGCCACTTCAACAAAACAAGCATGGGAAATTTTGGAGAAATCATTCAAAGGAGATGAAAAGGTAAAAAGAATTCGATTACAAACTCTTAGAGGAGAATTTGAAAGTTTACAAAAAACAACGTCTGAATCCGTTTCTGATTATTGTTCACGGGTATTGTCCATTGTGAACCAATTAAAAATAAATGGGGAAACATTGGATGATATCCGTGTAATTGAAAAAATTCTACGCTCTTTGGATTCAAGATTTGACTATATTGTGGTTGCTATCGAAGAATCTAAGGATTTAAACATCATGAAGATTGATGAATTAACGGGCTCATTGAAAGCTCATGAAGAAAGATTAAATAAGAAAAAGAAGGAAGTACCGTTAGATAAGCACTACAGTCAAACTTGTCTATACGTGAGAAGAAAGAATATTCTACAAATCAGAGGGAAAAAGATTATGCCATCCTTCAAGAGAATGGAAAAGAACAAACAAAAATGAGAATTTTAGAAGCTCACAAAGAGGACACGGAAATCAAAGAGGAAGAGGCTTCAATACTTATAGAAGGGGTCATTATGAAAATCAATGGAAAGAAACAAACCAACATCAGAACTTTAGAGGTTCACAAAGAGGACGTGGACGTGGAAATCAAAGAGGAACAGGTCGTGGTTATATTGAGTGTTTTTATGGTCACAAGCCTGGCCATATGGAAAGCGATTATTGGCACAAGGAAAAATAAAAAAACGAAGTTAATATGGTGAAAAATAGTCAAGAAACTTTATTGCTTGTGACTCATGGTGGAGAGACTGATGATTTCTGGTACATAGACAGTGGTGCTAGCAAACATATGACAGGTAACAAAAACTTATTCTCAAAATTATTTGAAGCTGGAGAAGTAAAAGTAGGAGATGGAAAATCTTACAAAATTAAAGGCGTGGGTGAATTAGAATTTAAAACAAAGCAATGTAAGACTGAGAAAATGTCAGATGTTTATTTTGTTCCTAGACTTAAAAATAATTTGCTTAGCGTTGGGTATCTACTGAAGAAGGGGTATAATATTCACTTTGGTGACATGGAATGTTACTTATCATTGAATAATCAAGTTGTTGCTAAAGTTGGAGTAGCACAAAATAATCTTTTCTCACTCACTCTTCAAAATCAGAATCAGAATATGTCTTGCTTGATTAGTTCTCATGAAGTAGTTGAAAAATTATGGCATGATCGGTTTGGACATTTAAATTATAGAAATTTGGAGATGCTTTCAAGAAAGATGATGGTCACCGGTTTACCAAATATTATTCGTCTCAATGATGTATGTGAAACTTGTCAGTTTGGAAAGCAACATAAAATTTTGTTTCCGTCTAAATCATTATTCAATTGAGAATATATTATTTAATTTATAATATATTATTCAATTTAGGGAAAATATGTTTAGATTTGATTTTATATTTTAAAGAGTATTATATTAGTAAAATATATTATTATGTAATTTAAAACAGTATAATATATTTATACTAATATATATAGGAGATGTACTAAACAAAAAGGATTAAGAAAGATAAAATTAAAAATATTTTTGTTCTCCCCCATATTTTTTTTTCTTTCTTCAAAAATATCCCATTAAAATCTCATTAAAATCTATAACGCGCATGTTTTCATTATTTATTTTATTTTTCTTAGCCTCATTTATAGATTTGAAGATTTTTTCCGATTGTAATCTTTAATAAAAATAATAAATTAGATAGTTAAACATGTTTGAAAAAAGAGTTAATACAGCACAAATTGTATAGACCAACTGTATTCAGAATGATATAGCATCGATGGTTCCAAAATATATATATATATATATATATATATATATATATATATATATATTAGCACAGCCAGTCCATTAGATAATATTGACGGTATGTCTAGTCTATAGAGTTCGTTACAAATAACAAGAATAACCAATAACATGGCACCACACCAATAACTTAGCACCGTTGGTGCCATAGCAACAATACTAGTGGTAGGGATTATTTGTACCGCCAGTTGTCAAGAACAGTTCCATCGCCAGATCTTTCCCATATACCCTCCAAAACCCTTAAAAATCCTAAATCTACCACAACACAACTATACCATCACGTTATTTCAGGAAAATTCAATTATTATATATAACTAATTTTAACGTCATAAGTAAGTTAATTCTCGTTCTACTAAAAAAACAATTCAAAACTAAAAATGAATTAAATCAAAATTAGGAAGAAAACTTACTCTCTCTTTAATGCCCATTGACGAAGGTTTTGCTTTTGAGATGAATAAGAGGTCGTTTTAGATGTTGAAGAAGATGAAAATATGATTATATAGTCGATCACCCGAGTTTATCATTTTGCTTATCATTTTGCACGGTAGCCTAGCATCAAAGAATCATGTTCAGTCATCCGAGTTGGTCACTTGTTTCAAAACAGCCACTGCATTTATATTTGTATCAAAATGGCCATTTTTTATATTTTTTTATTGCAACATATGCAAAAAAAAGCAACATTAGTAAACGCGGATACAAAAAACTGGCGATAGTGATACAAATGTAACTTCAGTGACTCTTTTGAAAATAGTTACCAACTTCGGTGACTAACCATGCTTTTTAATCATAGTTTAGCCTAACCCAACTCTTATTTATGTTTATGAGAGTAAATCTCATATTTTATAATCTTAAAAAATTAATTTAAATTATTTTTTTACAGAAATAATACTGATGAGTCCGAAATTATTCACCACCACTCACTATCGAAACTGGAGAGGGGTAATCCGGACAATAATTACCCACTGAAGTATCCGGACAGGACAAAAGTATCAAAACACTAAACACCTTTTGACTAAGTTAATTGCAATTCTGCTTAATAAACTAATGAGTCTTTGAACTCGGCCTCGTTTTATAGTTTGACCTGAAAGCCCATAGGGCCAATAATTAAGGGTATAAATACTCAACCACTTTCATTCATGGGGTAATGAACATTTAATACAACCAGGAAACTTAAATATCTCACTACAAAACACTCAAATATTTAATACCCTCAAAATACCACAAAACATCTGATAAAATTACCCTTAGTCTAAAATAATCCTCACCAAATTGGCGACCACAGTGGGAGGAGAAGGTGTCTGAATCTAGCATTCAAAACCAGCAAGAAAACCCAATTCGGATGAATTCGGACGAGCAGGCAGTGCCACCACCTTTGATAGAAGTGGTGGGAGAAAACGATGAGTACGTGATCGAAGAACGAGACAGGTTGAAAGCTGAAATAGAAGCCTTGAGAGCTGCTAAAAAGATGGAGTTAGGCTTGAAAGAAAAATCAAAAGTATCAGCCATTCACCCCACTGACAATCCAAGGGAGCATGACCCATCAGCAAAGACCCATGTAAGCACTAAAAAGACTCATGTCAGCTCAAATAAGTCTCACCGGTCTAAGCCGGTGGAGAGCTCGGAGTCAGAATCCTCTAGTAGCTTCTCGAACGAGGATGGACTTGAGGAGTCCCTGTCATCCAGCAGTGATGAAGGCAGGTCCAAGAAGAAGCAAAAGTTGGTTAAAAAATATTCAAGAAAGAGGGACAGACATGAAAGGTTGAAAAGGCATCTAAGTAAAGGTTCATCTCATAGCCACAACCATGGCCAGAGGCATACAGACCAGATGTTGATGGATCCTTTCGCTTTCCATGATAAACCAGGTATTTTTGCAACTCCTAATGAAGATACTGTCTTTAGACGTGGCCGGAATTGGAGACAATCTCCATTGTTTTCCAAAATACTGTCCGGAAACCTTTCTAAGAGGTTTGACAGTACTAAGATGGAAAAGTATGATGGGAGCAAGTATCCTGATAATCATCTGGAACAGTTTAAAAAATTTATGATGAACTTTGACAATGATGACAAATTTCTTTGTAGAGCCTTCTCTCAATCTTTTACGGGGAGTGCTCTGAAATGTTACAATAGCCTGCCACAAGGGTGTATCATAAACTTTGATACGTTTTGGGTGGCTTTCCGAAGGCAGTTTGTTGGAAGTAAGGAGGTGAAGGGAAATTGAGACACTATTATTCATTGTGCCCAAGAGCCAAATGAACCATTGAAAAAACTATATAAGTCGGTTCGTGAACACAAAGAATTGATTAGCTGATTGCTTTGGACAAGTAGAAATAGCTTCTCTGAGACAGGGTTTGAACCCTGACAATCTGGCCGATTCAGTAACCCGGAAGAAGGCCATGACGTGGGGCGATTTACTAAACCAAGTGGGAAAGCAAATCAATATGGATGAAACAAAAAATACTAGGATGCACAGGCAAGTGAAATCTGCCCGAGCTGCACCAAACCAGAACCAGAATAAGTCCGGATACAAGGCTAAGGAAGCCGGACAGGGTCCCAACAGGGCCAAGGCTCAATCTCACCCAGCTCCCACTCACAGCCAGCAGTCCAGAAATAAGCGAGGACCTTGGGTCCAACCGGAGTGGTTTTCCGAATTGAAAGAGAATGTGGCAATCATCTAAGACAAAACAAAATATGAGGTGCATTTTAGGAAGCCAACCACGCTTCAATCTCCCAAGGAAAGTTGTAATGCTTGTTTCTGTCAATATCATCATGATATCAGCCATAACACGGAAGATTTCATCGCTTTGAAACAAGAGGTGTAGAATCTGATTGAAAGAGGAAAATTGGGTGCTTATATTAAAAGAAGAAATGGGAATACGCCTGATAATCTCATCGGACTGGCCCAGCAAACAACGCAGGAACATCAGCTCCGGATGGGGCCATGGTAATTATTGAAAGATTCGATGTGGAATCAGAGTATTTGGATCCTGATCCAGCCAAGAATAAGGTGGGTGTAATAACTGAACATACCAAGACGGTGTCCGGGCTCATAAGTTTTTTTGAGTCACTTACCATATTTGGGAGAGACACCATGACTGCACCAACTTCTTCTTCAAGTAAGAGGCATGTTCACACCCTGTCTACTCAATTGGAGGGAGGCATGTCCTCCTATCAATTCCAAATTCCTTTTCCCTTCATTGTTTTTTATGAAGACGATTTGAGGGATATAGTTGGTCCTCATGAAGATGATGTGGTGATAGGAGCATCGATTGGGGTGATGAGTCCGGAATTATTCACCACCACTCACTGTGGAAACCGGACAGGGGTAATCCGCACAATAATTACCCACTGAAGTATCCGGATAGGACAAAAGTATTAAATCACTAAACACCTTTTGACTAAGCTAATTATTTATGCTTAATAAACTAATGGGTCTTTGAACTCGACCCGGTTTCATAGTTTGACCCGAAAGCCCATAGGGCCCATAATTAAGGGTAGAAATACCCAACCACTTTCATTAATGAGGGTAATGAACATTTAATACAACCAGACAGCTTAAATCTCTCACTACAAAACACTCAAACATTTAATACCCTCAAAATACCACAAAACATCTAACAAAATTACCCTCAGTCTAAAATAATCCTCACCAAATACTATTTTGTTTTCCTCTATCCTTCTTCATATAATTTATTAAAATTATATAAATTCGAGTTATATAGATAATATATACTAATTATATGATTTATTTTATACTGAATTATAACACATATTTCGTTAGGTTTTGTCATTCAAACTTTTAACTTGTTGATATCTATCAATAATGTTTTATAAATAATTTTATTTAACATTTTGATGCATTATTTGAAAAAAAAACCTCGGCTCTTGTGATTAACTAGCATATATTTTAATATATAATATTGATAGAACTAATTTTGAAACATCAAATATAGTTTATCATAAACAGGATAACAAACCTTTGGAACTTGTGATTAACTAATAAAGATATGATACAAAACTAATGGTTTTGCCTCTTATTCATTATTCGTGATTGATTGCTCATTTAAACTCCTTTTGATTCATAATAGTTTGGAATATTCCAATAAGCAAATCGGCGACTAACCTGGTAGATTTGGATCCAATGAATATTTTAACATTAGTATATTTTATATATGAAATTCAATTAATACCCCTAATTGTATTAAGTCACTGGTTTAACCACTTTGTGATCGAGGACAACAACCACTAAATTTATTTATCAATCTAGTCCATGTATTATTAGTTTAGGCTTAAGTATTGAGATTTTGGCCCAATATTTCACAATACCCAAATTTAACCCGGTTACCACACTTATACATTCACAAAACCTTTACATTTTAAGTCCAGTTGCTATTTTTAATTTGATTACTTATTAATTGGACTACCTTATCACAATTTAAAAATATATATGTAGCATACCATCTTCCACTTGGATCATCATATGTTATTCAAGAATATTTTTAACTTATATGGATCCCCTGAATCAATTGTTATTTAGTGAATAGTACAACCATGTACATGATAAATGCACAATAAAGTACTAAAAAACTTTATCTTGTAATGCGAACAATGGAATGCAACAATGATTACATTATTCTCAACAAACAATTACTTGAGCCAATAATAATGTGTAGTTGAAGAATATTACGAATATTATTGTACATATCTACTCTTAAATGATCCTACCTTAGAGATGTAGCAAAGTAACAAATGTCAATAAATTTAACCAAGCCATATATTGCAATAAACCTTGATGTGTAAAATTTTGCAAATATTTATTAGATCATATTACAAAAATCCCACAAAACTAACAATCCTAAAAATCAACTACACTCATGTTGATGGTGTATTCATGAAAAACCTTAAGAAGTACCGCATGTAAGAGGATCTTCTATCATGGAGTCTGTACCGATGTTTTTTATATTTATATGAAACCTCTTAATTCTCTTTTTCACAAATATGAAGTTTAAGTCTATTTGTTTGGACTTAGATATAAAACCTCTGAATTCCCTTATATTTTATCCATTTTGTGATCGAAGATCCGAACAACTAAATTAATTTATCAATTTAGTGTGTCAATTATACTAACTCATAATTATATATATATATAATATAATATTATAATACTTTATAAAAACTTATTTATGTTAAATATGAATATTTATGATGGACTATCTTATATTAAAATGAAATGTTTAAATCGGAGATCCGAAAGACTAAATTAATTTATCGAATTTAGTGACAAATGGTCCATGGACTTCCAAAAATCTGCTGGTAGTTCCTCGGCTATTCGGTTCGGATAAAGTTAGTCCTCCTGCATGTGTTGATTATCAGTTTTTGTGATAGATAGTCCATCAACTATTTATTTTCGATAAAGTTAGTCATTTGACTATCTATTTTTGATAAACTTAATCTCCTTGATAAAGATGAGCAATGGACTAACTTTATCAAAAAATAAATAGTCCATAGACTGGACTTTTGAAAATTTGAAGGTTATATGTCACTAAAATTGACAGTGTAGAGACTACCACCAGACTTTTAAAAATCCATGAACTATCTATCACTAAATGCAATAGTACATGGACGGCGATTTATACATCAAAGCGTGTTTAAATAAAACCAGATTTCACCTCATATTAGCATCAGTTGAACCTTGTTATTTATTTAGTTTGCATTCCCTTAAATTGAATATATTTAAATTACAATTGACTCATAAAAAATAAAGCAAATAAGACTTACTTTCTAAAAATATTATTCATATATACATCTAAATTGATAAAAATATTAGTTAATGTATTTGTATTAATGTTTTATGAAAACAAACACCCAATCAAACCAAGACTCTCTCGCATACCAAAATACTAAGACTCGCCCAATCATCAAATATAATTTGATGATATAGAGCTTAGCAAAGTCTTCATAAATTATTAGATTTCGATGATAAAAATGCTACTTAGATTTTTAGATAGTTGGAGGGGCATCAACAAAAATATAGGTTATAGATGGTTCACCTATTGGTCATGTTTGGTACTCATCCGGTCAAAAATAAATGCGCTCAAGCAGAGAATTGTGTCAGACAGAATATGATGTTGCCAAAATTCTCGGAGGTCGAACATGATGAGCCAACAGTCATACTCAAGGTAAATAATCTACTCTATACAACCTAGTTCAGAGTGCTCGTGACTCTTTGGATCAAGATAAGTCAGACTTGAATGGAGTGACGTTAAGGAACAGTCGGTGTGATCAATGGTAAGACCTAGTTCCGATCCTAGCTAAGGGAATAGGTAGGGTGGTCGAGTGAGTAGATAGATCCGCTATAAAACCTTTGGATGTTAGGTAACCCCAACCTGATTAGAGTGGGTGGATGGAAGTCAATTGAGAGGAGGTTAATGTGGTACTTTGTTCGAGAGGAGGATTTGTTAGAGTCGCAACCAAAGTGTCGCAACCAAAGTGTTACATCCCACATCGGTTCAACATACCTCAACGAGTATGAGGCCTTTTGGAAGTGGACCAAAAGCAAAGCCGTGAGGGCCTTCTGGCCCAAAACGGACAATATCATACTAGTGTGGGATCCATTGTTCTTAATATAATGGTTTCCATAATTGAAGAAATATAAAATTTAGGTTATACAATAGGTTCAAATATTGATCCATTTCGATAGTCGTGTCAGAGTAACCTAAAGGATGGACAATAGATGCGCACAAGAAAAGAGCTAACGGTGTCAGAGTGACCTAAAGGGTGAAGAAAATCAAACTGATTTGCTCCACTAAAACGTTGAATAATAATAGAACGGTTGATTAGTGTAAAAATCCTATAAAATTTAGGTTATACTATAGGTTCAAATATTGATCTGTTTTGATAGTCATCGACGTAGACAATAGATACGCACAAGAAAAGACCTAACGGTATCACAAAAAGAACTAACTCTGAACTAACCGTGTGAGAGTGACTTAAAGGATGGACAATAGATGCGCACAAGAAAAAAACTAATGGTGTCAGAGTGACGTAAAGTTTGAAAGAAATCAAACTGATTTGCTCCACTAAAACGTTGAAGAATAATAGAACGGTTTATCAGTGTAAAAATCCTTTTAGCGTGCAGGGGAAGTTATCGTAATACAGATTATTGTATAGTCGTCTCTAGTGAAAACATTGAAGCATCTTGTAGAGGAGAATTGAGGTGTAGTGAGTCTTTGTGTTTCATATGTAATTACTTGTTTCTAAAAAAAAATATGTATATATATATATATAAAATTTATGGATTTTTAGTTATTAGTTATATATTCAAATAAAAGATAAAAGTACATTTGTTCAAGTTCATGATCTAGTTGTATATTTCCGGTTGTATTTCAATGTGTTACAAAAGAAATACTTTTAAAATACTATCCAGTTCTGAAAATAGTCATACGGTTGTTGCATAATATTTTTGTAGTATATTAATGGAATTTACAACCTAATTTATACTAAGAACTAGATGGTATAAGTTAATACAATAGCATTATCTACCAACATATAATAACAGTTAATACAAGGATACTAAGTTTTGATGGTATTATCGTTATTCTTTTTTGGCTTGGACTATTTAAACGTTATACATAATTACAGATAATTCATTACTTTAGATATAACGTTTATATTTTAAAAAATAAACTATTCATTTTTATAACTAAATAACAGATGGTTGTCTATAACCGAGGCTTAAGATGATTCCAGTCTCGTAGAGTTTCCTCCGTAGGTTTTTTAACAAATGCCTTTTACACATGATGATCAGTAAAATACAAATAACAATAATTAAAATGATTGGTTTCAAGTTAAAGCAATTTTGTGGTTTTAGAATAAGAAACGTTCAAACGATCATTGTCAATAGATGGAACATGAGCTTGCGTCTCCTAAAACACTATTAGGTTAGGATCGTTTTTTTACTAAGCATGAGACTGAAAAAGAAAGTTGTAAAAGAGGAGAAAGAAAAGAACAAACCCTCTGGTAAGACCCATTTTCTTTTTTTGGGTAAAAAACACCCGTCGTCCTTCACGTTTGCCACTTGTAACAAGTTGGTCTCTTACCTTTGAGGCTGTAATAAAGGGGTCTCTATCGTTTTAGAAACCATAACAAGTTGGTCTCTTACCTTTGAGGCTGTAATAAAAGGGTCTCTATCGTTTTAGAAACCAAAATAAAACCATCCTTTTCGAGGTCAGCCTAACATTTGTTCCCATAAAACCAGCCTAACATTTGTTCCCATAAAACCCTATGACCAGCTGATGTAATACCCTATAACCAGCCACATCAACGATCACTGATGTGGCAGGAGTAAAAAAATTTAAAAACACCATTTACTTTCACCCAACCCCTTTAGCCCTAATTCGAAACCAAAACCCGACCCAATTAACCAAAATAACCTCGTTTGCCTTATTTTAATCCAGCCCATCAACCTGACCCAGCCTTCTTCAATCAAAACCCTTGTTCAATTGAAAACAGAATTTATTACTGATTTAATCTTACCATTTTAAATTGAAAACAGAATTTATTACTGATTTAATCTTACCATTTTAACACTCGATAACCCCGAAATCAAACATCAAGTAAAGTATTGTGGCAACTGCGAAGGAGAAGCTGGTTTAAGATTTTACTGGTTTCCTCGTCTGTAATACTAATAGTTTAAGATTATAATCGTCGTCGTCTGTAATAGTAAAAGTTTAAGAACAGAATCGTCAACGTTGTAGATATCGATCCGTAGAAAATTAGCCATAGTAGTGACGAAACTCGATTTCCCCGTACCAGAATCGTCGTGCAGTAGAAAACTATGCTTCCAAACTCGTCCGGGTCGGTTATAATACTGTTTCGCTTTCATGAAAGATTCCAGATCTGATTTGGATCCAATCGGAGTAGGATTTCGTTTGGTTTTTTGCCGGTAAAGAGTTTTGTGAAATCGGATTGCTCAATCGATGTTAGAAAATTCAAATAGAGGGAGATTTTGATGTAGAGTTGATTCTCTTGCATACTATTGTTGAATTGGGGAACTTTGAAGAACTGAGAAACATGGAAGCAATCTTCAATCCATCTCCACCATTTCTTGAGTATTTTACATGATCATTACGAAATCGATATTGAGAATTCAATTTAAGATATAGGTAAACAAGAAAATGATAGAGAAAGATTCGAACCAAGAGGATGGACAAGCTTGAACAAAGACTTATCCATGGCGGTTGATTTCAGTGGATTCTGAGAATTAGGGTTTGGTGATTTGGATGAAATGTGTCTTCTTTGTTGGTAAATCAGAGTCATTTTATTGACGTCTAGGAACGGTTTCTTTTGAAATTGGCAACCCAGACCTTTTTAGGGTTTCACGATTGTTTTGTTGGTTTTGAAGAGAACGACTAGAATCAAGAAAAAACAGTAGCCACGATGAAGAGTAGAAAAATAGATTTAAGCGATTCAACGTCTTTATGGTTGTTTGGTTGTCGCTATAAAAAGCGATTTGAAGAGATTTAAAGCTTTTGTTAGGAAGAAGATGTAATTGGGTTGGCTTTTGGTGAAAAGGATTTTGGAGTAAAAGGGGTGGATAAGAGACGTCTAATCACCCCTTTCACTCCAAAATCCTTTTCACCAAAACCCGAAGATGTAGGGTTTGGATCTAGGGTTAGAAGATGAGCTGGATAAGAGATGTCTCTTGGGCTAACAAGGTTATAATACTTAATGGGCCGGGTTTAAGGTTTGGAAATAGAGTAAAAGTAAAAATTATTTTTATTTTTATTTACTGCTGCCACATCAGCGTTCCACGTGGATCGCTGATGTGGCTGGTCAAATGGTATTATGGGAACAAATGTTAGGCTGACCTCAGAAAAGATGGTTTTATTCTGGTTTCTAAAACGATAGGGACCCCTTTATTACGGCCTCAAAGTTAAAGGACCAACTTGTTACAAGTGGCAAACGTGAACGCGACGGGTGTTTTTTACTTTTTTTTATTGTTTTTTTTTCTATTTTTTTTCTTATGCACTTGTATATTTTCTTTTATAGATTTATTTGTTCAACTTATTCGACTTTGTTTCTTCTTTTAGTTTGGATATGCTTACCATTTACAGAAAACCTTTTATCCAAACCAAAATTTAAAAATAGGATTTTAGTTTTTTTTTAATAAAAAATCTAATTAAATCGAATTAAAAGTATTACAAAATAAGACTAAGGACTAAATTTGAACATCAACCTAAAAGAGGACCTAAACTAATTAGGCCTTAAGGAAAAAACCTCCAAATTAAAACAAACCCTAGATTGACTATATGTCGTCTTTAACCTATCATTGTTTGGGTGATTTGGAATACAAGAAATTATAGAAAGCATAATGATCATGTTATCAGATCTTATAACATGATTGATCATGTTATTTACATTCTCATGGACTCAGACATATCTCACATACTCAAAAGGAAGCACTGGGGAAAATATGGTACTATTAGGCCATCTATAGGTTTCCTAAATCATCTAGGTAAACCTAGAATTTATCTTTTCCTTCGCTGGATCAACCCTAAGTCCAATAGATACAAGCTCAACTCAAATGGAGCTTGTAACATATTCAATGAATCCAGTCGGGGAGGAATTGTGGGGGAGGAATTGTGAGGGACTGTAATGGTCTAATTATATTTTGCTATATAAGGCTTTATGGCAAGAGTACTCCCATTGTGGCTGAATGTATGGCGTTTCTTGATGGGTTGATTCTTTGTCAAGCTAAATATATCGATATTGAAACTAATTTTTTTCTTCTATCTGAGATGATCCTTAGAGGAAAAACTTCATGGTTTCTAATCCCAATCATCTCCTGTTTCCGGAAATTTATATCGTCCCATATGAATTTGATTCATATATTTCGAGAACATAATAAAGCGGCCAACTAGATTGCCAAAGAAACGCTCAAATCCACTCTAGAATGGAGTTTAGCAGAGACAAGCCCCAAATTCTATTAGGGCTATCACGTTTATTGAAAGCTTGGGTACTGGATACTTGAGAAGAGATCTTAATGTATGAGATAATTTGAATCCAAAAGAAGCGTACCTTGTCACCAAATATCTTCATGTTACTGATTGTCTATAGTGTTTCCTCTCCTCTGATTCTCTATTGTGTTTCCTTTTCTCTGATTCTTTAAAAAAAATCGAATTCGTCTGGAGATTTGGTTCCATTGTTTGAAGAGAGTGGAAGATGAAGAGATTTCTTCGTAACGGAGAGTCTGATTTTCATTTCTAGCTTCCTATTGTAAAATCTGTCTAAAAATTACTTGTTCTTAATCTCGTCTAGAGCTTTTCGATGTAACATAGACAAAGACTCTTTATAACTTGATTTGTGAATAAAATTTTCAATTTTAAAAAAAATATAGTGACCGGTCCAAGTTTTTCCGTGTAACCAAACAAAAACAAAATCAAACAAAATTCAACCGGTAAACGTAGAAGAACATTAATGGTAAAGAAAGGAAAACGATATAGAGTTTTTTTTAATTTGAAGTCGATGTAGAGAAGTAATAATATACTCGAAACTTAACATAAATGATAAAAACTGAAATAAATGATAAATAGATAGTAAAAAGATTTAATTAAATTTCAACATTAAAAAATATCAAATTAATGGTCAAAAGCCATTTATAAATCTATAAATAAATAAAATATTTTTAATTTGCACATTTTCTTTAGTCTCATTCTCGTGTCCGAAGAATTGCAGACTAGCTACATACTTTTGGTGCCAAAAACCTCACAACTTGTGTATATTTAAAAATATCAAAACCTCCTCACCAATATGACTAAATCATATAGAATAACACGACTAGACCCAATTTGACTAAATGATATAGAATGTCACGATTAGAAATATACAAATAAAGTGTCTAGACATCAAATACTTTTTCTTTGTTATTCTAACATGTTAAACACTAGAATAGCGCAAGAAAATGGACCACATCCTTATCCCTACCACCATGACACACTTTAGACGGAATATTATTACGCATATGATTACCTCAAAACACAGAAGAAAAATCTAATTGCCAAACTATCAAAATAACAAACGATTACAGTACCTAGTTCCCAGTTTTAACCAAAAACTCACGTCAATCCAAGATCATGCATCAAACCACATAAACCATTAAGACAAAAAGTGACAATCCAAGATTTATATTTAAAATTGAGAATTATATTCAAAATTGATGAAGATCAAAAAGAATCCAATTGTTTAATCCTTATCAGTTATATATAATGACAAACATTTAACAGATTTCATACTTTTAACATAAGGAAATACATACATAAAAAACAAGCTATTTCATGAAATCAATCTATAAAAAAATATATCAATATAACAGTGATTAGTTCAAAAAAGGGCTAAAAATTTTGGTTAGTCACCAGACTTTGTCATGTATATCAAATATGTCATTGCTGTTTTTTTTATCAAAACGATCAATTTTGTTGGCTTTTTGTTACATCTGTGGTCACTCACGGGTGACCACAGATGCAAATCAAGACAAACAAAAGTGACCACATATGCAAAATGAAACCAACAAAAATGACTGTTTTGATACAAAAAAAACATTAGTGGCATTTTTGATACACATGACAGAGTCCGGTGACTAACGAAGGTTCTTAGCCTCCAAAAAGATATGAGAAAGAATCCTCAGGTAGTTTCCTTTGTTCACCTGTTACAAAGAAAGAAGGTATAAGAAAGAAACGAGACAAAGAATACAAAAAAAATTGATCACATAAAGTCTCGAAAGATGAAAGTTTTGAATACAAAAGGTTTGATGTCTACCAAACTATTGCAGCAAAAAGTTGCTGCTACATCTACTAATACTAAATGACTATTTCGATACTGAATTGGAATGTCCGTGGAATTGGAAACAAATAAATATCCAAAGGTTGAATTCTATCAATAGATCTGAAAAATCCGTGTTTATGGCTCTTGAAGAACCTATGGTTGATAATCTAAAATGGTTGTTATTGCTAAGAAGCTGAGGTTTCAAAGATTCACAAGTAACATCAGTAACAAAGTCTGGGTTTTGTGGGTTTTGTGGAAGCAAGATTTTAATGTGGATATATATTCTAGCTAATGAAGATCAGTTTATCCATCTTAATGTTAAGCATTCTGGTTTAAACAAAGATTTTAGAGTGTCTGTGGTTTATGCTAAATGTAAAAGGGTTCTCAGAAATATTTTATTGGAGAACCTTAGGATTATTGAACACGGTAGAATGGAATGGATAATTTCAGGGCTCACATCCTAATTCTAATTCTAATTGCAAGACCAGAGGCAATTTGAATGTAACTTTTGTAGCTTTTGGTCTCCTCATCTTTTGCAATGGTTCTTCTGCTTTAGTCTCCATTATTCGTGATTTCGTGGCTCATTATAAAGATAAGTTACGCCAACTAGTGAATAAAGAGAAATTCAAGCTAATTATTTCTTTCAAAATGATCCTTAGTAGAATATATAACCTTGAAAT
Organism: Limnanthes douglasii subsp. nivea; assembly: GCA_036936605.1. NCBI lineage: Eukaryota > Viridiplantae > Streptophyta > Magnoliopsida > Brassicales > Limnanthaceae > Limnanthes > Limnanthes douglasii. The sequence goes on from JAUPFV010000001.1 coordinate 341,688,753, forward strand.
GATGTCTGGTTTCAAGCACAACTTCTTGCCTTTCAAGTACCCGGGAATCACAATTAACATAAATAATAAGGTTGACATTTTGATTATTTGGTTTTCAAAATCATACATAAAATATCTGAGTGGGACAAATTTGTTTTGTCTTTTGGTGGTGGACACACTTTAATCTAATCTATTCGTACTACATACCTTATTTATACCATTCAAAACTCATTTTATGGAACCCTGGTATTGGTATGGTAGACTTTTGGCTTGACAAGTGGTGTTCTACTCAACCCTTTACTACCTTTAATGTGGAGAATGACAGATCTGACTATGAAAATACTATGGTAAAAGATTTTTGGGTCAATGGTAGTTGGAACAGAGAGTTGATTGGTGATTATATTTCTTATTCTAACTTTCTAAATATCCATAAGATTACTTTTAATAGTTCCCCTGACTATCATATTTGGACTCTATCCTTAGATGGATAATTTAACATAAAATTAACATGGGAAGCTTTTAGAAAAAGAGGTAACAGTTCTAACCTTTTTAAGAAGACTTAGAATTCTATTATTCCCCGTAAATGCTCATTCACTTTGTGGAGGATTCTTCATGGTTGCTTGCCTATTGATTATGTCCTGCGAAAGAGGAAACTAATATTAGCCTCAAAGTGTCAGCATTGTGATACTCAGAAACTACAAAACACACTTTTGTGGAGATCCTAGTTTTGGAAATCTAAAAAAGTTGTCCATCTAAGTTTTATCCTCCCTCCTATTATTATTTGGGTGATTTGGAATACAAGAAATTATAGAAAGCATAATGATCATGTTATCAGATCTTATAACATGATTGATCATGTTATTTACATTCTCATGGACTCAGACATATCTCACATACTCAAAAGGAAGCACTGGGAAAATATGGTACTATTAGGCCATCTATAGGTTTCCTAAATCATCTAGGTAAACCTAGAATTTATCTTTTCCTTCGCTGGATCAACCCTAAGTCCAATAGATACAAGCTCAACTCAAATGGAGCTTGTAACATATTCAATGAATCCAGTCGGGGAGGAATTGTGGGGGAGGAATTGTGAGGGACTGTAATGGTCTAATTATATTTTGCTATATAAGGCTTTATGGCAAGAGTACTCCCATTGTGGCTGAATGTATGGCGTTTCTTGATGGTTTGATTCTTTGTCAAGCTAAATATATCGATATTGAAACTAATTTTTTTCTTCTATCTGAGATGATCCTTAGAGGAAAAACTCCATGGTTTCTAATCCCAATCATCTCTTGTTTCCGGAAATTTATATCGTCCCATATGAATTTGATTCATATATTTCGAGAACATAATAAAGCGGCCAACTAGATTGACAAAGAAACGCTCAAATCCACTCTAGAATGGAGTTTAGCAGAGACAAGCCCCAAATTCTATTAGGGCTATCACGTTTATTGAAAGCTTGGGTACTGGATACTTGAGAAGAGATCTTAATGTATGAGATAATTTGAATCCAAAAGAAGCGTACCTTGTCACAAAATATCTTCATGTTACTGATTGTCTATAGTGTTTCCTCTCCTCTGATTCTCTATTGTGTTTCCTTTTCTCTGATTCTTTAAAAAAAATCGAATTCGTCTGGAGATTTGGTTCGATTGTTTGAAGAGAGTGGAAGATGAAGAGATTTCTTCGTAACGGAGAGTCTGATTTTCATTTCTAGCTTCCTATTGTAAAATCTGTCTAAAAATTACTTGTTCTTAATCTCGTCTAGAGCTTTTCGATGTAACATAGACAAAGACTCTTTATAACTTGATTTGTGAATAAAATTTTCAATTTTAAAAAAAACATAGTGACCGGTCCAAGTTTTTCCGTGTAACCAAACAAAAACAAAATTAAACAAAATTCAACCGGTAAACGTAGAAGAACATTAATGGTAAAGAAAAGAAAAAGATATAGAGAGTTTTCTTTAATTTGAAGTTGATGTACAGAAGTAATAATATACTCGAAACTTAACATATGAAGTTCTGAACAACAATAACTCGAAACTTAATATATGAAATTCTGAATAACAATAACGAATATAACGCAATCCATTGTTTGAATTTTCCCTACGGTAAAATTTATAAGATGAAAAAATGGTGAAGAAAATGCAATATATATATTGGATTTACATTCGGGAGTCCGCCTTGTTTTTAGAATTTTTGTTTATTATTGCTGGTTCTATTTGTATTTTTTTTCCAATGAAAAAAAAAACATAATATAATATATGTCTTTAAATAAATAATTTTAAAAAATAATAAAAGTTAGTTATTAGAAATATAATTTCAAATCTTTATTTTAATTTTATTTTTTATTGTTTTATTCACTGCGTATTTATATCTAATATATATAATAAAAATAGGTGTGATATTTTGTATAAATTTTTGAAATTTCGATTTGAATATAAACCACATAAGATGCAAAAAGATTGCAGCATTTTGTAACGAAGCATTCAGGTGTAGTGAGTCTTTGGGCTTTATGTGTTCGTTTTCCTTGTTATAAAATCATACAAAGCTTAGATTATTCCCTCATATTCCGGAACTTGAATACACTAAAAATGTAAACGTGTACACACAAGTTAGATGTACCTTTAAGTCATACACTCGTTTGAGATACATCGGTTTGGTGACTTTCAAAGAATATCACAGGAGTATGTTGCTATTCCGTGCTCGGTGAGAAACGAAATGTATCGTAAAAAGTACCGTGGTAGAGCTGTTCCGCGCTCGATGAGCAATCGAGAGTGCCATGGGTCTAATGCCGGTGTTTTGAAGATGAGAGTGTCGTGGGTCCGGTTGGCTGTGACGGAGTCGGAACTGGCAGAGAAGACCGGTAAGCATACTGGAGCCGATTCGATTTCAAGCAGCTGGACGGAATCGGCAAAGAAGTCCGGCAAGCAGTATCATGGAGGAGATTCGAATCAAAGAAACTGGTCGAAACCGGCAGAGAAGGCCGGAAAGCTCCCTGGAGGCGTCTTGAACTCTAACAGCAAATTAGGGTTGATTGGTTCAATTTGGGTAGAAAATAAAGCCCAGACTTATTCGTTGAGTCGTATTGGAGTTGGTTTGGGCTTTGACCCAAAAGAGAAGTCCGGTGCTGATTCTTCATTGGACTCACCGGTTGGTTTGGGCCTAGACCTTTTTATTGGGTCACTTTTCATAGGCCCATCGTTTCTGCCCCAGCCCACAGCCGTCTTGAGACAAATTTCAAACCATCCTCTTCCTTTGGGCCGGGTTTCTAAAATTTATGGGCCCACTCATATCCTTTCTATTGAAAGGGCTGGTCCAAAAGGCAAGGGTAAAATGGTAATATCCTCCAACAGGATCTTCGGCTGACTCACTGTAAGTATTTATATATGAATATTGTATCTTGGACATTTTATTCTCAGTAATCATATATCCTTGATAGTTCTCATAGAAACTAAAGTCCAAATTCATAAAATTGATCATACGATTAGTAAAATTATGCCCTTTTGGCACGTGCTTACTAATCATGAGACCCATCCCCTAGGTAGAATTTGGATTCTCTGGAACCCTAGTGTTATTACAATAACTAGAATTTCCCAAACTCCCCAACTAATCCACTGTATAGCAAAATGTCATAATTTTAGAGCTACTTTTAAGCTCACTGCTATTTATGCGTTTAACGATGCAAAAGACCGTATCCCCCTCTGGAAGGATCTCTTTAATATCTCCAAGTTGGATAACCACATCACGTGGGTTTCCCTTGGAGATTACAATGCGATTCGTCATCCAAGTGAGCGGCTTGGATCCTCTGAGGGTTGGTCTTCAGCTATTGACGATTTCAACAACTGTTGCTACCAATGCGAACTTAGTGATCTTAGATCTACTGGTTTTCCTTTCACTTGGATTAACAAGCAGCCTGCTCACCCAATTCTTTCTAAAATTGATCGAATTCTGGTCAACCCAGATTGGGATGACCTTTTTCCTATGTCCAGTGTCCATTTTGGATACCTCCGTACTTTTGATCACACCACGGTCACTCTTAATCTTGGTCTCCCCCGTCCTAGGAGGAAAAAACCTTTTCGCTACTTTAATATGTGGCAATCCCATCCCCAATTTAAGGACCTTGTTTCCTCGAGTTGGAATGCCCCTACTTCCTCTGGAGGTATGAGGATAGTCTCGGATAAGATTTCTCGCCTTCAAGCGGTACTTGCTTCTCTTAACCGCAAAGAGTACAGCGACATCTCTTCCAGAGTCTCTCATGCGCAATCTGATCTGTTTGAGGCTCAATCAATTATAACCAGTGATCGCCTCAACCCTCTCATTGTTACTAAATAATCAGAGGCTTCTAATCGCTTTACCTTTTTCAGTCGGGAGGAGGAATCCTTTCTCAAGCAGAAATATAGAGAAAATTGGATCAAGCTGGGAGACCGGAACTCCAAGTTTTTTCATAATAGCATCAAAGCCCGACTTTTCCGTAATAAAATTATCTCGATCTCTGATAATCAGGGAGAAACGATCACCTCCCCGATTAGAATTTCTAACGTCTTTGTGGACTTTTTTGAGAAATCCTTAGGTACAAAGCATTCTGCATTCTATCCTGGTCTTGATAGAGTTTCGACTCTGATTTCTTCCTTCGTTACCCAATCTGATAAAGAGTCAATGATCAGTGAGATATCTAATGCGGAAATTAAATCGGCTCTTTTCAGTATTGATAACGACAAATCTCCTTGTCCTGATGGTTTCAATTCTAGTTTTTTTAGAGCTACTTGGAATATATTTGGCCCTGACATCTGTAAAGGAGTCCAAGAGTTCTTTCTCTCTGGAACTCTGATTGATTCTTGGAATGCGACCTCTATTGCTCTTATCCCTAAAAAGGCTTCTCCTTCGGGACCCGCGGACTATAGACGAATTTGCTCTTTGTAATGTTGTCTATAAAATCATTTCTAAAATTCTGGCAAATAGAATCAAAATTGTCTTTCCTTACCTTATTGACACTTCCCAATCGGCTTTCGTCGCGGGAAGGAATATTTCTGATAACATCCTTCTGTCCCAGGAACTCCTGAGGGGTTACAACAATAGTGGTAAATGAAAAAGGGTTGCCCTAAAAATAGATATAATGAAAGCCTTTGATAATGTTCGATGGCACCTCATTCTTGACATTTTAGTTGTAATGAAATTTCCTGAGCAGATGATCACTTGGATAATCAAGTGCATCTTTACCCCCTCCTACTCTATAATCATTAATGGAGATCTTCATGGGAATTTCAAAGGTAAAAAAGGTCTTCTCCAGGGTGACCCTCTATCCCCCCTTCTCTTTGTTCTTGTTATGCAAGTACTTTCGAGCATCCTTAAAGAGAAAAGCCTGGATCGAACTTTCTGTTTTCATTGGAAATGTCATAAACAGAAAATCATCAATCTCTGTTTTGTAGATGACCTAATGATTTTCTGCCATGGTGACACTCGATCCCTCAACCTTATCAAGGATGCTCTGGATGATTTCTACTCTCTTTATGGTCTCAAAGTTAATCCCTCGAAAAGTCATATTTTCTTCTCGGAATTGACCATCACCTTCGGTTGAATCTTTTAACAATTTTGAATTTCCCTGAAGTTTCCCTCCCGGTTAAGTATCTGGGAGTTCCTCTCATCACTGGTAGACTTACCCATGCAGACTGTCGCCCCCTCCTGCACAAAATAACCTCCATAATTGATTCTTGGACTACCAAACACCTCTCCTATGCTGGTAGACTCCAACTCATCAAATCGGTCTTATTTGCAGGTCAGGTCTATTGGTCCTCGATTTTTATTCTGCCTTCTAGGATAGCTAAAGAGTTAAACCAATATCTCCGTCGCTTTCTTTCGTCAGGTTCGACTATGAAAATTTATGGGGCCAAAGTTTCCTGGTCGACCGTCACCATTCCCTATAAAGAGGGCGGCCTTGGGATTCTAGACTTAAAACTCTGGAATCAGGCGGCCGTCCTTAAGCACCTTTGGTCTATCATTAGTAATAAGGCTCAATCTATCTGGTGCGAGTGGATTAAAGTTGAAAAGATAAAAAATAAAAAAAAATTGGGAAGTTGCTTTGAATTCCTCGTCCACTTGGATTTGGAGGAAAATTCTTCGTCTTCGTCCTTTGGCTCGTAATTTATACAGGGTGGCTACTGGAAACGGTCAGAACACTTCTTTCTGGCATGACCCATGGCTCCTTTCGTCGTCCCTTGAAACCCACTACGGGACTGAAGTCATATGCGACTCTCGATTGGGAAGCAGCTTAAAAGTTTCAGAAATTATCAGCAATGGTGAATGAAATTGGCCTGAAAATCTGAGATCGGCATGAGCGCGCAGCAGAGGACACTTGGATGAAATTCACAAGCTAATTCTATCCCTTCCCCATCCGAACATTCTATCAAGGGATGTTCCCTACTGGACGGCTAAGGCAGGAAGTATCATCTTTACCATTAAGGATACGTATAATTTCCTCCGTTCGCCTACCCCTGAAAAGGGATGGGCGGGTTTAATTTGGAATAAATTTAATATTCCTCGCCACTCTTTTATTTCTTGGCTGGCTATCAAGGACAAGCTTGCAACCAAAGACAAGCTTCGCAGCTGGGGTTATAATATCCCAGACTATTGTCTTTTATGTCACTCTGATTCAGAAACTATATCTCATATCCTCTTTGAATGTAGTTACTCCTAGAGTATATGGACTTACGCAGTGTCAAACTTGGTTTTTCTTTCACTCTTCTTGTTGGCAATCTTGGATTATCGAGGCATCAAGATGACCTAATACTCGACATCAGAGTATTTGGCATACTTGTTTCAATGCGGTTATCTACCATATTTGGAAGGAGCGGAATTCAAGAATTTTTGAATCCCTCCATCTTTGGCCTCTTCTATTTCATATCATATCTTATCGGATCTCCGATTTAGATTTCATGGTACCAAGATTAACTGGTAAGGTTCTGGTATTTATCTCTAACTTACTCCTTCTTGTGATATATGTACTCGCTGTCTGGACTGGAGCGTGGAGTTCGATTGGGACGATCATGGAGTAACCACACAGTCACCTCAGTTCCTTGACATTTTCATGTTACATGCTTATGTTACTATTCGGAAGTCAAAATTTGGACACCTCTTTTTGCTCTAGATTTTTAATTACTGTAAGCTTGAGGGGTATACCCCAAAACTATGTATGAACTTTTCAAATTAATTTAAGTTTTCATTTCACCAAAAAAAACATCCCAAGTCTTTTATATGTGTCAGTTGTATAATGGTAGCTGTTATCTTTTATTTTTTATAAAAAAATTTCTTTTGTTTTAAAAAATACAATAAACAAGTTAATTTAATCAATCATATTTTAATCCTATTTTATCCTTTGACTTTCCAAGTTACAAATAATTAAAAAATAAAAATTTAATATATACTAAGCACAATAAATAATTGAATCCAGCCCACGTCCAGCCACTCAGATCCGGCGCAATTTCTTTTTTATAAAAAATTATTTTAATTTTGATAAGTTTATGTTGCATTTAGACTAGGGCTGTCAACGGTTCTCCGGAATCGAGAACCGGATCGGGACCGAACCGATAAGGACCGGACCGAGAACCGGATCGAACTTTAACGGTCCGGTTCGCGGTTCCATTCTAAAAACTGAAAATCGATAAGGAACCAAAACAAAAAACCAATTAGGAACCGAACCGATAGAACCGATAAACCGATAGAACAAATAAGGAATCGAACCGATAAAACCGATATGACCGAAGGAACCGATACGGAATCGAACGATAAAACCGATAAACCGGTAGAACGGATAAGAAATCGGACCAATAAAATCGTTAAAACCGATTATTTATTATTATTATATATTCTTTTATAAATTATATACCAAAATTAGTAGTTAATTACCAATTTTTTTAAGAAAATGAAAGATCAACTTATAAACTTTAGTTTTTATATATTTATTTAAATAAAAAATAAAAAAATGATTTTTAATTGATTTTTTTTTAAGTGGACCGAACCGGACCGAAACCGGACCGAACTCGGACCGGACCGAACCGAACCGAAAACTTAACGGTTCGGTCCGATTCCAAAAATTAGAACCGAAAGCTTAGCGGTCTGGTTCGGTCCGAACCGATAAACTTAGCGGTCCGGTCCGGTTCCTTCAAAACCCAGACCGAATCGAACCGATAACAGCGCTAATTGAGACAAGAAAAACCTTCTTTCACATTCTTCTCCCTTCCTCTTACTTGAAATAATATTAATTATATTATATTTAAATTTTATAATAAATTAAGATTATAAATTAATTTAGTATTAATTTCTTTAACTTATCAAATCTTTTATTAATAAAAAATACTTTTAATATTTTACTTTCAAAAAATACTTTTAAAAGAAATTCATCTAACATTTTTTTTATTTGTAACATATACTCTAAAAAAAATTATTAAATTTTTCTTTTTATTATTCTTTAAAATTTAAATTTACATTATTTTTTAAAATAAAAATACTTCCCTAACAAAAAAACATATTCAAAATCCAAAAAGTCATTTATTTTAATATGAAAAGTGGAATTTAAATCATCTAATAATATTATACCTACAAATTTCTTTAATGTAATTTTTATTAAAATCAATGTTACGTAACAGTGTTTTAATTCTAAAATTATTTTCTTAAACTAAAATACTTTAATATCAAGTCATCTAATAACAATAATATTTAATTTTACATATTTTTTCCTTTTTTGTTTTCACATCAAATATCTGATTTGGTAAATGGAATATCCGCTTTGCTACATTTACGGAAAAAATACTATCGTTGCTGAATCTGATATGTGATTCGCCCATCATCAAATTTTGGGGATCGAGATCTCATAATATATGGTTCAACAAAGTCTTCATAAATCATTAGATTTAGATCATAGAGCTGCGATTTGGATTTTTCGATAATTAAAGAGAAGTCAACAAAAATACAGGATGAGGAACTTGTTGATATAAACATTAGATAATACGATGGTTTTCATAATGGTTTTCATAATCAGTCTCGATCCAGTTTGGTACTCAATAGCGTGGACAATTGATGCGCTCAAGTAGAGAATCGCGTCAGACTGACCCAAAGGTAAGACGATTATTTCAAAGGGTGGATGCGCTCATATAGAGAATTGACCCAAAAGTAAGACAATTATTCCAAATGGGTGGTCTAAAATCAAATTGATTTTCTCATCTAAAATATTATAGAATAACGTGATTGTTGTACAACCAGCCATCCTTCTTAAAATTAAAATATTTTATTTTTATATTTATATTTATATGCCGTTCTTTTATCAATTTATAACATATAAAATTTTATCTCTCTCAATTTTATATATCTCTCTCTTCTCGTTCTAACAGTTTTAGCAAAGCTACTTTTTTTAAAAAAAAACAAAAGTGAACTTGATGGATTCCGAAAAATTTGTACAACCAGTCATTCCACGCTTTGATGGTCACTACGATCATTGGAGCATGCTCATCGCAAACTTCGTGAGGTCCAAATAATGGCTAAAAAATATAGCAGGTCCCCTATGTTTGTCAATTGTATCACGTCAATCTTTTTCTTTTACTTTTGTATAAACGGGTCCCCTACGTTTTACCAACGTAACAAATAGTTCATTTCCCGATAATGCGAGGGACCTATTTATTACAACTTAAAAACGTGAGGGACTTGTTTATTACAAGCGTAAGGACTTGTTTATTACAGAAAATGATCTGTTTGTTATGTGTTTAAAACGTAAGGGATCTGTTTATGCAAAAGTAAAGGAAGGGGACCGATGTGAGATGATTGACAAACATGGAGGATCTGCCATATTTTTTACCCTCTAAATAATATTTAGACGATTGTTGTTTCCAGAGAGAAGCAGACCCAACATAAGGTGTTGTGTTGACACATATCGAGAAAGCAGAGTTGGAAGGTGTTGTGTTGACACATGTCGAGAAAGCAGAGTTGGAAGTGAGAAAGCTAAAAGATTTGAAGGAAAAAATTTATATTTTTTAAGAAATTACTTGGCCCATCTTGGAAACAATTCTTAGCAAATAAACTTCCAAGATATTTGGGATTCCATGAAGAAAAAATATGAACACTCTACTAGAGTGAAACGTGCACAGTTTCAAGCTTTGAGAAGAGATTTTAAGATTCTACAAATGGGGGATGTAAATCTGTTACCAGCTACTGACGCACTACGAAGATCAACAAAATACAATTTCATGGTGAGAAGATGGAAGATGTTACCATTTTGGAGAAAATACTATGTTTTCTAACACTAAATTTTGATTATGTTGTGTGTTCAATTGAAGAATCGAAAGACATAAATACGTTCTCCCTTGAAGAACTACAAAGCTCATTGGTTGTTCATTAAGAGAAGATAACCCGAAGTTTAACTTCAGAACAGAAAGCTTTGAAGGCTTCTATCCCTACTCATTTTCCAAACTCTATAAGAAGAGGTAGAGCTAGCTGAAGATGATGTAGATAACAACATGTATTCCAAAACCAATGATGATCAATTTTTAGGCAGAGCCAGATGACAAGATCAATATTTTGATACATCCAAGGTAAAGTGTTTTAGATATCATAAATTTGGTCATTATTGTTCTGAATGCTATGGTAAGCTTCCTAATGACAACGAAAAGGAAGATCAATCAAATTTTGTTGAAAATAAAAAAGTATAAACTTTATTGATGACTGTCAAAGCTAATCACAATCTGAGTATGATGTTTGGTATGTGGATACGGGCTGGAGTAACCACAAATATGGAAATAAGTCTTTTTTTTCTTATTTAGATGAAATATGTCATTCTATAGTAAGTTTTGGTGATAGGTAAATTGTGAAGGTGATGGAAATGGTAATATTAAGATAAGAACCAATAATGGTTTTGTGAAAATAATCTCTTATGTTTTTTACGTTCCTCACTTGAAAAGTAAGTTGTTAAGCGATGGTCAATATCTAGAAGAGGGTTATGTAATTGCTATTCAATGGGGGTGTTTGTGACATTTATGATTATACTGTATAAGCTATTGATGTTGTGCATATGAGTTCAAACATGTTGTTTCCATTAAAGATTGAGAGATTACAAACTTATTTGGTAGCTGAAGTAAAAGATCCTTCTTGGTTGGCATTTTCGTTATGGTCATTTAAGTTTTAGTGGTTTGAAGACTCTTCAACATAAAAATATGGATACATGCCTTTCTCATATTAGTATTCATTCCCAAGTTTGTGAAGAATGTGATGTTGGAAAACAACAACATTCTTAATTTACCCAAGAGAAGTCATGGCGAGAAATAGAAGTTTTGGGGCTAATTCATTATGATATTTGTGGCTCGATAACACTAATTTCTAACGGAGGTATTAGACACTTAATTACCTTTATTGATGGTAGTACTATAAAAACTTGGGTTTATTTTTTACAGAAAAAATAGAATATTTTTGTGCATTTAAAAGCTTCAAGGCTCTTGTGGAAAATAAAACAATAACCATTAAGACCCTTCAAACAGATCATGGTGGAGAATATTTCTCAACTGAATATGACGTTTTTTGTGACAATCATGGCATTCAAAGAGAGTTAAAAACTGCTTATACACTATAACAAAACGGTGTATCATAGAGGAAAAATAGAACCATCCTCGATATGGTGGGAAGCTTGTTGGCAGGAGGGAAAATTCCAAAATTCTTTTGGCCGGAGGCAGAAAATTGAAGTATTCATATCTTGAACAAAAGCCCTATATTTGGTGTTCAAAATATAACACTAGAGAAGGCTTAGAATGCAATGACACCACTTGTAGATTAGTTTAAAAAACGAGTTGCAATGCTTATGCGCATATCCGAGATGAGAAAGGGAAAAAACTTGATGATAAAGAGGAAATTATGTTTTTTTTGTTAGTGAAACATCTAAATCTTATAAATTTTCTAATCTATTAACTCAGGAAATCGTGACAAACCGAGACGTTGTCTTTGATGAGGAAAACACTTGGAATTGGAATAGGAAAGAAACTACTCAAGTTATTTTCGTTGACAATCATTCTGAAAGCAAACCCACTCTGGCAGTTGTTACGCCTCAAAATGCATCAGAAGTAACTCTAATAGTTGTTGAAAGTTTGCCAACAATAGCAGAATTTATTGATGTAGCAGCTTGATCTCTTCCGCGTTTTCGAAAAAGGCCCACATAGATGGAAGAGTATGACGTAACTATAATTGATGCTCCATTTACGTACTTTTCTTTATTTCCATATTATGATCCTACAATATTTAAAAGTGTTGTGAAAGAATAAAAATGGAGGAAGGTGATGGATGATGAACTTAATGTTATTAAAAAAAATGATACTTGAGATGCAACTGATCTTCTGGAAAAGCACAAAACCATTGGTGTAAAGTGGGTCTTAAAAAACCAAAAAGAATATGATGATATTGACAAGTATAAGGTGTGTTTGGTAGCTAAAGGATATAATCAAGAATATGAGATTTACTATACATAAGTTTTTGCTCCCATTGCAAGACATGATACAATCAGATTGGTTATCGCATTGGCGGCATAAAATTCTTGGCTAGTTTCTCAGCTAGATTTCATATCAACATTTTTTCATGGAAACTTAGAGGAACACTATTTGTAGTGAAATATTTTGGTCATATTAAAATTGGAAATTAGAATAAAGTATATAGATTAAAGAAAGATCTTTATGGTTTAAAACAAGCTCCACGAGCCCGGTATAGTCGCATTGAGGATTATATTTTGGAAAAAGACTTTTACAAAATGTCCATATAAGCATATATATTTTTATTAAGATTTGAGATAATGGGAAACTTCTCATTATTTGCTTATATGTGTACGATCTCATATTTACTAGAAATGATGGTGTTATATTTAAAGTATATAAGAATCCACGATAATTAAATTTCAAATGTCTGATCCTGGTATGATGCATTATTGCCTTAGCATAGAAGTAGTGCACCCAACTAATGGGACCTTTATTTCTCAAAGTAAGTATGTGCAAGATGTTTTGGACATGTTTCAAATTAATGATTGTACTCCTATAAACACTTTAACTGAGTTTGGCTTGTTGCTAAACCAAGATCATGAAGGGAAGAAGGTTGACAAAACACTTCACAAGCAAATTGTTGGCAGTTTGATGTATTTATCTGCAACAAGACCAGATATAATGTATTATGTGAGCATAATAATTAGATATATGGAGAAGCCAACATAAATGAATTTGTTAGGTGCTAATACATACCTTTGTTATTTGCATAGAACTAGAGATTTTGCATTGTTGTTCAAGGAGGGTAAAAAATTAAAAAATTGTTTGACAGTAATTATGCAACATATCAAGATGATCGAATGAGCACATCATGCTATATATTTATGCTGGACAGAGGGGCTATTTCATTCAAAGCTATTTAGTGGGTTAAGCCAAGTATTTATGTGTATCAACTTTTATTGAAAGCTCTTTATTGAGTTAGAGAAAAAAACCTAAGAATAACTTATTTGGCTTTAGGGATTTTGTATAATTGGAAGACCTATATATAGGTCGTTCTTTTTATCAATTCATAAAGCAGACAATTTACTATATCTTAATTTTATCTCTCTCTTGCACCACTTTATAAATGACATAAGATGTAAAGACATTGCAACATCTTATATTGAAGCATTCAAGTGTAGTGAGTCTTTGTGTTTCATGTGTTCATTTTCCTTTGTTATAAAATCATACAAAGCTTAGATTATTCGGTAATGTCCAGGGAACTTGTATAGACTACTACATGTAAACATATGAAATACTTGTTTCTAAATCACGCGCACGCTAGTTACATATAGGTTTAAATCACGCACACACATACACACGTCTGTCACGTATACGTTTAAGTCACGCACAGGTGTGACACGTTTAAATTAATTTCACGTTCAGATTAATGACACGTTAGTCACACGAATCAATTTTGTATTATATTAATAGTAAATAATATTATTTTATAATCAAATTCTAATATAAATTATGTATTATAACAAAAATAATTGAATAGGGTTAGTATATTATTATTATTATTAGATTTTGATTATTATTATGGTTAATTATAAATACTATAAGTGTTGTTATATTTTGATATTATTTGTCAGTACAAATGTTATTACAGTTTGATGAACAAATTGTTATATAAACTATATATTATAATTTTAAAATAGAATAAGCATGTTATAATTTTACTATTGCACTTTGGTTATTATTATGGTTTGATTATAAATACTACAAGCGTTGTCATATTTTGATATTAATTATTATTATAAGTATTGTTATTAGTTGAATATCAAATTGTTGTATAAATTATATATTATAATTTAAAAATAATATTATAATTTTAGTATTAGAGTTTTATTATTATTATTATTATTATTATTATGATTTGATTATAAATACTACAAATATTGTTATATTTTGATATTAATTATTACTAAGAGTGTTGTTATTAGTTGATAATCAAAGGTTTGTATAAATGATATATTATAATTTAAAAATAAAATAAGATTATTATAATTTTATTATTAAACTTTGATTATTATTACAGTTTGATTATAAATACTAATAAAAATAAGTATATATAAGCCGATCTAGGGGTAGACATGCCATGGACCTCTCTAATATAAAAATTGAAATTTACTTTAATAATATAGATCTTCTCTTAATTAGAAAATGTACCAAGTTTAAATTCTCCAAATGATACAAATTAATTTGTTTTGATTTTGTTAAGTGAAATTTATTTGTTTGAATTAATTGATTTGTACATAAAATGTTTGAGATTTATTTGTTGAATTGTTTAGATTTGTTTAACTGATTTGTTTGGATTTTAATTTGGTTAATTAGTTTGTTGGTTTGGTTTGTTTGAATTTATTTTAAAAAAAGAATTATTTGAATTGTTTGAATTTATTTAATTGATTTGTTTGAGTTTATTTAATTGTTTTGTTTGAATTTGTTGAATTACTTTTTTTGATTTGTTTGAATTTATTTAATTACTCTGTTTAAATTTGTTTAATTTATTTGTTTGAATTGGTTAAATTTGTTTAATTGATTTGTTTAAATCTATTTAATGTATTTGTTTGATATACTTATTTTGAATTTGTTTAATTGATTTGTTTGAATTTGTTAAATTGATTGTTTTTAATCTGGTTTAGTTGATTTGTTTCAATTCATTTGCTTAATTTGCTTTAAGTTATTCAATTGATTTCTTTGAATTGTTTAAGTTATTCAATTGATTTGTTTGAATTTTTTAAGTTATTTGTTTAAAATTGTTTAATTTATTTGTTTAACTTCAGTTTATTCGTTTGAATTTTTTAATTACATATTCTGACTTTCACTGTGATCATACAACTAAGAGTGATCATTGGAAATTTCGACTCAAAGTTTAGCAGGTTGTATGGACATATTTGGTATATTATGAAAAATTATAAAGTAACACTAGTTGTATCCTGAATTATGAAAGTTATTTTTTTTTCATGTTCTGAGGTGTCCTACCAATCACTATGGTCAAGGGATTTACTTAGTATAAAAGCATAAAAGAAAACCCCAAATATTATATTATGAAAACAATTCTGCAGTTTAGTTTTCAAACAATAACAAGAGCTTGTATAAGTCCAAACATATAGATATCAAGTTTGTTAAAGAGAAAGTTCTAACGAGTTTTGCCTCGTCAATATAAAACACATTGGTGTAGTACTACCCTTAATTTTTCAATAACATATAGAAGGTTTTAATAAATTAATCAAGATGGAGAAAAGGAAGAACACGATCTTAAATAAATAAATAACATTGATAACCGAAATTCAAAGTTACATATATAAAAAACTTACGTGAATACATTTACTTAATTTGTTAGTTATAAAATTTGTATTTACTTCAATCATATCTTTTAAAATAATTTTTAAATAATATTTTAAATAAGAATTTTTATCTTATTTATTTATATTTTTAAAAATATTTTTTAACTACCAATATATTATGATTTGCATTTATAAAATAACTAATGTTATATTTTCTAATATGCTCACGCATTTGTTGAACAATATATATTGAAATATTCTAAAACAAATTAATAAAATAATTTATTTATTATGTTTTGATACGAACTTATGATTTTATTTCAATATATTTTTTATATCAAAATTTTGATTTTAATTTCATATATTTTTTAAAATATATTTTATATAACAAATTTGATTTTACTTCATCTATTTTTAAGAATATCTTTTATATATTAAATTTGATTTTGTTTTATTTTATTTTTAAAATATCTTTTAAAATAATTTATTAAAATTTATTATTAAATATTATTTTTTTATATAATAAATAATATATATATGTCAAAAGTAATAATGAAAAACACTTCTTTTAAACGATAATTTAGAATTGAAACATCAGTGTCCATGCGTAATTCATTTATTCAGTTTGCTCTAAAGAGAGTCTATTCCATCAACCGTCCAACCTTGGACTATGTACCAATAGCTCGGAAAATGGCATCCTATACAACATACTTTATACATCTTTAATGCAAAACAAATTCATATTACCAATTGTAAAACAATTTTATAATGAACAATGTGTACTTTTAAAGGCTCTATATTCAACATTAAAAGAACTCCTAGACCATCTCTAACAGTTGAGTTGAGCTGCATCCGCTTCTATCAAATTAAATTATATGTAAACTACAAACAACAATAATCAAAATCATTTGTTTCAAGTTAAAGCAATTTCCAAAACATTTAAATGTTCATTGTCTTAGATGAACATGGAACATGAGTTCGTGTTTCGTGTTTCCTGAAACACTACTCTGGTTAGAAAGGTTTAAAAGAGGAGAAAGAAAAGATCAAACACTCATAAGACCAATCTGGTTCCTTTTATTGTTTCTAGTATTGTATTTATATTTTTTTTTCTTTATCATGCAATTGAATATATTTCTATACATTTATTTGTTTAATTTATTGGACTTTGTTTATTTTAATTTGGGTATTTTTTTAAGATCAATTTATCATTTAATGATAACCGCTTATCTAAAGCAAAATTTAAAAATAGAAAATTAACCAAAACTATTAACGATGTTAAGATTGAACCGGGGATAATCCACGATATTATTTTATGTAACTCAGATACACAGCAAATAAGCTATTTAAAAGGCGTGAGGAATATCTTATACTTTTTAAATTTTTAATATGAAATAAATAAACAAAATTACTATTAGTTTAGGTTGATAACTACCTATTGAAATAAAATTAAAATGTATAATATAGGATTCTACTTAGAGAGATGCTCTCTAAAGATTTCGTTTATAAAATAAAATTTTAAATTGAATTTTTTATATTTAAATTTTTTAATCTAAAGGTCAACAGCCATCTACAAATCTTAAATAAATAGAAGTTTTTGAATTTGTACCTAATCTTAAAAAGAATCTACTTCCAAAGAAAGCCTTATATGGCTACTATTCCCTCGTATTGGGACAAAAATAATCTAAGCTAACCAAATTGTCCAAGATGAGAACCATTATATTTTCTAAAGAAAGAAGCATGATGCTATTTAAGTATTTTTTTTGAATGAAAATTTAAATTAATTAGATAATTTCATACATGGTCCTGGGTTATACTCCGCAAGGTTACAACATCTAATCATTTAGAGCGATAACTACTAGAAAGTCAAAAAAGAGGTGCCCGAATTAAAGAGTACGACACCCCGATAAACAATATAATCTTGTAACATGCAAATTACTAGGTGGCTGAGGTGGCGAAGTGGTGACTCCATGTGCATCCCAACCGGATCCACGCTCCAGTCCAAACAGAGAATACCTGTATCACAAGAAAGAGTAAGTTAGATCTAAATACGATAAATTTGCCAGCTAATCTTGGTGCCATGAAATCTAAATCGGAGATCCGATAAGATATGATATGATATTGCTGAGGCCAAAGCTAGGGCAGATCCAAAAATTCTTGAATTCCACTCTTTCCAAATGTGGTAGATAACCGCATTGAAACAAGTTCGCCAAATACTCTGGTTTCGAGAATTAGACCATCTTGAAGCCTCGCCAATCCAAGATAGCCAGCACGAAGAGTAAAAAATAAAGCCAAGTTTGTTACTAGTGTAAGCCCAGATGCTCTGAGAGTAACTACATTCAAAGAGGATATGAGATGTAGTTTCCGGTTCAGAGTGGCAAAGGGAGCAAGTAGCTGGGATATTATAACCCCAACTGCGAAGCTTGTCTTTGGTGGCAAGCTTGCCCTTGATAGCCAGCCAAGACATAAAAGAGTGGCGCAGAATATTAAATTTATTCCAAACTAACCCCGCTCATCCCTTTTCAGGGGCAGGCTTACGAAGGACATTGTACGTGTCCTTCATTGTAAAGTTGTTACATCCGGCCTTTGCCACCCAATAGGGAACATCCCTTGATAGAATGTTCGGTTGGGGAAGGGAGATGATAAGCTTGTGGATTTCGTCCAGGTGGCCTCGACTACGCGCTCGAGCCGACCTCAGGCTTTTAGGCCAATTCCATTCACCATTGCTGATAATGTCCAAAATTTTTAAGTTGCTTCTCATACGGGAATCGGTGATGACTTCAGTCCCATAGTGGGATGCGATAGACGAGGAGAGGAGCCATGGATCATGCCAGAATGAAGTGTTCAGTCCATTTCCGATAGCCACCCTGTATAAATTACGAGCCAAAGGCCGGAGACGGAGAATTTTCCTCCAAATCCAGGTGGACGAGGAGCCTAAAGAAACTTCTCAAAAAAATTTATTTTTTCTCTTTTCGGCTTTGATCCATTCGCACCAGATGGATTGATTCTTATTACTAATGATAGACCAGAGGTGCTTAAGGACGACCGCCTGATTCCAGATTTTTAGGTCTAGGATCCCAAGGCCGCCCTCTTTGTAGGGAGTGGAAACGGTCGACCAGGAAACTTTAGCCCCATAAATTTTCATAGTCGAACCAGACCAAAGAAAGCGACGAAGATATTGGTTTAACTCTTTAGTTATCCTAGAAGGTAGGATAAAAATCGAGGACCAGTAGACCTGACCCGCAAATAAGACCGATTTGATAAGTTGGAGTCTACCAGCATAAGAGAGGTGTTTGGTAGTCAAGAATCAATTTGGGAGGTTATTTTGTGCAAGAGGGGGCGACACTCCGAATGGGTGAGTCAACCGGTGATGAGAAGAACTCCCAAGTACTTTACCGGGAGAGATCCTTCAGGGAAATTCAAAATTGTTAAGAGATTCGACCGAAGGTGATGGTCAATTCCCGAGAAGAATATATGATATTTCGAGGGATTAACTTTGAGACCAGAAAGAGAGTAGAAATCATCCAGAGCATCCTTGATAAGATTGAGGGATCGAGTGTCACCATGACAGAAAATCATTAGATCATCTGCAAAACATAGATTGATGATTTTTTGCTTGTGACATTTCCAATGAAAACGGAAAGACCGATCCTGTCTTTTCTCTTTGAGGATGCCAGAAAGAACTTGCATGACAAGCACAAAGAGAAGGGGAGAGAGAGGGTCACCATGGCGAAGACCTTTTTTACCTTTGAAATTTCCATGAAGATCTCCATTAATGATTATAGAGTAGGAGGGAGAAGAGATGCACTTGATAATCCAAGTGATCATCTTCTCAGGAAATTGAATTGCCACTAAAATATCAAGAATGAGGTGTCATCGAACATTATCAAAGGCCTTCATAATATCTATTTTTAGGGCAATCCTTTTTCCCCTACCATTGTTGTTATAACCTTTAAGGAGCTCCTCAGACAGGAGGATGTTATCGGAAATGTTCCTTCCCATTACGAAAGCTGATTGGGATGAATCGATTAGATAAGGAAAGACAATTTTGATTTTGTTGGGCAGAATTTTAGAAATGATTTTATAGACAACATTGCAAAGGGCAATTGGTCTATAGCCCGCTGGCACCGAAGGAGAAGCCTTTTTAGGGATAAGAGCGATAGAGGTCGCATTCCAAGATTCAATCAGAGTTCCAGTGAGAAAGAACTCTTGAACCCCCTTACAAATGTCTGGGCCAACAATATTCTAAGTGGATTTGAAAAAACTGGAATTGAATCCATCAGGACCGAGACCATCCTCATACCTCCAGAGTAGGTAGGGGCGGTCCAACTCGAAAAAACAATGTCCTTAAACTGGGGATGAGATTGCCACATATTAAAGTAGCGAAATGGTTTTTTCCTCCTAGGACGGGGCAGGCCAAGGTTAAAAGTGACCGTGGTATGGTCGGACGTACGAAGATATCCAAAATGGATACTGGACATTAAGAAAAGCTCATGCCAATCCGGATTTACCAGAACTCGGTCCTCTTTTATGTAAATATAATCATCATACCATTGCCAGTTTTATATTCTTTAATAGTTTATAGAGTCGTGTTTTATAGCAAAGTATTCCTACTAAAATATATTTGTTAATAACTTACCAGGTTCTATATTAAAACATTGTGCATTTTCAATTTTAATTAATCCACGGTTTTAACAGTGTTTTTGAGTTATTAGACATTTTCTATATTTGTCTCATATAATTATGATATTTTTTTATTTTTTTTTTCGGAGGGAACCCGCAGCCGCTACTCAGAGTGCAATGAGTGCGCACAGGGTAAACCCTCAGTCTGACGCGATAGCCTGCAAACCAACGCCAGAAGGTAAACCACACAAGGTGACAGGCTCAGCCGAGAAAGCGTATGTAGAGGGACTCGAACTCGTGACCTTTTGGTCATAAGAATGCCATACTCAACCAACTCGGCTACCCCTTAGGGGTTATATAATTATGATATGTATTCGTATCAGTGGGTTTTATTAGCCCGTCATTTATTTTTAATAATATTTTCAAATAATTCTTTTTATAGAATTAAGTAAAATTATAAAGAAAATAACAAAATTTTGTTTATGTCTATGATTTAAAAAGAGTTGATACATATTTTCGAAACTAAAACTGATTTCTAAATTATTTACTTTTTAATGTTAAACTTTTATTATTAATTTTAAATTTTAAAAATTTATTTCGTTCTTTATTTTATATTTTATATTTTATATTTTTGCACTTTTTAATTTTTAATTGATAATTACTGTTATTTTTTTTATATTAATTTAAATTGTTTAAAATTTTGTTGTTAAATTTTTGTACTCATTTAAAATTTAAAATTAATAGTATTTAAATAAAAAAAATAGTTTTAATTCTTTTAGATGACGTTATGTTTAGTAATTGTTGAATTAGTTAAGTTAGTGTACTATTCTTTTGTTATGAATTAAGCCACTTGAAAATTTGTTATAATTAGTTGAGAATATGTTGTCATGTTTCTTTTTTATAAAAGTTATTGAAACTGTGAAGGAATTAAAGGATTTTTATGCAAATGTACGTTTGAAACTTACAGCTACATTTGGTATCAGAGCAAAATAAAATGATCTAAGAAAGAGAAGATGAGTGACGAAAAAATATTCACCAAGATTCCACAGTTTGATGGTTGCTATGATTACTGGAGTGAAGTTATGGAAAACCTCTTATGTGCCAAGAGTTTATTGAGTCTAGTGGAAGAGGGTTACACCGAACCGGGAGAGGGAATCAAAGTGAATGCAACACAGAAGAAGAATCTTGAGGAGCTCAAGACAAAGGACCATCAAATGAAGAACTACCTCTTTTAGGAAATTGATCGGGTTGTGTTTGAACATATCTTGGATTGAGAAATATCCAAAATCATTTGGAATTCGATGAAAAGAAAGTATGAAGGCAACGGAATGGTGAAGCGGTCTCTTCTCCAGACCTTAAGAGGGGATTTTAAGGTTCATGAAACGATAAATAAAAAGAACATTGATGATTATTATGGAAGAGTAATGTCTGTCTCCAACAAGATGAGAATAAACAGAGAAGACATGTCAGATTCGAAGATTGTTGAAAAAAAAATACTTCAAACTCAGACTAACAAGTTCACATATGTGTTGGTGTCCATCGAGGAGTCAAAAGACACAAAAATTATGACGATTGACGAAATCCAGAGTGCTTTATTTGTACATGAAAATAAATTCAATAAGATTAGTCATGAAGAAGATGATCAAACTCTTAATGTCAGAGACACGGTTAGATGATCATACAAAGGTCGAGGAAAGGGACGAGGACGATCATTCAACAAAAGAACAATCGACTGTTACAACCGCCACAAACTTGGACATGTATAAAATGAATGTCCAAATGAGAATGAAGCATATTTTACAGATATTGAAGAAAAGGATGAAGTTCTTCTCAAGTCGTATGTGGAACTTCAAGGTACTAGAAGAGGAGATGTGTGCTTCGTGGACTCTGGATGTTCAAACCATATGTGTGGAGAAATAGGTATGTTCTCAAGCTTGGACACTAGTTTCACACATAATTTCAAGCTTGGGAATAATCACAAACTTATGATTGGTGGGAAAAGAGTGGTGAAGATAATTCATAAAAAAATAAGTTATGTAGTCAATGGTGTGTATTATATTTCGGAATAAAGAACAACTTGTTGAGTGTTAGATAACTTGAAGGACCGGTTTAGATGTGCTTTTCCAAGAAAGAGATAATAAAAATATGCAACATATTTCATCTCTTAAGAGGAAAATATCGGAATCTGTTATGAGTACCAATAGGATGTTTATCCTCTTGGGTGAATCAAATGACAATGGAAATGAGGAGAGATGCATGCAGGTTCGTATCTCAAACAAGGCAGAGTTGTGGCATCATCGATATGGGCATCTCAGCTATTAAGGACTTTACACATTATGCAGTAAATAGATGGTTGTGGGTTTACCTAAAATTGAAGATGCGAAAACCACTTGTGAGGCGTGTGTTAAATGGAAACACCATTGTGTTCTATTTCTAAAGAAGAGCAAGTGGAGGGCCACTGAAAGATTGCAGCTTATCCACTCTGATCACTGTGGTCTAATCAATCCACCACCAAACAGTAAAATAAGGTACTTAATAAGATTTATTAACGATTTGTCGAGAAAAACATGGATATATTTTATAATAAAAAAATCGGAAGCACTACAAGAGTTTATAAAATTCAAAGCATTTTTGTAAATTCAAATGGGATTGTTCATCAAATGTATAAGAACAGATAAAGGAGGAGTATACAACTCAAATAAGTTCAAGGAATTTTATAAAGATCATGGAATCAAAAGACGGTTGTCCACTGTCTTCACATCGCAGAAAAATGGTGTTGCTCAACGTAAAAACCGCGTAATTATGAATATGGTAAGAGCAGTGTTATTAGAGAAGGACTTACGAAAACAAATTCTGGCCAGACGCTCTGCAATGGGTGAATCACATTCTTAACAGATCTCCTGGACTCATTGCAAAAGAAATGAGTCTCGAAGATGCATGAAGTAGAAGAAAGCAATCAGTCGAACAGTTTAGAGTTTTTGGATGTATTGGATATGTTCATATTCCAGATGTTAAAAGAAACAAGCTCGATGAAAAAAGCGTGAAATGTGTCATGTTAGGTTTCAACAATGAATCTAAAGCCTTTAAAATGATCAATCTAGTGGAGAAACAGGTTTTCATCAACCGAGATGTGACATTTAAAGAATATAAGAAGTAGATTGGGAAGATATTGATTATTTTGGTAATGAAAGCATTGAACTTTAATGGGAAAATGGTTATAAATAAGTTCAGAATGCAGAGGAAACATAAGAAGAAAACCAAGACATTGATGACATTTCTTCATCAAACGATCCACCAACTAGCGAACCAATAGTAACGAGCAGGGGCGAGAAACCCACCAATCTAGTCTACATATTATATCACGAGAAACGGGCTATTAAGTACAGATGAAGAAGCAAACATGGCTATAGTCAAAATTGAAAACTTAGCTTTCATTGTTATATCATACCCGACCAGTTTTCGAAAAGTAGTAGGACATCAGAAATGGAAACAAGAGATGGATATTGAGATACCGTCCATCGAACAAAACCACACGTGGTTGCTGACTACACTTCCTGTTAGAGCCAAAAATATTGGGGTTAAGTGGATTAGCATGACCAAAATAAATGAACTAGGAGAGGTAGATGAGTTAAAAGCTTGATTGGCTATAAAAGCGTATGCTCAAAAGTACGGAGTAGATTACAGCAAGGCACCGGCGGATCAAATAGATACAGTAAGGATGATAATTTTTGTAGCAGCAAAAAGAGGATGCGGAATCTACCAGCTTAACTTTAAATCTGTTTTTTTGCATGGTGAGATGAATAAAGATGTATTTGTAGATTAACCGCAAGGTTATGAAGTAACATGGGAAAATAACATGGTTTATAAGTTGCAAAAAGATCTTTATGGACTAAAACATACGCCACGCCCAAAACCTGGTTCAATCGTACTGAGGCATATATCTTCAAGGAAGGGTTTGTAAGAAGCTTTAGTGAACAAACATTATTCATCAAATAAAAGGGAGATAAAATCCTAATCGTAAGCATTTTATGTTGATGATCTATTATTCACTAGTAATAATGAGGAATTTCTTAATGAGTTCAAGTGCTTCATGAGAATAAATTCGACACGGATGATTTGAGGAAGATGATATATTCTTTTGGCATTGAAGTGATATAGAAGGCGATGAAATCTTTATATATCAACAAAAATATGTTGTTCAGTTGATCGAGAGGTTTGGGATGCAAAAACCCCTGTTTACAATCTGATAGTTCCTGATAGAAGGTTGGTTGAGATGAAGCTGGTGAGAATGTTGACTTAATGCTACATAAGAAAATGGTGGGTAACTTAATTTATCTCACAGGTACACGACCTGACTTGATGTTTGTGGTAAGTCTTATTAGTCGTCTTGTGGAAGATCCTACTGAGTTGAATTTTATTACTCTGAAAAGAATCATGAGGTACTTGAAGGTAACTCAGTAATTTGGGATATGTTATGAACGTGGAGGGAAAAGTGAACTCTTAGGCTAGACTGATAGTGACTATAAAGGAGATGTGGATAACAGTAGTAACACTTCAGGCTATGTTTTCTTGATGATTGGAGGAGCTGTGGCATGGTCCTTAAGAAAGATACCAATTGCAATTCTGTCAACTACTGAAGCAAAGTATGTAGCAGCAGCTACATGTGCTCGTCAAGCCATTTGGATGAAGAGGATATTGAAATAAATCGGGCATGAACAAGATGAAGAGTTGGTTATATTTTACGACAACACATCTACTATCAAGTTTTCAAAAAATATAGTCATGTATGGAAACCCAAAGAACATGAGGGTTCGATACCATTTTCTTAGAGAATTAACAAAGGAATGTGTCGTTAAATTTGTGTATTGTATCATTGAGGGGAGACTGATTAACATAATGACAGTGAATTTGAAGATGTCATCATTTCAAAGGATCAGAGAAGTGTTTTGGGATGAGTTTTGTGAAGTGAAACTCTTGCATAACCTGTTTGGTGAAATTCTTAACCTCTTCTTCACAGTCGTCAAGAGGTTGAACATGATTTATTATATGAATCGCATCTACTATTCGACACTCATCAAGAATATGAAGAGTGATGACGAACCATCCATACCTCTTCACTTATGTATCGTATTATGTCGTCATCATTTTATGGTTTGCGGTAACGGTACATGTCATACGAGCCATAATAATAAAATATTGAATCCATTTTTTGTAATATCGGTGTTAGTATTATATCGGTAATATTCCCATTTCTTAGTCACCGCTCTTGCTTCAAAAGGATCTAGCGACTTATTCTGGATCTAGCCGAACGGTTGCATCATTCGATCTCGCATATACCTTTTACTCATGTAGATAATACGAATATGGTTGCGATTGTTACTCCATAAACCTCTCCCTTATCTCTGCATATAGCTGGAATGTCACTTATAAGAAACACATAAAAACTAAGATACATTTCGGATTTAATAAAAATAAAAGAGTACTTACACCATTTTACTTCAGATTTTTGGTTGAAAATTGGTTCTCATAAGCTTCGGATTGAATATTTTGTACTCTTTGTTAAACTGAGGGAGAAAATAAGGGAAATGGTCTCACATCCAACAATATAACAAACGGACGAAGCCATAAAGAGTCTTCATCGACAAATTTGACGCATCTCCCAAACCCATATAAATTCATTCCAATACGCGCGTACCCATGGTATATAACCTAGTCAATCCATCCTCTCTAAAGAGGCGAGGAAAACTTCATTTATAAACTTATGCTGGTATCGTTGAAAATGGTGCAACCAAACAAATACGGGTCCTCATTATAGGTATCTTTACAACATATAAGATAAAACCTGACCCCTTTATGCGCCTTCACTCTAAACGAATACCATCCACCTTAACCCTTAATAATCGAGCATAATGTGCATACACTTCATCATAAGTCTCGCTCCTCTCAGTTTCGATTATATTTCCCGTCACTGGGATGCCAGTAATGACAAACATGTTATATAACATGATAGTCATCTCATCGAAGGATAATTATAAATTGTTGGTCTCCTAATGTCAGCGTTTGAAGAAACACTAATTCAATTACGAGTTTGAGGATAACCTACTCAAGTACCAAATAATAATCCCCGAATAGAGTCGCTTCCAACATATTATTAACCGCCACCTAGTTGTCGATGTCTTATTTTCTAATAGTCCATACATAGGATGGCCGTAATACCCGTCTAATACTATAAAAATTAAACAAAATCAAACAAATAGATCATCGGAATATTATAAATATTATCAACCAAATTTAAAAATATATGATTAAACTTACATTCCGGATGTACGTGTCATAAGCCTCGTGAAGCTTGTACTCTGGAAACAGTATGATATTTTTTTTTGTGCCAAGAGCATATTCTTGAGATAGAGAGTACTACTTCGTCTTTGACTAGGAATGCTAGTAGGAATTTTAGGTTCGTCTATCTTAAAATTTGTAACATCATTAGTGATTTTTTATTGAGACTAAATGAGCCACAATTAATGCTTTGTTGTTCTCTTTGGGTACTCGCTCGAACCTGCTAGTATGCGGTATCCACATCCTTACTTGTATCAGTTGTAGGGGAACCAGTACGGGTTCATTCGGTTTCTAAGGCAGGCGCACGTTTTCATCAATTTTTTTGTTCTTTTTCTTGAGACTCATTTACCGATTTGAATATTTTATCTGGCATAACACTTTGTTATCTGAAATAAAAATAATAAACATAATTAATATAGTACCAGTGGTATAGATTAGTCGTAGTCAGTATGATATCAATAACACCGGCGGTTTCAAAAATATATGTTTGGCACTGCCAGATGCATTGAATTATATTGATGGCATGTCTGGTCTATAGTGTTGGTTCCAAATAACAAGAACAATCAATAAATTAGCACCGCGGGTTTCATAGCAACAACACTAGTGGTCGAGATTATTTCTACCGCCAGTTGTCAAGAACAATCGCGATTTCCGTGACAGTTCTTCGCGATATACCCTTTAAAACCCTTAATAACCTAAATCTTACACATGACAAATATACAAAAACATCATTCCAAAATAGTTATATCCTAAATAATTTAAATCTAGATTCTACCCAAAAAATCAATTCAATACTAAAAATAAATTAAATCAGAACTATGAAGAAAACTTACTCTCTTTTTTGGCCATTGATGAAGATTTTCTCTTGAGATGAATAAGAGGTCGTTTTAGAATTTGGAGAAGATCAAAAGATGATTATCTAGTTAGTCACCCGAGTTTATCATTTTGCACGATAGTTTAGCGCTAAAAATTTATGTTCAATCGCTTGTATTGGTCACCTATTTCAAAACAACCACTGTAGTTATATTTGTATCAAAACGACCATTTTTTTAATTTTTTTATTTCATTAATAGTCACTTGCATATAGAAAGAAAAAAGGCCAACAATAGTGAACACAGATACAATAAAATGGCTATTTTTATACAAATGTAACTTTAATAACTGTTTTAAAAATAGTTACCAACTTCGGTGACTAAACATGGTTTTTAGCCAAAGTTTAGCCTAACCCAAACTCTTATTTATGTTTGAGGGAGTAAATCTCATATTTTATATTCTAAACAAAAACTAATTTAACTTATTTTTATTCAGCAATCATACTATTTTGTTTTCTTATATCATTGTCCATATAATTTATTAAAATTATATAAATTCGAGTTATATAGATAATATATACTAATTATATGATTTATTTTATACTGAATTATAAAACATATTTCGTTAGTTTTTGTTACACATTTAAACTTTTAATTTGAGGATATCTCTTAATTACTTTTACAAATAGTTTTATTTAATATTTTGATGTATTATTTGGAAAAAACCCTTAGTTCTTTTGATTAACTAGTATATATTTTATTATATAATATTGATAGAACTAATTTTGAAACACCAAATATAGTTTATCATAAACAAAATAACAAATCATCGTATCTTGTGATTAACTAATAAAGATAGGATACAAAAATTTATGGTTTTGTCTCTTGATTGATTCCTCATTTAAGCTCTTTTAGATTTATAATAGTTTTGGATCTTCCAATAATATTTTAACATTAGTTTTTATATATGAAATACAATTAGTACCCTTAATTGTATTAAGCCACTGGTTTAACCATTTTGTGATCAGGGACCACAACCACTAAATTTATTCATCAATTTAGTTCATGAATTATTAGTTTAGGCTTAAGTATTAAGATTTAGGCCCAATATTTCATAATGTCCAAATTCAACCATGTTACCTCACTTATACCTTCATAACACCTTTACATTTGTAAGTCCAATTCCTATATCTAATTTCGTTACTTAATAATAAGACTACCTTATTGTAAGGGAAATATGCTAATTTACCGGAAAATCACTTCTAAATATGCTTGAGGTAAAAAAAAAGGTTTTGGGAAATTACACAATTTTCCTGCAATCAAATCAAGAAAAGAAAAGAAACAAAAAACAAAATTGAAATCAGACACACAATTGTTAACAGAGTTCAGCAAATTATGCCTACGTCTCCAGACCTGCTGCAGATCGATTTTATTTGAAAGACACAGTGACTGTCGTTTTCGATGCATACACAAAAAACCCTAGCTTTTGGTTTTTTGTAGTGACTGAAACACAAGGAAGAAAAAACGTTTAGAGTAATGTGTAATTTCTGACTCCATAAATTACACTGTCTTTTTAGCATTTGCATCATCTTCACTGTCCTTTCCATAATCGCTAGCTTCACTGTATTTCCATCTAACATGAGGAATGTAACATGTTTAGATAAAATAAACTGCACACGAGCTTAGTTATATCATTTGACCTAACAATCTCTCATTTGAAGACTGATTTCAACCTGTATTCACACCTTGATCTATGCAACAGATCTTTCTGGTTTTGTTACTCTTGTAGACCAAATGAAGTTGAACACAACTTCAGTTTTTTCAATGGCTACTGTTTTTGTCAACATATCAGCTGGATTCTTGCTTCCTTGGATCTTTTCTAGTATTAGCACCTCATCTTCCAATAAAGATCTAATGAAATGATAACGAAGACTGATGTGCTTGGTTCTTGAATGAAATATTGAATTCTTCGCCAATTGAATTTCACTCTAACTATCACTATGCAGAACGTTGTTCTTCTGTTTGACTACCAACTTGGTTAATTAACCTTGAATCCATATCATATCTTTACTAGCTTTGGTCACTGTTACATACTCAACCTCTGTAGTTGATAGAGCGACAATGTTTTGTAACTTTGACATCCAACTAACAGATGTAGTTTCGATAGTAAATATATAACCGATGGTGTTTTTCCAGTGATCAACTTCACCTCCAAAATATGCATCGACGTAGCCTTGTACCTTTAACTCACCCCTACCAAAGTACAAACACTTTCCAGTGGTACTTAGTAGGTACCTTAAAATCCATTTGACAACTTCCCAGTGAATTTTCCCTGGGTTTGACATAAACCTACTCACAAATCCCATGCATAACTAACGTATGCTCTCGTACAGACCATTCCATACATCAAACTTCCAATAGTTGAGGCATAAGGAACCTTAGCCATGAATTCTTTTTCTTCATCCGTCTTAGGGGATTGATCCTTGGATAAACGAAAGTGACCTGCCAATGGTGTACTAACTGGCTTGGCATCACACATGTTATATCTCTTCAAAATGTGATCGATGTACCTTGACTCAGATAGCTGCAAAACTTTTCTATGCTTATCTCTTATGATTTGCATTCCCAAAATCTTCTTCGTCGGACCCAAGTCCTTCATGCCAAATTCTTTTAAAAATTGTTACTTCAATCTTCTAATATCATCCATATCTGAATGTGCTACTAACATATCATCAACATAGAGTAGCAAAACGATATAACTAGACTTACATTTTTAAAATAGAAATAGTGGTTCGCATTACATTTCTAAAAACTCTCTTTGTGCATAAAACCATCAAATTTCTCGTGCCACTATCTTGGAGCTTGTTTTAGACCATACAAACTTTTCTTAAGTCTGCATACCATGTTTTCTTTCCCTTATTTTAAGAAACCTTCTGGTTGATACATGTGTATCTCCTCATCCAAATCCCCATGAAGAAATGCAGTCTTCACATCTAATTGTTCAAGATAAAGATCTTCAATGACAACAATACTCAACACTGATCTAATAGTATTGAGCTTCACAACTGGAGCAAAAATATTGGTGTAATAAATTCCTTCCTTATGTTCGAACGCTTTTACAACTAATCGGGTTTTGTATCTCTTACAGCCATCATGCTCATCTTTCAACCGATACACCTATTTTTTATGCAGTGCCTTCTTACCCATTGGTAACTCAGCTAGGTCTGATGTATCATTTGAGATTAAAGACTTCATCTTATTTTTCATGGCAAGATCCCACTTATAAGCATCACTGGCCTGACAAGCTTCTTCATAACTTTCAGGTTCCCCTTCATCGGTAAGTAACAGATAGTTCAAGTATCTCATGTTGGGAACATGGGGTCGGGAAGATCTTCTCAAAATAGCAACTGCCTCAGTCGGCTGTAGGGTGTCAGACTGCTTTCGATCGGTCTGTCCAACTGACTCTCCTTGCCGATGGGTTAATCTGATCGGCTCTATTTCTTGACTATCTGGGACTCCCTCGATATCTGCAAATACTGATTCGTTTGGATTTGAGTCATTTTCTTCGGTTTTATGTCTGTCCTTATACATAATTGTTTTATTGAAGACCACATCCATGCTTCGTATCATCTTCATGTTTTCCTTATCCCAAACACGATAACCAAACTCATCTTCTTCATAGTCGATCAGGTAATATTTCTTCAATTTCGGATCAAGCTTGTTCCTGTCTTGATCACTTATATGAACGTATACTGTACAACCAAAAACGCTTAGATGTGATAATTTTATATCATTACCACTCCATACCTCCTCGGGTATTCTATGTTCTAAAGGAGCCAATGGGCCTTGGCTAACCAAGTAAGCCGATGTGTTGATCGTTTTTTCCCATAACTGTTTCGGTAAACCAGACTGTATACGAATGCTTCTAGCTCTTTCTGTCAATGTTATGTTCATACGTTCGACAATACCATTTTGTTGAGGTGTACCTGGAACAGTTCTTTCCATCCTAATCCCATGCTCATAGCAAAACTTCTTGAATTTGGTGTCCTTATATTCACCACCATTATCGGTTCTCAGACTTTTAATCTTCAGACCCATCTCATTCTCAACCATAGATTTCCATCTCCTAAAAAAATAAAACAATTTAGATTTATGCACGAAATAGTGTTTCCCTCCTATAGATGAAATTGTTGTTGGCCCCCAAACATCAGAGTGAACAAGCTCCAGCCTTTCTTTCTTTGGGGTTCTACCACTCATCTGAAATTGACCCTTTTTTGCTTTCCAAGTATGCAATCTTCGCACATGTCTATATCGACTGACTTAAGACCTGGAAGCTTCCCCTTCGAGTACATAATTTTCATACCCTTCACACTCATATGGCCAAGCCTCTAGTGCCAAACATTTGGATTTTCGTTTCCTGCTGCTATTGTAATTGGACAGCTCGTCTCTACTGTCTTATAAAGAGTATCACTCTTCTTTCCACCAGCAACCGTCATTGCTCCCTTTGAAATCTTCCAATTCTCACCATGAAAGATCGTGTTGTAGCCTTCGCTAGCCAACTGCCCTACTAAGATTAAGTTCTGTCTTAGATCGGGGATATGTCTGATATTTTTCAGTTCCGATACATACCCATTCAACTTAATCTTCACAGTATCTTTACCAATATAACGCATAAAATGATGCTCCATAGTCTAACACCCAAGACTCTTCCCTGGTTTCTAAGGAGCATATTAACGCATCGTCTCCTTCTGAAGTGATATTTGCCTCTATCTTCTTCTCCAGGTCCTTTAGTTCTCTATTACACTGAAATTTATAGTGCCCGGTCTTCTTATAATTCCAACATTTGATGTTTCTCAGCCATTGGGAATTTTTAGTATTCCTAGACTTGGACCTCCAGTCTCTTGATTTGCCTTAGTAGTTTGATTTAACGCGTCCATATCCTCTGGTTGAATTTATTTCTTTCGACTCTGTATGTAAGACTGAGGAGATTGATGACTCACATGATTCTCTCCTTTGAATCTCTTTACTGAGAACTAGGGCACGAACATCACTCAAATTTTAACTTATTGCTTCGTGACGAGCAACTCACCGCCGTGACAATAACATTCCAATAATCTGGTAGTGAAAACAACAGTATCAGTTCTCGTATTTCTTCATCAAAATCTATTTCAACTGAACTCAACTTGGTTGTGATTTTATTGAGTTCATTGAGATGTTGAGCTACCGACGCGTCTTCCGTCATTTGAAAATTGAATAAACGCCTCATCAAGTGAAATTTGTTAGACGTTGATGGCTTCTCATACATACTGCAGAGAGCCTTCATAAAACCCGTCGAGGTTATTTCCTTTACGATGTTAAAAGCAACAAGGCGGGATAGCGTCAATCGGATGACACCAAGAGCTTGTCTGTCAACAAGGTTTCATTCTTCATCTTTCATACTATCTGGTTTATTTTCTTAAAGGGTTTGATAAAGCTTTTTCTAGTACGTGTAGTCTTTAATCTGCATCTTCTAGAACCCAAAATCTACACCATCGAATTTGTCAAGTCTCACATTTACTTTGTCTGTAGTCATTGCTCCCAATCAAATCTGACCTCCTTTGGATCGTTACCAATCTGGCTCTGATACCAGTTGTAAAAGAAATATCATAATTTCCCTGCAAGTCACTTTTAAATTTACTTGAGGTAAAAAATGGGTTTTGGGAAAATACACAATTTTCCTGCAATCAGATCAAAAGAAAAGAAAAGAAACACCACACAAAAAAGTGAAATCAAACACACAATTTTTAACGGAGTTCAACAAATTATGCCTACGTCTCCGGACCTGCTACAGATCGATTTAATTTGAAAAACACAGTTACTCTGCCGTTTTCGATGCATACACAAAAAAACCTAGCTTTTGGTTTTTTCCACTTGGATCATCATATGCTACTAAAGAATATATTTAACTTCAATGGGTCCCCTAAATCCATTGTTATTTAGTGAATGGTACAACCACGTACATGATAAATGAACGATAAAGTACTAAAGAACTTTTTATTGTAATATGAACAATGTAATGCAACAATAATTACATTATCCTTATCAAACAATTACTTGAGTCAATAATGATGTGTAGTTGAAGAATAATATGAAATGTTATCGTGTATATATATATCTTCTTAAATGATCCTACCTTAGAGAAGTAAAGAGTAACAAATGTCAATAAATTTAACCAAGTCATATATTGCAATAAACGTTTATGTGTGAAACATTGCAAATATTTATTAGATTATATTACAAAACTCCCACAAAACAACCAATCCTAAAAATCAACTACACCCATCTTGATGGTGAATTCCTTAAAAACCTTAAAAATACCGCCTTTGTAAGAGGATCTTCTATCATGGAGTCTGTACCGATGTGCTTTATATTGATATGAAACCTCTGAATTCTTTTTTTTCACAGATATGAAATTTATGTCTATGTGTTTGGACTTAGATTATCTCATATTACTCATAAAGTAATGAACCAAATAATTTTAACTGTAGTACAACTTCATGGGACCTTCTATTCCTTGAACAACGCACAAATGAGTGATAAAATTCCATAGCCACAATGATTGGTTGGATGCCTCAAAGCACGCAACAAATTATAAAGTCATAGTGGATAATGCAATAAGTGTTTGCTTTATGTTTTTCTTGGATATTGCACCCCAACTAATAAGAATGTGTTGCTTAAAGTGTTTTTCAGTGTGTTCATACTTCCACTAAAATTAACTAGCAATATCCAATAATCTCTAAAGTTTCTGACTTTTTATATGTTAATATATGACCTTTTGTTGGTGGCACATATTCGAATACTCTTTTTACTACCTTTTAAGGGTCCATGCAAGGGTTACTTATATACCTTATCAATATATTCACAACAAA
The DNA here is from genome assembly GCA_036936605.1 of Limnanthes douglasii subsp. nivea. NCBI lineage: Eukaryota > Viridiplantae > Streptophyta > Magnoliopsida > Brassicales > Limnanthaceae > Limnanthes > Limnanthes douglasii. Next base: position 341,723,227 of record JAUPFV010000001.1, read on the forward strand.
GGAAATGTGTGGCCCAATACAAACTTGAGCATACATTAAATTTCAAACTACTGACGCATAATGGATCATTTTCATTTTCTTAATCTCAAGTATTATATTTGGACATTGAAAAAAACTTAGTATGCCATGTTTTGTTATAAGCGTACTCAGGAGTCTTCAGTTTGCCAACAAAATATGCATCACCAAGACCTTTCTTATCGAATTTGTCCAAAAAAGATTATTTATAGTGTGTAACAATTTCTTATTGTTCAAGACAAGCACTATGATATCAATTAATTATACCAGCAACATGGGATTACTCTCATTGAACTTGTGATACACATAACTCTCAATTGAGTTGACCTCAAACCAAAATAGACTATTACCTCAAAGAACTCGTGGTACCACTGACGAGAAGCGTGTTTAAGCCCAAAAATGGAGTTCGTAAGCATGCATACCATTTTCTTTGAGTTACCTTTCTGTTACACCATATAAATTGTTACACAATATCACCATTAAACGATGCGTTCTTTGCGTTTAATTGATGATGCTCAAGACCAAAGTGTGCAAATAATTCCATGATTGTTCTAAGAGAATCCTTCATCGATACCAAGGAGAAGGTTTCTTTAAATCAATCCCTTAATACTGGGTATAACCTTTTGCTACAAGACGCGCTTTATGTATTTATACATTAATCATGGAATTGCATTTGGTTTTGTAGACTCATGTACAACCAATTGTTTTTTCCCTTCGGGTAATGGGACAAATCTCGTACCGTATTGTCTTACATTATGTCTTATTTGTAGCATGATAAATCATGTACAGTTTTAGCACATAACCCTTCATATTTCTGAAGATATACTATATAATCAAAAGGTATATCTTTTTTTGTAGACCTTCTTAAGCACATCATTAATTCTTGTTGTACTTCTTAAGGAGATAGAGTTTGATCCTCATGAATAATGTCATTTTGATATTCTTATGGAATATTACATGGAGTGTCATCTTGTTATAACTAAACAAAATTTGTATCATAATTAAAATGCTCAAGTCTAATATTAATGTTATTATGAGTATAACCTTTTTATAACGGGGTTAAAATTATTGACATTAAAGTCTAGTATTCTGATATCTGAGTATATCTGTTAGAACTTTCATTAATCACTATAGATTCTTCCTAAAAATAAATATATATTCCTAAATTCCTCCCTTTAAACACAAGATCCTTAAGAAACTTTGTCGTTCCCGTCTAAAAAATACTACAAGTATGAGGATCATAAAACTTAAATCCCTTTGAATAGTCGTAACTGATAGTTCTAAAAATTTGCGGGGGGTTGATATAAGTTTAAGATATTTTCAAGTGTGATTATCTAGAGTGATAAACACTGGAAAGCTAGAGAGAGCAGTTGACAAAAGTAGGAATAAAGTAATAAATGTTCACATTTTCCAATAAAATAGCGGTCCCTTTACATAATAGTGATTGTGGGCCTAAATGCCATACTAATGGTCCATTTAAGGCTATTTCCAGAATTATTTCACTAGCATTAACCATGGTTAACATTTCTTTCACTAATCGTAGTCTGGATACTTATCACCATTATCAGTTCCCCTAGTCCTTACGAAGATATCTGAGTGATGACTAACTTAATAGGCACCTAAGATGTGCCCAACCTGATTTATCCTGTTGTATTTATCGTATCAGTGATTTTCTCACGAAGAGGTGACCTAGAAACTACATGATACGCATGATACTTTCTATACATGCGTCGATAAATATCAGAAAATGACATATATGCCTTCCAGAGTGACTTATATGTGACTTGGCATGTCAAAAAACTCTTTCACTTCCTCATATACGTGAAATTGTTGGAGAAATGTTATAAGATTCTTCATCTCCATATGCTTTCAAAAGTTGAGAAACCTTTCGTCTTCTTGGGATTTCATGATTGTTGGAGCCAAAATAGTTGCTTATAAATACACTTACCCTTCATAACCTGCAATTGTTTATTTCATAATCTAGATAAAGAGACGCATTATAATTAGAGTAAGTGATACCTGTTGTTTCTAAAAATAAAACCATCAATCTTTTTATTTCACCGTTCATACTCCTCGTATAACCAACGTTTATGCCTAAAATGTTTACCGCTTTAGAATGGTTTTATAAATAAAATAGCCGAAGAAATAAAAATAGCTGGCCTATAAGACAAGGAGCCAAGACCGCTGACTATCTGTAAAACCATATACTATGTTTTGTGGCCTCTGATCTAGAAAAATCCAGACTGATAAAATCTTCAAATACGAGACACCTAACCACCCCCTTCTAGTACTCAGCCCCCGGTTAAACTTCCCTGACGCGCAACAAGGGTGACCATGGAACTGTAAGCAAAGCGTTTGTTGAGACATTGTATATTTCAATGGTTGATAAGAATAAAAGTCTGGAGAAATCGAAATATCATTCTCCAAATAGAAAAGGGTCTTCTAAACCCCTAAACAAGAGGTATATAGAAGCCAAATCGGTTCTGGACTCCACTACTCCAAAACATTCTTCTGCTAGTGCTTCACAACGTGGCTTGGATATCCCTCGAATGTTCAACGTAGAAAGACCAAGGCATACAGTCCCGCCCGTATAATCACGGTCCCTCGAGCAAGTGAGGGAGTGGAGGCCCAAACGGTTGGTCGATGAACAAGTGTCCTCATCGTCGTCGGCAGCACCTTCATCATTTTTATCGTGCTCATGCTTGGGATTGTTTCTCAACATGTTCCCTTTTGTTACGTACAAATGATCCATTATGCTTTTTTAGTTGGAAATTTAATGTGTGCTCAAGTTTGTACTAGGCCAGACATATATAAAAGCCAAATCGGTTCTGGACTCCACTACTCCAAAATATTCTTCTGCTAGTGCTTCACAACGTGGCTTGGATATCCCTCGAATGTTCAACGTAGAAGGACCAAGGCATACAGTCCCGCCCGTATAATCACGGTCCCTCGAGCAAGTGAGGGAGTGGAGGCCCAAACGGTTGGTCGATGAACAAGTGTCCTCATCGTCGTCGGCAGCACCTTCATCATTTTTATCGTGCTCATGCTTGGGATTGTTTCTCAACATGTTCCCTTTTGTTACTTGTAGATATTGGAAAAATATTTTCATTACCTTGTAGTGGTTCATGTCTGGGTTACGTACATACCTTACCAACATATTAACAACAAATGATATGTCTGGCCTAGTACAAACTTGAGCACACATTAAATTTCCAACTAAAAAAGCATAATGGATCATTTTCGTTTTCTTTATCTCAAGTTTTGTCTTTGGATATTGACCCAGACTTAGTATATCACATTTCACTATAAAAGTACTCATAGGTCCTTCGTTTGTCAATATGTCATGTTGTAACATACTATATATATATATATATATATATATATATATATATATATATATATATATATATATATATCTTTTATGATAATCCAAGAATACCACGGGAGTGATACCGATGTATCTAAATTCCTAACACAAAACCTACATCACCAAGATCTTTTATATCGAATTTGCCTATCATAAACTTCTTTTTAGTGTGTACTAATTCCTTATTATTCAAGGCAAGCAGTATATCATCGACATATAATACCAAAAATATAAAATTACTCACATTAAAGTTGTGATACACACATCTCAACTGAGTTGACCTCAAATTCGAAAGAGACTATTACCTCAAGTAATTTGTGGTACAACTAACGAGAAGCTTGTTTAAGCCTAATAATGCACCTTTAAGCTTGCATACCATATTATTTGAGTTACCTTTATGTTGCACCATATTCATAGTTTCATTAATATCACCAATGATAAACATGTTATTTTCATCCATTTGATGAAGCTCACTATCAAAATGCGCAAGTAATGATGTGATTGTTTTAAAGGAATCCTTCATCGATACCAACGAGATAGTTTTTTAAATAAATACCTTTATGGTGGGTATAAAATTTCTCTACAAGTCATGCTTTATGTATTTCTACATTACCCGGGGAACAACGTTTGGTTTTCTAAACTCATGCACAACCAATTATTTTTTCCTTTCAGGTTATGGGACAAGTTCCCCTACTGTATTGTCTTACATCGATTTATACTTTTCCTTCATAATATCAATCTTCATCCAAGAGTTAGAGCTTTTCATAGTTTATTTGTATGATGATAGATCTTTTACAGTTCCAGCACATGACTCTTCATGTTCCTGAAGCTATACTATATAATTATAAGATACACTATTATTTTTTTCTCTTGAGGAGGTAGAGTTTGATCTTCATGAACAATATCATTTTGATGTTCTAGTGGAAGATTAACTTGAGTTTCTTATTGTTCAAACTAGATCATATTTGTGGCTTGGTTAAAACGCTCAACTGGAAATTATGAGTGTAACTTTGTTCTAACGGGGGCCAAAATGGTTTGCATTAAATTCCAATATTCTCATACCTGAGTATCTTCGTGAGAACTTTCATGAATCTTTATATATTCTTCATAAAAATTAACATATGTTCATGAGTTCCCCCCCCCCCCCCCCACCATACATAACATCCTTAAGAAACTTTTTCGTTACGTCTCAAAAATACTAACAGTGTGAGGATCATAAAACTTAAATCCGCTTGAAAAATCAGAATAACCAATGAAGAAGCAACAAATCATTTTTGGGTCCAGTGTATTTTCATGAGTTCTGTATGCCCTTCCCTTAACTGTACACGTATATATGCTTCAAATTGGGATTGTACCAACTCCACAACTCATATAGGGTTTTAACGGTTATAGTAGTGACCTATTGGGTATGTATGCGGCTCATGTGACGGCTTCTCCTTAGAGAGATAATAGTAGAGTTGAGTTACTTATTATACTTCTAACCACATCATTTGGTGTACCGTTCCGTCTCTCAAATACACTATTCATGCGGGATAAACCCAATATTTTATACTGTTAGACTATACCGGAATCCTCTATGTAATTTGCAAATGGTCATTGCGTTGTTCACCCAACCCGTCATATCAACCATAGTATTCACCACCACGTTCAGATCTAATGCTCTTAATGATTTTACCTAATTATTCTTAAACTCTAGTCCTAAGAGATTTGAACTTCTCTGAGACCTATGAGTTTTCATGAATAAAGTAAATGTATCTGAAACGAGAGAAGTCATCAATTAAAGATATGAAGTTCCACTGCCCGTTCGATGATTCCTTTGGAAACACTCCATGAATATTCATATAAATCTGTTCCAAGACTTCAGCTATAAGCTTATCCGTCCTTACTTTGGATATATGACCTAACTGTTTGTGCCATATCTTAGATGAGCTTTTGGTTTCTTTTAATCTTATTCACTACTAGATTTGCATTCATGGTAATATTATGATTATCAATAATATCTACTAAATTCAAGTTATGTTCCATCATCAAGCTACCATAACCAACAATATGATTATTATAAGATAGAGCTAAACTACTATTTCCCAAAATAAAAGAATAATCATACGTGTCGAAAGATGAAAAAGAAATCAAGTTCCTTCAACGTAGAAACATACATAACATTCTCCATAAATGATATATGTCATGTGGTAAGCTTTAAATTTAAATGCTAAATGGACAACACTTTTCACGAGCTTATGTCAGTTATCAAGTTCTTTCGTGTATCGTGCAACAAAATACAAACATGAGTTATTTTAGCTGAATCAATCCACTGTGTATTATTTTCTAATAGAACAAAATTAACTTCCAAAAAACCCAAAGACATGAGATTATCTTTACTTAGGAAGTAACTTTGGTGTTTGTCACAATCTTTCGAAAAGAAGTATTGACCTACTGTCGATTCCAAAGGCTTCTTCTTAGATGGACCATAACCAGGTATTTTCCATCACGCTTTCTCTTTTCCCTTATCATCTTATCGGAAACTACCACATATTTTTCAAGTCAATCTACCTTGATTGCCTTTAAATTTGATCAGTTCGAATATCGGTAGAAACATATCACCAGTGATTCTGATATTATCTAGAAGGACATTTCGGGAAGATCGAATAAAAATCAATGGATGAACAGTAGCTTGAAGGGGATAATGACTCAGTTATGTTCCTAACAACCCATTTCTTGGGCTTTAGTACTCATATGATCGACCCGACTATAAGAGATGACCTGCATGGCCTATGAGTCAGAGAAAAACACTATAAATACCTCAACGAACATCATTAAGGTGGTTGAAATTTTTTCCAAAGACATTAAATATTAACACACACCTCTTTTCTCTCAAAAACCCTTACAAAAATAGTTAATATCCACGAGCTAAAGGTTTTTCTCGGTTTTACCCTTGATCTAGATTTTACCATCACCAAACTTGGTTGCAATAATAGATATCTTCATAAATCTGTGTTCTCGAATATCATATTTTCCATTGTACTTTTGGTTAAATATCTCATTCATGAGATATTGCATCTACACCTTCTCAATTTTGGAAAATGATTCTTAACTTTCGTGAAAAACTCTGAAACATTGGTAGTATGTGTTGGGACAGCCCCACAAAACAAGGTGACATCTATTAAAGCATGAGTGTCAAGCACAATCGATTAGACCAATCTGAGTTTCCAAACTCTTTTGTCAAGTCTAGTGAACTTCTTAAGTAAAACCATTTGGTTTAGGTGTTATTAGTGTGAGATCATAATCATGACATTTAAGGAACAACTCAATATCTTCTTTCGACTTATTTAAAATCAAAACCATCAAATATTGAGGATTTGCTTCTCGTCGGATTCTAATCCATAACACCTAAAGTAATAATATAATAATAAACAGAAGTACCTAGCTGACCACGTTCGACACCTTCAGACAATCTTTGACCAACAATAACATTTAGAATTACGCTCTCGATGAGCCGCTTCCAGATAAGTCTTATTTTTCCATTTAAATCAGAGTTTGGTTGATTCTAAATTTAGGAGAGAATTTCCTACAACTAAACATAGCATCATTTAATGGGAAACCTCCAAATCCGATCAAAATTATATATTTATTCATAAAACTCAAATGCTTAATCACTCTTTTCTTATAAACAAATCAATTTAATCATGTTTTTTTTCCATAAATCCCAGATTTATGTCCTACCAAGTCAATTAAACCTATAATCACAATTGTATGGATCTTGTATAAAAATACATCCTTTTGATTCAATAAAATATATACATGTTATTATCCTTTGAATCACGCAATTGATAGATATAATATTGAAACTCTCAATGTAGTTTATCATACACAGAATAATAAACCCTCATATCTTGTGATTAACTAATAGAGATAGAATAAAAAGCTTATATTTTTTCCTATAATCTATTTTTAGTAATTGATTGCTCCTTTAAGATCCTTATAATAAAATATGGTTATCAATCTTCCAATATAGAAATGACAACTAACTTGATATATTTAAGTTGAAGGAATATATCAATTTTAGTTTTTTTATATAAAAAATATAATTAGTAACACTAATTGTACTAAGCCCCTGTACTTTATCCATTTTATGATCGGATATCCGAACAACTAAATTGATTTATTAATTGAATATCTTAATTATACTCGTCCATAATTATATATATATAATTTTATATTAAAATACTTTATATAAAATTATTTATGTTAAATATGACTATATATGATGGACTATCTTATATTAAAATGAAATGTTTAAATCGGTTTTGAACAATAACTCGTCCTTTGACTATCGAATTTAGTGATAGATAGTCTATGGACTTTAAAAAATCAGCTGGTAGTTCTTAGGTTATCTAGTTTGGATAAAGTTACTCCTCCTACGTGTGTTGACTATAAATTTCTTTGATATATAGTCCCTAAACTATTTATTTTCGATTGGTTAACTGAAATATATTTTTATATATTTTTATATATATATATATATATATATATATATATATATATATATCCATGCTATCCATATCCTTCTATCTGATACACTGTTGTCAATATACAATATGATTATGTATGTTGAATACAAAGAAAAAAGAAATCTAATTTTAAATTAGATAGAGAATTGTAATAAAAATGAATTACTGTTCGCGACCCAAGATTTTATTCAATCATCAATCCAATCACCGCTCACGTTTTTTCTTTTTCTTATCAATGAAAAAAGGAGGGAAATGGATACTCAATTTAAAAGTGAGTAAACAACATTCCATACTCGATCTCATAGATACATATAGAATTATGTGGAAAGCCACAACTGAAGGCATTCTACCCAATAAGGCAGATACTTCGGATCTGCTTGAACGAAATGGAAGATATTGTCGATAAAAAAGTACATCTTGTTTATTAACATCTTGGAAATATTCCGCCATAGTAAGTGCAGTCAGACCAACTCTCATACGAGTTCCTGGTGGTTCATTCTAAAATTTATTCATTTGACTTTCTATTTTTGATAAATTTAATCCCCGTAATAAAATTGCACAATGGACTATCTATCACTAAATTTAATTTAGTACGTTAACAAGATTTATAGTTAAAAATCTGATTAAATAAATCCAGATTTCTGTTTATATTAGTATAAGTTGAACCTTGTTATTTATTTAGTTTCTTTTACCTTAACTTGAATATATTTAAATAACTATGGAGGCATTGAACAGTAAATCATCCTTCGACTGTCGCGTTTGGTAGTAGATAGCCCCTTGATTTTTAAATGTCCGTTGAAAGTCCTTGGACTATCGCGTTTGGATAAAGTTAGTCCACCAGATCCTCTGATCCATGAAAGGCTAGTCCCCAATATTTTGTATCACCACTAGTCCATTGAGTTTAGGTCAAACCCAAAATATAGAATATAAAAGGACTATGGTGACAGGCTGCAGCCTCTCATGAATCAAATGATCCGGTGGACTAACTTTATCCAAACACGATAGTCCAAAAACCGTCAACGGACATTTGAAAGTCAAGAGACTATTTACCACCAAACGTGAAATGTTCAAAATCTAACTATGGACTTATAAAAGATAAAGCAAAACAAATTTACTTTCTAAAACATATTATTGATATATACATTAAAATGATAAAAATATCTATCTATGTTCGTGTGTATATATATATATATATAAAATGTATGGAAACAAACACCCGATCAAACCAAGACTCTAATATTATAACTCGCCCAATCATCACTCTTCATAAATCGTTAGATTTTGATGATAAAAATGCCACTTTGGTTTTTTTATAGTTGAAGAGACCTCAACAAAAATTCCGGAGGAGGAACTTGTTGATAAAAAATATAGATGTGAAACCCTTGTCTAATGTAGGTACGCGATATCTAGTAGTAGAATGTGCATTTTTAAACTAAATGGGGAGCTTGTAATTTGTGATCTTGGTTTGTTTGATGAGTTTGAAGATATTGTTAAATTTGTTTTAAGTAGATATGATACGTTGGTTCGGGGTAATTTCAAATTAAGATACTCTGGTGGTGATCTAGAAAACGTTATCTTAGGCTGTGATGGTGATTTAATTGCTTTGGTATCATTTGTTGATAATTTGGATGTTTTAAGTGTTACTATTAAAGTTGAAGGTGATGTTGTTGTTGGTGATAATATTAGAGAACTGCTGAAAGTATATTTGAAGTTTCAAATGAAGATATTGTTTGTGGAGAAACTGGTGAAAATGCTCGTGTTAATGCTATTAGTCGCAAGCACAAAGCACTTGATACTGTTGGTTGGGTTAATGAAATTAGTGGTGTTGGGCAGGTGTTTCAAGATGGAGCAGTAGGTTTAAGATTAGTTGTTAGTCGGTTGGCTTTACAAAAAGGTTTTTATTTTAAATATTTGCATAACAATAAACAAAGACTAATTGTTTATTACATGAAAAAAAAATTCAAAGGGCTGTCTTTGGAGACTTTATGCTAAACAAGAGAGGTTTACTGGTTTTTTTATTATTAACAAGTATGTCGAAACTCATACATGTTGAACTGGTTTTAGCAAAGAAAATATAAGGTATTTTTCATTTGATTTGATTGGAAATGAAATACGTGATTGTGTGAGGAGGAGAGTTGATGTTACAGCTACAAGCGTGAAATTATTTTTAAAAAATGACTACGGTTTAGATATTTCTTACCTGTTTCATGGGTTATTTTAGAAAAGCTAGGAGGGCTGTATATGGAGATAGTTCAACTTCTTATAAACTTCTTAAAAATCATTTTAAAACATTGAAGGTTCTTAATAGCATCAGTGATTACATACTAGAGTATTCTTTGGAAGCCAATGTGTTCAAGCGATGTTTCATAGCATTTAGGTCTTGCTTTTATGGTTTCAATTATTGTGGTCAAGTTTTATTTGTACGATGGTACCTCTATTGGTCCTGTTTGGTACTTATCGGGGGCGAAAATAGAGATGCCCTCAAACAGAAAATTGTGTCAGAGTTGTCTAAATGTGGTAAGACAGTTATACAATGGTTCCCATATACAGTTGAAAAGAAGTCAACAAAAATGTTGGAGAAATAATTTTTTAATATAAAATTTAGGTTATACGATGGTTCAAATTTTGGTCCGATTCTGTAGTCATAGGTGTCGAAAATTGGTGCTCTAAAGGAGAGAATTGTGCCAGAGTGGCCCAAAACTTGAAGGGAATGTTTGATTCCATTAAAATGTTGAAGAATAATAGAACGATTGATCAGTGTAAAAGTCCTTTTATGAAAAGTGCAGGGGAAGTTATCGTAATGTATGCTGTTGTACAACCGTCTTTATTGAAAATATTGAAGCATCTGGTACATAATCATTAAGGTGTAGTGAGTCTTTGTGTATCATATGTGTTTTCATTTTCCTTGATTTGTTATAATATTATACGAGGTTTGGATTATTGGTTAATATTCTCAGAACTTGTATAGGCTACTATATGCAAACATATGAACTACTTGTTTCTAGTAAAATTAAAAATGTATATACAAGATTTATGGATTCTAGTTATTCATTTGTAACTTATATATTAAATAAAAAATAATAATACTTTTGTTCAAGTTCATGATCCAATTGTAAATTATCTATGATTTTGAATCTCAACGTGTTAAAAAACAATACTTTTAAAATACTATCCAGTTTTAAAAATAGTCATGCAGTTGTTGTAAGAAATATTCTACGGATTTCTTACTTAACTTATTGACAGGATGTAGACATTCCCTGACTTGAAGCGGATGATCTGTGATCATTTGCTAGGTTATCGATTCTTCTAAGAGATGGCAACAAAAACACACTTTTATAATTGATTCGAATGAAGAATCAATTTGTTTTTCTTAAAGGATTTTTCTCTCTGTATTTTATCTCGTGTCTTTTAAGAATGAGGAACTCATTCTTATATAGAACTGAAGTGAGAAAACGGTTCTTCTCTTTTAACCGTCTGTAACTTCCAGACGGTTACTTAATGAAGACCAGTCCTTATTAAATTGCCACCCTTAGGGACCATAACCCGGTATTATTTTGTTTTACAAAATAACCCCAAAACTTTACGTTTTGCTTAAGTTGTTTATTTCCGAATCCAATCCTTCACAGTATTCGGAATTAAACCTGGTATCTATACAATTACCTCCATGATACATATTTTATCTACTAGTCCGTTCTTTTCTTTATGATTACTTTTAGTGGACTAATATTAACGATAGTTCGATACATCGATAAGACATGTGACGGTCCAACTTAATGGAAATATTCCAACAATCTCCCACTTGGATCATCATATGCTACTATAGGATGCATCCACTTAATGAACGTTCTAAATTTCTATCGTCACATAGATAACCTTAACAATCCCGTAAATTACTATTAACGACATAGGACTAAAGTCATCATCAATTCATTTCAAGCCGCAAATAGATGCATCAGTAATCACGATATCGCAACAATCAACTACATGGATCTATCATGGTGCATAGCATAAGAATAATATGAAGGGTATGGCTATATATACCCAAATGTGGTTTAAGTATACCCAAAACACGCAGTTGACTTTTGTTTGACTTTTTTAGGACGAAAAAATCCTTGAACTTTCATTTAATATCTGAATTGACACTAAGTAAAAAAAACACTAAGCATATCCTAGATACACCCAATTCATAAAACAATCTATTTGGCTATGTATACCCAAAAAAACACAACTCTCTACTAGATCAAACCCCATATTACTACAATTTTGTGAAATTCTTCAAATTGTTCTTGAACATTCAAAGTTGCCTCAAGAACATTCAAACTCTTTTTAATTTTTTTTAAACTTCTTCTAATAAAAACACAAAATCAACTTGTTTTTTGGGAAGTTTTTTTTTTAAAAAAATATAATTTAATTATTAAAAAAATCATAATTTTAGGGTGTTTGGAGGCCATTTTCTGGCCGGAATTCAGCCAGAAAATGGCCGGCAACGAAGGCGGAGAGTACCATCGGTACAGAGGGTCTGTACGGCCGGTACACCCCCTGTACCTATGGTACGCTCAGCCTTCGCTGCCGACCATTTTCCGACCGAATTCCGGCCGAAAAGTGGCCTCCAAACACCCTAAAATTATGATTTTTTTTACCTAATTCAACCATAACCCTAATTTTGATACTAAAACTAAGTTTCCATATTTTAGTTTGCCGGATAAATTAGAGAGAACTTGAAGGTTTTAGAGAGAAGTTAGAGAGTGTAAGAGAAAAAATGAGGTGGATAAGGTTAGTAAAAAAATAAAAACCTTATATACCTAGAAAAGGGTATTTTTGTCAAAATTTGGGTAAACTTATACCACCTTTGGGTAAACTCAAAATTGGGTATACTTAAACCACATTTGGGTATATATAGCTTGACCCTAATATGAAATGTAATCTTACATATATATTCTTAACTAGTCCCACTTAATTGGAGGTCTACTTACAGCAGAGTACGAGTAATCAAATATAAGAGCACACTGAAAACTTATATATAAATATGTTTGCATTAATGACCTTAAGTTCGCGAATATCATAATACAAACAAATTTAATAGCTTAATACAAACTCCCACTGAAACTAACAATCCTCTAAGTGCACAACACCCATGTTAATGGTGTGTTCAATAAAAACTTTAGGTACTAATGCCTTCGTAAGAGGATCTGCTAACATCAAGTTTGTCCCTATGTGCTCCACACTTATTTGACCACTCTGTACTCTCTCTTTAACAGACAGGAACTTGATATCTACATGTTTGGACTTAACCGAGCTCCTGTTACTGTTTGAATACTGAACTGCCGAGTTATTGTCACAATATAATCTAAGGGGTCTTTCTATCCCCTCTACGATTTGCAGTCCCGTGACAAAATTTCGCAGCCAAAGCGCCTGATTGGATGCCTCGAAACAAGCAACAAATTCTGCAGCCATAGTGGAAGATGCAATGAGTGTTTGTTTAACACGTTTCCATGATATTGCACCTCCCGCTAAAAGGAATATAATGCCTGAGGTTGAACGACGAGAATCCTCACATCCAGCGAAATCCGAGTCGGAATACCCTATGACCTCCAGTTTATCCGACTTCTTATATGTTAACCTGTGATGTTTTGTTTGTTGCAAATACCGGAGAACTCTTTTGACTGCTTTCTAGTGTTCCATCCCCGGATTACTTACGTATCTCCCTAACACACCCACCACAAAAGCAATATCTGGCCGTGTACAAACTTGAGCATACATCAGACTTCCAACAGCCGAAGCATATGGAACCTTTTGCATTTTCTCAATCTCAAGTTTTGTCTTTGGGCATTGCTTAAGGCTTAATTTTTCACCTTTTGATATAGGGGTTTCCTTTCCTTTGCTGTTAGCCATCCCGTAACGTTGTAACATACTCTCAATATATGCCTTTTGTGATAAACTCAAAATTGCATGGGATCGATTCCTATGAATTTGAATTCCTAACACAAATGATGCATCACCAAGATCTTTCATATCGAATTTTTCCGAAAGAAATTTCTGAGTCGTATGTAACAATTCTTTATCGTTCGTAGCCAATAATATGTCATCAACATACAGCACTAGAAATATGAATTTACTCCCACTGAACTTTTGATACACACAATCCTCCACTGAATTTATCTCGAAACCAAATGAGACAATAACTTCAAGGAATTTGTGATACCACTGTCGAGACGCTTGCTTGAGACCATAAATAGATTTCTTCAGTTTATATACCGTCGACTTTGGATCACCAGAGACAAAGTTTTCAGGTTGTAACATATAGATCGTTTCCTCAATGTCTCCATTAATAAAAGCGGTCTTTACATCCATTTGATGGAGCTCAAGGTTGAAGTGTGCAACTAATGCCATGATTGTCCGAAAAGAATCCTTCGAAGAAACTGGAGAGAAGGTTTCTTTGAAGTCAATCCCTTCACGTTGAGTAAAACCCTTAGCTACAAGTCGCGCTTTATGCCTCTCCACATTACCCTTAGAATCCCGTTTGGTTTTAAAAATCCATTTACAACCGATCGGCTTCTTTCCCTCGGGTAATGGAACAAGCTCCCATACCGCGTTATCTTGCATTGATTTAAACTCTTCGTTCATTGCTTTAATCCATAAGTGAGAATCAGAACTTTTCATGGCTTCACGAACACTTAAAGGATCGTTTTCTGTTGAACCATAAAACTCTTCATGTTCTTGAAGATACACTATATAGTCTGAAGATATATCGCTCTTTCTTTCTCTACTAGATCTACGCAAAGGCATAATTTCTTCATTTTACACTTGAACTTCTTGAGGAGGTAGAGTTTGTTCTTCTTGAACAACTTCATTTTGCTCCATTGGAACAACATCCATAGGAGGAAGATTAACATCATCTTGAGTATCTATATGTTCTAACAAATCTGAAGTGATGATTGGCCTTCTAATTACCATATCATCATCTGACACTATAGTATCATTGTTAGAACCTTCATGAATCTCTATTGGTTCTTCCTCAAAATGAATGTTCGTTACTAAATTCTTCCCCCCAAACTCTATATCCTCAAATAATTTCGATGTACCCGTCTCAAATATATTCTTTATGGAAGGATCATAAAAATTAAAACCCCTACTGTGCTCGGGATATCCGATGAAATAACTACTAACCGTTTTGGAGTTCAATTTCTTTTCATTCGGCCTATAAGGCTTCGCTTCAGCTGGACATCCCCAAACATGTAAATGTTTTAAACTAGGTTTACGCCCAGTCCAAAGTTCATACGGTGTCTTAGTAGTTGCTTTCGTCGGAACTCTATTAAGTAGGTAGGTCGCACATTTTATTGCTTCTCCCCAGAGTGATATAGGTAATGTTGAATGACTAATCATACTTCTTACCATATCCTTCAATGTACAGTTTCTTCTCTCAGATTGTCCATTCATGTTGGGCGAACCCGGCATTGTATACTGAGGGACTATGCCACACTCTTCTAGGAACTTTGCAAACGGTCCATGACGTTGTTCACCTAAACCATCATATCTCCCGTAGTATTCACCACCACGGTCCGATCTGACGCACTTAATGTCTTTACCAAGTTGTTTTTCAACTTCGGTCTTAAAGAATTTGAACTTGTCAATGGCCTCTGATTTTTCGTGAATGAGATATAGATACCCATATCGTGAAAAGTTGTCAATGAAAGATACAAAATATCGTTGGTCGTTCCATGATGTTGTAGGGAACGGACCGCAAATGTCTGTATGTATCAAATCCAAGACCCCTTTCGCTCTGTATGCATCTAATCGTTTCACTTTGGTCTGTTTTCCTTTTATACATTCAACGCAAACGTTGAAGTCCGAAAAATCCAGTTCACTTAATAAACCTTCTGAAACAAGCTTTTCAATTCTATTTCTAGAAATGTGACCTAATCGCTTGTGCCAAAGTTTTGCTGATTTTTCCATTTTACAATTTAGTTTTCCAGGTACATCTACATTCATTATCTCTTTGTGATCCTTTATAGTATCCAATAAATACAAGTTATCATTTGCTATTAACTTTCCAGAACCAACAACATTACCATGTAAATAAAGACATAAACTTTCATTTCCAAATAGACAAGAATAACTTAATTTGTCCAACAACGGAAAAGAAATTAGGTTCCTTCGAAAAGAAGGTACATACAATACGTCTTTTAAATACAAAAAATGTCCACTGGTAAGCAACAAACGAAAATCACAAATAGAATGAACTAAATAATGAACTGCCATCAACTGTATAGATGGATGTTTCACCATCACTCAGGCTTCGGTTTCTTATCATACCCTGCAAAGAAATACAAATATGAGTTGTTGCTGCTGTATCAACCCACCAAGTATTTCTCGGCACTGAAACTAAATTGATCTGAGAACAGACCATAGAAGTGAAAATACCTTTGGCTTTCATCATAGCCCTCCATTTTTCACATTCTTTCTTAAAGTGCCCCGGTTTCTTACAATGGAAGCAACGCCCTTTACCAGACGTACCCTTATGCTTCTTTTGTCCCGAACCGGATGCATGTGCATCTGAACCTTCATACTAACTCTTAATTCCCTTATCCACCTGAGCTTTCACCATTTGCACTTCTGGATGTTCTTGCTTTAACTTTTCCTCCTCTTACGCTGCCTGAGAGATGAGCTCGTTGAGAGTCCATTTCTCGCGCTGACAGTTATAAGAAGTTTCAAAGTTCTTATACTGAGGAGGGAAAGAGTGAAAAGCAAAACTTACCACAACATCTTCGGGAAGGTCAATCTTAAGTGCTTTCAGTTTGGAAGCGATGTTTAACATTTCCAAGATGTGCTCACGAACAGTCCCTTTGCCACGATATTTCATAGAGGCTAGCTTAATAAGCAGCGTCTTAATCTCTACTTTATCGTTCTTGGCAAAATATTTCTCTACCTCTTCGAGAAATATTTTGCATTAGTGATCTCAGGTGGAACTGCACCACAAAATGCTAATGGAATTGCTTGCTTCATGATCCCTAGACTTATCCTGTTCGACCTTTCCCACGCCTCTGACTCTTTCTTCTCCGTAGGAGAACTGTCATCAGTCAGAGGTTTAGGTTCATCGACCCTTAATGCTAAGTCGTAATTATGGCACATCAAGTGCAGCAACATATCTTCTTTCCACAGCTCAAAGTTGCTCCCATTAAGTATGGGTGCCTTTTTGCCTTCCGGGTTATAGAATTACAAATTTGCTAACATAACAAACAACAAACAATAAATAGCCAAAAACATCACTTAACATATAATCTCCATAGTATTTAACAAATAAACATAGCATAATAAAACATACTCTTACAACATCAATAAGATACCTTTGGGCAAGCATATTAATTTGTATATGTATGAGTTTGAGCATAATTAATGTTGATCCTACTAATTGACTTAAGTAAGAAAATCTTCCTTTGGGCCGATTTTCCTAGTTCAATGGTCTTAATGATCAACTCACAAATAACTATCTCGTGTCTAAGATTAACTATGTCAAACATTAACCTTCTTTTGGGCCGATTAAAATATACATACTTGTCAATCATAGACTTGTCAAAACTCTAAAATAATTAATTCAGCAATAGGGATCACTTTTACCGAAGTTCGGACAACTTAAAACATGCTAATTATTTCAAAAAATACTATACGACTACCTTACTTAATGTCCAAACTATTTCGTAGTCTATGTATAATTTAATCAAATTAAATTTACACCTTAAATTTATTATATTATAATACATATATAATTATATTAGGATATAATTCTTAATATATATATATATATATTATAATAATTATTTATATATATATAATATTTATTCATATATATACTATAATATATATTTATATATATAATAAACTTCAATGATATAATATAAGTATCCAATTACATCGGTAGATATAAACAATTTCACGACTAACGGTAGCGGTGAGTGCATTTAGTGGTGTTTCCGTATTTACTTTTGCACGTATTTTAACGCACAATTAATAACGAAACTAAACACTCGGCTAAACTAACGGAACTTACCCACGTCTACAACACACCTACTTTTTAGTTTAAAAAGTTACTTTAGGCCAATAGTTAAAGCACACCTACATTTTAGCTAATTGTTACTTTAAAGCACACCTTTGCAGTTACAGGCACGTCTCAACCCTTTAAACTTTTTCAATTACAGGCACGTCTCAACCGCAATAGCGGTTAATCCGAAAAAACAGCCCGCATCGATTAATGTAATGAACAATTTTATAATTATATTAAATTTAATAATCTTACGCAATTATACCGTAACCACTTGCGCAATTTCCGTAAACGAAAGATATATATTTGCAATAATTAATATATATATATATATATATATATATATATATATATATATATATATATACCTTAATTTTGCAATTCTATTCTAGTTTGAATAAATTACCCACAATCTTATCTTAATTGAGTATATGAGACTAGCATCTTCACTATGTGGATAATTATATATAACAGAATATCATTAAATTCCATAAGCAATTCGAGGTATTAAACCAAAAAAAAAATATGCAAATGGTTATTAAGTTATATATTTGCATTCAAAATCATAAATTTTATGTCTTCAATTAATTTAAAAGGCATTTTCTTCTTCTTAGATTTTGAAACTCAAAACTTTACGCATACTTTTATTTCCCTTTTAAATTTATAATCTGAAAAACTAAGAATTTAACTTCATGGTGGCTCTGATACCACTTGTAAGAAATACTCTACGGATTTCTTACTTAACTTATTGAACCATGAAATTAAATCATCCTGTTATAATGCGGAATAAATACTTACATGAAGTAGACATTCTTTGATCTTCAGATTCCTGACTTGAAGCGGACGATCCGTGATCATTTGCTAGGTTATCGATTCTTCTAACAGATGGCAACCAAAACACACTTTTATAATTGATTCGAAGGAAGAATCAATTTGTTTTTCTTAAAGGATTTTTCTCTTTGTATTTTATCTCGTGTCTTTTAAGAATGAGGAACTCATTCTTATATAGAACTGAAGTGAGAAAACGGTTCTTCTCTTTTAACCGTCTGTAACTTCCAGACGGTTACTTAATGAAGACCAGTCCTTATTAAATTGCCACCCTTAGGGACCATAACCAGGTATTATTTTGTTTTACAAAATAACCCCAAAACTTTACGTTTTGTTTAAGTTGTTTATTTCCGAATCCAATCCTTCACAGTATTCGGAATTAAACCTGGTATCTATACAATTACCTCCATGATACATATTTTATCTAGTAGTCCGTTCTTTTCTTTATGATTACTTTTATTGGACTAATATTAACGATAGTTCGATATATCGATAAGACATGTGACAGTCCAACTTAATGGAGAAATTCCAACAATTGTTGTATTTGCTTTTGTAGTTTATTAATGGAGTTTAGAACTTAAAATGTATTTATACTAAGAAGAACTAGATGGTATAAGTCAATACAATAACATTATCTACCAATATATAATAACAGCTAATATAGAAACATTAAATTTTGATGGTATAATCATATTTTAGTTATTCTTTTCTGGCTTGGGCTATTTAAATGTTGTACATAATTATGGAGAATTCATTAGGTAGATATAACTTTTATATTAAAACATTAACTATTAATTTTTAATGAGTAAATAGCACACTGTTGTATATCGCCGAAGCTTAAGATGATTCCACAACAGTCCCTTACACATGATGGGTTACTTTTATTATATGTAAACTACAAACAACAATAATTAAAATGATTGTTTCAAGTTAAAGCAATTATCTGGTTTTAGAATAAGAAAACGTTAGATGTTGTTTGTCAATAAATTGATTATATTTGGTTTCCATCTTGTATTTTACCAAGAGTGAGACAGAAGCTGGTGAAGAGAAATATTTAAAAGTAAAGAAAACTAGAGTTGTAAAAGAGGAGAAAGAAAAAAACAAACACCTCGTAAGACCAATCTTCTTTCTTTTATGGTTTTTACTAATTTTTTATCTCTCCATTCTTTATTATGCAATTATAGATATTTTTACATATTTATTTGTTTATTTATTTCACTTTGTTTGCTTTAAAAGAAGGGAGCTTTAAGGTCAATTTACCATTTAAAGAAAACCGCTTATGAAAACCAAAATTTAAAAGTAGGATTTTAGTGATATGATGGTTTTTAGGGTAAGGAAATTTATTATAATGTATAGGTTTATTTTTAGTTATAAATAAAAAATTTATTCCTAATTTTTATTTTTATTTTCCGGAAGGAACCTGCAGCCGCTAAATATATTCCTAATTTGATTTTATAGTATATGGGTTATATATATTTAGTTATTAATAAAAAAAATTATATTCCCAATTTGATTTTATAGTACATGGGTTATTATAAAAGGGGTGAGAGTGTAGTTAACAAACAATCTATTTAAAAGGGTTAGGAGTATCATACACTTTTTAAATTATGTTCTAATTATTTTTAAAATATAAATTAAGAATAAATAATAATATGAAAAAGTATAACAATAAAAGAAATATATATATATATATATATTAATTATTATTTTTAATATTTTTAATAAATGTTAGGTTATGATATAAAATTTATAAAGTAAAAAATAAAAACTAAAATAATTTAAAAAATTAAAAAAGTTTAAATTGAATTTTTTTTATTTAAAATTTTCAAACTAATGGTCAAAAGAAATCTATAAATCTTAAATAAATAAAGTTTTGAATTTGGATCCAATCTTTAAAAAAAAAAACTATTTGTAAAGAAAGCCTTATATTGTAACAGAAATACTCTTAAGCGAAAGAGATTGTCCAAATATCTCTTTAATGTAAATAACCTTGCCACTATAATCATCAGGTTTGTATTCTTCAATAGTTTATAGAGTTGTGGTCTATAGCAAAGTATTTATAGTAACATATATTTGTTAATAACTTACCGTTTTTTATATCAAAGCATGGTGCATTTTCAATTATCGAGTGTGACTTAGCTCTTTATAATTATTATATTTATTCATATAAGTGGATTTTATTAGACCGTTTCAATCCGTTTAAAGATTATATTTAAATAATTTTTTTTACAGACGTAAGTAAAAACATAAAAAAGGAATTAAAATAAAAAAAATAAAAATTTGTTTATATCTATTGTTTAAAAAGAGTTTAATACATTTTTTCAAAACTAAAATAGATTTCTATCGAAATTTTATGTATTTATCTTTTAATTTTAAACTTTTATTTTAAATTTTAAATGTTGAACATATTGTATTTTTTACTATTTTAATTTTAATTTTGTACTTTTATATTAGTAATTGAAAATTACAGTTCGTTTCTTATATTTATTTAAATTGTTTACGCTTTTATATTTATTTAAAATTCAAAAATGATAATTAAGTTAAATATTTTATTTTTATTTTTTAAATTATGTTATAATTATTAATTGTGGAATTATTTAAGTCATTGTACTATTTTTTGTTATTAGTTGAGTCAGTTGAGAGTTTGATATTATTAGTTGAGTCAGTTAAGAGTTTGATATTATTAGTTGAGCCAGTTGAAAGTCATCATGTATTCTTTTTAAAAGTGATTGAAACTCTGAAAGAATTAAAGGATTTTGGTGTAAATTTAAGTGTGAAACTTACCGTCTATATTTGCTATCAAAGAAAAATAAAATGATCCAAGAAAGAGAAGATGAATGACGAAAAAATATTCACCAAGATTCCATAGTTTGATGGTTACTATGACGATTGGAGTGAACTGATGGAAATACTCTTGCGTGCCAAGAGTTTATGGAGTCTAGTGGAAGAGGGTTACACCAAACCGGCAGAGGGAATCGAAGTAACTACAGTGCAAAAGAAGAATCTTGAGGAGCTCAAGACGATGGACCATCAAGTGAAGCACTACCGCTTCTAGGAAATTTATCGGATTGTGTTTGAACAGATCTTGGATTGCAAAACATCCAAAATCATTTGGAATTCGATGAAGAGAAAATAAGATGACAACGAAATGGTGAAGTGGTCTCTTCTCCAGACCTTAAGAAGGGATTTTGAGGTTCTTGAAATAAAGAATGAAAAGAACATCGATGATTATTTTGGAAAAGTAATGTCTATCTCCAACAAGATGAGAAGCAACAGAGAAGACATGCCAGATTCAAAGATTGTTGAAAAAATACTTCGAACTCAGACTAACAAGTTTGCATATGCGGTGGTGTCCATCGAGGAGTCAAAAGATACAAAAAACGATTATGAGTGACAAACTGTAGAGCTTCTTATCCATAAATGAAAAGAAATTCAATAAGATTAGTCATGAAGAAGATGATCAAACTTTTAATGTCAGAGGCAAAGGTAGATGATCATATAAAGGTCGAGGAAGGGAACGAGGACGATCATTCAACAAAGCAACAACCGAGTGTTACAACTACCACAAAATTGGACATGTACAAAATGAATGTCCAAATGAGAATGAAGCATATTTTTCCGAGATTGGAGAAAATGATGATTTTTTTCTCAAGTCGTATGTGACTTCAAGGTACTAGAAGCGGAGATGTGTGGTTTGTGGACTCTGGATGTTCAAACCATATGTGTGGATAAAAAAGTATGTTCTCAAATGTGGACACTAGTTTCACATATAGTGTCAAGATTGGGAATAATCCCAAACTGATGGTTGGTGGGAAAATGTTTTAAATATAATTCTTAAGAGAATAAACTATGTGGTCAATGATGTGTATTATATTCTGGATTTGAAGAACAACCTGCTGAGTGTTTAACAATTTCAAGAAGGGTTTTAAAATGTGTTATTCAAAAGAGAATATCGAAAAATATGCAGCATCTTTGATCCCTCAAGAGGAAAAATAGTGAAATCTGTTATTGGTGCTAATCGGATGTTTATCATGTTGGGTGAATCAAATGAGAAAAGAAAGAATGAGAGATGCAGGAAGGTTAATGTCTCAGACAAGGTAGAGTTGTGGCATCATCGATATGAGCATATCAACTATAATGGACTTCACACATTATGCAGTAAATAGATGGGTGTGGGTTTCTAAAAATTGGAGATGCGAAAACCATTTGTGAGGCGCGTGTTAAAGAGAAATACCGTCGTGTTCCTTTTACTAAGCAGAACAAGTGGAGGGCCACTGAAAGATTGTTGCTTATCCACTTTGATCACTGTGGTCCAATCAATACACCATGAAACATTTAGATAAGGTACTTGATAAGCATAAGTGACGATTTCTCGAGAAAAATATGAATATATTTTATGATAAAAAAAATGCAAAAGTACTTCAGCATTTTAGAACATTTAAAGTGTTTTTGAAAAAGAAAACCGAATTGTTCATCAAATGTCTAAGAACAGATATAGGAAGAGAATACAACTCAAATGAGTTCAAGAAATTCTAGAAAAGGCATGGAATTAAAACACAGTTGACCACCGTCTTCGCGCCGCAACAAAATGGTGTTGTTGAACGCAAAAACCGCGTAATCATGAACATGATGAGAGCAGTGTTATTAGAGAATGACATACCAAAATCTTTCTGGACCGAAGCTCAATAATGGGTGAATAACGTTCTTAACAGATCTCATACACTCATTGTAAAAGGTATGACTTCAGAAGAGGTATAGAGTGGAAGCAATCCATCAGTCAAACACTTTAGAGTTTTTAGATCTATTGGCTATGTTCATATTTCTAATTTTAAAAGAGACAAGCTTGATGAAAAAGCGTGAAGTGTATCATGTTAGGTTTAAGAAATGAATCCAAGGCCTTTAAAATGTTTGATCTAGTGGAGAAAAAGGTTCACATTAGTCGATATGTGACATTTGAAGAATATAAGAAGTAGAATTGGGAAGATATTGATTATTTTGGTGATGAAAGCATTGAACTTGGGTGGGAAAATGATTATAAATATGTTCATAATGCAGAGGAAGCGGACGAAACATTACAAGATACTGATGACATTCTTTTATCGAACGGTCCACCAACTAGCGAAACGATAGCAACGGGCAGGGTGAGAAGCAACCATGTCTAGAGTCAAGATTATACCATGGGAAATGGGCTATTGGATATAAGGGAGGAAACAAACGTGCTTAGAGTCAAGAATGATTGTCAAGCCATGGATGTTGATCTGACCAGTTTTCTAAAAGCAGCAGGACATCAAGAATGGAAACAAGCGATGGATGTTGAGATACAGTCCATCGAACGAAACCACACATGGTCGCTAACTGCATTTCCCTTTAGAGACATTGTTATTAGGGTTAATTGTATTTTCATGACCAAAATAAATGAAATGGGAGAAGTAGACAAGTTAAAAGCTCGTCTATTAGTAAAAGAGTATACTCAAGAGTACGGAGTAGATTACACAGAGGTTTTCGCACTAGTGGATCGAATAGATAAGATAAGTATTAGGATCCTAAAGAGGACGGAGAATCTTTCAGCTCGATTTCAACTATATATTTTTCTAGCATGGTGAGTTGAAGAAAGATGCATTTGTAGAGTAACTGCAAGGTTATGAAGTAGCGGGGAAGAATGACATGGTTTATAAGCTGTATAAGGCTCTTTATGGACCAAAACATACATCCAAAGCTTGGTTCAGTCGTACTAAGGCATATATCGTCAATGAAGGGTTTGTAAGCATTAGTGAACAAACATTATTCATCAAATAAAAGGGAGGTAAAATCCTAATTGTAAAATTTTTATGTTGGTGATCTATTATTCACTTGTACTGATGAGTAATTGCTTAATGAGTTCAAGCGCTCCATAAAGAATGAATTCGACATGGATGATTTGAGGAAGATGAGATATTGTTTTGGAATTTAAGTGATACAAAAGGCTGATGACATCTTTATATATCAACGAAAATATGCTCCTGAGTTGATCGAGAGGTTTGGGATGCAAAATAACAACTACGTTTTCAATCTGATAGCCCCTGGATAGAAGGTTGGCCGAGATAAAATTGGTGCGAAGGTTGAATCAACGTTATATAAGAAAATAATGGATAGCCTAATTTATCTCACAACCACACAACCTGACTTAATGTTTGTGGTAAGTCTTATTAGTCATTTTATGTCACATCTTACCAAGTTTCACTTTACTAATGTCAAAAGAACAATGAGGTACTTAAAGGGAACTTGGGAATTTGGGATATGGTATGAACGTAAAGGGAAGAGTGAACTCTTAGGCTACAACAACAGTGACTATACGAGAGATCTGGGTGACAGTATGATCACTTAAGGCTATGTTTTCTTGATGAATGGAGGAGTTGTGACATGGTCCTTAAGAAAGTAACCAATTATAACTCTGTCAACTACTGAAGCAGAATATGTAGCAGCAGCTATATGTGATTGTCAAGACATTTGGATGAGAAGGATATTGAAAGAAATCGGGCATGAAAAAGATAAAGAGATGGTTATATTTTACGACAACACAACCACTATCAAGTCGTCGAGCAATGCAGTCATGCACGAAAAGTCAAAGCACATAAGGATTCGATACCATTTTCTTAAAGAATCGACAAAGGAATGTGTCATTAAATTGGTCTATTACATCATTGAGGAGAAGCTGGCTGACATAATGACAAAGTACTTGAAGATGAAATCATTTCAAAGGATCAGAGAAGCGTTTGGGATGAGTTTCGTGAACTGAAAATCTTGATCAAGTTCAGTTCAAAGGAGAGGTTGTTGAATTAATTAAGTAATTATACTATTTTCTTGTTATTAGTTGAGTGAGTTGAGAGTTTGTTGTTATTAGTTGAGCGCCGGTTTTCATGTATTCTCTATAAAAAGATATTGAAACTGTGAATCATTGAGAGGGTTATAGTGCAAATATAAGTTTGAAATTTATAGTTTACAATATTAGGATATAAAATGGAATATCAGTCGACACCCACATAACATTTTAGTTACTATTTTTCATCTATAGATAGATATCTAAATCAATTTTTATAATAAAAATATCATTTTATACTCGTTGTATTTTTTCTCATGAACTTTTTTCACAATTTTATGTCTACATTCATCTTTCCCATACTTACTTTGTTTTTTTTAATCTTCTTCTTTCTGAGATTTCCAATAATTACCAAACTTTGCTAAATTGTTAGACGGTTTGATTTTTTTTTTATAACTCATATATGTTGCTTGTTGCTATATTTTTGTCTATTGTCAACTTTGCATCTATTTTTACTGGATTGTTTAAATCTTATATTTCCAATGAAATCTGGTTTGCAATCGAGTTTAATATAATACATGGTCTATTGAATTGTTAAAACTTTGAACATTATTCAGCTGATTTTGTTAGTAGATTTTGATTATGTGTAAAGATGGATTGTGAAAGAGACATCCAATTATAAAATATTGATTTTTTATATTATGAAATATATAGTTTATAATTTACGAAATACCATACATAATTGTGAAACAAATGTTGTTCGTCTTTCATATTTCACAATTGAACTTAATTAAGATAAAGTTCGCAATTAGAAATTGTTCATCGTTCCCAATTTCCAATTATGGATGTTTCGTAGTACATAATGAGCTCTCAATTCGCAATTGCTCGGGGTTCTCATTTCAAGATTGCAATTAACCGAGATTTCACAGTTCTCAATTCAAATTAACCTAAGTTTCAAAACTCATGATTGGTTATGTTTAGCATTGGTGAGATAAAAAAAAAACTTTCAAAAAATATCATTTGATAGATCTTGCTTTGAACAAAACTAACAATTTTCGGATATTCTTTACGATTTACGGTTCGAACGATACGAACCTATTAAAATTTAAAAATACTAAAATAAAAGATAATACGATGATAGTGAAAAAGTTGGATGCGATATTACCAAATAACTCTGTTCAGAGTTAAATGGTAATAAATAACTCTATCTAAAATACTAGATGATCTTTTGTGTCCGATACTTCAATGGTATTTTCCCTTCAATATATATCAAATTTATAAAATATATCCATATAGAATTACGTTCGACCTTTTTAAATATTAAAAAACAATAAAAGGAACTAGAAAAATCATTTGCGAAACTGTTTTATACATGGTTAATATTTTGGTATGACTTCTTATTTGTTTGACCATTTATTTGTTTTCTCACTATATATGAACTATTGATATTTGTGGTTTAAAACTAATTTAATATTTTTTGTTAATTTATATATGGGTTAAGTTATTTTCTCCATAACATTTTTTTATTTCCTCCATATTTCAGAAAAGACTCCGTTTTGTTATTTCATCCATAAAGGACATTATTAATTTACCTTTTTTAAAAAATTTATTCCAAAAACTCATATTTACCTTCTTCTCAAAAAATCACCCAAACACCATATCTACCTTAATTATTTTTCCTGGAACCTTCTACCCATCATATTTACTTCTACCCACAAACTCTAATCCTATAAATATAAATATACATCCATCAGTTTTTTAAACCGAAAAAAAAACCGAGAAAAAAAACATAGCCACCACTTTCGATTGAAGCAATCTATCAAAGGTAAAAATATTTCTTAAATCTTTTTTTTAATCTATCGGTTGGAAAAAGTTTCAGGAAGTCAGGTGTACTCTGCATAGCGAATTTGCAGTTCCTAGAACTCTCTTGCTATGGATTTAAAAAAAAACATTTCATGTATATTGAATTCCATGAAAAGATTTTTGGTTTTTCTAGTATCGAATTAAATTTATAGAACTTTGAAATCTGTTTTTGATTTGTTTATTTTTTTTAAAACAATTTTAACTTGTTTTTTATTTTAACTTTCTTATTTTTGTTTGTTTCTATTTTTACAAGATTAAGTTATCTTGTTGGTTGATTTGATGATGTTTAGAAGTGTTGAATCTTTGGTTTGGGTGTCTTCCTGTTCTAATTTTCTATGATTAATTTTTAAGAAATTTGAGTTTTTTCTTTATTAAGGTTTAATTTTAGAAGTCAAATGATATATGTTGGATGTAATTTGACTTAATGATATTTTTGTTCGAATAAGGGTTGGATAGTCTATAGTGGCATCAAAATATAAATTAGAAAGTAAATTTAGGGCAAAATAGTAAAAGCAAGTGTTTAGTATTTTTTTAAAATTGAAATGGAGTAAATAATAAATCTTATGGGGAAATAACTTCACCCTATATGTATTTATAGCTTATATTTTTTTATCAATATATTAGATAAACTTAGTTTTTTATTTTATTTTCTAATCAGTGTAATTAATTTTGACGTTAATCATAAATGTATTTGTTTTATAAATTTTTTTTAGTGTAATTGGATTTTGACGTTTGTTTGAATTTTTTGTTGTTTTGATAACTTAATTTCGATTGCTGTAGTCTTTCAGTTTATCTAGTTTAAAATTTTGTAATTGAGATAAAATATTTTTTATTTTGATATTATTTTTCGATTAACATGTTTTTTTATTTGATTTTTTGTTGTTTGATATATTTAACAATAAAATTTGAAAACAAATTCACAATTTATAAGTTTGATATGAAGTCTTGTTTTACTATCGTATACAATGATTTTAGGTATTATATTGTTCTAATAGAAATTCCAACGAAGTGTTTAGTGAAGTTTATTCTTTACCCATATCCAATAGACCCTCGATGTTTTATCTCATTGACAATGATTCATCATCTTCAACCAAAGAATCCATGGAAAATGGTTGCTCTTCCTTTGGAGATGTAGTTCAATTTTAGTTGAATTTCATTTAGCGCCAAATTTTTAGTTTAGTGCCATATAATGTTCAAGTATCTTTCTAATTCTATTATTTTATTTCAACAAAAGTTTCAGTTCCTTAATAAAACAATTTGGTACGTTATTTGTAACATGACTCACAACTAAAATTTTATGTAGATTTGTCTATTATATTGGTCTAAATGGACTAATAGTTAATATTTCATAGTTTTTCTATCATTTTATAACATCTTGTGAGTATATTTTAGGTAGATGGACCGCTTATCAAGTTAATATTTCGTAATTTTTGTTTTTTAGTTTTTGTTGGAATATGTAGTTTATCAAGTATCAACTTTTACAAGTTTTAGTTATTTTTGTGAGTTTATTTTAGATAGATGGACCGCTTTAAATATAACACATTTCAAATTATCATTTTTTAGAACAAGCTAGAAAACGTTTTTACTGAACCATTTAGATTTTTTTAATATTCTTGTGTTTAGTTGCACAATCTATGTACAACACTATATTTGTGTGTTGAAAAAATTATTGGGTCGTTAATGGTTAAGTGAAACATTATGGATCATAGGTGTTGACTTATTTGGTGATACCAATTGTGTATGAGTTAGTAATGTTGAAATTGAAGTTGTTGTTAGTTATCTACGGCACAAAAGAAAGAATGCTTGATATTTTACCTTGGTATAATTGTGTTTGGGAAACTATTTCCTGGTAACACCTAGATTTTTGTCATACTCTTTGTATGATTGGTGTTGAAGTTATGATTTCTTTTGTGTACGTCCATAATCGTAAATAATGTATTGTTTATGTGAAAATTGATATAATTGGACTATTATTATAGTTGAGAAGACATCTAATTGTTGTAGGGCTAGGCTAAAATGAGACCCAAAATCTTTATTGTGAGACCCTATTTTCAAAAAATTTATGCAATTGTGAATTTACCAAATTGCCCCCACATATAAAAACAATAATTTTTCCACCAACTCACTTCTCTCTCTTTTCCTCCTCTCTTTCCTACCAACACTCTCTCCAAAATTCAAAAAAACACCCACAAAGTTTGAATTCTGCAAACTCCCACACAACATTTAATACACATTAATTATCTAAAGTTAAACCCAATTATTCCGAGCATGGATTTAAGCGACTTAAATGACGATTGGAGCTGCAACGCTGATGATTTCCTTTCGGAGGAGGAGGAGCCGCTTACTGATCACATGGAGAGCGTTGCTGAGGTAAAAATCAAAGTTTTTTAAACACAGAACAAAAAATTGCATTTTCGTACCTTCAACTGTACACTTCCACGCAAGAACATGCGTGGAAGATGACAAATCTTCGCACAATCATGCGAAGATTTGTCAAAATTGCCATGCAACGATTTTGCCAAATCTTCGCATGATTGTGCGAAGATTTGGCCAAATCTTTGCATGTAAATGCGAATATTTGGCAACCATGGTTTTACATGCCTTTTTGGTTTAATTTTGGGGTTTTCTTGGTTTTACATGTTTTTTGGTTGAATATTGGGTTTGTCTTGGTTTTACATGCCTTTTTTGTTGAATATGGGGTTTGTCTTTATTATTTGACTTGTAAATACATGTTTGTGTTTTTGTAGGAAGCGGCCGAAGCACCATGTCACATGGCGGATTATAGTCAAATATTTGCGACGGATAAATTCTTAAACAAGGCGGAATTGATCGAATGGGTTGACAAAGAGAGCAAGAGTATAGGATTTATTGTCGTGGTAGATAAAGATGACGATGGTAGTAAAAACGGTAAAACACCGCGGTTATATTTTAAGTGCGAGAGACACGGTGTTTACAAGCCGAGGCCTAAACCGGGGATTGTGAAGAAACGACGAGATTGTTCATCCAAAAAATGCGGATGTCCGTTCATGCTTAGGGGCAATCCGGTGTTGGAAGCACCCGGCTATTGGAAATTGGTAGTTATAATTGGAAAACACAACCACCAACCCTTCTTGCATTTGGATGGTCATTCACGGGCCGCGAGGTTAAAGGCGGAAGAGGAGGAGTATGTTCGTAAACTCACAACAATCGGTTCTCGACCAA
Source organism: Limnanthes douglasii subsp. nivea (assembly GCA_036936605.1). Lineage (NCBI taxonomy): Eukaryota > Viridiplantae > Streptophyta > Magnoliopsida > Brassicales > Limnanthaceae > Limnanthes > Limnanthes douglasii. The sequence continues at coordinate 341,753,841 of JAUPFV010000001.1, forward strand.
GAGATATATACCGTGGATTGAAGTTAAGAGATCCGGAAAATGTATCTAGTATGCGTACCATCTACAACATGCGGCACAAACACCAATTGGTTGATAAAGCGGGGAAATCTCAAATGCAATACTTGTTTGGTAAGTTAAAGGAGCACGAGTACTATGTTTGGGAGCGCAGAAACAAAGAAACCGACGAAATCCTAGAATTGTTTTTCGCACATCCCACGAGCATCGATCTGTTGCGCACTTTTCCTCAAGTGCTTATAATGGATAGCACGTACAAGACTACAAGGTATAAACTTCCTTTGCTAGAAATAGTTGGCCAAACTTCGACGAAAAAGACCTTTTGTATAGCTTTTGTTTTTATGAGCCCGGAGAAAGAAGAGAACTACACGTGGGCAATGAGCGTTCTAAGGAGAGTGATGGTGAACAACATGTGCGCATTACCAAATATTATCGTCACGGATAGGGAGTTGGCTTTAATGAACGCTATCGATGAGGTATTCCCGGATGCAACTCATATGTTATGCACTTGGCATATAAACAGGAACATTAGCTCATACTCTAAGAAAGTGTTGCCCAAAGCGGACATGGGTGAGGAGTTCTTAGAGTTTTATGTCGCGGTTCAACATTCGGCGACGATCGAAGAGTATAAGAACAACCTCACCGACCTTCACAAAGCCTACGCATATTGTCCTAAGGTTCTCGAGTACTTGATGAAACAATGGATAGACCCTTACGGACACAAATTCCTTAATGTCTACACTAACAAGATTAAACATTTGGGCAACCACACTAGCAACCGGTGAGTTATATTATCATATTTATACATTACTATGTTTAACTAGTTGTTAGACTTGTAACTAATCTAAGTTTATGGTTTAGGGCGGAGAGTGCTCACTCTAGTCTAAAACGGGCAATCGGCACAAGCCTATGCACTTTTGAGCAATTTTGGGATAAAGTTCATGCGTTGCTTCGCATTCAACACTCTACCATCTTCGAAACGTTCGAACGGAGTTTGTTTCGTCCTAGACAAGCATCTAGGGGAGCTATCTTTCGCGACATCAAAGGTAAACTTTCATGTACGGCCATTCAAATATTAGAAGAAACTATTAGAAAGGCCGGGGATTTGTGGTTCACTCCCGCAAAGTGTGGTTGTGTAATTAGGACAACACACAATTTGCCTTGTGCGTGTGAGTGTGATGTGATCGCGAAAGAAGGTCGGTCGATTCAAACGAGTGAATGTGATGTTCATTGGAGTACTTTAGCGATCAAGCCTAGGGAAAACGTTGGTACCGAAGATGAGCTTACAAGAAAGCTATCCTTAATTGATAGTACCATACGCGGTTACGGTCCACAAGTGCAAGATCACATCATAAATAGGATGATGCAAATCCTAGATCCCGCTACAAGCCATGTGTTGGAACCTAAGGAACCGGTTGTCACGAAAGCTCGGAAAAAAGCCGGTGTCGACAAGTCAACTAAGCGGAACCCATCCGGGTTTGAATACCCTAGTGTAGGCGCTAGTAGTACTCCCGCCACGATAGGTAGCACGGCCGCGTTGGTGGTTAAGGCATTTATAGTACGCAAATGCAAAGATAAAGCACCACCGAAAAAGGAGAAAGCGACTCGATCTAGAAAATCGAATAAATGAAAAGGATTGAGCGCCTACGGGAGTTGTTTTCCCGAGTACTTGCACGAGTACATAGCTAGCGTTGAAGACGTTGCTCCGGACGGTAATTGCGGATTTAGGGCGGTAGCTTTGACGATTAAAGGAAATGGGGACGCATGGGAGGAAGTGAGAAGGGATTTGATGTTTGAACTTTCAAGTCAACGTGATCTTTGGGAAAGGGTTTTTGACGGTGCAGAACGTGTTGAAAATCTATTGCGGAGATTGGATTGTTTCAAAATGTACGAGAGCGGAACTAGGCACTGGATGACATTACCCGACTATGGGTTGGTGATAGCCACCCGGTATCAATGTATAGCATACCATGTCTCTCTCCAACTATCATACACGTATCTTCCTTTGCGTGGTGTGCCTCCAAGATCATGTCCTATTGTCGAAGTTGGAATTGGTTTCGTCCACGGTAATCATTTCGTGAAAGTAAGTAAACTAGTACATTCTTGATACCTAGTTTTCATTTTATCAAATAATCCGCGACGTATTTAATGTTTCTATATAATTGAAATTTTCAGATTGTATTAGACGGACCGTTGCCGGATATATACCCAATGTGGTTTGCGTTCCGCACTTGCGCTGAAGTTACAAATTGGGCCATACCAATAGGCGCACGTCTCAACAAGTATCACCAAATTAAACCAGCACAACCTACGACATTAAACGATGGGGATCATGAATGCTACGATTTGACCGGGGATGCATAATGCTTTGTTGTATTGTAATATTTTGTGTTACTTGTTTTTTTAATCGTTTCGAGACACATTTCGCCACCTCCGACTACTAGACTTATGTTGTTTTGGTTGATAATAATTATGACTTTTACTTATGCTTTGTAGATGTGCCAAAAACAAATTTGTTTTTTAAGCGGCCGTATGATTTTTTTACCAAAACAGAGCCTTAATAGGTACCCTTTGGCCATGATTTTTGGGTGAAGGCCAAAATTTTATAATTTTTTTTTATATTTCCAACCTCAAATGTTGTTAAAACCATGTTTTAAAACCGTTGGCAAGCATGAAAGTTCGAAAAAAATTTCATAAATGCCCCAAAGCCCTTATTTCATTTGTGGACAGTACCTTTTTTGGCACACGAAAACGTGTGCATGTACAAGAGCACGCAAAAACGTGCGTGCAAATGTACATGCACACGTTTTCGTGTGCCAAAAACGGCACTGTCCACAAATAAAATAAGGGCTTTGGGGCATTTATGAAATTTTTTTCGAACTTTCAGGGTCGCCAATGGTTTCAAAACATGGTTTTAACAACATTTGAGGTTGGAAATAAAAAAAAACAATATTAATTTTTGGCCTTCACCCAAAAATCATGGCAAAAGGGTACCTATTAAGGACTAAATAATGAAAAAAAAATCTACAGAAACTCAAGCCGTAAGGTTTAATCATTCCAAAAACTAAAACAACTATTACGAGCATTAGTTTAAACAAAAAAAAACAACAAGCTCAACATTAGTTTGTTCCAAAAAAAAACATGGAATCGAGATATCACGTACTGCCAAACATACACTGCCAAGGAATAAAAGCGGGAGATATTTTAGAGGTCTCGTTATAGCGAGACACCTAATAATAGAAGTTAGGCTATAATGAAACCCCTACTATTGCTCGCCCACCAAAATTGACTCGTCCCCTATAAATATGACATAAAATCAAGAAATCATAATACACTTGCCAAACACTTAGCATTCAACATAAATATAAAACTCGTTAACGTTTACATATGGAGTTTACGGCGGACGAAGACTACCACATGCTTCAAGCTGTGAAGATTGCCCGCCAGATACTGGGGGAAGATAGAAGCGATGCGTTTTTCGAGCGTGTCCTATGTACGATGTACATGGGCTACGGCCGTTTGGGTACAAGAGGTATCGTTGTGCGTACTCGTGACCAGATCAAGGCCAGATATATTTTTTGTCAGCCAATACAACATTTGTGCTTCTTGCCATCGTTAATTAAACAAGAAGCTGCTACCGTCTGGAACCTGAGCACAATAGACTACATCACCAGGGATATGGTGGCATTTCTGGAGGATAAGATTATTGCAAGGGGGGGATTGATGATGTTGAATACAAACTTCGATACGAATAACCATTCCACTGATGTTATTTCAACTTGTTATTTTCGTATTGGTTGTTATTTGAACTTGTGATGTGATGTTTCTTTCCAGTATTTGTTTGAACTTCTTACTTCGTAAGTTGTTGTTATTTTAACTTGTGATGTTTCTTTCCAGTATTTGTTTGAACTTCTTATTTCGTAAGTTGTTGTTAATTTAACTTGTGATGTTTCTTTCCAGTATTTGTTTGAACTTCTTATTTCGTAAGTTGTTGTTATTTTAACTTGTGATGTTTCTTTCCAGTATTTCTTTGAACTTCTTACTTCGTAAGTTGTTGTTATTCTAACTTGTGATGTTTTATGTTTCGATGTTCATCTTGTAAACAATAGAACTAAAACTTCAAAATACGTCGATTGCATAAAAACATTACAATTTAATCCAAATCATTGCATAATAAGAAATACATAAGCAAATAACTTAAGACAAATGATAGGTGGGCTAACCCTCAGTTAACATTTCACACTTAGATTTATGGAGTCGGATAGTTCATTCCGCTCCCGAACTTATAATCATCTGAATCATAACTTCCTTCGGGGGTTGAACACGTTTCGACGGCGCTTGCAATTGCGTCTGCCATTTCTTGCTCCCTTTGCTGCGTCCCATGTGACACCATCTCCGGCGTAACTGGACCATGGGAGCCCATGTTGAATACGTATTGGACATGTAAACGTGTCTCGTAATCCAATGACTCAATCTGTACAGTCCTTGGCTTAAGATAAGCCAGCCTCTCGAACACTTCTTCGCGTCCGCGTGGTAGGGGCATTAAGCATCCTGGACACGATGCCTCCCTACCCTGGTTGAAGAACATCCTGCACAAAACCGCATCGATGAAACCAGGAATCTCCTCTTGCATCGTACATCTGACGAAGTCAAATGCGACGAGGAGGCTTGCATCTTCGTGCACGTTCCACTCTGAATCACCCATTGTTGTAACTTAAGATATTTTGTTTCATAGTCATACTATAGTATTTATAGACTCGAAGTCGGTGTGCCAGTTCTAAAAAAATTAGCGGGAAGCGAGGTTTTTGTTCCCGCGTTAATTAACTAGCGGGAAAGTATGGGCGGGAAGTGCATTAAACGCGGGTGTTTTTGGCGGCAATATTTTCACGTGTCTCGTTATAGTGAGACGTCTAATAATGGAAGTTGCGCTATAATGAGACCCCTATTACTGCACTGCTGCATTTGTGTAATTTTTTTAATGTAAACCTTGGGTTGTTTTAAGAATGATACATTGGATACATTGGATACAAAAAAATGGGCACAAAATAAAATGGGCAGTCAAATAAGAAAAAGTAGTACATGGTAAATGTAAAATACAAAAAATTCAAACATTAACTTAAACAAACAGTACAGAAACTCCAAGAAGCAAACAATTAAAAACATAAGTAATGCCGATTAGTCGAAGTCATATCCCAAGTTATCGTCAGAGTCAGTCCCCTCTTCCCTTTCAGTAATCCTATTCTCAAGATACAGAACCATGTCCCTAGTGATGTAATCTACCACAGTCATGTTCCATACGACGGCCGCTTCTTGCTTAATTTTAAATGGTTGGAACAGCAAACGATCCATTGGTTTGCAATAAATGTACCTCTGTTTGATTTGTTCACAGTTACGCACATCAAAACCTTCCGTTCCTAAGCGGCCGTAGTTGTAGTACATGTTACACAAGACTAGCTCGAAAAACGCATCGCTACTATCTTCACCCAACTCACGCAGGGCAAGTTTCACTGCCTGAAGCAAATGGTAGTCTTCATGAGGGGTAAACTCCATGTTTGCACTGTTTATGTTTGAGGAGTGATAAGCATCCACTTATAAGCTCGTGAAAGTTTGGGCGGGAAGTGCATTAAACGCGGGTGTTTTTGGCGGCAATATTTTCACGTGTCTCGTTATAGCGAGACGTCTAATAATGGAAGTTACGCTATAACGAGACCCCTATTACTCAACTGCTGCATTTGTGTACTTTTTTAAATGTTAGGTGTCGCACAATCATTCGTCAATATCTGATGATGACAGCTGCTGAAGTTGGTAACCTTAACATGATAGAGGGGGGTAATAAGTACTGATTTTTTCGTTTGAGTTTATGTTTACGTGTCTGATTCGGTTTATGTTTGAGTTTGTGTTGTTGTTCGTGTTTAAAAAAACTTTGGGGTTTATGTTTTAGTTTATGTTGCATTTGTTTTGCATTCAGATACCTACCCCTAAACTTGGAGTTTCATAGTTGGAGTTTGAACAAACATTCAGAAGTTATATCAGAAAAATGTAACAAATTAACATAAAACATAATTAAAGATCGAACCAGTACCACATCACAAAAAATAATCCGGTCAAAAGTAAACAGCACATATAAAGTCTAAAACTGTGAACAAAAAAAACATAAATGATAATCAGTCTCTGTACTCGTGAGATATACGGTATATATCCTGCAAAGGCTCCCGAAGGTCCTCCATACTAATGCCGGGGTGGCTAAGCTCGTACTCCTCTATCTCCAGTATGCGCGAAGTCAGCTCGTGCAGTATGGTCGCATGTGTGTGTGGTGTAGGTTTCACCTCAATCGCCGCATCATCTCTCTGAGCCTCTGGATCAGATATGATGTACCATAAGTTCCTCGTAACCCATGAAGAGTAGATCACAGTGGTACCATCCTCCTGACCAGGAATATACTCCGCACCCTTCAGACTCGGGTGAATACAGTGTGACTCCCAGTTCTCCCAACTGAATGCATCCCAGTTGTAGAGGGTGTTCGCACGACGAACCCTAGTAGAACCGGTAAGAAGAGGACGCAATGGACCAGGAACCTGTATTTGAAATAAAAAATCTAAACTATGTACCACACATGCGCAATACAAACAATAAGATTATTTCGAGTTACAAAATATTACCTGCTGAACGCGACCGAACTGTCTAGCCACCCGTAGCGGATAGTACGCCTCGAAAATGTCCGCCGCCTTCAGCGTCGCATCTATCCAGGCTATATCAGCGGTACCTCGAGCATCCCGCATGGTCGCATACGGCGTGAATAATACCTGTAAAATATTAACATACCATTTATCATTACCAACTTATATTATATATACGATAATTGAAATGAAACTGATTACAACTTACATCCTGCTCGGTGAAGCTATCCAGATAAATTCTAATACCGTCTCGAGACTCCTGGCTCTGTCGAAACTTAGCAGGCGCATGGAGGCATATAGTAGGATGTGCGATATTATACCTCGGGTACTGATGAACTCCAAACGACGTGAAATGGTCGTAAATCCACGTCTCTAACAGGGCCAAAAAACCAGATATACCCGAAGTAGAGTGTAGGCAGCCTCTGCCTAGCTGGTAGTAGAGCTGCGCCAGTATCATCTGCCCCCAGTTATACCTCGCGGAGCTAGTGTAATTGTCGATGAACTGCAAGTAGTCGAGGCTAATGTTGTTGCCCGACTTGTTGGCCAAAATGGTAGTCAGTAAATTTATAACACAAACCCAATACCAACTCCAATGCAGTAACATATAAATTCATTCACCATTTCAATAGACAGTGTTACAATTTATAACCTAATTTCATTCTAACATATAAAATAATTCTAACCTAACCTAAACTATTTATATTTAAAACACAAACCATTTCAGTAGACAATGTTAAAAATTAAAATCTAAAGTCATTGTAACATATAAATGAATTCTAACCTAACCTAAACTAAACTAATATAATTTATAACACAAACCAATATAAAATCCAATGCAGTAACATATAAATTGATTCTAACCTAAACTAATAAAATTTCTAACACAAACCAATAATAATAATAAATTTAAAAAGTAAATTAAAACTATAAAACTTACATCGCATTTGAAGACGTTGTATGCCTCGTGCTCTCTGTACGAGTGAAACGTAGAATATAGGTCTACGACGTGAGCATTGTATCTACGGAAGCGTTGCTCCGTAGATACGCGACGCTGGACTGGTGGGCGCTCAACGGCCTGTAAGGTCCCTCTCACACGGACTCGGACGCTCCGAGAAGTCTCACCGCGATCGAGCTCCTCAGTCTCCTGATCCGTCTCGTAGTCTCTATCGGTAACGGGAGGAGGACGCGGGCGAGGAGGCATACTGCACAAGACAAAACCGAACAATTAGAAGAGTTGAAAATTTTTAAAAAAAAGTCATGATTTCGTGAAAATTCGCAATTTAATTCGTGGATTAGGGAAATCCACGCATTCAATTGCGAAGATTTCGCCAGAATCCACAATCTGTGGATTCGGTATTTCCACGCATGTTCTTACGTGGAAATACCGGATGCCCGCATGTTCGTGCGTGCATCTGGTATTTCCACGCACGAACATGCGTGGAAACACCTGTTCGAAAATACAGCCCCCCTACCCAGATCTGCCCGAAATCAACCCTAAAACTCTAACCCAACACCCTAAACGGTCCTAATCTCCTAACTAACAACATTGATGCCCTTAAAATCAAACAAATCAACACCAAATACATAAAAATCGAATTTTTCTAACCGAATGCAAAACACTAAATATCTCTAGAAATAACAATGTAAAATGGAAAAAAAAAAGCACCATGAAGTGTAGAATCCATACCTTAACAGCTTCGTGGAGTTGGATTTAAAAAAAATCGACGGAAAAAATATGGGTTTTTGGAGGTAGAGAGAGTTAGGGTTTCGGGGGAGAAGAAAGAGAAGGAAATCTGATTTTTAGCTATTTATATGGATGACATTTTTGTAATTAATGGAGGTCTCACTATAACCAACCCGGGTCTCACTATAAAGAAAACGGATCTCATTTTAGCCTAGCACATTGTTGTATGTACATCACACGTGTGGTTAAATTTTGAAGTCGTAGAATTATAATAGTTTGCAATTTATATGCACCTAGTTACAGTAAATAAATAAATAAATATATATATATATATATATATATATATATATATATATATATATATATATATATATATTATTATTTGCTAATAATAGTTGTTGGTTGTGTAATGGTTGAGATTCGACCAGTATGATGAAAATAAATATATTTTTTCTATTACAAAAGTAATTAATAATCAATATGTATTATAGTTATAAATAAAGATGGTTACAACAATAGTCGGAAATGCACCGAGAAGTGATTATGACAATTGATTTATTTATTTTGGTTATATTCTAAAATTTTAAGTTTTTATTTTATTTTTTTAATAATAATGGTTGTTTTTATTCTTTGAATTGTATGGCTTAATATTCAATAATATTTCAATCACCAACTAACATGGACACGTAATTTGTATAAAAAAAATCAAATACTACTTAAATATGAGTGACCCTCAATAACAAATAAATGTTAGAATTAAAAATTAAATGTTGAAATTTAAAGTTTTAGGTGTCATTTAACACCCAAAATCCTGACTATTATCCAATTAAGACACATATTTTCATGTTTCTCTGAAAAAGAACCGTTTTAGTCAAATACTTACCATTTAAGACTCACTAATTCCCTAAATATCCTTGCTCATCACATGAAATCGATACAACCATGGTCTATAAAATCTCCTCGTACCAAAAATAGTGGTTTTAGTAGAACATCTCTCTTTTCTGATACAACCATGAACAATGCTCCATTGTGGTCTTAGTAGAAGAGTACTCGATACAACCATACTCTATAAAATGAGAGATGTAGAAAGAAAACTGGTAAATATTTTATAGATAGTTTGTTTATGTCCTTTCGAATCCATAGATTGAGAGAGAGATGGTGGTGAGTTCAAAAAACTAATGAAAAGAGGGTTGTCTTTACTTCAATACTTATTCTTAAAAATTAAAAAAAAAATCAAAATATATCATGAGTGGTATTAGTTTTGTTCGTCTTAAAAAAACAAAACCAACAGTATTTTTGGATTTTTTCCGAGTTACGGTTTAAAAGATACAGACCTTTAAAGTTTTTAAATTTATAGGGTAAACGAATAAGATGCGAAACCTTCTTTATTTTGATAGATGTGAAACCTTCTTTTTTATGCTATATACGAAACCTTCTTTATTTTGCTAGATGAAAAACCTTTTTTATTTTGCTAGATGCAAAACCTTTTTTGTTTTGCTATATGTGAAACCTTCTTTGTTTTGCTAAATAAGAAACCTCGATGTTTTGCTAGATGCAAAACCTTCTTTGTTTTGTTAGACGTGAAATCTTATTTGTTTTGGTAGATGCGAAACCATATACTGAGAAACTTGTATAAAATATAATTTATAATAAATATTTAAAACATATCATAAGTGGTACTAGTTTTGTTCGTCTTAAAAAAACAAAACCAATGGTATTTTTAATTTTTTTTTTTCGAATTACGGTTTAAAAGATACGGAACTTTAAACTTTAAAATTAAAAAAGAAAAGAAAGAGAAGGTGTTTACTGAATTTTATATGAAAATGTATTTTAGGTATAAAATCTTTTTAAAAATTTACGCCTTTACCCGTAATAGGTTTGTTGGATAGGTCTTAAATGGTAAGTCTCCCAAATTTAAATCTTAGTGTTTCCACTATTAAAATTAATTTGTTAAAATCCATAAATTTAACTTCAAACAACTATATATTTTAACAAGCTAAATATGGATAATGTCTAACAACAAACTATGAAATTTTTAAATTTTATATGGAAGTTGTGGTCTAAAAACTAAGATACATATATTATATCTAATTACAAACAAATTCTTTGTATAACGACTATATATTATTAGAACCGGTTCTCATGTCTAAATCTTTTATCTATAAGGGTGGATACATAACCAACTCTTACGTGATAACCTGACAACAAAATGTTCACCTTAGTTATTGAATGCTTTAGTCGGATGGTAATTTGTGTACAAGTTTCATAGCTTTTATTTGTATTCCCCTAACGGATAAATCATTAACATTTATTACCTAAATTACATATATTTTAACATAAATAATATGATAGATGGATGTATAAGAACAACTAAATTAGTTTAGGTAACATGTTATTTTTTTTATTAGGCAACGATGATAATTGTAAATAAAAATAGAATGTGATAATAAAAAAATATAACAAAAACAAAATGTGATAATAAAAAACTATAACAAAAATTAGAAAAAAACCATAAAATATATCAAACTAATTCACATCATAAGGTCATACTCATCCTCGTTTGAATTATATTTTTTATATGCATCCTCTTTTGTAGTGTTAAAAATATATAAGTATGGATCAGATCTCACTCACTAATGCAATATTATCTATTTTTTGTCTGAAATCCTACATGATTTTGATTTTGGTACATTTCTAAAAGATCTCAAACTAATTGAGATTCTTTTATACACTATATTATGTATTATTTTCGCTCTAAATGATGTGGAATAGAGACCAAGTAGGACATCAACTTTACTCATTTGCATTGAATTCCTTATCTTCATAATCTTTTGTAGAATTACATTTTTTTTATCGTTACCTTCGATAATTTTTTTTCCTTCGTTGGTTTTTGTTTGCTAAGTGTTAATCATCATCCTCATCGTTGCCGTGATTGGACTCACTGAAGTAATTGTTTTACTAAACCTATTTATTTCAATACTTAATTCATCGAGGTCGTGGTCAGTAGGGCATTTATCATTCAATTCTTTTCTTTCATGTTTATTTTTACTTTTGAGATATTTTTTCTGTTATGTTTCAAAATTTGGTCGATAATACTTATGTAGGAAGAGATATAGGAAATTGAAAAAATTAAGCTTAAAAATTTTCATGATAAACTTAATTATTTGTATTTATCTTATTTGTTTCTCCTAGTTTTTAAATTGAAATCACTTTAAAAAAAATTAATTTATAATAATACAGTTTCAAAATGAATTTATATTATTACACGATTTGTGGATATTTTATACGAATTGAAATAGTACGAAATAATATTACTTTTTAATAAGAGTAAAATATCTAAATAAAAATAGTATATTTCATGAAAGTGGAATAGCTCGTTTATTAATTTTTTGTTTCAAAAAAGAATTTATTTTAATAAAATGATTAGTTTAAGTATATCGTAATAAGTTTTTACAAACGAATTAACTTATTCTTTTAATATTATTTATTTTTATCCATTTCTAAGCGTTAGTCTAAGCATTTTCAAAATATTCATTTACAAATAATTCCATGAATACTTTATAGTCAATTTAGTTTTTCTGTTCGGGTGAGTTTATTACATTAAGTTGTGTTGAGTGTTTTTAAAATCGTTAATCACACCATATTCAAGCATTTGTAAAATTTTTACATTGTTTAGATATGAAAGCTAATATATATATATATATAAATAAATGTTAATAGAAATAATGAAATGAAAAACTAAAAGTTTGGGTGTCCATCTTTATTCATATGCGTCTAGCATGATAGTGGGTAAAACACATTCACTAAGAATTATTTTCTTCTCTACAAAATTCTTTCAGGATTAAGGTTAAATCTTCTTGTTTAAGATAACAAAATAATAGTCTAGTGATATATTGCTTGTGCAACATATCTTTTAGCCATACATATATGAAAATACATGTCTTAATCAATATGGCTTCAACTCTGTTTTTGGATAATATGACTTATGACTTACGTTAAGTAAGTTTGAATACCAGATATCCAATCATCTTTTTTTATGAATATTACTTTGGTTGTTCGAACACCGACTGGAAAACTATTATGTAACACTGACTAATTTTATTGTACGATCATCCATAATTCTGAATATGCACAAGTCAAAGAGGTAAACTTTTTCATTATTTGTTGTGGTACATATTCAAAGGTTACTTATTCGAACAAGGCTCTTTGATGGTGGAGCTCTCCCATATACTAGATCAGGTTTTATTGTTTCAATTAGGTTACGGTCTAACTAGCTACAAGCTGAGAGTTTTTTAGGTACTTCACGCTTTGAACCACACACATGTGGGAAATTTTCTTTCCTATAATGGAGGCCTCATATTTTGCCTCATTGTTGGAGGAAGCGAATCTTAACTTGACGACTTGGTTCAGAGATTCCCTCGAAGGGGACTTCAGTTGTACATTTGTACCATATCCCAAGTTCTCGGGCCCTCAATCTGTACAAACTTGCCATGTTGGTTTGGGATGTTCTACCAAAGGTATTGACTCTCTCGTCAGAACACACAAAGGAATTTTGTCAGTGTTTGAGCTTTAATGATAATACATGTTTCAAATCCAATGGCAAAGTCTCGTAGCTATATTGAGCATTTAGGCAGTCTACCAAATATTTCTATCTCATGTAATACATTTTTAAAGAAACAAAGTTTCAAACTATGATTGTATAAGCTTGAACATCATCTTCTCAACCACTACTACTAAATCTAAGCCAAGTTTTTATAACTGTAAATAATTAATCTCACCATATACCAATGATTTACTATCATTGTATACAACATAAATGATTATACATTTTTCCTTAACTAGCACTACGCTAACCATGTAATCTAACACAACCAAGTATACAAATAAAGTTCACTTGTACTTGTGTTTTTAGGATATTTGGTGAGGCCCATAATATATTGATCATTTTGAGTTTCGTATCGCACTTTTGGTTCAAGTTGAAGAGGGAAACCTTTTTTAGTATAAAAAAGAAAGGTTGGCACTTGTTTGAAAAACTAAAGATGAACTAGTTGAGAGCATGAAGTCTTCCTGCAATGAATTGGACCTTATTGATTCTTTATGGAGGCTCCATTAAAGCTAAGTTGGATAGTTATGTAGGGTTTGTATATATCTTTTTTTCCAGTACAAGGTACCACGAAAGTCTTGGCAAGGTCTTCGTTTGTATGGTCATTTGTTGTGAACAATATATAGTATATATAGGTTTATAGGTTACGTTCGAGTTGACTTAAGAAGGCCTCATTGACCATTTTTTGGTGTAGCTCCGACGTGCTTGAGGCCAAAAGACATAACTTTATACTAGTGGAGTCCTCGCTCCATTATGAAGATAGTATGAAGTTGGTCTTCCAAATTCATATGAATGTTGCTATATCACAGTATGTTTTGATGAAGAATAACATACGGTTTCCTAAAGTGACTTGATTAGTAGTCCATACTGGGTAGAAATATTCTCGTCTTTAGCCGACTTGGCTGAACCAAAACACTTCGGCTACTATTGCTTCGTCATTCTCGTAGACAAATTGTCTTCTCTTATGATTTATCAGCCAAAACCTATTATCCATATACAACTTTTAGCATATCACTTTGATGGATAAGACAATGATATGTTGAGTTGCCCAAAATAAAATATCGATGTTCCTAGAAAAATGTTTAACATTCGGGTCTAGTAATTACCTGGTAGGTCTCTGCCGATGCACATGATGCTTTTATGGTTATGCTTTCATATTTCTCCCTTTTTCGAATAGGTAGGGGGCTCTTGTAGGTTATCTATATCATCGATAATTACAAAAGATCCTTGAAACGTATACTTGTAGTTACTTCATCTTGAGTGCCCAGGAGATAAAGTAGCACTCTCGAGAAAGTTTATGGTTGCTTCTAACATGGTTAGATTTTATTCGGGCTAGTAGAGTAGATTCTAAAGAAATAATACTAATATTTTAAGTTATTTCTCATATATAAATGGATGTGTTTATATAGAAGAGATAATATATGAGAGACGAAGCCTAGAGGAACAAGATAAATATTTCTAGACTAAAATGTAACAGAATGAATAATAATGTTCATGTGCACAATCATGCAAACATCGTATGTGATTTTATTTAGTATCACATATAAGATACTGAGTTCGGATCTCTGATGTTAGATATGGAATAATATCCAACCTATTTTGCTCCACAAACGAATAATTATATAACAAGTTATTACATTAATGATTAAAAAAATATATACAAACTGCAAACTGTTAGGGTGGCGACCAAAGTCCCCCATCCTACATCGGTTAAACATGGGAAGGATCAATGGTATATAAGTAAGAACATATCTCAACTAGTATGAGGCCTTTTGGAAGTGGACCAAAAGCAAAGCCGTGAGGGCCTTCGGGTGCCAAAGCGGACAATATCATACTAGTGTTGATATCGGACTGCTCTTAATTATATACGGAATATGCGGTACCCATATTCCCTACACGTGGTATCAGAGCCAGACCCAAATGGAACGCGATGGTGGTAATATTCTTGGAGGTCGAACACGATGAACCAATAGCCATGCTCAAGATGATCTGCTCTAGAGATCCTAGTTTCGAGTGCTTGTGGCTCATCAAGAAATGTGGCTTGATTGGAGTGGCTCTAAGAAACAAGACATAGTGGTCTAATAGGAGGTGAGCGGTAACATCTGTAGTGCCTCTATGGTCAGGTAGTCTTCCAACCTGATTAGAGTGGGCGGATGAAAGTCAATTTAGAGGAGGCTAAGGTGGTACTTTGTTCGAGAGGAGGATTTGTTAGGGTGACGACCAAAGTCCCAAATCCCACATCGGTTAAACATGGGAAGGATCAATGGTATATAAGTAAGAACATATCT
Organism: Limnanthes douglasii subsp. nivea; assembly: GCA_036936605.1. Classification (NCBI taxonomy): domain Eukaryota; kingdom Viridiplantae; phylum Streptophyta; class Magnoliopsida; order Brassicales; family Limnanthaceae; genus Limnanthes; species Limnanthes douglasii. Next base: position 341,769,108 of record JAUPFV010000001.1, read on the forward strand.
CAACTAGTATGAGGCCTTTTGGAAGTGGACAAAAAGCAAAGCCGCGAGGGCCTTCGGACGCTAAAGCGGACAATATCATACTAGTGTTGAGATCGGATTGCTCTTACTTTTATACGGAATATGCGGTATCTATTTCCCTGCACGTGGTATCAGAGCCATACCCAAACGGAATGCGATGGTGGTAATATTTTTGGAGGTCGAATATGATGAACCAGTAGCCATGCTCAAGGTGATCTGCTCTAGAGATCCTAGTTCGGAGTGTCTGTGGCTCATCAAGCAGTGTGGCTTGATTGGAGTGGCGCTAAGGAACAAGAAAAAGTGGTCTAATAGAAGGTGAGCAGTAACATCTGTAGTGCTTCTATGGTCAGGTAGTCGTCCAACCTGATTAAAGTGGGCGGATGAAAGTCAATTGAGAGGAGACTAAGGTGGTACTTTGTTCGAGAGGAGGATTTGTTAGGGTGACGACCAAAGTCCCACATCTCACATCGGTTAAACATGGGAAGGATCAATGATACATAAGTAAGAACATATCTCAACTAGTATGAGGTTTTTTGGAAGTGGACCAAAAGCAAAGCAGTGAGGGCCTTCGGGCGCCAAAGTGGACAATATCATACTAGTGTTGAGATCGGATTGTTCATACTTATATGATGACGCAGTGGAAATAGAAGAAGAATCAACCATAGATGAAACCCTAATTCAAGATTAACATGATGAAACCCTAATCGAAGGGTAAACAAAATTGAAATTTTCAGAGATAAAAATATATTATTCCAAAAATTTAAAATAACTTAAGGCATATGAGGCTTTATATAATAGCTTCTCAAAACCCTAAATTATAATACAGGAAAATAAAATAAATATTTGAAAATAAAATCTTAATATAATTAGATTTGATTTAAATACATAAGATATTTGAATAAAATTAAATTAAATTAAAAAACCTTTTGTTTGGACTTTCTGGGCTACATCATCCTCTTTAGGTTGACAAGAATTCGTCCTTTGTTTGGACTTTCTGGGCTACATCATCCTCTCTAGGTTGACAAGAATTCGTCCTCGAATTCATAGCACCATCACCATCATGAACCCAAATTATTTATTTTATTTTATTCAATCGTCACATTGGGAATTATAATTGTTGACCTTATCGGAATAAGATAAATTCTTCTCGAGTGTTCCTTATTCGAAGTCACATTAAAGTCATCCAGTTGATGAACAAAATTGGTTTCGAAAACTTTTTCATAGCCTGAAGACAATATCCCCATGTCCAGTTGATGAAAAAAATGGTTTTAAAAACCTCTTCATAGCCTGAGACGACATCTCGATAAGAAAATTTTACTTTGATTCGACGATTGGTAGTCAATTTAAACTCCTTCAGTAACCGGTCAATATGATCGTCATTGAAACTCCTAGTGTGTCTCCCGCATACCAAACAATCTTTGAGATCTTCATGGTCGTATGTTGTTCTCTCCTTTAGACCTCGAATCAGATGAAATCAAGATTCAGAAACATGCTTACCCCGTAGCAGGAACCTGGCTCTGATACCAAACTGATGACGCGGCGGAAATAGAAGAAGAATCAACGATAGATGAAACCCTAATTCAAGATTAGCATGATGAAACCCTAATCTAAGAGTAACAAAAATTGAAATTTTCAGAGATAAAAATATATTATTCTAAAAACTTAAAATAACTTAAGGCATATGCGGCTTTATATAAGAGCTTCTCAAAACCCTAAATTATAATACAAGAAAATAAAATAAAATAAAATCTTAATATAATTAGATTTGATTTAAATACATAAGATATTTGAATAAAATAAAATAAAATTTAAAAAGCTTTTGTTTGGACTTTATGGGCTACATCATTATATACGGAGACGGAATATGCGGTGACCATATTCCCTACACAAACAGTTAATTTATTTTAAATATTATAATGGACTAAACACAAATATCTTTGATTAATAATAGATGTATTTGCTTAATCTTAATTAAACGGACCATTATAGAAGCTAGGTTGTGATCTGAGCCTATGGTTAGCTCGGATTTGTTTATCAAATTTTAAGCCCCTATCAGCCTTGGATCACGCCGACCCTACCATTGATGATATAACACATGCACTAGTGTAAGACCAACAATATCACATGCACTAAACCTGCTTCATGTTTTCCCATCGTTCTAAAATCACCTCTAGCTTCACCTCATCTATAACCATGATATTTTTGCTTGCGAATCCATTCAAGATTCTATATGTTGGAGTAAAAATTTCTACATTGCAAATATTCTCATTGGTTTTTTTTAAAATGATATTAGCCAAAATGCAAATGTCAGTCATAATTATTCTAACATTTATCTTATAGAGCTCGATAATAATTTATAACCGTGTCTCCATACGTTGCCGCAACTCTTCGAAAGTTATCATCATCAAAACATAAAAGAAGATATGAGTTTCAGATAAAATAGATCAATTTTGGTGTTGGTGTTGGATTGCATGATAAATTGCATGTCTATTTTTAGAATTTTCGATAATACCTTATAGCGTGACAGGTCCCTCGTTGGACTTTATCCTTTTGTTATATTGTTAATTTTTAGTTTTTCAAAATCTACGATTCATTAGAAGCGCGATTAAAATTTTAGAGGTCAGCATCATAGACATTCTAAAAGGCTCGTTGATTAAGAGATCAAAATCTCGACTTTGGTTTATACCTCCATCCTTTTTTCCAAATTGGGCCTTTTATTGAATTGAAATAGGTTTATACACACCGCCATAGAAGCTAAATGGGCCGGATATCCACAAGCATCATAAGACTTCTCACCTCAGAAATCCATCATGAAACATTATCGAAAACCATAGCTACTCTCTTCTGATTTGATCAAACCTTTCTTATCCTTTGATCCCAACCACTTGAAGCAAAAAGTCTCTTCATCGACGAACTCAGGTAACTAAACATTGATTAGATCTCGAATTCGAGGGCTTGTAAGCTTCTTCTAGTAAATCGTCTCGCTAGGGTCAGTGAGAGACTTCCTCAGAGAAGCTTACAGGCCTCTGAGGCATCTACTTAATCATCTTGCTTTAGATTCAGGTGGAACAATTTCTCTATTCACGAAATGCCTTACATGCAGCGAAAATCGATGCTGAATTCCATTCTCAGTCTCCGACTCGGGTACATACAGACCCTTACAAGATCTTCAGGTATTCTTTAACTTTAGATTTGAGTGAATTGGGCATACCCAAATCTTTTCGCTAGAGACAGAGGGACACTTCCTTCGAGAAGCTTACATGCAGTCAAACTCATCTGAGGGATCTAACCATCTTGCTTTTGATTGAGGTAAAACAATTTCTCTAATCAGAGTTACAGACGAAACTCCTTGCATACAACCAAACTCATTTCGCAGTCTATCCATTCTCAGTCTCCTAATCGGGTACAGACGAAACATGCAGCCAAAATCGTTGTTGTAATACATTCGCAGTCTCCGAACTGGGTATAGACAGATCCTTTCAAGATCTTCAAGCTCCCAAGTAATCTTCGATTTTAGTTTTGAGTGAATCTGACATATCCAACTCCGAGTCCTTCCAGGAATATTATAGCACTGAGTTTATTAGGGATTTCCGTTCTAGTGAGGAACAAATTCCTATTCAACTCATTTGTATGCTTCACCATGCAATCCGCAACAGCATTATGTTCCCTGTAGACATGACTTACTCTCATGTTAGAAGAAATAAGTTTTTAGAAACAAGAAACCAGGCCTTGAAGATACCATGGTGTCTTGTTTGTAAGTAACATTTGAACTAGAACACTAGAGTCCGTGTCATTGTCCAGGTAGTTGATTCTTTTTTTATAACAAAGAAGCAGGCCATCGAGCATTGCTCTAGTCTCCGCAACAATTGGCATACATTTCCCATATGTAGAACTGTAGCTAAATATTACAGTACCCATTGAATACCTGACCAAACCACCACCGAAGCTTTCATCAGACCCATCACTAGACCCGTCAGAAATAAAGTTGTAATCGACCAAGTTTAGGACAAACCCATTTAAGGGAGATAAGAGTGTTTGACCTTTCCAACTGATTAAAACAACCAAACACTAGACCAGTACTTTTATCCTTCTCCCAATGCTTGGGTTTAAGTAGCTTTGCAGTGTCCAAGCTTGATAGAATGTAGAGAATATGACTAATAATATTAGCAGAAGAGATATCTATATTCTCTATTTTTCTCTTATTCCTTACATTCCAAATAACCCTAGCAATCACAGAAGGGATAATAGTGCGCATGTGAACCCTCTTTCCAGTAGACCAGAACCAATTCTGGACCATATGAGAGACTGACATATTTCTGAATATTTGAAAATTAAAATAGACTGAAAAATAGGACCACACCTCCCAAGCTTTTTGGCAGTTGACTAAAACCTAATTTATGTTTTCAATATTATAGTAGTGTTGACACTTAGAAACTAACTGTATTTTTCTTTTTTGCATCACAGTATCGACTGGTAGCCACCCCTTTAATGATCGCCATAGAAGAAAGGAGCACTTTTGAGGCGTAACGTAGTTCCACAGCCTGCTATAAAGATAAGATCTATTCCCCTTAGCATATAGTTCTTGCCAAGTGTTTTTGTAGTTAAACTGTCCATCTTCACTTAGATTCTATATAATTAAGTCTCTACCATCATTATTGACCTTAGTCTTAAGAACATTTTGGATCTGATTCTGGTCCAATACATGCTCAAGCATTAAGATATTCCATCTACCAGATCCTCAGAAATCCTTTACCATCTGACCCTCATACCGACAACTATCTTCCTGATCGTTAAAACCTTTAAAAGCTTCCTTGTGACACCACTTATCCACTAGAAGATCAACATTACCAGACTCTATCTGCCAGAATACGTGTTCTTCATCTCTGTCCTTAATTCTCCAGATCGTTTTCCATGTAGATGAACTTTTAGGATTCAGATAGACAGTGAGAGGGTGACAGTTAGCAAGAACACTTAGAATAAATGTATGGTCAATTCGATCAAACACCTTACCCATGTCTAACTTTATCATGATATTACCTCCCCTGATTTTGTTAGATAAATCCACAGTCAACTCTTGAGCCACCATTATATTGTCATGGATACTCCTACCCTTGACAAATGCCCCTTGCTCAGCTGAAATGAGCTTATGGAGGATAGAAGACAACCTATTGTTTATAGTTTTAGAGATGATCCTGCTTAAAAGAGTAGTTAGGCTTATAGGTCTGAAATCAGACCACCTTTTAGGAGCATCCTTTTAGGTATTAAGCAGAGTACCGTAGCATAGATTCACATAGGAAAGGAAGTGCCCTCAGAATAGAACTCCATAATGGCATTGCAGAGGTCCTCCTTGATAATAGTCCAACAAAACTTGTAGAACTTGCCATTAAACCTGTCAGGCCATGCCGCTACATTAGGATCCAGCCTGTGGACTACATCGTATATTTCATTTTCCGTAGGCAAAGCCATTAACATATCATTATCCTCATTATATACTAGCTTGGGAATGTAGTCTTTAATAATATTGGGATACCATGGGTTACGACAATCCTGGATCAGGTCTTTGAAATGGTCGACTGCAGACTGACCAATAGCTTCATCATCCTCCAACCATTTATTATCGACCCAAATACGAGAAATTCTTGATCTCCTATGCTTTATTTTCACATAATTGTGGAAGAATGCCGAGTTTCTATCCTCATCCTTAGACCACTGAGTGTGAGACTTCTGAATCCAGAACTCTTCTTCCCTTTGTAGAAGCTCAATATGTCTTTTTTTAGATTTTTTTAATGCTTCCTTATCATTATTTGAATTAGACAATAAGACTTTATTTTCAAGGTCATTAATAACCCCTTCCTGACTTTTTACAGAGTCAAATACATTACTAAATACGTTCCTGTTCCAGAGTAGCTTTTAAATGCTTGAGTTTAAACCAAAACTTAAACATATGAGAACCAGAATAGTCCACGGCCCAACTCTCTTCAACAGTGTTGTAAAAATCTTCATGCAAGCACCACATATTAAGGAATTGGAAATTAGTCTTTCTTTTAGGTATAGACATGGCTATATTAATAAGTAATTGGGGAGTGATCGGAACAAGTTATAGGTAGATGATAAACAGTAGTGTTAGCTACACTACTGATCCAACTGTCATTAGCCAGTACCCTATCCAGTCTACGACCTTGCCTTCTATTGGACCACGTGAATTTATTACCAGAATATCCCATATCAACCTGATTGCAATCAAGCATTAATGTGTTAAAATCTTCCATACTTGCATTAGAACTTGTAGTACAATGAATCTGCTCATCCGGCCTAGCAATAGTATTAAAATCCCCAAACAGAATCCAGCCCATATCTTGAGCATCAATTTATCTGAGACCATCCCAGAGCTGACCCCTAAGACTTTTAGTGCATTTTATTCGTATATTACTGTAACCAGGAAATCTTTAGGGTCTAGGATATGCTTAACTTTAAGATGAACATACTGTTCTTCATTAACCAGAACTTCCACCTCAAAATCATTGCTCCACATTACCCAAACTTTGTTGTTATAATTACCTGTATAACCATGAAAACCAAGCTTGGTAGAAATAGATGGAAGATTGGAAGCACTTACCATAGGTTCTTGGATAGCAAGAAAACAGATTTTCTTGGTTCTCTTGATTGATCTTAACCTTGCTTGACTCGTCTTGTTGCCAATGCCCCGAGCATTCCAACTTAGAATAGAAATCATCAATTAGGGATTTTAAGGTTCTTTGTAACATTTTTATGCTGCAAATCTTTTGAGGAGATAATACCCTTGGTATTAAGTATTCTTACTTTCTTACTCTTTTTCATATCAATCTTCTTATCTCCAGTATGTTTCTTTGCACGAGACTGTGGAAGACTACCCGTAGAATCCTTTGTTGGAGAACTTCTTTCAAACATGCTATTGCGAGATTGACTTTCAGTTGAATCACCTAATTTAGTTGGAACAAACTCAAGAAGCTGGAGAGCCCCGATTATTTCTTCAGACTCCACACTAGCTGAAGGAGATCCAGGTAATTCCTTTCCCGATTTGTCTTCCTCAGTAATATCATTTTCTTTAACAATTACTGATTTTATTTTATTTTCTTTCCTCACAATTAGGAATGGTGGTATCAATGAATTAGCCAATTATATGTTAGGACTCGCCTTTTCATCAGATGCCCTCTGCTTGGTCTTCTTGCATTGTCTTGGTGAATGGCCCAGGTAAGAACACTCAGTGCAGTAGCAAGGATATTTCTCATATACTAGATCTTGCCAGTAGAAATAAGTACCAAACTTAATCTTGATCCTTTTAGGGAGGTCCTTAGAAACATCAAGAACAACCATAACCTGCAGTAGTTAGCCCTAACTCTGTTTATAGTTGGAACCCATACACTAAATGGTTTTCCAAGAGATTTCGTAATCTCCATTAACGTTTCCTCGTTGTACATAAAATCTGGCATATTAGGTAAATCAATATAAACCGGTGTTGCTGGATTCTCGATACTACGTTTAAAGTTTGGAGCCCAATCCAGCAGCCGCATCGCTTTTTCTCCGATTTTCCAGACATTTCTCTTACGTAGCTCTAGGAGGTCTTCTTTGAGCTATGTCAATAATCCCAGCTAGTAACATTGCATTCACCTTTGAATCCGAACTTATCCAAGAATGCCTTAACAACTGTATAGCTTGGCTTCCCTGTTGTGAACTTACCCACCAATGCGAATTTTGACCTTTGTTTTAGAAGAATCAGATCATCTGGATCAAAACTGATCTCAGGTTCACCATTTCCAAGTTTCTTGGTGAATTTCTTGTGATCAATCTTCTCAATCTTGTTCTTAAATAAATCAGCAAATGAACTCTTCGTTACTGATTCTTTGATGTTACTGTTTGCAGGTTCGAAAATAGGATTTTTTCTAATGTTTTGACGTTCTGAGCACGAGACTAAAGTCGGGAAGCTCGCCTGATATTCAGCAGGACGCTGATGTGCAGTAGAACTCTCATACATCATCGAACGAGATGAGAAATCAGAAGTTTAGGATAAATCTGAGCTTTCTTGAAATTGTAACCGCTTTTCTTTTAATTTTTTTTTTCCAGATGAATCACCCAATTAGGGATTTTAAAAGTTTATACCTCCATCTAACCCGTAAATTACTGAAATATATAATATAATTATTTTGATTTCACATATGATCTTTTATTCCTTGTGTTTGTTTCTATCGTTATCATATTAAATAAATAAATAAATAAATATATAATTGATAAAAAAAAATATTTTAATTATTATAAACGACAAGTTATGAATATTATATTTACCTATAAGTAAAAATATTTTAATTGCTATTAGTGGCCAACAATAAATATCTTACCAGTTTTTAAATTAAAATAAATATATTTTACTGAATTCTAATTAAGTTTGTCTTTTAATATATATATATATATATATATATATATATTAAAATCTGGTTATTAAATACGACCATTCATTGACTAATTGATTATTGAAAGTATAAATAATTATTACGAAAACTAAAAGAATTATAATTTTTTTTAATAATACTATCTCCGTTATTTAATATAAGGTTTTTAAGATTTTTTATCGATATAAGAGAAATAATAATAATTATGAAAGAATAAAAGAAAATAAATTTAGTCGGTAAAACTAATAACTTGTGCAAAAGATTAACTATTTTGAATAGATAAAAATAATTTAGTTGCGGTAAGGTCCTATAATAAATATCTTAGTGACTTGTAATTTAAAATAAATATATTTTATTAAATTCTAATAAGATCGGTCTTTTATGTATTAAAATCTGGTTATCAAATAGGATCAAGTGGTTGATTAATTGATTTAATTAATTATTGCGAAAATTAAAAATAATTATAATTTTTTTGGTTTTTTCGTTTTAAAATATAGGATGTTTAAAAAAAAAGTCATTTGAAATTAATAACAATTTTAAATTTAAAAAAAATGATTGGAGGAACTAATAAAGTAAATTATTGTACTGATTGAAAATTGAATGGATGTATATATTATGAAATAAAATTATTATAAAACACACACGGCATATTTAGGTGAAAAGAAAATAAATTAATTTTAAACATAAAATAACTTTGAGTGCAAACGCAAATTGAAATTTATGATCTGTAATCGAACATTAATTATTTTATGACGGTGGTAAAATTAAGGCAATTTGGGACAACCGTTCCCAGAATATAAAAACCTATCAAAATTGTCTTTTTATTCAGTCGATTGATACATTTTTAACTGTCCGTAAAATTTGATCCGGGTGAGAAAATTTCTCCTAACGGTTGAAAAAGGTTCGACTGTCGGGTAAATGAACATCCAACGGTCTTTTTATATTTTTGATAAATATGGAGAGGATTTTGCTACTTTATAATTTTAGATTATGACTTTTTACGACACATACGCTAATATTATGGGAGTTATTTTATTTGTTAGATTATGTAAGAAAAACAATGAAAATTATAAAAAGTGGGTAACTGCCTAGGTAAATATATAGTATCAAATTAAAATCTGTAAATATATAGTGCCTTTTAAATTATCTGTTTGAAACTATTTTTTAATAAAAAATATGTATATTTACTATTAACTGAAATAATAAAAATTAAAAAACAATTTATTTTTTCAAAAGACTAGTTAACATTTTTTTACCGGAGTTTAGCCAAAATATTTTATTCGAACGCTTGAAACCTTCGAATCACCAACATGATTTGATGTTTTTTTGACGTTTTTAATCAATTGATGTGGAATTTGGATTGGATGCCGTTATAATTTACGAGGTACGTAAATGTAGACTTAAAGAGTCAAAATAATTTGATTTGAATTTTGATTTTCTAAGTTTAATATGTTTTTATATTTTTTTTATTAATTTTTCTAATATTAAAATTATTTGGTGAGAATAGGGTGGTTAATAGTCCCAATGCAGATAGACCGGACCGCTAAATTTATCTTCAGATAAGATAGGTAAGTTTTTTGTTTTATTTTAGAACCAGACCGGATTTTTAAATTTTCGGTTTGGTAGGCGGAGCTGGGTGGGTGTCTGCGGGGTCCTAGGAACCCACCCAATTCCTAAACTACAGTTTTTAGTACCGATAGAAAATCAAAAATGCACCTGTCCCTCTGGTAAAATTGAATTAGGAACTCTAATTCACTCATGGTTTCGATACATGGTAGAGAACCACTTTTTGTTTTATTCTTATAGATATTTTTTATACCCTATATTTTCTCATTTTTTGTTTTTTATTCTTATTTTATAGACTTTCTTTTTATACTTATAATTTTCTTATAGATATTTTTTTTATACCCTATATTTTCTCATTTTTTGTTTTTTATTTTATATTTTTTTATTATTATATTATTAATATATTTTGGTTTTTAAAGATCTTATCCTATATTTTCTCATTTTTATACCCGTTTATTCTTATCCTATATATTTTTTTTATACCCACACTTATTCTTCTTATATTTTTTCATTTTTATAACCGTTTATTCTTATCCTATATATTATTATTTTTTTTTAAAGATCTTATCCTATACCTATATTTTCTCTTTTTTTATACCCACGTATTCTTATTATACCCACTTATTCCTCCAATATATTAGGTGTTCGTATTTATAAATATATATTATTAATATATTAGGTGTGACAAATGAATTGTCTTTGACGTTGCAAATGGCTGATCAAGATATTTTGAACGCTTTGAACCTTGTTTCAATAAGTAAAGATCGATTACTGGACATGAGAAATGACGGTTGGGAAATGTTTTTGGATAAAGTTGTGTCATCTTGTAACAACTTGAGTGTTGACATTCGTGACATGGAGGCACAATATGTGAAAAGTATGAAATCTAGGCGTTTAGCTCATGGTGTTTCTAACTTGCATCACTACAAGTTCGATTGCTTCATGAATATTTTAGATATGCAATTAAAAGAGTTGAATGAGAGGTTTAATATGGAAAACACTGAGTTGTTGAAATACGTTGCATGCTTGAGTCCTTGCTCTTCATTTGAAGCTTTTGATAGTAAATTATTATTGAGAATGACGATAATGTACCCAATTGAGTTTTCTGATGTTGATGATGAAGTTTTGACAAACCAATTTGAGTGTTATATTAGGAGTGTCAGGAAAGATGCTAGATTTTCCAATTTAAAAGGACTTGCAGAACTTTCGGGGATTATTGTGAATACAAAAAAACATAGAATCTTCAATTGTGTTTATGAGCTTTTGAAGTTGGCTTTGCTTTTACCCGTAGCAACGGCGAGTGTTGAGCGAGTTTTCTCAGGAATGAATTATGTGAAGAATGAGTTGAGAAATAGAATGAGTGATCCATGGCTCAATGATTGTCTGGTAACATTTGTGGAAAATGAGGTATTTACCACGATTAGTAACACAACTATCCTTCAACATTTTCAAACTATGAGTAAGAGGAAAGTAGAAGTAGGATTAACTTAGATTTATGTTTTTATTTTAGTTTTACCTAATCACATTTTAGTTATTTATGTAACATATATTATGTCATGACAGCGACAATTCAATATTTGAAATTTGAATATAAACCATTTGTTATTATAATTTATATATATATATATATATATATATATACTTCTTCGATAATAAAGTCCAGGACACCACGATGTTCCGATCCTGGCTACGCCAATGTTTGGTTCGATTCAATTTGGTTCCGGTTCCGGTTAATTCGGTTTAGTCCGTTTTGGTTCGGACATATCCGGTCCATTTAAAAATAAATAAATTCAATTATAATTTAATTTTCAATTCTTTAACTTAAATAAATAATCTAAAAGTTAAAGTTTAAAAATTAATCTTTGATTTTTATTAAAAATTAGTAATTCACTATCAATTTTGATAAAACAAATAAATAAAAATAATAAAAAATAATCGGTCCAAACAGTTTTTTTGGTGCGATTTCTTATCAATTCTATAGATTTATCGGTTCGGTTCTTTATTAGTTCTATCAGTTTACCAATTTTATTGATTCGGTTCCTAAACTATTCGGTTTATCGATTTTATCGATTTAATTCCGGATCAGTTTTACTAGTTTTGGCACCTTTGATTTTTAAAATAAAACCACAAACCGAACCGTTAAAATTTGGTCTGATTTTATCGGTTCGGTACAGTCCGTTCTAAATTCCGTTAAACTTAAATCGACAGCTCTAATCTCACCTGACCTAGCTACTATATCGGAGAGAAGACCAACTTATATAAAAAAGACCCTCTTGATATATTAGAATTTAGTTACTTGTGGGATATAATGGTATACTTAGTTAATTGTTTTTATAAGAAGTTTATTTTGGTTGGTTGTGATTTGGTTCGTTTTTGGAATCGAAATTCTATCGGTCGATCCGAGAGAATTAACATTTCCTTCAAAAATCGAACTAGACCAAATCTTTTTTACGATAATTTATTTGTTCTCACTCATCATCCTTATAAATTAGACCATTTTAAAAGCCGTAGTTGATATTCTAGATGGGATAAATCGTAGTGTACCTATACAATGCTGTATTATCAGACACGTGATGCTTAATTTTTAGCCGTTTTAAAGTATATTAGTCTTAGCTGTTGTGGTTCTTTCGCGGTTTTTGTTAACGGGTTTTAATTATTTTTATATCTCAGGTTTACCTTTGGTCACAAGCATGCCTTATTCAATCAACTCGGCTATCCTCTTGGGACTTAATCATTCGCGAGGCCAACTTCCATTTAACTATTGATAAACTAGTTTATATTAAAATAAATAATTGTTAACTTATAAAATAGAGTGACTTACAAATAAAATTTAAAATGTGTTGCTATTTACAAGTCCATACGGTTATGGATAGTATATACTAATGGATCCGGTCAAAATAAAAAAAAGACTCATCTACTCTACCTTCCTCCTAAATCAATTTTTTTTATAAAAAAAGCTTTATTCATTTCCCCTCTATCGACAACCTCTAAACCCTAAAAAAATCGAGATCGTCATTTTTATTTATTATTCGTCGTCGATTTCTATATATGAATATCACCGGTAGTCTATTGAATCTTCTTTTAATTTTAAATTGGTTTTGAAATTCATAGTCTTTTTTTGCCAGATGGTTGCGATTTCTTTTACAACCTCGATTTCAATTGTTTTTTATTCTAATTTTGTGTTTGGATGATGAGATCTATAAGGTTTTTTCTTTTGATATCCTTTGTAATTTTCTTGTTGCTGGCACAAGTAAATTTCCATTTTTCTAATACATTAATTATTATATCACTTCAAACCTTGTTTTGCTGGAATCAATTTATGGCCAGGGACGCAGATGTACAGTTACAATTATCGAGTACCTGACCAGAGACGTTGGTACACAGTTACAGTTATCGATTTCCTAAAATTTCTAAAGTATGTCCGATAAGAAAATGAATATTACTTTAGTTTATTTTAGTTTGATTGTTCCTATCGGTGTAGCTAGGTTGTGGTTGTGGTAGTATATTGGTGTAGCTAGGTTGTGATTGTGGTAAGGTATTCTTCAAGTTCACTTGATATATCAAGGTACATAGCTAGAGTTGTCAAAGAAGTACATATTATGTCTCAATCATTTACAGATGAAACACAATCATTTACAGATGAAACGCATGAAAGAAAACTGAATTATAATATGTGGCTTCATTATATGGTAGAAACACTCTTCCATTGTAGAATCAAATCAATTTAACCTAGACTATTAGACTCTATTTCTACAAAAATAAAAATAATTTTTTATATTAATGCAGATTAAATATGCCTTCCAAGATAGCTCTATTGTTTTCTGAAATAGAAAAATCACTTTCCTAAATGTTGTTGTACATTGCACTGGGTATGCTTCTATTTAGGTTACACTTTGATCTAACGAAATTGTTTGTTTCCCTCTTTCTATTTATCTATTTTCATTCAAGTTTCCTAGATTCAACTAAAGGCTACTTGGATAAAATAGTTGTGTTAAAAACTGAAATATTAAAAATCGATCATTGTTCTTTTGATAAAGCACATTTGTAAACCTAAGTCCCTAATATCTTAATGTAATAAGAAACAACTTCTAAATAAATCATGAAACTACATAAACATAAAAATAAGAGTCCTAAATATTCTAATAAGTCAATATTGGAATTTATAATATTTTTGCTGCTCTTCTCATAGAAGGTTCAAGTATCACTTCCCATTTCTCGAAACCAAAGGTTATGTGACCTTTGATGACAATCGTGCAAGCCCTTTGTACAAGCATGTCTTCCCGCCAACCTTCATAATATAGCTTTGCTGTGTTGGCTTAGCACGGAAGGTAGGTATAAACATATAGTTTCATTTAAAATGTTTAGCCGAGATGGTGATCGTCTATCTTTGGATATATAATTATTATTATTTTGTTTGATTGTATCCATATTCTTCCTTCCCTAATGTTTGAATATCAAATTAAGTTGATTGCAGGTATTTTGTTTGGTCGGATTCTAATTCGTTGAGAAAAGATAGGATGGAAGATATTAAAAGTTTATACTCCTCACTTGAGGATGCTAGAGTGCATAAAAGATACATATATGAAATGAGTGATTCTTAGATTAATTTATTTTTCTTTTAACAAACCGGCATGGCATTTCCGTACTAGTATTAGGTTGATCCTGTGACTAATATGATGAAGTTGGAATCAAATATAGGTAAAAAACCTATTTGATTATGTTAGGAGAAATTTATATTGACCTATTTATATGTACATTTACTTCTAGCCAACTCATTTTCCTATTAATCTTAGTGATTTCAGTTTTTGGAATGGCATAACTTTGTTCATTTTGGTGTCATAATTTGAAGTCTAGAGAAAATATTGTACGAGTTTCTGAATATATGTGTTAGGTCGGGTTTAAAGGGTCAGACGTACACATCATAGTTTGAGTATAACAATTGTTAATTTCTACATTCTACTATAGTTTGATTATAACAATTGTTATGTTATTATTCCTGTTATTTTTACTCATGATAATACTATTCTTGTTATTTTTACTCATGATGATATTAATCCTATTATTTTTAGTCCTGATATAATTATTAATGTTATTTTTATACATGATAATATTATTCATATTATTTTTTAATCCTGATAATATTGTTCATATTATTTTTATTCATGATAATATTATTCATGCTAGTATCTATCAATAAGAATACATCTATAGTTATCGAAATTTGGTACATTATAAACTTGTATAACATCATGGGAACAAGAGTGTAATTGTACTAACAAGTAGTACCAAGATAATGCATTATTCTTTGTTCAAGAGTGATTGTTGATACAATAAAAGAAGCAAACTTTAAAGGCTAAAGTCTAGTTGCGACATAAATTAGAATAATGAATATGAGGCTTAAAAGAAATATCACAATATTAGTGACCATTAATCATGTGCATACAATCATGTGCGTACGTACCACCAGCTTCTTCATTGGACTACTCTTTTCTCAAAGGGACGACTTTGTCTCAACTTTGTGTAAAATGTTGTACTTAAGCTTTGTGTAGAATGTTGTACTTAAGCTTTATGTAGAATAGCGTACATGATGTTATTCTAGTATGACTTAGTTTTAGACTTTTCGGCTCCGCTAGTTATCTCAAGAAGTACAACTTCTTAGAAGCCTATTGAACGTTTATAAATGCATTTGATGCTACACTAGAATATGGTTCAATGAATTTATATTCATTTTTATCTCTTAAAGTTTTTGATGATGTAATGATACAATTTCTCTATGCATTATTGTATGTCTTCACTTCTTTTATGACTAGTAAAATTATTAGTTTTGTGACATTGTGTGTGGTACTAAAAAAATGAATTATTGTAATATTTTATAATGAGAGTCGAATTCGGTATGATGACTTCAACATAATTTTGAATGTTATATCCCAAACAACCATCTATCTATCTAGATGACTACTTTGCTCTTACGATTTTGCTTCTGTTTTTAGGTGTGGCTTTATGAATTTCTCTAGCAATATGAAGTGTCTGCGGTGATACGAATCATGGCCCAAGGGAGATCTAAATCCTGGAGAATGGGAATACCCCTCGTATGTATCTTTTTCTCTCTATTCCACGCACACATGTTCAAATTTGTTTAAAATAATACTTTTCAAATATTAAATTTTACAGATGCGACCTTGTGAAATTTAGAAGGAACACCGCCTCTAATAAGTGTGATGTCAACTCCTTAGAGAACTGGCAACAGAGATATTTTGAAGACTGTCTCCTAGTTATCCGTTATCATCTATGATCAAAATGTAAATCTTGCATGATACAATTTTGAGTGTGTATGTTTCACAAGCTTGGCAGTTTTATAATAAATACTAGGCTTCATGTCAACTATATATTTTTAATTTTTTTACGTGTTTACAACTAACTAAGAGAAGTTTATTTATCCAATTTTGTTTACTTTTCATTTGTTCTTTTTTGTAGTAACAAATACTGGTGAATGATAAAAGATAAATCTATTTTTTGCCGTGTAGTTTTTGTTTAGGCTCATCATTCGCATCTTGTAGTTTTCATGAAGTTTCATTATTCATATTAGAATTTTTAACTTTAAAGTATCAGAACATCGTCATACAGTTAAAATCAAGAACTATACATAATCAGTTTGTAAGATAAAAAGTTGAACATAATTAAGGCCGAATAAATGAAAATGAAGTGAAATAGTTTATTACATCATTCTAAATGAATGACCATGACCCTCTAATTATTGACATCAACATGTAGAGTAAACTGTACTTGATAATTCTACTTTTCCTATCAAAATAAACTACTCACTCGAGAACTCAAATGTCATAGTATGCTTGTACAACAACCTAAAAGAAGCTGGGTTCATTAATGGCGTTTGGAAATCATTGTGTCTCCATACAAATCCCACCATACTTCCCATAGACTGCACATCCTTTCCCCAGAACTCCGTGTACATAGTACCCAATGTAAAAGTGTATTCCGAGGGAATAATTCCACAAATCAAAAACCCTCGAGCTCTCATATCTACTTATCAAAGTCCTCGTGGCCACCTAAAATAAATAAATTATCAGAATTACAAAGTATATGAAAATTAAACTTTATGAGGAAATCTTTCTAAATTACAATAACATTGAAATTTACAAAAATAACATGTCAACAATTTCATGAGCAGTATGATAGATTCCAAGTAACCTTCTGCTGGTTATGAGCAGTAGAAAACCAAAGGAATATAGCCTTGTAAAATTGACTTTAGATAACCTAGAATCTCATACACAGATAAACCTATATCTAGAAAGCATTATGAAAGGGATTTTATAGAAAATATACCTACCAGCTGAGTTAAAACCGACCGTAGAAGAAATTGTAATTATATAAGACCAAAACGAAGATGATGAGAGTCAAGATTATACATAACCACGACAAGAACAAGAATACCGTCTTAAAATTCGAAACATTAACAAAAAGTGTTATTAGTATCAAGAAGCTCCATACCATAGAGACTGTTTGGGGGTTCATTGATAGGTAAACTATAATCCGCACCACTAAGAGTGAACTTCCCATCTTTGATTCTATTCGCCACCCAATCTACAATGCATCCAAAGTAAGGTGCAGCACCTTGCTGATCATTTTCACAAGTTAGAACATCATTGTTTAAATTTAAAAACATCACGAAATAAACTCCAGCAACTACATACATCATAAACAAAATGCTTATCAATTGCTACAACTTTAAAACATAACGATTTATAATAATTTCAAATTGTGAAATAAACCATTCAAAATACATAAACATAAAGCTGACATGCCCTATAAGTAATGAAATGTTGTAGACATTGAAACAATCGACTAAGACTCCAGACACAAGTAATCGGGAAAATAGAAAACAATGGATGAAGAACCAAATATTGCAGGAAAGTCAAAATCAACTAAGCACCCTAATAAGAAGCAAATCAACTAAAAGAGCAACAACAAGAGGCACGAATCGTATTCAGAACAACGATTCATAGTTAATAATGAGAGCTATTACAGTCATATATATTAGAAATCAACTGAAAAAATTGAACTGCAAAATCCAAACCTAGACCAAACCAGAATCAAAATCCTAGACTCGGCAGATATCCATATGATCAATGCACAAAAATAGAAAAATTAACTTACAAATTATAAGGATCAGTTAAGGAACATAAACAATGGTTGAGGAGACGACGAGAAAAGCCATGGGATGGGTATTTTGTTAGAGAGTGACCTGAGCTTGGTGGAGAACTTTTGTGTCGTCTTGTTTTCTTTATCTAAGTCTAAATTAGGAATATTTTTGTATTAAAGAAATTAGATTAGATTTACATGTAAACAACATCTTATTTTGGTTAGATAGAAGTAAATAGAATCTATCACTGGACTTACAAGTTAATATCGTATTTTTTGTGTGTGGATCGGTGGAAATCCCCATAAAATATAAACCAATACGCTTTGGTTGAGTAAGGCATACTTGTGACTAAAGGACATGAGTTCGAATCCCTCTACATACGCTTTCTCGGTTGAACCTGTCATCTTGTATGGTTTACCTTCTGACGTTGGTTTGCAGGCTATTGCGTCAGACTGAAGGTTTACCCTGTGCGCACTTATTGTACTGTGAATAGCGGCGGCAGATTCCTTCCCATTGAAGAAATAATATTTACTTTATTGTAAAAAATATTAATTCATGAATATATAAAATATTTTTGGATTCGAATTATTATAAATAGTATGAAACCACAATAATGATGGCGTTATATGCCCCTGTGTAATCCATAGAGGGACAATAATATTTAGTGGTGTCAACGTTTTTCAAATTTTGTCAATTGCTGAATTTTGTCAATTGCTGTTTAAATGTTATTTATAACTATAAGGGACGTTTTATTAGATATATAATATTGGACGGTTATAGCTGCTACCGATATTATTAAATATTTTTAAATATAAATATTTTTGTTTTCAGTAAAAATGATATTTTTTAAGTGAATCATTATATGATATTTTATTGAATATATTTTTGAAAAAAAAATGTAACAGGTAAATAAAAATAAAAACTGAAAATAGTCGTGTGTATGGTAGACTGTTAAATATCCCACACTCCTAGACAACTCAAAATTAAAATCAGAGTACACTTTCAAAATAAAATAATGAAACGGTGGATTCTATATGGCAAATTACTACTAAGAAATAATTCATATAGATCATTCCTCTAGGCTCTAGTTAGTTGTTGAACAATTCTATAAACGGGTGATTGAGTTTTTTAGGTTTGTTTGAAAATATGACTGTGCAGTGGTCATTTTGTAGCAAATTAATTGTATCAAAATTACTTTAAATACTATATTAACATTTTAATTTAGAAACAACAATTATATTTAAAGGAAGAAAATAGATATAAGATCATCTAATCAAATTCAAATATGGAGTTTGTATATAAGCCATCCCAAAACTCAATTATGTCTAAAACCGGAACAGCAACAAAAGTAAAGTCAGTAGAAGTAGACAACACAACTTAATTTAAATAATAAAATAAAATATAAGCATTAAAAATAAATTAGAAAGATAAAAATTTATCAAATCACCAATAGATAACCCGATATTTTTGGAGTTCAATTCAAAAAATTGGACAAATGTGGGAGGATGACAAGGAGTAAATAAAAACAGAATCAAGTAAACGGCAACAATAATGTAAACAAAAGAGATTTCTTTTTTAAAAGTTATTATATATATAATATAAAGGTTTTTCCTAGTATGACCAAACTAAATGACTCAAAGGCTGGAAAAAGGGGTTTGGTGTAGAGTTTTATAGCGCGGTGGGTGTATAGAAAAGACACCACAAGAAACAAATGACCTAAAGTTTCTAGTGTTGTTGGGTGTATAGAAAAGACACCACAAGAAACAAATGGCCTAGAGTTTCTAGTGAACAATAGCAAATACAAATACATATATGATGAGAAATACTAACTCTGAAACTTTACGAATTAATGGTGGCTAGAAATTGATAATCGTAAGAAAATTCCCATACACACTAGAAATGAAGATTCTTTTATGGAAATGACAAAAAGAGAATCTTTTCAATTAGGCAATGGAAGAGAAGAAAACTCGTTTGTGGTCTTAGAGCACATGTAAAAATGAAGCGTATGAGTGGCTCTCATAGTCGGCCAAATTTATCCAAATAACAGACCATCCTATTCTTTTTTGAAAACATGAGTTGACTTTCTAAAACTATAAAGTCCCGATTCAAAACTTGTCGTTCTGGGTGTGCATAGCCACATCAACAATAAATTGATGAGCTTTTTTGTTACAAAAATATTAGTTACGAAAATATGAAAAATACTATAAACAGTCTTTCATATATATATATATATATATATATATATATATATATATATATATATATATCTATCAGGAAATAGTTGTAATTATTTAATTACTTTTACTATAGGAAAAAATTTACTTAGGGCAATTTATCTATATCTAGTAATAGTATTGCAACTGTTACATAAATATTTGCTTTTGAGATCTTCTCCATGATTTAACAGCTTAACTGTATTTAGTTAGAGATAGAATTCAAGAGTATAGAGAGAGATTTTGAAGAATAGATTTTCATTATTCATATGGGTGTAACTTAGTACATTATATATGTAGTTCACTAACAACTTCTTGTTATGTAGTTAGTAGTGGAAATTTGTTATACAAAACTTGTTACACACTTATTTACCAATGTAACACTTAGACCATCAATACTATTTTCGTATGATAATATTCAGTGTAGCACTAAGTCCAAAAGCCAAGCTTAGACCTTCTGTTGGGCTTAAAAACAATCCGGCCCGTCTTCAATCCAAGGCCAAAGGCCCATAGCACAATTACTAAATCGACTTAGGGTTACTGTCTGAACCCTAAGTCTCATTCCCCTTTCTTTCTTCTTTCTCTACTACCACAACAGCCTTTCTCTCTTCTTTCTCTACTACCATAGTTGCCATTGAAGCAGTCCTTGAAGCTTCACCCTTTCCATGCTTGTCATGGTGCTTCAAGGACTTGCTGTTCTTCACATCCCCCTCAAACGAAGAGGCAACATCAGGAGGCCGAGTTTGTCTATGAGAAACTGAAAATGATGGTGAGTGGCTTCGTGAGGCAGTCAGCTAGCTGATCGTGAGACGGTACAAAGCGAATCTGAAGAAGACCCTGCAAGACCTGATCCCGAACAAAGTGTACATCAATCTCGATGTGCTTTGTTCGGGCATGAAAAACTTGGTTTGATGCTAGCGAGCTCGCACACAAGTTATCGCACCAGATAACAGACGGAGTTACAACCGAAAACTCAATTTCAGTCAGAAGAGAACGCAACCACATCATCTCTGCTGACAGATTCGCCAATGCTCGATACTCTGACTCAGTAGAGGATCGGGCCACAACATTCTGCTTCTTCGAAGACCAGGAGATCAGAGAGTCTCCAAGATACACACAATAAGCACCAACACTCTTTCGATCATCAGAATACGAAGCCCAGTCAGCATCCGAGAAACCCTGAAGTTGAAAATTGAAAGTTGGCTTGAGATGTAAACCAATCCAGCAAGACCCAGATAAGTACCTTAGAATTTGTTTTAAATTTTGCCAATGTATAGTAGTAGGGCCTAGCTGATATTGACTGAGCTTGTTAACAGCAAAGGCAATATCAGGCCTCGTATGTGTTAAGTACTGTAAGGCGCCTAACAGACTTCGATACTGTGTAGGATCAGCAAGGAGAGTTCCAGAGTCACTGGAGATATGCACACCAGCAGCCATTGGTGTAGGACAAGGCTTGGCTAAAGAGAGACCTTGAGAACTCAGTAAGTTTTTTATATATTGTTGTTGTGTTAGGTAGAAACCAGTTGAATCACGATGAACTTCTATTCCAAGGAATAGATGGAGTGGTCCAATATCTTTGAGTGAAAAAACAACATTGAGTTTATGAATAAACTCCCTCAAACACTCTGTTTGATTACCTGTAACAATAATATCGTCTACATAGACCAGAATTACCAGGACAGTAGTTTTAGATACAAGATAGAAGAGAGAACAGTCAGACTTAGAGTTCTTAAAACCCCATTGAAGAAGTGTGTCCTTCAACCTGGAATACCAAGCTCTTGGAGCCTGTTTAAGACCATACAAGGCCTTATGAAGTTTACATACATGTGTAGACTTCTGAGGATCTTGAAACCCTTGTGGTTGAACCATATAAATATCCTCAGTGAGATACCCATTGAGGAAAGCATTATTAATGTCCAACTGTCTAACTTCCCAATCTTTAGACACAGCTAGGGTTAGAACAAGTCTAACTGTAGAAGGCTTAACCACTGGACTGAAAGTCTCTGAAAAATCAATGCCAGGGGTTTGATGAAACCCCTTGGCTACAAGTCTTGCCTTATATCTTTGAACAGAACCATCTTGATTATGCTTAACTTTGTAAACCCATTTACAGCCCACAACATTTAGGTTAGGAGTCCAAGGAACCAAGGACCAGGTCTTGTTTGACATGAGTGCTTTATACTCAGTTTCCATAGCAGTCACCCAATGAGAACATACCAATGCTTTAGAATAGGTAGTAGGCTCAGTAGTATCCAAGTCAGTTTTGATCATAGAACCAATGTAAGGAGTTTTAGGTACCCTAGTTCCATCTTGGGTTCTAGTTATCATAGAATGAAAGGTATGTTTAGAAGATAAGGTAGTTGACTTATCATTAGATACAAAGGGCAGACAAATAGAGATTTTAGGATTAGACTCATTCAATTGAATTAAATGTTTATGAGTAGTATGTGTTTGGACAGGAGACTGACTAGGAACAAGTGTATGATTAGAATTTGAAGTAGGTGACTCTGATTGTGTTTGAGATGAACTAGAAGTATTAGATTCAGCATGAGTAGAATTATTTTCAGAAGAAGTAAGAGTATTACCTTGTGTAGACATAGGCTGCAGAGGGTAGCATCTTGAGGGACCCTGAGAGTAGCAGTAGATGTTGAAGAATGTTCAGTGTTCAAAAGAGCTAGAGGTAGATTAGGTAACCATGACTCTAAGAAATTTTTTGTAGAAGACTTAGGTAATGCATTATGTACAAACTGATTTTGAAAAGGGAAATCAGTTTCATTAAACACAACATTCTTAGAGATATAGACTCTGCCTTTAGGACTAAGACACACATAGCCCTTATGAAATTGACTAACCCCCAAGAAGACACACTTAATCGTATAAAACTGAAATTTGTGTGACTGATAATACCTGAGACATGGAAAGCAGGCACACCCGAATGTTTTTAGGGCTAGGTAATTAGGTTTCTTGTGAAATAAGGCTTCAAAAGGTGAGTTATTAGATAGAACTAGAGTGGGCAACTTATTGATAAGATAGACAGATGTTTCAAAGGCTTGATCCCAAAATCTGTAAGGTAGATTAGCTTGAGATAAGAGAGTTAACCTTATCTCAACTATGTGCCTGTGTTTACGTTCAGCTCTGCCATTCTGAGCTGAGGTGTGAGGGCAGGATTTCCTCACAATGAACCCTTGTTCCTGAGCCATAGTAGATATAGGTAGAAACTCTCCTCCCCCATCACACTGAATAACTTTGATAGATCTTTCAAATTGTTTTTCAACAAGGCTTTTGAATTGTTTAAACATACTAACCACTTGGCTTTTGTGTTTGACATGATACAACCAGGTATACCTGGTATGGTCATCCACAAAGATCACATAATATTTGTGACCTTGAGTGGATGCCACTAGAGAGGGACCCCATACATCTGTATGTATGAGATCCAAGACATTGCTGGCATGAGAGTGAGACAAAGAAGATGGCAACAAATGGGATTTCCCAAACTGACAGGCTTCACAAAAGGTACATTCTTCTTTCATAACAAAAGTAAGATTACACAGTTTTAGAACTGAATTGAGAACATGTAAGGATGGATGGCCAAACTTCATATGCCATCCATCTTTTAGGGAATTAGACAAACAAACAGACGTGACTTTAGGAAGTAAAATACTGGAAACTAGAGGACTATGTTTGACACTGATAGAGTGACCCCCTGTAGCTTGTGACTTAGAAACATCCTTCAACCTGTACAGTCCACCCTCAGTAGTCCCTTTGAGAAGCACTGTCCCTGTTACCCTGTCCTTCACAAGACAGAAACCATTGTGAAATTCAACGAAAACATTGTTATGATTAGTAAGCTGAGAGACAGATAGGAGATTCTTATTAATCAAGGGCACATGTTAGTGTTGTCTGTGGCATGGTGACTAGCACCACTGTCAGCATACCAGGTAGAGTCTCCAGTAGAGTCTTGAGTAGCCAAATAGGCTGCATGATCACTATCACCCTTAGGTTGTTTAGAAGAAGATGATCCCATAACAGATGGATCATCCCTGTAGTAACACACTGGAGCAGTGTGCCCATATCTATTACAGATCTGGCATGTAGGTTTATTTTGAGAGAAGCGTCCACCTCTCCCTCTATAGAAGTTGTTTCTTCCCCTTGAATAATTCGATGAGTTGTTTCTTCCTCTGTTATTCTTGTATGACCCTCTGTACTGACCATAATAGTTTCTCTGATTTGTATTGTTGTTTTGTTTGTTATAGTCTGTTTTCTGAGTGAGATTGGCTGATGCTAGACTTAGGTTTGATACATTATTTTGAAGACTCACCAACTGATCCAGCCTACTCTCAAATGTGTGTAGACTAGTTTGAAGATATAGCCACCCCATAGAGTCTTTGTCAGTTAGACTAAC
This sequence comes from Limnanthes douglasii subsp. nivea, assembly GCA_036936605.1. Lineage (NCBI taxonomy): Eukaryota > Viridiplantae > Streptophyta > Magnoliopsida > Brassicales > Limnanthaceae > Limnanthes > Limnanthes douglasii. Next base: position 341,793,891 of record JAUPFV010000001.1, read on the forward strand.
CACAATAGAAGTATACTCTGAGTCCAAACCAGCAAGGACTTGAGTAATTAGATCATCTATTGATACACCACAGCCAGCTAACACAAGATTATCAGCAATATTCTTCATCTTGCTTAGGTATTCAGTCATAGTAGAGTTACCTTTCCTTGTCCTTTGAAATTCTGATTTGTAATAAGTTATTCTGGCTTTTGTGTGTGAGCCAGAAAGCTTACTAGCTGCATCCCACAACTCTTTTGAGGTGCTTTCTTCCATCAACTGAGCAGCAACCTCTGTACTCATAGTAGAGTACAACCAGCCAAGAAGTAACTGATCCTTAGCAGTCCAATCCTCATACTCAGGATTGTCAGTATTATTACCTTCAGAATCATTAATGAGCTTAGGAGGACAGGGCTTGTCCCCTGTGACAAAGCCTCCTAGCTTATTGCTTTTGATAATAGGTAAAACCATAGTTTTCCACAACAAGTAATTATTTCTGTCGAGTCTAATGTGACTGTTGTTGTTGATTGTTTGCAGGTGCACATTTTTGGTAGCACCAGAGAAGCTGCTAGGAAACACTGAGCCTAGTGACTCATTACTATGGGTGGGTGATTCTGGATTCGCCATTGAAGGCTTGCAAAAGCTCTGATACCAAGATAGAATTCAAGAGTATAGAGAGAGAGATTTTGAAGAATAAATTTTCATTATTCTCCATGAGATCTTCTCCATGATTTAACAACTTAACTGTATTTAGTTAGAGATAGAATTCAAGAGTATAAAGAGAGATATTTTGAAGAATAGATTTTCATTATTCATATGAGTGTAACTTAGTACATTATATATGTAGTTCACTAACAACTTCTTGTTAGGTAGTTAGTAGTGGAAATTTGTTATACAAAACTTGTTACACACTTATTTACCAATGTAACACTTAGACCATCAATACTATTTTCGTATGATAATATTCGGTGTAGCACTAAGTCCAAAAGCCAAGCTTAGACCTTCTGTTGGGCTTAAAAACAATCCGGCCCGTCTTCAATCCAAGGCCAAAGGCCCATAGCACAAATATCAAATCTACTTAGGGTTACTGTCTGAAGAACCCTAAGTCTCCTTCTCCTTTCTTTCTTCTTTCTCTACTACCACAACAGCCTTTCTCTTTTCTTTCTCTACTACCATAGCTGCCATTGAAGCAGTCCTTGAAGCTTCATCCTTTCCATGCTTGTCATGGTGCTTCAAGGACTTGCTGTTCTTCACAGTTAGTATGATATATAATAGGAGCTGATATGGGATTATAAATTTTGGTGCTATAAAGACATTTTAATTTTTGTTCGGCTACTTAAATGGTGTACGTTATAATACGAACATCCTTTTATTTATTAATATATATATATATATATTAGAAGTATACAAATGATTTAGTTTTATATAAATAAATAATATAGTTAATACTTAAATTTTATATAGTTAAAACTTGGTTGTGTTTATTTATTTTTTATTATTAAATTTTAAATTTTAAATTTTATTTTATTTTATATTTTTAATTTTTTAGTTACTCATTATTCGATAAATATTTAAATGACAAGAGTTGAAACTCATTTATAGCTAATATAAGGTTTTTGATTGATTCTCAATGAGAATGTGTCTCCTATAATAATATCTATATTCTTTTTGGTATTAAAAGTTTAAAATAGTTTCTCTTCTAACATCTTTTCTACTTTCTTTCTAACTATCCTATTTTCCTTCGTACTTTTCATCCCTTTTTCTATTTTAAGGACTTGCTAAGTAAATGGAAGAACAAATCATGAGAGAATTAGAGCCAATCTAGATAAAGTTCCAAAATCCTAACATTCTTATCATCCTCTTAAAAACAATAATGAGCCGCTCACTGTTGTACAAGTTCAAACGATAAAATCTCAGCATGAAACTCTAGCTTCTAACCCCAATATAACTGAATTCCTCAGCAATCCATGACATTATAATCAAAATCATTCAAGGAAAAAATTGAAAGGAAACTCCATCAGTAATTACAATCAAATTCGAAGGTTGAAACGATTCATTAGAGCAACCTACACAAAGCTAAATGAAAACTCGAGAGTAATTTATGAAAAGACTAAGGATGTGGTCAGGTTTTGACAACCTGAAAAAATGTGAACTCTACAAGCAGAGGGACAAGAATAAGTTCTGCAAGTTCCATAATTATATAAGATACTATACGTGAGACAACATTGCTCTAAATAATAAAGTTCAAAATATGATTGATTAATGCAAAATTATGGAATTTATGATAAATAAGTCTTGAAATAGTCAAGACAACTTGTGGTTGAACATCAACCTCTAACAGGACAAGAATAAAAAGGTACAAAAATGAAGGAGCCACTGACAGCCTTGGAAAATAACGTCAACGTGGATAGTTACGAGACATACGTGGATCCAGATCCCAACATATAGATCATTGATAAAATTTCATGAGGGGACTCACTCCCAAGTATTATTAAAAATTCTATAAATATATACATATGTGATGTAAAACTTGAGTGTCACGGTCAATTGTCACACCATTTATATAAAAATTCTTACTTAATGCTTAGATTTGCTAATAATAACCTAAGATGAGTTATACCACCACATTAAGATGCAATAATTATTACACTATAAGCAAAGGTACACGTTAAGATAATTATGACATACAAGTGAAGTTGGGCCAATATTTTGCTTAATAGCATATTTAACAAGATATGAGGTTCCTTAGTCTGTATACCAACACAAAGGATTCTGAATATGTTTACTGGACATACAAAAAAATACCAAATGAATAATTCACGAATGAGTTTCAGTTATTGTTCATGAAAGTGAATGCATTTTTTCATACAAAATTATTGTAGGAAGGTCTTGGTTAAAATAAATGTATGTTGTAGTTTCAATATGCCATCAATACATTCGGTACATAGTGAATTGGAAAGGTTAGTGTAAGAAAAGGAAACCATAAAACGTCAAGGGAAAATTATGTGGCCTCCATAGTCTTTAGAATATAGCAAACAATAAGATGATCCATTATCCTTGATGATATGGATGACCCTAGAGAGGCCCATCACCCAATCGAGCCAGGGAAAGAAGTGAAGTTCATTAAGATGAAGGATAAGAAATTTATTTAACATGACCTAGACATCACCAACCTCAGGTTTGAGTTACCAAATTCGTTGACTAAAAATTGGATATGTTTGCTTGGACTTCATATGATGCAACAGGATTCCCAACTGAATTAATGTCTCATAAAATACATGTGGATAATAAGTTTTGGCCAATGAAACAGAAGATGAAATTGTTCTTTCAACAAAACCAAAAAAATGGATAAGGTGGATAGACTCAGTGCAGTAGGCCACATTAGGGGAGCATATTATTCAATATGATCAACCAACCAAGTGTTAGTACTAAAAAATAATGGTAAATGGAGGATGCGTGTTGATTTCACTCACTTGAACAAAACATGTCCAAAAAATAATTTTATTCTTCTAATTGATTAGTTGGTTGATGCAACTTCATTAAATAAAATGTAATCATGCATAGATGTTTATTCAAGTTATAACCAAATTCCAGTTCTTGGAGATGATCAATAACACACCATATTCATCACTAAAATGGGACTATGTTATTATAAATTTATATATTTTAGCCTGAAGAATACTAAAGGATACATATCATAGGTTTTCCAACAAACCATATTCAAATTTGCATGCACGAAACCAACCTGCCTATATTAATTATATATTGGTCACTAGGAGCCATGATGAAAATCTATTAAACCCTATCCTCTAATGAAGCATTCAACAACATAAAACAGTTCATGACATGTCGAGAAGTATTAAAAAAATCCAAATTCGGGTGAGTCTCCATTATATAGGGCAGGACGGATAGTGTGGTTTTAGTTATAAAAGAAGAAAATTCATATCTGGTAATGTATTATGCTTTTATGTCCCTATTAGATGCCAAAACTCTCAATCTACAGTCAAAGAAACTGTTTTAAGCCCTACTAGTCGTGAATAGGGAGAGGAGACCATACTTTCAGGCTCGGACTATTATAGTTATAATTTATTTCCTTATAAGAAACATATTGAAAGAGCCTGATTCGTCTGGAAATCTGACCATATGATCTATAAAGTTAGGAGACTAGGATATTAAATTTTAGCCGAGAATTGTAATTAAGGTTTGTTCCTTAGTACACTATCAAATTGATTTCTAGTCAAAAAGACTTTTACCTTCAACAGAACACACATAATCAACTTGAAAAATCATAATAGATGGAGAAAACAATATTTTAGCCTTTAGAGCATGATTTTGCTAATATCTCCCACACGAGAAACTATGAACCAAGATATTTATTTTCTTTACTTTTAATAATGAGTCTATAATAACTAACCTTAGACTAGCCAAATAAATTGGGGCTAGAAAAATAAATCTCTTCACAAACTCTTAACTAGAGGGAACCACGCTCAAGGCCAATAAGAGGATAAAAAGGAAAACCTATTTGCTACACGATTTTTGAACAAGTATCAAAGAAAGAGAACACAATCGGTGCTCTTTTATCTCCAACATTTTCATATTCATCACCAGAGATAATCCTCTAAGAAAAACCGTAAAACTTTTTACCAACCATGTTATTATCAAATGTTTCAACGTCAAGGGCTATGCTCATTGAAGGAGATTTAATAGATTTTTTTCGAGATCTTCTATAAAATAACACCTCGTGGAATAAAAATTACCATATAAAAACGTTCGAGGCTATGCGTATCAAGATGAAAACAACAACATATCTGTGGGTAGCCAAAATATTGTATAGGCATTGACTCACTAAACCTTTTTTTAGATGGCTTGCGTATTAGAAGAACTCTATAATGAGAAACAAAGTGCCCATTGTGGATATAAATAGGTACATAAAATAATTATATTGTAAGGATATCAACAACCTACAAATATGGAAGACTTAAATATTTTTTTCAGAAATTATGACACATGCCAATGATTTTCCAATTTAATACAAGTCCTAACATTCTTATTAAAAATAATTATGGAGGCCATTATTTTAACATATGAGGACTTGACATTGTTCGCATCTTCCAAAAGCTTCGAAAGAAAAAAAATTCTTATTGGTAGATGTTGACCATTTTTAAAAGTGGGTATAATCACAACCGTTAGCGAATATCATAGCAAATGAAGTCATCTCAAAGGGCAACATATATTGTGCATATGTGATTCAAATAATTATCACAACAAACAATGGAACACATTTCTAAAATGATCGCATGCTACTGTTCTAAATAACAAGAGGTATAAAAAATTATCTTTTTTATCCACAAATAAAGGTTTCGTGAACATAAAAATATAATATTAATAGATGACATAAAGATAATATTCGAAGGCGAAACAAGGAAATGCCTTGATTTTTTAGGAAGTCTTATGAAAATTCAAAACCACCTTAAGAGCTACAATAGACAAAACCTATTTTACATTTGTATATATAATGGAAGTAGAACTACCAACCAAAATGGTATGCCTTCTTATAAAATTTTAACATATGATGAAGGAAGGAATGTTGAATCAAGAATTTTAACATATGATAAAGTTTCACCTAAGATCAAAACTATTACGAAGAATATAAACAATACAAAAGTTTATTTTAAAATATTTAAATTTTATTTCTTCTTTTTTCGAACTTTCATTTTAGGATACACTATTTCTTACCTCGGTAGCATGGGAATGAGAAGCTATTAATGAGGTATCATTAATAACACGTTTTGTCATTCTTTAAGTCTCATACAATTTATTTTATGAAGCATACAAAAAGTGTCATTACCTATCAATTAAGCAAAAAGGCTAAGTGTGGGATGCTTATAAATATAATCTTAAACACTTCATGGATTGTCATTACCCCTCAGATATAACGGCTTGAAATATTATAAATGTAATCTTAAAAACTCCAAAGAGTTTTAATACCCTTCAAACAAACAAAAAAACAAGTGTAAAATGATTACAAATTCAATCCTAGTATCAACGAACCTTTCAAGCAAACAAAAAACAAAATGTATGGATGTAAAAATAAATAACCATATGAGTTCATTAAAAAGTCTCCATCTTTGCAGTTTTCCCTCTGTCTGGAATAGCACAGTTCAGCAATACATTTTCTCTTCCAAAAATCAAATAACATCTTAAAAACTCATAAAACTTTGGTAAATATATACTTAATATAAGACATTTCCTAGGGATAAAAATTACAAATTTAAAAATAAAACAAGGAAAATATATATTTAGTTTATTTTCTAATAAAAAAACCTAAATAACGAGTGTTCATTCAAAAATGCTCCAACCATCTCGGGAAGTTAGTTCAAATAATTTCCTTCATAGCATAAAAATTATATATCAAACACAAAATCAAATAGATTAAAATTATCGTTGAGATTCAGTTAGTTTAGTAGAGAGAGTAACCACACATTGATCAGTATCAACAACAAATGGAAATAAAATAGTTACATAGGTTTCATTGGTATAAGAAGGATCATTTACACCTCCATTGGTGTCAGAAATGGTATTAACAATACCATAACAACATGTGTCCATAATATTAGCAAAAATTATACGTGAAGCATTATAAATATTTTATAAGTCCAACCTCAATCTGAAGAAAGAAACTTTAGGCCCTGCATTTAAAAAATTAACAAGTAGCCTACTCTCACTAAGAAAACTTGTCTAGTTAATATGTCGTGGCCTTTGTGCAGCAGAGATATATAACTAGCGAAAATCCAAGTCCAAAGTTAGGAATTCTCTCTCGACTACAAACATCAAAATTATTTCAACAATAGCTACATTATTATCAATAATTATTTCCCAATGATATTCCAAACTATTTACAAATAGAGTATTTTAAAGATGATCAAACTTTATTATCTTCATACAATCTTATTTCTGCTTCATTTCATATTTTAATCTCTTTTACAACATCTTTCACCTACAACACTATCTCACATAGTCGATCCATGTATTTCAAAGAGGCAAACAAATTTTTTTTTATGAACTTATGACTGGTATCGGTAAAAATGGTACAACCAAACAAATACATAAGGTACGTACAACATGTATGACCATATTATCGGTACAATTCATATTTAAGTCCAGCTATGGTTCGTCGTTATAGGTATCTTTAGAACACCTAAGAATAAAACTAACCCGTTTTGTGCATCCAAATCTACACAAAAAACATCACAGTAATCCTCAATAACTGAGCATAATATGTATACACTTCACGATAAGTTTCGCTCCACTCGGGTTTGATTTTTTCCCTCACCATCGGGATGCCAGTAATGACAAACATGTTGTTTAATGTAATAATCATCTCACCAAAGGAAAACTAGAAAATGTTGGTCTCCATATGTCAGAGTTTAAGGAAAGCCTCATTCAGTTACGAGTTTGAGGATAACCTACTAATGAGCCAAATGATAGTCCCCGAATGAAATCCCTTCCAACATATTCTTAACTGTCACCTACTTGTCGATGTCCTAGTTTTTTAGAGTCCATACATGTCATGGACATAAATACTCATCTGGTATTATAAAATGGAAACAAAATTAAACAAAAAAGAACATTAGAATCTTGTAAGTAATATAAACCAAATTTAGAAGTAAATGGACATATATTATTAAACTTACATTCTTAATGTAGGTTTTGTAGCCTCGTGAAGCTTGTACTCTGGAAACAATATGATACCTTTTTGTATCAAGAATATATTCTTGAGATCGGGAGTACTACTCGGTTTTTGAGTAGGAATGTTAGTAGAAATTTTAGGCTCGTTTCTCTTAAAATTTATATCATTGTACGATAATTCTTCACCGCGACTAGGTGTGTCACCAAAACTCCTTTGTTATTCTCTTAGGATTGGTACTTGTGTAACCGCAAATATTTTGACCATCTTTTCTTTTTCCTGATTCTCCTTTATAGATTTCAATATTCTATCTATTCTAGAACTTTGTTACATATAATAAAACAATAAATTAGCTAATTACACGCGTTTAAAAACAAAAAATTATAGAGTGCCGACGGTATAGACTAGTCGTATCGTAACATACGTTTGACACCGGTAGCGCCATTGAGTTATACTGGCGGTATGGCTAGTCTTTACTGTTGGTACCAAATAATAAGAAAACAAAATAAGTAGGCACCATTGGTATCATAGCAACAACAATGGCCGTAAGGATCATTATTACCGCCAGTTGTCAAGAATAGTCACTATTTCCGGCTTTAGTTCTTCGCTGTGAACCTTATAAATTCTTCAAAAACCTAATTCTAAAATATAATAAACAAAACTAGACCATTATTTCATTCAAAAAAATTCTAACGTTATATTTAACCTCCTAAATAACTTAAATCTAGATTCTATCTAAAATCAATTCAAACTAAATATGAATTAAATCGAGAATGGGAAGAAAACTTATTATTTTATTCTTCCCATTGTTGTAGATTTTACTCTTGAGATGAATAAGATGTTCCTTTAAAGGTTGAAGGAGATGAATAGATGATTACCAAGTTTTGTTGTTGTTTTTTTGAAGAGGGAAAATAAAGATGAAAAAGGAAAATATTTTGAAAATTGGAGAACTTAGCATATGGATAGGTAGACTCTGTTTTTAGCTAATGATGATTTTAGAATGAAATAAAAGAACTAATTTTATTTATTGGAGAATTTAAAAATAGAAAAAACTTATCATTTCGCACAATAATTTAGCATAACTCAACTCTTATTTATGTTGAGGGGAGTAAACCTAACATGTTATAATCTAAGAAATTTAATTTAAAATAAATTGTAACAATAATACTATTTTTTCCTTATCCTAGCACATCTAATTCATTAACATTATCCAAATTCGAGTTATACAGAGAATATATACAAATTATATGCTTTATTTTCAACTCAATTATAGCACATATTTCATTGGTTTTGTTATCCATTTAAAATTTTAACTTGTGGGTATGTGATATAAAACTAATAGATATATGATATAAAACTCACAGTTTTCTTTCTAATTCATTGTTAGTGATTGATTGTTTATTCAATATCCTTCAAATACACGATGGACTTGGATCTTCCGATACAGTAAAATGGCGACTAACCTGATATATTTGGATTGAAAGAATATATTTACCTTAGTATATTTTATATAGGAAATATAATTAGTAATTTTATTGTATTAAAACCCTACTTTAACCATTTTGTGATTGAAGACTACAACGACTAAATTTATTTATCAACTTAGTCCCTCAATTATTAGTTCATGTTTAAATCTTGAGATTTTAGCCCAATCTATAACCGTGTCCAAATTTAACCTGGTTACCACACTTGTACCTCCATAACACATTTACACCTATAGACCAAATTCCTATTTAATTATATAGGATATAATTAAACTTATTACTTATTAATTGGAATACCTTATGATAATGAACAAAACATACCAATCCCTAATTATTCCATCTATCTCCCATTTCGATTGTCATATGTTACTCAAGAATATATTTAACTTCAATGAGTCCCCCGAATCCACTATTCTTAGGTGAATGGTACAACCTCGTACATGATAATGCACGATAAAGGACTAAATATTTGTTTCTTATAATGTGAACAATAGAATACAACAGTAATCACATTATCTCCATTGATCAATTACTTAAGCCAATTATAATGTGTAGTATCAGAATAATATGAAATGTAATCATACATATTTATTCTCAAATTGTCATATCTTAGATATCTAACAGAGTAACAAATGTGAATAAATTTTACTAAGCCATATATCGTAGTAAACATTTAGATATGAAATATTATAAATATTAATTAGATCATATCATAAAAATCTCACTAAAACTAAAAATCCTCTAAATCAACAAACCTATCTAGATGGTGTATTCCTAGAAAACTTTAAGAAATACCAACTTTGTAAAATGATCTTCTATCATGGAGTTTGTATCGATGTGCTCTATATTTATCTGAGCCTCTCTTCAACAAATATGAACCTTATGTCTATATGTTTGGACCTAGACGATCTCATGTTACTCACACATTAATGCACTGTATGTTATCGCAATAGAACTTCATGGGACCGTTGCAAATCACTGATAAAATTCCACATACACAATACTTTGTTAGATGTCTTGAAGCACACAAAAAATTATGCCGTCATAGTGGACGATACAATAAGTGTTTGCTTTACGTTTTTCCAGGATATTGCAGCCCATCTAATGAGAATATGTTTCTTGAAGTGCTTTGCAGTGTATCCATGCTTCCACCGAAATCTTAGTCGCAATATCCAATGATCTCCAGCCCTTCAGACTTCATATATGTCAACATGTCCCCTTTCGGTACTTTTAGATATTGGAATACTATTTTCACTACCTTATATTGGTCCATGCTTTGGTTACTTATATATCTTACCAACATATTCCCAACATAGTGGTCCATTCTTGGGTTACTCCCAACCTTGTATGGCCTAATACAAACTTCACTATATATTATGCTTCTATTTACCGAAGCATAATTGTTCATTTTCCTTTCCTCTATCTCAAGTGTTATCTTTGGATATTGACCCAGACTTAATCTGTCTTTTTTTACTATAAGAGTACTCCGGATTTTGCAGTTGGCCAATCTGCCATATTGTAACACACTTTCAATATATGCATTTTGTTATAATCCAAGATTACCACGGGAGAGATACTATTTTATTTAGATTCCTAACATAAAACCTACATCACCAAGATCTTTCATATCGATATTTTCCGACATAAACTTATTTTTAGTGTGTAACAATTCCTTATTGTTCAAAGCAAGAAGTATGTCATTCATATATAATACCAGAAATATGAAGGTACTCATATTGAACTTGCGATACACACAATTCTCAATTGAGTTGACCTTAAAGGCAAAATAGACTGTTACCTCAAGAAATTTATGGTACCACTGACAAGAAGCATGTTTGAGACTTATAATAGATTTTTAAGCATGCATACTATATTACTTGAGTTACCTTCCTGTTGCACCATATATGTCGTTTCATTAATATCACCATTGAGTAACGCGTTCTTTGCAACCATTTGAGGAAAATCAAAATCAAAATCAAAGTGATATCGTGATTGTTCTAAATGAATCTTTCATCGATACCGAATATGGGTTTCTTTAAATCAATCCCTTCATGTTCGGTATAACATTAATCTATATGGTGTGCTATATGTATTTCGACATACCCAGGGAATTTCATTTTGTTTTTTAAATTCTCTTACAAAGAATTATTTGTTCCTTCAGGTAATAGGACAAGTTCCCATACCGTATTTTCTTACAACGATTAGTTTCAATCCATATTCGAGAGTTTGAGTTTTTTGTTACTTATTTGTATGATGATGGATCATCTTCAGTTCCAGCACAAGACTTTTCATGTTCCTGAATATATACAATATAATCAAAACGTATATTATTCTTTTTTCCTCGCGTGATCCTTCTTAAGAACATCATAACTTCTTGTTATACTTCTTGAGAATATAAAGTTTGATCTTCATGAATAATTTCATTTTGATATTCTTGTGGAAGATTACCTTCAGTGTCATCTTATTCTAACTGGACCATATTTGTGCCATAGATAAAACACTCAAGTGGAACATCAATGTTATTATGAGTATAACCTTGTTCTAACGGTGCCTAAATGATTGGCATTAAAGTCCACTATTCTCATACATGGGTATCTCCGTTAGAACTTTCATGAATGTTTACAGATTTTTTTCAGAAAAATTAACATATGTTCCTAATTTTTTCTCTCCAAACACAGCATCCTCACGAAATGTTATCGTTGCCGTCTCAAAACTACTCACATTGTGATGATCATAAAACTTAAATACCCTTGAATATTCAAAATAACAAATAAAGAAGTAATTAATCATTTTTGTCCAATTTCTTTTGATGAGGTTTGTATACCCTTGCCTCAACTCGATACCCTCATATATACATATGCTTTTTATGGGCATGCGCCAACTCCACAACTCATATAGGGTTTTAACGATTATCTTAGTGGGTACTCTAGTGGGTATGTATGCGACAGATTTGATGGTTTCCCCTAGAGAGACAATGGTAAAGTTGAGTTACATATTATACTTCTAATCATATCCTTTTGTGTACCGTTCTGTGTCTCAGATATACTATTCATGCGGGATACCCATGGTATTATATACTGAAGGACTATGCCAGAATCATCTAGGTATTTTGCAAATAACCACTATGTTGTTCACTCAACCCGCCATATCTAACGCTCTTAATAGTTTTAAATTTGATCCTAAAATATTTTAAACTTCATGAATGAGGTAGAACTACCCGAAATGATATAATTAATCTATAAAAGACATGAAGTACCACTGCCCGTTCTGTGATTCCTTTGGAAACAGCCCACTGATATAAGTATGAATCAATTTCATGACTTCGATCGCTCTATTTTCTCTTACCCTTTTGGTTTTGGTCTGTTTCACCTTGATACAGTTGATACAAGTACCAAATTAGGATTAAATGAGGGGACCCAATAAACCTTCAATTACAAGCTTATCTATCCTTGCGTTGGATATATGACGTAACTGTTTGTGCAACAGTTTAGAGAATTTTCTGGTTTTTATTAATCTTATTCACTACTAGATGTGCATGCATGACAATATTATGACTATCAATAATATCTAATAAATAAAAGTTATGTTCCATTATCAAGCTATAATTATCCAACAATCATATTATTATAAAAGAGAGCTAAACCATTGTTTTACAAATGATTAGTTAACTTTATTAAGAAACTCTGAGGCATTGGTATTATCCAATGGGAGAACCTCACGAAACACAGTTGGATACTATTGAAGCATGAGGGCCAAACACAACCGATTAGTCCATTCCAAGCTTCCAAACTCTTTTGTCAACTAAAGTGAACTTTCCTAGTAAGAACATTTGGTTTATGTGTCATTAGTGCGAGTTCATAATCATGACACTTTAAGAGCATCTCAATATCTTCGTTCCACTCATTAAAATGTGAATCATCCAACATTGAGGGTTTGCTCCCCATTGTATTTTAACCCATAACACGTAAAACATAACATACCATGGTAATAGGATACCGGAGGGAAAATTATACTAACATTTACTTATGAATTTGACAAAATTATAATTAATTATTGTTTAACTATCCTAAGTACCAGTTAAACCCTTCGATGGGCCGATTTCACATACTTGAATAAAAATAATCTTAATTTTTCTAAGTACTAGTTAAACACTTTGTAAGGCTAGTTTCACATGCGTTAGCTAAAACAAACGCAAGGATTAATTTAATTTTCCAAATAATGTCAAAACTCCTTAAATGACTAATTTCACAAACTTGAATTAAAAGAAATCTCAAGTACCAATTTTGAGTAGATTGTCTCTAATTCATGATTAACTTGACTCCAAATAATAACCTTCCAAGGGACTGATATTATTTAAAACTGAATTAATCTCTTGAACGTTTTTAGATCCTACGATCCTCGTGTGATAAATTGACATTCTGAAAGGCTAATTAAATGATTACATGATTCACATATCAAAATCTGAAAACCTTAATCACGCGTAGTTATAAAATCCTTCATGTATATAGAATATGTATTCCACAGATACATACAACATATAACATGACCAAATAGTTAAAATGTAAACTAAATTATTAAAAATACATTAAATCAAATTAAAAATACATTAAATCTATTTTTCTTTTTCAGCCCACCACCACTGTCACTAGGCCGACACAGAAAGAAATGCATGCTATCGTTGGGCAGATCTAACCCAGCCAACAACAATTGTTGTTGTTGGGCAAGGTTGTTGTTGTTGTCGATGGGCAGGTCATCAAGCCAACAACTCGATGTTGCACTCGGCAATCTGCTAGCCAGTATGCACCTGATGTTGTCATCATAACAATAGTCGGTTGCTTTTTTTTTCTAATTCGTTGCTTACATCCGCAACAACAATAACTAGATGGACACGGTGGACGCCGTCAGAAAACCTTGGACAGATAATAATATCTAATATTACACTCTCGATGAGCCGCTTCCATGTAGGTTCGATTTGTCTTTTTAAATGAGAGTTTGGTTGACTTTGACTTTAAATTCATGAGAGAATTTCTTGGAACTAAATAAACCATTATTTAATGGGAAATCCATAAATTTGACCAAATTTATATCTTTATTCATAAAACTTAAATGTTTAATCATACTTTTCCATTGATAAAATCGATAAGTTTTCTTACATAAATTTTAGATCCATACCCTACCAAGTCAATTAACAAATCTATTACTTGTTTATCCTATGAATCACATATGTGATAGAACTAATATTGAAACGCTCGATATAATTTATCATACACTGAATAATAAACTCTCCGATCTCGTGGTCAAGTAATAGAGATATGATATAGAACTTACAGTTTTGTCTCCAATCCATTCTTAATTATTTATTGCTCAATTAAGATCTTTTAAATAAACGATGGTTGTAGATCTTCCAATAGAATAAAGCGATGACTAACTTGATAGATTTAAATGGAAGGAATGTCTTAATTTTAGTCTCATTTATATAAAAATATATAATTACTAACACTAATTTTATAAAGCTCTTTTATTTTAGTCATTTTGTAATAGGAAACCACAACCACCAAAATAATTTATCAATTTAGTGTCTAAATAATTAGTTCAGATTGGACTATTGAGATTTGGGTCCAATCCTTTACAATACACAAATTCAATCTAGTTACTATATTTATACACTCGTCATATTTTTGTATTTGTAAACCTCATTTCTATTTAATTATATATAATAATATTAATTTTATTACTTATTAATTGAATTAATTTAGAACGATGACCAAATATACATGTTCTAGTATGCATATACTAGACTGATTATAATAGGTAGTGAAATTTATATAATATTTAATATTAAAATATGACTTATTTATGATGGACTATATTATATTAAAATGAAATGTTTAAATGAATCCAGATTTCATTTAGCATTATCATGAGTCGACCTTTCTTATTTATTTATCATGGATTGAGTATATTTCAATAACTATTAATTTTAGGATCGTAAAACAGATAATTCAAAAATTATATATGAACTTGAGTCCGATTTCAATTTTTTTTTTAAATTTACATATGAATATGAATTCGATGGATATTATCCATATATGGATAATATATGAATATGACGGATATTATCCATATATGGATAATATATGAATATGACGGATATTGTCTAGATACAGATAATATCAGAATCTGAATATCTAATTTTCAAGATTTTTTTTAAAATTTGTATTGCAATCATCTAAAAATTTCAAAAGAACTAATTTTTCATTCAATCAGAGCAAAATAGAATAAACTTAATTTTTTACACCACATTACAAACATGACATTGTAAATCTAAAACACAAGTCCAACCACAACGTCACAAATTTATAATACATATGCAAAATAAAATATCGATTAAAATGGATCACAAATGGACAAAATATGACTTTTCAAGTACATGTAATTATTTGAAACGTAATTTATGTGGTGTAGTAAATTACAGAAGTGACTTTCTGGAGCTAGGGCGTAGCTGCAACTTTCGTCCATCAAAACCTTCAATTTTGTTTCTGTGAAGATTTGCAAAGTCTAGTATGACAATTATTAATACTTAAGTAAATCTAAAACACAAGCTCAGATTCAAATTTATTTTCAATTTATCGGTCATAAAAAAATTCCACTGAAGAAGTGATCTAAAGAAAATTTTGTATTACAAAGCAGGAATCTAGTTTTTCCAGTGTTTCAGTCCTATATAGAAGCTACTGGATCTAATGTTCTCCTTAACTATGAATGAAGGGAAAACAAAATATATTGAAAGAATGTAAAAATTGCATGAAGAATTTAGGTTACTAAGCATACCAGAAGATGAGAAATCTAAATATCATTGAACCGAGCTTAAATCATAAGAAATTGATGAACCATTCTCGTCATTTTTTTAGATTTACATGTACAATATATAAAAAAGTAACATTTCATTAGTACAATTTTAATTAATTTTAAAATAATATGTAACATTTAATATTTTTGATGTACGGAATCCAATTTTTGACACACATTAAAGTTTTAACAAATTCTAAAAGTAACGAAGAACAATTACAAGTTATACTATAAATCAATGAATGGTATCAATTCCGTTGCAGTTGATTCTAGCATTTTCGTTAACATAGATGTTTCCTTGTTTTTCAACAATTCTTTTAAAGTCTTGGTGACATCATCTTCTATAAAGATCCAGAGCTGATTTCATTTCTTCTCTATAAGTTCGATACATGCTGAGCAGAAATTAGGAAGCCCTAATTTCAGTAAGGTAATGTAATCTTTATCAAAATCTTAATTACCTTGATTTTCAGGGTTCATTAATCTTTTTTATTTCTATATAGGGTTAATCTGAGAGTGTTCATAACATTCTCCGAGGGTTTTGAAGTTGATAGAGCTTAAAATTGGATATAACTGGGCTCGGTTTCCTTCAATGGTTGAGACGATATTCTTTGAGGATTTATTCTCAAAGAATATTTTCTCAATATTAGAAGATGACACCTTTAGTTTTCCTTCTTGTAGTTGTTGTTGAACTGAGCTTGGTTGACAAGGGATCTGAATCTCCTCAAAATTCTGTCTTGATGGAATGTGATCAGTAAGATATATATGGGCTCGATACATGCTGAGCAGAAATCAGGAAGCCCTAATTTCCATAAGGTAATGTAATCTTCATCATAATCTTAATTACCTTGATTTTTAGGGTTCATTAATCCTTCTGATTTCTTTGTACGGTTAATCTGAGAGTATCCATAATATTCTTTGAAAATGGGTTCAATAGAGGGATCTGAATACTATATTTGGAGACGACACCCTCATAATTATTTCTTGATGGATTTTGATTAACAAATCTTGAGAGATGGAGATAAATGGGTTCGGTTAGCTTCAACAGCTGAGAAGAATTTCTTATTATTAGAAGAAGACACCCTCAGTTTATCTGACTTGATAGTTGTTGTTGCTCTGGCCTTGATAAATAAGATATTTATGGGCTCGGTTTCCTCTAATAATGGTTCAGGGATCTTTTCTGGATTTGGAGATGGTACCTTCAAAGTTTTATCTGAACAACTAGTTCTTTGTATATAAAACTTATGGGCTCGGTTTCCTTCACGTTCAGAGAAGTATCCAAAATACCACCAATATTTATCCAGGACAGTTCAGTACGAGGTAGCATCCAGTCTATTGAGGGGCCCAAAGCTACTTCATCATGTAAATTTCTCAATGTTCCAGATTTCTTGAAATTTACCAAGAAAATGAGTGTTATTTTGTTCTGATATAGCATAAATGAAGGCTTTCTAATAACAAGATTTCTTCTAGATAAGGTGGGGCTTTGAAAGACTTGATATTTATCTTTATTTTACATTTTAGAGTCCAACGAGCAAGCCAATCGGCTGCTCGATTTTGTTCTCTGAATATATGGGAATAACCATTTTTGGTTTTTTAGGCTTTTATATTTTTCAACATAATTTCTAAGTTACTTGGGTAATTTCCAGAAGCAATTAAATTTAATAAATTTTTACAGTCAAATTCAATATCAACTTCTCTTAACCCATGTATCTTGTATATTTCCAGGCCATTGTGGAGGGCGCAGGCTTCTGCCTTTATTGGGGAGATCATGCCATAGGTATTTCCATAACCATAGATGATAGAGCCTTGACTGTCCTGAATAATAATGTCTCAACTTGCTTCACCTGATGGAAAGTAACTTGCATCTGTATGGAGATTCATTCTACCTGGCGAAGGAGGAATCCAAGAAAGGCATGTGATATTTATCTTACTTTTAGATGATTTATATAGTCCAATGTGATTGCTACATCTTCCACATTTTTCCAACGTTATGTTTCAATCTGTTAGAGTAATGCATACTAGATAAAATGTTAGTAATATAGTTTATAGTAGCCTTAGTCGAATATGAATCTCCTTGCATCTTTATTTTGTTCCTTTGTCGCCAGATTTCCCAACAACTTTTGATAGCTAGGATAGAGTTAATGTGGATTTTATTTGGAATAGACCATATCCAGCTATGTAATAGGTGATTAGAAGTCATAAAACTCATAATATTTACCTTTAAAATACCTACAAAGTGAGACCACATTTCCCATGTAAATGAACACGAATCAAATAGGTAGTCCTTAGTCTCTAGATTAGAGAAAATTGATATTTAGATACTATTATAAGGTGTTTTATGTGCATAATTGAGTCTATAGGTAGTTTATCCTGAATTATCCTCCACACGAAGAAAGAGCATTTAGTAGGAGTAATAGTATTCCAAATTTTCTAATATATTGAAGATCTATTATAGGTAGGTTTTATAAAATCCAAGGTTTCATTAATATTAAATTTTTCTCCTTTAGAGGGAATCTAGTAGATAGAGTTATTCACCATATCATTAATACTTAGTTTATATACTAGGTTAATATTATCATCGGATAGTAAAGATTTTAGTTTTCCTAAGTTCCATGAATTATCTTCCCATAAAGTTTTAACCTTTAAACCTTTAAACCATGAATTATGATTACTAGAGTTTGGAGAGATAAGGGAAGGCTTATTTAACTAGTTATCCAGCCATAGATCCACATTCCCCTTACCTAGGATCCATCTTATGTTTTTCTCAACAAATGTTTTTAATATTGACCAATATTTTCCATGTTTGAGTAGTTTATCTGTAAAGGGTGCCCACCCTTGCAATATAAAATGTGTAGAAGTTTAGCCCATAGAGTTATTCTCTCTGGACCTAATCCAAAGTTTACAGGAGAAGGCTTTTTGAATGTCCTATAAACGTTTTAAGTTTAATCCACTATTATCTAAGGGGTTGCAAATAGAAACCCAAGTGGACCAATGGATTTTGTTACATTCACTTGTGGAACCCCATAGGAATCGATTAAAAATCCTTTTAATCTTAGATATTATAGAATTAGGATGCCAGCAACTTTGAAGCGAGTGGGAGGGTATTGACATTATGACATATCTTAGTAGTTAATTCTTCCATCATACGATAGTTTTTTGTCTTCCCAGTCTGAGATTATATCTTTAATTTTCTCCAAGAGTGGAAGGAAGTTTACTAATTTGTTATGAAGACTTAAAGTGATTCCCAAGTAGGTTGTTAGTAGATAGCTTGTTTTAAAGCTTGATTGAATTGTTAAGGATCTGACTCTTTCTAAAGAGAGTTAAGGAGAGGTAATAATAACTGTTTTGTCCTTGTTGAGTATCTGACCTTATATGGACTGATAATCCTGCAAAAAATTATCAATTGTCTCCATAGATGAAGCTAGGCCATTAGTAAATATAAGTAGATCATCCGAAAAGGATAAACAAGGTACTATCATTTTACTTCTATTAGAGTATTTAAGGGTTTTATTAGAAGTAAATAGATGATTTAACCCCCTTATAAGAATCTCTTTAACTAGGATAAATCACTTGGGGACAAAGGGTTCCCTTGTCTTATACCCTTAATTGTATTGAAAAAACCAACTATTTTACCATTGATGATCAATGAAACAAAGCCTGACCTTATTAGATTATTAATTATGTTAAGAACCTTCTGATTAAAACCATAGATTTTAAGTACCTTATTACAAAATCATGTAAAAGTTTAAGTCTTTGACATATATACTTTTATAATAAAATTATTTGCTTTAGTTTTTCTAATTAGGTCATGTACTAAACTTATAAGTTAACTTAACATATAAAAATAAACAAATAACATTTACTTTTTAGAAAATAATATTATTCATGCTACAAATAAAAATATTAATCTTTCATCCTATATATATAAAAGATTTATGGAAACAAATGCTCAATCGACCCAAAACCCAACGACCATTATGGATACCCAAATACCAAGACTCGCCCCATCACTAAATCTCGGGGATCGAGATTAAATAATAGTAGTGTTTAGCAAAGTCTTCATAAATCATTACATTTAGATTATCGAGGTGTTATTTGGATATTTCTATAATGGAAAAGAAATCAACATAAATGTCGAAGAAAAAACGTGTTGATATAAAATTTAGGTTATACAACAGTTTTTATATGGGTCTGGTTTGGTATTCATCATCGTCCACAATTGATGAGGTCAAGTAGAGAATCGTCGTCCACAATTGATGAGCTCAAGTAAAGAATTGTGTCAGAATTGTGTCAGATTGATCCAAAAGTAAGACGGTTATTCTAAAGAATTGAAGGAAATCAAACTGATTTACTTCAATAAAATATTGGAGAATAACATGACTGTTCTACAACCAACCATCTCTAGTGAGAACAAAAGGATAAAATAAGATTGATAAATCGTGGAAGCAAATTACGTGCAGTTGCACCATTTTCTATAAATAGTTGAAGATGTAATGTTTAAAGGTTTGCTTCTTCGAAGTGTAGAAACATTAAAGCATCTTGCACCAAATCATTCGGGTGTAGTGAGTCTTTGTGTTGCTTTTCTTCGAAGTACAGAAACATTAAAGCATCTTGCACCAAAGCATTCAGGTGTAGTGAGTCTTTGTGTTGCATATGTGTGTTCATTTTCCTTGTTATAAGATCATAGAAAGCTTGGATTATTCGCTAATGTCCTGTGAACTTATATAGACTACTTCATGTAAACGCAAATACATGAAATATTTGTTTCTAAAAAAATATAAAAATACATATATAAGATTTATTGATTCGAGTTATTAATTTATAGCATTATATACTTTGATAAAAAATATATTTAATTTTGTTCAAGTTCATAACCCAATTGTCGATTGCTCTTAGTTTGGAATTACAATGTGTTACGATAACAATGCTTGTAAAATACTATCCACTTGTAAAAATAGTCATGGCGCTGGTGCATAACAATTTGTCTTTTGTCGATGATTAATCGAGTTTACAACATCAGTATATATATTCCCTTCCGTCCCAAATATAAATCTTTTTAGAAAATAAAATATGTTCTACCATAGATGTCGATTTCGCATACCAATATAAAATTTAATAATATTTATTAAATTCTATCGATTAGATTTTTTTTCTATAAAAAGGAAAAATAATTATTATCTTCTTTTTAATATATTTACTTGATGGTTCTTCTCTCCACAACCATTTTTTTATTTATCCATTCGGATTAAAAAAACAGCAAATTAAAACTTTGTTTGAAGAATGTATCGTTGTTTAAGCTTTATTGTTTGGTTTTCCGCCATACAGACAAATTTTTCTGGGCAACTCTATTTTCATCCATAACATCCCTATAGTCTATTCAAAATAACCAAGAATGTTTTGGCAACTCCACAATAATCAACAATTCATTTATACATTTTCATGGCATAAATATTCAAAACTCCACAATAATCAACAATTCATTTATACATTTTCATGGCATAAATATTCAAAATAGCCAACAATGTGGTTATTCAAAATAATGTATAACGTAAAAGACACTAGTATAGTATCTCTTTTTTATGTAGGAATTCTAAAATTTATAAGTAAACAAACAAATTAAAACAATTCAATTTCCGAATAAATAGAGTACTGTTTACATCAATATAATTATTTAATTTGTTTAGTTATTATATATATATATATATATATATATATATATATATGTTAATAACTTATCGTACTCTTTAATAAAACATTATGCATTTTCAATTTTATATTTTTATTTTTTTTAAAGCAAAGAAATATTTTATTACTAAATTGGAACTTTACGGAGAATTTAGAGTGAGTTAATTAAAACTTAGAGCTAAGAGTTCATTTTCACTTTTATATTTTCAATTTTATATAACCACGTTTTTAACAGTGATTTTGAGTTAGTGAGTGTGACATTTTCTATAATTGTCTCTTATAATTGTGATATATACTCTTGTATAATTGTGATATGTACTCTTGTAGACTCTTTCAATTAATTTAAAAAGCATTTCTAAATAATATATTTTTTAAACTAAAATTGGTTTTTATGGAAATTCGATGTATTTATTTTTAAATTTTGAACTTTTATTATTAACTTTAAAATTTAACTTATTGTGTTTTTATTATATTTTTATATTATTAATTAAAATTACGGTTTTTTCGTATTTATTTAAATTGTTTACATTTTTATACTCATTTTTAATTTAAAAATAATAATAATTAAATTAAATGTTTTAATTTTAACCTTTTATATGCTATTATGTTTAGTAATTATTGAATTAGTTAAGTCAACGTACTATTTTATTTTATTAGATGAGTCGGTGTACTAATTTTTTTTATTCGATGTTCAGAGTTTGTTGTTATTAGTTGAATCAGTTGAGAGTGAGTTTTCATGTACTCTCAATATAAGTTCTTGAAACTGTGAATAAATTAGAGTATTTTTGTGCAAATCTAACTCTTAAACTTATAATTTACATTTGGTATAAGAGTAAAATAAAGTGATCCAAGAAAGAGAAGTTGAGTGACGATAAAACATTCACCAAGATTCTACATTTTGATGGTCACAATGACTATTGAAGTTCAAGAACTAATGGAAAACCTCTTGCGTGCTAAAGGTTTTTGGAATCTAGTGGAAGAGGATTACACTGAACGGACAAAACGAATCGAAGTAATTGCAGTGTAGAAGAAGAACCATCAAGTGAAGCACTACCTCTTCCACGCAATTGGACAGGTTGTGTCTGAGAAGATATTGGATCGCAAAACATCCAAAATCATTTGGAATTTGATGAAAAGAAAGTATGGAGGCAATGAAAGGCTGAAGTGGTCTTTTCTCTAGACCTTAAGAAAAGATTTTGAGGTTCTTGAAATGAAGAATGAAAAGAACATCGATGATTACTTTAGAAGAGTAATATTTATCTCAAACAAGATGAGAAGCAATGAAGAAGACATGTCAGACTCGAAGATTTTTGAGAAAATACTTCAAACTCTAACTGACAAGTTCACATATGTGATGGTGTCCATCGAAATAGTCAAAAGACACAAAAAAGATAACAATTGACGAACTACAAATCTCATTGTTCGTACATGAAAAGAAATTCGAAAGATTAATCCTGAAGAAGATAATCAAGCTCTTAATGTTAGAGGCAGAGAATCATACTGAGATTGTGGCAGTGGCAGTGGCTGAGGTGATCATTCAACAAAGAAACAGTCGAGTGTTACAACTGCCACAAACTTGGACATCTATAAAATCAATGTCCAACTGAGAATGGAGCACACTTTATAGAGATTGAAAAAAATGATGAAGCTCTTATCCTGGCGTATGTGAAGCTTCGATGTACTAGAAGATAAGATGAGTGGTTTGTGGACTCTAGATATTTAAACCATATGTATGGATAAAAAGTTATGTTATCAAATTTGGACACTAGCTAGTTTCACACATAATGTCAAGCTTGGAAACAATAAAAAATTTATAGTCGGAAAAGAGTGAAGAAGATAACATTTAATGGAATAAACTATGTGGTCAAGGATGTTTATTATATTCCACAATTGAAGAACAATATGGCGAGTGTTTGACAACTTCAAGAAAGGGGTTTAGATGTGCTATTCAAAGGAGGAGATCGAAAAACATGCAACATATATCTTCCCTCAAAAGGAAAAACAGTAGTATCTGTTACGAGTGCTAATCGGATATTTATCATATTGGGTGATTCAAATGAGGAGACATGTATACATGTTAATATCTCAGACAATGCAGAGTTGTGACATCAACGATATGGGCATCTCAACTACAATGGACACATTATGTAGTAAAGAGATGGTTGTGGGTTACCTAAAATTGGAGATGTGAAAACAACTTGTGGACGTGTATCAAATAAAAACTTCATCGTGTTCAATTTCAGAAGCAAAGAAAATAGAGAGCCGCTGAAATCTTACAGCTTATCCACTATACTCTACGTGGTCTTATCCATTCACTATCAAACAGTCAAATAAGGTACAACATAAGCTTTATTGACGATTTCATCGGTTTAGAATATTCAAAGCGTTTGTAGAAAAGCAAACAAGATTGTTTATCAAACGTCTAATAACAAATAAAAGAGGAGAATATAACTCAAATGAGTTAAAAAAAAAATGTATGTAGAGAGCATAAAATCAAAAAACAACTGACCACCACCTTCATACCGCAACAAAATAGTGTTACAAAACGCAAAAAATGCACAATCATGAACATGGCGAGAACAATGTTATTAGAGAATGAGGTACCAAAATATTTCTGACCAGATATTGTGTAATGAGTGAATCATGTTCCCAATAGATCTCTTACACTCATTTTACAAAGATATGACTATGAAAGAGGCATAAAGTGTAAGAAAGCTATCAGTCGAGCACTTTGAGGCTTTTTGTTGTATTGGATATGTTCACGTTCCTGATGTTAAAAGAATCAAGTTCGATGCAAAAGGCTTGAAGTGTGTCATGTTAGGTTTAAGCAATGAATCCAAAGCTTTTAAGATATTCGATCCAGTGGAGAAAAAGGTTTACATCACCCGATATGTGATATTTGAAGAAGATAAGAAGTAAAATTGGGAAGATATTGATTATTCTGGTGAAGAAAGAATTGAGCTTGAATGTAAAAATAGTTATAAATATGTTGAGAATAAAGAGGAAGCAAAAGAATCTAAACAAGACACTGATGACATTCTTTCATCAAATAATCCACAAACTAGCAAAATAATAGCAACGGGGAGGGTGAGAAACCCACCAATATAGTTTATAGATTATACCACAGGAGAAGAGCTATTAAATACAAATGAAGAAGCAAACATGGCTAGAGTCAAAATTTAAAACCTAGCTTTCATAGTCATACAGATCTGATCAGTTTTTATGAAGCAACATGACATCAGAAATGGAAACAAATTATGGATGTTGAGATACAATCCATCAAACGGAACCACACGTGGTCGTTGAATGAACTTCTGGAGCCAAAGCTATTAGGTTTAAGTAGATTTACAATAATAAAATAAATTAACTAAGATAGATAGACAAGCTCAAAGCTCGGCTGTTTGTAAAATCTTATGCTCAAGAGTATGGAGTAGATTACACAGAGGTATTCGCACGATTAGCTCGAATAGATACGACAATGATGATCATTGTTGTAGCAGTACAAAGAGGATAGGAAATCTATCAGCTTGAGCTTGATTCAATCGTATTTAGGTGTATATCGTTAATGAATGGTTTGTAAATAGCTCTACTGAACAAACATTATTCATCAAACAAAAAGGAGTAAAAATTATAATCGTAAGCATTTATGTTGATGGTCTATTGTTCACTAGTAATAATGAGGAATTGCGGAATGAGTTCAAGCGCTCAATGGAGAATCAACTCGAAATGAATGATTTAGGGAAGATGATATATTTTCTTGGCATTGAAGTGATGCAAAAGGATGATGGAATCTTTATATATTAACGAAAATATGTTGTTGAGTTGATTGAGATGTTTGGGATGCAAAATTACAACTCCGTTTGCAATCTGATAGTCCCTCGACAGAGACAAGAGAAGGATTCAAGGGGTCATTAGCTAAAAGAGTTTGGGCCGAGAAAAGATGGTTTTGGGCAATAGACACCCTAGAGCTTATATCACTATATTCCTTACAATTAAGGCCACAGAGGGTAAATTGAAGCCGATTGAGTTTTTGGGAAACCAATCTTATACCATTGTTGAGATCGGAAGGTTCCAAGAGGAAGACACCATCTTATTAAAAGAAGGATGAGTCTGCCACATATTAAAAAATTTGAAAGGTTTTTAGTATGTTGCCTAGGGGAACCCAGAATAAGCTTAACAGTAGAGTGGTCTGAAGCACGGGCATGTCCAAAATGGGCAATGAACATGGGGAAAGAATCAAGCCAAACACTATTAACAAGAACCCGGTCGACTCTTGAAGCAATCGAGTTTAGAGGGGTTTTATTGATCCACGTGAAGTGAGGACCATACGAACGAAGGTCACTCAATTCATAATGATAACAACATAGATTAAAGTCGTATATCTCACCCTGGGAGAATGAGCTAGTACGTTCACTGGGGTTACGAATAGCATTGAATTCCCTAAGAGCAACCCAGGGATAATTACTACAAGAAGCCAAAAATGCCTCCAAGTAAGCTCATAAAGGAAGACGCTCGGGCCCATCATTGAATGCATAGATAGCCGTGAGGAAGAAGGGGGCAGAGAAATTAAGACTACAAGCTTTGCAATGAATGAATTGAGAGGAGGAAGAGAGAATAGAAATTGAAAAAATATTAGGATTCATATTACCCAAATCCTAGCCAACCTATGAGAAGAGTGATTAGTGACGTAATTCTAAAACGAAGCAATATTTCTAATAATGGAGTTAACATTGGAAGTACGGACCTTAGTCTCCACAAGGATCGTGATTGTGATATTGTTTCTAATGATGAAATTACTGACATCTTTTTGCCGTACAGGGTCGTTCAACCCATGAACATTCCAAGAAGCAATAAATATTAAAGACTTACAGTGAGAGTGAGAATGGTCCAAAAGTGGACAACGGTTACATTTTGACTGAGCGAAGACTCACCATGCGAAATTCAATAATGATTAATAATAACAATGTCGCATGCTTTCTTAATAGTCGAAAGAATAGTTCGCCTTCAAAACATAATTACAATGGATGTGTCCGAAAACGGAACAACTCGCACTTTGGGGAAAAGAACTATAAAATTTAATTTTGACATGTTTAACGCCAAAACAATAATTCATACCATAAAAAAAACAAAATTTTAAAAATTCTAATTTTTTTTATCTAAATGCTCAAAAATCAAACTTTTTTAAAATAATAAAAATATAATACCCATTCTATATACCCGATCTTTTATAATTATTTAAATAAATAATTATAAAACTAGTAATATTAATAATAAAACTTGGTCGCCCTTATTTATAGTTTAAACTCAATATTAAATTAGTTTATCTGGAGTTACTAATATCCAACTTACTATGTATAATGAACTATTTTATATTAAAATAAAATAATTTAATATATTCAAATAACTGTTAACTTATAAAAAGAATAAACCAAGTAACGTTTACTTTTTATAAATAATATTAATTCATGTACGCGGAAAAATATTAATATATATTTGTATTTAAAAGATGCATGGATCCGAATTATTAATTACTAACGTCATATATTTAAAAGTAAATATATATATATATATATATATACTGTTTCTCAAGTTCATGATCAAGTTGTAGATGGCCCCTGGTTTAGGATTATTATGTGTTAGAAAAATAGTATTTTAAAATACTATCCAGTAGTTGTAAATATAGTCTTACCATTGTTACCTAACAATTTGTTTTTGTAGTCTATTGTTTGAGTTTTAACTTAAAGGTATTTATATTAAGAAATAGATAGTGTAAGACAATGGTATTATGTGCCACCATATGATAAGAGAACAGGGACACTAATATTTAGTGCTCTTAACATATCTTATATTTTGTCTGTTGGGCTATTATAATTATAACCAACGTTTTATTACATATATAGCATTGTGTGATAATTATTATATCCTTGCTCTTATTCTTCTGATTATCAATAATCAGAGCTCAAATCTTTCATTTATAAAAAAAAATTATATTTTATTTATAAATTTTTTTTAAGTGAACCTTTATTTTATATATAATCCAATCAAATGTAAATGAGGAGTGTTTAATAAATTTAATAAAAGCAATTTTTTTTAACAAAGAAAATGTAACAAGTAAAAGTAAAAGAAAAACTGAGAATAATTAAAATAGTTATCATGCATACATATAAAATTTCAAAAATCAAAAAATAGTGGCGTGTCTGGTAGACTATTAAATATTCCACCCTCTCAAAAAAGTAAAATCAGGATAGACCTCAATAATAAAATTTTAGTACTTTTATTTTAATTTCCACGATTTCGGCGGATAATTATTTTAGCGGTCGGAAAAAAATATAAAATTTATTAGTTTTGAACTCGGTATATGCAACCACTATCAACATACAAACAATGCCTTTAATAGGTTAGAGATATCTATCACTAAAGACCCTAATCATAATCATGATTATAAATTTCTCTAATACAAACATGTCGAACAACCAAAAACTATGTTGTAACTAGAATTACATATACACAAATATTGGTTGGAAAAATCAGGATGAGAACCAAAAATAATAATTATTTTTATAAAAAATATACAAAATAAGTAAAAACCGTAATATAAAACTTAAAAGACTAGAAATATTTAATAAAAAAAGTAAAGTACCACAAAACAAAACGAGTAAAAACATAATAAAGAAATTAATAAAAAGAACTAAACAAAACCAAAAATAACATAATAGAAAACTAAAATTTATAAATATAAGTACAACAAAAATCCAAGAGAAACAAAATAGAAAACTAATCGGGTTTAAATAACAATTATATATTTTATAATTTCATTTTTATAATGACGAGAAAAAAAAAATAGAAAAAAAATCAACAAAAACAAAATTGTGTATAATTGTGTACTTATTCATTTTAGTTTGTTATCTTGTTAATAATTTTAAATTTAGAGCTAGTTTCCTATATATCTCTAATTGGTAATTAGAGAAAAACCTGTTATCATCTCCAAAGAGCAGAATTCTCAACTCCATACTCCCTTGCTGGACTCATGCCATCAGAATGTTAGAAATTATAAAATAAGTTTTGAAATATATTCTTTTAAATTTTTTGAAGTGATTAATGTATATATATTAGTAAGATAGAACTATCATGTTAGAAATTTAATATAATAACTATTATTAGATGGTAGACCAGTCTATATATAATATAAGTTTTAATATTAAAATTAGAAAACGTGTTAACATCCACACATGTTAATCAAATTTCGTATCCCAAAACTCATTTATGTCTAAAAACCAAAACAGCAACAAAACTAAAGTGAGCAGAAGTAGACAATATAATTTTATTTAAATTATACAACAAAATACAAAATAATAAACATAAATTAAAAAGATGAAAATTTATCAAATAAGCAATAGACAAGCGATACTTCGGAGTTGTTTAGTTTAAAACAATAGACAAATGTGTGAGGAAGACGAGGAGTAAATAACAACAGATGCAAATAAATTGCAAGAAAAATACAAACAAAAAGAAATGAAAAAATAAATAATATATATATATTCTTCAAATTCTTATTTAGTATCCTACCACTTAGATTAGTATGTAGATACACCTTACCAGCAGCTTCACGTACAAATTGCAAGAAAATAAACTTTGGTATCAATGACAGTTTCATTAAATTCAACTTCAAGTAAAGAAAACAAAAGATAACCCCTTCTCATGGATCGTATCATATTAATCTTTTTGTCGAACAAATTTATATATTATTATTTTTTGAGAAATATATGACATGTTGACTATTTCATCAGTATATAAATGACGTTTTAAAAACAGTAAATAAATGTCATATAAAAAGTTGTCTTGTTATCTACACTTCTATGTTTGTCATTCAACCATTCAATTATGACCAAACAATAGGTAGTTTTATCTTTTGCAAAGAAAACTTCAAAAAGAAAACTATAGACACAAAATCTTTTTAAGGTGGTAGTCAACTGAATTTTAAAATTTTTGATCTCAGGAACCCAAACCAGAACCGGAACCTAAAACCCATACATGTAAACCAATATTAGTTATGAAAATACTACAAATATTATTTTTATCATAAATGCTACAAATATTATATTTGTAGTTTATTTCAAAAAAAAACATTAATTGGTCAATTTAGTATATATACCTACAATAAATAAAAAATATTAGTTATAAAAATACGAAAAATAAAAAATTACTTAGATCGAACATACTATAAACAAACTTCCATATATTGCAAAGGAAATAGTTTTACCTTTTTAGTTACTTATAAATTTTACTTCTACTATTATATGAATAGTCTTTCGTTTTACTTTTGACAATTATTTATAGTTGCTATCTAGTTCTGGTAATAGTTTTGCCACTATTACATAAATATTTGCTACTATTTTCTTTTAGCGTTTTAAAAATCTGAACACCAAAAAAAGTAGTTGCTCCAAGCGAGAAAAAATGAAAGAAACCAAAAGCAATAAGATCATTCTTGTTTCTTCGTGGCAGATGAGGTAGAAAAAGAAAAAGCAGCTAATGCTAATTCACATAAACCAAAACCTTTCGGTTTCGCAAGACCAAGAGAAGTCGTTCTTTAAGAAAGGAATCAACATCCATCACCAACTACAAAAAAACTCTTGGCAAGTTTTTATGATTCTTATAACACCACATAAAATCCGGCATCGTAGTTGATCATCCTTTCTATATCATCAAGTTTATTCTCCGCAGAGTTTTGGACGGGTCTATGTCAAATCATTCAAAGAATTCGGGTAGGGGGCTACAAAGAAAATAAGATAGAGAACACAGGACAGGAAGATACAAAGAAAATAAGATAGAGAACACACGAAGATCTTAATTCAGCAGACAACAAAAATAAAACTTTCTTTTGTTTGCATTTGATTTGTATAGGGATATGACAATGGGCCGTGGGCCGGTCCGTTTGAGCCCGCTTTTTTTACACTTGAGTCCGAACTCGGCCCGACTCGTTTTTGGGTTCATGTTTTCAAGCCCGAGTCCGTCCGTTAATGTCCGCCGGTCAACCCGGCCCGACCCGCGGACATTAATTTTAATATTTTTTAATTTATTTTAAATATATTAATTTATTTTTTAAAAATATTATTTTTATTATATATAGAAATAATATTTTTATATATATTTTATGATTTTCGGGTCGGAACGGGTCGGATAAATTTGAAACCTGAACCCGACCCGGCCCGGTTGCGAGTTACATTTTCTGAACCCGAACTCAGCCCGTTCGAAGTTCAGGCCGGACAAAACCCGGCGGGACCGGGCCGGATCGGGCGGACACCACCCGAATTGCCACCCCTACTCAACATGATTCATGTTTTTTGTTTAACTTAGCAAAACAATTTTATTAATTTTATAGTTTAAGTAAATTATTTGAGAAATTTTTTTTAATTTTTTTTTGGAAAATATCAATGTTGTATGTATTTATAACAAAGATTCTATTATATATGTTTTTATTACTAAAAATAAGATCCAAGGTTTTAAGAATAAAAAATTGAAAGGGTTAGAAATAACGTTAGAACAATCAATTATAAAAATTTGGGATCCGGTAAAATGTATTCCTGAAATTGAGCAAGATGAACTGAAAGATGATCCAAGGGATATGAAAAATTCAACTGAAAAAATCTTCAATACGAGAGCTTGATTCGACTGAAGTTCTCAGCAGCATAAAAAAAATCTTAAATAGCGGGCTTAGGACAAGAGCATGAATCCTAGAAGATTGATAGAGGTCTTCAAAATGCCGACAAGCTAATACTTCTGAAGTTCTCAACATCTTTTGAATGAGCTTTAAGTGAACTCCCATGATCAGAATCAGGAATCCTGCAACAAGAGATTTATCAGGTAACTTTCAATTGAAACTTTATTGACTTGAGAAATATTTGCTATAGAGATTGAAAAGTCGAGTCTAGAGTTTTAGGGATAAAACAATTATCTGATGAAATTGGTCTGAAGACTATCTAGTAAGATAATGGATTTAAGTTGATTAAGAGTTGGGTTTGTAGGTAATTCGATTTTGAATTTGCATTTGTTGGTCCAGCGAGCCAACCAGTCAACACCAAAGTTTTTCTCTCTGTTGATATGGAAGATGCTCATTGTTGAAGTAATTAGTTTCCTACAACATTAAAGCATTGGAGATAAAAACTATGGAGATTTGTTGGTAACTAGCATAGTTATAAGAATAAGATAGCCAGTCTCAATTTCAAGAGCAGAGATTTTTAGTATGTTACAGAGTATTAAACCATCTAATAAAGCATGAGTTTCGGCAAGAATAGGACTTAGCTTTTCATAGTTTCTATCAATAGTTGCCTTTAGGTCCCCTTTATGGTCTTTGATAATAGTACTTCTTGAGGCTTCTCCAGAGATAGAGCATGATACATCAGTAGTGAGTTTAAGACAAGGGGCTGTAGGAGGAGACCAATGAATGGCCTTTAGATTTCTTGTCTGGTTTAAGTGGTTAAAGCAACCAAACTCCATAGTGATGTTGAAGTCTTTAGACCATAAACTTCTTATGAGAATTTTAGTCATGTCAAGCTTGAGGATAGCCTGATTGATTTGATGTATTACAGTAGGAATAGAAGTGACTTGAAGGATGAACTTTGACTTGTTTTGTAAGTCCATACAGACCAACAGATAATAGAGGGTTGAGTCGATCTTATGTGAATTTAATTAGGAGCTGACCAAAACCATAATCTGATGATATGAGCGATTGACATATAATGACCAACCCTGACACATGTTGTTGTAATGAGTCCAAATAGACCAAGCAAGATTACATTGTACAAAGGTATGTTGGATGCTTTCTATGTTTCCAGAGTGTTAACATTTAGAAATTAAATTTATATTATTGGCCTGGAGATCAGTGTCAACAAAGATCTAATTATGTAGGAATCTCCATAATAAAAACGAATATTTGAGAGGAGTGATTCTTTTCCAGATATATGAATATAAGCTTGATGGAGTTCCTTTAACTCTGAGAGCATTCCATGTGTCTTTAAATGATAAATTTCCTGAATTACTTAATGTCTAATGTAGCTTATCAGGGAGATTAGGTTTGATGACTAGGTTGGTGATTCCGTTGACATCAACATAAGAGACATTAGAAGACATGCTAGGAATGTTCCATCCATTGTTGATCCAGAAGTCTTTAACATTTGTTTTTCTATACCATGATGAATCATTTGTAGCAGTAACATCCATTAGAGATTTAGTATGACACCATCAATCTAACCAAAACTAATAATGTCCCTGACTCAGAGACCTGAATATAAAGTTTTTTGCAATGCTTCTAATATCGTGTAATGTTTTCCAAACGTGGGAACTTTTGAAGAACATATTAGCTTGCATTCGATGACAAGTAAGCAATAAATATTGTGAATGACTTTAGATCATAGTCTTCTAACATTAATTCCTCCCTCATTATAGGGAAAACATATCTTATTCCAGCTGGCCCAGGAGATGGATATGTCATTCTCAGTAGTCCCCACAAAAATATGCTACAGATTTCCTTATTACTCTTGGTGGTTGATCCAGACAGAAGCGTATATTGCAGATGAAAGTTAGAAATAGCCATCAAGATTGATTGGATGAGGGTGAGTCTGCCATTAAAAGAAAGTAAGGTATGATCCTATTCTTGAACTCTTCTCCTTATGGTTTTGATTAAACTTTCATAGTGAATAGCAGTAATGTTGTTGTGAATCATTGCTCCCAAGCAGATCATAGGGAAGTGGCTTTCCTTGTAAGAAGTTAGGTTTTTAATAAGACTAGAACTATTTGAAGGATATAATTTAAGAATAGTAAAAATGGACTTAAAACCAAAGGCTTTAAGTATGTTTTTAATAAAAGAGTAAGAAAGGACCGGACCCCATATTCCCAACAACATTATTGATAGATTTTAAATTAGATTGATAAATATAGAGTTAATACCAAAGGCTTTAAGTATGTTTTTAATAAAAGAGTAAGAAACTCAATCAAAATCCTTTGATAAGTCTAGCTTTAGAATTAAATTCTCATATATACTCTTCTTATTTATGTTGAATGCTAGCCTTTAGTAAGTAGGATGTGTTCTTGAATACATCAGCCCTTAACAAAGCCACTCCGTTCTTCAGAGATTAGCTTAGGTAATAGAATAGCTATCATATCATTTAAGATTCTAGAAATAATCCTATTAAACACGTTGCATAGAAATTATAGGTGTGTAATCAGTCCACATTTTAGGATCCTCTTTTTTAGGAATTAAACCTTATGAATACCTCCTCCTGGATTACCCACTTAGCTCAAAGTACGTCTAACTCAGTATCCGAGCAATAGTTATACAAGATTTCAAAGAGAGAAATAATGTATTTATTGCTGAAATTTTAGAAATTAGGAACCACATACACGGCCACCAACGAATACAGTAATTCTATTACATCTACTTATTTGTCTTTGGCTTTGATACCTTTGTATTTTTGGGCTTTCCTCGCATATTCCTTTGGGACTTTAGCATCACCCTCGAATTGCATGGAGACTCTACCTTCTAACCCTACGTAGTACGTTCTTCAACTTCAGCTTTACCAGCCAATTTCATCGCATTAGATCCGGAAAACAGTGGTTTACTTTAAGTTTTCTTCTTGCCCTTAGATCAGAAGACGGTTGGCCCTTTGATACCACAGCAGTGGTAAGTTTGTTAATAGATGACCTATACTTAGTATTTGAACCCATCACTATGAATTGTGATCTGTTATTGCTGCTAGTTTCTCATTGGAACTGTGTTGGCTTCTAAAAATGAGTTATCAAGTTGAAATACTGAGCGATAGAGTGAGGGGGATTGGTTAATATAGAATTCCTATTTCATGGATATATGCCTCCGTAGTTGAAGGTTTGACTAAAAACTATTGGCCCCTCTGTTTTTAGCAACCCAATAGTTTTTCTTGTAACTTTTTCTTCTTTGGATTATCCGAGAGATGCAACCAACCAGACAAAGAAGTGGTATAAATAAACATGCAAGTTGCAGAAGAAATTTCCAGAAATTATATTATGATGGCTATTATAATAAACAGTGAGAATTGCGATAGTGAGAGGGCATAGTTTCTCTCTCTTAAAATTATCTCAAATGTTATCACGTTTCACCATTCAGAGAGAAGGTCGTGGACTCAATGTTTCCATGACATGTGTACAGAACTATATGCAAATAATCATCTATGGAGCACACATATAAGTATGTCTGAACGAACTCATAAACTAGTTAGAGATTATCTCTCCAATAT
This sequence comes from Limnanthes douglasii subsp. nivea, assembly GCA_036936605.1. Taxonomy (NCBI): domain Eukaryota; kingdom Viridiplantae; phylum Streptophyta; class Magnoliopsida; order Brassicales; family Limnanthaceae; genus Limnanthes; species Limnanthes douglasii. The sequence continues at coordinate 341,828,831 of JAUPFV010000001.1, forward strand.
ACGTACGAGTCAACTAGAACTAGTAAAACGTGTTATGTATATATTGTTAAAACTGAAAGGTTTCCAAGCTCAAAGTTCGAAAATGTTTCATACATCCATCATGGAAAATATTCTTCACGAGGACTAAGGGTGATACTGAGATGAACCAAATTATCCAAAGCGTTTGTATGGCAAATGGGTTATTAAATCAAAGTTTATTTTATATATGATGATGTAATAAAGTCTAATAATTAGACGTATTTTATATGATAATGCGCTTCAGGTGTATTTGGTCTTGGATTACCAAAATAGGCTCATGGACCATACAATGTCATTGGGCCCATTTTACTATATTTAGCTTTAAAGGCATTAAATGAAATCTGAAGAAAATTTATATTTCTTACGTACATATTAGAGCATCTATTTTTTAAAACAAACATCTCAATTATCTCTTTACCCTCCAAATATTTGACACCATTACTAATGGGGTAAAGTTTTCTTTATTAATTTTTTTTTGTTGATTGTCGTATTTACATGTTGATTTTAATACTAGAAACAATATTGACCCTAAATATAAAAAATATTTATTTATTCTTAGTGGAGTTGATACTTTTGGTTATAGATTTTGGGACGCAAAAAATCAAAATATATTAAGAACATAAATATTTGAAGGATCATAAATGTTAAGAACAAATATAATATAGCTAAACAACGAGAGGTAAAAGATTATGTTTATGATAATTTGGCTAAGATTTCTAAAATCAATGTAGATGAAAAGTTTTTCCAGACCAAAAAATGTTGTTCTTGATAGAGATGAGGATAGTCTAGCATTTTCAAACTTCACTACTCCAGTTGCCGCTATTAGGAGAAGCAATAAAATTGATTTTTTCACCATTTATTTATCCTATCTTGCTATCTAATTAATGTGAGCCTGAAGATTATGTTGATGAGTTGCAAGTTCAGAATTCGAGCATGTGGAAATTAGATATAAAAGATGGGGTGGAGCCTGCTAATACATAGCTCGCCTCACACTTATGAGACATCATAATAGAAAAGACAAATAGAGTTGTTGGGGCCTTTTATTCAATTAGAATTTTTTTTGTCATATACAAATATTTTTGTCCTAATTTATCAATATATATTCACCAATTCTACCGTTCTAAACCTATATTTCTGGTATAGTAAAAAAAACTAACATGCACTTTGAATGAACCAAATAAAAAAATATGTATTTTTTTTATTTTAATGATTTATAGCAAAGGTAAAATATCACTTTTAATTATAAGAACCAAAGAAATTGGTAAAATTTGGTGCATCTTAGTAGATTAATTTTATTATATTTTTATTAGTTTCACTATTTGGTTGGTTTATTGAAAAAAAAAATATGGATTTTTAAACTTGGTTAATTTCATTATATTTTTTTAAAAAATATAAAAAATATAAAATCATTACATGATAAATTTTTTTGTTTAGAATATAAATGTTTTTAAATATATTTGTATTTTGCTTTTCTATATTGTATTTCATATGTGGCACTATCAAAAGAATACTTTTTTTATTTTTTTATTTTTTTATTTTTGAGACTTGTATTAAAGGAGTTATAAATACTAATGATACTAATCAGAATTAATAACTATTTTGGGAAAACTTTATCATAAATAATGATGCATGTAGTCTTTATTTGCCATTATGCAAAGAAACATATTAACGAATGCTGGAACATTCTTCCACGGCCATTTTCATGCTAAAGATGGGCGGTTATATTGATTTCGTAAGATATAGACCGTTATATTGATTTCCTAATATATTATGCGTAGTATTCGGTGTTTGATTTCCAAATAATTCTCTGAAATTTTGCAAACAATTTCTAATTGAAATATTTTTGGGATTCTTCAAAACTTTCAACTAGATAAAGTCAGAGATTCGTTTTCGAACAGAGAAAAAAAATATGTTCAGATTTTTTTTCGACAGAACCCAACATATATGTATTTTGACCAATGCATACGGTTTGACAGTTAGGATAGTTGGGGTAGTTAGGTCACATAAAAGGAATTAAAACCGGTTCAAATTTGAAATTCAAATAAACGTTTAAATTTCCAAATTTGAAATTCTATTGACTTACAACAGAAGCCAATTCACCAAGAAAGCCAAGAAGGTAGGAATTGGACCTTGCCAGGGGCTTTACCCCTTGAACTCTGTTAATTATCAATAATCTAACAAGTGTGCACTCCGCACTTAATGACTTGTTCGATAACGTATCATGATTAAATTGGTCGATTAGACGATCCCATTACACTAAAATATCTAACAATCTCCTCCAATTTTAGTGTAATTCATGATCAACTAAACACAATCACAACAATTAACAAATTTCTGCATAAATGAAATATTGTAACAATTGAATTTCACATTAGCATATTACACATTCCAAATATCCAAATATCAAGGTATCACTAAGGATTGAACCTTTACTATTCCTAATGAATACATGAAGATAATATACACATAAATTTACATTCTCACTTTTTCTTACTTGGCACTATATTTTACTAGCCTTGTGTTTTTATCCTTCTTAAGCATATCAAAGTCAAGTCCTAGCTTCTTAAAGCAGTTAAACTTCATGCTCAAATAAGTAGTTCTTTTCCTCTTGCACCTGTATATGCAAATTTTCAAAAGAACTATTAAGAAGATAATCTTCAACCTTTAGAAGTTGCAGGTCTAAACACATACCTTGGGATGATATTAAAAATATGTTCAAATCCCTAGCTTTCCGCATTCAATTCAACATCTAATGTCATATTACATAGAAATTGGGTATCTCAACATGAGAGATTTTAGATGGACTTTAATTCCATCCCAATAGCAGATTTATGCACAAGATCTCTACTTAACCCTTTGGTTATATGATTGACTAAATTATACTGAGTTCTGACAAACTTTACTGAAATAACATAATGTGTGATGCACTCACGAATCATATTGTGTCTAACATCTAAGTGGCTAGACTTGCCTTTGTAAACTTGTCTATAGACATTGGCCAAGGCAGCTTCACTATCACATCTGATGGATATAGGTGATATCGGTTTGGGCCACAACGAAATTTCATAAATTAGATTTCTTAGCCATTCAGATTCTTTACTCGTTGCTGCTAATACAACAAACTCTGATACCATTATTGAATCAATAATACAAGTTTGTTTCTTAGATTCCCAAGAGATAGCACCTCGAGCAAGTAGAAATACACATCCACTTGGAGAAGAATGATCTTCCATATTGGAAATGTAACTCGCATCTGAATATCTTTCAAGTACAGAGGGAAATCCAGCATAAGTTAAACCATAATTCATGGTTCCTTTCAAATACTTGAATACTCGATTTAAAGATTGGCAATGATGTAAACTAGGATTGCTACTGTAGCTACTAATCTTTCCAACGGCAAAGGCAATATCCGACATAGTGTTAGTCATGGCATACATAAGACATTCGATGGCTCTTGAGTATTCAAGTTGAGATATAGCAACACCTTTATAAGGTGGAAACTTAAGACTAGGATCTAGAGGTGAGCTTACCGGAGAACAATCTTTAAAAATAAATTTATTCAATATCTTCTCAATATAATGAGAATGAGACATCGATATATTATTTTTCTTTCGTTTGATCCTTATACCAAGAATCATTTCAGCTTCCCCCAAATCCTTCATCTCAAAATTAGATGATGGGAATTTCTTTGTTTCATCAACTTGATTTTGGTCAGTACCAAAAATCAACATATCATCCACATATAGACAAATATTAAATCATTTACCAAAGTTATCAAATTTGTTATATACACACTTGTCTGCTTGGTTAAGAATGAACCTTTTAGACAATATCACATTATCAATTTTTTGTGCCAATATTTTGATGCTTGTTTCAAACCATACAAATTTGTTCCAACTTGGATACCTTGCTTTCACAACCAGACATGACAAACCCTTCTGGTTGTTTCATATAAATCTCCTCATCCAAATCACCATTCAAGAATGCAGTTTTAACATCCAATTTGATGAATTACAAGATTGTATACAGATGAAAGTGCAACAATCTAATAGTGCAAATTCTAGCAACCAGAGCATAAGTATCAAAGAATTCGATTCCTTCTCTTTGTCTAAAATCCTGGATAACCAATCTAACTTTATACATTTCAATAGGACCATCTACTTTCATTTTTCATTTAAATATCCATCTATTTTCCAATGATTTGCACCATGAGGTAAATCAGCCAACTTTCATGTATTATGATGCATGATGGACTCTATCTCATCTTGGATAGATTCTATCCAGAAATGCAGCATCCCTTGATGCCATTGCATCACTAAAAGTCCTTGGATAATCTTCAATAACAAAAAAATATTGATATTGATAGTCAATATTATCTCTTGACCCTTCAACTAAATAAAGTTGAAAATCAGATCTGAACGATTTAGCTTTTCTGGTTGTAGTACTTTTCTTTGGCTCAGAAGGTTCAAGTACACAAACAGTACAACTTGATATATTTTTAGTTTGAATTGAGTTCTTATTCAAAGACTTTTGAATCATATATCTCGGTCTAGGTATAGAGGTAAATCTCTCTTCACCAAATATTGCATCTTTTGACTCGATAACCGTGTTCACCGACACATATTCATTAGATTCTAACACTTAGAACCTATATGGAACAGAATGCTCCGCATATGCAATGAAAATAAAATTTATACCTCTTTCACCTAAATTTTTCTTTTTGGATTCAGTGAGCCTTACAACTTCTCTACAACCCCAAACTCTCAAATAATTCAGTGTTGAAGGTTTCTTATACCAAAACTCATATGGGGTCATCTTATACCTTTTAGTAGGAATACGAATCAATAAATAACAGGCTGTTAACATAACCTCAACCCAGAGTCCTTCACTCAAACACGAATAGGACAACATGGAATTAACCATTTCTTTCAAAGTTTTATTCTTCCTCTCAGCTATACCATTTTGTTGTGGTGTATAAGGAGTTGTGATTTGATGAATTATACCAGTTGACAAAAAATATATAGGATCATAATATTCAGCTCTTATAGATAAGTTTCTCACTTGGTTTTTACCCTTAGGATTACTGATTTCATCTTGATCCCTTAGAGACTCTTCAATTTTAAAATGACTACCAAGTTCGACTAAAGTCATTTCTTCTTGGTGTGTTTCAGAGTTGTTTAAAATCCTTCCATAAAGGAGGAAATTTATCAATAACAAAAGACATTGAAATACATTCGTCCATTTTCATATTGTGTTGAACAAATTTACCCATAATTCTTAGTAGTTCATTATACTGTGCCATTACAGGTCTAGAGTCAACCATTTTTTAATTTATGAGATTACTAACCAAGAACTTCCTACTAGAAGCATCTTTTGCCATGTATTTTGATTCAATGGAATCCCATAACACTTTTGCAGATTTGACATTTTGGTACACATCAAACAGAGTATAAGACATACCGTTTAATATGTGGCCTCAAAAAATGTAGTCATCATTCTCCCACTGGATGCGCCTCCTTGTTTGTTCCATCGTTTCATTCTCAATGATCTCCTGGCAAGGGGTATTCAGGATATACACAACCTTGAGGGTGGTCAATAGAAAATGCATATTTTTCTGCCATCGTCTGAAATCATGTCCTTCGAACTTGTCCAATTTAGAAAATTTACTTGTCATCTCCTTTACTGATTCTCCTCCGTTCGTCATCTTTATCTTCATAAACAAAAACATAATATTTTAATTATTTGTAGTATACGATGTTTCATTTCCGGATAATTCTCTGAAGTCTGGCAAACAATTTCTAATTGAAATATTTTTGGGCTTCTCCAAAAATTTCAAGTAGATAAAATCAGAGATTCATTTTCGAACGAAGAGAATGAACATGTTCAGATTGTTTTTCAACGAAACCCAATATATATGTATTTGGACCAATGCATGCAGTTTGACAGTTAGGGTAGTTGGGGTTATTAGGTCACATAACGGGAATTAGTACCGGTTCAAACTTGAAATTCAAATAAACGTTCAAATTTCCAAATTTAAAATTTTGTTGACTTGCAACACAAGAAAATTCACCCAAAAAGAAAAGAAGCTAGGACTTGGACGTCAGCAGGGGCTCCTCTCCTTGAATCCCGCAAGGGGCTACACCCATTGAACCATGTTAATCATAATATAATCTAACAAGCGTGCACTTCGCACTCTACGACTTTTTCAATAATACATCATGATTAAATTGGTCGACTAGTCGATCCACTACACTAAGATATCTAACATTACGTCTCAACACAAAGCTTGCTCCATCTCTAAAAATACATAATATATATGCGTTTGAATTTCTCTTTTGAAAAACATCCATGATTAAAAAATTTGGCTCAAGGTAAACAAAAACTAGTACGGTCAATTTGCCTTCAAGCGGGTAGCCGAGTTGGTTGATTAAGACATGCTTGTGATCAAAGGTCATGAGTTCGAGTCCCTCTACATACGTTTTCTCGGCTAAGCCTGTCACCTTGTGTGGTTTACCTTCTGGCATTGGCTTGCACGCTATTGCGTCAGACTGAGGGTTTACCCTCTGGGTACTCATTGCACTCTGAGTAGCAGCTGCGGGTTCCCTCCAAAAATAAAAGTACGGTCAATTTTCCAGTAAAATGGAGACATAAAAAAGAGATGATAATTTGATGCGTTAAATTGCTTGCATGTATGTATCTAATTTTATTTTGACCGATATTATCCTATATCGTCTGCTCATTAAATGTTATTAGCGTGTTAGATTGCTCGCATATGTTGTGTCTAATTTTTCTATAACCGATATTATCGTATATCGCTCATTAATTATTAATTTAATAATTCTTATTTGATGGTTATGAATATATTTTTTTTGTGTTTTATACCAGTTGATAAAAATATATAGGATCATATTATTCAGCTCTTATATCCGTACATAGATTTTTAATCAAATCATTCTTATGTAGCTCTACTTCTTTCGTATATATTTTTAATTTATCAAGAGCTTCACTTTTAGCATGCAACAAATAAATGTAGAAATATTTAGATGCATCATTAATAAAAGTAATGACATACTTTTTTATTTCCTAACGAAGGTGTAGCATGGAAATTATATAAATCACTATGTACTAGTTCCAACATTTTGCAAACTCGGTTAACATTATTGAAAGGTTTTTTAGTTATCTTGCTTAACATGAAAGTTTTACATTTTTTATTGTTCGCATCAACAGGAGGAAAAAGGCTTATTTTCGACATGTCCCTTATTCTTCCATAATGAACATGTCCTAATCTAGCATGCCATAATTCTGTTTTATTCAAATTTCTACACATACTAGTAGACGCCATAAACACAGAATTATTTTGGAACGAAACATTAATATTTAACATAAACATACCAATACAAAAATATATGAATATCATAAATACACCATGTTTTGACAATACATATTCTCCACTTTCGTACACTTGTTTGAAACCACAATTATTTAAAACAACACCAGACAAAAGCTTCTTTCGAAGCCCGGGAACATACAATACATTGTTTAATAATATGTATTTTCCAGAAGTAAGTAATAATTTAACATTCTCTAGTCCTTTAATTAGTTCGGTTGCAACATTTTTCATCTTAAGTGAAGATTTATCTTCAATCGGTTGAAATTACTGAACCATCGAAGATCCTTACATGCATGACTTGTTGCTCCTGAATCAATGTACCAAGAAACATAGTCATCCTGCACACAAAATGCCTCAGATATTAGATAAATTTTAATTCTGACCAGAATTAAAATTATAAAATGTTTCCACTTGGACCAATATTGTTCCAACTTGGACCAGCACTATTTTTCCTTTTCCAACTCGACAATCCCTCATAAAGTTACCAGGTTTTCCACACTTCCAGCATGCCATTTTAGGCTTTTTGTTGGAAAAATTGTTGTTTTTGTTGTTGCCTTTAAATTTTCGAGGATTCCCCTTATTTATATTACCATTCTTAAAGAATCTGCTGTTTTCAACCATATTTATAGATAAGTTTCTCACTTGGTTTTTACCCTTAGGATTACTGATTTCATCTTGAGCCCTTAGAGACTCTTCAATCTTAAAATGACTACCAAGTTCGACTAAAGTCATTTCTTCTTGTTGTGTTTCAGAGTGTGTTTAAAATCCTTCCATGAAGGAGGAAGTTTATCAATAACAGAAGACATTGAAATACATTCGTCTATTTTCATATTGTGTTGAACAAATTGACCCAGAATTATTAGTAGTTCATTATACTGTTCCATTACAGGTCTAGAGTCAACTATTTTTTAATTTATGAGATTACTAACCAAGAACTTCCTACTAGAAGCATCTTCTGCCATGTATTTTGATTCAATGGAATCCCATAACTCTTTTGCAGATTCGACATTTTGGTACACATCAAACAAAGTATAAGACATACCGTTTAATATGTGGCCTCAAAAAATGTAGTCATCATTCTCCCACTTGATGCGCCTCCTTGTTTGTTCCATCGTTTCATTCTCAATGGTCTCCTGGCAAGGGGTACTCATGATATACACAACCTTGAGGGTGGTCAATAGAAAATGCATCTTTTTCTGCCATCGCCTGAAATCATGTCCTTCGAACTTGTCCAATTTAGCGAATTTACTTGTCATCACCTTTACTGATTCTCCTCCGTTCGTAATCTTTATCTTCATAAACAAAAACATAATATGTTTGGGGTTCTCCAAAAATTTTAACTAGATAAAATCAGAGATTCTTTTTCGAACGGAGAGAATGAACATGTTCAGATTGTTTTTCAAGAGAACCCAATATATATATATATATATATATATATATATATATATGTATTTTGACCAATGCATGCGGTTTGACAGTTAGGGTAGTTGAGGTTATTAGGTCACATAACGGGAATTAGTACCGATTCAAATTTGAAATTCAGATAAACGGTTAAATCTCCAAATTTAAAATTTTGTTGACTTGCAACACAAGAAAATTCACCCAAAAAGCGAAGAAGCTAGGACTTGGACCTCGCCGGGGGATCCTCCTCTTGAATCCCGCAAGGGGCTACGCCCAGTGAACCATGTTAATTATAATATAATCTAACAAGCGTGCATTTCGCACTCTACGACTTGTTCGATAATGTATCATGATTAAATTGGTCGACTAGTCGATCCACTACACTAAGATATCTAACATTACATCTCAAGATGCTCTAATTGGTAATAAATAAGTATCATGCAAATCAACACAAATCTTGCTCCATCTCTAAAAATACACAATATATATGCGTTTGAATTTCTCTTTTAAAAAATATCCAAGATTAACTTTTTTATCAAGGTAAACAAAAACTAGTACGATCAATTTTGCCTCCAAGGGGTAGCCGAGTTGGTTGAGTAAGACATGCTTGTGACCAAAGGTCATGAGTTCGAGTCCCTCTAGATAGGTTTTCTCGGCTAAGCCTGTCACCTTGTGTGGTTTACCTTCTGGCGTTGGTTTGCACGCTATTGCGTCAGACTGAGGGTTTATCCTGTGGGCACTCATTGCACTCTGAGTAGCGTCTGCGGGTCAATTAAGTATCAATTTAGTAATTCTTTTTTATGGTTATGAATTTTTATTTTCTTTGGTGATTATTAATTCACTCCAAAATTGAACTCATATTACATTCTATGCATTTATTTAAATTTACATTTTAGTTTAGAATATTATGTATTCTGAAAATCATTCAGATTAAACTATTAATCTTTATTTGTATGTTTATTACTTTTGTGTTTTTTAAACATTAACTAAAAATGTATTATGAAATTTTTCAAAATTCATATATAACTTTATTTTTTAAAAAAATTAGCTATGTTTATTAATCTTTTGCATGTTTATTACTTATGTTTATTCGGAATTCAGATTAAACTATTAATCTTTTGTATGTTTATTAATTTTGTTTATTATTTTTATGTTCCTTAAGCATTAACTAAAAAAGTATTGTAAAATCCTTCGGAATTTAATCGCAAGAGGGAATAGACAAGAAGGAAGGCGGTTTTATCCTAGTACTGAAGCTCTAGATGAAGTTTTTTTTTTGAGGTATTTTTTTTGTGTTTAACGTAATGAACTCTTAAACACTTGGTGAGATGATATTTGGTTCAGGATTATGTAATTCGTTAATCGAAGTAACTAATAAAGATACTCTCTTTAGTAATATCTACGAACTCAAATTTACTTAGCTTTCGGTTTATATTATATTTGATGCAAGATAAATTGTGTTTTGACTATGATATTTAATTTCTTTATATTATATTTAATGCAGATATATTAGATTTGATGGAGATATTTGTGTACCAGTTACAAAGGTAGCAGGTATACTCTGGGACTATGATACAATTGAAGTATTATTCAAATAACAAAATACACTCAAACATCCTTGAGTATATTTTGCAAACGTTGTATTATTTGTTCAATATTTGTATGATATTTTTGACATTTCTTATGTTTATCTATATTTTATATTCTGTCAAATAAATATTTGTTTATAATTTATTTTCATTTGTATAAGTAAATATACTTTGGTACTTTTATTATATTTTTTACTTGATTTATATCTTTTATTTTATAAACAAATAATTGTAATCTTAGTTGATTTGTATAAATACAATTTTATTTTTTTCAAATATAATTATATTTTTCATAATTGTATAGACAACTGCGCATGAGTTATTTATAGTGATAACTATTATACAGCATGATATCATACCATGTAAGAGCCTACCTAAAATCTAAAAACTCTTATGGGTCGCCAATGGATGAGTTGTATAATCAAATTAAAAATATAATAGTTAATTAGTCTATGGAATTAAAATTATATAAAAGTACCACTAAATACCTTCTCAACTATTTAATTACCCAATGGTACCCGCTTTTTGGATAGTATAACTTGGTACATCGAATTGAAATTTGGACAAAAATACCCCCGACCAAATATACCCGCTGGTACTTCGCGATGTTTGCAATTCTTAGGATATCATGAGAATTGTTTGCAACTCAAGATTTCCTGAACAACTCTCACGGTATCATCAGAATTGTTTGCAACTCTCAGGATTTCCCGAACAATTCTCATGATATCATGAAAATTGTTTGCAACTCGGAATTTCCTGAAAACTCTCATGATATCATGAGAATTGTCTGCAACTCTCAGGATTTCCTGAACAATTCTCATGATATCATGAGAATTGTTTGCAACTCAGGATTTCCTGAACAACTCTCAGGATATCATGAGAATTGTTTGCAACTCAGGATTTCCTGAACAACTCTCAGGATATCATGAGAATTGTTTGCAACTCTCAGGATTTCCTGAACGATTCTCATGATATCATGAGAATTGTTTGCAACTCAGGATTTCCTGAACAACTCTCAGGATATCATGAGAATTGTTTGCAACTCAGGATTTCCTAAACAACTTTCAGGATATCATGAGAATTGTTTGCAACTCAGGATTTCCTAAACAACTCTGAGGATATCATCAGAATTGTTTGCAACTCGGAATTTCCTGAAAACTCTCAGGATATCATGAGAATTGTTTGCAACTCTCAGGATTTTCTGAACAATTCTCATGATATCATGAGAATTGTTTGCAACTCAGGATTTCCTGAACAACTCTCAGGATATCATGAGAATTGTTTGCAACTCAGGATTTCCTAAACAACTCTCAGGATATCATGAAAATTGTTTGCAACTCTCAGGATTTCCTGAACGATTCTCAGGATATCATGAGAATTGTTTGCAACTCAGGATTTCCTAAACAACTCTAAGGATATCATGAGAATGGTTTGCAACTCAGAATTTCCTGAACAACTCTCAGGATATCATGAGAGTTGTTTACAACTCTCGGGATTTCCTGAACAATTCTCAGGATATCATGAGAGTTGTTACTGGTGAAATTTTATTTTTAAAAAAAATCAAAAAAATATTATCAATTGATCTACTTTTGTTCATTTTTAAAAAACAAAAGCGATGTTACTTTTATTCATTTTTTCGAGCTCCAGTTTGAAAGATACAATATTTTTGAAAAATAAAGTAAAAAGAAAAAGTAGGAAAAATAAATTTTGGTTACGTGGTTGTTCATGAATAGTGAGGGTAGTTAGGGTATTAAAAAATGCTAGGTACTAGGTGGTAATTAGGTAGTTGAGATGGGTATTAAGAGGTTTGATCGATCTTTATAATTAAAACCCTAATATGATCTTTGCTTCTAGATCATCTATTGTTCTGCCTAGCATATCTTTTCCTCACGGTATTCTGGTCTTTACAAATAGTATGAATTCTTCTATTAAGCTACTTAGTGATATTTTTATAATTATCAGCTAAATTCCGTCCAAATTATCAATAAAGAATAGACTCAAGTAATTACCTCGAATATTCTTCATCAAAACAGAATCTAGGAGCTGGAAACTTCTACTGACTTCAAGACTGACCAATTGCCTATCAGTTACTTGGGAGTCACCTTGAGCTACAACAATAAGTCAAAGAATTTCAACAAATTGTTAGATAACATCAATGGCAAAATTATGGATTAAGACAGCAAGTACTTATCATTTGGGGGAAGGCTCTCTCTTATATCTACTATACTTATGTCTTTACCTTACTATTTGATGCATAACACTATAGTTCTTCAATCAATTATCAGTAGAATAGAGAAAATTTTTAACAAATTATTATAGAGGTCCAAATTTGAAACTAAAGCCATTCATTGGACTGCTTGGAAAAATATTTGCAGACCTTTTGATGAAGGTGGTTTGAATATAAGATTCCCCAATGATATTCAAACCACTTTGTCTCAAAAGCTCTGGTATAAGTATAGAAAACAAGACAGTATTTGGGCTAATTTAATGAAAGACATCTACAATAAAAATAGCCATCCCCTAAAAGAAAAAACTAATAATTCTGGTTCATTGACTTGGAAGAGATTAGTTAATATTAAAGACTTATCTGAATCTAACATAAAATGGTCTCTTGGCAGGGGTAATATGGACTTCTGGTTGGAGATTTGGCACAACCAATCTCCTATTATGGACTACAAGAATCTTGATTCTAACATGTGGTTCCTGGAGCAAAAAGTTAACATGTTTTGGAAATATAATGGTTGGGATTATGATTTGCTGAAAACCTTCCTGGATGAAGACAGAATTCAGCAAATCTATTTATATAAGATAGACCCATCTAAGGAAGATAAGCTGATCTTGACTACTTCTCGTAATTTGGAGTTTAACACTAAGCTTACTTGGGATAAAGTCAGAAGTTACTACAATAAATTCTCTTTATACAAGAATATTTGGAATCAATTAACCCCCAAGAAGTGTTCTTTCTTTATTTGGAAACTATTTAAACAAATTTTACCTATTGATTCTACGTTTGAGATTAAACATATTAGCCTAGCTTCTAAGTGTGCTTTCTGCCCTAACTATGAAAATAGAAACCATCTTTTTGTGAACTGTAATCTAGCTTGGTCTATTTGGAAATATTATAGCCTAATATTCAATATCAAAATAGAACCTTTCATAATTATAACCCATATCATTAGGGAACGGTTCTGGTTTTCAAAGATTAGGGTTCATATTACTCATGTTCTGCCTTCGATAATTTGTTGGTCTATCTGGAAATTTAGAATCGACATGAAGTTTAAAAACAAAATTACCACTACTGACTCTGCTATATTTTATATTAACAGAATGATTTGCAGTTTGGACACCAAATTAAACAAGAAACACTGGCATAAAGTTCTAGACGCTGGGACTATTCTAGGTTGCAACTCTTTTTACGATAATATTAGCAAACATTACTATGTTAAATGGACTCACCCGGTTGAAGGTAGAAGAAAGCTCAACGTCGATGAAGCAAGCTCTAATATTGGGGAAGCCTCGGGTGGTTTAATCTTTCAAGATCACCAAGGCGACTTGGAGCTTGGTATTGGAACTATATTTGGGAAGCTACCTCTTTTGCTGGCTGAGGCGCGAACTCTCCTTGAAGGCCTTTTGATTTGCAAGGACATAAACTGGGAGATGGTCGACATCGAGACTGATAGCCAGGCGATAGTCGACTACCTGGCTAAAGGCAAATACCTTTGGTCTCTGTCCAAGCTTCTCCCAATCTATAAGCGTCTGATCCACCCTTGCATGACTATCAAATTTATTTCTAGATCCCAGAACTTTACCGCCGATTGGTTGGCAAAATGGACGCTCCGTTGTAAACATAAAATTGAAATTGATCAATCGTCTGCCCCAATTGAGCTCCGATCTATAATCCTCCGTGAAAGCTTGGGAATTGGCTATCTTTCTACGCCAAGCTAGTTTTTGTGAAGTTTTTCTGTTCGATTTTGGCTTTCTAAGGTTTGATTTTGGCTGGGTGATAGTCTAGGGTTTTTCTCTGAGAGTGTTTCGACTTTGTTCTTCGAAGAGTAATGTTTTGATCTATGGATTTAGGGCTTTGTTTTTGGTAAAGTTAGAATTTGTCTAACTAAGTCCCTACCTTTTAGGTCCTTTGTAATTCGCCCAAATTGAAGTAAAATTTATAATTTTAGTTTTTTTTAAAAAAACTAAGCTTGGAAAATAATTAAAAACCCTAAAGAAAAAGACCTCGTGGACCTCTGAATCCAACGGTACCAAATGCACCACAGAAACAAATCTACGTCCATCTAAAGCGAAAAAAAGAGATTTCAAAACCCCTCAGTCTTTTATAAACCCCCCCTCTCCATTGCCGACTCTATCAGACCTCTCTCGATATCTCTCGAATTCAAAATGGCTCTACCAAATCAGCAGATCGTAGATTATCCGAGCCTCAAGCTCGTAATCGTTGATGATGGAGCCACTGGGAAACAACATTCGTGAAAAGACATTTGACAGGGGAGTTCGAGAAGAAATACGAACCTACTATTGGTGTGGAGGTTCACCCTTTGGATTTCCTTACCAACTGTGGGAAAATCAGGTTCTATTGCTGGGATACTGCTGGACAAGAAAAGTTTGGTTGTCTAAGAGATGGTTACTATATTCATGGACAATGTCAATGTGCTATTATTATGTTTGATGTTACTGCACGTCTGACATACAAGAATGTTCCCACTTGGCACCGTGATGTCTGCAGGGTCTGTGAGAACATTCCCATTGTTCTGTGTGGAAACAAGGTTGATATCAAGAACAGGCAAGTGAAGGCGAAATAGGTTACTTTCCACAGGAAGAAGAATCTTCAGTACTATGAGATATCTGCCAAGAGAAACTATAATTTCGAGAAGCCTTTTCTTTACCTTGCCCGTAAACTCGCAGGGGATCCCAACCTTCACTTTGTAGAGTCTCCAGCTCTTGCTCCTCGCTGCTGCTAGTCAGCCTCTTCCTGATGACGGCGACGATGCATTTGATTAGAGTACTTGAAGATTTTAAGTAGTTTATTGTGTATTCGAAAAGAAACGTGGACTATCTTTGAATGTTAAGATTTTTGTTTCAAGTGATGATCTATTTTTCTTATGTACTTGAAAGCTATAAAAGTTTGGTAGAATTGATGAGTTTGTGGGTCCACTTTTTTAATAGAAAGAAGGCTCGTGTTTAAAATATAGATATTAAAAGATAATTGATCGAAATAGTCGAATTTTCATTAAAATTATCAAGTAATCAATGTAAATGTATCTTGAATGGGTAATGAAATTGGAGTAGGATCCAAACCTATTACAATAATATGTGTAATTAAATAAAAAAATAAAAGTAATCAACGTGAAATTATATATATTAAATCTAGTTATATATACATAACTTGAAATTATATATATTAAATCTAGTTATATATAAAAAGTATAACATAATAGTATAGGACTGAGTATAGTATAGACTGTATATACATTTGTTAACACATTTGTTAACAGTGTCCAAGAAGCGTCATATCCTGTATTGTATTTTACTCTCTTTCAAACCTATTTGGGTTTTATTAGGCCGGTTAGATAGGCTAACATTAAAAATTACAAACCTCGTCTAAATCTTATATTTCTTTCATCTCGTCACTTATTAAACATATCCTTTCTTCTTTCTCCGGTATATATCAATTCATATTAAAACTGATTTTTTAAAATTAAAGTGATTATTATGTAAATTGATTTTTTTTAGAAATATATAATAAAAGAATCAAAATTTCAATCATTTATGTATAACTTGATTTATTATTAATAATTTTCTCAGTTTTTCTTTTTCAAAACTAATAAAATATTTTATTTTTGTTTTTTATAAATCCAATTTTTTTAACTAATTCAATATATTTATCCTTTTGATAATCATTTAGTTCGTTAGAAAGTTTGTAGATATTACAATTTATTGCTGTAAATTTCAAAATATTATTATATAAACCTATAATTAAGTATATTTGTTAAATGATTATTTGCTAATGAGGTTGATCATTTTTAATTCTTGTGTATATAAATGTTATATATATATATATATATATATATATATATTTTTGGTCTTGTTAAAAAAAAATTATTTTATTTTTATTGTCACATATGCATCTTAATTTTATGTAAGAAAAACCTATATGTCAAAATCCTTGCCCATCATTTTATTTAAATGCAATAAAATACTAATGATCAACCATATTTTTAGCACACATATTGTCTCTTAATTCTCGCTAGATCGATATTTATTTCTCTCTCCATTTTCACTTTAAATACGTGTAGTATACACCTAAATCAAACCATCACCTATAGCTTAGTTGATGTATTTAATATGCAAACAAACTCATCGCTGACAATATAGTAATGTATATGATTGTTAGTGTACAACATATTCCGATGCAATACTCGGCTATATCACGGTCCAATGGGTTTTATTGGCCCCATTAGATAATTTTAAAACTAAAATTGACAAAAAAAAAAAATTTCCCTAAAACCTCATCTAATTAAACATTATATTTCTTTGACCTCTGCTTTCGCTTATCTAGATGAGCTTCTTTCTATTTCTCATGTCTTTATCCATCGTATTAAAGTAATTAAAAGCACAACTCATATTAAAATAGTTCAAACCTAACTAAAATGGATTTTTAAAAATTCAAAACTACCTATGTTACTGGTTTAGGAAATAAAGTTCTTTTAAATTTAAAAAATATATGTTGATCATCAATTTTAAATTTATAACTATATTTTTAATAATTGAATTGGTTATAATTTTTTTCGTTAGAATTAGGTCTTTTTCATTCGTATCTAAATTTCGGTGAAACCCACCTACCATGTGAAAAAATAACATTCTTCGTATTCTTATACCCGTAGAGAGAGAGAAAAATCCTAATGATGGCTTACATGATAAGGCTACTCTTTAGAAGTTTTACTACATAAAGTTTGTAACATGTTTTTATTTATTAAAATTATTCTTTATACAAACTCCAACTTTTTGCCAAAATTCATCACACATTGTAAGAGTGTCTTGGCTGTAATAATTTTTATAATGTTTAAGAATTATATTTTAAACTTATGAGATTATTTTTAGTAACGTTTATGATGTGAGCTATATATTCCAAAACTGCACAAGGTTATTTTAAATTTACAACTATATTTTTAATAATTGAATTGGTTATAATTTTCTTTGTTAGAAGATTTAAATACCCTCTACCCACTATATAAATAAAAAATTATGTTTTATTCTTTCTTTCTAGCTTTTAAACATTTGAAAATAACAAGTTTTTAACCATTTTAATCTTACTACCAACAAAAATCACCAAAAAACCACCTAGAAACCCCATTTTTCACGTGATCGTCGAGTTTAAAGTCACTATATTTATGTAATATCTATATAAAATGCATCTAACTACTGATTTTTAGG
This sequence comes from Limnanthes douglasii subsp. nivea, assembly GCA_036936605.1. Lineage (NCBI taxonomy): Eukaryota > Viridiplantae > Streptophyta > Magnoliopsida > Brassicales > Limnanthaceae > Limnanthes > Limnanthes douglasii. The sequence goes on from JAUPFV010000001.1 coordinate 341,846,669, forward strand.
TTATACTAAGAAACGAGATGTTCATCGGTGTTTTAGGTGCTTTGTTTCTTTTCATTCTACTAGTTTTTGTAAGTACCAGAGACTAACTACTTGTTTTTGTGTTATTTCTTGATCTCGGGTTAAACCATATTTTTGTACAATTTTTTGAGCTTGTATAACCTACGTGTGTGTGATTCCTGGTTTTAGAAAAACAAACTCTATGATAACGAATGTTCATTAGGAAAATTCAACAATATAATCGTTGTTTAATAAGTTGTACACTTTTTTTAGTGTACTAGGATAGTTTTTGGGCTTGAAACAATATATAGATTCGGTGTTATTATTGTCCACGCATGCCTGGTAGAGGATGCGAGTTGTTTCGATGATGATGTGAATTGTTTGGGTTTTTAACATGTAGATGATGCAAGTTGTATGTTTTATATTTTGTATATGAGCATGTGAGTTTCTTGCACTTTACCAATGCGAGTTGATTTTTGTTGATTCAACGAGTTGTATTGTTGATTAAATTGGAACCTTGAGAGTTGTGTAATATTAACAATGCGAGTTGTGTACATTATATTGAGAAATTGAGAATTCCATTGATGAAATTTGATATTGCGATTTTTATTACTAATTACAAAAGAACAAAGAGTTGTACATTATTGCATGTTCTTTGTATTATTCACGTTGCGAGTTGTGTACATTATATTGAGAAAGTGAGAGTTGTATTTGATAATATTTGATATTGTGAGTTGTGTTACTAATTAAAATAGAATTGAGAGTTGTACATTATATCGTGTTCTTTGTCTATTAATAACAGTGCGAGTTGTGTACACTATATTAAGAAAGTGAGATTTGCACTGATAACGTTGACAATGCGAGTTGTTCAATTAGAGTACTTAGAGTTTTGTTCATTTACCATGTTGCGAGTTGTACTTATTAATAACTTACATATTAGTATTTTTATGCCCTGTGACTACTTTATAATTGTTCAATGCAGGGTAAGGTATGACTAAAACACAAGTTTGTATTTTCAATCATGGTCACCAAACTGTAATTGTGGCTTTCAATGAGTTTGAAAACTTTCAAAGTATCAAAGAGTGCGTGGAGAACAGATGGGATGAGCTGGTCAGAGTTAACTATATTATTACCTACTCTTGCGGGGATCACAAGAATTGTTTCTTTAATAGTGAGAATAAAACAACTTGCTACTACTGGTAGGGCTGATGCTATCACAGGTGGTGGTCAAGCTTTTGAAGAAGGTGTTGTAGCTCGAAGGTTATCTTTATGTCGATATACTTTACAGAATGGTTTTTCTTTCAAGTATATGCACAATACAATAAACAAGATCACTGCTTATTGTCGAAATAAACTCACAAGCGGATGCAAATGGAGACTTTATGTATCAATTGATTGAGGTACCGACTTAATGATGATTCAGCGGTATGTTGCACACTATACTTGCAGTTCTGTCTTCTCCCAAAAACATAAAAGGCATAGGCATTTGACATACGATTTGATTGCAGAGAAAATTCATGATTTTATCAAGATGTGCCATTTGTTGATAGCCAAAACCATACAATCGTTACACAAGACTACAGTTTAGACATCTCCTACCGTTTGTCATGGAATATCTTAAAGAAGGCAAGGAGGGGATTTTTCGGAGATAGTTCAAGTTCTTTTAGTTTACTAAAGGGGTACTTCAAAAGATTGAAGAGTCGTGATATTGCTATCAACTGCTAGTTAGAATTATCAGTTGGTAACGTCTTTAAACTTTATTTTATAACATTTGGTTCATGTCTTCCAGGTTTCCATTCATGCTGTCCAATGTTATATATCGATGGAACCTTCTTAAGTAGCAAGTATAATGGTGTATTGTTATCTGTCGTAGGAAAGGATGGCAACAACGGTTACTTTCAAGTTTTTTTTATAATTTGATGGATTGTGAGAGTTGTGTAAAAATTATAAAAATAGAATGTGAGTTCTTTGTTACTAGAGTACGAGTTATTCACTACAATATATGTATGTGAACTGTTTGATTTATATATACGAGTTTCTCATTACAATATACATATGCGAGCTGTTTGAGTTATATTTTGTATACGAATATTACAGGTCTAACTAACTTACCTAATGCGTGTTGTTCATTAAAAGCTTCACATGCAAGTTGTTTGATTCATATTTTGTATACGAATATTATAGTTCTTTGGTAACTGAATGCGAGTTGTGTCCATTGTAATATAACATATCGCGAATTGTTTTATAACATATATATGTGGGCTAAAATTGTTGTCTAGTCCCTCGACTATCACGTTTTCTTTCATTTAGTCCCTCGACTAAAAATTCACCAGTGAGGGTCCCTCGACTATCCAATATTCTTTCATTTAGTCCTTCGACTTTAAAATCACCGGTGAGGGTCCCTGGACTTTGAAAAATCTATAAATTTAGTCCATGAATCTAAGAAAAAAAACCCAAACGAGGGACTAAATTTATAGATTTTTGCAAAGTCTAGGGACCGTCATCGGTGATTTTAAAATCGAAGGACTAAATGAAAGAAAATGTAATAGTCGAGGGACCCTCATTGGTGATTTTTTAGTCGAGGGACTAAATGAAAGAAAACGTGATAGTTGAGGGGCTATTTCCTGATTTAAGCCTATATTTGTGAGTTGTGCTCATTCAGTTATAATATTATAGCGAGTTCTTTTAAAATTTACTTTGCGGGTTGTGTATACCATTTGACCATGTTTGCCTTGTATTTCAGTTCTATTCCTTGTTGCATTTGGTATCGTGAGTACTGAGGATTCTAGCAATTGGTTGTGGTTTTTGGAGTGTTTGAAACCTCATTTGTTGGAGCGCCAACTAACATTTATTTTGGACCGTCACTCTGGTATCATTAATGTTGTTTATGTCTTGTATCCAAACTATTATCATGCATATTGTTATTTCCATCTTGTTCAGATTTTGATAACTGCTCTGGATCACACTAACAGAGATTGTAAGTTTATAATGTTATGTTTCTTCCATTTATGTGCTTATGCTCCCACTCAAGATCTTTTTAATGATATACTAACAGAATTTCTATATGAAGGTGGTGGCAGAATTAAAAAAAAATCTTAAAAATTACCTCCAGATAAGTATGCTCATGCATTTGTTAAAGGGAAACGATACGGGGCTATGACTTCTACTATAGCCGAATTTTTTAACGCACAGATAAAAAAAATTGCGGCCTAGTCATTGTTGAATTGGTTGACAAGATTAGAGTCTTTCTTATGACTCAGTTTCACGACGATATCAAGAGGGGCTATGTTGGAGTACTAATTTATGCCCCGAGTATGAAAAGAAGCTAAAGCAGAATGTTGAAAAAGACCAAACTTGGGTAGTCCGTAAGTATTCTATAGCATTGTTCGAAGTCTTTAGAAACCCTATAATGGTTGTTAATATGCTGGATTTCAAATGTTATTGAAGTGTATGGCAAAAAGAGTGTTTTCCATGTCCTCGCGCTTTAACGGCAATACAGTCTACCCAGCAAGATCCTCTTACATCGATAGATTCGTTCTTCACAGTTAATTACAGATCCAGTTACGCTTTCAGCATACCAACGATAAGCAATTTCGGCGAAGTGTCAAGGTCTAACGATTCATCAGAGCTAGAAATTCTGCCTTCCGATGTGAAAAGACGCCCTGTAAGACCTAAGAAAAAACGAATTCCTTCTAGAGGAGAAGTGACAACCAAACAATTAAGGTGTGGTCATTGTTTCAAAGCAGGTCATAATAGGAGGACCTGTGAGATTCCAGTTTAAATAGCAATTTTTTTGGTGCATTAATCTGTCACATTACACATTTTTTGCTTTACAATTACACCAACGCGAGTTGTGTGAATATTACATTCGAATTTGATATTTATTCATTATCAACATTAATACATGCGAGTTGTTTGTATGTTGAGATAACGAGTGTTCTTTGAATATTAAAATGATCATTGCAAATTGTTTACTACTCATATTGAAAATTGTGTACATACCTTTGAATAAAAGGGAGTTATTTACAAATTTATTAAAAGTTTCTAAACTAATTGTTTGGAAGTTATCTACAAATTTATAAATTAATAAAATTTTTAAAATTTGGACCAATCTAAAAAAATAGTTAGACAGAAAGAAACAGAAACGCTACAATTTCCTCCTATTCTCACAAAAATATGCTAAACCAAACAAGTTGTCCAGGATCAATAAATACTCTATTTTCAGAAGAAAAAAATGTTCATATTTAAATACTACACTATAAATATATCTTTAGTGTATTTAACCTTACCACTATAATTATCACGACAAATAAACTCTATTGATAAGGATGTTTGTATTCTTTAATAGTTTATACAATGGTGTTTTATAGCAAAGTATTCGTAGTAACATATATTTGTTAATAACCTACCATGTTCTATATCAAAACATTATGCATTTCCAATTTTATATAACCTCCGCTTTTAAGAGTGATTTTAAGCTATTGAGTTTGACATTTTCTATAATTGTCTCTTATAGATACTTATTTTCATAAGTGGGTTTTATTAGACCGTTTCAATTAATTTAAAAAGTATTTTTTAATAATTTTTTTAAAATTTAGTAAAAACATAAATAAATAAAAAAAACATGTAAAAAGATTTGAATACAATTTTTTTAAAACTAAAATTCATTTTTATCGAAATTTGATGTATTTATTTTTAAATTTTAAAGTTTTATTATTAACTTTAAACCTAAACTTATTGTGTTTTATTATATTTTTATATTATTAATTAAAAATTATCGTTCTTTTTTTATATTTATATAAACTGTTTATATTTTTATAATCATTTTTAATTTAAAAATAATAATAATTAAATTAAATATTGTAAAGTTAATCCTTTAAATGATGTTATGTTTAGTAATTCTTGAATTAGTTAAGTTAGTGTACTAATTTATTATTAGATGAGTCAGTTTATTAGTTGAGAGTGAGTTTTAATGTTCTCTATATAAGTTTTTTGAAACGATGAATAAATGAGAGTATTGAGGGGCAAATCTAAGTCTTAAACTTGTAGTTTACATTTTGTATAAGAGTAAATTAAAGTAATCCAAGAAAGAGAAGTTGAGCGACGATAAAACATTTACCCAAATTCCCCATTTTGATGGTCATAATGACTATTGGAGTGAACGGATGGAAAACCTCTTGCGTGCTAAAGGTTTTTGGAATCTAGTGAAAGAGGGTTACACTCAACGGACAGAAGCAATCGAAGTGATTGTAGCGCAGAAGAAGAATCTTGAGGTGCCAAGATGAAGGACCCTCAAGTGAAGCACTACCTCTTCCACGCAATTGGACAGGTTGTGTTTGAGCATATATTAGATCACAAAACACCCAAAATCATTTGAAATTTGATGAAGAGAAAGTATGGAGGCAACGAAATGGCGAAGTGGTCTCTTCTCCGGACCTTAAGAAATAATTTTGAGGTTCTTGAAATAAAAAATGAAAAGAACATCGATGATTACTTTGGAAGAGTAATATTTATCTCAAACAAGATGAGAAGCAACAAATAAGACATGTTAGCTTCGAAGATTTTGGAGAAAGTACTTCAAACTCTGACTGACAAGTTCACATATGTGATGGTGTCCATCGAATAGTCAAGAGACACAAAAAAGTTAACGATTGACGAACTGCAGAGCTCATTGTTTGTACATGAAAAGAAATTCAAAAGATCAATCGTGAAGAAGATGATCAAACTCTTAATGTTAGAGGCAGAGAATCATATTGAGGTTGTGGCAGTGGCCGAGGTGATCATTCAACAAAGAAACAATCGAATGTTACAACTGTCATAAACTTGGACATTCACAAAATGAATTTCCAAATGGGAATGGAGCACACTTTACAAAGATTGAAGAAAATGATGAAGCTCTTCTCCTAGCGTATGTGGAGCTTCAATGTACTAGAATATAAGATGAGCGGTTTGTGGACTCTGGATATTTAAACCATATGTGTGGATAAATTTATGTTATCAAATTTGGACATTAGTTTCACACATAATATCAAGCTTGGAAACAATAAAAAAGTTATAGTCGGAATGGAGTAAAGAAGATAATGTTTAAGGGAATAAAATATATGGTCAAGGATGTTTATTATATTCCAGAACTGAGGAACAATCTGATGTGTGTTTGACAACTTCAAAAAATGGGTTTAGATATGCTATTCAAAGGAGGAGATCGAAAAACATGCAACATATTTCTTCCCTCAAAAGGAAAAACAATAGTATCTGTCACGAGTGCTAATAGGATATTTATTCTATTGGGTGATTCAAATGATAAAACGAATGATGAGACATGCATACAGGTTAATATCTCAGACAATCCAAAGTTTTGGTATCAACGATATGGGCATCTCAGCTACAATGGACTTCATGCATTATGCAGTAAAGAGATGGTTGTGGGTTTACCTAAAATTGGAGATGTGAAAACAACTTGTGGATGTGTGTCAAATGGAAACTTCATCGTGTTCAAATTCCAAAGCAAAGAAAATGGAAACCCACTGAAATATTGTAGCTTATCCACTATACTCTACGTGGTCTGATCAATCCACTATCAAACAGTCAAATACGGTACTTGATAAGCTTTATTGACGATTTCATCAGTTTAGAATATTCAAAGCGTTTGTAGAAAAGCAAACACGATTTTTTTTATCAAATGTCTAACAACAAATAAAGGAGGAGAATACAGCTCTAATGAGTTCAAAAAACTATGCAGAGAGAATGGAATCAAAAGAAAACTGACCACCACCTTCATACCGAAATAACATAGTATTGTTGAGTATAAAAACCTCACAATCATGAACATGACGAGAGCAGTCTTATTAGAGAATGAGGTTTAAAAATAATTCTGACCAGATACTGTGTAATGAGTGAATCACGTTCCCAACAGATCTCTTACACTCATTGTAAAATATATGACTCAGAAAGAGGCATAGAGTGGAAGAAAGCTATTTTTCGAGCACGTTAGGATTTTTGGGTGTATTGGATATGTTCATATTCCTGATGTTAAAAATAATCAAGCTCGATGAAAAAGGCTTGAAGTGTATCATGTTAGGTTTAAAAAATGAATCCAAAGCTTTTAAGTTATTTGATCCAGTGGAGAAAAAGGTTTACATCACCCGATAAATGATATTTGAAGAAGAGAAGAGGTAAAATTGGGAAGATATTGATTATAATGGTGAAGAAATCATTGAGCTTGAATTTTAAAATGGTTATAAATCTGTTGAGAATGAAGAGGAAGTAGAAGAATCAGAACAAGAACCTAATGACATTCTTTCATCAAATGATCCACAAACTAGAAAAATAATAGCAACAAGGAGGATGAGAAACCCACAAATGTGGTCTTCAGATTATATCACATGAGAAGAGCTATTAAATACAAATAAAGAAGAAAACATGGCTAGAGTCGAAATTGAAAACCTAGATTTCACGGTCATACAAATCTGACTAGTTTTTAAGAAGCAACATGACATCAGAAATGGAAACAAATGATGGATGTTGAGATACAATCTATCGAACGGAACTACATGTGGTCGTTGAATATACTTCTGGAGCCATAGTTATTGGGGTTAAGTGGATTTACATGAATTATATAAATTAACTAAGATAGGTAGACAAGTTCAAAGCTCGGTTGGTTGTAAAAGATTATGCCCAAGAGTATGGAGTAGATAACACAGAGGTATTCACATCGTTGGCTCGAATGGACACGACAAGAATGATCATTGTTGTAGCAGTATAAAGAGGATAGGAAATATATCAGCTCGAGCTTGGTATTAAGGCGTATATCGTTAATGAAGGGTTTGTAAATAGCTATAGTGAACAAATATTATTCATCAAACAAAAATGAGGAAAAATTGTAATCGTAAGCATTTATGTTGATGATCTATTGTTCACTAGTAATGATGAGGAATTGCGGAATGAGTTCAAGTGCTCAATAGAGAATAAATTTGAAATGAATGATTTAGGGAAGATGATATATTTTCTTGGCATTAAAGTGATGTCGAAGGCTGATGGAATCTTTATATATCAAAGAAAATATGTTGTTGGGTTGATCGAGAGGTTTGGGATGCAAAAGTACAACTTCGTTTGAAATCCAATAGTCCCTAGACATAAGGTTAGCCGCGATTAAGATTGTGTAAAGATAAAAAACTCTATATAAGAAAATGGTGGGTAGCTTAATGTATGTCATAGTCACATGACACGACTTGGTGTTTGTTGTAAGTCTTATTAGTCGTTTTATCGAAAATCCTACTGATGTTAACTTTACTATTATTCAAAAAATCATGAGGTACTTGAAGGGAAAAGTGAACTCCCTAGACTATACTAGTAGTGACTATGCGGGAGATGTGGATGAGAGTATGAGCACTTCAGACTATGTTTTCTTGACGAGTGGAGGATCTATGGCATGGTCCTCAAAGAAGAAACAATAGTAACTCTGTCAACTACTCAAGCAAGGTATGTATTAGTGGATACATGTAACTGTAAGTCCATTTCGATAATGAGGAGATTGAAAGAAATCGAGCATGAATAAGATGAAGATATGGTTATATTTTGCGACAACACATCCACTATCAAGTTGTCAAAAGATGCAATCATGCACGGGAAATCAAAGCATGTAAGGGTTTGATACCATTGTCTTAAAGAATTAAGAAAGGAAGGCGTCGTTAAATTTATCTATTGCAGTACTGAGGAGAAGCTGGCTCACATAATGACAAAATCTTTGAAGATGGTATAATTTCAAAGGATCATAGAAGCTTTTGGGATGAGTTTCGTGAATTGAAAATCTTGATCAAGTTCAGTCCAATGGAAGAATTGTTTGCCTCTACCACTTTAAGAAGTAATCAATAGCTACAATGATAGTCCTGCACCCTTCGGATGTCATTGTTAGGGGCCCAACTAAATCCAATCCCCATCGAGCAAAAGGTACTGGCTCAGAAATAGACTCCATAGGAATTCTTGGTACATGAATTTCGTTACCATATCTTTGACATGGATCACACTTTTTCACCATTTCTTTAGCATCTGCCATTATGGATGCCCAATAGTATCCAGCCAACAAAACCCTCCGGGTTGGTGCCCTGTAGCCACAATGTGCTGATCCTTCTCCGTCGTGTAGTTCAGATAAAACAATTTGGGATTCTTCAACCCTCAAACAACGCAGGAGAGGTCTGTTGAAGGATTTATTTATATAAAACTTCTCTTATAATAAAAAAAAACCACGAGCCTTTTGTTTAATGTTTCTTACCATAGCTTTCTCCGGAGGCAAAACCCCATCAGAGATATATTGAAGGAGGGGAAATCTACAATCTTTAGATTGAACCACTTGTATACTTAATCTCTTATCCTCTTCCTTGTTCAAATTTGATTGTATGGATGAGCATTCTTGTATATGAATCCAAGGGTAGGACTCAGAGTATGCTATGGTTTCCAAGGAATATGCCAGCGTATTTTCTGATCTAGGAATATGCTCATAACAACCATTCTTGAAATTGGCTGCCACCTCTTTAAGGATGAATAAGTATTTGATCAGTTGTTCCTTCTTTGCCTCAGACTGACCTTGAACATGGTGGATAAGAATACCTAAAAATAAAACGATTTAAAGCATCCAATCTTCCTGTCAGCCTCTGGACTTCTTTAATATTTCGAGTGGATCCATTTTTAACAGGGCATCAAGCTTATCTTGATCAGGCCTTATCACATAACCCAAAAACTTTCCGGACTGCACCCCAAAGACACACTTTTCTGGATTCAACTTTAAATTTAACTTAGTTAAGTGGGAAAAAGTTTCTTGAAGATCAATTATGTGCAAATATTCTTCTAAGATTTTAACCATCATATCATCGATGTACACCTCCATATTCCTGCCAATCTGATCAGCAAATGTTTTGTTGACCAATCTCTAGCCCCAGCATTCTTCAACCCAAAAGGCATCACTCTATAGCAATGGAGACCCTTATCTGTAACAAAGGTAGTCTTATCTTGGTCCTTCGGATCCACCTGTATCTGTTTGTACCCAAAAAAGGCATCCACGAAGGAGAATAACTTGTTTCCAGATGTTGAGTCCACCAACTGGTCTATCCGGAGGACTGGATAAAGTTATTTTAGGCAAGCTCTGTTGAGGTGAGTAAAATTGATACACATATGCCAATTTCTATTCTTTTTTTTAACTAACACTCGATTGGCAGTCCATAAAGGATACTGGGACTCCTTTATCTGCCCCATCTTGGTAAGTCGATCGAATTCTTGGACTATTACATCAGCTTTCTCCTTAGAAAAAGCTCTCATTTTCTGCACAATAGGTTCAACATCACTTCAGATGGACAGCTTGTGCGATATAACACTTGCAGGTACTCCGGTCACATTAATATTGCACCAAGCAAAAACATGCTGGTGATCTGCCAAAAAGGACAACAATTTCATTTTCAACTCTGGCGCCATCTTGGAGCCAATTTTAACACTTTTACTTTATGCCAGAGAGTGGGTTTCAACTTCTTCAACCGGTATTAAAACACCAAGGGTCTCTCTGGGGTCATCAATTTCACCCTCACCCAGAAGGCCCCAATAACTGCTAATCTTCATTAACCCGGACTGCTCCCAAAGTTGTAGGAGCAAGTGCAGTTGCATAACACTCTCTTGCCGATCTTTTGGTTACTCCGGACAACTCCCACTTTCCCTTTAACCGCATAGTTCAAGCATTGGTGGACTGTTGAGGCCACAACGTGCATTCTAGAGAGCCAGGACCTCCCAAAGATTCCATTATAGCATGTGGGGCAGTCTACCACAACGAATAACTCTCTGATAAGCTTTTTGAAAGGCCCCTTTCCCAACAACACCTCTTCTTTAAATTCCCTGATTACATCCGCAGAGCTCCCTGTAAAGCCTATAATGGTTCTGTTTGAACGTTGAATAACGGCCGGATTTTTCATCTGCTTGTAAGAATTCAAAAACAGAATGTTTCCTAAACTGCCAGTGTCAATCAAAATTTGTCTGATATCATTGCCCCTAATAGATGCTCCTATCACCACTTCATCCTCATGAGGCCTGTTACTGTCTCTTAAATCATCTTCATCAAAGATTATAAATGGAAAAAGGTTATGGGACTCGTAAGAATACATGACCCCTTCCAATTGAGAAGCTAGATTGTGAACATTCCTCTTTATTGATGAAGGAGTGGGTGACGTCTTGGTGGTCCCTCCGATAATGGTAAGTGACTCAAAGAAACTAATGAGTCCGGACACCATTTTAACCTAATATGTTATGACCTCCACTTTATTCCGAGTTAGGTTAGACACCAGATACTCTGAATCAACATCAAATCTTTCATGGAGCATCATTTCCCCCTCTGGAGCAGATGTTCCTGCATTATTCGTAAGGGCCAGTTCGAGGAGCATTGTCAGACCTGTTTCCACTTCTTCTTTTGACATATGCACCCAGCTTGCATCTTTCAATGAGATTATGCACTTCCTACTTCAAAGCGATACAATATTGGGTATTATGGCCAATATCATGATGATACTGGCAATAAAAAGTATTATGACTTTCTCTAAGAGATTGCAATACTGTTGGATTCCGGAAATGGACCTCATCTTTAGTCTTGTCATAAATGGTAGCCACACTTTCTTTTAATTCTGCAAACCACTCTGGTTGAACCCAATAACCTCTTTTACTCCTTGATTGCTGGCTCTGAGCTGGATATGGGTTGGATTGAGTCTGTTTGGCCTTATGGGACCCTTGTCTGGTTTATTTAGCCTTGTATCCGGACTGGTTTTGGTTTTGAACTGTCGGGGCAGACCTCACCTGACAGTGCACCCTTGTTTTCTTGGTTTCATCCACGTTGATCTGCTTTCCGACCTGGTTTAACAAGCCGCCCCAGGTCATGGCCTTCTTCTTGGTCACCGAATCAGCCAGGTTCCCAGGATTTAACCCTTGCCTTAAGGAAGCAATTGCCACATGTTCGAAGCAATCTGTTAACCCATTCTTGGTATTTACAAACCGATTTATATAGTCTTATAAGGACTCATTTGGCTCTTGGGCACAATGGATAATAGTAACTGTATTGCCCTTCACCTCTTTACTTCCCAAAAACTGCCTTCGGAAGGCAACCCAGAATGTATCAAAGTTTCTGATGCATCCCTAGGGTAAATTGTTGTACCATTTGAGAGCGCTCCCCGTAAAATATTGGGAGTTGGATCTACAAAACAGTTTGTCATCATCATCAAAATTCATCATGAAGTTCTTGAACTGCTCCAGATGATTGTGCGGATCTTTACTCCCATCATCTTTCTCCATTTTAGTACTGTCAAACCTTTTGGGTAGGTTTTCAGACAGTATCTTAGTAGACAATGGTGATTGTCTCCAATTTGTACTATGGCTGAAGACTGTGTCTACGTTAGGTGTTGCAAAAAATACATGGTTCATCATGGAAAGCAAAAGTATCAATCAGCAGCTGATCCACATGCCTGTGACTGTGGCTGTGAGATAACCCTTTGCCCAAATGTCTTTCAAGTCTCCCATGCCTATCTTTATTTCTTGAATATTTTTTAACCAGTTTCTGTTTCTTCCTGGACCTCCTTAATCATTGTTTGATGACAAAGACTCTCCAAGCTCAGCCTCGTTCGAAGAGCTACTGGAGGACTCAGAATCTGAGCTTTCCACCGGCTTAGACCGGTGAGACTTCTTAGAATTGATGTGCGTCTTTTTTGTACTTAAACGAGTCTTTGCTGATGGATCATTCTCCCTAGGATTGTTAGTATGATGGATGGCTGACGCTTTTGACTTCTCATTTAAACCCAATTCTGATTTTTTAATGGCCCTCAACTCTTCTATTTCAGCTCTCAACTTATCTCGTTCCTCGGTGGTGTATTCATTATTTTATCCCACCACCTCCACCATATGTGGTGGAATTATTTGCTCGTTCGGATCCATCCGAACAGGTCTTTTTGTTGGTTTTGAATGCAAAATTCAGGCACCGTCTCCTCCCACTGTGGTTGCCAATTTGGTGTGGTTTATTTTGAGCTGAGGGTAATTTTCTAAAGATTTTTGAGTATTAAATGTTTTGGTATTAAGTAATGGGAGATTTGAGCAGCCTTGTTGCATTAAATGTTCATTACATTCATTAATGAAAGTAGTTAGGGTATTTATGACCTTAATTAAGCACCCATGGGCTTTCGGGTCAAGTTATGAAACCGGATCAAGTTTAAGGACTCATTTACTTATTAAGCTGATTAGCACATAGCTTAGTCAAAAGGTGTTTAGGTGATCTTTAACTTTTGTCCTGCCTGGATAGTTTAGTGGCAAGTTTATGTCTGAATTGCCCTTGTCCGGATAACAGAGTGAGTTGTGACTAGATAATCCAAACTCATGAGATATAATTTATCATACACAGAATAATAAACCCACGGATCTTGTGGTCAAGTGATAGAGATATGATATAGAACTTACGATTTTGTCTCCAATCGATTCTTAGTGATTTATTGCTCCATTAAGATCTTTTAAATAAACGATGATTGTAGATCTTCCAATACAACAAATTGATGACTAACTTGATAGATTAAACTGAAAAATGTCTTAATTTAAGTCTCATTTATACATAATATATAACGAGCAACAATAATTTTATTAATTCGTTTTATTTTAGCCACTCTGTAATCAGAGACCACGATGACCAAAATAATTTATTAATTTATTGTCTAAATTAATCTGATTATTTATTAATTGAATTATAGGACCAAAATAATTTATTAATTTATTGTTTAAATTAATCTGATTATTTATTAATTAAATTATTTTAGAACAATGACCAAAATAATTTATCAATTTAGTGTCTAAATTAATATGATTATTTATTAATTGAATTATTTTAGAACCATGACCAAGTATGCACGTTCTAATATGCATATCGTAATATAGCGAACATTATATAATATTTAATATTAAAATATGTAAGGAATATATTATACTAAAATGAAATGTTTATATGAATCCAAATTTCACTTCACATTAGCATTCGTTAAACATTCCCTCTCATTTATTTATTTACTTGTTTATTTTTAATTGAATATATTCAAATAATTGTTAATTTTAGGTCGGTCAAATGGATAATTCGGATACAGAAGTGTCTATCTCCGAATCTGAAATTACCATTTGAATTTGAATTCCTATTCGAATTTTTTAAAAAATATTTATCGAATCCGCATCCAACGGATATTATCCGTATATAAATAATATCTGAATCCGAATATCTGAATTTCAAGATTTTTAAAAATATATTACCATCATTAAAAAAAACAACTATTAATTTTTTCATCCAATTAGAGTAAAATAAAATAAATATAATATTTTATACCACATTACAAACAAGACATTGTAAAATACAAACAAGACATTGTAAATCTTATACATACGATTCAACGAGAATGTCACAAATGTATAATACATATTCAAAATATAATATCGATTAAAATGGATAACACATAGACAACATACGACTTTTCAAGTACATGTAATTATTTGAAACGTAATTTATTTATGTAGTGCAATAAATAAACGAAGAAACTAACTAGAGCTAGGGCGTAGCTGCAACTTTCGTCCATCAAATCCTTTTTGTTCTGTGAAGATCTGCGAAGTCCAATATAAAAAGTATTAATACTTCAGTAAATCTAAAACACAATCTCGAATCCGAATTTATTTTCAGTATTTTAGTCCTAAAAGGTTAAAAAAGCCACTGAAGAAGAAATTTAAAAAAAATGTATTAGTGAATATAAATCTATTTTTTTTCCAATTTTGTATTCAATCCTATACAAAAGCTACTGGATTTAATGTTTTCCATAACTATATATAAATAGAAAACAAAAGAGGTTGAAGAATGTAAAAACTACATGCATAATTTAAGACCATACATCTTAATCTTACAAATCTTGAATCATAAAAAATTGATGAACAATCCTTGTTGTTTTTTTCTGATTTACCTGTACAATACAAAAAAACATTTCCATAGCATAATTTCAAATGATATGAAAATAAAATGTAACATTTACTGTTTTTGGTGTCGCAGTCCAATTTTTGAAACAAATTAAAGTTCCAACAAGTTCCAAAAGTAACAAAACAAAAACAACTACAATTATAATATAAATCAATGATAGTATCAACCCCATCAAATGTTAACGTAGCGGAGTTGTATATTCCCCTTACCCCAAAATAAGTTAACTTAACTTATAAAAATAAACAAATATCATTTACTTTTCAGAAAATAATATTATTCATGCCAAAGATAAAAATATTGTAAAATCTTCTTATAAATAAAATATCTATGGAAACAAACGCGCAATCAATCCAAAACCCAAGACTCTATGCATACCAATATACGAAGACCCATCACTAAATCCCGGATTGAGATCGGATAATATAGTAGTGTTTAGCAAAATCTTCATAAATCATTAGATTTAGATTATCCAGTTGCTATTTTGATATTTGTATAATTGAAGATAAATCAACAGAAATGTCGGAGAAAGAACTTGTTGATATAAAATTTAAGTTATACAATAGTTCTCATATTGCTCCGGTTCGGTATTCATGTCTTCCACAATTGATGTGCTCAAATAAAAAATTGTCAGATTGATCCAGAAGTAAGACGGTTATTCTAGAGGAGTGAACCAAATCAAACTGATTTACTCCAATAAAATGTTGAAAATATTCAACATGACGGTTGTACAGTCAGCCATCTCTAGTGAGAACAAAAGCAGAAAATAACATCGATAAATCGTAAGAACAAATTACGTGCAGTTGTGAGGATGTAAAGTTTGAAGGTTTGCTTCTATTCTTATTCTTGGAGTTGAAGGTTTGCTTCTATTCTTGCAGGTGCAGAAACATTGAAGCATCTTGTAGCAAAACATTTCAGGTGTAGTGTCTTTTTGTTGCATACGTGTTCATTTTCCCTTTTTATAAAATCATAGAAAGCTAATGTCCTTGAAACTTATATAATAGACTACTGCATGTAAAGACAAACCTTGAAACTTATATAGACTACTACATGTAAAGACAAACACAGGAAATGCTTGTTTCTTAAAAAATATTAAATATATATATATATATAGATATATATATATATATATATAAAAGATTTATGCATTTGAGTTATTAATTTGTAGAGTTATATACTTAAATAAAAAAAATACATATACTTGTGTTCAAGTTCATGACCCAATTGTCAATTGCTCCTGGTTTTGAATTACAAAATATTAGAAAAACAATTCTTTTAAAATACTATCCACTTGTAAAAATAGTCATGGTTGTAAAAAAGGTCACGGTGTTGTTGCATAACAATTGATTTTTTAGTGAATGATAAACCCAGTTTACAACCTAAATGATATATATATATATATATATAAAAAGAACTACATGCTATAAGTCAATAGCATAGCACAATCTACCAACATATAACAGTAGCTAATATAGGGACAATAATTTTTAGTGATATTATGATATTTTAGTTATTTTTTTTTAGCTTGGGCTACCTAAATGTTGTACATAATTATAATAGTGTCAAATTTTTATAGATTTCAAATGGAAAAATAAGTTTAGTATATATGGTTGACCTACTTACACGCACCAATAATAGTTGGGAAATATAAAGTTTCGAAGTCATGTATTGTTAAGCATCCTGCTTTTATCCCATACTCAAAAGAGTCGATTCCATGATATTGTTGCACACTTATCTTTCTCGTTCAGAAATTCATGAACACTTATCTTTCTCGTTCAGAAATTCATGAACATAAGTTTCTCGTCCATAAATTCATGCTTGAACATAGTGGTTTCATGGTTGTAGGAGTCAATGAGTAAGGCCGAAAAATCATGTATTTACTTTATGGGTTCTACTTTGTCATTCAATTGGATTAGGTTCCTGGGCCACGACGGTCTTCTTAGTTTGTCCATTCGGATTTAAAAAATAGTAAATTAGAGCTCTGTGTGGTGAATTTATGGTTACTTAACCTTCATTGTTTGGTTTTCCGCCGGTTGGATATAGAGAAGTTGAGCTTTGTTTGGAACAGAGAAGCTTTAGTAGGCCCCATCCACCTAATAATTCACTACATTATTGAACTCTATTTTCATCCATAACATCCTCGTACCTTCTATTCAAAATAGTTTCGGCAACTCCACAATAACCAAGAATTCGTTTATATATTCTCATGGATGAATATTCAAAATAATCAACAATGTTGGTTATTCAAAATAATGTATAACGTAATAGGCAAGAGTATAGTATCTATTTTTTATATAGGAGTTCTAAATTTTATAAGTAAACAAACAAATTAAAACAATTTAGTTTCCGAATAAATAGATTACTATCTATATATATTTATACTTATATTCTTTACTCACACCTGGCAAACACAACCTTTTTAACGTCACTTGAAACGGATTAATAGTAGTATTGTGTTTGTCAAAAGAGGGGCCAAGGATTGGAAAAAATAGATAATATTTATTGTTATTTATTAATTAGAGATTTTTATATAAAAAAACTATGATTTTCTTTAGGATTCGTGTATAATCTTAGTTCGAATATTATTGAACGGAGAGGACTTACTTTTAAGTAAACTTTAAAAAAAAAAAATTATTAATATTATTAATAAATGTAAAATTATGATATAAAATCTATAAAATGAAAAATAAAAACTGAAATATATAATAAGAAAATAGTAAAAATGTTTAAATTATATTTTTTATATTAAAAGTTTCCAAACTAATTGTTTGGGAGTTATCTACAAATTTATAAATTAATAGAAGTTTTTAAATTTGGACCGATCTAAAAAAAGTACTTCGAAAGAAAGGCTACAATTTTCACTTATTCTCACAAAAATACTCTAAGTAAAGCAAATTGTCCAAGATCAATAAATACTCTATTTTCAGAAGAAAGAAATGGCCATATTTAAGTATTACACTATAAATATATCTTTAGTGTATTTAACCTTACCACTACAATTATCTCTATTCATAATCATGTTTGTATTCTTTAATAGTTTATAGACTCGTGTTTTATAGCAAAGTATTCGTAGTAACATATATTTGTTATTAACCTGCCATGTTCTGTATCAAAACATTCTCCATTTTCAATTTTATATAACCCACACTTGTAACAGTGATTTTGAGTTATTGAGTGTTACATTTTCTATAATTGTCTCTTATAATTGTGATATATATTTTTATAAGTGGGTTTTATTAGGCCGTTTCAATTAATTTCAGAAGTATTTCTTAATAAAATATTTTTTAAAATTTAGTAAAAACATAAAAAAAGAATAAAAAAACATGTAAAAAGAGTTGAATACAATTTTTTTTTTAAAATTAAAATTCGTTTTTTGTCGAAATTTGATGTATTCATTTTTTAATTTTGAACTTTTATTATTAACTTTAAACCTAAACTTATTGTGTTTTATTGTATTTTTATATTATTAATTAAAAATTATCGTTCTTCTTTTATATTTATATAAACTTTTTACATTTTTATAATCATTTTTAATTTAAAAACAATAATAATAATTAAATTAAATATTGTAAAATTAATCCTTTAAATGATGTTATGTTTAGTAATTCTTGAATTAGTTGAGTCAGTGTACTAACTTTTTTTATTAGATGAGTGAGTTCAGAGTTTGTTGTTATTAGTTGAGAGTGAGTTTTCATGTACTCTTTATATAAGTTATTGAAACTATGAATAAATGAGAGTATTTTGAGGCAAATCTAAGTCTTAAACTTATAGTTTACATTTGGTATAAGAGTAAATTAAAGTGATCCAAGAAAGAGAAGTTGAGTGATGACAAAATATTTACCAGGATTCCACATTTTGATGGTCACAATGACTATTGGAGTGAACTGATGGAAAACCTCTTGCGTGCTAAAGGTTTTTGGAATCTAGTGAAAGAGGGTTACACTGAACGAACATAAGCAATCGAAGTGATTGTAGCGCAGAAGAAGAATCTTTAGGCGTTCAAGATGAAGGACCCTCAAGTGAAGCACTACCGCTTCCACGCAATTGGACGGGTTGTGTTTGAGTATATATTGGATCACAAAATACCAAAAATCATTTGAAATTTGATGAAGAGAAAGTATGGAGGCAACAGAAGGGTGAAGTGGTCTCTTCTCCAGACCTTAAGAAATTATTTTGAGGTTATTGAAATGAAAAATGAAAAGAACATTGATGATTACTTTGGATGAGTAATATTTATCTCAAACAAGATGAGAAGCAACAAAGAAGACATGTCAGCTTCAAAGATTTTTGAGAAAGTACTTCGAACTCTGACTGACAAGTTCACATATGTGATGGTGTACATTGAATAGTCAAGAGACACAAAAAAGATAACTATTGACGAGCTGCAGAGTTCACTGTTCGTACATAAAAATAAATTCAAAAGATCAATCGTGAAGAAGATGATCAAGCTCTTAATGTTAGAGGCAGAGAATCATACTGAGATTGTGGCAGTGGCTGAGGTGATCATTCAACAAATAAACAATCGAGTGTTACAAATGCCATAAACTTGGACATTCACAAAATGAATGTCCAAATGGGAATGGAGCACACTTTACAAAGATTGAAGAAAATGATGAAGCTCTTCTCCTAGCATATGTGGAGCTTCAATGTACTAGAAGATAAGATGAGTGGTTTGTGGACTCTGGATATTTAAACCATATGTGTGGATAAAAAATTATGTTATCAAATTTAGACACTAGTTTCACACATAATGTCGAGCTTGGAAACAATAAAAAATTTATAGTAGGAATGGAGTGAAGAATATAATATTTAAGGGAATAAACTATGTGGTCAAGGATGTTTATTATAAACAAACCAGATATGAACAACCTCAAGTTCCATAATACCCAAGTAATTATAAGAGGAAGTATAGAACAGATATGGACAACATTCTTAGAACTCCATAACCAAATTCTTACCAGACGAGTGAATGATATAGACTGATTGATTCTAATATTGAAGAATCATCGCCGAAATAAATAGTTGACCAGATGACATATTATTATGAAAATAAAAATAATCATAAAAATTATAAATAATAGATTCTTTTTATGAAAATAGTTTTATGTCGTAAATCAGATAATTAATTATTTTATTCCAACGCATCAAGCTCGATTCACCATAATGATGTAATAATAATGTAATGAGTTTTGGCTTTTCTAGTCAGTTGATGTAGTATTTCGATTCAACCGGTAAAGATGGAAAGAAAACCAAAATAATTAACCTTTTGGTTTTAGTTTTTTTAGTTTGGGATCACATATTTTTAATTTTGGTTTAAATTTTTTCAATATTAAAATTATTTGGTTGTTATAACTTTTATTTGTTTTTAATTTATATTTATTGTTATAAATTTGGACATTTTAAAATAGAGTAATTGATATTTTATGTGGGATAAGCACGATGCTTTATTTTTAGACGAGTGGATCTTAATTCTGCCATGTTGCGGTTTTGGTTTTCACGGTTTTTTTTTAATTTTATATTTACTTTTAAAATATATTATACATACAACTACAAACAATTTAATTTAATTATTCAATATTAGTTAGAGAAAACCCTGAGGCTACTATTATTTTTATGTATTAAGATCTTAAATTTATAATATATAAATTAGTTTATCTGGAGTTAAATTAGTTGAAATTTAATATTAAATTAGTTTGTATGGAGTTGTTAATCTCCCATTTACTATTTTATATTAAAAGAAAGTAACTTAATATATTAAATAACGGTTAATTTATAAAAAGAATAAACCACATACCATTTACTTTTTATCAAAATATTAATTCATGTAAGCATCTAAAAGGAAAAATATTAATATATATTTTTATTGAAAAGATGTATGGATTCGAATTATTAATTAATAACGCCATATATGTAAAGTAAAAAATGTATACACTCTTTCTCATGAAGTTGTAGATGGCCCCTGGTTTAGGTTTAGGATTATTATGTCTTAAAATACTATCCAGTAGTTGTTACCTAACAATTTGCTTTTGTAGTCTATTATTTGACTTTTAACAAAGGTTTTATATTTAAAAATAGATAGTGTAAAACAATGGCATTATGTGCCACCATATAATAAGAGATAATAGGGAACACTAATATTTAGTAGTGTTAAAATATCTTATATTTTAGATGTTGTATATAATAACGTTTTATTAGATATATAGCACTGGGTGATAATTATTATATCCTTGCTCTTATTCTTCTGTTTATCAATAATAGCTCAAATTTTTTATCTATAAATATAAAAACAACTTTTTAAAAAGAAATGTAAACAATAAAAGTAAAAGAAAAACATAAATGATTAAAATAGTTATGTCATGCGGACGTGTAAAATTTCAAAAAATAGTAGTGTGTCTAGTAGACTATTAAATATCCCACCCTCCCATAAAATTAAAACCAGGATAGACCTAAATTATAAAATTATAGTACTTTTGTTTTAACTTCCCACGACTTCAGCGGATAATTGTTTTAGTTGTTCCAAAAAATTGTAATAAAATTAGTTTTCACAATGCCTCAGCAAGGGAGAGCTGAATTCTCAAATCAGCAATCCCTTACTGGACTCACGCCATCAGAATGTTAGAAATTATAAAATAAGTTTTGACTTATATTCTTTTAAATTTTTTGAAGTGATTAATGTATTTATATTAGTAAGATAGAACTATCATGTTAGAAATTTAATATAATAACTATTATTAGATAGTAGACCAGTATATATATAATATAAGTTTTAATATTAAAATTAGAAAATGTGTTAACATTCACGCATGTTAAGCAAATTCTGTATGGCGTTTGTATATAAGCCATCCCAAAACTCATTTATGTCTAAAAGACTAAAACCAAAACAACAACAAAACTAAAGTTAGTAGAAGTAGACAATATAATTTTATTTAAATTATAAAACAAAATATAAAAAATAAAAATAAATTAAAAAGATGCAAAATGTATCAAATAAACAATAAATCAAACGATACTTTCTTTTGGAGTTTATTTTAAAACATTAGACAAATGTGTGAGGAAAACGAGAGTAAATAAAAACAAAACCAAATAAATTGCGAGAACAATACAAACAAAAAAAGGAAAAAATGAATCATATATATATATATATATATATATATATATATATTCAACTTGAGATTAGTATGTAGATACACTTTACCTGCTGCTTCACGTACAAATTGCAAGAAAATAAACGTTGGTATCAATGACACTTTCATTAAATTCAACTTCAAATAAAGAAAACAAAAGATAACCCCTTCTCATGGATCATATCATATTAATCCTTTTGTCGAACAAATTTATATATTAATTTTTTTTGAGAAATATATGACATGTTGTCTATTCATCACTATATAAATGAAGTTTTAAAAACAGTAAATAAATGTCATATAAAAAGTTGTCTTGTTATCTACACTTCTATGTTTGTTTTCAGAAATGAGTTTGAAATTTCTGCCACAACCTGCACAAGCTATCAATTATGACCAAACAAAATTAAAAAAACTATATTGTTAAAGTTACTATAGAGACTTAATATCTTTGTTGTGGGGGTGGTAGTCAACTGAATTTTAAAACTTTTGATCTCAAACCAGAACGGGATCTTTATACCCATACATGCAAAAAAATTTAAAAAAAACTATATTGTTAAAGTTACTATAGAGACTTAAAATCTTTGTTGTGGGGGTGGTAGTCAACTGAATTTTAAAACTTTTGATCTCAAACCAGAATGGGATCTTTATACCCATACATGTTAAATAATTATTTGCTAATAATGTTGATTAGAAAATTTGTAAATATTACCATTTATTGCAGATAATTCAAAAATATTATTAAATGAACCTATAATTAAGTATATTTGTTAAATGATTATTTGCGTTGATCATTTTTAATTCTGTTATTGTTTTGTGTATATAAATGCTATATATATATATATATATATATATATATATATATATTTTTTGAGGTCGGGTTAAAAAAAACTAATAACTATTTATTTTATTTTTCGTATTATATATGTATCTTAATTTATATAAGAAAAACCTATATATTTCAAAATCCTTGTCCAATGCTAATGATCAACTATATTTTTAGCACATCTATTGTCTCTTAATTCTCACCAGATCAATACATATTTCTCTCTCCATTTTCACTCTAAATACGTGTATACATGTAAATCAAACCATCACCTACAACTTAGTTGATGTATTTAATACGCAAACAAACTCATCGCTGACAATATAGTAATGTATATGGTTGTTAGTGTACAACATATTTCGATGCAACCGCTGTACAACATATTCCGCTATAGCACGGTCCAGTTGGTTTTATTGGCCCCATTAGATAATTTTAAAACTAAAAATTGACAAAAGAACATTTCCTTAAAACCACATCTAATTAATAAAAAGGGATTTATACCAATTGGGTACAAAAACGTATTCAATTTACTAATAAGTTCAGCTTCAAATAAATTTTACCAATATCTATCAAAATATGATTTTATTTATTTATTAGGTCAAACTTAAATTTTAAATACAATTTTACCCTTAATGAATTTGGTAATATGACAAAGAAAGTTTGAGGAAAAAGAATTGATTTTGAAATTGGAGTTAAATATTTTAATTCGGGGATGTAATTGTTTTGTTTTTATAGATAATTGAATCTTTTTTAAATGGTTGGATCTATTTGTAAAATGGATCTGTTGGGGTATGCTTGGGTAAATAGAGACAAATTTTAGACCCATTACGTAAGTCTCCCAATTAAATATTACATTTATTTGGCCTTTCGCTTATCTAGATGGCCTTCTTTCTATTTCTCATGTCTTTATCCATTGTATTAAAATAATTAAAACCACAACCTATATTAAAAAAAGTTAAAACCTAACTATAATGGATTTTTAAAAATTCAAAACTATCCATGTTACTCGTTTAAGAAATATAGTTCTTCTAAATTTAAAAAGTATAGGTTTATCATCAAATTTAAATTTACAACTATATTTTTAATAATTGAATTGGTTATAATTTTTTTTGTTAGAATTAGGTTTTTTTCATTCGTATCTAAATTTCGGTGAAACCCACCTCACATATGAAAAAATTAACATTCTTCGAATGCTTATACCGGTAGAGAGAGAGAGTAAAATCCTGATGATGACTTACATGATAAGACGGCTGTTTAGAAGTTTTACTACATAAAGTATGTAACATGTTTTTATTTATTAAAATTATTCTTTATAGAAACTCTAACTTTTTGCCAACATTCATCACACATTGTAAGTGTGTCTGGGTTAGAGGTGTCTAATGGTTCAGGAACCACGGTTCAAAGATGACAACCTGCTTAAGAATTGGCGGTTTACCTGTGAAACTGGCCCATTAGGACTGCAACCTGGCAGGACCGCAACCCGCCAGGACCGCAACCCGCCAGGACCGCATAAGGAGCAACCCGCCAGCACCGCAACCTGGCAGGACTGCAACCCGGCAAGACTGCAACCCAGCAGGACTGCAACCTGGCAGGACTGCGAAACCACGGTTTATTTGTAAAAAATCGGCGGTTTATTGGTAAATACTATGCTGATTTTATTTATTTTATAACCAAAATGTTATATTTAAAAAATATTGAGATATTGCATATTATTATAGAATTATTATTACATTTTTGTTAATATTAAATTGTTTTGGTTATTAATATTTTAAGTGTTGTAATTATTATATAGTCCAAAATTTTAAATATTACTTATGTTATTATCACATTTTGAATATTATTATTATGTTATTAGATCTAATACAAACGAAAACTATATCTTATCATGTTAAAATATTACAAATTCTATGGTTATAATTTTAATATTACATTTTGATTACTATTGTGATTTGGTTATAAATTTTACAAGTGTTTGTTATTATTTTTTAAACCAAAATTAGATCTTATGAAGTTATAAGTATTTCATAATACAGTTGTTGTTGTTATAATAAAAGGTAAAGTCATTTTTGGATAATTTAGCCGTTCACAGTTTATACTCGTGCGGGCCAGGAGTTGTACAAATGTTTTCAAATTACAATACAAAATAACAAAAAACTATTACAAACATCATTCATCTCCAGCTTCGTCTTCTTCGTAAGTAAAATCTTCGTCGTCATTTTCGTTTTCTTCCGCAATTTATTGTTCAAGTATCTCTTCGTAATCATCCGGATAATCTTCGAAGATGTCGTCTACGTTCACTTTGTCTCTGAACTCTATGTCTTGCATACTTTTATCCGCCGCTGTCCAGTCCTTAACTGCCACAAGCACTCCAAGTGTTTTTCCCGTCAATCTTGTTCTCTTAGTCGTGTATTGCAACCTCGCTTGGCTGAAAGCACACTCACTTGCAACTGTAGACATAGGTATAGCATAAATCTCTTTAACAATCCTGCAAAGAATATGAAACTCTTCAGTTTTGGTACCCCACCATCTTATGATATCTTCAATACCTTGGTGGGGATAATTCGTATAATCAAACCTAGTGCTCCAATATCTATACAGCTCATTATCAGATTGAGGGGTTTCTGTAACATTGTTTCGTAACATTGCCAATTGAACATAGTTAGTATATCTCCCTCTACCCCTATTGTTACCACTCCTTACATTTGTAGATGTATTTGATCTATATCTTGCAGCATACTTATCATAGATATTATACAAACTATCATATATACCGCTAATATACCCTTCAGGGTCAATTGGTTCGGTCGGTGGTTTATCTGTAGGAAACCGTACAGACTTATAAAAGCATCTAACTAGCAATTCAAATTGTTCTTTTCGTGAAAAAGGATCTAAAAGGCAAGCAAATGAATAACTATCAGGGATTGGATGAAAATACTTTGTGAACTTATATTCCATTCCAGGCACCATGTCTACGCATGCATAATGTGATCTAAATTCATCCATATGCATGGCAAGATTAGCAATCATGAAAAGGGCCAAATGAGCATTAGGTTGATTTTGTGAAGAAAAGGTTAGGGTGTTTTCTTTAAAAAGTTTTAAAAATCTTAACATGTGTGCACAAAATTTCCAATGATCTGGTTCAATTGGTGTTTCACGATATGCATTATAAAGCGTCGTAATCTCTTCTTTAAAAACATGCGCACGTGCAAGCATTGTGTAAGTAGAATTCCATCTAGTTTCGACATCTAATAAAAGTTTCTTATATTTTTTCCCATTTGAAGTAACAAGTGTTTTAAAAGCTCTTTTTTTAGCAGTGGATGTCGAGCAAAATAGGATCCCATTTTTTATAGGGGTAATATAATCACCCTGAACCATACGTATTCCTTCTTTCGCAATTACTTGAAGTACGTGGCATAAACATTTGTTGTGAAACAATTTTGGAAAATGGGGATTGCAATCTTGTATAAGCAATTGTATAGCACTAATATTAGAAGATGCATTATCCAACGAAATAGACATAATCTTGTTTTTAATGCCATAAACATTCATGCATTCAATCATACTCTCCCTAATTATTTGTGCGTTATGCTTCCCAATTGATTCAAACCATATAATTCTCCTTTGGAGGACCCATTGGGCGTCCATCCAATGGAGGGTAACACATATCATATCTAAATCAGTAAAAGTAGCTATGTCAGTAGTAATCGAAACATTCCATGGCAAAGTCTGCATAGTTTGAATAATCTCTTTTTTTCTTTGTAAATAATATTTAAAGGCTAGCGATCTCAAAGAGGTACGTGGAATGTGTGTTGCCTGTGGGTTTACCCCAGCTTGCATCCAATTTTCGTATCTCCAAGAATCCCCAAAACTCAATGGTTGTAAACTACCGACTGCATAAATCATTATTTCTTCCCTATTCGTATCGTGGTTAAACTCAAAAGGAAGACCTGTTTGAGGGTTCGTGCAAACATTAGTTGGGTTAGGTTTTGTAGGATCATATACTGAATGTTTCATTAAATGTTTTACCATAGTGCTAGTGCCTATATTTCTAGATCCACTTACGTGAAGATAAGTTTTTTTGCACACGTTACAAATACAAGACAAACCATCTTCTGATAGATGGTAGTGTTTCCAAATCCAAGATGTTTTCTTACGAGATCTCCCCCCACTAGTACTTCCACCACCACTTTCGTGGGAGGAGAGTGTGTCAATGTGAGGGAATTCTGGAGAAAAATCATCCATGGTATTGAGATCCACATTAGATGGTTGGTTTATCCCAGTATTTCTACGTTTTGAAGTCATTTTAAAACTAATAACAGTTTTTTTTTAAATATGCAATAAAATACAAATAATAAAATCTAAATTTAGACTAATAACAAGATATAACAACTAAATTTAGACTAATAACAAGATAGAACAACTAAATTTAGACTAATAACAACTAAGAAACAATTTGCGGAAAAACAAAAATCAAACAATTTCGAAAGTAGGAGTAGAATATGTAAAATAAGTAATTGTAGTTTTCTAGAACTTTTCGAACAAATAGATAGATTTAGAGAGAAGTAGAGAGTTGTTTGAGAGGTGTGAGTATTGGTGTTGGGGTCTCCTCTATTTATAGGGGAGACCCAAAAAAAAACTGAAAAAACAAAAAAAAAAATTTGCCCGGACCATCCGGATGGGCGTCCGGATGGTCCGGGACAAAGGTCCGGGGCATCCGGACGGTTTCGCCCGGACGCCCGAACAGGCAGTTCGGACCATCCGGATATCGATCCGGATGGTCCGGTTGGAACCGGGGAATCCGGACGGTTCGCCCGGATGCCCCGGATGACCAACGGCTAGTTCGTTTGAACTAGCCGTTGGCGCGGACCATCCGGATGCTAGGCCGGATGGTCCGTTTGATGAGGTCATGCTGACGTCATCAAACGGCTAGTAGGAGAAAAAAAAAACCCTATAAATACTACATACATCCTCCTATATTTTTCACTCCAACTCCACTACAAATCTCTCCCCTCTCTCCCTCTCCACTACAAATCTATCCCCTCTCTCTACTACACTTCTCTAAAAAAAATTATATTTTTCAAACTCTATTTAAATTTCAGGTTTCGCAAATGTCTTCAAAAAGAAAAAAGAATGCTCGTAAAGGTGGATGTAGTGAACCAACCCCTTCCGAATTGAGAGAGGTGGAACATATGTTGTTTCAATCCATGGAGCGGGAGGTAACGGAGAGCGAGACTATCGAACATCGCCCCGAGGGGGAGATCGCATCCGTAGTAATCAGCAAGGAGGTCGAGGTGTAACAAAAATTTGGCCCGGTATGTTTCTGGACTACGAGGAACTGATCCAAATAGAGGGTATGCAAAAAAAATTCAAACTTATTGAACCTACTAATGGCCTAGGTTGGATGACACTAGCTACATTCAAATGTGATTGGTATATAGAACTAGTGCGAAGGTTTTATGCCACAGCTAGATTAATCGAAAATGATCCAAGAGGTTTAGGAATGAATTGTTTCATTAATGGTAAAGAGTATAGTTTTTTTGAAACTGATTTCGGAGATTTTTTTCCCGTTCCAACCCATGATATGTATACCGGTAATAAATTACCTACTATTAGTTATCGCCCTACGATCTGGAGTGATGATTGGCCTTTGTCTTACGAAGAAGCAATAGAGATTTTTACTTGTGCTGGTGCGGAAGCTCCGAAAATTAGCGGTAAATTTCGAGCCATGCGGGGTAATTTGGATGGTATTGGGAAATTAGCTTTGAAATTGGTAAATAGTATATTTCTTCCCCCTAGTAATAATGATTCGCAGCTTTCATATATTCAAACATTTGTTACTGCTTTTATCATTCGAAATCAGGGAATAATTAATTTACCTAGCTTGATGATTCGAAATATGGTTACGAGGTGTGGTACGGATAAACTACCTTATGGGATGATATTGAGTAAAGTGCTTGTTTCGAAAGGAGCTGATATGAGTATGTACACTCCGGTGAATGTGAGGCCGACTAGTGCTATAGGTAGAAACTCTTTGCGTTTGCAGGAAATATACTCTTAGGATGGAGAGTTGATTTCGAAATTGGAGGCATGGAACAACCATAGACAATACTTGAATCAGATATATACTGCGAACGGTCTTACAAAACCGCCAAATCCACCTACTCAGTATCAAGTTGAGGCTGCAGCGTCTTTCGATCTAAATGCTAGTGCTTCTTCTGGAGTACCGCCACAACAAATACGAACCGAACGCGAATTTGCTGAGTTTGCACATACTCAACAAAAGGAATGGCATGATGATTTTACAAAATGGCAAGGTGAATTTCAAAATTGGCAGGGGGGGGGGGGTAAATGACCACCTTAGCCAGATACAGCAGTGGCAAGTAGGGGTGAATGATCAACTTGGTCACCTCCAGCAGTGGCATGGTCAATACGAGCAGTGGCATGGTCAATACGAGCAGTGGCATCATGGACAATATCAATGGAATGAGCGATTTGCAAACTCTCAAGCCCAACAGTCGGAGTATATGCGACAGATGATGGAGAACATGCATTTGCAAGGTCAACCACCTAACAACAACAACAACAACGATGAATCTCCTTAGTTTTTCGCATTTGATTTTCATTATCGTTGTAATGTTTATCTTTTTTATTTGATTGAACAACTATGTTACTTGTTTGGTTTTTTTTTTAATGAATTGTTTGTTTTGCTTCTATTTTTTATTAAATGTTATTTAAATCACTTACCTAGCTTTCAATTTTTATTTTGTTCTTTACAATTTACAAGTAATTTATGTTTATGCATATAAACTTCTAATATTGAATAGTTCGAAAATACAATAAACTATATAATTCATCTAACCATAAACACTTCAAGCTTGAAAGAATCTAAAGAATCACCTAATAATTTAAAATTTTAATACAATTATATGTCTAATAGGTATATATTATTTAATAGTAATATATTATTCAAACGTATCAAAATCAAATTACAATTATTTTTTTAGAATGTAATTGATGATTATAAAATTTCGATTAAAATGATAACATATTTAAATTAAAATACATGAAATAGAATAATTAACTCAATTATTGAAATTAGATTCAATTAAACACTTACAAATTAATTTTAAATAACATTATAAAATATTCTGATAAACGGTTCTTAAATGGTTAAATGGTTTGACTGAAGGTTTGAACTGGTAAACGGTGCTTAAATGGTTCGTCTGGTGGTTTGAACTGGCGGTTTAAATGTGAAACTGGCCCATTAGAACTGCAATCTGGCAGGACCGCAACCCGCCAGGACCGCATAAGGAGCAACCCGGCAGGACCGCAACCCGGCAGGACCGCAACCCGGCAGGACTGCAACCCGACAGGACTGCAACCCGTGGTTCTCATTTAAACGGTGCGGGTTGGTGCTGGTTCAACCCGTTTGACACCTCTAGTCTTGGCTGTAATAATTTTTATAATGTTTAAGAATTATATTTTAAACTTACGAGATTATTTTTATTAATGTCTATGATGTGAGCTATAAATTCCAAAACTGTACGAGGTTAATACCGGTAACGGTAACGACAAACAGTTATTATCAAAATCACTATTTGCATCTAATTTAACGAATTATCTACGTGTTTTTCAACCAGCAGATAGATATAGTTCTTTTGAATAAGTACAGGAAAAAATACAAAAAAAATTCGAATAGATACCATAATCCAAACAAAACATATTTTCAACAAAACAAAAACCTGCATGTATTATTTGGCCGAAAAGCTTTAACTTTTCAAAAATAGAAAAAAAATTTAAAAAAATTAATTTAAACAGGATGTTTCATCTTTAACTTTTCATATACGAAAGAATTGAAAACTTTATTCAAAATTCAACTTCGGTTTAGTTTGAATTATTTTGGTTGTTTAAAAAAAACTTAGCTGATATATTTCTATCCAATATCCAACTTTATTTTTATTATTATTTAATACTCATTTCAACTATCTATTTCACTATCCCACACTTAATACCCAAGCTTTTTTTAATGGGTCATGCTATATATATCTAATTCATGTTTAAATATACCCTTGAATATACCCAAAGGTGATCTAAGTATACCCATTTTTTTTCAAAAATAACATTTTCTAGGTATATAAGCCAATTTTTGTTTTTTACTAACTTCCATCCACAACATTTTTCCTCACACTTTCTCTCACTTCCCTCACTTCTCTCACTTCTCTCTAACTCTCACACTCAAACACTCTCACTTCTCTCTCAATTTTTCCGGCGAGCCACCACCACCACTCCTCCTCCTCATCCTTCATCATGGTGAAGAACAAAATCCCCCAACACCACCTACGTAAGTACCCTAACCTAAATTTGTTTGTTAATTTTGTTAGTTTTAGGTATGAATTTTAGATTTATGTTAGATTTATGGTTGAATTTAGGATTTAGGTTAGATTTAGGGGTCTAATTAGCTAAATTATTAAAGTTTATTGACCAGTTTCCAGCCAAGTTGTCGGCTGGAAAATGGCCGGCATAGGGCACCGGTGGTGCGCCTTGGGCAGCACAATCGGTGCGTATGCCCAGTACCGGCCGTACTGGGCATACGCACCGATGGTGATGCCCAAGGCGCACCATCGGTGCGAGCAGTTGTGCCGCTCGGTACACCTGCTGTGTACCAAGCGGCACAGGCACCTGTGTCGCTCGGTACTAGGTACCCGTGCCGAGCGGCACAGGCGCCCGCGCCGCTCGGTACGAATTGCTGCGTACCTATGGTGCGCAATTTTTTTTTGAAAAAAATTGTTGAATTTGTGTTTCAAAGGTTTTACTTTTGCATTTTAAAAAAAAATTAAAATGTATAAGAAATTACTTTCTATAGTTAGCTCGGTTGCGAATTAGAGTGGTGATATTTTTAATTTTGTGGGTTACATCATATGTTACTGTTATTAATTTCGTGATTTGTTTTGTATTTTTGTAGGTCAGACGTGGTAGAGGAGCGACGTTTTCCTCGATCTAAAGCGTATCCCCTGGGTCACGAACGCCACCCCTAGGGAAGAGTCTAAATACTGTACGGGCCGTCGAGGATGAGCGGGTCCGCGATGCCAAGCGCGGACGAGAGTTACTTGAGGACCCTAAGACTATTCGTCTTAGGGAGGAGGAGGACAGAATAAGGAGTGATCGGTCTTTGCGCTGAATCAATCATGGGAAGAGGAAGGAAAAATCCACAGAACACCTCCCACTGCTAGTGATCCACCACCTCCCTCTCCCGCTCGCAGAGGTCCGTCCCCTGCGCATACTAGTACACATCCACCACCTGTTAGTGACAGGGTGGATGCCACTGGGGACCCTGAGCAGCACACCATCGATGAGGAGCATATCGATGCGATCCACACAGAGGAGCAGCGGAAGACGTTTGCATTTCTCAAATGCAACAAGATACCTCTATTTCCTGACTACAAGGAGCACGAGGCGTACCACGTCTTCATTATGACAGGTAAGTACCAAACTATTAAACGTCTAGTCTAAGGTTTTACTATTACTATGTTCTGACTTAGTTTTTTATTTACAGGATCGCACTACATTAGGCATACAGGCACATTATAATGTGCTTCGTATGTGGGACCTCAATGCTCAGCCAGAGGTGCAGCGACATTTGGCGCAGACTCCTTTCGGTCCTCTTATAGCCCACTTGCCTCAGTACTTCACGCACTCCGTGCTTGATGAGGTTTTTGTTGAGCGTTGGCATTAGGAGATCAACATGTTCCATTTCTCATTTAGGGAGATGACGATTACCCTCGACGATGTCAGCTGCATTACAGGTCTCCCTGTAGTTGGTCGGATCCTGGATGTAGTCACGGCTCCACGTGATGAGGCATACAGCTACTATGCTAGTATGTTAGGTTTGACAGTGGATGAGGTCCGCGCAGAGATACAATCCACCAGAGGCGTTGGCTTCAAGATCAAGTGGCTGCGGAAGACTTTTACTAGGGGTCGCTACATTGAGGAGACTGATGTTGAGACTATCCGCCAGGTATCACGAGCATACCTTATGTTCTTATTTGGTTGCACTATTTTTGCGGATACTAGTCAGAAAAGCGTCAAGGCTGACTACTTGTACGGGTTGGCGAATATGGATTCTGGGTTGTGGGACATCACATGAGGTACGAGTGCATTGGCATTCATTTTCCGTGGTCTGGGTGATGCTTCGAAAGCATCGAAGCATAACCTTTATGGATTTGTAGCTATGCTTGATTGCTGGATTTATGACCACTTCCCCACGTTTAGAGCCTCAGAGAATGCAGACCACGTAGCGAGGCAGCCTAGGATTGTGAAGTGGCTACCGAAGCTGATTGTTGGGCAAAACATCCGCCCCAAATCGGTTGTTCGTACTCTCCTTGCAGATCAGAAGGAGACAGATGTAAGTGTTTAAATTTTATCAGTCATGAACATTTTAATATTAAATTTTATTTTTTAAAATAGTCTAAGTGTTTTATTGTTTTGGAACAGGTCATATTTGAGCCATATCAGGACATTAGAGTCTAGTTCCCCGTGCAGGAGATCCGCACCATCGTTTATCCTTTGAGGATGATGAGCACGGTCGAGGGCTACATGCCTGATCGGGTTATGCGCCAGTTTGGACGGGTTCAGGATGAGCCCGAACTCCCACTTGTACTCCGACCGGGTTACAAGAAAGGATATTTAGCGAGGTACACGTGGCGAGAGAGCGCATGGCTAGATTGGCGTCAGCACTTGCTTTCTGAGGATCGGTTGACCATTACCATTGCCACATATAGACAGTCTACGACGAACACCTACTGGAGGTACCTGGCTGAGTATGGTTGGCATACTATTACTCCAGCACCACGTACTACGTTTGACAGATTGCTAGACGATGTTCGCACGATTGTTACCATGCATGTAGAGCGTGGGGAAGCGGGTGCGCTTAGGTGGAGAGATCAAGTCCTGCAGCTCTTCTCTCCTTGGTTGTTTGTCCTCATTATTGGACTTGTTTTAGCTTTGTCGTGATATTTCTTTTTCGTGGACTTTTTAGTTGTTTATCCATTCGTAGGATTTGTTAAACTATCATATTTTGTATTATGACATCTACTGTGTTATTTCTATTGTTTCTTTCAGATTTGTGAAACTTAATTTGAATTCTTAATTACAATTTAGATTCCGCAAATGAACATAAATCGCACCATTCTTACAATCAAACCTTTAAAACATAACAATAATTTAACAAAATTCATCAACAGTTATAAAAAAAACACCATAAAACCCACTCCAATCGACGCCATACGGCTTACTTTTTTACACCAAAACAAAAAAATTCCAAAAAATTACAAGTTATTGTGCACCATTGGTACGCATTCAGTAGTACCTATGGTACACACTACTGCGTACCAATAGTACAACAGTGTGTGCACCATGGGTACTGTAGAAGGCATACCCATGGTGCGTTGTACCATCGGTAAAAGGGGCATGTACCGATGGTACCACCCCCTTTTACCGATGGTACCATGCACCGGTCGGCATGCCATGTACCGGCCGGTGCATGGCACCATCGGTACACAGCAGTGTGCACCGATGGTACATCACACTGTGTACCTATGGTGCAACTTTCGTGCACCATAGGTACACAGTGTGGTGTAGCATCGGTACACTCGACTGTGCACCATAGGTACACTACACTGTGCACCATAGGTACACAGTAGACAATACCTATGGTGCGCAATTGAAACTTGGAATTTTTTCCCGGTTTTTTTTCCCGCGTTTTCTATTTTTGCTCTCTTATATTCCCGCCAAATTAACCTTTCATTTTTCTATTTAAAGAAGTCTATCTTACAACACCAAACACAAAAAACTCTCCTTCAAACATAGTTGAGGTCTTTGTTAATGGGTTGGAGTGTGTTTGATGATGCTCATCTACTCAAGGCTGCAAAAGCTGTGAAGTTCAAACGGCCGGACGATAATACCGATGAGTTCTTTGATGAAGTTTTGTGTATGATGTATTTCATGTACGCCGAAATGTCTACGTCTAGACAAATGCCTTAATCTCGTACTCGTGAGGAGGTAGCCACGAGGTACAAGTGTATAACTAGTGGACCGATGTTCTTGGTGTTTAACGAGCCCCCAGAAGTTAGGAATGAAGCATTCGACTCCTTCGGTTTAATGATCACAGACTATTTGTCTTTAGAAATGGCAGAATACGTTCATTCTCAAATTGCCATGAAGGAGGAAACAGTGCGTATTCTCAGCGACAATGGAGGCTACGATTTTGACTAACTGTATTCTCAATCTCAAGTAATCTACTCATGTTTGTGCGATATTGTTGTTGTTTGTTTGTAACGTTTGATATTAAGTTATGAAATGATCAGTTGCTTATCGTTATAAGTTGGTAAATTTCATGAACTACGGTAAAATAACGAAAGTACAAAACGTTATGATAAAGTAAACAAAGGTCTAAACAACATAAATCAGTCCAAAAGACATAAAGCGACCAAAAGACATAAATGTGTTCGAAACATGAACATAAATCCGACCAATAGATATAAATCGACTACCAAAATTCATCCAGATTAGTTACATTTGGGAATGAACAAACTGGCTTTCTCCCTTCGAGTTCCGTGTATTTCTTGCAGCGACCAACTATTGGTAGCTCCCAATGCATAGCCTCTTGACTCTTCAACTTCTGCCACGTAGGATGTATGCGTGCGCAAGGGCATAAGGGCTTGATTGATAGCTGTTTAATACTAATTAAATTAGAACCAATGATTGAGTAATATAGTTGTAAGTAAAAACATAGCCATAAATCGAATGACTTACATTGACAAAGTGGTTAGTATCAACGAATCCAAACCCAATCTCACATCTTTGGGCCATAATGGGGGGTTTACCGCGCAGAGGTAAAAAAGTATGACTACAGTTGTGAGACCCCACGAGTGACACAAAAATGAACAATGCATTCGAACTTGGTTGCAATCGCAATCCCCATTTCAGGCATTTTCATCCAATATTTGGGTGATGCTGGTGTCTCGTAGTAGTTTATATTTTCTGCAACCTTCAGGTAACCTCTTTACCGTTATAAATCTTGATGTATGTGTCGTAGTTTCCATGAGTTCATCATATATTGCCTTCTGAACACCTCGCCAACCTTCTTCATGACCATACAACCTAAATGAAACTGCTATATATCCACAATGACCATCTGCCTTAACATCATTTATACCCGATATAAAAGGGTTGAAGTGAATCGGAAACCAACGCAAAAAAACTTTCGGGTCATGTAGTAGTTATGTGACTCGATCAATGGACGCTTGTACGATGTTGCTAGCGCGCGAGGCAATGGAAGAACTACGGGTACGAGGTACTTTAGGCACATCTGCCTGAATCATATTTACACTACCAACTGCTTTACCCTTTTTAACTTTTGGTGGTTTTAAAGAGTTCATTACTGAGTCATGACTAGCTTTATTCTCATCTAGCTCGTGTTCCCATTGGCATTTGTCCCGTTTAGTGGATGATTTATCGACGACTAACTTTCTTTTCACTTGTGGGCGGCCTCAGTGTTTTTGCTTCTTCAATGGCTCTAGCAATGCCGATGTTTGAGGATAAACAACTTCAAACCATTTCTTGTAAATTTGTTTTATACGGCTTTCATATTTTCTCTCCATAACATCAGTTACTAGCTTTAGCAGCTCATCTTTGAGAATTTCCATGGTCGTACGGAATGAACGAGGCATTATTTCTAACCTTGTCCAGTGGATGTGAAAAGCATCTAGAGAGGCAGAAATTCCATCTTTACGCCACTTGCGGACCTGGTGATAGCAAGGTATACCATGGGTAGATTTTATAGCGCATATACAGACGCCTTTATCTTTAACATCCGACCCATCTTGAATAGCGACCATATTGCTATCTTCGGCCTTCTCTACTTCGTTGAAAAATAGTTCTAACGCCATATGGGAAACCTTGCCTCGAATTTCATCAAAAAGTTTATCCTCGAACTTATGCAATCCTATGTAACGACTCTTCTCGAACGACGACCTAATGGCAGCATGTTAAATTTCAAAAAGCGAAGGAACCCTCCCCCAAAATAACTCGAAGTTTAATATTCTTGTATGTATGTAACGCTTTAGGTTAGAATGTGCACTCTCGACACGGTTAGTCGTGCAATGTCCCAAATGCAAGTTATTGTTCGTCTTCCAAACAACGAATTTGTCCATGTATTTATCGAGCCACGATTTTTTAGTGTATTCAATTGAAAGAAGGTAATCTTTGTACTCCAATAGCATGTCCCATCGGGCGTGATCGAATTCAATATCTAATGCTGCATACGCAATGTTCTTCCAAGCAGAAACAAATTTCGCATGATCACTTTTCTCGAGGAAGTATTTTCTTGTTTTCCCTTGAACATTGTGTGCTATGTGCCATCGACATAACATATGCGTTGTCTCTGGGAATACAACTTCTATGGCGTTCATCAACGCTAAATCTCTGTCGGTTAGGATGACCCGAGGTTCTTTAATTTCGTGAACGGAAATCAACGACTTCAAACACTCTAACACCCATTTTAAGTTGTTTAACTTCTCACCGGACATGAAGGCAAATGCCGCACAGAAATTCAATCCGGTACATGTCACACCCACTATCTCGAACAATGGCATACCATATCGTATGACTTTATATATACTATCCATAATCAAAACTGTTGGAAATGTCCGCAAAAGGTCAACACTGACTGGATGGGCAAAAAACAAATCTGTAATGATTTCTCCGTCGTCTTCACCAGATTTATACCATTCATAATAATTATGTGACTTAAGCTCCCCCAACAAGAACGGGAGTTGTGACCTACCCGCCTTTTTTAAAACCCTACTTTTCTATCGTGCATTATAGATCGTCCGCATGGTAGAAACATTATCTTCGTTCAACTTCTTAACACCATTCAGTATATCTCTGGGGTTAGTACCAATGTAGGTCGCTCATTCAACATATTCCATCTCTTCATCATTCAAACGGCCAGCAAAAGAATGACCATCTAGATGTAATGAAGTCTCATGGTTATGAATACAACATTTCACTTCTAACTTCCATTGATCTGGTTCAACCATTAACCCGAGAAGCTGAAATGGGCAGTCAATCTTTTTCGTTCCTGTAGACTTCCGTTTACGGTCTTTTTCTGCAACTCTTGGAGTATATTTCCGCTCCCTCTCTCACACTGAAAATACATCCTCGGACTTTTTCTATTATTTACTTTGTCGCGCCGACTTATGTTGATAACCATACCATAGAATTTTCATGTCTTCGTAACCCTTTTCACTAACGCGTCGTGTGTGTAGAACTCGGTAGTGAAGAACAAATGACTGTAGTCAGTAGCGGAAGGTGCCTCAGTCCCACTGGCGACATCCGTCCCCTGTTACACAACAACAAACCACAATAAGCATTCAGGTATAGTTAAAAAACGAAAAAAAAAACTTTGATTTTTTTCGAAAAATCTGCGCCAACCCAAGGTTAAGAGGCCTAAAACCGGTGGTTCTAGGACTTAGAACCGGCTGGACACGACCAGGTGCACCACCGGTGCTGAGGCCATGAACCGGTGGTGCTGGGGCCTCAGAACAGAGCGGACTGAGGACCCTGCACCACCGGTTCATGGCCTCAGCATCGATGGTGCTTAGGCTTCGGTACCGACCGTCAGGTGGCCCTTGCACCATCGGTTCTAGGCGATGGAACCGATGGTTCGTAGGTGACGCACGGCCGGTTCAAAGGCCAAGAACCGGCCGTGCGTCACCTACACGCCACCGGTTCCATGGCCTGGAACCGATGGTGCAACGGCCACCAGCAATTTTTTTACCTTCTCCTCCGGCGCTGGGTGCTTCTCCGGCGACGGTGGCGGCTTCTCCGACGACTCCAACTCTTTTTCCGGCAAAATTTCATCATCCCTTTTTTCCGGCCACATCAACTCCTCCACACTGATCCCTAGTTCTGCTTCTGTCATGATCGATTTTGTGTTTTAGGTTGAATGTTCTTGATTTTGTTATGAAGTTTGAAGTTGGTTTCAAAAAATTTAAGAAAACTATACTATTTGGATAATAAATTAAGTAAAGAAGAATGTTTGTTTGCATATATATAGCGAAATAGGTTATTTGGTGAATTGGGTATACTCAGGATACACTTAGTAGTTTTTTTTACTTAATGGCAGTTTGGATATTAATTTTCTTGTCGAGGGTAAAAAGGTCAAAAAAAGTCAAACGAAAATCAAAGTATGATTTTGGGTATACTTAAACCTGAATTGGGTATATATAGCCATACCCTTTTTTAATACTCTAAATACCCTCTACCAACTATATAAATCAAAAATTCTGTTTTATTCCTCCTTTCTAGCTTTTAAACATTTGAAAATAACAAGCTTCTAGCCACTTTAACCCTACCGCCAACAAAAACCACCAAGAAACCACCCAGAAACCTCATTTTCAGGTGATTGGCGAGTTTAAAGTCACTATATTTATGTAATATCTATATAAAATGCATCTAACTACTGTTTTTTAGGTTATACTAAGAAACGGGATGTTCATCGGTGTTTTAGGTGCTTTGTTTCTTTTCATTCTACTGGTTTTTGTAAGTATCGGTGACTAACTACTTGTTTTGTGGTATTTCTTGATTTTCGGGTTAAACCATATTTTTGTACAAATTTTTGGGCTTGTATAACCTACGTGAGTGTGATTCCAGGTTTAGAAAAATAAATTCTATAGAAACGAATGTTCATTAGGAAAATTCAACAATATAATCGTTGTTTAATAAGTGGTATACTTTTTTTAGTGTACTAGGATAGTTTTTGGGCTTGAAACAATATATAGATTCGGTGTTATTGTTGTTCAAGCATGCCTGGTAGAGGATCCGAGTTTTTTCGATGAGGATGTGAATTTTTTGGGTTTTTAACATGTAGATGATGCAAGTTGTATGTTTTATATTTTATGTATGAGCATGTGAGTTTCTTGTACTTTACCCATGTGAGTTGTATTGCTGATTAAATTGGAACCTGCGAGTTGTGTAATATTAACAATGCGAGTTGTGTACATTATATTAAGAAATTGAGAATTCCATTGATGACATTTGCTATTGCGAGTTGTATTATTAATTACAAAAGAACTAAGAGTTGTACATTATTACGTGTTCTTTGTATTATTCACGATGCGAGTTGTGTACATTATATTGAGAAAGAGAGAGTTGCATTTGATAATATTTGATATTGTGAGTTGTCTTACTAATTAAAATAGAACGAGAGCTGTACATTATTGTGTGTTCTTTGTCTATTAATAGCAGTGTGAGTTGTGTACATTATATTAAGAAAGTGAGATTTGCACTGATAACGTTGATAATGCGAGTTGTTCAATTAGAGTACTTAGAGTTTTGTTCATTTACCATTTTGCGAGTTGTATTTAATACTAACTTACCTGGGTATCAAACTTAGTGACAAAGTCACATTTTTGAAATCTGATGGGCGCGTCGAAATCTTCGATTTGATTACCCAGATTCGACCTGTAGAGCCTTCGAAAACCAGTTTTAATATTTTAGCGTTATTTATTTTATTTTAAAACATTTATGTAATTTTCCTTATTTGAAATTAGGGTTTTGGGTCATGCTATATAAAACATCCTATACCCTATTTTGCCGTTAGACTTTGATTAATTGAATTTTGAGAATTATTATTCTGAGTCTCCTTATTTCTCTAACCTAGGGTTATGGTTTTATCGTTGTCTGTTTTTTCTATTTCCGCTTCGCTACCATGTTGGTATCAGAGCCTAACAATTCCTGCTACGCAGATACAAGAATCATGTTTCGGGTACCTCTTGATTTGAATGCTAAAATAGAGAACGACATCTTCCAGTATACTTGCACTATTGGAGGAAGAATTTGCAAATTTGTAATTGATTCAGATATCTATGAGAATCTGATTTCATCCTCTCCTCGTTGACTAGAATTCGTCCTCGAATTCACAGCACCATCACCATCAAGAACCTAAATTATTTATTTTATTTTATTCAATCGTTACATTGGGAATTATAATTGTTGATCTTATTGGAATAAGATAATTCTTCTCGAGTGTTCCTTATTCGAAGTCACATTGAAGCCATCCAGTTGAAGGAAAAAAATAGTTTTGAAAACCTTTTCATACCCTGAAGACAACATCCCCATGTCCAGTTGATGAAAAAAATGGTTTTGAAAACCTCTTCATAGCCTGAGACAGCATCTCGATAAGCAATGTTTACCTTGATTCGACAATTGGTAGCCAATTTAAACTCTTTCAGTAACCGGTCAATATGATCGTCATTGAAACACCTAGTGTGTCTCCCGCATACCAAACGATTTTTGAGATCTTCATGGCCGTATGTTGTTCTCTCCTTTAGACCTTAAATCAGATGAAATCAAGATTCAGAAGCATGCTTGCCCCGTAG
This sequence comes from Limnanthes douglasii subsp. nivea, assembly GCA_036936605.1. Taxonomy (NCBI): domain Eukaryota; kingdom Viridiplantae; phylum Streptophyta; class Magnoliopsida; order Brassicales; family Limnanthaceae; genus Limnanthes; species Limnanthes douglasii. The sequence continues at coordinate 341,888,054 of JAUPFV010000001.1, forward strand.
CACGAACTGAGGCTCTGATACCAAACTGATGACGCGGCGGAAACAGAAGAAGAAACAACGATAGATGAAACCCTAATTCAAGGGTAACATGATGAAACCCTAATCTAAGGGTAACAAAGATTGAAATTTTCAGAGATAAAAATATATTATTCTAAAAACTTGTTTAAAACTTAAGGTATATGAGGCTTTATATAATAGCTACTCAAAACCCTAATTAAAATACAAGGAAATAAAATAAAATAAAATCAAATCAAATCTTAATATAATTAGATTTGATTTAAATACATAAGATATTTGAATAAAATAAAATAAAATAAAAAGGCTTTTGTTTGGACTTTCTGGGCTACATCACTTACCTTGCTCATCGCTTATTCATCATCAAAATCGATCAAAAGAGTATAGATATATGATGGAGCAACACGTTACTACTCCTTTTTAACACATGTGGCTATATAAGTTGATGGGTTATTGAGTACAAACACGGAAAAGAAAACCACGTTGCGGATGCTCTATCACGGGTTACGGGTTCACAACTCCTTCGTCTCACGTTGTCTACGATTCAATCATGTTTTTTCGATTCCATCCGGCTTCTTTGGCAGTCGGATTCTTCCCTCAAGTAGATCATCGACCATATTAATGTTGGTACGAATGTTCATCCTCACTGTACATACACCAACAACGAACCATGCAAGAAAGGAAAGCTAGTTATCGGAAACCACAAAGAAACAAAATTGTTAATTCTTCAGGGGTTACATGATTTCGCGGTCTGAAGTCACTCAGGTCGCGACTCTACTCTTCATTGTGCCAAAACTCTATTTTATTGGCAAAAAATGAGTACAGAAGTACAAAATTATGTACGGAACTGTGAGATATGTCAACAAAACAAATACGACATGAATAAAAAAAGGGTTGTTACAACTGCTGCCGATAGCGGACGGGCTATGGGAATCAGTTAGCCTTGATTTTATCGAAGGACTTTCGAAATCAGCCGGGAAGCATTGTATACTTGTCGTTATCGATCGATTAAGAAAACATGCGCACTTCATCACCATCTTGCATCTATATACCGCTTTCGATATTTCTCAAATTTATCTTGATAATGTCTTCAAACACCATGGTATGTCGAAGGACCTTATTAGCGATCAAGACCTTACTTTTGCTAAGCGAAATTTGGCAAGAACTTTTCAGAGTGCATGGAGTCGATCTTCGATATTCTTCCACATATCATCCACAAACCAATGGCCAAATAGAGGTCACTAACCAAACACTTGAAACTTACTTACGTTGTATGACAGGTGAAGCTCCAACAACTTGGTCCAAATGGTTTCCATAAGCCGAGTGGTGGTATAATACCACCTACTACACCGTTACACACATGACGCCTTTCGAAGCTGTCTACGGATACCCGCCTCCGACCCACCTGCCTTACCTACTCGTTGAAAGAAAGTCACCAACTATCGATAAGACTCTGCAAAAACAGGAAGATATCCTCCGAATGTTAAAGTTTCATTTGAATCGTGTCCAACATCGAATGAAGCAAACTGCAAATTTACACTGCTCCTACCACGCACTCAACCTAGGAGATTACGTGTACCTCAAGCTTTAACCATACCGGCAGAATTTGTTGAAAACAAATAAGGTACCGAACAAGCTTGCTCCGAAATATTATGGTCCTTTTATATTACAGATAAAACTGGGAGCATCACATACAAGCTGGAGCTTCCCACAACCACAGCCATTCACGACGTTTTTCATGTGAGCCAACTGAAGATTTGCCCTAACCCGCCGTCAACAATCTCTGCTCTGCCTCCATACCTCGTTGACTTAAGTAATTCTAATGAACTCAAAGCAATCTTGGACCGAAAAACAGTCAAGCACCGTAGCGTCGCTGTCACCAAATTTCTCGTTCAATGAAAAGGTTATTCGTCATCGGCCGCTACTTGGGATTTTTACCAAACCTTTGCCACCAAATACCTAAATTTGTATCCTTGAGGACAAGGATGTTCCGAAGAAGGGGGAAATGTTACAGAGATCATATTGGTCTCCTGCCACACGTTACTTTTAAATCCTAAACTGATGTATGTTTGGTTCTCCTTATTTATGTCTCTAAATCTATATGTAAGGAAAACAGAAATTCAAAAGGGATAATCATAATTCCAAGTTATTTTATTTCTCTTTATTGTATATTCAAATACCCAGCCAAGATAATTTGTGTTCTTAGAGGTAATCTTCTTACTTACAACATTATCTCATAGTCTTTATTCTACCATTCTTCAAACCTTTTGTCGGGTTTCTAGTTTGGATTTATCATGCCTGATGAGTCTCATAACAAGAGAGTAGCTTGAACCATCCATGAATGATGGTCGAGTATCCTAAGAAATCAGAGAATTTTTAATCCACTGAGATAGACACATCAATTAAATCTCAATCAAGACAAAACTTCAGGTAAGGTAAAGATCTTGAAATCCTGTTAAATAGTTTCTGCAAGAATTCTAGTCAAGGGAACCTGCTAAATCTACAGTTAGAACGATTGTTAGAGCTAAGAATCATTAGTAATATATCCTAGACCAAGACTTTCAAGAATTACGATAGCTTTAAGATTAGCAGGAGCTTGGTTGATATCAATACAATCACTGCATACAAAATACTATTAAAAAATTAAAATATATCATATATACAATACAAATAGTTCAAATATATTTATAAATTAAATACAGTACATGTGTTAATAAAACAAATAACACATATCATAATCTATTCATTTGCTATGTTATAATATATATTTATTGTATAATGATATCAATTAAACATCTATGACTACAAATATTTTCACTCGTCTATATTGAACTTTTTAATTTCATACAAAAAAATTGTTGAGTTCTCGATGAGTTTTGATGAGTGGATAATCCTTACCATAAGAATAGATGAAGCAAATAAAATAGACAAAGTTATTGAAAATTTTAACGATAAAAATTTATCGCGATCAGGTTTGTGCTGATGCGGCAAAGTCAGATTTTGAAGAAAAGAAGAAGAGTGAAGATTTGGTAATTTTTGTATTTTCTTTTCATAATCTGTTCCATGTACATAGGGTAGTATTTATAGAGACATAGAGGGTGTAACAACCTTGGGAATATTCCCATGTGAGGTTTGTTACACCTTGTTACAGATTGTTTGGCTACAAGGATAATTGTAAATACACACTGTTTCATTCTAATAGACTTGGGCTTTGATTGTTTGTAATCTGATCCATGCTCACATAGGCTAGGCTATCTTGGAGGCCCAAATCTGATCCATGACTAAACCCGGTCTGCTACACCAATTAGGGTTTAGTCATGCTTCAGACACAGCTCGACTCACTGATCGAGTCTCTCTCTTCTCTGTCTCTATCACCATCTTCTCTTCTCTCTTCTCTTCAGTTTCTTTCTTCTTCTTCTTCTCTTCTCGAGTGAAGCCATTGTTCTTAACATCAGTCGTTCCTTCAACATCCCCCCTCAAACTCAGTGGCGATTCAGACAGCCCGAGTTTGTCACGAAGGTATAAGAATCTAGAAGAGGTTAGGGCTTTGGTCAGGAAATCAGCGATCTGATCCACCGAAGGTACGTATCGAATTTGCACTTTCCCTTGAATTACTTGATCTCTGATAAAATGCACATCTAATTCGATGTGTTTTGTTCTTGCGTGAAACACAGGATTGGAAGCCAACGAGCTGGCTCCAAGATTATCACACCACATCACTGATGGTGGTATAAGTGAGATCTGGAGTTCAGAGAGGAGAGATTTTAACCAGATGAGCTCAGTAGAGAGATTTGCTAGGGCTCGGTACTCTGATTCAGTGGAGGACCGGGCGACGACATTCTGTTTCTTGGATGACCAAGAAATGAGTGTCTCGCCTAGGAACACACAATATGCCCCCACACTGCGACGGTCATCTGGTGAAGATGCCCAATCGGCATCGGAGTAGCCATGAAGCTGTAGTTGATAGCACGGTTTCAGATGAAGCCCCAGCCAGCGTGTACCAGATAAGTATCTAACCACTCGTTTTAAGCTTTGCCAATGTCTAGAAGTAGGATTCTGTTGGTGTTGACTTAGAGTGTTCACTGCAAATGCAATATCTGGCCTAGTGTGAGTCAGGTATTGCAGTGCACCTAACAGACTTCGGTATTGTGTAGGACAGAACAGGGGAGACCCATCGGAGGCAGAATGTTGAGTGCCAGCAGCCATTGGAGATGGACATGGTTTGGACAGAGCCATACCTTGAGTACTGAGTAAGTCTTCGATGTACTTGTGCTGTGTTAGGTAAAAGCCACTAGGATCACGATGAACCTCTATTCCCAGGAATAGACTGAGTGGTCCCATGTCTTTTAGTGCAAATATGGCATTGAGTTTGTGTATAAATAGAGTCAAGCATGATGAGTCATTTCCTGTTACAATAATGTCATCTACATATACTAGGATTAGTAGTATAGATGTTTTAGAAACCAAATAGAACAAGGATGAGTCTGCCTTAGAATTACAATTTTCCAGCTAAGTAGGGTGTCCCTCAGTCTAGAGTACCATGCCCTAGGAGCTTGTTTCAAGCCATAGATAGCTTTATGCAGTTTGCAGACATGTGTAGGATGGGTGGAATCAGTAAAACCCTGAGGCTGTGTCATATACACAGTCTCTTGTAAAACCCCGTTGAGAAATGCATTGTTGATGTCCAGTTGCCTCACTGACCAGTTCTTAGAGGCAGCAATAGTTAGAATTAACCTGACAATTGATGCTTTGACCACAGGACTAAAAGTCTCATAGAAATCAATCCCTGGCTGTTGATGAAAACCTTTAGCCACTAGTCGAGCCTTATACCGTTGAATAGACCCATCAAGACCATACTTAAGCTTGTATATCCACTTGCAACCAATGACATTAGATGCAGTAGACTCAGGAACTAGAGACCAGGTCTTATTAGCCAGTAGAGCTCTATATTCAGTAAGCATAGCAGACTGCCACTCAGGATGTCCAATTGCCTTAGAAAAGCAAGTAGGTTCAAACACACTTTTGGTAGCAGTAGTTAAAGACCCTACATATGGTAGTTTAGGTTTAGAGATTCCACTTCGAAGTCTAGTTTGGATAACATGAGGGATGGGTGATGAGTGGGTTTTAGAAGGATATTGAGGACTAGGCATGGGCAGTTCAACAGTCAGATTAGGAGTTGGTGAAGTGTTTTCACTAGTATAAGTAGGGAGTTTAGAAACAGAAGCTAAGGGATCAGTATAGTTGGATGAGAGAGATACCTTAGAAGGACTTGTAGGAAGCTGTTGAGTGTGACTTTGGGGCTGCAAAGGAGCAGTGCACAGAGATGTGGTCTGTTCAGTTGGAGCTACAGAGTTGGGCTCAGCAGATGATTGAATTTCATCCATCACAAGACCTGTAGACAGAGTAGGTAACCATAGATGGACTGACTCAGAAGAAACACTCTCACTCTGATGAGTATTCAGAAACCCTTTTGAAAAAGGAAACTCTCCTTCATTAAACACCACATTCCTAGATATATAAAGCCTCCCAGTAGAACTCAAGCATTTGTACCCCTTATGACTCTGACTGTAACCCAGAAACACACACCTAACAGAATGAAACTGAAACTTATGATGCTGATAAGGTCTGAGACAAGGATAGCATGAGCAGCCAAAGGTTTTAAGTGTGAGGTAGTTAGGAATTTTGTGGAATAAGACTTCAAATGGTGATTTATGATTTAGAACAGGTGTAGGTAGTCTATTAACCAGGTAGACACTAGTTTCAAAGGCCTCTACCCAGTATTTGTAAGGTAGATGTGACTGAGCCAGTAGGGTAAGCCCAGTTTCAACAATATGTCTGTGTTTCCTTTCAGCCATACCATTTTGGGCTGAAGTATGAAGACAAGACCTCCTAAGGATAAACCCACACTCTTGAGCTATAGGTACTAGCATTCTGTACTCACCACCCCAGTCACTTTGAATAGCTTTAATAGACCTTTCAAATTGTGTTTCAACCAGTTCTTTAAACATTTTGAACACTCCTAACACTTGATCCTTGGACTTGATAGGATATAACCAGGTGTATCTAGAGTAGTCATCCAGAAATAGGACATAGTATTTAGACCCATCAGTAGATTGAATAGGTGCTGGACCCCAAACATCAGTTTGAATTAGATCTAAAACATGTGTAGAATGAGAATTGGATATAGAGTAAGAAACACTGTGTGATTTGCCCAACTGGCAAGCCTCACATAAACTACTGTCATTACTCAGGACAGAATGAAGTTTACAATCCTTAAGAACTTTGTTTAGAACACTAGATGATGAATGGCCAAGTTTCTGGTGCCATTCATCTTTGACAGACTTAGATACAACTGTGGATAGAACCCTAGAGACTCCTAGATTTAGAATGCCTTGTGACTTAGGAATAGACTCCATCTTGTAGAGCCCATCTTCACATCTCCCTCTGAGCAGAATAGTCCCTGTTACCTTGTCCTTTACCAAGCAGAAAAATTTGTGAAATTCAACATACACATTATTATGATTGGTTAGTTGAAAAACAGAGAGAAGGTTCTTGTTGATTCTAGGAACATGTAGTATAGGCTTTAGAACAATAGGTTGCTTAGTAAATGAATTTAAGAAAGACTGACCAACATGAGAGATAGGAAGTCTCTCACCACTGCCAACTAATATGTGCTTTGTACCTGAATACTCAGATTTCTGAGTCAATTGGCTAGAGCTACCTGTGACATGGTGACTAGCACCACTGTCTACATACCAGACTCCTTCTCCTGATGTATCTTGAGAAGCAACCATAGCACTTTGATCACCTTCTGACCTTGACTGCTCAGATGGGGATGAGCCCATAACTGAAGGATCATCCCTATAGTAACACATTGCAGCAGAGTGACCAAACCTGTTACAGATCTGACAAGTTGGTTTACTCTGTGAATACCTTCCTTCTCTGCCTGATCCTCTATAGAAATTGCTTCTGCCCCTTGAGTTGTATCCATTATTATTGTAGTTAGATCTACCTCTGTAGCCTCTGCATGAACCTCTATTCTGGTTGTAGTAACCTTTCTGTCCATTGTTGGCATATGTCTGTTTGCTATCACCTCTGTATGCAACATTAGCACTAGAAATATTGACAGTATTCATAGCATTTTGCAAACCTGTCAACTGTTCTAGTCTGCTCTCAAAGGTGAGCAGACTAGTCTGTAGATCTAGCCATCTCAACCCTTCTTTATCAGCCAGACTGACTACAATTGGTGTGTAGTCAGCATCCAAACCAGCAAGCACCTGAGTTAATAGATCATCTGTAGAAGTGAGACATCCAGCTAGGATTAGGTTGTCATGAATAAGTTTCATTTTGTTTAGATACTCAGTCATAGATGTAGATCCTTTACGAGTTCTTTGGAACTCAGATTTATAGTAGGTTATCATGGCCCTAGTCTGTGAACCAGACAGTTTCCCAGCAGCATCCCATAGGCCTTTTGCTGACTCCTCTTCCATCAACTGAGCTGCAATTTCTGGGCTCATGGTGGAATATAACCACCCAAGCAGCAACTGATCCTTGGCAACCCAGTCTTCATAGTCTGGGTTGTCTGTGACATTTTCTTCTGTGTTTGTCAAGAACTTTGATGGACACACCTTCTCACCATTGACAAAGCCCCACAGCTTGTTACCCTTAATCATAGGTATAACAACTGTCTTCCATAGTAAATAATTCTGCCTGTCAAGACGTATATGATTAACATTGTTGATTGGCTGCAAATGCAGGTTTTTGGCTGAGAAGGAAGAGTTATTAGATAGTATGGATCCAACTGAGTCTGTGCTCAGTGAAGGGGAGTCATTTGGATTTGCCATCGAAGGCTAGAGAAGCTCTGATACCAAGTCATATTTTGAAGAAAAGAAGAAGAGTGAAGATTTGGTAATTTTTGTATTTTCTTTTCATAATCTGTTCCATGTACATAGGGTAGTATTTATAGAGACATAGAGGGTGTAACAACCTTGGGAATATTCCCATGTGAGGTGTTGTTACACCTTGTTACAGATTGTTTGGCTACAAGGATAATTGTAAATACACACTGTTTCATTCTAATAGACTTGGGCTTTGATTGTTTGTAATCTGATCCATGCTCACATAGGCTAGGCTATCTTGGAGGCCCAAATCTGATCCATGACTAAACCCGGTCTGCTACACCAATTAGGGTTTAGTCATGCTTTAGACACAGCTCGACTCACTGATCGAGTCTCTCTCTTCTCTGTCTCTATCACCATCTTCTCTTCTCTCTTCTCTTCAGTTTCTTTCTTCTTCTTCTTCTCTTCTCGAGTGAAGCCATTGTTCTTAACATCAGTCGTTCCTTCAACAGGCAAAAAACACTTCGCAAGAGAATCTTTACCGCGATCAACACGAGACATGTAGCAAAGCGTCAAGACCTCATGCAAAGGAGTCTTAATCGGGACCAACAAGAGGTTGGTCATGGTAAAGCATAATACCAAAATTTTATGTAACTTCGTTTGTACGTTTTTTATTACGATCAACCCAAGGTGATCACGGCGAATGCCTTTAAATGTGAAAAAGTGACTCGAGTCCATAAGATCATAGATATGTCTCGAGTTCTCCTAGCTCATTATTAGCATATCATCGGTGTAAATCTCGATATTTCATCTGATTTAAGATGCAAACACATTGCTAACGAACCTTTAATAAGTTACATATTCATTCTTCAACCCTAAAGGCATTACCTTGTAGCAATTTATATCACGATTCATTGCACAATATTTTCTCTCCTGGTTTGAATGATACATTTGAATTTGGTTATAGCCTGAATAAGTAACCATATATCATAGGAATTCATTAACTAATGTAGAATATACTAGCTGGTCTACACTTGGTATCAAGAACGGTTCATTCGGAGAAGCTCTATTCAGATCCTTGAAGTCAACACACATTCTCTAACTCATGTTCTTTTTTTTTACCAACACTTGTTTAGTCGTCCTTGTGGCATATTGAGATTCTCTGATGTGGCGTATTGAGATTCTCTGATTCTTGCAAACGTTTATTTCCCTTCATATTTTCACTTTTGACCTTTTTCTTATCCAGCTTCGTTAGCGCCAATGAAGCAGAATAACACTCATTTGTAAGCTTATGGTTGCTACATACACCTAATATCATGTACCATACAATGTACTTTAGGTATTGATGGATACAAAAGGCTATAGCATACATACGTTCAAGCCAAGACTTGCCAAAGATTACATTGTAGGAATTTGGATGATCTCTACCATAAAGAGTAATCATATCCTCTTTTTGAATTCAGATCTACCCAGGTAAATCATCTTTAAAGACAATAAAATGATAATGATCCCACATACAGCGAGGTGAGGTTCTTCATTTGAACTAAGCTCATATTCCTCTAGTGTACCTCTTCCTTGAAGAATTTGTAATCCTCGAGTCAAGGTACTCATCCCCTAAGATAGAATACACGACATGGCGGTTCAAGTCAAGGTCTAGATACTCATTAGTCCAGTCACACAGAGTCGCCTCGTGTTTCTGATTTCCTACTTTAGAATGGCCATCTAAGTGACTGATCCACTTGTCATGGCAGACCTTGATCAATTCCTGAACTTTCCTTAAGCCACGCGGTTGATCCTCATATATTGTAATAATTTTCTATTTTTATACAAGCTTTGAATATTATCCCTTAACATTATGCAATACATTGTTTATTGGCCGACATCATTTTGATATATGCAAAACTTACCATTTCTATCCTCCTAAGGCTTATTCATTCTGAGAGGAAACATAAAATGCACTTGGCCTTTAGCCGTGTAGATTTGCGCCACACTCAGCATTAAGATAGGTGAAGTTCGCATGCCTCACCCATTTCATCATTTAGTTTTCTTGACCTCAACCCGGCGTTTCACTCCGATTAGGGGTGGACTGCGGTTTCTTCTAGTTTTGTACTTAATCAATCGAGACTAAACCCGCGATGCATGAGCCAAATGAAGGGGTTACATAAAACAAATTCACCACCTCAGATGCCATGTATGTATCAGAAGTGATTATTGGGATTGGAGTTGGAGGCTGGTAGTTCTTCTTATGTGTATCATTTGGAACCAAACAAAGATGCATAGTCTCCTCAATGATTATTTGTGATTATACATACACCAACAAAGCCCTCTTTCTTATAACCTCTTCGTAAAATATGGTCCACGTGAAAAATCCATATTTATACGAAGCATCCCTTAACATTATGTAATACATTGTTTATTGGCCGACATCATTCTGGATATATGCAAAACTTACCATTTCTATCCTCGTAAGGCTTATTCATTCGAAGAGGAAACCTAAACTGCACTTGGCCTTTAGCCGTGTAGATTTGCGCCACACTCTCAGTAAGATTGTTGAAGTTCTCATGCCTCACCCATTTCGTTCTTTACTTGTCTTAACCTCAACCCGGCATTCCACACCCATTAGGGGTGGAATACGGTTTCCTCTAATTATGTACTTAACCAATCGAGACTAAACCGGCGATGCATGAGCCAAATGGAGGAGTGACATAAAACAAATTCACCACCTCAGATGCCATGTATGTCTTAGAAGTGATTATTGGGATTGGATTTGGAGGCTGGTAATTCTTATTATGTGTATCATTTGGGACCAAACAAAGATGCATAGTCTCCTCAATGATTATTTTTAATTATACATACACCAACAAAGCCCTCTTTCTTATAACCTCTTCATAAAATATGGTCCGTATGAAAAATCCATGTCTATACAAAGAACAAGTCACATCCTCGCTGCAATCACCAAGGTTGTTCTTGGGGTGCACAAGTGATGAGTGTAATCTCTCATACTCTTTCGATTTTGTTGTTTGCAGTGCATAATAGTATCACTGTGACCCTTCGTTAACTTATTTCTAAAAAGATGATGCCTAAAAAGTGTCTACAATATATGAAAACTAGTGTTTGACCTCAGAGCCAATTGATTAAACCAGATTAAATAATTTCCCCTGGAGAGAATTGAAAATTCTCGAAACCACAAACAATCATCATCGAGGAAACTCATCATAACGTTCCCGAACTATTCAATATGGTGCTTCGGGTGACATATCACATCGTACTTCTCCATCTTGTGGAAATCAAACCTATTAACTTTATTGTCACAATCTCTAAAATCAATGGGTATTCATTTATTTTATACTATTAACTGTACAAAACCATTGTTTAAACCATCTTCCGGATCCAAGTAAGGGTGTACGTTATAATGTGACAATATGTGAAGCATTGGTGATAGATTTTTATACGCGGGCCACTGTCCCAGAGCTGCATATTGGTATCCTATGAGGTTTTGTTCTATATGTGGTAACCCAATTATGTAACGGACATGAAGGGATATACTTGTTGATGTTCCTCTAGATGAATGATGGTTTGAGGATGATATGTAAGTTGTTGGGCTACGGGTATAATCTCATTTCACTTAACATCTACGACTGCAACTTGGGCATCTTGACCTGCCCTTCTCTGATCAGTTTTGTCGTCCGTATGGAACTCTCTCATAGGCTCTCTTGTATCCCCAGATCTTGAGTATCTCATACTTCAGTACACATGTATTGTTAACCCAACATGTATCATTCACTGGAAGTTCAATAATTATCAAGCTCTCACTCGGAAGTCCCTCCTAAGGAAACTATAGGCACGGTCCAGACCATAATGTCTAGTGAACTTGTAGTCATTACTTTTTATTGTTTCTGATATCATCTTGACGTGAATATCTGACCGCACGCCAGTAGACCTGGTAGTCAGAGAATCTCTCATAGCTTCGAGGGCGACCACTTCAGCAAAAGTATCATTTTCTTCTGAAGGGCTGCAATTTTGGCCTTAAGTTGTTGTCTCTGGTCCTCTAGCTAATTTTGAGAGAGAATAAAATCGAGAGGGTTTCAACCACTCTCGTACAGCCTCACTCCCTAGGATGAGATATGTACCTTCTCCTCTATGAGTAGTCATTCAACTGTAATTCACTCTGAAAGCGATGAATAGTAACGATTAGTGGTCTAGTTTTGAAAGAATCTTTCGAGTACCGATGTGAATATCACTCCCACTGAGGTCACCTATGATGAATCTAGGTTCGACTCACCGAGATATCTTATATTTATTATAGAGAGAAAGAGAGAGAAACTAGAAAACGAGAGATAACATAATATGCAATAATAGAATAATGATTGTACATCCTTCCTAAGTGGAGTGACAAGCTATTTTTATATTGACCAATGTAGGCATTTGAGCTATATTGATCTGTATACACAAAGAGTCCCTTATTGAGCTTGTGGGTAACAAATAATTAATATGACTAAATCCGACCCAAAATAAGGCCTTAATCCTACGAAATAATTATTTTAACATAATTTATGATAAATCTCTGAAGTTTGAACTTTAGTGATTTTTATAGACTCCGTTATTAAGGATTTTCCTTTCCTATTTTTATTATTCTAGAAAATAAATTATGTATAAAATAGACCCAAGACAGCTTTCTGAAATTGATTTACCATCCAAAGTATCTCTGTCATTTTCCAAGTTGTGCACACAGAATACCTCTTTTTGCAAAATGAGATTTTTGCAACATGATATAAAAGATAATGAATTTTTATTCTTGGAATCTAACTACAATCATTAATAATCACACACGTTATTCAAGAAACCAAACTAACATTTCACAAAATCGTGCTTTTATATACATCTGAAAAAACGTAGTCTAGCTTAACCTCGTTTTTTTGTTTCTTACTTGAATCCACCATATATTTCATGATTTCTATTGAATAAGGAATCAAGGCTAGATTGTAAAAATAGAAATTTTTATGTGGAAAAAGAACAAAGGCTCAATTTTACTACAATGAGAAATTTGATAAAATGGATTTAGGCTCGACTTGACTGAGATGAGAAGCTCAGCTTGACTGAGATGAGAATCTAAAAATTAAGGGTTTAACTAAGAATTATGAATTTAGTCTCGATGAGAAAATAAGATAAATAAGTGTTAATTATATATTTAGACTCGATGAGAGAATTTCATTGGGGATCTAGGATCGATGAGAGCCATAAGTCTGAATTAAATGAATTAGATAAGATTAGGTAAATAAATTAAATGAATTGAGATAAAATATAATTGTAATGACCAATCAGAACCGATCCACGTATGAAACTGTTTGTCACTTAGATGCCACATTGGTTGAATAAAAAGGACATGTGGGTCAATTAAGATAGTAAATTGAATATAAAGGTTGACTTAAATTTGAAGGGCTAACTATGAAACAATTTTATGTTGAGGATGATACCATTGTATGAATTTAAATAATTAATATGTGTGGGGGATTAAATTTATTTAAAATTGATAGTTAATGGACTTCCACCAGATAATTTCTAATTGAAAGACTTAGACTTAAACAATTTCTAATTGAAAGACTATATGTCTAGAAAATGGATAGTGAAAGGACTATATATTATTCAAAGCTTTGATTTTATATTGAATGCTAAAATGAATGTATTTTAAATTTCATATTTAAAAATTAATATAGGACTTCTAAAATAGGGTTAAGTATCAAGTTAGAAAACATCGTTGGTCCCTTATGTATAGTCCGTCTATCAAAGTAGTCTTTGATCTTCACTTTTGTCTCCCATCAATCCTTTATGTTTTAGAATTCTGCACGATTCGTCCCCCGCACATGTGAACCATTTAAAAACTGACACGTGGCACCAAAATCCCAAGTTTTGTGTCATTTTTGGTCCCCAAATCCTAAGTTTTGTGTCACTTTTGGTCCTCCAGAATGTGCGGGGGGGACTGATCGTACAAATTTCTAAAACATGAAGGATGGATGGGAGACAAAAGTGAAGATCAAGGACTACTATGATACACGGGCTATACATGGGGGACCAATGGTATTTTTTAGCCTAAGTACCATATATTATCCTAAATCAAACTTATTTTCCAGTAGTCGCATGGATTGTTTAATACATAAAGCGCAATGTAAATACTTCACTGAATTTTGCAAATTACTTATTACTCTTAAATCACACGCTCAAGTTAATGAATAAATTATATGCACAACATCAAATAAATTGTATGCATATAATGTTCCAGCACTCGCATGCATATAATATCTCAGCAAACGCATCCATATCATGCCACTAGAATCACAAGAGATACATTACCACTGAAATCGCATGGTCATGTAACTTAGCACTCGCATTCATTATAATTAACGTAGCTATCGCATCTCTTTATTTTATTAACAACATGCATAGATCTATAACATGATTTTGTATGGTACAAATCGCATGTCTAGTATGTTAGAAATTTCAAAGAAATTGCATGAATAGTTATACATGTGAAGTTTAATGTTCATTATGCAAGGTATGCCCTGGAAAACCCCAAGAAAAAAAGAAAGTCAAACAACAACCTGAAATACAATATCAACAACAAGAAAAAGAGCATGTCAGACAACAACAATCTCGTCACTGACAACCAAATAAAGCAGCACAATAACAACCATCCTTGGCAAAGAGTGAACAAGGGGTACTAACCCAGCCAGAAGCAGCAAAAGTATGTTTCGATCTACCATTCCTAAATGATTGTTTCATACAATGCACATAATCCGTTTTTGATGAAGTTGATAAGGTAAAGGAAAATTCTATCGTGAAACGAAGTTTGGATTCTATAACAGAGGCTAGACTTAATCGAAATGAAGGATATAGTTGTGCTAACAATGCTGAAGATGAGACTACATTATTGGTAGTTGTTGAGGATCTTGTAACTGAATGTTTATATTATTAAATATCAAATATAGATTGTCAGATGGTTATAATATGACAGACGGTTTTATATATTATAGGTTGTAGCGGATGAGTATCCTAATTGGGATTTAGTTAGTCAGACACAACTGGCAGAGACAGAGGTTAAGTACCCGGATTGGGAAAAGAGTACAACGACATCGCAGATAGTCGCAGTGAGTGAATACCACAAGGTACTTCAAATACAAAAAACATAAGATCAAGAAGATCCAAAAGTATGGTATTTACCATAGTCGTATTCTCATATACAGTTAACATTAGTGTGAATGAGGTGATGGTACTACCGTACGAACAAGACCTGGACTTTAAGGTAAATTGCACAATTGTAGCTAAGTAACGATGGATTTACATAGTGTTTCCCTAGCCTAGCATGATAAATTTTAATAGAAATTGCACGTTTATTATTTTATTATCTTGGGTTATAAGCCACCATCTGTCAATTGGTAGATTATCGATGCTTGGATAATTAAGATGCTTAAAGACGCAGATTGGCTAGTATCATTCAAAGGTTATGAAGATGTGTACACTTCTAAATTCGGCACGATTCAAATTTTGTGATTGCAACGGTAAGTGCAGTTAAACTTAGTACTCCTCATTTTATAACAAAATTGTTTTTAATCCTCATCCATAAAGAAGAAAAGGCTGGCCGATAAAGGAGATATATCAAAACTTGTTAAACAGAGTATTCGAGAAAGTGAGGCCTGACATGTATATCGTGTTGAGCAAGGACACAATGAACCACTGGACCTTATTGGTTATTAATATGGAGAATGGAACGGCCAAAAACTATAACTCACTTTTACCGCAAAGCAAATTCACTCGAGATATGTTTCTAAAGAAACTCATAATGGGTAAGTCAAATACATTTCATCAACTCCTCTCGAATAAATCGTTGTATTAATTTAGTTAATCAATCGCATTTATTAAATTACATACAACTCATTGTAAGTTTTTACACATAAAAATTATGTTTCTTGGTTAACACATATCACAAGCTAAACTTGACAAACAAATTGCATGTTTTTATTTTCAAACAAATCACTATATGCAAATTCAAAAAAGTCTCATGTATATGTAAAAGAAAAAAATGATTACTGTTATTTTATCATTTAACAGTTGATATATTGTACGAAGAAAACATATATACCTAATATAAAGAATGAATATAAAGTGAAGTCTGTAAGAGATATCCCACAGCAAAAAAAGCCAGCCTCGATTGTAGAGTTTTTGTTTGCGAATACGCAAAAGACATCATCCATGAAGGGTTTGTATCGGAGAAATTCAGCAAAGATATGTCTGCAACAACCATAGCCCAAATGTTTTATCATTTTTTACATGATTCAAACACTAACCTTCTATGGTAGCTAGCTTAATAGAGTTTCAACGATTCCGATTTTTTTAATAAATGAATTTATTTGTAAGTAATTTCTTACTATTATTTCGGTGTTTAACACTTTCTTGACTGATTTTGTAAGTAATTCGTAATTGTTTTAGAAAGGTGTTTATTTTGTATATGGCAATACACCAGCATCACAAGGTTAATGTATTATTAAATCGCAGCTGCGATACATTTGTAAACTATGTTAACTAAAATATGTAACCAATCTCGCATTACACGACATTACAAGTGAATTGCACTACGAAGTTATAAGTTCAACCAATCTCGCATGGTTTATTTTACTCACAAATCGCAAATAGCGTTGGTTCTTCAAAATTTCCTAGGTAACTGGACTATACACTAAAGACGTAACGTAATTAATGTATGAAATGAGAACTAATTATATTATCATGTCAGTAATTAAACTTAGGGTTATTTTATTATTGGGTAATTTATTGCTTGACATGACAAAGGTATATATTTAAGCATGACAAAAACATTAGATACCCATTTAAATATTGATGTTGAGATAGATTTCATGTATAGTTTAGTTGGATTTTTTACTATAAATAAGAGAATGAGTTATGCTTGTTGACTCATAAAAGCAAAAAAATAAAACTTGACTTTTTATCTTCTAAGACCATGACCTCTTCCTCTCCAGACTCGTACGGCTACTCATCCTCCAATGATGGTTTTTCTGATGAGTCGAAACACTATTCTGATTACAAATGCAACATCACGTCTGAGTACTCATCTGCCGCTTCAGTATATGACTTCATATTCTCGTTCTCCTTCAAAGATGAGTACGATTCCGGTGATTCGTGGTCTTTTTAAGGTTACGACTCTGACCCAAACAAGCTTCCAAACCGCAAAAGAAAAAAAACATGTATGATAATTAGGAGTTTGAAGATGTACAGGACTCAGAGGAAGTCAAAGACAAAGAGGCCGATGACGAAATGGACAGGGAGGTGGAAAAAGATGATGAAGATAACGAGGAGGAAGAAGAAGAAGTAGATAAGTCTGACTCAGAATACTATTCTGATGGTTGAATACTATGATGCTTTATATGCTTTTTTGTTTTGATTTAAACCTACCAACGCTTAAATATTATGTATTTTTTTTGTTAGGGTTGAGTTTCTAGACAGTTGCAGCGCCATGTATGTTGTTTTATAATATTGAAAAGTTTTGATCTTAGCTATGATGTAGTTGCAAAGTGGATGGTTAATTTTGCGCATCAATCGCATTATTGTATTACAAAGAACTAAATCTATTAAAACTTAACTAAAAACATGGTGTTGTTTAATGAATGTATCCTGCATCTTTATATGCATAAGGTTTTTTATGTACATTGCAATCGCATGGTTAATTGAGAAAGAAAATGAATGAACAAAAAATGACTGAACACGCACGATTAAAGCTACATTTTGACATACAAGTTGAGTCCATGCAATTCCAAGTAAAATGAACTACCTAATAATACAATGTAATCACACTAATATATTAATAAGTACAATCGTAACTTTAAATTTCTAAGAAATCGAATGGTTTACGAAGTAACTACAATCGCATGGTTGTATATAGTCGTATCTCGCAAAGTAAAACCATTGTTAGCTAATAACCAACCTCGCAATGATATTTTACAAAAAATCGCAATGTTATGGCATTAAGTAGTTAATCGCAAATCCTATTAATACATTAAAATCGCACGATTGGGTAACATATTGTACAATAATCGTATGTCATAGTGAAACCTTACAGCTCCTCATATTATGGCCTGCTTTCGAACAACGGTCGCACCGCAACTGGTTGGTTATTATTTCTCCTCTAGATGGGATTCACTTTTTTAGGCCTTCTAGCTTGTCTTTTCATGTTGGGAGAAAGAATTTCAGTCTCCAAATAATCATTAGAGCTTGATCCTTCATCGAAATTGATTATAGTCGGTATGCTAAAAGAGTAAGTTGACTAGTAAATTCTAACCGTGAAGAATGGCTCTATCAAAGTCATAGGATCTTCGTGAGCCGATGTTATTGCCCCTAATGCGTGAGGACATGGAAACAGTCTTGTTGCGATGCACCACAAGAACATTTGAAATCAAGCATATTAACAATCATAACAAGGTCTGAAAAAACTTCAAATAAAGCTTTGGAAAACTTACGGACTAGCCACGTACGATCATTTTTGACATTCCGCTTAAACATTTTCTCATACTTGGGGAATAAATTAGTGCTCCTACTAGCCCTTCTGAATAATATCGTGAAATTTGAGTTATAAGCAAGACTTTAATCTTGTCCACCAATTTAACAATGGGTAGACTGTACAGTTTTTTTTATTTCTGAGTTAAACTATTCGACCATAGTAGATGTCATGGAACCATATCATTTCCTTTAAACGAATTCCTAAGCATACTTATCCTGAGGTAAATTTTCAAGAAATTTTATAATTCTACGATAACTTTCACTTAGAAATTCTGGAAGATAATCATTAAAAAGTTCAACTATTTGAGCATAAGCACATCGATTAAACAAACATAACATCTTATTTTTATACTCTCGGTTAGTAAAATCCAGAGCACTCCTCGGATTCTAAATGAGTTAGGAAATATAGTACACATGATAGCAGTTTGGATTTGCAACAGAAACAGCATTAATAATACCTAAATAGTAGTCCAAAATAAATGTTATCTGGCAGTCCAACAAATGAGGTTTGAGACTCTCCAAAAACCATAGCCAATTTCAGAATCTTCGCTACCAACAATACCAAGAGCGAAAGGGAATATGCTTCCAATATCAAAATGGTTAGCAGCTCATATATCGCTATCGTCGTCAGAAACTAAACAAATCGCAAGAGCATAATACAAAATAAATCGCGATGTTATCAACATACATAAATCACACGTTAGAATACAACATCTTTTTTTAGGGAACCAGTAGCCGCTACTCAACAAGTGCGCACAGGGTAAACCCTCAGTCTTACGCAATAGCCTGCAAACCAACACTAGAAGGTAAACCACACAAGGTGACATGCTCAAACCAAGAAAGCATGGTTAATAAGGACAAACAAATCGCATGAACGGATAACTAATGAATCGCATTGTAACACTTTAACCTATAAATCGCAAGGACAAAAAAACACATATCTTGCATGGTGTATTACTTCACAAACATCAAGTCCAAATATAATTAAACTCGCAAGTAATCAGTATATAATTAAAGTGTGGGACTAACTGTTGTTGCCATCCTTCTGTACGACAAATAGCAATGCACCTTTATTCTTGCCGGTTAAAAAGGTTTTGTCAACATGCAACATCATATTGTATGAATGAAAACTTTGAAATCACGAGCTGAATGCTATAAAACAGCGCCTGAAGACATTTCCAACAGCTAATTCCAAGTGGCAGTCGGTAGTAATATCACGACTCTTCAATCGTTTGAAGTATCCCTTTAGCAAACTAAAAGAAGTATTATTATCTCTGAAAACTCCCATTTTTGCCTTCTCTAAATCATTCCACGATAGATGGTAGGACATGTCTAAACCGTAGTCTTGTTTCACATACGATTGTACACTTTTCGCCGTTACCAAATGTCATGTTCTAATCAAATCATTAATTTTATCCGCAATCAAATCCGATGTTAAATGCCTCCTATGTTGTTTAGAGAAAATGGGGATGCATGTATGTCGTTCAACAAACTTCTTTATTGTCATGAAATCGGTGTTGTAATCAATTGATGCATAAAATCTTCATTTACATCCACTTAAGTCTTTGATTTCACAATAAGAAGTGATCTTACTTATTGTATTATGCATGTACTTGAAAGAAAAATGATGCTCTCAGTCATATCGGCATAAGGATAACTTAGACCTGCAGCACCTTTATTAAAAGCTTGACCAACACCTGTGATAGCATCAGCCCAACCAGTAGTAGCAAGATGTTTTTTTTGTTCGTAATTAACTAAACCATTACTACTCCCCCCAGTAGTTAGTTGATAATGAGAGGGTTCTCCCAAACTTATGCTAAGTTGCTTACGCTTTTCACCAGACCCTTTATCAACTACTTGTTGTTCTATAACAAAGCTAACGCTTTTTAGACGCTCCACATCAAGATATACCACTAAAGTGATAAAATTCCACATGATTAAACAAACAATTCTTGTGATCAAGTAGGTAATAGTGTAGTTACCTCTGACATTTTCGTCACATCTACAGCGTAATGTTGGATACTTCGAAAATTTTCAAACCCTGACAAAAGAACAATTGCAGTTTGGTGATCATATTTAAAAACACAAACTCTTGGTTTAGAAATATATTACCCCATATTGTACAAGTAAGAAACACTAAAAAATACTCATGTGCCATAATACAAATCATACGGTTAAAACCATTAAAATCGCATGACCATTATCTGACTTAACTAGTTTCGTTTAAAAAAAACACCTGAAATCAGGTATATAAATAAATAAATATACGTAAATCACATAGTTGGTTAACCATGGAAGTGCTAGAATAATCAACGAATAAAACACGTCTATTGTTTTCAAATCTACAACTAATTTCAAATAGTCGTTCCCTCGTAACTCATGCCGACAAAACCTAAAATCACATCCTCTGCCATTACAATTGCATCCCTAAAAACTAGCTACTAACTTCTATACAGTCAACAGCAGCAAAAACAATTATACTAACCGAATGAAATACATAACATAGCGTGTCTATAACTTAGCAATCAACAACAAAAAATATGACGTCGTATTGTTAAAAATTCTGTTTCGAATAAGCTGCCGTGTTTCACATTCTCAACTTGTCAATGCTTTACCTTTGCATGTTGTTATTCAAAGGCGGTGAGATTTCATAAGATCGGCGACGGCCATTATAGCGTCTGTCATCACTAACCATGTAAGAATGCATACTCCTACTCGAGTCTCGTAGTGTATACCGATATTTGTAGTGTTAGGGTGGCGACCAAAGTCTCACATCCCACATCGGTTAAACATGGGAACGATCAGTGGTATATAAGTAAGAACATACCTCAACTAGTATGAGGCCTTTTGGTAGTAGACCAAATGCAAAGCCGTGAGGGCCTTCGGGTGCCAAAGCGGACAATATCATACTAGTGTCGAGATCGGTTGTGTTCTTACTTATATACGGAGACGGAATATGCGGACCAGACCCCTAATTCACAACACCCATATTCCCAACACGTGGTATCAGAGCGTCAGGCCCAGACGGAACGCGATGGTGGTGAAATTCTCGGAGGTCGAACATGATGAACCAGTAGCCATATGATCAAGGTGATCTGCTCTAGAGATCCTAGTTCGGAGTGCCCGTGGCTCATCAAGCAGTGTGGCTTGATTGGAGTGGCGCTAAGGAACAAGACAGTGTGGTCTAAGAGGAGGTGAGCAGTAACATCCGTAGTGCCTCTATTGTCTGCTTTGGCACCCGAAGGCCCTCACGGCTTTGCATTTGGTCTACTACCAAAAGGCCTCATACTAGTTGAGGTATGTTCTTACTTATATACGGAGACGGAATATGCGGACCAAATCCCTAATTCACAACACCCATATTCCCAACATGTAGTTTCAGAGAACTCGTGAACGACAACCAGCCTGGTTATTGTGATCCCTAACAACAGCAGTGATAGAGTCTTTTGACATATTTATTAGGCCCGTAAATGAACTTTATATTCATTGTGGGTTTTCAAAAGTTATATTATGGACTCGTGAAGAATGATTTAAGTATTGAATTTGGGTTACTCCCATGGTGTCGTTACTTATGTCACTTTAGTTAATGGGTTTGTCCAGTCCATCCTTTATAATTTATTTGAAAATGACCGAATGGTAATTAAATTTTAAAATTTTGGGTGAGTTGTAATAGGTACCTCAAATATTTTGAAATTTTAGTTACATATAATATATTTTCATAACTTATTCTAATAAATGTATAAAAAAAATTATATTAATAACAAAAAAAATAATTAAAAAATATTTTTAATAGTCTCTTTACTTTAATAACAAATCCTTTTAATTAAAAAATATTTCTAATAGTCTCATTATTTTAAAAACCATCGCTTCCGCCGCCGTAGTAATTACTGGCACCACTACAACCATAGCCGGCACTGCCAGCACCACTACCACCAGCACCGCCAGCACCACCACCGATGGTACGACCACCACTGTCGGCACCACCACTATATCGTCGGCACCACTGCCGCCAGCGCAAGCACCACCATCACCACCGGCACGACCACCACCGTTGCCGTCGCAGCCAGAACTGCCGGCACCACCATCGCCGGCACTGCCGACACCACCACCACCACCACCATTGACGCCACCGCCGGCATCACCACTATCGCCGCCGCCGTCATAAATTATTATCCATTTAAAAATATAATAATTAATCATGTTGCTCATATCATGAATATGTGCAATAACACTCTTACTTTATTAAAAATAAAATTTTACTCTATTAAAAATAAATTAGGAATAACATAATATAATAGTGATAAGATTATTATTTCTAGATATTTTGGTTAACGAAAATAACTCATATTTTTTATTTTTTATATAAAAAAAATTAATTGTTAAGATTAACAAAAATAAATGTTATTCATTTAAAAATAAAAAATAATAATATGTTACTCATATCAGAAATATTTGTAATAAGACTGTTATTTTATTAAAAATAACAGTAATAAAATTGTTATTTTATTAAGAATAAAAATATGTTACTCTATAACAAAAATAGTAATTTCAATAAAGTTTTTCCAAAACAATTTAATTAAACATAAAATAGACGGTGTGGAAAATCATGTCAGTGAATATGTACTTAAAATTGTTTGTTAAAAATGGCGGAAAATTAAATTAGATAGATAATTCGACATCACTCCCGAATCTGTATGAGACGGCTGACAGCCTTCTCGTTCTGGGGGCAGCGAGCCCTTATTTCGAGAATGCCTGTACAATTGTAGCACAATTAAATTATGGTCCGCGGGTTGAGCGGGTTGGACTGCAGCTTTGTAGCTATGGAGAGGAGGGGCGGCACCCCTCCTCGGAGCTACTTCATATATGTTTGTACTGTATTTTGTTTTAAAGTTGAAACAAGTAGCTATATATACTAGGGTTAGTATATATAGCTAGTTATACAAGTTAGGTAAGTATTGAAGTGTTCGGATCGAAGGAAGGGGTAAAGGCAGGAGTGTATCGAAGGAGGTATCGAAGAAGGAGGTAAAGACAGGGTTGTTTAAAATGAATAGAAGGAGAAATGAGTTGAGAGTTAAATTTTTGTGTCGAGAAATGAAGTTTGAGTAGTTTATGGTAGTTTAGTCGTTGTTCTCTTTTTCGTAGGTTAAAGAGGGCTTAGAGAGGCCATAGAGGGAGGATGCGTGTGTGTGCATGTGCACGTACATGTACATGTATACGTGTGTATGCGTGCGTGTATACGCGTATGCGTATACGCGCGCGTATGAACAGTATAACTAGTTAGATATACTAGCCCTAGTATATCTAACTAGACGAGGGCTCTAGGTTTTTCTCTGAATCTATTTCCGGCATCTAGATAGGGCTTCGTTTTTCTTCGTTTTTTGATGAAAAGTAGGAAGAACCTATCCAGATGAGATGCCGTATAATGAGTTCGTCGGAAGCTAGGCGTCAACCCGTCGCAGAGGAGTACTACTCCCCCACTCTCAAATAGTGAATTTTGAGCTGCCAAGTCTCATTGCCTTCCTCGGTTTCCTCTGTGGCGATCGGAAGAGTGTCAAAGATTGAGGACCTAAGGCAGTGATTGATGACCCCGTATTGCAGTTGCCTGTTTATTTCCTTAAAAAAAATATCACAAAAAATGCTAGAATTTTACATTTGACAAAAAAAATTACCAACACGATCTGAAATTATTTTCATTATTTTCTTCGTAATAATATTATGTATAAATAATCTAGCGTTTTTTAATATATAATATTATTATATGAGAGTAGTTTGAACTATAAGACTTTATAATATTTATGAAAGTAGTTACGATAATTATTTTTTACCTCCAAACATTTACTATATTTTATCTGTCCGTTTTGGACAGATATGTTGTGGTAATCGCTAATAAATTATATCGATCTCGTTCCGTTATCAACGTTACATGTTCACAGCATCATTCAATAAATATTAATAATCAAATCTTGGATTGGAACCGTCTCTTTGTATTCTACTATTTTGTCCATCATCTTATCTGGTGTTTGACACCAAAATTTGGTAAATAATGGGTGACTTATATTGAGCAAAAGTTTGTTTTTTTGGTTCAAATGATATATATTTGATCTAAGAGTGGGACGATAAAATATTGTTAAAATTGTATACTCAAAAACTACGTTTTCTTTTTAAATTTAATTTTAATTGTGAGTGATAATTAGGTTTATATAAAAAGAGTAGAAAAAAATATATTGGAGAAACGAAAAAAAAAGATAGATACAATATGGTCGGAACTTTTAGATATAAAATGGTCGGAAAATGTTGGAGAAACGAAAAACAATTAGATATAAAAAAAAAAGTTAGAAAGTAATATATATATATATATATATATATATATATATATATATATATTATGGAATAAACAAATATTTAGATACACTTATTAGAATTAACCAAACTAAAGCCTACAAAACAAGAATTTTTAATTATTCTAGGTATCT
Organism: Limnanthes douglasii subsp. nivea; assembly: GCA_036936605.1. Classification (NCBI taxonomy): domain Eukaryota; kingdom Viridiplantae; phylum Streptophyta; class Magnoliopsida; order Brassicales; family Limnanthaceae; genus Limnanthes; species Limnanthes douglasii. The sequence continues at coordinate 341,912,940 of JAUPFV010000001.1, forward strand.
TACAGGAAATAACCTTTAAATTTTTATCGTCCAGTTTAATGTGTAATTTCAATTTTTTTTTCTACTGTGCAGTATTTGTGTGGTTTTAATGATTCAATACGTCAAAAAAATGTTATCAAAATATATTTTATCTAATTATATTATATTATTTATTTGCTATAAATTAAAGTACGTGAAAACAAATTAAATAATACCATGCGTACTATAATTCTGTTATGTTATTATAATACCAAACATAGCATGTACCCATTAGATAAACTTACATGGTTAGGGATCCGAGTATTTTTAAAGTTATCATTAAAAATACCTCATATCAGCTTATAGATTGCTCAATTATATGTATCTCGTCAAATGTCTCATTATATCTCTCTTCACTTTATGGTTTCAAATGTACCGTAGATCGTGTCCATTTTGGCATGAAGTTTCTCATTTTCCCTCCATAACCACAAAAGCATGTGGGTTGCGTTTGGCGAATTAAATGTCATTTGTAGACTAGATGATCAAACTGGCAATCCAGACTTTTGGACTTCTTGCATTAACAAATTCAATAATTGTGTTACACTAGTGAGCTCAACGACCTCAGAGCTACTAGGTTTTAATTCTCATGGTCCAATAAATAACCTAACAATCTCATCTCATCTACAATTGATAGGGTTTTTATAAATAAAAACTGGAATGATATTTTCCTCAACTTCTTTGCACATTACGACTACCCTTGTATCTCTGACCATACTTCTTTACTCTTTTCCTATTTACCCGTATTTGCTTCGCCAAAAAACTTTTTCATTATTTCAACATGTGGTAATCTCGCCCTTATTTCATGTCCATTGTTACCAGTAACTGGAACCTCTCTGCGGATAGCGCCATTATGTTAATTATTCCATTAACATCTCCAATCCACTCTCTCCTCTTTTAATAAAAGATAATTGAGTAACCTTAGATGAAACGCTCTTTCTGCTAAAAATTTACTTTTTCAAACCCAACACAATTTGGCTAGTGACTCCCTCAACCCATCACTCATCAAAGGTGAAACTAGTGTCTCTAAAAACTTTATCTTCTTTAGTGTCATGGAAGAGTCTTTCTTCAAGTAGAAATTGCGTGAAACATTGCTTAAGTTAGGGATCGTAAATCCAAATTCTTCCATAAGAGTAACAAAATGCGTATTTCAAAAAATAAAGTCATCTCTATAAATGATCCACTTGGGAACATATTTACCTTTCCACGTGGAGTTTCTAAAATCTTTGTTACTCACTTCACCTACCTCATTGGTGTCAAGAACCATGTTAATTATATTCTTGCTAGAGTTAGAAGATCTATCACCACTAAGCTTAACACCTCCTCTCACATGATTCGCCCTGTCTATGATGATGATATCAAAAAAATCCATGTTTAGTACTAACAATAATAAATCAAGGATTCGGACGGCTACACCTGTAGTTTTCTTAAGTCTTCTTGGCTCACTATTGGTATTGACTTTTACAAAGCGGTCCATCAATTCTTCCTAGAAATTCGTATGGAACCTAGTTGGAACAAGACTCGCATAGCGTTTATCCAAAGTCAGACAAACCTTCCTCCTTTTTTGACTTCAAGCTCATTACATGTTGCAATGTTTTTAATAAAGTTATTTGTAACATTTTCACTAACATGATTAAAGATGTCATCCATTAACTAATTGATCCATCCCAGTCTTCATTTATCTCAGGCCGTAGTATAACCGATAATATTATTCCTTCTTAGGAGTTTCTCCGCAGATATAACACGAATAAAAAAGGTCCCCAAGCGGCTCTTTAGATTGAGCTCATGAAAGCCTTCAATAAATTTTGTTGTCGTGTCATCCTAGATGCTCTATATGTTATAGATTTCCACGACCAAATGATTCTTTGGATCATACAGTCTATTTTCACTCTCTCTTACTATGTGAATATCAATGGTAACACATTTGGTTCCTTTGAAGATAAAAAAACCTCCAAGAATAGATCCCTTGATCCTCATTCCTTGCCATTTTTATTATACAAGTCCTCTCGAATATTCTCAAAAATAAAAGTCAACACCCCTTGTTCACCTTCTTTTGAGAGTGTTACAAGCTCAAGATTATCAATCTTTGCTTTTCATATGACTTACTAATTGTTTTCAGGCCAACATGAAATTTGTTAACCTTGTAAAGAAGTCCTTGATGATTTTTCCATCCTTGTGGGCCTCCACCTCAACCTCAATAAGAGTCAAATATTCATCTCTAAGGTTTCTAACGCGATCCACCACTCCATCACTGCCTCCTTGTTTTTTTGAGTAAAGATCCATTCTAGTATGTTACTTAGGCATCTCTCTTATTATCTCTCACCTTATCGGTCACATGAACTCTTAAAACTCCAAACATATCTTATATCTGTGAGATTGGGGCTTTAGGTAACCAGGTACTCACCAAAAACGTAAAAGATAATAGCATATAAAACCTTTTTATTTGCCCATTTCCTAGTTACGGGTGGAGAAAAATAATCAAGTTAGGCCTTTTGCCGCCAAAATGTACAAGACGAATTTTGGCAACAACTTTTCCACTTCCCTCCAGTATGACCCGTGACTTTTTTCTAACTATTTTGTTGAATGTTATGGTCTTATTATTATTATTTATGCAAAAGTGCAAAGCAATAACATGATTTATGATATCATCAACAACAACTCTTGGAACTAGTCCACTCAGTTTTGTTATGGTAGAAGATCTCATCAATCTCATGTGCAAAAAATTGGTAACATTAGCAGCCTTCTTCATACCCCGTCAAGCAGGGAAGATGTTAAAATCTAGATCCCAATCCAGAATAGTAACTCTTTAAAAATTAGTAGTACATATCACCATATTCGACCGTCCGCACCTCAAGTCCCCTACGTATGAAATAAGCACAAATCCTCATATATTCCCTCATTGCGTGCCTTTCCATCCAAGGGAAACTCACTTACATATATATACTTATCACTTGGGGTTATAAAACAGTCTCGGACTATAGTTTATGGAGAATCCACCAATCGCATCTTGGTGGAATTCCCTTTCCCCCAAATTATTTTGGAGCCTTATCAAGGAAGCTTAAGTTCCCTTCTCTTACCTCCGGTTGGCCCTCCTGACTACATACTGTTTATGCTTGGACACCTTCCCCTAACAACATGGATCGTCTTTGGCACTCTACTTTGTGTGTGATGGTCTTTCATATCTGACAAAAGAATAATGCAATGATATTCATAAACTCCATTTTTCTGGGTTCGACAATCTCCCATCGTATCCTCGCAGACCTCCGCTATAGATTTCACGTCTCAAAGATACCTTGATCGTGTTTGCTATTTTTAACTTTATACTATTATTTTTCAGGTTACTTCTTAGGTGGATCCACCATGCTTGTTCGATGATCGTTGCATATGTTACACTCTCTTTATTTCAGTTTTGTGGTACTTTCTCACTCCAAACATTGTTGTTCATTGTACTCATAAAACATAATATGTCTTTAAAATCATATATTTTGTATTAAGGAAAATGTCATGATAATTTTGTAAATTCTTTTTACTATAATTTATTTTTTTTTATTAAAAACAAACATATTAAATAATTAAATTAACCCCCACATAATAATTATAAAATTTGAAAAACTTATGTCGTCTTTCTTTCCTCGAAATTTGGATTAGACTAAAACTTATTTAACCCATTATTTAGACCCTGATAAAATGAGAGACAAAAATGGTCACAAACCCACACAGACCCTTTCGGTTGATAAAATTAGTTCTCAATCTCATACGTCCTCCACAAATGGTTTGAATATTAAATCGTCCCTGGACTTTCAAAAGTCTGTTGGTAGTCTCTAAACTATCCATTTTGGTGACATATAGTCCCTAGACTTTTAAAAATATGTTGATAGTCGGTGCATAATCCATTTTGGATAAAGTTATTCACAAGCGCATGTTTATTAAGAGCGTCAAGTTTATCAAAAATAGAAAGTTAAATGACTAACTTTATCAAAAATGAATAGTTGGTGGACTATTTGTCATAAAAAATGATTGTTAGCACACACAGAGGGACTAACTTTATCCAAACTAAATAATTCATCGACTACCAGCAGATTTTTAAAAATCTAGAGACTACCTGTCACTAAATTCGATAGTACAAAGGTGAGTTACTGTTCAAAAGCTCCAATAATACATTAACCTGCACTGTTCATTATTTAAACCAAAGAACCAAACCAAACAAATGGAAGCAAATACACATTGTTCATTATTTAAAACCGAAGAAACAATACAAACGCATGGAACCTCAATTATTTACTTCAGGCATAATATACTTTCTAGATTTAACTCGTGTTTACAACTGCCTTTATCACATATCTTATAATCTAACTCATCAAACTCTTGTTGGAGATTAATTTTAAAAAAAAATTAAAAAATCTCATTTATCTTATGTATAATTGGTATTTTACTCACGGTTGGAGGGTGCAATCCATTCATTCTAATTACTTGGTCCGTGAGATTAAGTTTTTTTTTTAATTAGACAAAAAAAACTAAAAAAATAAAAAATAATCTATAACAAACATATTTAATACTCAATATATATATATATATATATATATTGTAATAAATTATATCGATCAAGGAACCATTTCCCTATAATAATGTTTTTTAATAATAAATTAATGATTGATATATTTTATATTATTTTAATGTTATTTTTTATTCATTTACAATAATTTAGTATCCATGTTACTCAAAATCGGAGTCTCCATATTAAATTAACATCGTCCATACAAAAAGGATTTTTATTAAAAAAACAATTATAAAAAATCAAAAGTAAAAATACATAAAGGCTATTGATGGCGAACTCAAATGTAGATTTTGATATGACCATCGATGAAAATGTGGAATCAAAGATTTCAGACGTTCGATCATCAACTCTGACATATTCGGTCGTGGCCTTCAAATAGCGGGTGCTATATATGCGCGAGTAGTTAACAATTTCAAACTTTTGCAACAGATGTTCCATTAGGGCTCCGCTAGTAGAATTTGTCATCTAGTGCCCGAAGGACGATGAAGAGGATGAATGCGATAACGTGATGAGCTACATGATAAGAAACGACAAAAAACATACCACCAATGTGCGTATGATCCTCATAAGGAGTTATAGCTGAGAAAAACAATAAAGAATTGTGTCGAATATCTTCCCAGAGGAATGGAAGGCGTCGACACAAGAAGATAAGCAAGATACTTAGTATCATCTTTGTGTAAAAACACCTCGATGAAGAAATAGATAAGCAATTCCGAGAGTAAGGGCTCTCCATCAATGGGCTAGGAGAAAGGAAATTTGGACTCCTATCAAAGGTTCAGACCAAACCGAATAAGCAACATCTTCCGCCAGTACCATCGGGACTCCTACCAAATTATGAGCAAGCTCTTTTTAACCGAATATCCAGCACGATTCTCAAGTGTTTTAGTCGATTCTTCAGAAAGATTCTTTGGGGTTCCATCCAAACAATCAACATAATTATTTACTTTGGAGTGCATATAAACCCCCAGAATTCAACCATATGCACGTAACTGGATATCAGCATGCTCTGGTAGCACATTTAGGAGCCCAACAAAGTATGTATCAAGCACTTACACTAACACATCATCCTCAATATAACTACACATCATTTATCTCAACATGAACTAAGTTCATGCGCAGTCCCCGATCATAGTGCAAGAAAGCAATAGAACTTGCGAGCCCAGGAATATAGAGTTTAACTGAACCCCTAGGAAATCACCCGCTAAACTAGCTAAGCCCCTCTTATGCTCAATGCCACTAGGGGTAACAATGAGTGTTCCAAAATATGAGTAGTGCATCACATTTGGTTGAGTAGTGGTAAGGGCGAGGACATCAACAAAGTTACCCAATCCCTATGACAAACAAACAACACCCTGGTCGATGTTATCCTAGATGACGATGAGAATTTATAAGAAGATGAATATATATTGGCTACCAATCTTGTACAAATACTTGACAACGAACTTCCTCGGCTACAGGATGGAAAAATACATTGGTAATAGATTTCATGAACACCATATCAAGAAGCTTAAAACGAGACAATGCGATATATGACAGATGACAAGATGAATGTCAGAGATTTTCCAATGAATTTCTAAGGGAGAATTTTTTGTAGTTCAACAATCTTTGTTCAGTATGTATCAAAACTTTCAAGATGCTAAGAATAGCCTCCAAAAACATTTAGTTTTAAGGTGATCAATGAAAATAGATATTACATCATTCATTACAAGAAGCGACTAGAGTAAAGTTTACGATACTATACTCAGAGGTTGTGGATACATATAGCAAATTGTAGGATTTTCATGATTTTGTGGCAGTTGTAGCATACATGCAAAGAATAATACCATGGACTTTTTCTGATTCCATAATGAATAAGAATACCCCTCAATTTTGGAAACATTTTTAAGAATGTGTAACATCATATCAAGGTAGATGAGATTTCTAGAGTAATGATTGATGGTAACACAACAACTCCAACTACATATTTCTCGTACCATCATTTGGAGCAAAACAATCAATGATTGACGATGGTTCCGATGAAATCCAAACTACATAACGAGGCCTAGAAACAATATTGAACGTTGGGGAAGACGATAACATTCCAATAAAAAATGGTATAGAGAGGCTAGGAAATAACTACAACAATAAAAAAACGTAAAAAATAATAACGTCTAGCTAAGGGGCCATTTACCAAGCTAGCCAAGAATTTATAAGTTATCTATGAACAAATCAAATATATAATCCCATATCAAATATCATAGAAGTTACAAGCCATAAGGGACACATAAACATAAACAAGTTCTATAAGTTTCATAATGACAACAGACAATATACCATAGATTTTTGGGCTTTCTAGACTCAGGTCCAGAACCTGATTGATGAAGAGATATTGTGAGAGTTCATCAAGAAATAGAATAAAAATAAACCAAGAAATTCATCACCCGATTGAGATCCTATGCCAAGGCATGAAAAGCAAGTTGTAGTAGCACTCGATAAGCTAAAATATTTAGACAGCAATGTTATCATCGAGCTATAAACTGAGCAGTATATGTTCCTTGATCCTAACAGACACACTATCATAGTTACTGTTGGAGGGGATCATTCCTCTAGACTAACTAAAAACTCAAAGAAGAGACATGTGGACGGTTTGGAGGTTCAGTACAAAGTCCACACTTCCATGCACATTTACCATAATCCATACCAAAATTTAGGGTTCACCGATGATGATCTATGAGTAATTGCAATAGTCGGTAATAGTGCAATGCTAATCAAAGTATAACTAGTTTGAGTATCGATCAAATGAGTCATGATGGACACCTGAAACTCTACCAACATTCTCTACTATAGTATATATGACAATATAATAGGTGATATAATATTGATTCACTCTTAAAGGATCTTGACTGGATTCATCACTGTGGATGTCAATGTGTTATGAGAACTCACTTTAGATGTCATCATTGGGAGACCAAAGTTTATAAAGTAGAACCAATACATGTTCATGATAGTATTTCTTCTCCTACAATGAAATTTTGGGAAGATCGTGGTTGGATCAAATACAAGATGTAGTCTTTACAGTACATCGGTTCATTTGATTCCTAATCAAAAGCAATGTAAGACTCATCAAGGTAAAGCAGAAGCCTTTTAGGGAATGTTACGCGACTTTACTAGCCCTCAAGAAATAACAACTAGCAGGGGACCCGTTCATCCTTGATTATATGTAATATCCATGATAGGCCCTCACCTTATTGAACCAGGGGAGGAATTTAAACGCATGAACATACAAGGAAAAAAGATATTACGGATTTGGTGTAACATATGAAGATAACCAAGGTACAGGTTACTCAAAGTATTATAGTACAACTTAGATATTTTTTCCTTGGTTGATCGAGATGTCGCATGGGTCTCGACCAAAGTTATATACCTCATATTGTCTATCAATAACAAATTTCTATCAATTAAACAAAATAAAAGGTCTTACTCTCAACAGAAAACGAAGGTCATTATTAAATAGATAGACAAACTCATTATAGTATGAGATATTTTGGATTCACATTATCTTGTTTTAATGTCCAATTAAGTAATGGTGAAAAATAATAATTGAAAAATGTCAAATGAACTTCAACAAACCTTATTTATAGAATATTTTCCCTATTTAGGGATTTGATCAACTTGTACATGTAATATTCATAAATAAGATACTATCATTCATGCATGCCTATACTGGATATAATCATATACAAATGCATGAACATAATCAAAAACACACAATTTTTATATAAAAAATAGACTGCATTGCTACAAAGTAATGTTGTTTGGGCTGAAGAACGTTGGGTTTACGTACCATCTCCTTATCAACAAATTTTCACCACACAACTTGGTGAAAACTTACAAGCTTATATTTGATGACAAACTAGCTGTCAGCATTCAAGAAAAGGATCATATGGCTGACTTATCCAAAATATCTGACAATCTCAGAGGAGTCAATCTCAAGCTCAATGGCATCTGATTATCAAATACCATTGGATTCATTGTTATCGAGAATGGTACTAAAACCAATCGTTTACACAATAACAAAAAAATAAAAATATTAGTAGAGAGATTGGATGTGTTATATCGTCTCATTTCCAGATCTTTTAACAAATGCTAACCTTTTTTCAAGTTTTAAGAGGAGAATTGAAGTTCAAGTGGACTATGACTTGTGAGGAAGCATTTCACAATAACAATAAGTTCATAGCTTCATCATAATTATTAACAAATATGTACCCAAATGAGTCTTTATTTATATACTTGGCGGTCTCAGGCTATGCTGTAAGCTTTGTGATAATACGAGAATAATGAAAGGAGTTCAAGAAAATTTATTATATAAGTAAATTATTACTAAGTACAAAACTTGATACTTCCAGCTAAAAAACTGACATTATCACTGGTAGGTGCAACTCGAAAGATGAGACCATATTTTCAAGCCCACGCGATTGTTGATTGTGCGTCCTTATTTTTCAGGAATGTGTTACACAAACTAGACGTGAAAACGTTTCGCTAACCAATAACGAATGCAGTTTCCCTACTTCCAATAACGTTTCGCTAACCAATAATATATCAAATGCAGTTTCCCAACTTCCAATAACGAGAAAAAATATAAATCTAACACTGCAAACGTTTCGCTAACCAACATATGTGAAGCAAAATGGGTCCATATCATTACAGACTCTCAAGTGGTGGTTCATCAAACACTAGGTCAGACGGAAGCTAAAAGGACTTCATTATTCAGTACCTAAAATATCTTAGATACGAGGTAACTTTTGGTGCTATTACGTTTGAACAAATCCTAATAGCAGAGAATGTATTTGTTAATGCCTTGGATTCTTTAGCATATACGACTTTGGCACCATGAGCCGTCTTCCAAGATAAAAATTCCATCACCATCTCCACCAACGTTATTATCAACAGTCTCATCCTCAGGAGTTATGGTAATCGAAAGGGAAGAAGTAGAAGAAGATGATTGGTGCACATTATTATCAAATATATCACTGAAGGGCTACTACCTAAAAGTAAGGCTGAAGCTCAAAAAATAAAAATATTTGGCCAAAATTTTATGGGTATCAGACACATGATGAAAAATGTAGTGTCCATTCTGGGTACAAGGCGCTACAAAGAAGAATTTGTCTCCCAGGTTACTATTGGCCTACCATGATGGATTATATAAAGAATAAAGTTACATGCTAACGTTTCTCCAACTTCATCCAGGTCCAGATCGTGTTGCTTGAAATAATATCCAAAGATATTTATTCTTATATGTGGGGTTTGGACATCGTAAGACCCCTTATAAAGGATATAGGAGGTTAAAAATTCTTTCTTCTAGTAACATCACGACTAAAAGAGTTATCAACTTTTTTAGATCCAACATTTGTAGCAGATACGACAAGCCACGAGTCTTCACAATAAAAATGGGACTTTATTCATTAGTAAACGGCTCACATGGTTACACAACAAACAAATGTATCAATAAAAGTTTATATTCTCTAATTTTACATCACCATGAAAATAACTAAATGAATGTGACTAATAGGACCATATCTGGATGTATAAAATATAAGTTGGAAGTAGTAGACAAGCTCTCAAATGTTTTATAATAATTCATATGGTCTTACATAACTATCCAACATTGAGTTACACGAAACACCTTTAGCTTTGGTGTATGACATAAAAGGAGTTGTGTTAGCCAAAAGGGTTATGATTTCCTACCAAGTTTTAACATATGATGAGTGAAGTAATTTAGAAGCAATGACCATCGAACTCGATATGATTGAGGAAAAATGGTTGGTACACATTCAGTCAGGACACTATAAAAATCTGATGCACGACATATTTAATTCTAAGGTTTGGTTTTAAATAATTCAGGTGGGAAACAATATTTTAAGATAATTCTTCCTACATAACAAAGGTAAAAGTCTCATAAATCCATCCCACAATTAGGAACGGTCATACACTATAGAAGTAAAGTCAGAAAAATACAAACTCCTAGGTGAATAAGGAAACCAGATTCAACACCTTTAGAAGATCTAGCATTTAAAGCTCTATCATTGTCCTTAAGTTTTGAATCTTATATATATATATATATATAATTTATTAAATTTTGGTTGTACTATTTCATACATGTTGGTATGGAAGGTTTTAAGGAGACACTTATCTTTAATAAATGTTTATTCTTACCATTCAACAAGTCTTGGTTTATTTTGATTTGCATCAATGTTATGCACTTTACAATGCAACAAGCCACAATCAACATACAAAGTATAAGTTTAAGATGCCTATGGTATTCTTCAGTATATGAGGAAGCTTAGTCCCACTTAGAATACAAAAGTAATAGATAATTCTGAACATAGCATCCAGCTTCTTGAAAAGCATGAGTCTTTATTCAAACAAGAAAAAAACAAACGATAAGTTTATATATAATATTCAGCCTCCTAAAGAGCATCAGTCTATATTAAAAAAATATAATTCTGACCATAATGATCATCCTCCTGAAGAGTTATGGTCTTTATTAAAACAAAAACAAAAAATCAAGAGATAAGTATGAATGTAATCTTTATCCCCTAAGAGAGTTTTGACTCATATTAAAAAATAAGAAAAGCATAATAACAAATATACACAATAAAATCTTTTTACTTCAGGGATCATGTACCCCTAATTTAAAAAAATAATAATATGATAATTATTGAATGTAGTTATAAATGGATTGATGCACCCGTCACATAATCAAAAAAATAAAGTTTTGTTATTTCTAGACATAATCCAAACGAGGATATCATGTGGTCCTTATTTAGGTCGCAACCTCTTGGAAATGATCATTACAATTGGAATAACACATCATTGATTAATAAATTTCTTTTATGATAAATAAATAAACAAAAAAATAAAAATCAAAGATAAAACACGAGTCTGCGTATTGTAAGTAAAAATATACACTACGATATAAACATCTTGCCAACACCAATATAACATTTTTTTAAAACAATTCTTCAACAATTGGGACTTCAGTCATCAAACTGTCTTAAGGGCCACCACAATTCACAACCAAAAAATAAGTTACATATGAATTATTGGACATTCAATCCACTATTTATGGTTGAACCTCCACATTTGACTAATCCTACAATAATGTTATTTCTAGCAACCGCATCTTCAACTCCACTTAAGGATAACTGCAAAATGAATTGGTTACGAGGCGGAATCGTTGGCAAAAAACACCACATTATCAATCATCTTCTTCGGTCAAGTAGACCAACTATTCCCTATAAGCCTCCAGAGTATACTCATACATATTTTAACCTCATTTTGTAGTGGTTATAAGAGGCCTATGCTCAAGGAAACTAGACCACTCACACGTCTCATGACTCTTCTCTTTAAAAACATAGTTTTATAAGGAGTTTAAGCTAATATATGGATACTTCGGATAGAATAATAGTAAAGTCATTTCAAACTTTATGCATTGTATCATTGGTTGATTTAATAATATCTTCCTTGAAACCGGCCATCAACTCATCACATTGAGCACATTCGGTTGCTAAGGTATCTTCAAGCTTCTTCTTTTGGGCCAATATTTCCTCTAGTTTTACTCATAAATATTTGTTCTTAAATTTCACTATGGTATGTTTGGCATCTAAATACTTTCATTTGGGCTAATTCATCATTCGCAACATCCAACTTCTTATGGCATGAGTAAATTGCTTCAGCATGGAAATTTTCAGCATATATAATAACCTCTCATAGCCAACAATGAATAATAATGTTGGGTGGTTCCCTTGAACACCTCCATGAAGTTTGGAGATCATAAAGGAATTGAAAGACACTTGCTCTTGAACTCGAGTCATCGCTTCAACTTTGGATTGAAGCTTAGCCCTTAATACCTTTTCGGGCACGTGTTTTTTATCAAGCTCAGCATTCAACTTTTCGTTGGAATACATCTCTACTCCAATGACCACCTTTAGCTTTATGTTATCCTCAAACAACTCATAGGAAGAAACCTCTAAATTTGGCCAAAGATCATACCTAAAAGTGGCCAAAGTCTGACATGTTTGATACAGAGTAGTGAAAACACAAAAAACGTCTAAAAATAAATATACAAAAATATCAACATGCCACACATAATAAAAAAAGGTAAATGTAAGTTTTTTCTTTACCCTCAAATTCAGTTGTCATTTACCCCCAAATACATAAGTGTAAAATGGCTTAAAAAGTTTGATCTATTATTCAAACCAACAAACTGACTTACAACCTCATGGATCTGCTCCAAGGAAAATACAAGAGGTCTAGATGTCCTAGTAATATCCACCACATGATATCTTTCGATTGGTGCATCACTATTTTCCCAAGAAGCAACACATTGGGAAATTAGATTGATAGATGAAGAACTTAGCTCTGACTGCTACGAATCTTGGCCCGTCAAAAATGCAGCATCTGTTACTAGGATCTTTGGTTGCAATAATTACGTGATCATAAATATTCAGCTTTACGGCCTCTAAGTTCTTGGGTTTCTTAGCCATTACTATAGTGGCAAAATCTTTCATCAACTTTCTACACATACATACAGTCTTCTTACTCGCATGAGACTTAGTTGTAACATTTGTCTCCACTGACTGGTTGGTATTTACATCATGCATCTTCATCGATCTTAGCTTTTTGGAAATTAGAGGACCCATATTGGCAAATTTGTTCTATTTTTTACTCATTATTCGGTCAAACAAGCGAGTAGCCCTAACATCATGCTCTGCAGTTTCCTTTTTCATATGAGCTTTGAATTCTACCTTCAGTCTAACATCCTCCATATGGACTTTCCATTTTCTTTCGCAAATGGAAACTTCTTTCATTGGTTGGGAGCCCCTTCAACAATTACAAACCCTTTAATAGGGTCTTAAGGCACATATTATTCAAATCCACCTCATGCTTTGTATATATACAAGCTCTTATCGTATGGGAGAAAATGTGGTACTACCACTTTTATTTTGGACTAGAAGACTTAAATTCACAAGGGTACGGCCACCCATCTCGTCACTAAAATATTACTTTATTTTTGAAAAAGTAATTATTGTTTTGGTCTCAGACAAAGTTGCGGTTTCATCTCCATCATTTTGACTCTTTTCTTGCATATCTCTCACTATAGATGTATTGGTCGAACCCCCAATAGTATAGGTATTCAGAGTTAAATCTTCAAAAATGGATAATTTACTTCCTTCCTAATTTTAGGCTTGGGATTCGGCTTAATGATTATACTATTGACTTTAGTATCATTTGCGCCTCCATACCTAGTAGCAGATGTTATGACATTTAACAAGTGGTGCGTCAATCTCTAGACTTTTGACATTTTCCCTCCTGCTGCTATTATCAGTTTTTCTACATGATGCTTTCACCCTAGAATATTCTACTGTTTTTTTTTCACGACTACAGACTTCATAGCAGCCTTCATGGTTCGAAACCTCATAATTATAACATTTATCCCTAAAGAACCATTTTTTTTAAACAACTCTTCATCATTATCTTTGGTACCTCTTTGATTTATATAGAATGAAAATCTAATAATAGAAAAAAAAATAAGGTCATAGTCCACGCTGGTGTAAAAGGTCTAAGGCACAAGATGGGATTTGTACGAGTAACGTTATTGTTGAATCTCACCAGTCTAGCGTAATGAGCTTCGACATCTGGTACTTTTTTCGATAGTGCCTTCTATAAAACTTTTGACAAATCCATAAGAAATCTAGTTAAAACTAAAAACAAATATGTGCATTAGAAGAATCACAATTCAAATAATAAAAACTATGGAAGATTTAATTTTCAAATACCAGATGCGAGAATAGAACCATTTCTTTTCTTTTACCGTAGTATCATAGTTATCATATACGTCTACAAATCATTTCTTACAAATCTTATTGTAATTTGGAAGGTTTTTAAGGACCTTGGACTTGTTTCTCATCAGAAAGATATGTATGAATTTGGACTTCCCCCAACAATTGACTTCATAGACAATAACCTCTTAACACTGAAGTACTTATACACATTATATGATAAAATTATGGCTTTCATTAAAATTCTTCAAGCATTCGTCATAAGATGTCTTGAGGATATCTTGGTATCTTCAAAAAAGTTTAGCAAGTCTCAACTCAAGGAAACTCAATACCCGTCTTCAGGATTCATATGAAGAAAAAAGATCGTCGGCATACGCCTCAAAAGGAGTTCAACCCTCTACCAGGAATCGAACATCTACGTTCTAAGGAATCCTTCATTCCTATAACCTTTGATTATGTATGGACACATCGATGTACGTGTAACTAGCATGAGTCATACTATGGTTCTCTTCACGACTTCAAAAACTCTGCATATATTGTTATGGGTGTCAGACTCACCTCAGCCGCTCACGACTTTAAAAACTCTGCATATATTGTTATGGGTGTCAGACTCACCTCAGCCGCACTTTGACAGTAAGAGATCTAAGCAGCATCACAACACGAATAGGAAAGTTATCTAATGATCTAAAACTGTGATGATAATAAGATGAACTAACAAGAGAAACAAACCATCGTGAATATTTCCCTCATCTGAAGCTTTGGACTTTCAGTTTTTTATCTCTAGAGCAGCCGACTAGTCATTCTCCTTTGATAAATTCGGCGATGAAGACTCGAATAATGTAATTATACTTGGATTCTGAACATGAATATCATTACCAATGACAGATCTCTGGCTTTGATGTTCTTTTTTTGCTATTTTCATTCGGACCAAAACCCAACTGGAAAGATTATTTGAGTAATTATTAACAAAATATTTAACTGGTAAAAGTAATCTTTGAACTTTTTCGAATAACAATAAAAGAAACATAATAATATTTGAGGTTTAAATTGTGACTATGTTGAACATTGTAAAAATAAAAATTGACAAAGGAAAACAATATTAATATATATATATATACTAAAATCCTCGTTTTTTATATTATCTAAAATAAAAATTGACGGAGGAGAACAATATTAACAATATAAATACATTTAGGTGCTAGAATCCTAATTTGTTACTCCTTGTGTTTCATAATATATGTCTTTTAAAGTTCTTGCACGGATATTGAAAAATGTAATGATTGGTTTTGATTTTATAAAAAATATTGATAAATTTACATGTATAACTTTTATTGGAAACACTGGTATAAAAAGAATTCACCACAAAACAAAAGATAATAAAATAAAATAATTATTAAGACTACTTATGTTTTAAAACGATAATTATTTTAAAAAATCACTTCTAAAACTACTTATGTTATGAAACGGGAGGAATATATTATTTAAGACTAACGGGAAAGCTTTATTTGCCGTATAAACATATTGATTTGCCCACATGAAATACTCAAAATTAAAGAAATAGACAGTAACGCGCATGGAGTTTAATGCCCTAGATAAATTTCTACCATGTGTCACAATATTAGATGTCTTTCCGACCCGATGGTTTTTTAATAAAAAAAACAAAAACAAGATATAAACTCTCTCAATCTTATTAAAAAATAATTAATGATTTTCTTTTAATCTTCGAATAGTCTCACTAAAAATTTGGTATCAACATCCTTGGATATAATTCAGGCCCATTTGTTTACCACCACCCAATAAACAAGGGACCTAAATATTTGCTTTTGACATAACGCACGTTCCAATATTAATATATGTTCACAAATACAATGTATCTTATCTTATGAACTCCGGTTGGACATTCATTTATAAAAACAACAAAAAAATGCCTTTAACCAATAGATAGCTATAAAGAATGCAAATTTTCTCCCACAAATGTATAACAATGTGTGTATACCACATCTGTATATATACCCTCTCACCAAAACTATCACTTTTGTAGAAATCAGAATGCAAATCAGCTATCTATTTTATACTAACGGTCTGCTAATCTAATGAGTAATCATTTATTGGCGAGTTCTTATCAGCTTATCTCCAATCATTTTGAGCTCGAATTTCTTGACCGAGGCTGCAAGATCTTGCAACGTTGAGTCCAGAACGTAAGGGTTGTTTTCGAACATGAGTTTGGTAGAATTGAAAAGGTGACGACAAGGCTCTCTCCTCTCCGAAATTGATCCGTGATAATGGAAGTATTTGATTTTTCCTTCTATACCATGGAACGTCTTGCCTTTCAAGTCCTTCGACATGTGGACTCCTGTGGCAAAAACATTCCTTGGTCTAACAGCGTATTTACGGTTCATCCTCGGTACCTTCTTCACGTCTCTATACACGAGTTTCTCAAAACCCCAACTCCTGCATAATGTTTGCGAATAAATTAACAAATGCCAATACGACGAAAACAAATGCGGTAAGATTTTAATAGATCAACTTAAACTAAAGTCTTTCCACCACTATCTTTTATATTCACAAGATAACTTCATGTGGAAGAAAACATGAGCCATTGAATGTTGGTTAAATAATTTGGCAAGTCCTAATCATTGGGAAGAAAACAAAGGCACTATGATAAAGATAGAACCTACCTAATGTATACCCGGTCCTGAACAGATAATTAAATGTATAATTGTGAAACGTTTTAAGCAATTACCCACACTAAAGGTTTAGATGCATGTGCTGATGGAGATAGTTTAAAGAAAGTTAAAAAGACAAGGCCTGGAAAGATCTAACTTTGATCACCTAATTTTCAATTCATTGTGGAGAATAATTTTAAAAGTTAAAATGTTCGAAAAAGGGGACCTCTTACCTACTCTTAACTATATAGTTCCTAAGAAATGAAATTAAAAAAAAAAAAACCAAAGACATCACTCTTGTTCTTGATTTCCATCTCTAGGCTTATAGAACAATTTTCCTCGCAATTTCGAACTATAAAACACTAATTTAGAACAATCAAACATATAACAAATACGCGAACATCGAACAATTAAAGTACCTGTAAGTTCTAGCTGGATTGTTATCAGAGAAGCAAATCTGACTGCTCATAGGAACCTGTTGAATAGTGAACTGAGTGTATCTACTCATTGAGTCAAGCACAGACTGGATGGTGGTTTTAGGCGGCACATACAAAAACTCATCGACGTCGAAGAAGAACATCCACTTGGTCATAAACTTGTATCTCAGCAAGCAGTCATTAACCACCATGAACTGATTATGGTAGTACCCATCGAATCTTTCTTGGTCCCTAATATCGTGTAGAGTAACGTACCCAAGCTCAATCCACGGCCGCAAAACCTCCATCACCTCCTCGTGCACGCCACCAGCGTCGTGCAACACGAAATGTGATCGCTCCCCGAACAGCTTCACGTGGTAAGCAATCCACTCTCTCGTTCTCTGTGGACTAAGGTTCCCAAACAGAGACGAGCCACAGTAGAGGTAATCGTATTTCGATGTCGCCACCGACTTCCAATCGTAAAGATCAAAATCGACGGCTCCCGGGTTTTCCACAACCGTTTCGATTGTATCCGTAAGGTTGCGTGAAGTGTCACCACCGCCGGAGCTCGACGCGTGGAGGATTAACTTACCTCCCGAGTTATCGGCGTTGATGGTGACGGAGAATTTACAGGTGATAACGAGTGTGGTGTATACACGGCCGTAACCCCAATCCGGCAAGATTTTACTCCCAGACGTGGTGATGGATTCTCGGGTCGGGTCGAGAGGGATCCACTCGCAGAGATAGCTCGGTCGGCCATAAATCTGAAGTGGCTTCGAAGAAATTCCGACTATAGAGAAAGTGTCGTGGCCTCCTCTGTAACCGCTCATGGAGATAAAGTTATACGCCGCCCATCCGTAAGTGTTGAACGACCGCTTGATTACTCCGTCTGGTAACACTCGATCTACGGCGGGGGAAGGCAGCGGCTGAACCTGAACGGGAACCGGTACGGCGTCGGTGGTGGAGTTATCGGAAGCGGTGTTGAAATTAGAGATGCAAAGGCGGAGATTGGAAGCGGAGAAAGACGAAGGTGCGAAGTGGAGAAAAGTTGTTATTGTACAGAGGAGGAAGAGAGCGATTAGTGTTAGCTTGAACTCAGCTGCAGAGTGCCATAGTAAAGCAACAAGGAGCTTTTTATCTTTCTTGGCCATGGAAATTTTATGAAAAAAGAAGTGTCAACCGAATGAAGAAGAAGAAGAGTATAGAGATTGTTCTGTTTTAGTTCTCTTTCTTTTTTTGTTGTACTTTTTTCTCTCGCTCTAAATTGGCTGCTGTCTTTGGTGTAGACTAGAAAGTAGTCTCTCTGTTGTGATTTATACTAGTAATTTTTTACGATTCAAATTTTCACGCGCTTTTTGGAACTTCACCGTTTATGGAAAATATCGTTATTTTTATGAGGTGAAATTAGTGTCCCCCGGTTGCTGATCGACAATGAATTTAAAAGATTTCTATAGGGTAAAGTATCACTAACTATTTACAAATAAAATTATTTATTATTATTTATTTTTATCAAAGATCTATTTAAAATTATTATCTATTATTTATTAGTTACTATTTTAAAATATTTCAAATACGAAAAAATTATAAAATATTAAATTTTTTTATTCTGAAAATCCTAAATGATCCTATTACTTTTATATTGAAATAAATCGGAATAAAATATCAGGTTTCTATGTAAAAATGAAGTTTTTGATGTTGTATCGTTTTATTTTATTTTTATATATTTTTTTGCATATATAGCGAGAAATAAACTTATTTTAGGTACGTTTTGTGGGGTTTTTTGTTTACTTTTTATTTTTAGTACTTGCCTTCGGCTATTATAAATTTTTTGAATGCTCTTGATTGTGTTTGTATTTATTTAGGCTAAAACGAAAGATGAAATATTGAATTTAGGTTTGGTGTAGAATTTTTGTAGTGTTTAGGGATTGTGTGTACTGTAGTATGTTGTTTGAAGTTTTAAGATTATTTTGGGGCTAGTATTGTTAAAGTGTTTGATTATATTACACATTTTAAAATTCCATTTATGTTGTGTACAACTACACATATTGCAATTGATAATACGAAAGAGACTGATCCAAAGACGCTAAGTTTATTTATGCTCTTTACAAATCTGTAGTTACACATATTGCAATTGATAGTACGGAAGAGACGGATCCAAAAACGCTAATATTTTGAAATTTTGTACAACTTTTCAGAAGATATCTTAGAGGATCAAGCCTAAAGTTATATTTCATATGCCTAAGATATTTGATAGTTCAAAGAATCCAAAATACCTAATAATGAGTGCAACCTCAAAAGATAAGTTGGATTGTTACCAAATTTCCATATATGCATTAACTACTGAGTTTGTTATAAAAAAGATTGAGAACAATAATACTTTAGTCTTAATCGTCGACATTTGAGCTGGCAAAAGGAAAATTAATGATGCAATGTGATAATGTGGTACCTCACTACATTTCTTTAACCAAGCGAGTTTGTGGGGGTTGATGTGTTTTCATGGCGAGCTTCTACACAGCCTTTTCGGAAATCACGTTCTCGTAGTTCCGTGAATCAATAAACGAATTCACATACATTTCTTGTGATAGTACAAGTTGACTGGAAAATCCTGTTTTGCAGCCAATCATCCCCTTCACCTGTTGCCTTGGGCGTAAAAAAACACGTGTAAAAAACAATGCATGTCCAACATCTCCTCCAGTGATCTTATCCGTCTGATGACCATCAACAACATTCTCTAGTTCCTCATCAAACTGTGGTTCACCTTCTAGATCGAAATCTCAATTGATATGGTTGTTGTCTCAATTTTGGACACTGCAAGGCAACGTTCCCTAGTTCGTGACAATTGTAGCACCTAACCTGTGAGGAAGTACCTGTGCGGCTAGGGACCTGTGAGTTAGCACATGCATGAATAGGGGAGACAGCTGGTACTGTTGAGCTAGGACCTGAAACTCTTTTTTTTTGAAATAGCATTGGTGATGTCCTGGCAGTATCTCATCCACAAGGCCTTCATGAATGGACTTTCTCTAGATGCAGTGTGCATTGATGTGCTTTAGACACATTCACAGGGTCAAACATATTTATTCGGTCATGAAAGTGATATCTCATCCCACCTAGACACTAATTGATCTGTCAAAATAAGTAATATCTACACAGTTTTGCAGCTTGAAAAAATTATTAGTATATTCATCAACAGTCGTCGACCTTTGTTTAAGTTTTTAGAAGTGCTAGTACATTATATGTACATAATTGTAAGGTCAACTGCTTTACAAATTTAGTCCAAGTTGTTATTTTTGGCTTAACTTGCTTATACCTAATCTGTTTTAACTGCTGCCACTAAGATGCAGTTCGGTCTCAGAACTTAATTGCAGCTAACTATATCCGTTTTACACCCAGAAGCTCCCTGAAATCAAATACTTCTTTAACCAAGGCGATCCAATCTAAAAATTTATCCAATTCGAGACCCTCTTGGACCTCTAGGATCTCAAGTCTGAATCCTTATTCCCATCGGTTGATGGCGTTCTAAATCTGGTGGTTTGGTTGTTCAACAACCTATGTATAGCCTCTTTTGGACGGACTCATCTAGTCTCCGAGCGAATTCATTTGTTCACCAATCGGGCTGAATCAGTGTTTGATTTCTCCCGATCAACCAGTTCTGAATTTGGAGGATTGGACTTCATGCACATGGATCTCTTTGGCAGCATATCTCTTTAACCCACACTATAGGAGCTCTATTTTTATTATGCCAACTGATTGTGACTAGTGTCGAAACAGAGTCATCGGCTGTAAGAAATCGAGAAGAAAATAACGAAACAATGGATATATAAACCGTAGGTTAGAGATAAAGATACTTAGAGAAAAATAATCTCAAAATTGATTCAAAAAGTCTGACGGCAAAAATAGGGTTTAAGAGCCTTTTATATAAGTGCTCGAAACCATATGCCAAAATTATAGATTGTTCCTCACAAAATAAAATAAAGTCCAACTCAATTTCAAACCGATTAGAGCTGGTTAAGTATCCTAATTAAATCTAACAAAAATAAGAAAATGCAAAAAAATAACAAAAACATAAAAAGAGGGCCTAAACGGTGGATTATCGGGCCTAAAGTTCATCACTAAGCTTCGCCCTAGTGATGCTTCCGAAACTCATTGGGCTTTTTGATGTGTTCAATTTGAGTGTTCATAGCGCTTAATTTGGACAGTCGAGCACCAAATAAAGCTCATTCTGTTTTTCTTGAAGTCCACATATGGTTTTGGTATCTTTAGAAGTATAATCCAAGTTTGTGAAAGACTCTATTTTTGTCTCATAAGAAACTTCATCTATCTCGAAGTCAGACATACTATTTTTTCATAGATGAAACCAATTTTTTTCTTTGGGCAATCATACACTCCATAGATGTGACAATTTTATCCCGTATAGGATCAATTGGTGGATCAGTTACTAGAGTGAACATCTGCTTAAAGTATTCAAATGAGAGTGTCTCTATGTCTGACATAACATCCTCACGATCTTGTAGAATATATTTTCAAAGGATTTTAGTCATCTCCAACTTACAAGCCAACTTTAAGTTTGCAGATTGCAATTTCAAACTGGACTTCCTCAATTATTCTTTTTCAACCTCGAAATTATTTTAAATTTTGTAGTTTTATTAGAATATCTGGATCCATTGTGGAATCCCTAAAATCATGCTCCTACATTCTAGAAAATATTTCTTTTAAATTTATGATATGACCTTTGTTTTATTGAGCTTAAAATATTATCTTTGTCTTGAGAATCATAGTCTCTGATCTCGCAAGTTCAAGTTCTGCAGCAATTTTTGCATGATTAGCCACTTGTACCTTCAGTATTCTATTCTTGATCTATAATGATTCAATTTTCAGGGTTAAAAGCTTAGCTTCCATGTCATTTATCTTCAACCTGTTCATTAGTTCAGTGATCACTATTTCCTGTTTGTTGAGGCCATAATACTCGAGCAATTGTTCGTCACAATTCCCAACTCTTTGTTGGAGCCTGTTAATTGTGTTTCTCAAGAGCCTAATCTCGTGAACTTAAATTTTTCCTTGATATCTCAAGATCTTTCTCGACAAACTCAAATTCTTTAATAAGTTTGTTAAATTCTGGCAAGAGAAAATCATCTCCACTACCTCTACTTCCACTACTTCTTACATAAATCGCGATAATATAAGAAACAAATAATGATAGATAGTACCCCAATCCAAAGGTAAAACCTGATTCCCTTAGGTGGCGTATCTCCTTAACCCGTGTCGTAGGAGCTCTGTCGTTCGGATACCAACTGATGCCGACTATTGTCAAACCAGATTCATCGGTTGTAATAAATCAAGAAGAAAAAAATGAAACAGTTGATATAAACCCTAACCCTAGGTTAGATATAAAGAGACTTAGAGAAAAACAATCTTAAATTTGATTCAAAAAGTTTGACTGCATAATAGGGTATAGGATGCTTTATATAGCAACTACCCAAAACCCTAATCTAAAAAAAAGGAAATTACATAAATGTCTTAAAATATAACAAATATATAAAAATAACATTTAAATATTAAAACTGGTTTTTGAAGGATTTATTGGTCGAATTTGGGTATCACAATTTCTGATATGTCACATTTTTAAAATCTGACGGGCTTATCGAAAGCTTCTATTTGACCCAATTCTGATACATGAGCGAGAAACCAGTTTGTTTATATTATTCACTACATCATTATTCTCTGGTTGGGAAGAATTAGACCTCGAATTCAGAAGGACCAAATATTGAATTGTATTCTCAAAAAGCAATTTACATTGTATTTGAGCCTCATCAACCCATTTACTAAACATATAAGTACTCTTACGCGTGTAAAACCTCACTTTCTGATACAGTTGTTTCACATCTAGTGGAGTACTAGCTCCATCTAGAGGAAAATCTACAAATACCATCTTTAGCAAGGAGCACAAAGACTGTCCAGCATCTACCATTTTGTACTTGAAATATGGTTCAAGAATCTGAGAAATCTGGGAGATATTATTTCTAACAAACAATTGTGCTTGCTTCTCTATAACCTTGTTCATCACATTCAAACCCATGCAGAAAGGAACAATTCCTCTTTATTGAATAGGAGATGGTTTCTCAAGTTGATGTGGCGGTATATAATGGATTGTTTGTTTGTGCTACTTGATCAATGAATCAATGCCTTCAATTAGGACCCAAGAACCATGAGATGCGCTCCTTATTGATATCTTATATCGAGCTTGATAAATCTATAACTTAGTCACTTCTTTGACAGTCACGTCTTCTCCATCATCCTGTGAATAACCTTCACCTAACACACAAATTATGTGTCTTGTCTGAATTCTACCACTATAAACCCTACCAAAAGCATCAAAGACACTATAATTTGGCTCGATCAAATGAACTGATACCTTCTCATGACCTCCCCCATGTTCTAATTAAAAATTATAATTTGTATATATTAAAACAATACTTTCTCTCTTTTTTTTTTCTTTTTTCTTTTTTTTTTGTTTTGGGTTTCTTTTTTATTATTTATCCTAGATCCTCTTTTGTTCTTAGGGTTCTTACGGTTAGAGAAAAAATTATCAACCAAATATTTAACAATTTCTTCAGTAGAAATTGAAACACATTGGTTTTTTTATTGTTTACCTTGCTGAAATAATGAGAGACTTTTTTGTGTTACCCAATCATCTTTGTATTTAACACCGATTTTACCCTCACCGTTGTATACATCATAAATCGGATCTCCTAATTCCGTCCAAGTTTCATCGGAAATTTCACTCTGGTAGTCAGCCTTATACTCATTAAATAATGAACGATCGAGTATCAGCGAACCCTCCATGTCACCAGCAACTACTTGATGGATCTCATTCCTTTTTGGTTTTTCAAAATTGCAATTATGGATGTGGTTGAATTCTGTGAATAAACACTTTCTCCTTTAAATTTTTGACTGGATTTTGGAATCTGATGGTGGTCATCGTCTCTAGATCTTTTATTAATTTCTTCATTTGATGTAGCAGCGAATTCATCCATTCACCCATCTGGCCAAATCGGTTTGTCATCTATTCTCGACCGAATTGTTTTGCAATTAGATAGTGGACTTCCCGCGAACAATTCTCTTAGGCGGCATATCTCTTTAACCCACGTCGTAGGACCTCAGTCGCTCTGATACCAAACTGATAACGTGACGTAAATAGAAAAATAAGCAACGATAGATGAAACCCCAATCAAATGGTAACATGATAGATGAAACCACAATCCAAGTGTAATAAAGACTGAAACTTTCAGAGATAAAAAAAAATATATTATTCCAAAAACTTATTTAAAACTTAACTTATATGAGGCTTTATGTAAGAGCTACTCAAAATCCTAAATTAGAATACAAGAAGATAAAATAAATGTCCTAAAATCAAATAAAATAAAATCTTAATACAATTAGATTTAATTTGAATAATATAAGATATTTGAATAAAATAAAATTAAATTAAAAAATATTTACTTGAGCTTTTCTGAGCTACATTACAATGAAATATATATATATATATATATATATATATATATATATATTTGATATCCAGACCGAGAAAATGAACATTTTTACAAAATTTCAAGTTCAAATTAAGGCATATTTGAAGTTTTTTCATGTTGTTTTTTCTATGAGTAGTAAAAAATTTTAAACCAACTCCAAAGTTTGATGATAATCATATTAATGGTAGTTTACTATTCCAGATAAATGTACGCTTTTTTTGGTATTTTAAATTTGCATAGCCAAACATTATATTGAAGAAATGAAGTTAATGTTGTCCTTCTAAAAATAATTTAATTAATCTAATATTGTATTTATAGTATATTAATGAAAGTGAATGATAAAATTAGTGAAAGTTAATCATAAAATCATAACTAAAATTTATTGTTATATTGATTTTTGTTTTTGCCTAGTGCGAAATGTGAAAGCAAAAAATGTAAAATGTGAAACAATGGTAAAACAAAACGTGACAAAAGTGTTAAAAAATATATATGAGCAGTTTTATGTCCCTCGTTTCTTGTCTATTGTCTTTCATCCCTTTTCTTGCGTCTCTCATCTTCCTTCTCTCATCTCTCTTCTCGCATCTCTCGCGTCTATAATTTTGTGTCACTCATCTCGTATATATCTTCTCGCATTTCGCTCTCGTCTATCGTCTATCGCATCTCGTCTCTCTTCTCGCGTCTCTAGTAGTATGTCTATTATTTTGTGTCTCTCATCTTGCATATCTTTTCACACATCTCGCTCTCTTATATCGTATCTCGTCTCTTGTCTCTTGTATCACGTATCGCGTCTCTTATCTCTCGCTTTACATCTTGCGTCTCTTCTCTAATGTCTCTCATCTCTCGTCTCTCATCTCTCGTATCTCGTTAGTAGCCCTCTAGTTCTTGAGAAAATGTTTAAAGGATGACTATCCCAGGTATTGCCGAAATGAACCCAATTGGTTAGACAGATCGGTTTTGACATTTATCAAGTAATTTGTTTTATCCTGAAAGTGTTCTTGTGATCTGAAACTGACCGGTCAAATGACATCAACCTTGGTACACTCTAGTATATAAATTATTAGTTTGGTGCATGTGCATCACGCGTGGCTTTTTCTTGCACACGTGTCACCTAGTCATTTGACATATGTCGTAAGTTCTTAATTAGAAAATTCTGGATGACTCATTTGACAGAAACCTTTCGATTTTCCAATGCATGCACCAACTAAAAATAAGAGAACAGCCATGAAACATCTCTACTTCTCAAGAACAAGTGACTGTTGAGTCTTCAATAACTTTTTTATAAATATGCTTCCACTCACAATCCTAATTTGTAATTATTTTTAGAGAGAGACTATTTCCACCACTGCAAAAAAGAACTTCCTTGTCAAGCAACCACCATAACGTCTTCTCTGATGCCCTTACTAAGAGATCATTTAACCTCCTCAGATAGTGATCATTCTTGAAAAAAGCGCACTACTCTTGATTGGTTTTGATAGTTGAACGAGTCGAGCAAAAAAAGTTGTTGGGATTGTGGACGAGGAGCATGTGCCCTTATCAATTTATTAAACCATCCACTACGGACCTTGGCCGCTAAAGAAAAAATAATTCAAAGTTGCTAAACCTTCGAATCTTGATACCCAACACTCAGTTCCCAGCCATTATCCCCTAGTTAGACTTTCTTTCAAAGAGACGAGGGTGATCTTAAACCACTAGGAAAATCCACCGATCAGACTAGCTTTCTTCCAATGGGTGACATTGATGGTGTAAATATGAAGTCAAACAAACAAGATAGAGTAGCACCCAAAAGAAAACGCTATCATTTCCCAAACAAGAAAGTGTACCATAAATCTAAGATTTACTCGAAGTGCAAATATTATGTCAGAATAATCTATGAAGGCTTGATAGAAATATCTAACAACTCCGCGGGAGTCTACTTTGAATCGGGATGTGCCTATAAAGTTCCCATGGAATCTCTACCGGTTGTAAAAGAAAGACAAATGTGGTTGGTTGATGAACCAACTAAAGAAACTGAGGGCCAAAATAATGTATCCTCTAAATCGGATGACTTAGATGCAGAACAAAATGCTAAGACCAAACACTGAGAACCCGAGGGCGTTTCTCAAATCAGGAAAAAGAATATTCCTATGACCACAAGAGAAAGTTGAAGGTTGAAATCCCCTCGAAGGTAGTTGTTGTCCTCAAGAAAAATATTTATGGTGCTGATAATAAGCATCTTATTGCTCTATCCAATGTGAAAAATAAATATTTATTGGTGTCTAAATAAGAGAAGCTTCAAGACCGATGGGGTATCCCTAGCTGTGTTAACATTTTGTTCTTCGAGAGATGATAGACTTCCATATCCGAAGAAGACCACGAACTAGTAGTCTTCCCAAAAATACTTAACTGAGGGCTTTGGTTCCCCTTGGACCCTGTCATGGCGAGGTTCTTTGAACTGGTGGGTTTGTGTCTTAGCTAAGCCAGTCGAAACATGTGGTTCACACTGATGGCTTGCATTATAACCTTAAGGCTCTCTAGGATCAGATTTTCAATGGAGCAGTTAATTTCACTCTCGACTGTTTTTAGGAATCCTTAGGTTATCTTATTTTCTCTTTACCTTGGGAAACAAGTTACAGTTGTGGATGATCTCTTAGAGGCTAACAAGAAGTAGAAATACATATTTTTGGGAAAACAGGGCAGAGCCTTCGAATAATATCCCCCATTGTCTCTCTTTGCAATTGTGAAACATAGGAAACATACCTCTCTTTTCCGAACTATTTCTAAAATAATTAATATGTTTTTAATCTTTTCATTTCTCACATATTTTCTTATGCAGTGTGACTGAATCTCACAAAGAGCATAAAGAAGTTGTCAAATGGATTATCACAAGGTTGAGTGCTTGGAAAAAAATGTATAGTCAAATGATTTCTACCAATGTTTTACTCATGCAAATTTGGTTAAAATCCACTTTTGGAGGGTCGATCCGAAGAAAAATATTTCTTTAAATCATCTTATGACTCATCCTAACGAAGATGAGGCTGTGCAAAAGTTAAAGGCTCCATGTGATAGGGGTCAGGGAACTACCAAGCCTAACCGTTTGTTGGGAAAATAAAATCTCGTTGAAGTAGATGAGTCTTATGAATCATCCGAAGAAAATACTTCCATGCGTTCTACCAATGTTTCACTCGTGTTATTTCCTGTTAGATCCAATGATCCATGTGATCCACCTTCGACAACAAATCCCCTTCAACCAAGATCGTCTCAGATTTCTCAGTGGAAAATGATAGCCATTTCTAAATTATTGGACACATGTTGCAGCGGATAGCCAGCTTATGACAAAATAATAGTTGCTAGTACCCCAACTACATATTTGGTACACCATGAAAGCATATAATTTTTTTAAGAAAAGAGTATCAATCTATCCCGTACTTTTGGTGATAGCATAGTGTCAATATTCAAGCTTTGGCCGCTAGAAAATATATAATTTTCAAAGTTCTTATCTGGCACCAAAAAACTGGAGGTCTCCTTCAGATTATCCACAGTATCAGACTTTGAGGTTGACCCTTGTAACATTTATTCATTATTAGCCCCAATACTCCTGATTTTCTTCGGGGCCAAAGCCGTTTTATAATATTCTCTAGCCAGTTTATGGCTGCTTCATACTATTCTCATGTTACTTCCAACCACATACTTTAAACTATTGTGAACTATCGAGGCGACATCGTGGATACTCGATAACCAAGATCTGTCAAATATTACATTATAAAACGTTGGTGCATCTATTACTATAAACAAAACTGTTGTCTCTTTCATAAACGGCATATGGCCTAGCTCCACCACTCGTTTGAATTCTCCAACCACCTTAGTCGTAACCCCGTGAAACCCATAATAGTTTTATTTAATCGGGTAATTCTCTGAGGTTTTTTCATATGTTCATATGTATTTATGTATATGATTTTGGCAGAACTTCAAGTGTCAATTAATATACTTTCGCTCCCTAAAATAGAAGCTTCAACCACCATTGCATCTTCATGTGGCTCAGGCCCCCTATTCTGTTTACTTATCAAAATATATTTAATTTATTAATAACGTATCTCATCTTTAACATTTGGATCTTAGTTAACCAGAATTTGCACCATCATTTAGCACCGTGTGTGGGAATTATTTGCTCTCATAAAGTTTTGTTTTCTTTTATTTTCAGGAACATAAAAATCAAGTGACATAAAAAAAACAATGGATGACAAATTCACGTGCACATCTGAACTTCACATCAACAAAAAGAAAATAGAGACCTTCGACATCATGCACCCAACCGTGACGACTCCTTTGATTCAGCTCCTTACTATAAAGGCATCATCTACATAGCTCTATGTTCTACCATACCCATTTAGTAAGCTTCTAGTCCCCATAAACCTAGTGGTTAAGCCTTTCACTTTGGCTAGTGCAATCGTTCAACCATTAGCTTTGGCTAAGGTCCATAAAGTCATGTTGAATGTCTAAAAATAATTTGAAATCATGCCAAATATCCACACCGCACCTTGAAATATCGTCTAACCCAAAATCTGATAACATAGTTCAGTTGAACCCTACCCAATTCCAACACTACAAAATACAATCAAACGGTGGAGGAGCCGAGCAAAAAATCTCGTTTAGCTTGGATTTCATTCAACAACCGTAGAGATAAAATTCATCATACGTTTGAATAAGAAATAAAAACACGACCAATATATGGTAGGGGTCAGGGTATCACCAAGCCTAACCGTTTGTTGGGAAAATAAAATCTCGTGGAAGTAGCTCAATATCTGACAATGATGGTGACGAACTAGGTGACGACTCCCCATTGGTCCTAAAAACTTTATATAATGATTTTCCACCTATATAGAACAACCACGAGATGGACAAGTACATCAATGAGAGGAGATCTCGAGCATCATATTAAGCAGTTCAAAAACGAGATGACACACTTCAGGGTGGATGACAAAAGGAAATGTAGAGCCTTTTCGGTACCGTTTTGGTATAACACTTTAACTTGGTTCAACACTCTACCTCCCGGAAGTATAAAAAACTACAAGTTGGTACATACAAATTTTCGCAATAATTTTATTTGGTCCAATTGAGTGAATGGATATGGGGACTATATCATTCGTTACAAGCAATGATCAAATAAGATACTCATTGACTACACCCAAAGATTTTTTAACATAAAAATAAACTTGCAAGATTATCATAATCTGGTGGAAATCACGGCTTATAGGTAGAGGATACTTATAGGACCTCTATTCAAAGCTACAATGAACCATAAAACTTTCATCTTTGGTGCCTGCTTCGTCAAGTTAAAATCCACATCTCGGTAGAGGAGATTGTATGACCCATAATGAACATGAACATTTTTACTCTGAATGTCTATAATTCTGACCATCTAAGAGCAAAACACATAGGTAAGAATAAGATATCAGCAGAACATTCCTCGAAACCACCAGAAAAACATTAAAACCAAGAATCTTAAACGAAATGTTTTTAAACTGAGATTACGAGGACATAATAACGATAACGACAACGATCGACGATTTGACCACCCACCACGTGGCCCATTCACTAAACTAACTGAGAACCTAAAAACTATTTATGACCATACCAAAGGCGTGATCTGCTACTAAAGACTAGAGAAACCACTAGTACCAAATGAACATAGAAACAAGAGCAAGTATTTCTGACACAATACCAAGGACTGATGAGTCTTATAAGACCAGATCTAATACTTGATATACGATGGGAAACTCTTAGATTTTGTGAAGAGAAGGATAGGCAACAAGCCACGGCATGCTCTAGTCGACTGAAAACCCTTAACAAGACGAGAAAGATAGTGGGAATATGCAACAATTGAGCCAAGATCCCTCGGAAACAACGCAATCATTGAAATCTCGGATAATGAGTATTTGGATCTAAACCCTAACCCAACAAGTCATTGGAGTTTTTGGTGCCCGAGATATATTCTCTATAATATCATATAAATCTATAAATCAACGTGCAGTCGAGTTGAAACACTGTACAAAGGGCATACATATCAACATATTTATCGTAACCAACATCCTATATTGTGATTTCGGACGATAACTTACGAGGCGTCACCACCCCACGAATCAATATCATTTTAATCATAATTGAACTGACAAAAATAACAATCAACCATGTCATGATCGATACAAGAATCTCAACCAACATGATATACAAAAACACGTATAAAAAATAAAGAGCGCACTAGGACATTGACAAGTTTTACATTAACTAACATTAACGTACTATGAGAGTCAATCGTAGATGTCATCCTTGGTAGAGATAAGTATCTGAAAAATGTGCAATGCCTCATGATGATAGTTGATGCCCATATTCCTATAAATTCATCATGGCCGATCATGATTGGACCAAATGCATGTCACCATCTCCACTGTGCATCGATGTTTATGTTATCCGATGAAAGAGAAAGTCGTGATCATCCAAAGAAATCAGAAAACATCCCAAAAATGCTACGCTGCCTCCATATTCTTAAAGAAATATGAATTAACTTGGGATCCGATCATCATACACTACGTGGATGATCCACGAGAGTGCTCACGTTATTGAGCCATGAGAAAATGTCAACAACGTCACGATGATTATGCAAAGACACTAAGACTGGGACGAGGGATCAAACCTACATTAAGGTCTGAACTGCTCACCTTCTTACGACTTAATCTTGACATGTTCATTTGGAGCACCAAATATGTAACTAAAATCTCAGTTATAGTAGCATGCACAAACTCACAGTAGACATAAATTGTCGGCCAATCAAACAAAAGAGAATTTGACACTCCCAATAAAAGACGAAAACTATCTTGGAGAAATTAGAAAAACTTACAACAATGAGTCATATAAAAAAAGTCACCTGCTCTAGACATCAAACCTAGTATTCGTCCAAATAATAAATGAAAAATATACGTTGATTTTACTGATCTTAACAAAATTTATCCAACCTTTTTTTAGATAAATCAACCTATCGATATAAAATTAGACAAGATATCATTAAAAACATTCGTACCAACTACACCTAAATATACAACTAGGGGTGTCAAACAGATATTTCGGATACGAATCTGCATATATCCAAATCCGAATCCAAATTCCGAAATCATTACCTAAATCTGAATCCAATTTTTTTTATAAAAATATATACGAATCCGTATCCGACAGATATTATCGGGATACGGATAATATCTGAATCCGAATATCAAAATTTCAATTAAATTTTTTAACTCATTTTACTATTAGCCACAATTCGTTTGTTAGCCCATGTATTTTTTATGCACCTTAGTAGAAATTCATATTCTCATTTTAGATGTGTGATAAGGCTAAACAAATATACTCATTTAGAAAAGTCACCATCTTTTATAGACAAATTGGTAGCAATTCTTTTTCTAACTTGGTAGCAACTCTTTTTCTAACTTTAGATATGAGATAAGATACAATTTTTAGAGAAGCAATCCTCCATATTTATGGCCGAATTTGTTACTAATTTGTTTTTTTTACAATGTGGGATAGCTAAAAAAACATGCTTAAATAAAAAAGAAAAAAATATTTATTTATAAAATTTCGGATATCGGATATTTCAAATACGGATATGACTATATCCATATCCACTATTTTCGGATACAAATTCGGATACGAATATTATCCATTTTCTTCCGAATACAGATATTATCCGTTTTTCGGATTCGATATCAAATATTTCGGTTGGATATCAAATTTTTTCAGATTTTTTTACCCCTTTATAAAAATACATGAAAACTATAAAAATATAACCGTCGTTATAAAAAAACGAAAAGGGAATTGTTCCATGTTCGTTTAAATCGTATTATAAATGCAAAGATGATTTGCAAATCTATGATGTAAAAATAAATCAATAAATTAAATTTCAACTATACATTTGATCTTCTCTCTTGTTCGTTTAAGTGGTATAACTATTATTACGACATTATTTTATTTTAATTAGTGTTATTGTCTGAGTTTTATATGACGTTATCTAAAATTAAGAGTATTTAAAATGGAAAATTTTAGACGCTAATTAACAATAATTCAGACTGCATGACGCATGGTCTTGCTGACTGAAACGAACAAGTGTCCTCTTCGCATGGTATGTTCGTAGTGCTTTCGTATAGTAAAAACGAAGGTGTTAGTTTTCTAAACCAACAGCTTTATATTATCAAATTGTATCCGAACCAATCAGAACAAATTATAAAAGAAAATACTTTTTACAATATTTTTTCAAGTTAAATAAAGAAGGTAATATTGTAAAACAATATTAATTGATAATCACCTGCCTCTCATGGGAAGTGGAAACAAAAACCATTCCTCACAGTTATGGGTGGTAAACGGTCTGAACCGCAACCGTCCGCACCGTTTAAATCCGAACCACGAGTTGCAGTCCTCGTAAGTTGCGGATTGCGGTCCTGCCAGTTTGCTCCTTATGCGGTCCTGCTAGTTTGCAGTTCTAATGGGCCAGTTTCGCAGTTAAACCGTAAGTTCAAACCACGAGACGAACCATTTAAGAACCGATTATCAGTTCAAACCAACAGCCAAACCATTTAAGAACTGTTTATCAGAATATTATATAATGTTATTTAAAATTAATTTGTAAGTGTTAATTGAATCTAATTTCAATAATTGAGATATGTACCATATACACGAGTTAATTATTCTATTTCATGTATTTTAATTTAAATAGGTTATCATTTTAATCAAAATTATATAATCATCAATTACATCTAAAAACATAATTTTAATTTGATTTTGATACGTTTGATTATATATTTATATTTATGTATTTAAGATATTTTATTTAATATTATGTAGATATTAAATAAAATAAGTACATCTACTTGTATTTCGATTACAACATTTGAAGTATAAATTTAATATTTGAAGTATTCAATTTTTGAAGTATAAATTTAAAGTTTTAAAAACTGTATAAATTTGGAATATGTTCCAATTGCATAAACACATGTAATTTGGTTGTGAAATAAATTCAAAAATACCAAATGTGTTTCAATTAACTACTTGTCGTTTTAACTACATAAGTTACCTCCAATAAATTTATATTGAGGAAATAAAATTTGATATTTCTAGGTGAGGCGTCTTATTATTAAGAATTAAAAATCATTAGAATTACTCTTGTTAACTATGTGGGTTTATCATAAAATACATACTTAATAGTATGATAAATGGAAAAAATTAATAGAATGATATTAGGAATGATAAATTATAAAATTTAACCATCCTACGAGAAGATTAACAAGTTTGTAAAAGTAATATCCAAATATGATAGAGTCAACAATCTATAACAATTATTAATTTATTTACTATACTTGAGTTTAAATTTCTCATCAATTATATATAATGTATCATTGTAATATTCGTTTGGTTTTGAGGTTAACTTAGTATTATGAACTTCATAAATGTAGTGGGAGTAGATTAATATTTATAGTTAATCGTGGTACTAAAACCATAATTAACAATAATTTGTTGCATTCCACCAAGAAAATTTTATTCAGAAAATTAAATTTGATATTTCTAGGTGAGACATCTTATTTATTAAAAACCAAGTATCAATAGAATTACTCTTGTTAATTTTGTGGGTTTATCATAATATAATCATAGTATACATACATTAATAATATGCTAAAATATTATGGTATAGAAACGACAACCCTTTGATTGCTTGAGGTGATTTAAGATAAGTTTTATCATCAACATTTCGAGAATAATTTGAAAATTTAAGAGATAAAAAAGATTTCATATTTTTTGAGAATTGAATCTTTAATGTTAACTAAGGATAAAATAGAAAATTCATTATAAAGATCTTAAGTAAATAGTGAAGTATTCTATTGATGGATCATTATAAGTATTCTATTGATGCATCTTATTAATCAAGATATTAAAATAAGGGAATCCAATGGCCTGGTTGTTAGTTATAATTGCTGAGTTTGAATCCCAATATTACATATTAATATGGTAACTTTTGATTTTAACAAACATACCATTGGATTCCCTTATTTTAATATCTTGATTAATAAGATGCACATGTTAATTTTTTAATCGAGCACTTTAATTGCAATAATAATATGATAACTACACCAAAATGACCCATCAAGCCACCATCATGAGCTTGTCTCACAAGTAACTCACGTAAAGAACACAAACGTACACACAATTTATTTTCACGAAGTAAAAACCCCATCTAGTTTATAACATGCACCAAAATACTATTTTTTACATCCATTGAACACATCCTTAAAATTAGAGTCTTATGCACATAAATCCTTAATATGATTCAAAAGATAATAAATATTATATCTAGAATGGAAAGTAACACACACATACAAGATAATTCATCAGCTCACATTTTATTTACCTTGCTTGTATATGATCACATGAAAAATGTCTCGATTAATTCTGGTGTGGATAATAATTGCCTGAGGGTAGGCTAGTAATTTTAAGTGGAGTTTCAAGGTGGTGTATGGGTGTTTAACGGTGGTGTATGGGTGTTTAACGGTGGAGAGATAATTAAGCAGCTTGGTAGCAGTTAATTTTCATTACCCATAGTTAATGCTGGTGGTTGGGTATTTATAGTATGATGTTTGGGCCCTTATGGGTTTCGGGTCATGTTTAATGGACCCGGGTCATGTTTAAAGACCCATGAGTTCTAAGCAGAAGGGCAGGTAGCTTAGTCAGGAAGTGTTTAGGTTTTTTAGTACTTTAGTCATAGTTCGAACAGCCTTAAGTTTACAGTGTTCAAAGTAATCTGTCCGGTCCAAATGATCTGTCCGATTTATGTCCTTGTAGCATGTCCGGCATTCGGAGAGACTTAGACTGATTTACCCTTCCGGGGAGCATGCTGAATTCAGACTCATCAGGAGCCCCTTTTTTAGGTGTTTGAGCAAGTGTCCTTGTCAAAGAACTGAAAACAGTCCGATTGTATGAAGTGGTTCTTAATCCGGACAGAGCTGTGGGTATACCCGGACAGATTAAACGTTACGAATTCCAAACGGTTTTTGCCAGAGTTAGTGGGACACGTGTCGCTTTCTGATTGGCCACTCCAGCCGTTTTTTCACCTTGAATTTCGCACCACCTTCTTTAACAAGTAACCTCTTTAATTGCCAATAGTGACATCATCGCCGTCTTTTAATCATTACCCAACTTTTCGGATTCTCCTAGGAATCAACTCCTTTTTTTCAAATCTATTATAAATTCACATTCATTTTTCACTGTTTTACTATCTCT
This sequence comes from Limnanthes douglasii subsp. nivea, assembly GCA_036936605.1. Classification (NCBI taxonomy): domain Eukaryota; kingdom Viridiplantae; phylum Streptophyta; class Magnoliopsida; order Brassicales; family Limnanthaceae; genus Limnanthes; species Limnanthes douglasii. Next base: position 341,949,228 of record JAUPFV010000001.1, read on the forward strand.
CTCAAATCTTACTCTGCAATTTTACTCAGAGCTTTCTCTCTCTAGAACAAAAATTCCCTTGGCTGTTTTATGTTTACAACAAGAACAGCATTGATCAAAGGTGGTTGGCTCAACCTTTCAGAGTTGGAGAAAGCACAGAAGGTCGAAAAAGAAAGGCGAATAGCAGCAGGGCTACCATCATCACCAGTTGAGAGACCGGTTGCTTCTGTTACAGAATAAGATCGAGGCTCATCCTCCTCCAAAGGTACCAAGCCCAAAAAGCTCTTTCAATCCACCCTTTCTCTCATAGTATCTGGTTCCTCAGTTCAGGAGTCAATACCCGCTGTTGAACCAGGAGTCACCGCTACAAGCGTTAGGAAAATCTCACCTTTTATAGCCATGGGGTATGATTCCGACCACTCCCCGGAGAAGCTAGTCGTTAAGAGGCCTAGCCGGTTAGTCAAAGGATTGACCTCCAGAAATACTCCCTCAAAGTCGGGGGCAAAAAACAGTGACTCTGGGTCTGGAGCGCCCATTAGAGCTCCCCGTGAGAGGTCGTCCGGTCCGGAGGCCAACAGCCCAGTACCCCCTAGAGAATCTTCTGCCTCAGAAACCCAACTTGAGGTGAGAAGTCAGATGAATACGGGCAGTCAACAGTCCGGAGGGCAGGCTATGCCAAGCTTCAATCCTCCCCGAACCACTTCCACAGAAGTCCCCCCAACAATTATGGAGGAGAGAATGAAGGACTCTACTGAAGAGGTCCCCTTTGAGTCCGAGTCCTCCGGACAGGCTGATACCACTGCTGTTGCTGCCAAAAAGGGCAAAGAAAATTTGTATCTGAGGCATCCGGACCTGCCGGAGTGCCTTGAGGGGAGAGTGGGGCCGTGCTTCCACAAAGTCGAGCTTAAGTACCTCTTGGCCTTGCAGAAGACCAAGTATGCATTCATCCATACCTCTGATCTGGGTAGAATGCGCACAAAATGGGGGATCCCTGAAAACGTGAAGATAAGGATCCCCATTGATCCGGAGACCCCAATGGGCTGTAAACGAAACGAGATAGTCTTCTTTACGGAGCTATTTAACTGGGGGCTCAGGTTCCCATTAGACCCGGAGATCGTGCGCTACTTCCACCTGGTCAAGCTCTGCCCAACACAGCTAAGCCCCAATGGTTGGTTCACCTTAATGTCATGTATCATGGCGTCTATGTTATCTGGGATCCCTCTTCCTATGGAAGAGTTCGCAGCAGTGGCCAACCTGTGCAAGCATCATCAGTTCCCCTTCTACCATTTCAACATGGGGAACGATCTCAAGGCTGTTGATGATCTCCTGGAATCGGAGAGTCAGTGGAGAAGCCAATTCCTGTTCATTAGTGGTGCCTGGGAAAACGACAAGAAAATCAAGGCCGGAGAGAACCCAAGCCTCCTCAGGAGTAGGTGGAGGAGTGACCGTAAGTTTCTTAACTTGAGCCTCTGTCCGTTTTTCTCCTTTTTTTAAGTTAAGTTTATATTAACCAATTTTTCTTCTGTTCTATCAGAGCTGCCAAAGGAGTTCGGGGACTACCTGAAGGCCGGACAGACTACCTGTGGCAAAATCAATGCTTGGGCCGCAGAGAATTGGGAGAATCGATTCCACAAGGCCTTCACCCCTAGGAATCTAGCAAGGTCTCACCTGTGGAACACTACAGGTCGGAGAGACCTAACTTGGGAGGAGTTCACCACCCAGCCTAATGAAGACACTGTGCTGAGAAGGTCCCACGAACTGGATGGGACACTCTACCTGCCTGCCCGGGCCAAAGCCCCAAGCAAAATGAAGGGCAGAAGAAAAGGCAAGAAGGTGGCAGGTGAAGCTGAGAAGGATGCCCCAATAGATCCAGAGGGGCCAGCCCAAGTTCAAATTGATGCAACCCTCTTGCAGGTGGTGGAGCAGGAGACCGAGAGGCAGGAAGTAGACCTTCCAAAACCTCCAAGGGCTCCCAAGAGGACTCGCAAGCAAGCAAGTGAAAGCGCTGACCGGGTAGTTAAGAAGAAAAATACTTCACAATGAGATGAGCTCGCTCTCCGGGATCCGGAGCCCTCTTTTCCCACTGGCCCTTCACACCCAACGCTGGCCGAAGAGATCCCCAGAGAGTTTCACACTGATGAAGTCGAGGGGGGAGAGCTCAACTTGGATGAAGTGGACATCACCTGTCTGGGCGGGCTTGGTGAATATTTCCTTGGCCTGCCCAGAGACGAGTTCGCAGGGCCCTACATCCCTCCGAGCAGCTCCAATACGGTCAACTTTAACGGTAAGACTTTCATGGTTTCTAGTGAGAAGGACACTATTGCCCATTCCCTGCTTAGTAATGTGCAGCCAGTTCTTACATTGGAAAGACAAGTCCGGAGCCAAGCAGACACCATCAAAGACCTCAAGTCTGAGAAGGATAAGCTGTCCGAAGAACTCCGCATTGCTACTACCAATGCTGATTTACTCAAGGAAGCACACGAGGAGCTGAAGAGGAGTCATGATGAGAGCAACACAAAAGTTGCCACCCTAGAGCAAACCATAAAAGATCTCCAGGAGAAGTTGTCTGGTATGGAGAAAGATCTCACGGTCTCACGGGGAGAGACCACTGCAAAGGAGAAGCTCATCACCAACCTGACCACTGACAATATTGCTTTGGAAAATGCAGTGACTCAGGCTGCTGAAGAGAAGGCTGCTTTGGTAAGGGACCAAGAGGCCACAATCAAGGCCAAGATCAACGCCTATGCCAGGGAGATGATACAAAGCGAAGAGCTAATGATTCAAAGGGTGAAGTCTGATATGGTTCTCCTTTTTCACGAAAAATTCCCGAAGAGGAGACTGGGGGACTTATGGCTCTATGTGGATGATGATGACCTTCCATTTTATACTATGGTTGATGAGGGATTTTCCGGTGAGTCCTCTTCTGATAATGAAGAGAAAACCGGAGAGAGCCCATGTGAAGAGGAGAATGATCCCAAGGGCAAAAAAGTGGTCAAAGGGGGGAGCGACATCAAAGGCAAGAAGGTAGACGAGGGTGAGCCATCTTCAAAGGCTCAACCTTAATTTATGGTGTATTTTATTTATCTTTTACTCAAACTAAAGTCCTTGGAAGGCCAAGGCACTATTTTTGTTGTGGTGTCCAGTATTATTCGGACAGATTTTTTGTACTGTGCCCTAACTTGTTCAAAAAGTCCTTGGAAGGCCAAGGCAATTTTAAGTTGTTGAATGAATGTTTCTATTTTGCTCAACCATCATCTTCTTTCATTATTTGTTTTAGTTTAGATAGCTAGAATTTAAGTAGCTTTGAGTTATTTCATTGTGAGAGTGTTAAGATTCTCCGGCTAGAGTTTAAATAGCCGTTAGACCTTTTAGTCCGGGTAGTATGACAAGAGATAGAATTTTGAAACTACTTAGAAAATTTTGAAGAAGGCATCAAATTTCATTGAAAGCTCTCCGTGCCACCGAAGAGGGGAAGGTATGCCCCCAAATATTTACATGGATGTTTAAACAAGTAAATATTTACACAAGTGTTATTCCAAGTACATTCGAAGGTGTTCAATATTCCAAGGGTGAGTTAAAACCCTGCCATCTTTGTCTTCCAACCAATAAGTCCGAGGCTTGATTCTTTCAACTACAGTATATGGACCCTCCCAGGTTGGGGCCAACTTTCCGAAGAGCTTTTCCTTAGTATGCAAGAAGACCTTCCTTAATACTTTGTCCCCTGGTTGGAAATCTCTTCTTTTAACCTTAGAAGCAAACCTGCTTCTCATCAAGCTCTGATAGTGTGCCACTCTTAGGCAAGCTTTAACCCGTCTTTCTTCTATTAAATCAAGTTGATTTCTGACGGCCATCTCATTAGCATGTGCGGAGAAGTTATGAATACGAAAGGAAGGGAGTGTCTTCTCTATGGGGGCTACTGCATCCATTCCATAGACCAAGGCAAAGGGAGACTCTTGTGTTGCAGCCCCAGGCGTCGTCTGGTAGGCCCACAAGACCTCTTGTAGATAACTAGGCCACTTCCCAGCAGCCCCTTCTAGATTTTTCCTTAAACCGGACAGTATAGTTCTATTAGCCACTTCAACCTGCCCATTGGCTTGTGGGTGGAAAGGTGAAGAAAAGCAGTGTTGTATACCCCTTGAGGCACAGAAGCTTTCCATTTCTCTATTGTCAAACTGTGGCCCATTGTCTGTTGTTATCTTCTGTGGGACACCGAATCTGCAACATATGTTGGACATAATGAATTTTATGACAGCTTTCGATGTTGTCCCTGCCAGGGGAGCTGCTTCTATCCACTTTGAGAAGTAGTCAATGGCCACAATTATAGTTTTACGCCCTCCGGACGCCACATGGAGAGGCCCAACCAAGTCCAATCCCCATCGAGCAAAAGGGATGGGCTCAGAAATTGACTCCAAAGGAATGGCTGGTACATGAATTTCATTGTTGTACCTCTGGCATGGGTCACACCTTCTTACCAGCTCCTTAGCATCTTTCATGATTGATGGCCAATAGTATCCGGAGAGTAACACTCTTCTTGTTAAAGCTCTGAATCCACAATGGGCTGATCCCTCACCATCATGCAATTCGGAGAGGACCACTTGTGACTCATTATCCCCTAAACAACGTAGGAGAGGTTTACTATAGGATTTTTTGTACAACACTTCCCTCAACATAATGAAACCACGAGCCTTGTGTTTCAATGTTCTGGCTTGTGACTTATCTGAAGGCATAATACCATCGGACAGATATTGTATGAGAGGAGATCTCCAGTCTTGAGGCCGACTCACTTGTATTTCAAAAACTTCCTCTTTTCCACCCTCACTAAGTTGAATAGAAGGGCTTTCAAGCACATGGATCCATGGGTAGGACTCCGTATATGCTATTGTTGCCAATGAGTCTGCTAGCTCATTTTCTGCCCGAGGAATGTGCTCATAGACAACAAATTTAAACTTTAGCGCTTCATTTTTGAGGAGGAGTAAATATTTTACCAACTGCTCCTTTCTAGCCTCAGATTGGCCTAAGGCATGGTGGATAAGTAACTGGGAGTCACTTAGAAGCTTGACCATTTTAGCCCTACAGATGTGGGCCAACTTTAACCCAGCTATAGCTGTTTCGTATTCGGACTCGTTATTAGATGCCCTGAAAGCAAAACAAATAGCTTGGTACATGCTGTCCCCATATGGGGAAGTGAGACATATTCCTGCACCACATCCCATGGTGCTAGACCCTCCGTCTGTTCGGACAATCCACACTTTCTTATCTTTTGAATCAGTAGGTTGCTCTGAATCCCTATCGGAGTGGAATTCAACCAGAAAATCAGCCACAACTTGGGCTTTTACTGCTGTTTTGGGAGCAAAGTCTATGTCGAAGTCGCCCAACTCCACTGACCACTTCGTCATTCTGCTTGAAATGTCTGCTTTTTGAAGGACATTCTTTAAAGGGAAAGATGTCCGGACGATGATAGGATGAGCCTGAAAGTAAGGCCTCATTTTTCTTGCAGCTATCACAAGAGCTAATGCCAGTTTTTTGAGTTTCAAGTAACGCCTCTTAGCATCAATCAAGCTTTTGCTGACGTAGTACACTAGGTAGGGACAACCATCGACCTCTCTTACCAACACAGCACTGATGGCACAACTTGAAACGGCCAGATACACAATAAGAGTCTCCCCGTCAACTGGTTTGAACAAAGTTTTGGGAGAGGAGAGATGTTTCTTGATTTCATTGAATGCCTCACCACACTGTGGGGTCCATTCGAACCCTTTTGAACCCTTCAAAGTTTGAAAGAATGGAGCACACCTGTCCGAAGATCTGGAGATGAATCTGTTCAAGGCAACTAATCTCCCCGTTAATTGTTGTACTTCTTTAATGTTTCGAGGAGGCTCCATCTGGAATAAGGCATTGAGTTGGTCCGGGTCGGGCTGTATTCCATGCTCACTTATGATATACCCTAAGAACTTCCCGGACTGCACTCCGAACACACACTTTTCAGGGTATAGTTTTAAATTCACTTTTGCCAAGTTGGCAAAAGGTTTTTGGAGATCGGACAAGTGCAACTGCTCATCCACACTTTTCACCATCATATCGTCAATGTAAACCTCCATATTTCTTCCAATTTGATCAGCAAATGCCTTGTTGACTAACCTTTGATAAGTAGCCTCAGCATTTTTCAAGCCAAAAGGCATCACCTTGTAGCAATGTAGACCCCTATCAGTGACAAACGTGGTATGTCCTTGATCTTTTGGATCTACTTGGATCTGATTGTACCCGGAGAAGGCATCCATGAAGGAGAGCAGCTTGTTCCCAGAAGTAGAGTCTACTAACTGATCTATCCGGGGAACCGGATACAAATCTTTTGGGCAAGCTCTATTAAGATCTGTGAAGTCAATGCACATGCGCCATTTTCCATTTTTCTTTTTTACCAGGACAGGATTGGCAGTCCACAAAGGGTATTGAGATTCTTTGATGTGTCCCATCTTTGTGAGTCTGTCAACCTCTTGTACTATGACATCAGCCTTTTCTTTTGAGAAAGATCTCCTCTTTTGAACCACTGGTGCCACATCTCTCCGGACAGATAGGTGATGGGATATCACCTCTGATGGAACTCCAGTAACATCAGCATTGCACCAAGCAAAAACGTGCTGATGGTCTTTCAAGAATTTCAACATCTCTTCTTTCAACATTGGTGGCATCTTGGACCCTATCTTGACACTTTTACCTTCTTCCAAGTAGTGCGTTTCAACCTCTTCAATTGGAATCAACACTCCAGGGGTCTCTCTGGGGTCATCCATCTCACCCTCACCCCCAGAAAGGCCCTCAAACTGCTATCGATCATTTATACGGACTGCCCCCAACGTTCGTGGAGCCAAGGCAGTGGCATAGCATTCTCTTGCAATCTTTTGACTGCTCCGGACAACCCCAACCTGTCCCTGAACAGCATACTTTAAACACTGATGGACTGTTGAAGCTACTGCATGCATCTTAGAGAGCCAAGATCTCCCTAGTATAGCATTGTAGCAAGTGGGACAATCCACCACGATAAAGAGTATTCTAACCATTTTTTTGAAAGGGCCCCTGCCCAATAACATCTTTTCTTCAAATTCTCCGATCACATCGGCTGAGCTGCCCGTGAAGCCCACGATTGATCTGTCTGACTTTTGAATCACAGCTGGATTTTTAATTTTCTTGTAAGTGGTTAGGAAAAGGATATTGGCAGAGCTTCCAGTATCCACCAGAATTCGCCTTATCTCATTGCCCCCTATAGATGCTCCTATGACAACAGCATCCTCATGAGGGCCAACAATATCTCTCAAATCATCCTCATCAAAGACTATGAATGGGAATGAGTTTGGTGATTGATAAGATGTCATGCCTCCTTCTAGCTGGGAGGCTAAATTATGAACATGCCTATTTCTTGAAGAAGCAGTAGGAGCTGTCATAGTGTCCCCTCCGAAAATCGTCAGTGACTCGAAGAATTTAATGAGCCCGGAGACCGTCCTAGAACACTCCTCCATAGCACCCACCCTATTTCGTGTTGGATCAGGATCCAAGTATTCAGATTCCACATCAAACCTTTCAACTATTACCATGGCCCCCTCCGGGGCAGCATTACTTGGACCAACCCGGTGAGTGTTGTCAGGCCTGTTGCCTCCTCTTCTTTTAACGTATGCACCCAACTTTCCCCTTTCAATCAAGTTTTGAACCTCTTGTTTCAACGCTATGCAATCATCAGTGGTATGGCCAATATCATTGTGGTATTGGCAAAAGGAGTTGTTACGATGCTCTCTGGGAGACTGCAAGGTTCCTGGTCTTCGGTAGTGCACCTCATCTTTTGTTTTATCGAAAATGGTGGCCACGCTTTCTTTGAGCTTTGCGAACCACTCCGGTTGGACCCATGGCCCTCTTTTGTTTCTGGATTGTTGACTTTGAGCAGGAGCAGTTGGCTGAGACTGAGCTTTTGCCCTACCATGCCCCTGTCCGGTTTCTCTTCCTTTGTTCCCGGACTGGTTTTGATTTGGTGTTGGTGCCATCGGGGTGGATCTCACCTGTCTGTGCACCCTGGTTTTCTTTGTTTCATCAACGTTTATTTGCTTGCCAACCTGATTTAGCAATCCCCCCAGGTCATGGCCTTCTTTCTGGTCACCGAATCAGCCAGATTGCCTGGGTTCAAACCTTGCCTTAGGGATGTTATTGCCACCTGTTCGAAGCAATCAGCCAACCCATTCTTTGTGTTTACAAAACGACTTATGTACTCCTTCAAGGACTCATTTGGCTCCTGGGCACAATGGATTATTGTGTCTCCATTACCCTTCAGCTCCTTACCCCCTACAAACTGCCTTCGAAAGGCCACCCAAAATGTATCAAAATCTTTAATACAACCTTGAGGCAGGCTGTTGTACCATTTCAGAGCACTCCCCGTAAAAGATTGGGAGAATGCCCTACACAGTAGTTTATCATCGTCATCAAAGTTCATCATGAAGTTCTTGAATTGCTCCAGATGATTGTCCGGATCAGCACTGCCATCGTACTTCTCCATCTTAGTACTGTCAAACCTCTTGGGGAGGTTTCCGGACAGGATTTTAGAAAACAGTGGAGACTGCCTCCAATTCCTTCCACGACTGAACACAGTATCCTCATTGGGAGTTGTAAAGATACCTGGCTCATCGTGGAAAGCAAAGGGATCCATCAGCATCTTGTCCATATACCTCCGGTGGTGAGATGACCCCTTTCCAATATGCCTTTTCATTCTTCCATGGTGATCTCTCTTTCTTGAATATTTCTTAACCTGCTTTTGCTTTTTCTTGGTTCGACCCTCATCGCTGCTAGAGGACAAGGATTTTTCATTTCCCTCACTGTCCGAAGAGCTGCCTGAAGATTCTGAGCTTGAGTCAGAGCTCTCCACAGGCTTGGACCGGTGAGACTTTTTAGAACTGGCATGTGTCTTTTTGGTACTCACATGAGTTTTCGAAGCCTCAGGCTCTCTAGGGTTGTCGGTATGATGAGCAGCTGATGCTTTGGATTTTTCTTTCACGCCTATCTTGGCCTTCTCAGCCTTCAGAGCTTCTATTTCAGCCCTCAGCCTGTCACGCTCTTCGATAGTGTACTCATCATTCTCTCCCACCACTTCGAGCAAAGCTGGTGGCACTTCTGGATTGTCCGGATTCATACGGACAGAATTTCTTGGCAGGTTTTGAATGCTTGATTCAGGCACCTCTCTCCTCCCACTGTGGTCGCCAATTTGGTGTGGATAATAATTGCCTGAGGTTAGGCTAGTAATTTTAAGTGGAGTTTCAAGGTGGTGTATGGGTGTTTAACGGTGGTGTATGGGTGTTTAACGGTGGTGTATGGGTGTTTAACGGTGGTGTATGGGTGTTTAACGGTGGAGAGATAATTAAGCAGCTTGGTAGCAGTTAATTTTCATTACCCATAGTTAATGCTGGTGGTTGGCTATTTATAGTATGATGTTTGGGCCCTTATGGGCTTTCAGGTCATGTTTGATGGACCCGGGTCATGTTTAAAGACCCATGAGTTCTAAGCAGAAGGGCATGTAGCTTAGTCAGGAAGTGTTTAGGTTTTTTAGTACTTTAGTCATAGTTCGAACAGCCTTAAGTTTACAGTGTTCAAAGTAATCTGTCCGGTCCAAATGATCTGTCCGATTTATGTCCTTGTAGCCTGTCCGGCATTCGGAGAGACTTAGACTGATTTACCCTTCCGGGGAGCATGCTGAATTCGGACTCATCAAATTCAACCCAATGGACATGATGTTCGTTGAGCCTTCATTGTCTCTATAAATACTTCAAAGATTTGTGATCTATGTGAATTAAAAATTCTTTTGGCCATAGATAGTAGTACTAATTTTCCAAAGACTTGACAAATGTACAGATCTCATTATCATAAGTGGGGTAATTTAAGTTTGTACCACTCAAATTTGCACTAAAATAAGTAATTGGTCAAATTTTTTGCATCAAAACGGATCCAATTCTAATTTTTGAGCCATCACACCAAGCTTCAAATGTTATAGCAAAGTTAAGTACGATAAGCAAATGTGCACTACTTAATTAATCTTATATCATATTAAATTCATTTTCTTGTACTTTTCCCCACTCAACTAGAATATTTTTCTTAATAACTTTAGTAAGAGAATGATTTAAGCTTGATGAGTCTAGATTTTGTATATTGTGTTTCAAATGAATCTAGCTAATAGACCTACGATCAATGAGAAATGTTTTGGCATTTTGTAAGGTGCTTTTAACTAACACGAGTCTAACTCACCAGAATTTTAAGAGCATAAGACTAGTGAGTTTATATCAAAAGAGAAAGTACTTGACAATATGTGAATAATAAAAAATGAATGCCCCCCTCAAGTGAGGTGATCTTTTCGTAGTGATCATTTTGGGCTTAGGTCTCTATTGGTCTAAAATATATTAAAACTCTTTTTGTAACCTTTTATTCATAGTAACAAATATCAATTGGACCGGACCATTAACCGATCCACTAGTTTACCAAATTGTCCCATATCAAAACTACTAAAATCTCATACAAACCGATAATTGAATAGAGTTAAACCATTCAAACTCCTCACATCACTGATTGTTTTAGGGATTGGTCAATCTATAACAACTTTCAAGTTTTCCTCATCTACTTAAAATCCTACCTTACTTACAACAAAACTAATAGACACGGGTATATCCATTAAATATATGCACTTATTGAGATTAACATACAATTTATTTAGAATTTCCAGAACATATTAGAGATGCATCACATGTTCTTCAAAAGTTTTTCTATAAATTAATTTACCATAAAAATATACAACTAAAAATATGCTAGTAAAAGCACACAAAACATGATACATTCAATGCACAAATGTGCTCGGATAATTAATTAATCCAAAATACATTACTAACCACTCATATAAACAATATTTAGTTTTAAAACCAGTTGTTCATTCATCATATTCATTCATCATAATATGATGGTATCCACTTTTAAGATCAATTTTCGTAAATACACATGAACCATGTAATTCATCCATGATATAATCAAATCTTAGAATGTGATAGTGCTCATTTACCATTATATTGCTGATGACTCGACAATTAACTATCATTTTCAATGTTCTATCATTCTTAATATTTAATAGCCTAAGAATTGTACATAGACTTCTATATTATCACACATATCTTTTTTCAAATAATGTATTTATTTGATGCTGAAGTTCCTTAGTTTCATTAAGACTGTTACTATAAAAAAGTCAGCTGGGAATCAATTCATCGTATACAAAATCAAGTTAACGTTCAATCCCTCTAATTCGAGGTAAACTATAGGATACATCTTTCGGAAGAATATCTTCAAACTCTTGCAAAAGAGAAACAACATCGCTTGTACGGTCACCAACGACATGATTATGACATAAAAGAGTCTTATTGTATGAGTACAATAGAGAGGTGGTTTGAAAATAAATCTATTCTGATCTCATTTTGTTTACCATGTAACCAAAATTTTATTCTCTTGTTCTTACTATAATCTAAATCAACTTCCATTTTTTTCCTCTCATCAGTGTTTTCTTATCTTTTTTTATCTCACAATTTTTTATTTTAATTTTTTCTCCCCCCGTTTAGAGGTATCCATAGACAATTTTGTTACATAACTCGGGTTAGTTCCTATGCTGTGATTTGGTATTGACCCCGACAATTTTGATGATATATTAGATACTGGGTCCGTGAGCAAGTCTAATATTGCATGCAATGACGACGTTTAATTTTACGGATAGATTTATTTTCAAATTGACCCTGAGATCATCCATCTTATAAATTCTTTTCCTGCGGGCGATGTTCACTATGTTCTCATCTATGTACTATGTTTCGATGCATGTTTTGCAACTCGTAATTTTTTTTATGCATATTTTGTATTTTACAAGTTGAATTTTTATGCATGTTTTGCATTCACATTTCACAACTTGCAATTGTTTTGATATATGTTTCACAACTCATAATTATTTTGATTGATTGTTTTGTATATCCTAGCTTGCAATTATTTTATTGCATGGTTTATATTTTTCAACTCGTAATTATTTGATGTATATTTTTTTATTTAATAACTTATAATTATTTGATGCATGTTTTGCAACTCTAAAAAAGGTTTACTAGATATTTCAAAGATCATACATGGAAACATGACCAACTTTGGAAAATTATAAAGGTAGAATTAATAAAATAATTACATGTAGAAGCAAATTGAAAAAACTCATTCCATATTTTCTTCAAGACAATATTTGACTTGAGTAATGCTAAAAGTGCAACTAAAAATATTGAAGCTAAATTGTAATAATAATTCAAATGTACAACAGTGATAAATGACCTTTCAAGTTGGAGTCAATTCATGCAGCTTACATGAAAACATCTAAGGAATGTATTTGGATTGATGTACATTGAAGATAAAATGTGTTTTATGAGGAAAATATTCTAACATAGGTTTTCGTAAGAGGAAGAATAATCAAAACATAATTCCCGAAATTTTTCAACGACCAGTAAAAGGAAAACAAGCTCAAAAAATAATGAATAGGATGTTGAATGTATGAAGTCCTCACAATAACTAAAATTTATATGTTTCACAGAAGAAAATCATCAATGTTTTGTAATTCAAGTACTAAGCATATTTCGCAACTTGTAATAGTTTGATGCATGTTTTACTATTCATTTAGTACATGTTTCACAATTAAATTACTACATATTTTGTAGTTCACCAACTATATGTTTTTTTATACTTTTTATCTTAGGATTCAATTGTAAAATCTGCTAAAACTGAAAGAGAACACACTATAATTGATATGGTTATATTTTTAATTCTATATGTCTGATCAACATTGTTCTTCTCAAAACTTAGTGATGTTATTGCTTTGATGATGGCTTACTACAAAAAAGTATAGATAAAATTAACATCTATGATTCGATGGAAACAACACGGGTTATAAATTCCATAACAAATTATTACACCAACAATCCCAAAAAAACCCATAAGATGTGTTAATATGTTGGTGATTAGTGTCTTATGATTTTGTTGAACACATAGTTATTCTAAACATACTCATTATTATTAAAAAAAATGACATGTATCCACATATTATGAAACACATAATAATTGGGACACCATAATATGAGAAAGCTTAGTACAATGATATTTCAAATAATTTGAGATTTAAAGAAATTGAGAGTTGGCTTTAATTTCATCTCTAGAGAATATCAAAATTGACAAAATATGCCTTTCAGAAGTCGCACCTATTTTGATGCATGTTTTGCAATTTACGACTCGTAATTTTTTTTGGTACATGTTTCGCAATTTGCATTTCGTAACTCGTAATTGTTTTGGTGCATCTTTTGAAATCTGTAATTCTCAATTATTTTAGTGCATGTTGCGCGATTTGCAAATATTAAAATATTTAAGCATTCTTATAATGATTTTATTGTTTTGAAATGACCACTAGTTCTAACAAAACTTGAAATAAATATCTTTGGAGGAGTGAGTCCTGAAGAAAAAAAGAATATTAAATCAGATGAAAAAAAATATTAATTAAATAATTGTCAGAACAAGGTGGAAAAAGTTGGAAGAGAATATCAAGCAAAACAAATTGTGCAGTGGAACTGGAAGTGAAATATCAAATAAAAGTGATACCAAACAAATGATGTATAAAAAGCTATCTACTAGAGTTTCTCACAAACATGTCAAACATCATATATATATATATATATTCCAAATCATCATCTCACACACATGAAAGCTATTACACATGTAATCAGATGTCTAAAAAATCATAAATCAAAAAAATCGTAAATCGAATCACAATATATATATTCTTCAAAAACAAAACAAATATCTTAAAAAAATACTACAACACAAAATCATGTAATCATCGATCACTACATTATTTATTAAATGTTTAAATAAACATATTTTGGAAATTATTTGTAATATATATATATATATTATATTCTCAAATATTGAATGCATATTTTACGAACCAAAAAAATTAGTTGATATATATTTTTATATATTTTTATTTATTTTACTAGTCTTAAATTGTTTTGAAACATGTTTTGTATTTTAAATTTACCAATTCGCAAAATAATGCATGTTTCATAATTTTTAATTTACTCATTAAATAATAATAATAATAATTGTGTTTATTATTAATTTTAAAATATTGTAATATTATTTGATTAAAAAAATCGAGATAATCGACGTGTTGAGGATTTTCAAATTAGTCCATTGAAAAAATAATAATCTTATGTTATATTCTTTTTTATGATTTTATTTGGTTTTATAATATTCTTTTATTCTCATTCTTGTTGGTGTTATCGGCCAAATTTCAGATATTTAAACTGGGTCCCTTGTATGACACCGATACAGTATAAAAATCAATAATTCAGAACGCATGACGCGTGGTCTTTTTATTGAAGCTAACCACGTGTCCTCTTCGTATGGTTTGTTTGAGGCGCTTTCTCATAGAGTCATAGCCATAGGCCCATAGGTGTTTTTATTAGAAAACAACTTTATAATCAAATTTTATTTAAAACAGAACAAACTATAGCAGAAAAGATCTTACAATATTTTTCAATTGTTTCCAAGTTAACAAAAAGAAGGTTTAATTGTATAAACAAATTAATTAACAATCACCTACTTTTCTCCTTTCGAGTGGAAAAAGACAACATACGTCACGATATTTATATATTTATTGAAACACGGGGGAGAAAAGAAAAATATCAAAAGGAATCTGAAATACAACATTTCAACTTTATTTAGTAATTTTCATAGTTTTAATTGAAAGACTAATATTTTTAATATTTTGTTAATATTAATAATATTTTCACTAGATGGGCGGAAAATAAACGGAACATGAATAATTTTAGAGATCATAGGATATTTTAAAACATAAAAATATTGTTTAAATTAATGACAATTATGTTTTAATATTTGATTAAAATTTTATATTAAAAACTTATAAAAATAATTTCAGGGTCGGCTAGTGACACACATCCATCCCAATAACATCGCACCATGCTTTATCGCTATAGTTACCAACAGAGAAAGATACCAGACATCTTCTAGAGATATTTACTTCACTACCTTTCTTTAACTATGCAAGCTTGTAGGGTTTTGTGTGGTCTTCTGTTTTCAGGGCCAACTTCTGGACAACTTCTTCAGAGATAACATTTTCTCAGCTCCCTGAATCAATAACGAATTTACATACCTTTCCCCCAATATTACAAGTCGATTGGAAAATATTGTTCCGTAGCCAATCATCCCCATCACTTTTGGCTTTCGGCGTCAGAAATATACTCCTTAAAACCAATGTCTGACCAATATCTCCTCCTGTAACCTGGTCCTCTGGAACCTTATCAACAACATCCTATTGTTCTTCATCAAACCGTGGACCTCCAGGTGAAAATCAGCAGTGTCAGTGAACAAACCCCTCGATTGTTGTGGCTGTTGTCGTAATTTTGGACACTGTAAAGCAACGTGCCCTAGTTTATGACAATAATAGCACCGGACCTGTGAGGAAGTAACTGTGCGACTAGGGACCTGCATTAGCACCTGTATGCATAGGAGAAGCAGTTGGTACTCCTGGGTTAGGGATTGGAACTGTCCTTTTTGGGAATGCCAATGAAGTTGTTCTGGAAGTGTCTCCTCCATAAGGCCTTCGTGAAAGGGCTTTCTCCAGATGCAGTGCGTGCTGATGTGCTTCAGACACATTCACAGGGTCGAACATGTTCAGCTGGTCTTGAAAATGCTGTCGCATCCCCCCTATATAGCGAGATACTAGCTGATCTGCTGAATCAGCAATATCGACACGGTTTTGTAGCTTGAAAAAATTGTTAAGTGTACTCGTCAACATTCCTTGACCCTTGTTTAAGGTTTTGGAACTGCTGATACATGATGCGGGCATAGTTGTAAGGCAAAAACGCAGCCCTCAAGTACTTTAAAAACTTAGCCCAAGTTCTTATTTTTGGCTTACCTTGCCTTGATCTAGTCTGCTTTAGCTGTTGCCGCCAGGATGCAGCTCTGCCTCGAAACTTAGTTGCAGCCAACTGTACCCGTTTTGCATCCGGAACCTCTTTGAAATCAAGGACTTCTTCAACTGAGGCGATCCAATCTAAAAACTCCTCTGGTTCGAGACCCCCTTGGAACTCTGGAATCTTCAGTCTGAATCCAGATTCCCACCGGCTGTTGGCGTTCTATTCAGAATCTCTCGCTGGCGGCTGCTCAAAGACTTGGTCACGACAGTCTTGTGGTGAATATTGATCCCTAACTTGTTCTTGTCGAGGAGCAAACAGATTCCGCTCGAGGCCGATCTCTCTCTCAGATCCGGACGGTTGGTTGCTCGAAACTGGAGCTTGAAATCCGTTAGTTTTGTTGTTCAACAGCCTGCGTAGTGCTTCTTGTACGTCTCTCAACTGATTTCCCAACGAGTGTATCACCAACCTAGGATTGGAATTGACCTAATTCATCACGGTCGACCGATTCGGTGATCGGAAGAGTGGACTTCCCCCGAAAAGATCGTTTTGGCTGCATACCGTCGTTATCCACGCTGTAGGAACTCTAAATCTGATACCAATATGGTAGTGCCAAGCTACGAGATGGAACCGGTGGCTGAAAAGTTAGAGAAAGAAGACGAACAATATAAGATGGATAGCTCTAACCCTAGGTCAGAGTAAAAGAGACTTTAAAGAAAATCAAATTCTATTAAAAAAAGTCTGAGGTAAAACTAGGGTTTGAGAGCCTTTTATAAAAGTGCTCGAAACCTTAGCCCAAACTTACAATTTTTTCCTTATGCAATAAAATAAAGTCCAACCCAATTTCGAAGCGATTGGAGCTGGTTAAGTATTTTAATAAAATCCAACAAAAATAGAAAAATATAGAAAATTTACTGAAACAGCAAAACGAGGGTTTAAACGATTAAATTTAGGGCATGTTCTTCATGTTGTGATGCTTTCGAAATTTTTTGGGCTTCTCGACGCGTTTGATTTGAGTGGCCGCATCACCTAATTCTGATATTTGGGCCCCAGATAAAGCCCATTTCTGTTTTTCCAAAAGGGCCATATAGTCATGGGCTTGTGTAACTACATCATTTAAGTTTACTACGCATACCTGCAAATTTCTAAAGTCTAATGTATGGTTTAATGATTTTTAAGCCATGTGACAAAAACTATGCATTTTAATTCATTTTAACGTTTTTCGTGTAAATAATATAATTTTTTGTTTAAGTATGAGATTATGACATGATTATAGTCATAATGTGAAGTTATATAAACTAATTTATGTTTTATTAAAAAAATATTTTTGTTAATGTTTTTATTTTATGAATTTATAGTTCATGAAGGTTATAGCAAAAACCAACATTTAATTATTAAACAGAATTATAAGGAAAACGTAAGCAAATGTATCCAACATTCATTTCTACAGTCATTTAGTACTTCAAGTATCACTATTACCTATCTAATATCCATTTTTTTATACTTAACTCAAACTCAATATCTAATTTTTTAATAATATCTCAAATACACGTGATTCATCACCAGCCACATAACACTCTTCTCAAATTTTGAACCAAACTTATTTTCTTCTTTCATTAAAGT
This sequence comes from Limnanthes douglasii subsp. nivea, assembly GCA_036936605.1. Lineage (NCBI taxonomy): Eukaryota > Viridiplantae > Streptophyta > Magnoliopsida > Brassicales > Limnanthaceae > Limnanthes > Limnanthes douglasii. The sequence goes on from JAUPFV010000001.1 coordinate 341,966,834, forward strand.
CTGTATCTTTAAAACAAGAGGCCGGAAAAAAATCTGAACATACCATAACTTTGTTTTGTTTAAGACGAACAAAACTAGATCCATGGATGATATTTTTTGATTTTTTTTTCAGACCTAGTAACTCGGGTCTCGTATTAAATTTGCATGTTCTCGCATCTCACACTTCATTTTATCTTGCTCTTGCATGATGCAATAGAGAGATGTAAGACCATGCATAGTGTATATATGTGAGACCCAACATGATGAAGCGGAAAGATGCGAGATCATGCATATTGAAGTGAAGAGATGCGAGACATGTACTACTTGATGATACAAATGCGAGACCATACATGATAAAATAGAGATACAATGTAATATTAAATCATGTGAGACCAAACATGATTAAAGTATATATACGCGAGACTAATCATAATGAAGTGGAGAGATGCGAGACATATATTACTTGATAATAAAGATGTGAGAGCAGGGTTACTTGTTCTGACGAAAAAAATTCAAAAACTATCATCCATAGATCTAGTTTGTTTGTATTAAAAAAATAAAGCTGATAGTACTTTCAGATTTTGTTTCTTGAGTTATGGTTCGAAAAATACAAACTTTTTTTTAGGAAAAAAAGTTTGTATTTTTTGAATTATAACTCAAGAAAAAAGTATAAAATAGAAGGTTTGGTTCAGAGAAGAAGAATAGGGTTCACCTAATTATTAATTCTTGTTTAAATATTTATGAAAATATTATTAAATAAAAATATTGATACCAAACTGTCACGGGCTTAGAATTTGATTAGCCCGTGCGGCACTTGAACTCTTCAAGTTAGCCTAAAAGAATAGAGGAGTGGGACACTTAGAGCTTTTTAGAGAGAGAAAGTGAACTGTATTTTTAGAGAGAGAAAGTACAATAATTTGATGGGTGAGGAGCAAATGATGTTCTCCTCCTTATATAGGTTCCATGGATGATTTTATAAGATGTTCTAGAATCATCTCCTTCTCGAAGTTTCTCTCTAATTACATGAAATGTCTAGATATGTAAAAAAATCAAAAGCGTAAAAACTTGAAGTTTCTAAAATCAATCCAACAAACTATAACTACTAAATTTAAATCCAACAAACCAATAATATTAACTTTAAACCTTTTTAATTCAATTCTGGAAACCTATTAAACCGTAAAAGTCAAAGTTTCCAAACAATACAAAAAGTCGTTCTCAATAAATTCTAAAAACATTACAATCCCAAAATCGAATGTATAAGCCAAATAAACAAAAAATGACTCATGTCAAATTAAAATATTTTTTAAAGATGTATAATTATTTTCATCTTTATATTTTCAAAAACAAAACCTTAGAAATAAAAATCATTACCCATAAAAACAAACATTTCGCAAGATTAGTGACGAATAAGATGATGTTCTTCATTATAGCATGATAAATTCATTTATTAAATTTGTTTGGTTTAGTTGCAAACCGTAGTATGATAAAACTTACAGAACATTGTATAAGTAAGTTGTGAAATATAGTATATATATATATATATATATATATATATATATATATATTAGTTTACGACGATTTTGTGGGTGACGTGTTAGACATGTTTCGCAAATCAAATTATGTCAGGGTTTCACATGGTATACATACATTACAAAACATGGTCATATTAACTTACATATATATATATATATATATAACAAAATTTTAAATAGATTCTCGTTAATGATATAAAAATTATATTTTCTTGATGGATTTTAAATATTATTTCACCAAATCTTAGGATCAGATAATATGATATTTTTCCAACTAGATGACGAATACAATAGTACAATCCGTCAATCGTCGACGAAGTTTATACCTTATTAACGACTCTGGAAAATTATTTTTGACCCAATATACCATTTTTTGGTTGTTTCCTTATTTATTTTTTTGGTTTTATGTTATGGTAGGAAAAGTTTGGTAAATTTTACCTATAAAGAATTACACTCATCATAAAGAAATCTAACTTGGATTATACTCATCATATATCAAGCTAACCTACTACTACTATTTTCTATAAAAACATTTTAGAAACGCAATATATAAAATTTGCAAAATATGATATAACTAAGTTGTAAAACATGGTGTAGTTATGTTGTGAAATATTATATTACTAAGTTGCAAAACATGATGCAAAGTACTTTCAAAATATTAAATTACAAAACATAGCAAACTATAATCTACAAAATCTAAACTTCTACAAACTTGTAAATTCTGTTTGGAATATTATACAATAGAATTTTTTGTGCATTTTCATGTTGTAGGATGCAAAGTTTGGTAATATATTACCTTTACATTATTAAAATAATTATTTTGTGACATATAATTATTATTGTCTAAATTCGATGTTCGCGTGGGTGAAAAGAACTCAATTTTATAATTATATTCGAAACTAAGATCTGGGCCGGAGAGTTAAATTTTTTATAATTGTGTATTAATACGAGAGATTCAACCAGTATAAGAATGTTTTTAACAAAAAAGTTAAAATAAAATAAAATAAATAGGTATAAAAAGAATAAGTTGTTCTTTTCAACTGTTGGTCAACCGATTGATTGTGATAGTATTTGGTCATTTTGGACACACACAACCACATATCGACCAAATAAATTCAAGGACATGTTTTCATGGCAAAATTGATAATAAATATAGAAATATTGATTGAAACTATAACCTATATTGGAGTACATTCTTATGATATATACAATATCCTTAAGAAGGTCGATCCGAAGAATACCTTAAACATTGGTAACGTATTCAATTACTACTAAAAATAGTTTAATTTATATATATATATATATATATATATATATATATATATAAATCTGTTGCAAATGTAAATTTTGTTATTTAAGTATCATGCATTGATATGGGACCATAATCGAAGGATGCGGTGTTACAATATAGTTATTTTTTGCACATGTGATGAGCATAAATATATTATGGACGACCCCACGAGTTATTATCATGGATAATACATATAAGCCGATTAGATACATGATGTAATTATTTAAACTTTTAGGATTTCCTCCACCAATATTTGTTTTTTCATTCATGAAGAATGAGAAACAAGCTAACTACGAATGGTTATTAGGGTGTTTCAAAATAATTATAAAAGAGAATATTTGTGAGTTATCTTGCGTTATAGTAAACGATTGTGAGCTTGCTTTGATGAATAGTATATAGAAGATATTCCCGACTGCAATTCACATGTTATGCGAATGAGATATCAACAAGAATATTATTATCAACATAAAACATTTATTCACGTATATTAAAGAGTTTTAAAAGTTTATGGTAGTTCGGAACAAAGTGGTTACGTTTACCATTATTTTTTACATGAACAAAAACTTCATGAAAATGTGAGGATCATTCAAAGAAGTGGAACGATGAGTCGTTTACGAGTTAGGCTCGTAGATTACACCAAATTCATGTAGTTTGGCAACACAATAACCAATAGATAATATGTACGTTAAGTTAATTTAATGAGTGAAATATTCAAAATAGTACGTTAGTTTCAAAGTATTATTCAAGATGGTACATTAAGAGGAAAATATTTTTTTGGTTAACAAAATATTGTAGATTTTGGGATATGTTAAGTTTCAAGACCTGGTATATTCAAGTTGTGAAATATGTCTAATAATATTTTCGAAATGATTATTTATAAAATATAATATATACAGGTTTTGATACATAATATAATCATTTTTATGATATACAAAATTATGTAACATGGTATATAAAGATTGCAAAGAATGATATTTTGAAGTTCTTGATACAATGTAATCGTTTTTCCAAAATGCATAATAGGAAAATAGAATATATAATATTATAACATATGGTATATTCAAGCTTCAACACACATATATTAGCATGTACACTTATTTTAAGTGTCTCATAGGATCAAGCCAATTAAATTTTAAACTATTATGGGAAAACTTTAACTGTTATCTTGCAATGCTACATTCAAATATAGAAATATTCTTGGAAAGAAGAAAATATTATGTCATGCGTGCGTATCAACTGAAATATATTAATGAGTTGCGCGGGTCGTTTTCACAAGTTATTTTGGAGATATTATTTTCATAATTATAAGTTTTGAAAAATGGTCTGAGTTGAACCATCCAAGTGTGATTGTGTAAGTTGAAGATTACATGAGTTAAGATGTACCTATGAACTTATGTCTTGCATGCGTATCAACTGAAATATTTTCATGAGTTACGCGGGTCGTTTTCGTAAGTTATTTTGGAGACATTATTACATAATTATAAGTTTGGCAAAGGGTATGAGTTGAACCATCAAGGTGTGACTGTGTAAGTTAAAGAATACATGAGTTAGGATGTACCTATGAACTTGTTGTAACTTGACGAGGCAGTTAGTGAGTCCGTTTGCGTATTATAGATGACTATTTTAAAAATACTACCCATCATACCTCATGATAAGCTTATGGGTAAAGAAGAAGTTGTCGCTGATTATTTATCTTAATATGTAAATCTAGAGGTTCACGATAATGTGAATTTTTTCATTGGCTAAAAATATTTACGCATATAATGGATCATTTGATTACTCTTGTGTGAGATCCTTAATAGATGGTTAAAATAAAAGGTCATATTCTCGGTCTCGGATGTGGTTAAAGAAAGAAAACTTACGTAAATACTTATACAAAAATAGATCTTTATGTTTATTTTGAACATATCGAACAATAATGGAGTCGATCTCATCAAGATAGTTCAACCACGTTGAAGGTCGATACACCGTTGGTACACTTAGAATATTGTTTGATACATTTAGCCACACCGGTGGAATCACAATAATATAATTCATATTAACCCGCCAAAAATCATAGACAATGAACTGACCACAAATCGTATCTAAAGGTGAAAACGGAAATTATTAGTTATGCATAGCTTATTGGTTATATTCATTAAAAGTTATATAAATCATACATACAACCGTACGTACAACCTTATATTAGTAAGTTGAATAACGTGCATTCTGATAGATATTGCAAAATAGCTGTAACAATGGGTGTGTTTGGAAATTTAATAAAAATTCAAGTATTAAAAGAGACTTAGTTTTATTTTTAAATTAATATAGATTTATATTTATATATTTATGGGAGTGAAGGTCAAACTGAAAAAAGAATTGACACGTATACAACACTATCGAGTTACTGCAAGACTGTAATATTAGATGAGTTTATCATCTTGTGGGATACTCATATCGACCACTTTCCAATTCGTATTTTATTATCTCGCATAAAGAAGGTTTACTACATATTGATATCTCAATATATTACCATCTACAGTTGGCCAGACAAAAAATATCAGACTTGCTTTCGTGAACATAGATCATATCATTCATGTACGTCTTTATTTTGATTATTCAATATATATATATATATATATATGTTATGAAAATTTAAATTTATGTTTATTCTAATCATTATTTTAGAGGTCAAAATGGGTTGTGATAAAACATTACCAACGATATATATACTATGATATAGGTTGAAGAAAGATAAAACATCTCGTTAGTCATTACTATTGTTCGATACGATTGCCACATTATGAAAGCTTACACCTCCAACAGTCGATTGTTTATAAAATTTCAGAATTTAACAAAATACATATAAAATATGTATTAGCACATTTTTGGTTGTTGCATTCTAATATTATTTTATGAAAATTTTGATAACAATTTTTGGTTGTTACATTTTAGTACTAAACATTATCCAAGTTAAATTTTTCAAAATTTAGTGTCTTCATTTGTGAGATGCACTTATAATTTTAAACCGTATTCAAATGTTGTTTGTTACTTATTATAATTTTCTAAACTTGATGTACTCAATATTAATAAAATATAATGTAATACATAAATGTTTTTTCAAAAAATAATGTATTTACAATTTATGAAACCTAATGTTCTTTTGTTAGATTTGTGAAACACGGTTGACTATAAAATTAAAAAACCTAAGCTACACAATACTAGTTATAAAAAACATGATCTATGTAATTCCGAAACACAATTTACTCGATTTTTTTGTAAATATTTGTACGTAAATTAAAAAACAACCATGTTACAAAATGAAGTTTATTATGTTAAACTTGATTTTTAACATGAAGACCTGATTTCGCCACTACCTGGTTAAATTATTTTTTAAATGTAAATCATAAATTCACTAGCACCTTCCAAATTCTATATTAGGATTCTCTATCAACATTTTTTCTTTATATAAAGGTTTTATCATAACAGTTTCTATCTAGATGAGGGGTTTCTATCTCTCAAACACTTTACACCCACTCACATTAGCACTTATTTTCTTGAAGCTATAAAGGTATTGCTACTACTCCATTTCTTGAACCCTTTCCAAAAATGGGTATTGAACTCCAACTATAGTTATATTCAATATAACTATATCCAAAAAGGCCATCACATTAATATTAGAAAGCTAAAACGTTTTTGAAGGCTAAATAGTAACAGTCAACAAATATGGTAAACTTTTGGTAGAATTTTGATGACTATTACTCTTTATTTTTTGTTATTTTATTAGTGTATATATATATACACACACGTATGGATATCATTTTTTAAGTTATTATATATGAGAAATATTTTGGCTGAAGTACAATATCCATGTACAATATTCATAACATGTTCATATTTGTTATATGCTCATGATTTATTATTTAAGCAGTCTAATTAATATGATGTTTTGAAAATTTTGTAACATGTTTTATAATTTAAGTTTTACAGATTCGATTAATATGTTTTCAGATATCATAATGTTAATATAAATCCCAAGATGTAATACGTAAAAATAAAGTGAGATTGTTACTTTATGTTTATATTGTATAAATTTATTACTATTATTATATAAAAATATTATTCAAATGCGAATCATAGTGCAATATGTACAATTTGTGTAATATGATGTATTCATGATTTATAAAACTTTTTGTAATCATATAACTTTACAAAACATACTATATGCAGTAGTTTTGGAACCTAAGACCTTATTACATTTTGTAAAACCTAATATACTTAGATGACTTTGCAAAACATATGTGCACTGAACATTTATGAAATCTAGTGTACATATTACATTTGTGAAATATGATTTTTTTTTTAATTTTCGACATAGGTTTAATTTTTTTTACAAAACATGATGTATGTAATTTGTAAATCCCGTGCTATTGTTTAATTGAAAAATATAGTATTATTTTAAGTTACGAAATCAAGCTTTAAATATTAACACTATATGGAAAAATAGTCTTTAAATGTATGATCTAAATTCGTCAGGAGCTGAAGAAATAAGTATTTAAATATAAAATATAAATTCACAAAAAAATATCGAAATCTATTAGTTTAGAAAAGTATTAATATGAATTACAAAGTGTCACATTCTCTCTATCTTCTCACGTAGCACGCTCTCTCTCTTTATACTCTACCTCAAATATACGAACTGTCCATAAACATCAAACTTTCTCACTTATTCTCTCAAAGTTTTCTCAGTCTTCTTTCAGTATCATCTTCAAAGTTAGTTATCATGATTATTATTGAATTTTTGGTTTGTTAAAAAATATTAATTTATATAACATTAGTTTACCAATGATAGAATTGATAGTAGTGCTTATGCCGATTATGTTAAAAAACTTAAATATGTACCTTTTATTTCTAGCATTCATGAATGCAAGTTCCTAATTTCGCAAATGGTAGTTCATGTATTCAAGTTTCGCATTTAATGTTGATTAATGTTTCAAAAGTTTCATGTTTGAGAATATAAAATTGTGAATCTCACAAACAACGATGCCAGAGTCATTTCGGTATCAAATTTGGTACAAAACATAGTATTTCCAAAATTATTTTTGAAGTCAGGGTGGTGGACGACGAGGAATATAATTCGATAATAATGTGTACATATATCACGAAGACAATGCAAAGAAGCAAAGGCAACAAACGCTCCCCTCAAATAACAAACAATAAGCTAAAGAAAAGAATTCCAACTAATGTTTTGTAATATATTATGTGCTTATGTCTCAAAAATGTGTGAACATGTACAATTTAAAAGTTTATGTATCTTTATGTTTCACAAATTATGATGTGATAATGTTTTATAATTGTGTGCACACATATTTTTGGAAAGTTATGTATAATTGGTTTACAACATTACTTGTTTATGTTTCTCTATTACTGAAATATCTATCACTTTTACTATATATCTGTTTTAGTTTATTAATCTCTATTTTTGGTATCATAATGGCTACAATAATATTTTACGAAAATGAATACTTTGACAAAATAAACACAAATAATTTGGCTGAAGTGATAAAGATAAACAGATAAATTGTATGAAGAACTGTTTACCCGATAAGCCATTCAAAGATGTATAATGCGTCACAATGCTAGTGGTTAGTAACTTACTATATTTTTTACAACAAAATCAGTATAATTTATAAACTTTAATCTTGTTATTGATCTATTATAATATTTTAGTGTAATAATATCTTATCTAACACATAATATAGCAACAAAATAAGTTGATATAAACCTAATATCATCGTGCTTGAAGTGGTCTGCACTAGAAAAAGTTATAACTCTAGCATAGTTGCTTTGTTAAAACAATATTTAAAAATTATATATATATATATATATATATATATATATATATATAAATAAGAATCTTTTTTCACCATTTATTTACCTATACTTTCATAGATGTTTGACGAGACTATGTTTCACAAATTAGTTTACAATTGATTATCATGACTATTACCCAATTTTGAGTTTGTCTAAAAAGCTTAATCTATTTAACATTAGTGTAACGATGATAATATCGATACTAGTACCCTGCCGATTAAGTTAAAAAACTATAATTCGCACCTTTCTTTTCTAGTATTCATACATGCAAGTTTTAATTTTCCGAATAGTAGTTCATGTATTCAAGTATCAGATTTAGGGTTGATTAACTTTTTAAAAGTTTCATGTTTAACAACTTAATATTGATTAACATTTTGTAAAGTTTGATGCTTGAAATTTTAAAACAATTTTCATTATACAAGATTCTCAAAATTGAATTTCACAAATATTATAACAAATTTGTTTGGAATATCATTTAATTGATTTGAAAATAATATATCAACTTTTTGTAGGAAATTTGGAATGATATGGAGTCATGTTCCGATCTACATTTTTTTCTTTGGACAAAGTAATCAAGTCTAAAAAAATAAGAACTATAAATATCGAGGGTACAAGGAATATACCCTTCTGCACTTTCTTCAAATCATTGTTTGATAGGAGAGCATGTTAAGTTTCTTATAAGAAATGAGGTTAATATTCTGTAGAACATTTAAGTTCGGAAAAACATATGTGAAGCTCACAAAAAATAACACCAACGTCATTTTGGTATCAAATGTAGCACAAAACATGTTCCATTTACCAAAATAATTTTTGAAGTCAGGTTGGTTGACGACGAGGAAGAAAATTCGAGAATAATTTGTACATACTTTCTGGAGACGATGCAAAGAAGTGGAGATAACAAACACTTCTCTCAAATAACAAACAAAAAGCTAAAGCTTAGAATTCTAACTAATGTTTTGTAATATATTATGTGTTTGTGTCTCGAAATTGCATGAACACGTACATCTCAAAATTTTATGTATCTTTATATTTCACAACTTCTAATGGGTTAATGTTTCACAATCGTGTACACACCTATATTTTGCAAGTTACGTAAAATTTCTCTACAATATTACTTGTTTATGTTTCTCTATTACTAAAACATTTATCACTTATACTATATATATGTTAAGTTTATTATTCTTTACTTTCGGTATTATGATGGCTACAACAATGGTTTACTAAAATGAATATTTTGACAAAATAAACACATTTGATTGCGTTGAAGTGATAAAGAGAAATGGATAAATTGTATGAAGCACTGGTTACCCAATAAACCCTTCAAACCCGTAAGTTGCGTCATGATGCCAGTTATTAACAACTCACTTTTTTTTACAATAAAATCAATATCATTTATAAAAGTTAATCCTGTTATTGATTCCTTAACATTTTGGTGCAATCATTTCTTATATAACAGGAACATAGCAACAAAATAAGTTGACATAGACCTAATGTCAGAATGCTTGGTCTTCACAAGAAAAAAGGCTACAATTATAGCTTAGTTACTTTATTAAAAAATATTAAAAAGTCACATATACGTTAGAATCATTATTTCTTAAGTTATTTACCTATAATTTCGTAGATGTTTGACGAGACTATGTTTCACAAATTAGTTTCCTATAATTATAAATTTGTTTACAGGTATTTTTGTTTTTGAAAGTTTTTTATCTTTAATTTGTTAAATTGTTAAAAATACCATGTCTTATAAGTTGGTTTCTTCTAATTATGAAAATATTTTACAAGCATTATTTTGCAAGTTACTTACCTTCAATTTTGCACATGTTTGATAATATCATGTTTCACAAGTCTTGTTTACCCCAAATTTGGAAATTGGTTTACAAGTATTTATTTAACATATATTATATTCTTGTGTTTTGCAACTTTACATGTATGCATTCTGTAAGTTATAAATAAAAATATATTTATATTGTTTATTCAAATGTTTTACTTTCAGGTTTATGATTGATCTTTGATTCTAACCAATACCACAATAAAGGCATTTGGAACATAAGAAGAATGTAAGGATTCTTGAGAAGAATGAGGTGAAAAAAAATCCAAGAGAAGAAGAGGGTCATAAGTCTAAAGAATAAGATGAATAAAAAATTGAATAATGGCATGATAAATTTATGGTCATACAACAAAATACACCAGCTAGAAAAGATTCCTCTGAAGGATTTCGTGAAAACGACGAAGCTCACAAGGAAATGAAAACTTCTAAGTGAAAAATGCTAATATTTTAAAAAAAAATTGTTGAACTTAAAGAACTAACATAAAATATAACAAACAATTATAAATCCTAAAGTAAATGTTTGAAAGTCTAGAAGTGTCTGGAGAGCTCGAAGAAACTCAACTTATCTCAGAATAAAGCTATATATGGTGCAACTAATGAGAAACATATAATAAATGAAGAAGTTTATGTAGAGAGCATAGGTTGTAAGAGAAAAATATTCGAAGAGTCATAACCTCAACATTCAACCAAAAAACCTTGCATTGACAAAAATGGTCATGCATAATGAAAAGAATAAAAGAAATTGAAAATATAATGGCCAGGTGATGAAGCTTTTCTTGAAAACGTGTGAATATAGAAAGTAGTTTCTCATAAAATCATAGGGTTAGAGAAATATGATTTGTTATAAGTATGGGGATTGATGAGGTAGCGCATGATGATCCTCTTGTAACGGAGGAACATAATGAACATGAATTACTAATTGGAGATAAGGTCGAGATCTTTTATGAGTTACATTGTTCATGAAGAATTAGAAAATGTACACTTAATAATGTTTCGTAGGTCAAGTTTAGGACTATTTCGCACGTCAAAGTCAAACTTGTTTTGCAAATCTCATTATGTATCAATTTTTCAAGTTAGTTTTAGTCATGTCTCGTTATTCAATATAATTCCAAGTTAAGTTTAGGCATATTTATTAAGTTAATTTCAATCATATTCTTCAAGTCAAATTAACTCATATGTTGCAAGTCTTGTTGTTTCTCCATATATTGCAAACACGTAAGTCGTAAAACTATTTTTTTTATAGGCAAACACATAATATTTTCACAAAACTATAAGAAAAAATGAGGTAAATAAGGAAACTGAGCCACCAATTGGAGATAAGGGCAACACTACAAATAAGGTACATAGTTAATGAAAATTTAACAAATGTACATTCAACAATATTGTGTAATTTAGGTTTAGGAATGTCCATAAGTCAAAGTCACTTATTTTTTATGGATTCCATAAGTCGAGTTTAATCAGATTCTGCAAATAGTCATTTAGCAAGGTTTTCAAGTCAAGTTTAGGCATGTTTTGAAAACTTATAAATTCGATTTTTTTTGTAGAAAAAACCCATAACATGTTGATAAAACCGCAAAATAAGGAGAGGTAAATACCGACAACAAGATGTTGATCGAAGATAAGGGATAAACTATGGATAAAGTACGTAGTTGTTTTTTATTTAGCAATTGTATACTTAGCATGTTTTACAACTTATATTTAGATATATTTATAAGTTAAAGTTTATAATTCTTTGCAAGTCTTATTTTGTACTAATTTTGCAAGTCAGGTTTATGCATGTTTTCCTATGTTTTACAAAATATTATTTTGTAAATATTTTTTGGAGGCAAACCCACAATTTGTTGTACAACTTCACAAGAGAGAGAAGTAAATAAAAACAAAGCAAGCCACTAATTGGAGATAAAGGCCAGACTACGAATAATGTATATAATTAGTGAAGATTTAGAAAATAAAAAACATATATTTTATAGTTTAATTTACATTCATACCAGGAAATTTTGCAAGTGGGTTATAGTTATGTTTAACAAATGTATATTTAGTAAGTTTTTATAAATTATGTTTTGGCATGTTTCACAAGTCAAAGTTAGTCAAGTTTGAAAAAGTATATCTGGAAATGTTTCACAAGTGATAAAACCATGTTTTGCAACTAAAACGTTTATCATGTTTGGAAAACTAAATTTGAAAATGTTTCAAAAATGATATAGACATGTTATGCAAGTGATAATAATGGTTGACACAAAAAACTGAAAATAATATTAATAATTTGGTGAATACCTTTTAAAAAAAAACATGATAAACCTCATGTTATCGTAGTTTATTATATGGGATTTATACTTATTATAAGTGTGTATTACAACTCTCATTTTGTAAAAGCTTCATAAATATAGATTTATGAAGGCGTTATAAGTCACGTTTACACTTCATGATATATGAAGGTTTCACAAGTCACGTGTTAGGACGTTTTGTAAATCATAATAAAGAAAAAATCTCGCAAGTTATAATTACTCTGGATTTTAATGTTTCACTATGAAGTAAATTAATATTGTTCAAACGGTATGAGTCATTTTAAACATCGACTGAGATAACGATGGCCAAATTATAATGAAGTTGTATTTGTAAAACATGAAGTAGAAGTTTTTGAGTTTGAAAAAAATCCAAAAAACCGGTTATGAGTATGAGAGCGACAAAACAAAACGATCGAATTGTATGATCACATCCTGTCTCGAAGATTTTTGATACGGTTCAAAACATGCTTGAGATATAAAATGATGATCAAATTGATTATAAGGTTATAATCTGTGTTTCACAAATATAAACGTGTGTATGTTTGCTTATATATATGCTAATGTTTCACTAATATATTGAGTTTTACAAATACAAATATGTTAAGATTTCCCGATATACACATGTTTATGTTTCTTAAAAGAGTTAAACAATTATGGCTCACATATTGTTGTTTCGTAAATTCTAATAACTAGAGTATATTTCATAATTCTTGATTAACTTTCTATTTAGTTTTCTTAAATTATGTTTTACAAGCTAACTTGACGTGCTATTTTTAAACATTAACACACTCTGCTTACGCGTGTAGATGAAATACATACTCGATAAAAATAACTATTTGAATAAAAAACACAATGCCTAACCTCAATATGTTTTATCAAACAATAAAGTGGAATCTCGACGGAAAAATAGTAGCCAGTACACAGGTGATTTGGTAGACATGCTAAGCTCATAATAGAGGGAGACTCAAATGAGGCGGATTATAAAAAAGCCTAGTTATTTTACTTGTTTTCAAATGAAAAAATATATTATTTAGTAATTGTAAAATCAAATATTCATACTGTATAACTTGTGAATGATTATTCATAATTCTCGATGCATAAAAAAATCCACATTTCGTAAAAATCCACATTTCGCAATGATTCTTTTTTATATTTTGTAAGTTCATGAATTGTTACATTTTATAAGTTGAAAATATTTATCAAATAATAAAATACTAATATTTAAAAATTAATTTCATACATTTTGAATTTAAAAAAATGTATATTTCGCATATAGGAAAAGTACCCACATTTCACAACTACAAAAATGCCAATGTTTTGTATTTCAGATTTTGCATGTATACAAGTGCCTACATTTCAAAAAAAAATTAATGGTCATATCTCACAAGTAAAGACAATTAACATTTCATAAATTCAACATAGTGTATATTTTGCAAATAAGTAAATATTGATAGATATCATGTTTGGTAATGTTAAATAAGACTATATTTTATGAGTAATGACACAAAATATGTTTATTAACCTCGAGGATGCATAGGTTTTAAAAAATTAACATGCCTAGATTTATTTTACAGGTTATCGATTAATTTAAAATCCAAGATAACATAAATAATAATTTAATTTCAAGAATATTACAACAACAAATGTAAAACAAAATCGAAAACACAAAAGATAAAATGAAAAAAAATATTTATATACAACTAAAGTAATAATTTATTGATCAATCATATTGGTTATCATTTCCTCGGTCCAATCAATATCATTGTCTTACAGAAAACTATATTCATATTATAATATTATATTGTTAATTCCTTCAACCTAGATATAACTAATAATATCGTAAAAACAATTTAGTGCACATACTCTATACTAGCTCCAAAATGTAATAATAAAGATCAATTAAACGATACGTAACTAGTGAGTCTAACGCAACAAACTTTTATCATAGATATTTTTTGTATGCAAAACGAAAAGAGTATTGACCCCATCTATAGCATAAACTTAACATATTTTGCAAAGTACTATATCAAAATAAACAAACCCCTGACTATGCAAGATGTTGTTTTGAATTGATTCCAAGCCATGAAATAAATATGGTAGTTAAATCTAGATCAAGTTTTGAATATATATTTACATTTATAGTCGTGATATTTTAGTGAAGGGATAATCGATATTCGCCAATAAAAGAAGAAAGAGGGGGAGGGGAGGGGGAAGTTTCAGCATGATTTCATAGTTTGGTAAAATCAATCTTGTAAGTGAATGTTTAATTTCGCCACCATTTGGTGAAATCAGGCTTCAGAATAGATATTTTGGAAATATAATCCCATGAAATTTAGGCATTTAATTTCGTATATTTCGCAATGCTAGTACAATTGAAAAAATATATAGTAACACTTTATTTTTCATTTTGAGGTTACATCATGTTTCACAATTTTAGACAAAAATAAGTTTCACAAGTTATAATATCGTAGTACAAAATATTATGATACATAACATGTAGTATGCATTGTATAAAATAGTGCAACACTTACATATTGTAAACTATTACAACTATAACATAAAGTACATGATAAGGGTGGAATTGGATTGGTAAGAGTTATAAGGCCCACTAAAGTAAGGCATATTGGATAATTACTTCGTAAAAATGAGATGAATCAAATCATGTAATCACACATTAGATAATATGATCAAGTCGTGTAGGATGAACTAAGTATGTATGTATTAATTATCTTTATTCGTTACAAGAAATATTGTATTGCTATAAATATGAGATTTACTCCATGAACAAACGATCTAACCTCTCATCTTATCTCCTACATAATTAATGTTATTTTATCTTCTAATTTTCTTCTATTTCATACTTAATCAGGATTCAAATCCATCTAACTAAATTTTACCATATCAAAATTGGTGTCGTCTGTACGAACCGATTGGTTCCCTAAGATTTGCTTTTTAAACACCAAAATAAAACAATAAAAAAACCAATATTTTTTTTAATTTTTTTTATAAAAAAATCGTGTATTTACATGCATCAATGAATTCTATATTAAAATATTAATTCAAGAAGATGGTCTGGTATCTTTTTTCATTGGCAAACAGTTATGTATCAGATAAATTTCCATCGATTGAAGGAAATCTAATTCATTTTTAATATTATATTTATATTTGTTTTATATTTGTCTCTACAGGTTAATATAAAACCCTCATTCTCTATATGGACTTCCATTGAAAATAAGATCGACCAGATAAATTTAGAGGATAAAGATGAAGAGGAAATAGTCAAACCCCAATAATCGTTCAGCCCTAGCCGACCAAATGGATCCGAAGGGTAAAATAATGAGAAATGAGAAGACCCTTTAAAATCATTCTGCTCCAGCCCACAAATAGATCTAGAGGGTAAAGATTAAAATGAATGAGCCAAATCCTAGTAATGATTCCATTGTAGCTAAATGAATGTATCCGGAGGGTAAAGATGAAAAAAAGATACGATAGGCGAATGCTATCAGTTTTAAAATTTTGCAAGATACGCAAAAGGATCATCCAGTATGAGCGGAAGGCTCCGACACGAGAAAAGAATCATTGTCTTATTTTATCCCAACCTTAACAAGATTCAGGTCAGCTTCAACATGTCATGACTTGACCATAGTAGGCTACAATGCAACCTCGGGAAAATTTGGCTTAGTCTAAAAAATATTCAGTTCAACCTCAGCAGGCCACGAATCAGCCTCATCAAAATTTGGATCCTCTTTATATGCCATGGTTCAACCTCGACAAGATTTTTCTTAATCTCAGCAGGCCATGAGTCAGCCTCAGTAGGATCTGAAGCAGGCACAACAAGATTTAGCCATCTTTAGCAGACCACAACTTCGTGTGAATCATATCCTCATGTGCAACCATGAATCCCACTAAGCTATCAACAAGTCCCTTACGGTGGATATGATATCATATGGTAGATCCTGAATACGAATATTCCATTACTATGCAGGTGTCGATCGATCCACTTTCGTTTAAAATTTCTTAAAATTTCTTGGTTGTACCCATCTCAGAAGTCCAACACTTGGTGTAGGAGATGATGAAAGGATAAAATAATAATTTTATGTTTTTGTAGACTATGTTGACCATTCTTACTCCTCTCTTGAATTATGAGATTTGACGTCGTGAAAAAAAGGCCAAAGAGGAAAAAAAAAACAATATTCAGAGAGCATTATCAACATTAAAAACATGCGTATGTTGCCCCTCCGAACCAAGGCTGATATCCCAAAGAAAATTCAGATCAAGGATATTCCAATATGATCGAGAACCGTTGATATTCATGCCATAATAATAAGAAGATGATACCATTGACTTAAAATAAAGAAGTGAATTGATAAAAGATGAGTAGGCTCGAGAGAGTCAACAAACTTGAAGAATAGATGCATTTCTTTGACCGAACAACCAATAAGCTACTCCACCATAATCGGGGATCCATCCCTTCTAGATTCGAGATGCAGCATCCTGATGAAAATATCAAAAGAAATTGTAAGATATGCATACTAAATTTAAACTTTTAAAGCAGATATTCTCTACTTAGGCCTCGTGAGTAAGATCGATGATCTAATGTTTGGAGGAAAATAAGGAGGAGAAATGTGATGATATCACGAGATCTATGACATAGAGGGAATGCAATATAGCTACCAGCAGGGGTGAAATCTCTTTATTGGGAGCCAGAGCTGAGAAAAAAAGAGATAAATAAGGCTGAGGATCCTTCGTCCATAGTGGAAGATACCGACACAACAATATGAGCAAACGATTGAGTAAAACCCTTATTTCTAAACCCACCAAATGAAGAAAGAGAGAATAAACTTTTATAATAGAGGACTCAAACTATAGGCATCATGATAGGTAGGTCGGACAACCAATAAACATTTCTCTTCAACCGAACGGGCAGAAGCTTCAACCATCGCCATGAGGGCTCCAATAAAGTTTCAAGTAGGCTCCCTAGGTGATCCGACCAAATATTAAACAAGATCTTACAATATTCTAGATGAATCTATAATAAGCCTCTTCGAGGATCTAACCACTCCAGATCTAGGGATATTTTTTATCTGTTGGAACCTAGATTCAGCCAGAAAAAATTCAAACTTGAGAATACCTTCGGTTCCATTAATAATGAAGGACACAACACTTCATTCGTTCAAACCTCTATCTTATCAATTTTCTATCAACTACGTTAAGCATAATGGGAATGTTGTTATTCCAGTCTAATGAGTAAAGATCGATTATCCATTATCCATAGGGCAATAAGAAGAAAAAATTCATCCAAGAATTTTAAGCCATCACTTCATTCAAGCATCCAGCCATCCAGCCAAACAAATGAAATCAAGAACTTAAGCCATCTAACATTGTGTCATCCACCCATCCACCTTAACTATCTAGAAACCACTGGTCAATCTCAACAATTTTAGCTAAGCCTCAGCAAGCCTTGACTCATCCTCAACAAAACAACGAATAATTTAAGCATAAATTCAACTCAAACTCATTTAGATTCAGCTCAACCTCATCAAGTTTCACCTTAATCTCAAGAAGACTCAATCCAACCTTAGAAAGACTAGTCTAAAACTCAGCAAAATAATAGATCAGTTCGGCCTAGCCACAAGTCATCCTCAGGAGGATTTGACTAAACCTCAATAAGATTTGGCTCAACTTTCTCTAGCTATGACATAGTTCAACAAGGGAATAACTCTGTTCAACAAGGTCCTGACTCACTTTAGTATATTCACGGCTTAGTTTAATATGACCTCGACCTATAAAGCTAAATTTTTATTCATCAATTATTATTTTTACTTATATGATAGAATATTATAATATATATTAGTCTTACGAGTTGTACATTAATACCATGAGGATTACGAACAAAATAAAAAGGAATTCTAGGGTTTCGAACTAGACCACCTACACCCCTCTTATGTCGAACCATACCAAACTTTGCTTTCTTTTCCAAAAACATAACACGAATAATTTATTATTGTCAGAGTGACGGAGCTCAATCACCTATTTTTGGATTTTGGCACAAATACAAAAGATATGTATGGGACGAAAATGAAGTCCTCAACATTTCAAGGAGTTTATGGACCTCTCATACAAATAAAAAACAATGAGTTTGTGATGAACATGAAATTATCATAACTCCAAAGTTCAATTCATTACAAACATCAGCAATAAGCTCAATCTCTTAAAACATTAAGGGTAAAGAAGGTAAGAATATTTCAATCGAAAAGTTTCAACCAAAAAGTTTCAACTTCACTTTGCAATGCCAATATGATAATATGTGGGCTAATAAATCACATATTTGTAACTAGTCCATAACCAATAAATCACATATCCCTCATACTTTTTTATTTTATTATATTTGTTTAGAATTCACGAAAAATAGTTATATAATAAAGCTTTGGACAAGTAACATATTCAAGATATAAGCTTCAAATCAATTAAAATTTGAATACAAAGCGTCTCAACCAACCGAACCTTCAAAATTTATTAGTTGGTACATTCGAAGACTTTGCTAGTTTTTACTTCATCATTTGAAAGTGATAGGATGTTACCTCTACACCCATTAATTGCATTCAACCCTTCAATCTATGTAAAAGCTTCAATCTCGACCATGTACCATTTCAAAATATCAATAGATTTGAACTATCGCTTAACTTTGAATGTAACTACATTCAACCATAAAAAATAGTCAAAATGATACCTTAGTCTATGATAAAATTGATGGTTATACCAAATCTGCCAACTGAATCTCCATCTTTTTCCTACTTACGGATCCACTACTTCAACCATGTTGGTTAGTCGTTTCTTCATCCGTCAAAATTGACTAGGGGTTACTCTATTATACCAAGAACCAGTTTAAAGCTAATATGATGCCATCTCCAATTGGCCAGATGTTCTAACTCACCTATCAGTATGCTACATGTTAGATGCATTATTTTTACTTCGGTAAGATTAGTTTTTTTCCTCAATGAAGGTTTTGGCCGATGAGTGATTTTAATGAGGAATGAATAATGTCAACAAGAACCAGTCTAAAGAAATCTTTGAGGTTTTGTTCATCTCGAGTAAGTTGACCTCATAAAAAGACAACACCAACATAGATTATATTACGGTTTAACATCCAGCCAAGAACCAGTAATATTCAACTTTAGACAACAACTGCACACTCTAGATTCGGTAGTCTTGGCTAAACAAATATACCAAACTTATTAGATATTATAAATATCTAGTTCTTTCTCAATTGCAAGGACTACATGAGTTAATGATAAGGGCATAATACGTTAAATACAATTACACGTCTCACTAGAATATAAAGCCAATTGGGCAATGATTTGGTGAGCAATAGATAAACTAAATCATGTAATCAAATGTTAAATAACAGGATCAAGTCGTGTAAGAAGAATTAAGTATGTGTGTATTACTTGTTTTTATTCGGTACAAGAGATATTTACTACTATAAATAAGATATTTACTCCGTGAATAAACAATATGATCTTTTATGTTTTCTCAAGAATATTTAATGCTATTTTTTTATTTTTTTGGATATTCTCTTGTATCTATATGATTTTTGGATCTATCTAGCTAGATTTTACCACATCAATACATAAAAAATAGAAATACAATAATAAAAAACACAACAACTGGTAGCATCAAGCTACGAGATACAACAGATGACGACAAACACAAAAGAAAAGACGAAACAAGGATATATAAACCCTAACCCTAGGTTTGAGTATAAGAGACTAAGAGAAAATTCTCAATTTTTATTCATCAAAGTCTGACGGTATAAGATGCTTTATATATGAGACATCCAAAACCCTAATAAAATATTCTAAAATTACAATAAAGATATTAAAAATAAAAATCAAATATCATCTGAATGCAATCAGATTTGATTCACTAATTAAAATATTAATTTTAAAATAAAATATCAAAAACAGTAAAGTAGGATTTTCGGATCCTAAACAGTAGAATTTGAAGTCCGAATTTCGTGACATAGTCACGCTTTTGACAGTTGTTGGGCTCGTCGAGATGTTCGATTTGAGTACCAATTTCGCCTAGCTTGGATACCCGAGCAAGAAACCATCCTGTCCGCAGTCTTCATTACATCATCCTTCTCCGGTTGGGAAGAATTCGACCTCGAATTCGGAACGCTGAAACATTGACAGAACTGCAAAAACATTGGCGTGTTCACCGCTGATTTCAACCGGTACCAACACAAGGGTGTGAAATGTGAGAATCTGAATGTTGGAGCTCTTGTCAAGAAGTGGTTTCTCAGATTTGTCCATCTATGCCATGCCATCGGCATTACTGTGGTCAGTGATAACAAGATATAATCGACCCACTTGTTCTATGTCTGCCTTTTTAACCCATTTACTAAGCACAACAGCACCCTTGCGCGTGTAAAGAGTTGTTATCTTTCCAGTTCCAGACTGTGCTTGTTGTATCACATCAAAACTCTTACAGAAAGGAACAATTCCTCTTTGTTGAATAGTAGATGACTTCTCAAGTTCTGCAGAGTATATTTCTACCAGCAGATCCAAAATATTCCAATCCTCTACTATTAACTTTTTATTGTTTCTTTTATTTCTCCAATTATCACCCAAAACTCCTCCAGGTTCTATTACAAAACCTAACCTTTTATCCATTAAAACACCAATATTTTCTTTTTAACAATCTCTTCATAATATGAAATACAAAAATATCATCTTCATCCACAGAGAATCGAAACAAGGGTTTGATTGTAGGATAACCGAAAATACTTGGAAGGCGCATCTCCACGATAAAAGATACTGCTTCGTAGTCCTTGTTCAACAAAATCTTTGGAGTGACGTAGTATGGTGTACTCAAGTCTGAGACAAATTCTTGATCTACAAGTTTCTCCTTAATATTAATTAGATCTTCATTATCCCATTCTTTAATATCAACGCTCTTCTCTTCAATCTTATCGTCGTAGACATCATAAATTGGATCTCCCAATTCCGACCAAGTTTCATCAGAAATTTCACCATGGTAGTCAGCCTCATACTCAACAAAGAGTGGATGGTCGAGTATCGGTGAACCCTCCATGTCACCAACAACTACTTGATGGATATCGTTCCTCTTTGGTTTTTCCAAATTGTAGTTGTGGTTGTGGTTGGATCCTGTGAAAAAGACTTCCGCCTTTGAATTTATGGTTGGAGTTTCAAATCCGGTGGTGGTCAACCTTTCAATATCTTTTATCGCTTCATTCATTTGATGTCGCAGCGAATTCATCCATTCATCTATCTGCAACCGGAACTGATCGAATTCATCACGGTCGACCAAATCTACGATCGGAAGAGTGGACTTCCCTCGCAAAGATCGCTTTGGTGGCATACCTTTGTTACCCACGCCGTAGGAACTCTGGCTCTGATACCAATATGGTAGCGTCAAGCTATGAGATACAACAGATGACGACAAACACAAAAAGAAAAGACGAAACGAGGATATATAAACCCTAACCCTAGGTTAGAGTATAAGAGACTAAGAGAAAATTCTCAATTTTTATTCATCAAAGTCTGACGGTATAAGATGCTTTATATATGAGACATCCAAAACTCTAATAAAATATTCTAAAAATACAATAAAGATATTAAAAATAAAAATCAAATATCATCTGAATGCAATCAGATTTGATTCACTAATTAAAATATTAATTTTAAAATAAAATATCAAAAACAGTAAAGTAGGATTTTCGGACCCTAAACAGTAGAATTTGAAGTCCGAATTTCGTGACATCGTCACGCTTTTGACAGTTGTTGGGCTCGTCGAGATGTTCGATTTGAGTACTAATTTTGCCTAGTTTGGATACCCGAGCAAGAAACCAGCCTGTCCGCAGTCTTCGCTACATCAACAACCGCACTGATGCATGGTCTATTTACCGTAATTATGAATGAATGCAGTATAGAATTCACCATAATTACTGTGTAATCTTGATTGTTCATAAAAATCTTTGGTGCACAACTTTCAACTATCATTTCATTCTAATTTCATGAGCATCGTAGACAAACAAAACAACATCTAAGAGTGTATGGTTAATAACTTCATCTAACCCATTTTGCGTAACCATTTGGAATAATCTGGAGTACCATTTGGAATAATCTGGAGTAATAAGTCTCCCACTTTGGGACTGTAGGCCTTTTATAATCCTCTTTCAAAATAAACAAGTGTCACACTTGCCAAATTTGGTTTATCCACTATACATAATTGTCTTTGGCTTCTGTCTCATTTTTAGGGTATCATACATATCTGAACTTGTGAACTTTTTATTTCGGATAATATGTGTGTGCAATGATCTAATTCTGCTATACTTATAAGTTACCATGCAATTCTAAAAAAGAAAATTGTCGTGAAGTGCTATATTACTATAATGCGATTGAAAAACCATCTAAAACAATGATATAATAACAAATTAAATAATCATAGTTAAAAAAATAAAACCCTAAATATTATTTCTAAAATTCATTTATTTTAATTTCAAAAATGGCTTATGGTGATGATTCCATAAAGCATCTTCTAATTTTACAAATAATTGTTTGCTAACGAACTTAATCTAGTTTCAAAAATTAGTTTCTTTCAATTACGTAAAATTCTAAAAGTTCTAACTTCACAAATTATTATCTTCTAATTTCATAAGTTATATTTTTTTTAATGATAATATTCAAAGTTCAAACTTAGTATTTTTTAATTTAAAAAATTATATTTTTTATAATTTAGTGAATACCTTTTAGTTATTTAAAATATGTTTACAAGTCTAGTTTCAAAAATGAATTTTATCTAATCTTATAACTCACTTATCATGCATGTTTTAAAATTAAACTTACTTCAAGGTTTCACATAGTAAAAACATGTCGTAAAAATACGTTGCGAGAAGTTGTAAATTTTACTTGCATAACCTTACAGACTTATATGTAATTTTTTTTAATATAGTTATACAATGTTTTGCTAATGAAATTATTCTAATTTTACAGATAAATATTTTATATTTCAAATTATATTTTGCTAATGAATTTACTCTAGTTTCGAAAATTAGTTTATTTTAATTTCATGGAATAACTACAATTCTTTCATTCTAATATATCAAACTATGTTTACTAATGAAATTATTCTAATTTTAAAAATTAATTTATTTTAATTTTACAAATTCATGCAACTTACGTCAGACTCGTTCACATGGTCATCATATATTATATAGTTGGTTTTCCACCTAAAATCAAAATTGATGTGTACACATTCCATCTCTTTATAAATGACATATAGTGGGTGTAACCCATGCGCATAACGAGACATAAAATATAGAAATTGTAAATGATCCATGTATCTAGCATAGCTAGCAAACCACACAGAGTATTCATTAGGTTTTCTGAAGCTTAACCGAATTATGGTAAATATGAACTAATACGTAATGTATTAAACATAAAGCCTTATACCATCAATGGTTCAAAGACAAACGCATACTTAGATTTGATATCCATATTTTTTAGTCGACAAATATTGTGTATCCAAAATAACTACAATATATACCGCACATGTCGCATAAGTCCAGCTGTCATCAACAAAATTGGAATCTTTGTCGTGGTATTTAGGGTTGATGAACATTATACAGAGATAATTTAAACTAATTCCAAATCTTTTACATTTTCCAATTTCCTTACATAATGTTTTGTGCACTAGACCTAACAGGTTGTTAGTTTGAGTATGAAACTCTATTTTGAAATAATATATGAAAAAGAATGGAATGATGAGTCTACTTATGACCCTCTTGTCATTCCTTACACCCAAACCCGACCCAAAATCTAATAGTTTCAAACATATGTCTACCCTATCAAGCAGACCTAGCCTAATCCAGACCGACTTATCCAATTTTTACTACTCACCCTTGATCTGTGTTGAGCCGCCTCGACCCATCCTCTTTTGTCTCAATTATTTATTACCATAACCATTCTGTTATGGTCAAATTCTATATATATATATATATATTATAAATATTTAGAACAATATAAACATAATTAGATAAATATTTATTTTGTTATAAAACTCTATAAATGAATTTTATTTTTATATTTTTGGAGTGGGTCAGGAGAGATTATCATGCAGACCATATTAACTTTTTTTTATTAAAAATCAGAACCCTTCCTTTCTATATAGGTCAAAATTTCATAACTTATATACTTCATACTATGTTTTAGGGCCGAGTAAAATCCGGCTGGGTCAAGGCTGGTCGGGTGAGATCTATTTTATGATCCTTAATCCAAAACATCTGGTATATTATGTGTGTCATTCAGTCTAGTAATAACATGTATATAATCTACCATGATGATCATTTTACAAAATTGGAAATAAAATATGTTGATCTTTGGATGTCACGTCTTTATAAATACCCAAACAATAAGATGATTCACACTAAAATTTGCCAAATTGTTTATAAGTCTCATAAATAACGTAGTATCCAAATACGCAAATACTTGCCCGTGATTTCTGAGACTCCTAGATCGTAAGATGGTATCATGAGCGATATGCATCTTTCCTACATCGTACATAAAATAAAAATACATATATTAAATTACATTTCAAAAGCATAATACATCACGTCTTGTAAGTTATTATATCATATTTAACAAGTTTAAAATACATTCTATCGCAACATAACATTTCACAAGAAAGTATTATTATGTTTTGAAAATTTAACATAGAAAGCCTAATATATCATTTTGCCCAATGTTTCCCAACATAATATTTCACAAGAAATTTTTTTGCATTAAGAAAATTTAACATATTGAACTTTGAATTTTACAATAACATATAATGTTATGTTTCGTAGTATGATATACCATGTTTAATACTATATCATTTGAAAAATAAAATACAACACATTTCACAAGTTTAATATCCTATGTTTTGCAACTCGAACTTTTATATACTAATATTTATAGAATAAAAAAATTGTTATTCATAATTTTAAAATAAAAATATATAACAATAATGTTACCTCGTATTTACGTACTTGGTAGGTTGAATGTTTTTTTAAAAGCCAGAAATAACAGATGTATCTAATCATGAGACTGATTGTTTGTTTTTTGGAGTGACACAAAACAAATTTGCATGCCTCGATCAGAAATGATGTACTCTACTATTTCATGAGGTGCAAAAGAGCTCGTCTTTTTATTCAACATCTTTAACAAGTTTCTTTGACTAATCTATATAATATAAAAAATTACTTAAATGACCAAATTAGCATAAAACACACAAATATGTTTAGATTAGTAAACAAATATTTGTTATCATTTTACAAGATTGTGCAAGTTTACATTTTCACAATATAGTTTGTCATGTTTTAAAATTCTATATTTCGTAAGTATTATACACTATGTTTTACGACCTATATATATATATATAATGTTTCACAAATTATTTAGATCATGTTTTACGACTCGTTTATATGAAGTTTCATAAATTTTATTATAAACTATAATAGGAGAATGTTAGGTTTCAAAATGATGAGAATAATCATTTACGTGCAATATTTTACCAAAATTTACCTCATACAACTTGAATTATGAATACAACATGAATCAGAAAAGACCAATGTATCAGTGGTAAATATGCCAAAATAATTCACAAGAACTTCAGAGAATTATCAATTTTATTCGCTTACTATTTATGGATATAATATAAAAGATTAAAAAAAATTGACAAAATAATATATAAAATTCACGAGAATGGGCTATTTTTGTATTTTATTTGCCATTTTCTGGCTCTAATGAATTCTGTAGATTTTTCTGAAACATGATACATATAAGTTTTGAAACATAATATAACTAAATTGTGAAACATAGTATACCTTGATAAAACTTAATTTCATGTCAAACACCTAACTTGTGAAACTCTTACAAAATTATATTGTCGATTTATAAAAATGATTTTTATTAAAGAAAATATATTAATTATTTTTTCGAATATTTTTTAAGAAACTTGCACATAATCTTAAAAGAAAAGTAAGAGGTGGAAACTTTGTAGTCAAAATTGATATGTCTAAATCATTTGATAGACTATCATTCGATATCATCTATCTTATATTGGAGGCTTTTGGTTTTAACAAAATATGTATCAGCTCAGTTTGGTTTTTGTTAACATGCACATGTTCCACGTAGCATCTTAATTGTTGTCTTTGTTAAAAAACAAAGAGAGAAGTAGTCGCCAGGAAGCGGCTAGGGTTTTGTTTTTATTAAAGAATCTTTTTTTTTTATTTGCAAACTCAAGTAAGGCTCTTAATATATAGAGAACTTAAAGGCCTATACAAGGAAACTTAATATACTGAATATTCTAACACTAAGTGTTTTTTCTCCTTGCAAAAGTGTGTCTCCTAGTTGCTCCATCAGCTATATATTCTAACACCCCCCTCAAGTTGTGTAGTGGGATTACCAATACCCAACTTGGATAAAACTGATTCGAATGTTCTTGCAGCAACTGCTTTTGTCAGGATGTCTGCCAGTTGGTCTTCGGATCTAACAAACGGAAGTTCGACTGTCCCATCTTCAATCTTTTCTTTTATGAAGTGTCTATCTATTTCAACGTGCTTTGTTCTATCGTGCTGTACCCGGTTCTCTGAAATATTAATCGCAACTTTATTATCGCACATTAACTGAGTTGGACACTTCAGAGGGGATCTGATTTCTTTCATTATCTTCTTTAACCAAAGTATCTCGGTAATCCCCTTAACGATTCCTCTAAATTCTGATTCAGGACTTGACAGTGATACTAGTTTCTGTTTCTTACTCCTCCAAGTCACCAAGTTACCTCCAAGAAGAGTAAAGTAGCCAGCAGTTGATCGCTTGTCGTTAGGATGCCCTCCCCAATCAGCATCTGTGAATACTTCAACATCAAAGTGTCCATTTTTCTTAAAAATTATGCCTCTTCCTGGTGTGCCTTTGAGATATCGAATAATCCTCATCACTGCCTCCATATGGTGTTCCTAGGATGATGCATGAACTTCCTTACTACTCTCACCGCGTATGAAATGTCGGGTCGAGTGTGAGCTAGGTAAATCAATTTTCCCACCAACCTTTGGTACATTTCTTTACTCGTTGGTCTAGCCCCTTCAATTATCTTTAGTTTGTGATTCACAACCATAAGAGTGTCATTTGGTTTGCAATCCACCATGCCAACTTCAGATAATAAATCCAATATATATTTTCGTTAGGAGATATCAATCCCTTCTCTTGACCTAAGAACCTCGATTTCTAGGAAATACTCTCAATCCCCCAAGGTCTTTCATTTCGAACTCCTTGAAGAGGTTTTTCCTAAGAGAGCTAATTTCTTTTTCGTCATTCCCCGTTATAATCATATCGTCGACATATATTATAAGACAAGTGACTAATTCTCCTCTCTTTTTGTAAAACAAGGTATGATCCCCATTATTCTGTTTATAGCTATACTGCTTCATTGCCATTGTAAATCTCCCAAACCAAGCACGAGGAGACTGTTTGAGCCCATATAATACCTTTTTCAGTTTACATACCTCATTTTCTTGAAAACCATCAGAGAACCATGGTGGGGGTTCCATATATACCTCTTATTCCAAGTCTCCATGTAAGAAAGCATTCTTTACATCAAATTGATGAAGAGGCCAATCTTTATTCGCGGCTATTGAAAGTAAAACTCTAATAGTGTCAATCTTTGCAACCGGAGAGAACGTTTCAGAGTAGTCTATACCATATGTTTGTGTATATCATTTGGAAACCAATCTTGCCTTGTGTCGCTCAATGGTGCCATCGGATTTATATTTTATATTAAACACCCATCTACACCCGACTGCTTTCTTCCTTTGTGGTAACACACAATTCTCCCATGTACCATTTCCTTTTAGAGCTTCCATTTCAGTATTCATTGCCTCATGCCATTCAGTCATCTTCTTAGCTTCTTGAGCTGTTTTACGGATTTGTTCAGAGAGAATAGTAGCTGAAAATTCCTTTACAATCTTTGTCATTTCTTTCCTGTCCGTTTTTACCGGATATGTAGAAGCACGAGGAACGTGTTCCGGTGAATACCGGTCAGGAGGAACCCCTCTATTGTTTCTTAGGGGAAGAACCATAGTTTGAGTTTTAACAAATGAACTTCCTGAAATGTCATGGTCAATAGCATTTTATGAATTATGACATTGTAAATTGTTTACCTCTTGATGAACATTTTCTTCGGCTAATTCGTTGGTAATATCCATGGTATTTATTTTTTGTTGGACATTGTCTTCGGGAGAATCATTGGTGGTAAGAACTGCCTCGTCAGTCTCCTTTATGTTGGAAGAGGCGTGTTCGGTGGCGCCATCTACCGACTCTACCGGCACATCCTCAAAGTAACTTTCATATAGCAACCAGTCGAGTGATTCACTTAATTTCTCCCCCTGAGCACGAGATTGGTGGTCAAAACAATAATCGGATTCTAAGAAGTCACAGTCCATGGTGATATGGATTCGACGAGTAGCCGGATTGTAACACCGATATCCCATTTGATGAACACCGTATCTAACGAATACACACTTTTCAGCACAATGATTAAGTTTGTTTCGACTAGTTTTAGGGATATGAACAAACACCGAACAACCAAATACACAAGGTGGTAAGGTCATAACAGATGGAATTGTAACTTGGGTGGCAAACAATTGTAATGGAGTTTTATTTCCTAGACATCGGGTTGGTAGACGATTTGTAAGATACGTAGCTGTAGCAAGAGCTTCTGGCCAAAGAGAATAAGGAACTCTAGATTCAATCATAATAGCACGAGTTTTTTCAAGTAAAGTACGATTTTTTCGTTCTGAAGTACCTATTTTATTGAGGTGTGTTTGGACAAGTGGTTTGATGGATAAGACCATTTGTTTTGAAAAAATTATGCATTGTTTGGTTATCAGAACGGAGAATCTGTATTTTTTTCAAATTGAGTCAAAATCATTTTGTAAAAACAAATAAATATTTATGGTACTTCTGATTTATGTTTCATGAAGTATATCCAAGTCATTCTTGAGAAATCATCCACAAATAAAACAAAGTATCTGATTTGATTGTTAGTGGAATTTGGTGCTGGACCCCAAACATCAGAATGGATTAGCGAAAAAGCATAATCAACTCTAGTATTACTTTGATTAAATGAGACCCTATGATTTTTTGCAAGAATGCAGGTTTCACATCTCTCGTGAATGAAATTATTCAGAAAAAGGCTAGGAAACAAACTCTTAAGATAGCTAAAAGAAGGATGACCAAGTCGCCGGTGCCATAACCAAAGTTGCCTTTCGGTTGTTCCGTGAGCAAGCATGGTATGTCCCTTATGAACTACCTCATCAACATAATAGAGACCTCTTTGTTCAGTACCACGCCTAATGATCTTCTTCGTACGAATGTCCTGTAAAATGCAAAAAAAATGGATACATAAGAACCACATATTTGAGTTGTTTTGTCACTTGACTAACATATAATAACTTTAAGGATAGTGAAGGAATGTAGAGGCAGTTTTTAATTTCCATTTTTTCCGAAAAAATAATAGAACCTCCCCCTTTGACTTCACAAATTTCTCCACTAGCAGTCTCAATATGGGATTTCTTTGGAGATGACATGTCACCAAAGTCTTTAGGATCATAAGACTTGGTGTCCCGTAGCCCCGCAATTAAAGATCCAATTCATTGATTTCTCTCCCCTTCCCCCAATTGCTTTCTTCATCAGGTTTGCCCATAGGGCATAGTTTTCACCATCGAGTTTAATCCCTAGAGATAAATTATCGGGGTTAGTTGTTTGTTGTTGTGTTCCGAGACCATTTCTCAGAATGGCAGCAATCTGCATTGTTAATTCATCAGGGATTTGACTGACCGCGACTTCATTGCCAGCCATCTTTGTTGAGGATGTTCAGAATTCCTAGAATCACACGTGCTCTGATACCATGTTAACATGCACATGTTCTACGTATCATCTCAGTTGTTGTATTTGTTAAAAAACAAAGAGAGAAGTAGTCGCCAGGAAGCTGCTAGGATTTTGTGTTTATTAGAGCATCTTTTTTTATTATATGGAAACTCAAGTAAGGCTCTCAATATATAGAGAACTTAAAGGCCTATACAAGGAGACTTAATATACTGAATATTCTAACACTAAGTGTTTTTTCTCCTTGCAAAAGTGTGTCTCCTAGTTGCTCCATCAACTAGGAACTAAATGGTTACTTAAAATATATCGAAGTTGTTAGACAAGGAGACCTTGTTTCTCCTAGCTTATTCATCCTAGCTGGAGAATACCTAATTAGGGGACTAAAAAAGCTCTATGAAAATGACTGTAAACTTTATTGCAAAACTGGAAGCAACGAAATCTTACCTTGTCTTGGTTTTGCTAACCATTTTATCATCTTTTCTAATGGATCCTTAAATAAACTCAATAAAATCTATAATTTCCTAATATAATGTGAGGTCTGTTCAAGTCAACTGATTAATATTGAAAAAAAAATCTTAATCATACGAACCAAAATGACTAAGTCTATAGTCAATATGCTAGCTAGACTATTTTGTTTTAAACACGGGAAGCTACGTTTTAAGTATTTTGGGATCCCAATCCACTCAAACAATGAATTTCACAATTCTGCTCAACTAGTTGTCAAGATCAGAACAAGAATAAAGGAATGGAATGGTATGTTATTATCGTTTTGAGGGAGACTAACCTTGATTGAATTCGTGTTAATGAAAATTCCAACCTATCACATTCAAAGTTGTTTTCTTCCGAAGACACTGGTCATCATAATTGAATAGACGTGTAATAGGGTTCTTTGGGGTTCTACAGAGGATAATCATGCTTGGAACTGGATAAAATTGAGTTATTTATGTAAACCATATGAAGAGTGAGGTCTTAACATTAAAAATCTAGAGGATATGCAGCTTGTTTTCATTTGTAAATTGAGTTTAAATTTGGAGAAAACTCTTCCTTTTGGACTAATTTCACGAATTCTCTACATTATGCTAAAGTTTATCCACTACTAGTATAATTAACTCACAACTCTAAAAGATTCAGAAGAATTATAAGAATCAGACATATAGGAGGACATTTTATCTTTTAGAAAGTAAGGAAACGAAATATAGATTTTCTGGTTGAAATAAGGTTTGTTCATAAGTCTTTTATCTTTTTCTTATCATCGAACTCTAATTTTGTGGAATCAATTGACCATTATTAGAATATTGATGGCTGGGATGTTGACAAGCTTAGATCTTCAGTCATATCATCAGTTATAGAGAAAGTCTCTAAAATTAAACTACAACTTGATGCAAAATATGAATTAAAATGGAATCTTTCTAACAAATGAGACTTCAATACTAAGAGTACTTGGATGGAAATAATAGAAAAATGAGAAAAATCTAAATTATATCAAAGGCTATGGAATAACATCACTCCCAAAAAAATTTCATTCCTATTATGGAGACTATTAAAAAGTTGGTTACCTATATACTCTATTTTGCAAATAAGACACTTCTCTTTGTGACGTAGCGAAGACTGCAACCAGGCTAGTTTCTCGCTTGGGTATCAGAACTATGTGAAATTGGTACTGAAATTGAATGTCTCGACGAGCTCAACAACTGCAAAAAAACGTGACTATGTCACGAAATTCGGACTTTAAATTCTATGGTTTAGGGTCTGAAAATCCTATTTTATTGTTTTTGATATTTTATTTTATTTTATTTAGTGAATCAAATCTGATTGCATTCAAATTATATTTGATTTTTATTTTTAATATATTTATTTTATTTTTTAGAATTGTTTATTAGGGTTTTGGATGTCTCGTATATAAAACATCTTATACCCTATTTTACCGTCAGACTTTGATTAATTGAATTTTGGGAATTATTTCTCTGAGTCTCCTTATTTCTCTAACCTAGGGTTAGGGTTTCATCGTTGCCTGTTTCTTCTATTTCCCCTTTGCCACCATATTCGTATCAGAGACATCAATTTTTATGTTACGCATATACATGAATCATGTTCCGGGTACCTCTTGATTTGAGGACTTAAATAGAGAACAAAATCTTTTAGTCTACCTGCACAATTGGAGGAAGAATTTGCAAGTTTGTCATCGATTCAGATAGCTATGAGAACCTGATTTCAGAGGAGGCTGTTCAAAAATTAGCATTGAAGACTGGAGCGCTTCCTTACCCGTACATACTATCTGGACTGATAGAGTACACTAAGGTAACCGTTTCTAAATGCTGTCAAATTTCATTTTCTAGTTGGTAATTACAAAGATACAGCATGTTGTGACGTAGTTCCCATAGAAATTTGTCATCTAGTTTTAGGACGTCCATGGCATTTTATGAGGATTCTACTTATGATGGTAGAATGAAGCGATACAGTTTTGTGAAAGATGGTTGCAAGTTTATATTGGTGTCATCTAGAGTAATGTGTCCAAAACCACAACCAGTTAAGGAGGTTTATGCTTATACTGCATCAACTACTGATCTTAGTTTTGACACTCAAACTGTATCTGAGCCCGTATTTGACAAGTTAGTTTATAATAGAAATATTTTTGAAGATGTATCAGGACCGGTATTTAACAAACCAGTCTATGATGAGTATGATGATGATTAGGATGCTGAAGATCTAATTAATGTTGAGGAGAAACTTTTAGATCAAGATATTGTCTCAGGCTTTAGTACACCATACTACATCGCTTCAGAAATTCTATTGAAGAAAGATTGCAAAGTAGCAGCTTTTATTGTGAAGATTCTTCTTCCAGGTATTTTATGTTATCCTAAAATCAAACCTTTGATTCAGTTTTCCATGGACACATGTTGTCGTGTTGGAAAAATAGAAGATGGTATTTTTGTGTTTGAGATTATGAATAGATTGATAGAAGAAAATAATAGTGTTTTAATATATAAAAGATTATGTTTTGTAATATAACCTCGAGGAGTTTTGGGTGATGTTGGAGAAATAAAAGAAAGAATAAAAAGTTAAAAGTAGAAGATTGCAGTATTTTGAATCTGCTGGCAGAAATATACTCTAAAGAACTTGAGAAGCCATCTACTATTCAACAAAGAGGAATTGTTTCTTTCTGCAAGGGTCTTGATGTGATACAACAAGCACAGTCTGGAACTGGAAAGACAACAACTTTTTGCACGTGCAAGGGTGTTGTTGTGCTTAGTAAATGGGTAGATAAAGCTGACATAAAACAAGTGGGTGAAATATATCTTATTACTATTGATCACAGTAATGCCGAGGACATGGTAAAGATAAAAAAAAGTTGGAAAACCACTTCTTGACAAGATCGGCAACATTCAGATTATCAACTCTCACACACTTATGTCAGTATCAGTTGCAATCGGGGTAAAAACGTCAATGTTTTGTTTTACAGTTCTTTCCATGTTTCAATGTTTTAATTCGAGGTCGAATTCTTCCCAACCGGAGAAGGATGATGTAGCAAAGACTGCCGACAGACTGGTCTCTCGCTCAGGTATCAGAACTAGGAGACATTGGTACTCAAGTTGAATATCTCGACGAGCCCAACAACTGTTAAAAGCGTAACTATGTCACGAAATTTGGACTTCAAATTCTACGGTTTAGGGTCTGCAAAATCCTATTTTACTGTTTTTGATATTTTAATTTATTTTATTTCAAAATCAATATTTTATTTAGTGAATCAAATCTGATTGCATTCAGATTCTATTTTATTTTTATTTTTAATATCTTTATTATATTTCTTAGAATATTTTATTAGGGTTTTGGATGTCTTATATATAAAGCATCTTATA
Organism: Limnanthes douglasii subsp. nivea; assembly: GCA_036936605.1. Lineage (NCBI taxonomy): Eukaryota > Viridiplantae > Streptophyta > Magnoliopsida > Brassicales > Limnanthaceae > Limnanthes > Limnanthes douglasii. The sequence continues at coordinate 342,001,404 of JAUPFV010000001.1, forward strand.
CCCTATTTTACCGTCAGACTTTGATTAATTAAATTTTATGAATTATTTATCTGAGTATCCTTATTTCTCTAACCCAGGAGCAGGGTTTTATGGTTGTTTGTTTCTTTTATTTCCGCTTCACCACCACTTTGGCTTCCAAATGTTAATTCTGCAAGGAATGTGAATCAATTAAACACTTATTTATGGATTAAAAATTAGATGTTTGGAAATACTTTTACGGGTTGTTTGGAATCTTTATCCCTAAACACATGACATTAGTTCATCTGATCAGAACTAGGTTTTGGTCCACTAAAAAATAGATCTATGTTAGATATATCATACCTCATATCATTTGTTGGTCTATATGGAAATAAAAAAATGTTAAACATCAAGGTTAAATTACTTATGCTAGATCAGTGATGGATTATATCAACTATATAAGCTTCAAGGTGGATAATGCTAACCTCTTCAAATCAGCACACTCGAAGGGTGATACTTTTATTGCTCCAGACTTATGTTGCTACCTACACACAAAAAATGCAAACACTTGCATAACAGTTAAATGGTCTCCTCTAATGGAAAATAGATTAAAGCTCAACATCGATGGATCTAGATCCTTAACAGGAGAAGCAAGTGGTGGTGAGATTTTGAGAGACTATAAATGAGATACGGTTTATGCCTTTAGGAGAATATATGAAAAACAATATGTTGTTTTAGCCGAATACAGAGCTCCTCCTCGATGGAAATTTTATTTGCAATGAAAAAAAAACTAATTTTGATATTAAAATAAATTCATTGGTTTGTGTTCTCTAATTGATAACTACATGCACTTACTGAGAGTAGGCATGCCAATTACCCACATCTTTAGAGAATAAAACCCAGGAGCTGATTGGTTGACTAAAGAAGCTCTAAAGAGTGTCACAAGATTAGATTTTAACAATGAATCATCTTCAACAAAACTTAGTTCTATTACCTTCCTAGAAAGTCTAGAGTTTGGCTACCTAGACTGGAAGACTAACTGACGCTTCATAAAATATATAGCTTATAAGCTAAAGCGAGTCATTCATTATTTACCCAAATATTTTCCAAATAAGTAGTCTTTTTTAATTAGAACAAACATCTTATAAGACAAAGAAAAACCAAAAGTATGAAATGTTAATACATTATGCAATGTTGGTGATTCAAAACCTTAAGCTCTTCTTGTAGTCTGTTTTTTGTATTCGACTTTCTGAAAGACCCTTAACATAAGAATTGCGCGAGAATCATGCATGTAGTTGAACTTCCAACAATCTCTAGATTTTTGAGCTCTTGACTTAATTTTTTTTAAGAGAGTTGTGTTGCACTCAGGTCGTTACTGATAACACAGTGAGAATTGTTATTCTCGATAATGGTGTTGATTTTCCTTCTTCTTTCAATGTGACATTCTTTCATACTAGTGGAGTGCACTTGTTGTTATAGGAAGATAAGAAGAATTTTTTTCATGGAATGTAAGCTTATCTTATGTTGATGCTTATCGGGAGCATTCTTTTGATTACTGAAGTTCTTTTAGAAATGAGCTCAGATTCAGCTATCGATTCCCTTGAGAGGAAAACAAAAGTTATAGATGAAGAACATGAAAGAAACTGCTAAAACAAGTTGGAAATTGGTACCGATTTTTATGGAAGATGAATATTTGATGAAGTCAAAAGATGAACAATAATAACTTGGTGGAAGATGGAGTTCTTTTTCTCTGTGAAATATTAATTGTTGATTCAAGTTTGACTAAAACCGATAAGTTTATCGTTTGTTTCACAATTTTTAATTGTCTAAAAAATATAGCGTTTTTCTATTTTTTTTCATCTGGTTTACTATATTTCAGTTATTAGCTTTTTTTTATTAATTTTGTTAGGAACTTGATTTTTTATTAATATCATTTTTAATTTTTAAAAACAAAAAAATAGTTTATTAATTAACCATGTACCATCATGAATCCTGAATTAATTTTTGAAGATTGACATCTAATATATATAACAAAATTTAGGCTTTCCGTCGAATCCAACTTATAGTGTTACTATTCAACGAATGCGATCGACTTTTAGTTAGAAATGTCATGGTCAAGGGTAAACAAACTTATCATACGATGGATTTTTATATGATAAATTCATGTGCCCTAGTTGGACTGATTCTAATATTTGGAAATTTCAATAATAAGTAGGAGCTAGCACAAGTGCAAAAAATAAAATACGCAACACGGAAGACACGTGGCCGATTTTGTGGCTGCCAAAAGACTACTGTTCTAGATGGCCTTGTCCGGCTGTAGAAGACAGACTTTTTGGAACCATTCTACAACTATTATTCGTAGGCAACTCCGTGATACACGCATGTCGGGCATATAAAAGAAAACTTTCATCATACGAAACTCTTTGAAAAAAAATAAAAAATTCATAAATTAGAGCTATACAGTAATATTCTTTTATTCAAAATAATTTTTTTAAAATTTTCTAAAATGCATACCATTTTTGGATACTAATGCAATTATAGGGTTCACTATTTAATTATTTAGTTTATAGTGATTTTATCATTATTATTTTATTATAGAAGTTAATTATTATTTTTCATAAAATCAAAATCAGTCCTTATATTTTTCGTACGCATGTGTTAATTTTAATTTTTTAAAAAATAAAGTAACATTTTATTAAAATTTAATAGTCAATGCAATTGAATATTTTATATTCACTAACTTGATGCATGTGATATGTGTGCTTTTAGTAATGAAAATGATCGCCATAACTAAATTTTAGAAGAACATCATAATTAAATTTTAAATTTTAGTAGACCGGCAAAATTTTCAGGTATTGAGATTTCCGGATATTGAAGATGAAGCTGATACGGAGTAAGTATGAAGTTCATTTTCATGTAATATATCTTTCATTTTTCTTTTGAATCTTTTCATTATTTTGATTTTTTTAATAATTTTCTAACTTTAGAGCTACGATCTTAAATATTTGGAACTATTTTCCATATTAAATTTCAAAAGAATAGCAAAGTCCACATTTGATGGACCTAAGAAATTCATGTAATTGGATTACTTTTTTTTAGTAACATCTAATAGTTTGTGCTTTTTTGCTATATTACGTCTTTGATTCCTCATTTGAGATACGTCTTTCCAACATCGTTCGTCCTTCATGATATTCAATCTTTATTTTAGTTTTTTTTATAAAACTAAGACCTGCAACAAAAACATCTTACCCGGATTGAGTAGTTATGTAATACCTGTTAGATATTGTTAGTAGCACTTTATTATAGAACTAGTTAGGATGTAAATTTCTCGATCAGATTAAGTTGAATAACAAAGATAGATTAAAGAAAAGAGGTGTCGTAAGTTGATTTAGGGCTTGGTTTTAGTTAAAATCCAACTTCATTTTACATTTCATTATCCACTTGGCAAGCCATTCAACTACCTTGTTTTGGTCTCTGAAGATATGACCCAATACTATATTAGATGTTATGATTTTCCTACAACAATTGAGTAGGGGATTTAAGGTCCAATGAGTTTTACCATTAGTGAGAAACTGAATCAAAACTTGTGAATATGCTTCTATATCAAGATGGTGAATACCCAGACTTGCAAGTCATTACACACATTTGCTATCTCTTATTAATCATTCACCGCTATTCTCACCATTAATCAAACAAAATCCATCACTATTAAATCTATACTTATTACTTACTGGTGCTATACAGTTGAATATAAGTATTTTCCTTTTTTGTTCAAGTGATTGTAGCATACTATGCATATGGCTAAATTGAGGTCTTTAGTCGAGTGAGTCTTGCTAAACATATTAGCTTGTTCAAGACCAGTCATGATATGTTTAATATAATTGATAATTGAGCAAACTATGTAACTTTGGTCATTAAACTTAGCTTGGTTTCTAGCATGAAAATCTTTGTTTACATACCAACAAATAATTATAGTACTTGTTGTTTTAGCATGAAAATCTTTGTTTACATACCAAAATCAACTTCTGATTATGTGAGCTATAGTCATGTATCTTTCTACTCTAATTAACAAAAATAAAATAAAAAAGTAATTTCATACTTTCCAAACAATATTAGATGACACAAACATTTGGTTAATGGTTTCTGACTTGTCATAAAACTAGTATTTGGATACTAGAATAAATTTCATTTTCTATTGTACAAAGTCAACAGATGTCCACCATATTAGGATTCTCCAAAGAAGGATAGAACATTTTTTGGGGTTATGTTATTCAAAATTATCTTAAACATTTTAGGATTTGTTGCTCTTTTTTCTCAAGCTGTCCCAAGTATCATTTGTTTTGAATTTTCTATCAATTGAATAAGGTCCAATTAATAGTATTTTCCTCATGCTCTTTGATAGAAGTTCCCTGTATTATCTGGATATCTGATTAAAGCATAGAGCCTTTGAACTTATCATTTATTTATCAATTTATATCATAATAGGAGTTAACTTTAACTTTAAAGTACTATCTATTGTTTTCATTACCAGTTAGAGTTATAAAGGAACATGAGCTACACAATTTATCTATTCACAATTTAATTTCCCCTTCCTCTAACTCCTAGTATATACGTTTCTCAATTAAGTCTCTGACATTCATTAACATTTTCCAAGTTTGAGAATTATTTCTTGAGTATTTTACCTGTAGAGGATGATAATATTTGCAATAGATATTATGTATATACTTGGACCAAAAGGATTTATGATCTCAAACCTAAACTAGAGATTACATGATAATTTATCTCGAACATCATATATTTTCCTCAAATTCAGACCTATATCTTCATAAGTTCTACCAATGTTCGTTCATCTGGTCCATCTAATTGTGTTACCTCTTGTGTTGAACCCCACAAGAATATATTAAATAGATTTTCCACCTCATCAATAACAGTCTTAGGCAGCAAACAACATCGGATCCAATAAGTTGATAAGGACATCAATACAGTTTGAATTAAGTCCAATCTTCCACCAAAGGAAATATATTTTCCTTACCAATCCATGATCTTGTCCCTAATTTTAGTTACAAAAATTCCATAATTACTAGCTTTGTTATCTGTATTAACTGCCAGTCCAAGATATGTGATAGGAAATTTGCTAATGTTAAATCCAGTTGAAATTTTAAGACTTGATGATCTAGTCTGGTTTACTCTAGTAGAGGTAATGATCTTAGTTTTTTATTTGTTTATAGTTGGCTAGATTACTCTTGATAGTCTTGTAAGAAGTTGCCTAATTTTTCTATAGTAGGAGATAATTCATTAGTGAACATGGTTAGATCATCAACAAATACTAGGGAATTGATGACAAGAAGGCTCATGGTTTTATATCTCATTTCCATGTCATCATCAAACAACCTTCTTAAGTCATGAATTAAGTAATCCTCTATGAATAAGCTAGAGGATACAGGGTCCCCTTGCTTAATACCTCTTTTGACTTTAATATATCCCTTAGACTCACGATTAACAATGATTGAAATATATACATGTTTAATCAAGCTAGCTATTATATTTATAAAGGCAATACTAAATCCAAATGACTGTAAAACTTTAAGACCGAATTTGTAGGTTAATTTTTAAGCGGCCTTATAGATGTCCATCGTGACCATGATATTTCCTTCATTGGTTTTCTTATTTATATCATGAGCTAATTCTTTGGAAAAAAGGATATTTTCGTAGATTTTTCTACCATAGACAAAACCATATTGCACATAAGAGATTATTGTAGGAAAGGCAATATATAATCTATTGTTTATGATCTGTTGAAGACTCTCTCAATGATATCTACCTATGCATCAAGATCATTATTGAAATCATAATATGCGGAAGCAAATACAGTAATATTGAATCAATTTAAAGGCTATTTTATGCCCTTAGGCCATGTGCTTCGTCCTAAATTATGTAATTGTTATAACTTGTCCAAAAAATGGCATTGGTGTAATATTTTACATTTTGTATCATAAATAAATAAATTTATTTGCCAAAAATAAGAATTAAAGATAATTATGTTGAATAATATACACAGATTGATGGGTCTGTAATCCTTCAAGGTATGGGGACCATTATTCTTTGAAATAAGGGATATAATTGTGGCCATTATACCATAAGGAATAACTCGATCATGAAGAAACACATCTACTGCGGCACACAGATCCTGTTTAATAATATGCCAAAAAGATTGAAAGAAAAAGCTATTGAATCATTCAACATTAGTTACAGTCACATGGTTAAGGCTGCTAATCACCACATAGATCTCCTCATTAGAAGGTAAAGTCATTAGTAATCTATTATCATTTTATGTTATCAACTTAGGGATAATAACCATTAACTCATCTGTTTCATCATGATATGGTTGATCTGTTAGGATATATTTGAAATATAACTTAGCATATTTTCCATGAAAATCTTGATCAGTATTCCATTGTTCATCATCAAGAATACTTTGGATTATGTTCATTCTTCTTCTTTTCTTTACGTATTTTTGGTATGTAGTTGTGTTCTTATCCCTGTTTTTTAGCCAGTCATCATAACTATTTTGCTGCAAGTATGCTTCTTCTTTGGCAAGTAACTAAAGATAGTTACCACTGGCTTTAGATAACTTGATAATATCCTATAGAATGGGATTCCTCATAGCTAAATTCTAAGAATTGGACAACTTGCTCAACATTCAGAAAAATATAAAAAATATTGTTCAAACTCTCAATGTTCCAGATCTTAAGAGCACCCTTTAATCTCTTAAGCTTATATATAATACATTCATTGGCTGACCAACAATGTCGAGATTCTAGCTTTGCTCCTAATTATTTAGAAAATTGGGATGTTGAATTCATGTATTATAAAATATAAATAAATTCTTGAACTAATTGAAGTCTTTTGAAATTGGTATATGGTGAGGATAATAATCGCCTGAGGGTAGGCTAGTAATTTGGTTGGTGTTTTATAGTAGTGTGTGGATGTTATGTGTTTAGAGTAGAGAGTAGAGAGATAATTAAGCAGTCTGGTAGCAGTTAATTCTCATTACCCACACTTAATGCAGGTGGTTGGGTATTTATACCCTGATGTTTGGGCCCTTATGGGCTTTCGGGTCATGTTTAATGGACCCGGGCTATGTTCAAAGACCCATGAGCTCTAAGTAGGAGAGAAAGTAGCTTAGTCAAGTAGTGTTTAGGTTTTTTAGTACTTTTGTCATAGTTCGAACAGTCCTATAGTCTAAGTGTTCGAAGTGATCTGTCCGGTCCGGAGGCATTGGACCGAACTGTCCTTGTCCGGGGAGCATGCAGAATTCGGACTCATCAGTATACATAGAGGGGTATGGTCCGAGCAGATACTTGTCATATATTTGGTCCTAGTTTATGTAAAGTAATCTACACAGGCAGAGTTATAAAGCATTATGTCTAACCTTTTCACTTGTTGTTGTTTAACCAAGTATACTTCGTACCTAAGTAGCATGCATCCTTAAGACTACAATATCTTATTGTGTATTTAAAATTATCCAAGTTGTTTAAACCAATAGAGGAATAAGGAAGTTGTTCACGAAATGAGGAGAAGACATAAAAGTCTTCCATCACAATCCACTCCTTTGAGTTTTTACATATATATCTTAGGTTATTCCACATATCCAAACGTTGTTCCCTAACTCATTTAGTATATAATATTGTAACAAGAAAACCTTTATCTATTGTTGAGTGTCTGACATATGCATGTATAGATTGTTGGTGGTTCATGATGATATCAACATTGAAGCTATCTTTTCAGATAAGCCAAATTTTGTTGTTAATATTAGAGTGTAGTTTTTAAAGCAGTGCTTCTAGCAATCTTGTCAAGATTATCCACATTGATCAATGGATTTTGTAAGGTAATAAGGACTATGTTTTCCTGTTTTTTTTATTGAATTTAACCTTCTTTTAGAATATTTATTTCAAATTCCCCTAGTTTTACAATTAAGGATCTTGGTGGCCATTTGGGATTACTACAAGATGATCTATTAGGCCTATTAGTCTGGAGAGCCTTGAATACTAAAGTTCTTTTGATCTTTCTAGTTTTTGCTTCCTTGAATTTCTTATTTAGGATTTTATTGAATTTTGTATCAACTTTTATTTTGCTAAGAAAATGAGATGAGGTCAAACTTCCAACATTATTCTAATTAGAAGAGTGGTGTTTGAAGGCCAGCTTTTCATAATCATTAGAGTTTGGGAAGTTGAATCCTGTTTCCATAGACTGAATAACTTCAATTATTTTTCTCTATCTTAAGGTAACATTATCCTGAGTAGGTTTTTTATTGCTATACTCCTTAGTAAAAGACTTAACATTCATCTTGAGACTCCTTTGCATTGTGTCTAGATCTAACGTAAGCATCTTTTGTTGCACTTTTCTTTTCTTACTGGACTTGCTCTTGTTTGCCTCTATTATGGTTGTAGAGTTGGACCTAGGAGAAAATTTTCCATTGATTACTATAGACTTAATCTTAGGGGCATATATCTATTTTGAACATAAGTCTTACCGGTATTAGGCAGTTTTTGTTTTTTGTCCTTATTTATTTGGTATTTGCTTTGCAACTTTTTATAGTCAGAGGCATTGTGTCCTAATTGTTGACATAATGCACAATATGGAAGTATGTCTCTATAGTGGATATCCAACAAACAACCATCATTGTCCCCGAATCCAACCTATATTTTGTATACAAGTTTCTTGGTAAGGTCTAATTTAATCTAGGCTTGACCGTAATTATGTTTAGCCATGTGCCTATGAGGGATCAAAATATTTTAGGCTTTCCAATAAGGGATGCTAATGATTTGATGATACCATCATTATATATGTATTCAAGTAGGTTAGATATCTTGATCCATACATGAGTTATAGGACATTCATATTCAAGACTAAAAGAAAGTATCCATTTGAATAGCCTCGTGGATAATACTCATATAGTCCAAACGTTTTTCTTTCATAATTTAGGATTGGAGAAGATGTTCATTTGAGTTTAGGAATTTCTTTTGTGAATTTCCAATCTGGATAGTTTTAGATGAGGCAAACATGTTATTATTGTCTTGTGTTGTAGTTGAATAAACATGTGGTCTTCTTTCTCTTATATGCCCGAGTGGGCAATAACTGGTTATGTGCATGAAACTTTTGTTGCCCCAGGGTAAGTCTTGAGGTACTTTGAATCTTCATTAGAATATTTCCTTGTACTCATATCTTTGTAAAATTGGTAGTGTTAGGAATTCAGAATCAAACATGTCTCTGTTTTGGGTTTCTTCCACAGGTTCTCTGTTTTTGGTACCTAACAATAGAAAATAAGAGCGAGTAGCCACCAATAATATTGGTGTTGATGATCAATCTTCAAACTTCTTTTTTAAAAACAATTCTTGAATCACATCTAAATTTTTTAAAAGTCTTTATTATGTCAATTTTATTAATCATTTATTTTAAATAAAAAATTATATTATTTATACAAAACGTTTTTTTGTTAATTTTCTATTTTAATTGAAATTATTTTACTATAAATAAAAAACCAATATTATAAAATCACATAAAACATGTAGTATAATTATTTTATAATTTCTTTTTATTTTTCTATTGAGATATTTTTGGAATTCATCAAACTCTCCAAACATTATGTTCAATAATTATAGTTTCGAAAACATCGACTATTTGGTTTACATAATGTTGAATTTGGTAAAATCAACGTATTCATCAAGGGCTCCCTCCCGGTTCGCTACTTAGGGGTCCCCCTCATCACCTCCAGACTCTCATACAACGACTGTCATCCCCTCTTCTCGAAGATCACCAACCGCATCAGATCTTGGACTACCAATCATCTATCGTACGGAGGCCGCCTTCAGCTCATAAAATCTGTCCTCTTTGCGAGCCAAGTCTATTGGTCCTCCATCTTTATTCTTCCGGTCAGGGTACTAAAGAAACTTTCTCAAATCCTTCGAAGATTCCTCTAGTTAGGATCATAAATGAAGATCACGGGGGCTAAGGTAGCTTGGGACAAGTTCACCTTGCCCAAAGAGGAGGGCGACCTTGGGATTCCAAACCTAAAAATTTGGAATCAGGCGGCCGCCCTCAAGTTATTTTGGTCCATATTAACAAAGAACATAGCTCAATATGGACCCAGTGGACAATCGCAGAAACAATAAAGAACAAACACTTCTGGACCATCCCCATCCCTCCAACGCAAGTTGGGGCTGGCGAAAAATCCTCAAGCTTAGGTCCCGAGCGGCTGAACTCTATAGAGTCAAAGTAGGATATGGAACTAACAGTTCCATCTAGCATGACCCCTGGTTATTTCCATCCTCCCTCACCAATTGTTTTGGAAGTGGTATTGCAAACCTTACCCGCCTCCAAAATATCTATCGTGTCTCTGATCTAAACTCAAACAAATCTTGGTGCTGGACCTCTAATGCTAGGGCCCAGAATAGAAACATGCCCTCTCACTTATCCAAAATCAGAAATACTCTTTCAAACCTTCCTCCCCCCCAACAACTCTAAAGACATCTTTCTGCGGATTCATAACAAATCCAAGCCACTATTTACCATCAGCAGCACCTACTCCGCTATCCGCCCTTCTAGTGCCAAGGTACCTTGGGGTCCGCTTATTTGGAACAAGTAATCTATCCCGAGGCACTCCTTTTATCTCTTGGATGACTATCCACAATAAGCTGTCCACACGTGACAAACTCATTAACTAGGGCCTTGACACCCCCCTGACTGCGTCCTTTGCTCATCATCCCCCGAGACTCTTAAACACATCATTATCTCTTGCCCCTACGCCTCCTCCATCTGAGACAACATCTGCATGAAGCTTCTAATCCCATCTTCCCCCACTATCTGGGCTTCATGGATTGAGGTGGCCTGCAGCTGGGTGAACTGCAACCCCTCTCATATTTGGAGGGCAGCATTCTGCGCCATTATTTATCATATCTGGAAGGAAAGGAACGCTCGAATCTACAATAATGTATCAATTCTAAGCTCGAATGTTGCTCACAGTATCCTCTCAGATCTCCGATACCGCTTCCACGGAACTAAAATTAACTTCTCTATGTAACTCATATTTGTCTAATTGAAGCACCTGTTTATTTTGTAATTTTACAAAGATCTATTGTTCCTTGGCAATGTGCCACATGAAAAACATAAGTGCACCCTTTATTCTCTTATGGGCCAACTATATTCACAACATCTACTGCAAGAATATACACCATATGCAAGCTAATTTGGACTTGTACTCTCTAAATCAATAAAGTTAATTATTTACAAAACAATAATGATAGTGTAAAACAAAAGGGTAATCATGTTTTTATAAAAAAAATTACCATTATTAATATTATGTGAATGAAACTAACCACTACTAAAATAGCATATTATTCTTACACATGGGTTAACATAACGAGTGGCGTAGCCAGGATCGAAACATAATGGAGTCCAGGATCTTATGACATTAACAACACGTGTAACAACATTAAAAAACTATTTCACACCAACGTGTTCTCTTACAACTGCAATAAGTGTCAATTATAATTTGTGAGCAAAACAATGCACATAATAAGCATTAGGGTTTTCATTATCGATAAAAGTTTTCAAACCTCCAAATCTACCACACATGTTGCTTGCCCCATCATATCCTTGTCATATAATTCTAGTCATAAACAATTTATATCCACACAACAAACTTTCAATAGTATTTTTTTCGTGATATTGCAACACTCTCTAGGACATGAACTATTACAATAAATCTTTCCATAAAAAACCATTTCTCATCAACAAAATACAAAACAAAAACCACTTGTTCTTTACCAGAGCGATATCTAGATTCATCAACTAATACATAAAAATTACTATCTCCAATTTCTTTGACAATTTTGTTAACTGTTTCAACTACACAAGCATTCACAAGCTCTTTTTGAATATCAAAAGAAGCCATCTTATAATTTTTCGGAGCATATTTTAACACAAGTCTTATTTCTTCATTGATCAAACCAAAAAATTCTAATAACTCAAGAAAATTTCCTTTATATGAAGAATTTTTAGATACATCATGTCCATGAAATTCCAAACCACATAGTAAAAGATATTTAGCAGCTATAAGTGATGCATTCAATCTCACAAGATGATCACCTTTCTCTTTGTCAATTTTCTTCTTTAAAGAAGCATCAATACTTTGGTTATGCATCATAAGAGATTCACATTTTGTCACTCCAAAGTTATGGTACTACAACATGAATTTTTAATCTACTTTTGTTATTCCAACTTTAAAACTATTTCTTTCTACCAAAACTCTCTTGATTACCAGTGCCACATTCATTCTTGAATAAATAACAAGGCAAACAATGGACAAAGTTATTATTTTCTCTTACCTAAATCAATTTGGATATAAATCAAACCAAGATTGAACAAATGCACGTCTATTTAAACTTAGCAAAACAAAATAAAAATTATGATTTATGCAAGTCTATTTGCTTTTAAGTTGAACTCTACAACTCTCTATCTTAAGAAAAAACATAGATCAACCAATGTTAATCTTTGTAACTAGTGAATAATAACATAAGACAAGTACAAAGCTTCAATTTTGAGAATTAATAACATAGAAACATAGTAAATACCCTAGTGTTTGAAGCTGAAAATCAGAAGAAAATAGGAAAACAATTTGTAGCATGTAGTTAGAGTTTTCTAATTGATAGTAGAAGAACAATTATTCTAAAAGATTGTATCTTATACTTTGGGTTTTCTTTTAGTAACATTATTAAATCTATATAAAAGTATATTCTTTTAAATAACATATGTGATAAAAATATTTATCAAAATTTATATTATTTTTTAAATTAATATATTTATTTATAAAAATAATATAGATCGGTATTTTGTGTATATTAATCAATAAATAATATATTTACATTAAATTAATATAAATATGTTATTATATATATTTAAAATAAAATAAAAAATAATATAATTTAATATTTTATATAGAATAATATATACATATTAAGATAATATAAATATATTATTATATATGTTTAGAACTTTAGAATATATATTTGGAACACAGTATTTATGGGTTCGTAGGTTTGTTGTTTGTTGTTTTTTTTAACCAAAACTTATACTTGATATTAATAAACAAAATTTGAATACAAACAGAAATGGCGCCAAATTATGCCCAAACCAAACCCTATAAACAAAGGGTTTACCTAAAGACTAAAGAACAGCCTAAAGTCCAGCACACAAGCTTTAAGCACACAAGCTTTAAAGGCATTAAAAGCTTAATACACACTTAATGTAGGAATGATCAGCAAGCTTTGATACATCCACAGCAAACAACCTCAACAACTTGAAACCACGAACTCAATTTTAAGCAGCCAGAATCCAGAAACAACTCCATAGAAATATAGCGATCAGCCGGCTCTTAGCAATTGCCAACCATCAGCAACCATCAGCTCCAGCCAACGAACAGACAGCCCCAATCACTATCACTTAACAAGCTTTGAATACACAACCCAAGGCAAGAAAAAGCAACGCAGCATCTTCAAGCACCATCCAATAAACAGACAGCCTCAACATCATTCAACGAAACAGACAGCCCCAAGAACCAATGCTGAAAGCATCTTGAAACACAATTAGAACATAACTGAGGAGCTATTAACATAAGTTAGACCTAAACTTTCTAAGACAAGAATAGACTTAAGATCATTAGGGGCAGTAGAGAAGTCGAAAGCAATCTTCATTTTGCACTTAATCGTCCACCGAGCTAGCCAATCAGCAGCACGATTGCTATCTCTATAAACATGATTGATAGTCATAGAAGAAGTGATTAGCAATCTACAACAATTTATAAGGGGAACAAGAGACCAAGGAACTGTTACATGATTAACATTCTTGATATAATCAATAAGCAAAGAAGAATCAGTTTCGATATCTATGTTACTAAGTCCTTTAGAGTTACAAATTAGTAAGGCATCCATTAGAGCTCTAGCTTCAGCCGCTATAGGAGAAAGCTTACCATAAACCTCACCAGCAGCATAAACAAGATTACCCTCATGATTCCTAATGATCACACCTGCACTGGCTTCACCATTATATAAAACAGAAGCATCAGTGTTTACCTATGGTCTGCCAGGACTAGGAGCAGTCCACTTGTGAACAATAGATCTGGTAGCTAACTTAGGCTTGCTTGCTAAGCTAGAGAGCCCAAAACAGACAACTTTATTACAATCATTAGACCAGTGCTTCAACTTAAAACTACCAGCAGCATTTATGTAAGATATGATTTGATAAACAGCTTTAATAATGAAGGAAGAAGTAACACGAACATTCTTAAACTTCGCCTAGTTTCTATATTTCCAAATAAGGCTAAAGATGACAGAAGGAATAACATGTCTAATGTGATTGGCTTTATTATTGAAACTATACCAAGTAAGAGTCATATGAATAGGAGTCATGTATCTATAAATTCTGATATCAAATAGATGAGCAAAATGCATCCAAACCTTCCACACAATATCACAAGCAATAAACAAGTGATCATTAGATTCATAGTTATTGCAGAAAGAACACTTTGAGACTATAATCATATGCCTATTTCTAAGAGTTGAATCAGTAGAAATAAATTTTTTGATTATTTTCCAGTGAATAAAAGCATGTTTCTTAGGAGTTAAGTTATTCCAATTTTTTTTAAAAAGACTAGATTCTCTATGCTTAACTCTGATGAAATCCCAAGTGTGCTTAAGACTAAAACCACCAGTAGTAGACAAACTCCAAACAATCCTATCACTATTATTACTATCAATGAAGCAATTGCTTATTTTATCAAAATCATTTTTACAAATTAAATTCTCAACACTAGAGAGATTCCACTGGTGATTAAACCAGTACTTATTGGCATTTTCAGGATAATACCACATGTTATCAATAGAGTCATCTAAAGTAAGCAGAGGATCTGAGTTAAACCACCTGTCCAACCAGAAGTCTACACTTCCATCCCCAAGATACCAGCAGACAAACTGCTCAGCAGTTGATTTAATCCTCTGCAACCTATTCCAAACCATAGATCCTTTCAAGTTATTAGTAATCTGAAGAGGGTGTTTAGACTTACAGTAAATGTTATGAAGAAGATTGGCCCATAGGAGCTTATTATCCCTTAGCTGCATCCAAAGTTTGCAGGAAGTTGCAAGTTGAACATCAGCCAAGCTTCTTATGTTTAAACCTCCTTCACCAAATGTTTTGCAAACACTTCTCCAAGAGCACCAATGGATCCTATTCTCTGTTCTAGTAGAGCCCCACAGAAAGCTGTTAAATGCTTTCTCAATTTTGCAAATTACATTGCCAGGAATAACATTGACATGCATCCAATAAAGAACAATATTCATTAGAACAGAGTTAATCAATGTTAACCTCCCAGCAAAAGAAAGATGTTTAGATTCCCACTCAGCAATACGGTTGTTAATCTTAGTAAGCAGCTTAGTATAGATAGAGGACTTATTATGAGTGCTAATAGTAATGCCTAAGTAATCAGTAGGCAAGCTAGCATTATTAAAGCCAGTAACATTAGAGATAGAGTTGATCTTAGCTTCAGTAGTTCCAATGGCAGTAATAACTTTAGTCTTACTCTTATTAATAACTTGACCAGAGATTGTCTGATAATCCTGTAAAAAAGAGCTAAGTGATGCTAAAGTAGCATCCTTACAATTAGTGAATAACAGAATGTCATCAGCAAAAGCAAGATTGCTGATACACAAACTGTTCCTACACTTATACTTCATATACGTATTCTCATGAAAAAGCATAGAAATACCTCTTAATAAGACCTCCTCAGCAATTATAAAGAGACTAGGCGAAAGGGGATCACCCTGCCTTAGCCCCTTGACAGTTTTGAAGAAGCCATATGAAGCACCATTGATTAAAATGGAAACATGAACATTAGATATCATTCTATAAACAAGGTCAGTATAGCGTTTAGAGAAGCCAAAACAACTCAAAACCTTAATGATAAAAGAGTGATTCAGTTTGTCAAATGCCTTACACATGTCTAACTGAACAATTACATTCTTGTCTTTAACAATTCTATTGAGATCATACAACAGCTCCTTAGCAGTAAGGATATTAGATTGAATAGAATTACTAGGGACAAAACCACCCTGAGACTTAGAGATAATCCTAGGAAGTAGAACAACCAATCTACTGTTAACAATCCTAGCCATGATACGATTCATTAGAGAGCACAAGCTTATAGGCATATAGTCTGACCAGCTAATAGGATTAGTGGATTTTGGAATCAGGCAAATGCCAGTTACCAAAATACCTTTAGGGATATTAAAACCTCTAATAAAATGATGAATAACAGACATAAGATCATGCTTAATGATGCTCCAACAATTTTTATAAAAAACAAGATTAAAACCATCCAAACCTGCCACACTAGAAGCTTTAAGGCTGTTGATAGCTCTATGAACCTCATCCTTATCAGGCAGCTTTAACAGACTTTTGTTCTCATCTTGAGTAATAATCTTGGGAATAACTTTAAACATTTTATGATTCATACTATCTAACTCCTCCTGCCTGTCTTTGTAGGGACTTGAAGCAAGGGCCTGAGTGAAAAAATCAACAGCAGAAGCACCTATGTTATCCTTATCGAAAATCCACGTGTTATTCACTTTGACTCCATTGATAGCATTGCTCTTTCTTTTCTTAGCAACATAATTATGAAACAATTTAGTGTTATTAGAACCATCCTTAAGCCAATCAACATTACACCTTTGAGACCAGTACTCCTCTTCCATATTGTAAGCATTCAAAAGCTTAGCATTAGCTTTATTCAGCTCCTCTTTAGTAGTACTGGAATTCTGCTCCTGATGCAATGCTTCAGCTCTTAAAACATCATCCTCCAGAACTTTAACCTTACTAAAAACATTTCCAAAGTGCTGCTTGTTCCAAATACTAAGATCAGCTTTTAACCTCTTTAATTTCTGCCAGAATACTGTTAAAGGATCCCCATCCATAACCTTAATCTAGCTCTGAGAAACATAAGGAAGGAACTCCTCATCCTTAGCCACATGTTTTGAAACCTAAAGCTCCTCTTAACATCCTGAGAAAAACTAGCAATATTAATAAGAATGGCCATATGATCAGACCCAGTCCTAGCCTTGTGAATCACATTAGTATTATCGAAAAGATTAGCCCAAGTATTATTAGTGAAAACCCAATCTAAGCGTCTCCACTTAGCCTTATTAGACCACGTGAACCTCAAGCCTGCAAACCCAGCATCAATCAGCCTACAATCCCTAATCATTCTGTTGAAGTCATCCGCACTGTTTTGACAAAAGGTAACACAACCTATCTGATCATCAACAGAGCGAATAGCATTAAAGTCACCACATACAAGCCATGGCTTATCAGTGCACGAAATACTACCTAAAATATCCCATAGATTGAGCATATTCAAACGTTGACACTTCGCATAAACAAAGGTTAACAAAATGTTTTTATTAAACTGAAAATGACTAGCCTCAATGTGAAAACATTGCTCATGATCAATTAAAACATTAGCAGTAATACTATCATCCCAAAAGACCCAGATTTTGTTAGAAACATTTCTAGCACTATTACTATAACCAAGCTTAGAAGCATAAACACTGAGATTATCACCACAGATCAAAGGCTCCTGGACAACAACCATAACAGCTTTATTCTTTTTAGATAAATGCTTAAGCCTTCTAAAAGAAGACTTAGCTTTGATACCTCTAATATTTCAATTAAGAAGATTAATCATAGTTAAGAGAGCGTTTAGAGTTACTTGTGACAGAGGTCTGTCTAGAGTTTTTAATCAGCCTTTTTTTCCTAGCCTACTTCAATTGCTTGTCTATAATCGAACCAAAATCCTCATCATCCTTAGAAGTATCCTTCCTTATCTGACTCCTAGTTAGCCTCTTGACCTGCTTAACACTCTTAACACCTTTGTCCTTAGCTTCAACAACAGTTTGGTTTATAACAGAAACTTGAGAACTCTCTACAATAGCTTTTGGAGAAGGCAGATCATCATCAGGAGCCAAATTCTCATACTCCAAAGTGTTAACATTGTTTTCAGGGCTTTGAAGAGCAGCAATCATTTCTGCCTCCTTACCAATATCCTTCAATTCATTATCATCAGAAATCAACCCAATAACTTCCTCAACAACTTGAACACCAGGATCAGACTGACAGCCACCTTTATTCAAACCAACCTCCCAACTCTTAGCCTTAGGAGAAGACTGAAGACTACCATAGTTAGAACACTTAGAAGAAGTGTAATCTTTACCCTTATCCTTAGCATTTTGAATAGTATTAAACCCGAATTCCAAAGTATGAACCGCCCTATTAATTTCCTCAGAAGAAACCATAAAATCAGTCTTTTGCACCTCTACATTCTCCACAATAGCCTTAACATTTTGAGCCAAATTACACCCTTCATCAGAAGTTTGGACCACCTTGTTAACATCAGGAGAAACCAAAGCATCAGCATTCCTAACATCTTCTCGATCTTGAACAACAATCTCCACAACAGCATTTTTATTTAAAATATTATCATCCTTACCATCTTGATCCTTTCCAGTAGACTGAGTATCATTAACCTTCTTCTTTTTACACTGATCAACACTATGACCAATGTGGAAACAAGACATACAATATTTAGGCATGTTCAAGTAAGAAACAGTCACCCAGGAACCTTTGTTTTGACCAAAACCCACCCATACATCATTGTATATTTTTCCAGCGATATCCATCTCAATTCTGGCCAGACAATGACCATAATACGCTCTATTCTTGGGTGGAACTTTGATCTGCAATGGATTACCAAGAACAGAAGCAATATCAGTTATTATTTTCTCGTTAAACATATGTTCTGGCAAGTTTCCAATCTTTATCCACACTGGCGTTATTGAACTTTCATATCTGACATTGAAATTCTCCGACCATTTCAAGATCCTCAGCCTAGTCGAACCAACAGACCAAACATTTCTTCTCCACAACTTTCCATAATCCTCGAAAGAGTCAAACTCTACCAAAATGTGTCTCGAATCTTTAACAGAATAGTTATATTCTTGTACAAACTGAAACTTATTGAAAAAATCATTCAATAGCGATCGTTTAGGCAGACCGGATGAGCATTTGCAAACAAGAGTATGCTTAGACTTGGATTTCAGATGAAACAGAGCATTTTCACCATACTGCATCGATACATGATTATCTTTAAAGCAAACAGACTCCTGGTTGAGTTCACCATCAGAACTGTTGTGACTAGCAGTCACCACATTAACAAAAGATTTACCTTGCCACTGATTCAAGTTTCTATTAGAAGTTTGTGCTTCCTTTTTTGATGTAGAACTATAAACATCATTAACCGCAGGAAATGGGTCCATGAGCCTCAAATCCATAAGCTAACAGAGGGAAGATTCATCAGAAGATGAAAGGATTAAACAAAGAAGAACTTCGAAGTTCTTGAATCTTGGAGAAAACGGTTCATCTTCAACTGACAATTTTACGTAGGTTTGTTGTTTGTAATATGTAATTAGTAAACATATTGTTTAATAAATCAGATGGTTCCTGGACCCACCTATAAACATAACCCGATAAATAAAAACAAAAATATTTTTTAAAGCAGCGTGTACAAACGTTATTATACCACAATTCTTTTAACTCATGAAAGTTAAGATTTTTTTTAAAAAAAAAATTATTGAATTTTGTGATTCATAAGAAACTCTAAAAGACGCCACAAATTACTAAGTTTTTCAAAATTTGCAACATATACGTAACGTAATAAAAGTCTGGTTAATTATTGCCGGCTTGAAAAAAAAAGTAGTGGGCTGATCCGACGTATGTCTATCATGCCCAACACGTATGATGTCAGGTCGTACTGTTCGTCAAAAGTAATGGCAAGGCCATGTTAAGGATACTTAACAGTATGGCCCAAAAAGGAATTAAATGTTCTCAAGCCTTTATTATTTTGTTTTTACACAAGACGAGAAGCTTAAGCGAAATAATTTATATGGTGTTTTTTAGGTTGGAGGTTGAAATCTATTGGAATTTTTTTGGGTGAAAAGATAGATTAAATCAATACATAACATTTGTTTATATATAAATATGTGAGGTATATGCCGATTAGTAGTACTAAATTTCAAAAGAAAAAATAGTTAACAATACGTGGCTAATCCATAGTTGAGCAAAGCCAAAACACAAAACCGAAACAAAAAAATTGATGACAGAAAACTCCTAGTATCAAATGTAGAAGAGCAATAGAAATCAAATTTTAAGGTAAAACCCAAGTGAGGACCACTGAGCCCGTAGAGGAGAATAATGTTTTCACGGTAGGATTAAAATTTGTTTCAAATAATGTTAATCGGTTCCAAAAATAGGGTATTGTTGAATTTTATTATTTTAATTTTGTGTTTCGTTAGTTCACGCATTTTGGGCGAGAATTTCACAACCGGGAAATTTTATGTCGGATGAGATTTTTTCATCCGCCGGGTCATTTATAATCACGCGATGGGAAGTTCTCTCTAAAAAAGGCGGTTCCAGATCAAAATAAATATTTTTTTTTAAGCTTTTAAATTTGGTAAAAAATTAGAGATAGCTATCTGGAACGAGATTTGCAATATTTTTCTATTATTATTATTATTATTATTATTATTATTATTATTATTATTATTATTATTATTATTATTATTATTATTATTATTATTATTATTATTATTATTATTATTATTGATAATGGTAGATTTGTTTTGCAAAATATTTATTACAAGTCTACAAAAAATGTATTTATTCGTTTTTTGCGAAATATATGTTGTAAAATGTTATATCAGTAAGTACATGGTGAAAATTAGCAAAACAAAGTTACAAAAATTAATGAGATTTTTTATTTTTTAATCTTATTACAAAAATTGTGACTGAAATGTTCAACACAATACACTATAAATAATAATAAAAGTTATTTTTAATATCACTCTCATGAATAAATGTAAAATAAATGTAAGTTTAATTTGAGAAGGTACTAAAAGAATTGACAATTATATTTTAATTTTGATTGATAAAATTATTAAGTGTCTAATTATTTTTAGATGTTCTTTTATATATTTTGATGTTATTTTATAAATTGATATAATAAAGTTTAACTAAATTTTCAAATATATCTTGAAATGATACATATATAAATTACAAGTAACATAAAAATTAAAACTATTAAATAGTTGTTAAACTAAATCTTGAAACTATCTTACGCTTTCTATGAACTATGTAGTATTACTTCATCTATCTATCTTTCATTTATATGTCTCCTCGGGGTATGCCCAGGTATCTTGTATGAACTATTTCTATTAATTTAACGTTTACTTTCACCAAAAAAAATAATCTTGAAACTAATTATTTTTGCACGTTTTTAATTTGTTATATTTAGTGACCAATTGAAAATTTGTAATCCTAACTATAAACTAAATAAAAAGATAACTATTTGAGATCTTTCAAGTTTTAAATTGCAATATTAGAATGACTAATTGAAAATTTAAAAGTATTTAACTAATTATTTTATTTTTAAATTAATAATCTAAATTTTAACTAAATACAATATTGAATTAAAAAATTTAAGAATTTTATGAAATTTAAATAACGGTCTAAAGCTTTCAATTAAAACAAGAAAAAAAGGACAGAGCCTCGATGTGACTTTTTAGTTACGTAGAAAACTCTAATAGAATCAAAATTTTAAACATCTATTTATATAGGGTTTTTTATATTTTAAATTAATTATCGAGTTTAATAAAGATTTTATATACAAACTAGTAACTCTTTTAAACAGTAAATTAAATCACTATTATAATGAGTTCTAAATTATTAGTCATTGATATAGCTGTCACGGATATAATTTTTGGGTCTTGTTTAATGAGAAGTTTAATTACTCCTTTCGGAAATATTCCCTCGGTTAATGTGTAAATCAATTTTATTTTATTTAATTTAATTTAAAAATATTCCGAAAGCTTCCTTAGCATTTTCCATAATTTTTATTGAATCTTTTAAAGTCAATGACTAAAGTGTAAGATCCACATACTCTCCTTTAAGATCCACATATTCTCTACTCATAAACACTATAAACTTCCATAATATATACTATATTATTATTATTATATGTAGGTGTAAAATATAATATTGAAAGATTATATTTATTGGATTGGACATATAGCCAAAGGTGGCATTAAGAATTAAAACAAAAGGTGCTATACAAATTTCACAAAATTAATGATTCGTCATATTCTAGAATCATCATAAAATAGTTTTATTAAAAAAATATAAAAAATGTCTTTCTCACTATATACAATTCAAAGGTCATTTATCAGAATTTCGTCCATCATATTAAGCAAGTCGTGACAATTTAGTTTGCTAGTTCTTTACTTACATGTAGCAATAATTAAAATAAAATCTACATCAGTTATGATTACAAAATGAAGATAATATGAATTTTGGGATGCTTTAATATAATAACTGTGTTGTTAAAACAAAAAAAAACTCCAGAACTTTTCTGTCTATAAATTAAAGACGCCTAACACAACAAATAGTTTGAGTTTGACTATTTTTTTTACACTTGACCAAAAATGGTTGAAATCAAAATAGTCACTAATAAGGAAATGAAAATTCAGGGACTAAAGTGTAAAAAATGAAACGTTATGTAACATATGGTAAAGTTAGAAGAAGAATTCATAATATGTATTTTAGTCAATGATTGAGAGTGCAATTTACCCTTTTATGTAACTGTTTTCAATTGTAAGCTAAGTCTTTGCGCCTCTATATAAAAGCCAAAGTTGAACTAATAAAGGGGTTGAATTTCTGAGTTAGAACACTTGTACACTTTGGTTTTATCTCTCTAGAATCTATTTCTCTCTCTAAAATTCTTCTTCTATTGTTTACTAAGGCAATTCAAAATAATCAAACTCATCAAATTGTCGACTCCACTGGGTACAAATGACAATCAGTGTCTATTTTACTAGTTTGAATTTCATCAATTTAAAAAAAACAATCTTGAAACTGTGCGATGAATCCATAATACAATCATTTGGTTCGATCAGCTATCGAAACGTTAAGGGAAGACTTGCAGAGGACAGAGGATAGACTAGAAGGATCTGTTCTGATCCGTCAAACTCAATCTGGTATAGAAGAACGAATTGATTAGCTCTTGAATATGATAAAGGCTTTGAATGAGAAGTATGAACAGAGAGAACATGAAATCCAATCGGCAAAGCTGAAGTCTGAAGTGAGACAAATGAATGAGCAAACTGAAGTTGGAAACCAATCTGATCGAAATTCTTCTTCTCTTGTTTACTAAGACAATTCCAAATAATCAAACTCATCCGTCACCATTATTTTTAAAGTCTTAAAAATATTTTAGAGAGTTAAAAAATACGGATGAAAATAATAATAAATTTATTTAATTCAAATAATAATATAAAATATCTTTTACTATATTTTTATTTTAAAACATATATTTATTTAAAAAATTATTTTAATGGGTTTAGATATTAAATTATTTTAGATTTTAAACAAAATCAATCTAGATCGCTTATATGAAACGAAAAAAATAAGTTGTATAAAAAATTTAAAAAAAATGGTTTAAATGTAGTGAGAGTTGGATTTGAACTTTCGATAATATAAATATTACCAATAAAAAATTCCCAACAAAAACTATAGTCTATAAATTTAATGCAATAAAAGAAATACAAATTTAATAAATATATTCGTTTGACGTGTCAATACCATTTCTATATAACTAAACATAAATAAATTTTTCTTCTCGACTGAACCTAAAAGATCAAATTTTTATCTCTTATTTTTTTATTCAAAATCAAAATCGAATTCCATTTCAAATAAAGTGTATTTACCAAATCACACATTATGTAATGTTGTTATTTACGGATGATCCAAACCTGACTTTAACTAATAGTTAACTAAAGAGGTCCACCATGACTTATTAATGCACAATTGATCTAACGATAATTTTATTTATAAAAATACCATCTTAATGACATTAGACTTATCACGAAGTAAAACATGGAAGCGACACAACTTGTAATCACTATGTGTCGACTCCCAAGTGGTCTGAATGTACTAAATTAAGATAACTTAATCGGGTGAAATAGTCACCCATATAGTGGAATAGAAGATTTTATTCTTTTATGAGATCCATTAAATATACATGTAGTTGTTACGAAAACTGTGTCTATATATATGGGGAGACATAGAGGGGGATAAAAGTCTTATTATTGGTGTATGTTAATGATATACTAACAGCTGGAAAATATATGAAGAAGAGTGAAATGGTAACGACTTAGCTGATAGGAGAGTTTGAGATAAAAAATATGAGAAAGACTAAGAGGGTACTTGGTATTAAGATAAAGATGAACAAGCTGCAGAGATATTTATTCTAATCTCAACAAGAATATACATAAAAATTACTAAGAAAGCTCCCGATATCCCAATCAAAAGAGGTTGAAATTCTCATTAGTTTCCAATGAAAACTCAGTAACATTCAAACATCAATTGAAGTATCATATAAGAAGTATATGTAGGGGACATGTTATGCTATAATTTGTACGAGACCTGGTTTTGCTTACGTTGTAAGTGTTTTGAGCAGATTCATGTCAAATATGATAAAACCACATTAACATGCACTCAAGTGGCTCATGAGATACTTGAAGGGTACAAAACCTTTAACATTATGTTACAATAAAAAATATACGAGCGATATATTATTGAAAGGGTATGTGGAGTCCGATTAGGTAGGCTCCCTCGATACAATAAAGTCTATTTCATGTTATCTAGTTTACTTTGCTTGTATGAGTGATTAATTAGAAGTCTTGTATACGTAAGGTTGTTGCACTATCATCTACAGAAGGCATGAAGAAATAAATTTGGCTGAAGAGATTATTGAGTTAACTTACTAGGTTGAAACAAAATGTGATTCTGTTATGAGATAACACTAGTTCCCTTTATTTAATAAAAAAAATTAAATTTCCATAAGTGAACTAAACATCTATCCATTAAGGTTCACTTCATTCTAGACGTGGTCGAGAAAGAGAAAGTGAAGGTGGATGAAATTGCTAAGGTATTGATGATTTCAAAACTCAAGAATTACATGAGACTGGTGCAAGTCCGGAATGCATGTGAGCTAATAAGGCCATACCCTTTGGGTACAACAAGACCTCAAAATATGGTAAGCTAATACCAAACTTGCATTAAGCTATCGACCAGTCCTAAAATTTATGAGGGAAGTGACCAATCGAGTGTCGCAACCATGCCTCTCGGTAAATCACCTTTGCTACCCGGGGCAAGGTGGAAGCTAATCAAGAAGGCAGAAGAGGATTTCACTGCGAGGTTGTACGTCAAAAAGATAATACAATAGCGTAATGAGAGGGTAATAAAGGGCAACATCCCGACGCGGGACGTCGGCAAAAGAACACTTACCATGATCAGTCCTATTTACACACGTTTTGGACGACATGGGCATTATTGACCCCAGAAGTGCTCTGTGTATTAAAACCCATTTAAACATGATGTAATATGGAGTTATGTAACTAATTAGCAGAGATTATGGTAGGAAAACTGGTATAAATTGATCCCAATAAATAGTAAAAGAGACACTTGATGGTGAATCTATAATGTTTTTTTCCAGATAAACTAAGTTATCACTTTGACATTACTTTGTGAGGATTTTACCTAAAATATTTGGCGTCGTCTGTGGGAACCATCTATCACAAAACAAAATTAGGGGCAAGCTTACTAATGGTGATAACTAGATTCAAAATTGAAAGAAAGGTCTGAAACAAACATCTGTGATGGAACTCACGCAACCGTCCTCAACCCAGTAAGGAGCTGTCCCGCCGTAGAACTCCACCCTGAAGCAAGCTTGACACTGAACTCGCGAATTCAGCTCTATGTTATCGTGAAAAATCCTATGACAGATGGATGTTTCCCTAATATCGGCCTCAACGTTGTTGTGGTCCCTGCCGCCACCGTAGTCGTGGTGGAGGAAATTGACACCTCTTAGAAAGTAAATTCCATGAACCAAGGAATACCAACCAATCCTTTTGAAAGTCATCTATTAGAATCAATGATTAAGGATCTGAGACAGTAGCAGCTTAAGACGCTCCAACTGTTAGAGGGTAAGGACCAGGAGGCAAATGTCACACTTGCAAAAATGACTGGCGCGTTGCATCATCTAACCGCAAAAGTATTGAATGATGACAAATACATACAAGGGACGAACGGGAAGCAAGCAAGCAAAATAGGGCTGGAAAGGAAAGAAAGCAAATACTGGTGAAGAGGAAGGGCAAAACAATATCAAGAAAAGAGGTCCATAGGTTAGGAGTGCGATGGTGGGTCGGATTGGGAAGCTACAAAACAACCCAAGGATGCATAGAACGTGTAGTATGACTAGGTGTGACCCAAGATTGTCATATATTTCCTCAAAGACTCACCTTTGATAGGCTATATCATGGAAGACCTTGTAAGAATGAAGGCCTACGACGGAACAGGTGACCCCGAGCGGTACCTTGAACAATTATAAAATATGATGATGACATTCAAACCCGACCATGTCATGCTGTGTAGAGCGCTCTCCATGAACCTCAAAGTTAACCTTATGGATGGTTTAACAGTTTACCCAATGGGTCTATCTGTGATGTCAAAGGGTTGTGGAGCGTCTTTAGGGATCGGTTTTTCAGTAACAAGGAACCAAAAAAGAAAAAAGACTTGATTATAGATATGTATCAAAGGTGTGGTGAATCACGCAAAAGTTATGTCAAGAGGTTCTTTCATGCGATAAACTCTCTGTCAGGCATGGAAGAACCCGTGGCTGGTGCATCTTTAAAATAGGGGCTAGATAGGGAAGGTCCTATGTATGCCGATCGGTAAGATGACAGAAGGGTGATGGTATAAAGAATGAGCAGCTTGAGCGGAGAGTAGCCGTTAATGGGGACTATCAGTGGTTATTTACTATTTCCTGGGGGGATAGGCAATCGGAGACGAATCTTGTGTCCCGAAAATAACATAAAAATGATCTCAAGGTGTATTTGGTTGATGAATCATCTTACTATAATTACCGAGACCCGATGACAGACCTAACATTTAACAACAATAATTTGTGGAGCGTCGCAACACCCCAAAAGATGTCATAACAATCAACATGGATATCAGGGGCATCATCCACCTGTAATGCTATGACAGAATGCTTAAGGTACCTCAATACAAACCAACCCATAGGACGCTCGTATACTATGAAGGGAAATAGTTCCGGTGTGTAGGTGAGGTTGAGTTGATGGTGACCGTAAGACACCATAATATGAAGAAGGAACTATTGACGCTCGTCATTATATCTTATGCCCCTAGTTCCTACCATACTATTATAGGCAGACCATGGTTGCATTGCATGAAAGCGACACCTTGCACGTTTAGAAAATGCTTGAAATACTCGGTTGGTACTTTGGTTGGAATAATCAAAGGCAGTCAATATACCACACAGACTTGCTATGTTGTCTCTGTAGATCCCACCAAGACGTCCATGTAGCAACTAACTAACAATGGGGAAGAACACCAACAATAAATTTATGATCCATTTCCAGAAGGGGTAGACGACCTTTGGGAGACAGACCAATTCAGCCGCCCCGATGAAGAGGTGATGGAGGAAATTCTCATTGGGGGAAAGAAGAGTGTGAATAGGTAACAAACTCGACCCTACCTTTAAACAATATTTACTCACCTTGTTACAGTCAAATTCCGATGTTTTTGCTTGGAGCACGAGTGATGTAACCGGGGCACGCCAATCAGTCATCTATCATGAACTCAATAAATTAGTAAACTTGCTCATAAATAATGAAGATATTTTTAATTTGAGCGGCGGTCAAGGCCGATCCGACATAAGTGAAAAGCTTTTTGTTCTGAAAATGCGGAGGCCATAGCTTAGGAAGTCGACAAACTCCTCCGGTTAAAGCACATTTGCAAGGAAAAATACCTATTGTGGGTGACAAACCCAGTCCTTGTTAAGAAAAAAAGGGGCAATGGTGCATGTACATTGATTTCACTAACCTCAACCACGCATACCTCGATAATGTATCCCCCTTCCCTACATCGATCAGCTGGTAAACGCGACGTCAAGTCAAGAGTTCCTTTCATTTATGGAAGCTATTCAGGATACAACAAAAATTGTATACATCCTAGAGATGAAGAGCACACTACGTTTCAAACCGACAAGCACTTGTAGTGCTACATGTTAATGTAATTTGGCCTAAAAACGTAGGATGGACATACCAATGGCAGGTAAATTAGATTTGTAATAAGCATCTCGATAACAATATGAAGGCTTATATCGATAACATATTTGGAAATACTGACACCGAGATCCATTAGCTAGAAGTTTTGGACGACATCTTTTCCATCTCTCGTCAATTCAACCTGAATTTGAACCCCCTCAAATGCACGTTCATCATTCGTAACGGTAAGTTCTCGGGGTACATCGTCAGTACAAATTGTATCGAGGTTGACCTTGCCTAGTTGCAGGCCCTCCTCCAATGGAACCCCCTTGAAATATCAAGGAGGTCTAGTGTCTAACCGGGGGGTTGGCCGCCCTTTCTTGATTTATCTCGCGGGCCTCAAACAAAAGACATCTGTTCTTCACTGTGCTTAAGGGGGCAAATTTTTTTTCATGGAACAACAAGTATGCCTATACATTCCAACCCTCAAGGATTACCTGACTTCCCCATAAATCCTATTGGCCCCTCTGCCTGGTGAGCCACTTTACCTCTATTTATCTGTTTCAGATTGCACTGTTAGCAGGGTATTGGTCAGAGAGCCTAAGAGGGTGCACTGATCGGTCGAATATGTAATCAAAACTCTCTCAGATGTAGAAATAAGGTACCTGAATTTTACAAAGTTGTCCCTCAGTTTAGTGGTGACAGTATGAACGATGCAGCCGTTTTATTGAAGGACATCCGATAGTGAAGAGTGATAGGGTTGCATGCACCAAGCAGTGACGAATTCAAGCAAGTGATCAGGTTTTGTTTTGAGGTAATCAACAATATTGCGGAGTACGAGGCTATTTGGAGAGGAATAAAGTTGGCCCGTATCTATAAGGTGAGGACCATCTACATCTGATCTGATTCCCAGCTCGTCATAAATCAAGCTAACAATATGTATGATGCCAAACAGAATACTATGCGTGTGTACCCAGCTCGTTGGCTTTATATGAGGAGAAAATCAAGTTGACCTATACTATCTTAGTAAAGAGAAAATTATTGACATATCCATTAAGATTTTGAACAGAAGAATGTTTTGCTTCTTGTGTGAGAATATTTGATTACAAGAGTTTAATCTTTATGAGGTTGTGTGAATTGTAAGGATTAAACTCTAGTGGGGTTAAATTTATTTACTAATAACCATCCAAGGTTTGATAAAGTACGGGTAACTACCTGATTTTGAATTAAAAATATTGATAATCACGTGGTAGTCTCAAATACCTATTAACCATTTTTCTCTCTTATGTTTTTTCTTTTTGAAAAAAATATGTCATGTCTTTTAAATTATAGCTCCAAAAAACATTCGAAAATACCATTGATTTTTTTAGATGAACAAAACTAGATTTATAAAATATATATTTTTAAATAATTTTTACTTGTGTAATTATGTGTAATTTTGGTCACAAAATAAGTCTGGAAAAATAATTGTGTTCCATTTGCAGAATTACGTGTAATGAGGTTACGGAAAACCAATTGTGCTCCAGTTGCGAAATTGCATGCAAAATGAGTTGTGTAAATAAGATTTTGGTTGTAAAAAAACAATTGTGTCTAGTTACGAAACTACGTGAAAATTAATTACGTAAATAAGAAGACAATAGTTGTGTAATTAGAATTTTTGTTGTGATAAGTCTGGAAAATAAATTATGTTCAAGTTGCAGAGTTACGTGTAATTTAGTTGCTAAAAACAAAATTGTTCAAGTTGCGTAATTATACGTAATTTGGTGGCGAAAATAGATTAAAAAAATATAAAAAAAATATCCCTCATGGATTTCATTTGATTCATCTTTAGAAAATAGAAATATATATGTATTTACAAAAATTTGAGTTATGGTTTGAAAGATATGGAGTTTGTCAGGTTAAAAATAATTAATTGTTGAAGTAGTACGTGTTTTGTGTGTTCAGGGTTAAAGCATACATGTCTCAAGTGAGTTTTAGTAAACTTCAAAATTCAGGTCGTTATCGGTAGTTTTAATTTTTCTTAGGCAATTATCATTAACTCTCTTAATTAATAATAATATAAAAACTAAACCATAATTATCAAAAATATTATCTAACAAACAACTTTTGGTTTTTTTAATTTTTTTTATCAAATCCAAGTCTCCATATAAACTTTTTAGAAATAAATAAAAAAACCATCTAACACCACCATTTGTAAACTGATATTTACACGATTATCATAATTAGATAAGTATATATATATATATATATATATTCATTCATTTATACAAGTCATGTGCTCATATCTATATGGGTGACATAACTTATATTCAACATAAAAATATATCATAATATATGTAAATATAATAATAAAATATTGATTTGTTTTAAAAATATATATATATATATATATATATATATATATATATAATGTTTTAAAAATAAAAATATATATCTTAGATTTCATGACAAAATACAAATCATGTGCAAATAAATTTAAATAATATTTTTAGATATATAAGAGTGATTTATTTTCTAAAACCATATATACGACAACAAATTGCTCAAAACTCTCTAAAAAATATCTCGTAAATTGTATTCCATAAGAATCGGATTGGTCGTTTTATATATAAAAAATAATTTTGTTAGTTAAACATTAAAAAATAATTTAACATTTAAATTTTATAAATCAAATGAATTTAAGAACACTTGTTCTTTTATTAAATTATTATTATTATTAGCATGCAATGTATAACCATAATAAACTTCACCGATCATTTATTCTACACCCGCTTATTATGTACTCAAACATTGTTCAATGGAAGAATAAATTATTCATATAATATTATCCAAAAACTATTAATGTAAAATAAAATATGTTTATAGTAATACATATCTCTTACGTACAAAAATCAATCAACACAAAATAAACATTGAATTTGACAATACATAGATCGCATGATGCTTATAAAATGTTGACAAAACAAATTTGTGTGGATATACAAGATAGGTTAGTTAAATCACATATAGTCCTAAAAGGGGTACTAATTCTGTTTTTTATCTATGGGTTAATTGCTACTAATATGCCCCCTATCACCAGTGATCAGGACATTAACTCATGGTATATTCCTACTAAGGTAAACACCTTTTGGAAATATAATAATTGGGAAAATTTCACTCTTCTTAACTTACTGCCCCATGAAAGAGTCAGACACATTAATAGTGTCAAAATCATTCATGACCAGGAAGACAAGATTGAGTAAAAGCTATCAAATGATACCAACTTCAGTACCAAGTTAACCTGGGACACTATCAGGCATAAAAACAGTCTTCATTTTAAAGGAAAAAAATGGAACTACTTTATACCATTAAAAATTTCTTTCTTATGCTGGAAATTAATAAAAACATTTACCTCAATCGATAGCATCCTTACCAAAAGGCATTTTATCTCTGTCTCTAAATGCTAGTTCTGTTGCAGTTGTGAAGAGAAAAACCATCTCTTCATCAACTGCAATTTCGCCTGGCCTTTATCGAATCATTATGGGGTTCTCTTTAAGATTCTCCTGAGACGTTTCATGACTTTAAGCCATATGCTGCACTGCTGGTTCTGGTTTTCGAACAACAAGTTTCACATTACCCACCTTGTCCCTCAAGTCATTTGCTGGACAATTTGGTATAATCGAAACTGCTGTAAGTTTAATAACACTCATAATAACTTCACAACTGCTATTGCCAGAATCAACAGAATTCTCATGGGAATTGACTCGAATAATGCACTAAAAACTAACAAATGGTCTCGTGTAACGAACGCAGGAGCTGCTTTGGGTTGTATTACAATAAACAACAACAAAAGGAAACCAAGGTACCTGAAATGTCATGCTCCAACTGCTGGAAGGCTCAAAGTCAATGTGGATGGAGCTAACAGCTTTTTCGGTGAAGCCAATGGAGGCATTCTGGTCAGGAATGACCACAGGCATATTCTATATGGATCTGGTCTCCTCTTTGGCAAAATGGATCCTTTTCGGGCGGAGTGCAAGGCTATGTTGGAAGCCCTGATCATCTGCAGAAGAAATCACTCGTATAATGTCGACTTAGAGTCAGACTCAACATCATTGCTTATGGGAATGTTGCCTCCCTCCTGATTGCTACTCTCTGTAGCAGTTTAATCTCTTCAACCATGAGTCTTCGCCACATATCCAGAACTCAAAATGTCGCTGATGACTGGATCACAAAATGGGTCTTGATGGAAAAGCAAAATCGAACGATAACCAGTTCCAATAACCCAATTCCTTTACTGACTATCGCAACTCTTGAAAGTCTAGGAATTTGGTATATTGACCCGGGTTAGGCTCGATTTCGATTCTAATTTCCATTTTTGAAGGCGATTGGCTTTCGTTTTCGGCAATTTTGCAGCTCTCTTTAATGAAATCGAGTGTTTTGTACGAAGAAAGGAGTATTGGAGTTATGTTCGATTTAGGGTTTTTTTTATCCGATTTGAGAATTTTGTTGAAGTATTAGATTTACAACTTTAGTCCTTACCTTCTCTCTATTTGCAATTAGAAACACTAAATTGTAACAAATATCAATTTAGTAATGTACAATTTATTTTGCTTAAAAAAAATCAATCCGAAACTAAACCGATAATTTGGTAGAGTTGATAAAACCAATGAGCCGATACGGAACCAAACTCACAAAATCAATAAACGGAAATCGATCGTATTTTTTATTATTATTTATCTTGTATACCATTAAAATTAATAATTAATTATTAATTTTTTATATAAATCAAATACTAACTTCTTGACTTCAAATTTTATATTATTTAGATTATAATTAGATTTATTTTTAATTTTAGATAAATCCGACCGAACCAAATTCAAATATAAATCGAATTCGGGCCGAATCGAATTCAGACCGAACTGAATTCAAACCGAACCAAACTAAAAATTTATTGGTCCGGCTCAGTTCCACACAATAAAACTAAAATTTTAACGGTCCGGTCCGAACAAACTGATAAAATTAATTATCCGATCCGGTTCTATCAAAACCCAAACCGGAACGGACAGATAACCGCTGCCAACCCAACCATTAAACTTAACAATAAAATATAATAATAATCGTTTGTTTAAGCTTATTTAAAGCTTGAATAATACTACTGAATAAAAGAGAGTGGACACATAGGTTCAATTTCATAGAAGTCTCATAATTTAGTAATGGTCTTAATTAACCCGGCCGTGATCAAATGGTTGGATTATTATAGTCGATTTGTTATCAAATTATAAACCTAATAACTTATATCAACTTTACAAGCATATAAGGCTGCACGGTCGCCCCAAGAGGTAGACGAGTTGGTTGAGTATAACATTCTTATGATCAAAAGGTCATGAGTTCGAGTCCCTTTACATACGCTTTCTCGACTGAGTCTGTCACCTTGTGTGGTTTACCTTCTGGTTTGCCCTGTGGGCAGTCTTTGATGTACAGATGTTTGTCTGTTTTACCAACCAAAATTCTGTACAGATGTTAGTACTATGGGCAGTCTTTGATGAATACTTTCATTTTCAATCACATAAACAATGTAAACACCATACTGAAAAATGTCGCAAGTCAAATCCAATTTAAAATGCATTAATATTTCAATCTCAACTCAACATGGTGGCATGTCTTCTCTTGATCATTCCATAGATGTGCCTCTCACGTAGTTTACTTGCATCCAATTATTCATATAAATACATTCATGAGCACAATAGTAGTACATACGAATCAACAAACCACCATTAATTTTACTTGATCCAAGTTTGTTTCTTCGAAAACTCTCGAACAACGAAGATGATAAAGCCCTCAATCTGCTTTCTCTTTGTCCTACTTGCTTTGTTCTCGGTGTCTGCTTACTCGGAAGAAGGAGAAGAGCCTTCCTTCGATATCCCGACGTTGCAGGACTTGCCTTTGGACAATCTCCTGTCTTTTGGTTACTATCAGAAGACTTGTCCTGATTTCGAAGGGATCGTCCAGAGGAAAATCAAACAATGGATCAAGAAAGATTACTCCGTCGGTCCAAGTCTTCTACGCCTTCACTTCCATGATTGCGCTGTCACGGTACCTATTTAACGTTTCTATTACATGGTGTTGTGTTGACCGTCTCTTTTAAATACATTTTGGGAATGAATAAAACCATTTATAAGATGAAAATAGAATGCCTTATGGCCCAAGGTGGATAATATCGTACTAGTTGAGTCATACTTATATATATTTGGAACACATGTGACTATCCCCTAAACTATATTGTCTCTTGAGTTAGGCTCAGTAGTTCATTTATAAACGCAAGTTTAAACTGACTGGTACATGATAATGTGCATACAGGGTTGCGATGGTTCAATTCTTCTAGACCACGAGGGTAGTGAGAGAAGAGCGCCAGCGAGCAGGACTCTTAAAGCGTTTGATCTCATCGACGATATCAAAGCCGAGATTGAGAAGAAATGCCCTCACACTGTCTCTTGCACTGATATTCTAACGGCAGCCACAAGGGATGCCACTGTCTTAATCGGAGGTCCCTACTGGATGATCCCTTACGGGCGTAAGGACTCCAAGACTTCTTACGCAAAAGACGCGGATTCAGTGCCATCTGGTCGTCGTGATGTTACTTCTCTTCTCGAGCTCTTTCAGTCTTTTGGCTTGAATGTGCTTGACTTGGTTGTTCTCTCAGGTAACCAAAAAATATCAGATCATACTGAACAAAAGTTTTAAGACATTATATTAGAATGGTATTCAACAAATATGATGTTTAAATTCTCAGGAGCACACACAATTGGAAGAGCAACATGTGGTTCAATCCAATACAGGTTGTACAACTTCAATGGCACAGAAGGAGGTGACCCTTCCCTTGATGACCGTTACCTCGACTTCTTACAAAGAAAATGCAGATGGGCCTCTGAGTACGTCGAACTAGACGGTACTACCCCTAAAACATTCGATGCTGAGTACTACAAGAATCTTCAGAAGCACAAAGGACTTCTCTCGACAGATCAGATGCTTTTTTCCGACCCCAGAACTTATCCTCTGGTAGCTGCTCTGGCTGAACAACCATCCGTGTTTCATGACCAGTTTGCGGTCTCGATGACAAAGCTTGGGAATATTCAGGTCCTTACTGAGGAAGATGATGGAGAAGTCCGAAAAGTTTGTAGCCGCTCCAACGCCAATTCTTACTGATTTAAAAACCTTTTCTCTTTTTTATTTTCTTGCTAATATATAATATGATTCTGAGTTTGTTTCTTGTAAGGTTTTAACCTTGTTTTGCACCGCAATCATATGAGATTTGAAAGTTAACACTCGTTTTGAAAGATGATATGTTAATAAGGTGATATCATTGCACTTTATGTTTTCATTTTCTCAACAAATTTGATAGGTTGGTTATATGTCAATCATTTTGATACTTAGTCCAAAAGTTTTAGCCCCCTCTGTCCACATTAAAGAACTATGAGAAAAATAAAAATCACTATAACTCAAGAATATTATAAATATTGGAGTCTCACTCCATACACTCAAGAATTATACATTCACTTTTCTCACCCCCAATATACCATAAAAAGAATATTAATCTCACAGATCACTCAAACAAATTCTCTCACAAAAAGCACACAGCTTTCTCTCAAACACTACCTATATTTCTCTCTCACTCAAAGTGTTTCTCTCTAAATTGTGTCACACACAATATTACATAAATGTTACATTCTAAAATATTTCTCTCTCACTCAAAGTGTTTCTCTCTAAATTGTGTCACACACAATATTACATAAATGTTACATTCTAAAATATTTCTCTCTGAAGTGTTTCAAGTGATGCTCTCCAAGACCAACTCAAGGTCCTATTTATAGCAAAGTAGGGTTTACAAAATGAGCCACTTAAGCTTCCAAGTGAAACTAATGGTAACTTGCAAGAAACCCACTAGCATTAAATGAAAGGAGGTAGCTTGTAAGTTAACTTTCATTTAATGGCTAATGGTTTCTTGTAAGAAACTACAAGGGAGGGCCCACACTAATAAATGTAAGAGAGAAATGAGTAGACTCTACAAATCTCCCCCGCCTGCTGAAGAAGAGAGTGTTATCAGTCCTGCAACCTCTATGCACACATCAAGCTTTTGTTTCGGTAATGATTTTGTCATCATATCCGATCTATTTTTTTCGGTGTGATCTTCTCAATACTCAACTGCTTTGTCTCTAGAGTGTCACGAATCCAATGGTATCGAACATCAATATGTTTCGATCGTGAATGCAAGCTTGGATTTTTGCTTAGATGAATATCGCAGTGAAGAGTGTAATTTTCTTGATTGAAGCCCAACTCTATAAGAAACTTCTTCAACCATAAAAGTTCTTTACTAGCTTTAGTAATGGCAATATATTCAGCATCGGTAGTGAATAATGCAATGCACTTTTGTAGTCTTGATTGCCATGAAATTGTTCCCCTGAAAATGTCATCAAATATCCCGAAATAGATTTTCTACTATCGACATCACCAGCCATATCTGAATCTCTGTAACCTTGAAGAATAGGTTTACTATGGCCAAAACATAAACATAATTGGGAGGTTCCTCGAAGGTACATGAATATCCATTTTACAGCTTCCCAATACTTTTGTCCAGGATTTGATAAAAATCGGCTGACTACTCCGACGACATGAGCAATATTAGGTCTTGTACAAACCATGGCATACATAAAACTACCCACAACTGAAGAGTATGGTATTTTATTCATTTTTCCATGTCGCTCTCCTTTGTAGGTGATTGCTTGGAAGAAATTTTAAAAATCCCTACAAGTGGAGAAGTAACAGGTTTCACATTGCTCATGCTGAATCTATTGAAAACCTTCTCAATATATATTTCTTTGGACAACAATAATTTGTTTTTCACCTTATCTCGAGTGACCTTTATTCCAAGAATTTGTTTTGCTGGACCCAAATTCTTCATTACGAAGGATTTGCTGAGTTTCATCTTCAACTTCTCTATTTTTTCAATATCACGACCAACAATCAGCGTATCATCCACGTAGAGCATAAGGATGATAAAATTATTTTCATAAAATATATTGATGAAAACACAATGGTCAGATGGAGTCTTATTATACCCGTGTTCCACAATAAAGGAATCGAACATTTTATACTACTATCGTGGGGCTTGTTTGAGACCGTACAAACTCTTCTTTAGTTTGCACACCAAATTCTCTTTATCTTTAGCCTCAAACCCTTCAGGTTACTTCATGTAAATTTATCCAAATCACTATGGAGAAAAGTATTTTTCACATCAAGTTGTTCAGCTTCCAAATTCAAACTAGCAGCTATTCCAAGAACAACACGAATGGATAACATTTTTACAACATGTGAAAATATTTCTTTAAAATCAATACATTTTCTCTGACCAAATACTTTGACAACCAACCGCGCCTTGTATCTTGGTTGTGGATTTCCTTCTTTAATCTTCAGCTTAAACAACTATTTATAATTGAGTGATTTCTTCCTTTTTTGTAACTTTACCAAATCATATGTGTGGTTATCATGCAACGAATTCATCTCTTCTTGCATGGCCTTCCACCACTCTATCTTTTGAATGTGCAGCACAGCTCTACAAAACATTCAGGTTCTCCTCCGTGAGTTAGTAACATGTACTCATTTGTTGGGTATCTAGTTGAAGGTCGAAGATCTCTAATGGATCTTCTCAAATGGGGTTCTTCAGTATGATTTCTTTCAACTTCAATCGTTGTTTATTCATGATCAGGAGCTTCACCATGATCCTCATACTCAACTGGAAATGATCGCATTGCCTTCTACCACTTGATTATTTTGTTTGCATATAATACAAACGATCAATCTTCTTACCTCTAGTCACGGCTAGATTTCCTTTCTTAAGCTTCCAAACTCCATTTCCAAATGTGTTTTCGTATCCTATGTCATCAAGCTGACTAGTAGAGATCAAATTGATACGGATATCTGGAACATGTCGAACATCTTTTAATAACAGCTTGCAACCGCTGCTAGTTTCCAGTGTTGCATCACCTCGGCCAAAAATTTCACATTTTGCTTCATTTCCCATCTTCACAAAACCGAACTCATCAATTGTGTAAGTGGTCAAAAGACTTTATCGGCCGTTACATAAAATGATGTTGTAGAATCAATCATTCATGTATCTTGGCATGCAAGTTTGATACGTCCATCGTAAAAAATTAGGTATGTTTCATCATTGTTAGGTATGACAGTTGCCTTTCCTCTATTGTCTCTAGTATTTTCCTTAACCCCAAACTCTCTCAGCTTCCAACAATCTTTCTTGAAATGTCCAGGTTTATGATAGTAGTTGCAAGTGAAGTCGCATATTGACTATGATCTGCCTCTGAACTTGCTTTTCTTTCTCCTGTCGCTCGAGAAATATTTGATTTTAATTCTTCCTCTCTCAATTAATAGTGCTTGTCCTTGAGGGTGACTGAAAGAGCTTTGCTCCGCTATTCTTTTACATTCTCTGTTGATAATTTTCTTTATCATGCTTAACGTCATATTTCCTTGTGGTGCTGAATTGCTAAGATCTACGACAAGTGTTTCCCATCTATCCGGTAAGAAACTTAAGAAAATCAACGCTTGAATTTCTTCAGCTAAGGTCAGCTTCATGTTCGTCAAATTATCGAGAATCTTATCAAATTTTTCCAAGTGGTCAGATACACTTTTCCCATCATAAAGTTTCAGGTTTATAAGTCTCCTTATTATAAAATCTTTGTTTGGAGCATTTTTGGGCCATACATTTCTTCTAAATGCTTCCATAATTTGATAGTGTCTGTTTCTTTTGCAGTGTCGCGAATCTCCCTTGTTTCAACCCACTATGAATCACACTAACAACTTTACTGTTGAGTTTATTCCAATCTGCTTCACTTGTTGCACCTTGTTTGACTTCTTTTAGTTCAATAAGATCAAACAAGTCTTTACAATACAACAAATTTTCCATCATGGTTTTCCAAATGGAATAATTTGTTTCCGTGAGTATGAGCATGGAAATGACACTGATATTCGTACGTTCCTCCGTTTTTGTATGACGAAGAAGGATATGGAACTGCAACCAGTGCTCTAATACCAGTTGTAGAGAAAAATAATCCCACGAACACGAAATTATGATCAAACAAGAGAAAAGAACTTAACATAGTTCAGCTAATTTGCTTACGTCCACGGGAGAAACATAAGAATCACTATAACTCAAAAATATTACAAAGTTTAGAGTCTCACTCCATACACTCAAGAGTTATACACTCATTTTTCTCACCCCAAATATTATACCCCAAAGAGAATAGTAATCTCACAGATCACTCAAACAAATTTTCTCACAAAAAGCTTACAGCTTTCTCTCAAACACTACCCATATTTCTCTCTCACTCAAAGTGTTTCTCTCTAAATTGTGACACACACAATATTGCATAAATGTTACACTCTAAAATATTTCTCTCTGAAGTGTTTCAATTGATGCTCTCCAAGACCAACTCAAGGTCCTATTTATAGCAAAGTAGGGCTTACAAAATAAGCCACTTAAGCTTCCAAGTGAAACTAATGGTAACTTGCAAGAAACCCACTAGCATTAAATGAAATGAGGTATCTTTTCATTGACCTTTCATATAATGGCTAATGGTTTCTTGTAAGAAATTAAAAAACAGGGTCCACACTAATAAATATGATAGAGAAAATGAGTATACCCTACAAAAAGTAGACAAAAAATATATGTAGTTCAGTATGCGTTTACAATCCAATGTACCAAATGAACCATTATAATAAAAGTTTCAAATTTCAAACTACCAGCCAAGCTTGAGCTACTCTATCTGGTTTACTAACTGAAGAAATTTTCAGGATGCTTTTGATGAGAATTAACCTTCGTCAAAGCAATGTGAAATGTTTATAAAGCTTCGTGTGAGTTATATCTGATTGATGGTAATTTTATAAAGTGTTTTGGGAATTTAATGTTTAAGAGAGATAATTAAAGTGTGTGTTAGCGGTAATTACCCTCATTAATGAAAATAGTTGAGGTATTTATACTTAATTAATGACCCATGACCTTTCACATCGAATTGTGGGCTTGGGTTAAGTTCAAGAACCCACTAACCCAAGAGATGAAAAGTCCAACACCTTGTTGAGTCATGTTTCACTAATTTATTCTGTTCGGTTGGACATAGTACTGGTTTTGTCAAAATTATGCGACCTTGTCAAAGCTGAACAAGAGAAACAAAGTAAATTTTTTGTTATCCAGAAACCAATAACCCTTAAATTAAAGTTTACAACTTTATTCATAGAATTTTTCACTATCAAATTAAACTCGAATGACACGCCTAAATACAAAATCAAATAATTTTAAATATAATTATATTTTGATTAATCGTTCATGATATTTAAATTTTATTAGTGACTAAGTCAGAAGTTTATTCATTTTGTTAAATCATTTTACAAATTATTTTCCATAATCTGTCGTTATTATCTTTTATCATAGATTTCTTCATTCATCTATTTATATTTCAGCCTATGTTATTTTTATTTTATTTTTTGTTTAATTTTAATTTATTATTTTTCTAAAAAAAGTTGATCATTAATTTTTACAAACATTTAATTTTTTCTTATTCAACCTAAATTAGATTCATAAATTTTTAAGAGAAAATCTAAAAAAACCTAAAAATCTAAATCAAACCAGTTTAAATTAATAGAAGAAAAAAATAATAAATCAATGTCAGGAAATATCATACATACCACTAACGATGTCATATTAAGTTAAATTCATTAAACTCCAAAACTCGATTTTTAAAAATAATTATAAAAGAAATCGCAAAAACATAGGTTAGATTCCGAACCAGACTGTCGTAATTAGATGTTTAAAAAAACCAACTAATTCTTAAGACGAATTTCAAAATTAGAAATAAATGTTTTTTAGAAAGACATCTAACTCCGAAGGTTAGTTTCGATATTAAATATTATTTTAAAAAGAATTATATATGTAAAAGTATATTTGAATTAGTTTTAGGAGAGAATAACAAAATCAGAAAAAAAAATCGAAAAAATAGCCACTCCCCTTTAAACTTAGTTTACTGCGAAAAAGAAAAATAATTATCTTACTTTTAATTGGTCCTTTAATACATATTTTAATTATATATGACCCGACTAGTTTACCCGGCTTTTGTGCGGCTTTTATGAGTCAATAGTAGGAATTTTCTTTTGAATATGATGGGCCTTTGTCTTTCAAGACATAAGACATGTGGTGTAGATAGTTTCTGGGTTACACCGAATGGTCCAATTTGAATGGCTTAGTTCAAATATCTCACTTACTAGTCCTGGTAGTCCATATGTAATGTAGTGACAATCTTATGAGAGAAGCAAATGTAAGTGACTTATCCAGTTGAAACTTGTGGTTGGTTGGTAGATATGAGCTCATTAGCCTTTTCAGTTGGAACCTGCTTTCTTTCCACAAGAGATCTGGTCAAGAGACACATTAATAGCAATCTAGCTACAACACCACCATTAGCTCTAAAATCCCCAACTCAAGAACAAGCATACTCAAATCCAGTTTCACTTAAGAGAAGAGAAGCAATTGGTTTTGGTCTCTGTCTTAGCCTTGTTGATGTCGTTTTGAGACCAGAACCGTCTTCAGCAGAACCAGCAACATGTGAACTGACACAGTCTCCTTCTGGACTTGCTTTCTGTGACAAACTCGTCGGCAGTGGACCTGAGGCTGTTAAAGGACAGCTCATTAAGGTACGATTGAATTAACGATTTAGCCAAATTGAAAATATGTATTGAATTAGAAATACAAGTTGCAAATAATATTGGAAGAGATTTGTTTCTTGCGGAATCGCATCAAAATGAATGAAATCCAGAAAATTATGACTGATGGGTTTTTGCAGTACTGTTTGAGGATTGTATGTAATGTTTAATATTGCATAGGCACACTATGTGGGGAAGTTATTGGACGGAAAAGTATTCGACAGCAGTTATAATCGTGGGAAGCCTCTTACTTTCCGTGTCGGTGTTGGCGAGGTATGCACAATAACCATGTATGTATGTTGCTTGTACCAAATCAAGGTTAAGATTCTCAAATAGCAAGCAGGAGGTGATATCAACATATCATTGTAGCAATATGGACCACTATATATAGTATTGGTAACCCTCATCTCGTGAGACGTCCTTCGAAAGTGAATTATGCTTAATATCCATAAACTCTTATATGGTACCAAAGCATCAGACTATTATTGAGGATGTAAAATCTAGTTCGTAATCTTGATATTGTTCCCGCTACGTGTGAGAGAGCCTCGTAGTATATCTCACATCACTTAGTTATAGTGGCATGAACTATATATGGTGAGCACAACCCTCTACCCTTGAAAACTTCGTAATATCCATCAATTCGAACAGGTGATAAAAGGATGGGACCAAGGTATAATTGGTGGAGATGGGATTCCTCCCATGCTTGCAGGTAAAGAGAAGGCAACTCATCTTTTCTATACACCTATATATTAATGAACACTACTAATCAAATTAGTTGAACACAATATAGGAGGTAAACGAACATTAAAGATTCCTCCGGAACTCGGATATGGCATGAGAGGTGCTGGTTGTAAAGGAGGTAACCACTCAGTCTAATTTCTATTGATCATTCGTATAAGAATTTTAGCTCAATGCACTTGTGTCTTTCTAGTATAGGGAGATAAAGGTGTTATCTGTTTTAAATTGTGCAGGTTCGTGCATTATTCCTCCGGATTCTATTCTTCTATTTGATGTAGAATATATTGGCAAGTCATGATATATCTTCTTGTATAGCTCAGCAACCTTTGTTCTTCTCTTTTGATGTATTCGTTGATGTTGATTTCTCATATCTAATAAACTATTTAACAAAGTATGTAGATGAATAATTTGATATAATGACAACATTCACTCTTAAGTGACACAAAGTTGGAAACTCAGGTTGATGCAGCAGGAGTAGTTGCATGCTGCATTTGGCCTCATATATAGCATGAGTCTAAAGAGTGCGGTGTCTTCGCAAAGGCTATTGAATATGCGGTTTTTGATATATAATCTGAAAGTAATGGCATTAGAAAAAACAACCACCTGCAGTTGACATCTAACTTTAAGAAACTAGACAAACTCAAATTGATTTTTTCCTAAAATTCACTAGTAGAGTAAAATGAGAAAATTAAAAGCAAAATGTATGCCACAATAATCACTCCCAACATGTAGCAAAGGAAGTATAATACTGATTTATGGTATATTTGTCTTTCAAAGGAGAGTATTAATAGTTGATTTTGTTGGGAATATTGTTGCTGTTAGGATTAGGGTGGTTATCTGTCCGGGTTTTGACGGAACCGGACTAGACTGCTAAGCTTATTGGTTCAGACCGGACCGTTAAGCTTTCGGTTCTAATTTTTGGAACCGGATCGAACCGCTGAGTTTTCGGTTCGGTTCGATCCGGTCCCGTTACGGTCTATTTCGATTCGGTTCGGTTCGTTATCGATCCGGTTTTGGTCCGGTTTGATTCATTTATAAAAAAATTAAATCCAATTAAAATTTGATTTTTTTTTAAAATTAATAATATAAAAATTAAAGTTTATAAGTTAAAGTTTGATTTTGTTAAAAAATGATAATTATGGTACTATCGTTTATAAAATAATAAATAATAATAATAAATAATTGAGTTCTAGTCCGATTTTCTGTCGGTTTATCGATTCTATCCATTCGATTCCGTATCGATTCTATTAATTTTATCGGTTCGATCCCATATCGTTCCTATAGATTTGTCGGTTTTATCAGTTCGGTTTCTAACCGATTTTTTGTTTCGTCCTTATCGATCTTTGGTTTTTAGAATGGAACCGCGAACCAAACCGTTAAAATTCGGTCCGATTCTCGGTTTTGGAGAATCGTTTCCTGCCCTAGTTAGGATGGATTTAAGGATGCATTGGTTAGGGTCAGTATTAGTTCAAACTTCAAAGGAAAGTATTAGTAGTTGATTTTGTTGGAAATACTGTCCCTGGTTAGGATGCATTGGTTAGTAGTAATCATTTAAATTGAATATCAAACTCATACATTAACACGTTTTATGGAGGTCATTGCCTGTATAATTATTTAAATAAATATCGAAATTATTTATGGAGATTATTTTGTATATACCGGATTGAATTGGATTATGTGAATAATTAAATTCAAACAATGATTAAATACTAAACTATAAGTTTGAGGTCCAAATTGTAAAAAATAATAATCAAGATGGACTGTGTATGACTATAACAACTTAGCATAGATGTGGATTGTGGATGCAATTAGCGGATGGACATAACCAAGGAAATAAACTTTTATGTAGAAGTGTTGTAAGTATCATCTAATTTGAAACAAAAGATGGTGTTTATTTTTAATTTTTTTATATTGATCTGTAATTCCAATCATACTTGAGTGGATGGTTGTATTGATTAAGTAGATATAAAATTGTTACTGGTTAGAAAATCAGAG
This sequence comes from Limnanthes douglasii subsp. nivea, assembly GCA_036936605.1. Taxonomy (NCBI): domain Eukaryota; kingdom Viridiplantae; phylum Streptophyta; class Magnoliopsida; order Brassicales; family Limnanthaceae; genus Limnanthes; species Limnanthes douglasii. Next base: position 342,046,112 of record JAUPFV010000001.1, read on the forward strand.
TAAAAGATTGAAAAACAAGGTCGAAGAAGTTCAATCATTTTTTTAAGCTTTCTATTTTGCATATTAAGGAGGATCTAAATGTTTTGGTCGTTTGTTTAGTTTAATTAGAGTTCAAACTGATAAAAACCAACAAAGTTACCTCAAAAAGGTTAGTAAGAGATATTATATTTTTTAATAAATTATATAAAGTATGTAAAAAAAATTATGCGAAGAATCCACACATGAAATTAATTGATTAAGGATTAAATCATGTTAGGTTATGCGTTATATATTAAATGATGGTTTTCACGCCAATCTAAGTTTTTTTTGTTGAGATTTTAGGATCGCATCGTCGCTACAAAAGAGGCGTTGCCGCTGTAAATGAAGCCCAAAATATGTCTAGAAACCAGTACTTTTTCACCGCAGTGCCCTCGTTTTCCTGTGATATATAATCTATTTTGTGTCATCATCGTGGCACCAAGTTGGTCATGAAAACAAAAATATGAAATGTCACAACATTCTATGTGTAATCATGGCGATGTTGTGGTTACTGTAGTGATAAAAACCTCATTATAGTATTGCGTAGTATGAGCACCTTTATGGTCACAACTTGTGACATGAGCCACATGTTAGTTTGGAACTTGAGTTTTTTTTTGTGATTGTTCGGTGTTTTGTGTTATGTAGATAGCACGATTAAGGTCGTTTTAACTTCGGTAAATAGGTTATAAAGCCAACATATGACCTATTATTTTTGTAAATTAATAACACTTTTTATTGATAAATCAAGTTACACTTACTATATTAGTAAGAATTTGAGCCAACGGGTCTTATACTTGATATACAACAACATCCAAAGGTCTTTAAAGACTTGAAGGAATGTATGATGCTGCTGAATTCTTCTAATTGACCAAGAATGAATATTTTTTATGTTGCTTTCTCCAAAAGATAGCTATGATCCAGCTGATTTATGTTTCCTCTCCGATATTGAATCATTAAGAATCAGATAATACTGAATTACTTGTGCTTTTCTTCTTTCCATTTGGAATTGAAGTTGTTGCCTGAAGTTGAATTATATTCTTGGAAGATCCAACATTTCAGAAGATCTGGTTATTCACTGAATTTGATGAAGCATTTGATTACAAGATTGATCTGTAATAATAACATTGGTTAGAAGATAATTACTTTAGGTATTACCAGGTCTTAGGTAACATGTACCAAGACTTTCAAGCATAGTTATAGCCCTTAAAGGGTTTTGAAGCTGATTATTGTAATAGTCTATCTTTATTTTATATTTCATGGTCCAGTGGGCAAGCCAATCGGCAACTTGATTTTGGATTCTATAAATGTTCTTGATAGTCATGTTATGATGAATAAGATTTCGACAACATTTAAGGACAATTTCCAAATACCAAGGGGAAATACCATATGCAAGCATGTCAACAAGAATAGAAAAATCAGTTTCGATATTTTTTTATGATAAATCACAAGTCCATCAAGTAAAGCTCTACACTCAACTACCATAAGAGTCTGCCTATTATAAAGTCAACCAAAAACAACTAACACATCACCATTTCTAGTTCTAATTAAACCATCACCACTGGAATTTCCATTAAACATACAAGCACCATCCACATTTAACTTAAACCTGTTATAAAAAGGATGATTCCATTTAAACACAATTATATTCCTACAATCTTTAATATGCATGAAACAACCAAGGTATTTAGCGACATTATTATCTTCAGAATCCATATTCTTATTAAGGATATTATAACTATCTAGTCTTAATAGAATAAACTTAATTTTATTCAGAACTTGATTAGAGGTTATAATATTGTTTTCAAATTTTTCTTTGTTTCTAAAATGCCAAATACACCAACAAACAATAGCCGAAATCATGGTTCTAATATGAGTCTTTTTATTGGTATACCAATAACAAGATCTTACTAAGTGGTGAATAGTCATATAATTACTAACGTTAACTTTAAATAATGTATCAATTTCAAACCAAATAGGCCAAACCAAAGAACAATTGACAAAACAATGATTAACAGTTTCAATATTAGGACAGAACTGACACTTTGAAGCCAAAGATAAGTTTCTTTTTTGAAGGTTATGATTGACTGAGATCCAACCTTTCATAACCTTCCAAAGCAAGAAAGAATATTTAAAAGTAATGAATTGTTCCATATCTTATTAAACAGACCATAATGATTATAGTGATTTCTAAGCTTATCCCAAGTTGATTTAGTATTAAACTAATCAGATTGGTCTAAAGACCAAATGATCATATCATCCCTATCATTTCTGACCTAATTTATCCTTCTTGGTGAATTAATCTATTTATGATTTTATCTGGTTCATAATTGATAAAATTATGTGCATTATTAGAGAAATGTCAAAGTTTAGCATAATTGATCATGAACATGAAACTGTTAAATGTGAATTGGTCGTTAAATAATTAACAAAAAATAGGTAAACCATCCCGAGCGAGGGTTGTACCTAATTAAGTTGATTGAAATTTGATCAAAGGTAACTTTTCTCAAAGTTCATACAAGTGCATGTTAATATTACCTAAGGTATATTATTAGCGATGCAAGGTTACGAGTTTACATTTTGAATCCATATTGAAAATTATTCTAAGTTTATATGTAAATGAATTTCATGCTTATGTGTTGTTTGTTGTGTGTTGTTGTGATTAATCTACCATCCATTAAATTTTTTAAACCAATAGGAAATAGACCTCCCACTCTATATGGGTTAGACTTTTTTCTAATGGAAAGTGGACATATTATTATATTTGAATTGTCATAATTTTGACATGAAATTAAGGATTAAATAACATATGCCCCTTAAAATAAGGATCACCAATCTACCAACTAACCTTCCTTTAGACCGATAATTTTTGCAATAAAATTAATTCATGAACCATTCTGAACATATGATCCTCAATCCACAAACTAACCTTCCTTTGGGCCAATTAATTGATTTCATGATTCACCTATTGTAATCCGAAGAATCATAGTCATGTATATCCTAACACATATCATGTGGTCGCATGTTCAAACGGGATGAAGGAAAAAAATAAAAAACTAGGTGCACAATTATAGCAATGAAATTTTTATTGCAACCATTGCAACATAGATTTTCCCAAGTCAACGGTGTTCTCACTAGCATATTTCTTCCCAGCTAGCAGTATTGTCGTTGGCCCAGTTCATCCCAGCCAGCAATGTTGTCGCGGGCCCAGTCATGCCCAACCAACAATTTTGTTAGTGGCACAAACTTAACAACCAGGACCAATAACTATCGTCCTCACAACAACAGTTGGGTTGGTATCTTTGGTCTGATTTATCCCTTTAATTCAGCATTTATTTGATGTAAAAATTATTTTTTTAAACAATGAATAAACCTTAAATTCGGAAGAAACAAAAACTTATTTTTTTCATCTTTAACTTATATATCAATTCATAAAAACATGAAGTACGTAATCACGTTTTTATGATCAAATCAAGAACATGCTTTTGTAAAGCTCTAAATCCATACCCTAACTAAGTAAATTAACATATAATCCCACTGACAGTTTTTTATGATAAATGAATTCCTTTTCAATATGTTTTCAAGATAACAACAAATTATCTAAAAAGAAGTGGATACTTAGTCTATTAGTTTTTTTTTTATCTTTTAGAACCAGATCCTTCACATCTAGGGTTTTATCCTTATTTATACTACTCACCAAATAATCTATTTACATTTATTTCATACCGTTACTACTTTGATCATGTTTATCACGTCTACTAGTTCTGTTCCCCAATAAATATATAAACATGTTTTTAATTGACGTATAAACAAGTGTTATATTTTAGTAGGCACTTGATTTGTACCTCGTTAGGTAGATTATTTCCCTAATCGTGTATCGTTTATCACCCTCGTCTTGCATGTGCATGCTTTAACATTTGTCCCTCTCAAACTTTCTTTATTATACTCGTCTCGTTAATATTCATCTCGTCCTTCAGTTATCTCGTCTTGTTCATGCTCAACTACCTCGTATCTCTCTTGACTCTCATTTGAGGTTATTACACTTGTCCTGTCAATGTCCACATTGTTGTTGAGTTTCCTCGTATTATATGAAACTTACTATTTTGTTAGTATTTATTGTGAGCTTACATTGTTATTATAAGGAATACATACTATGTATATGGTATAACTTTATCAACACTCATATAGTCCTTAAAGTAATTTTGTAAAAGTAATTCCTTAAAGGACTATGAAAAATATTAGATACAATGATATATATATATATATATATATATATATATATATAATCAATACATTTTTTTATCGGTAGGAATATCGATGTGCATTAAATTTTTGTCATGTCATAATGGTGCTGACACGTATAAACTGTGATGCCACCTATTGAATTTTTTTATTTGACGCGTCTGACAGTGTTTCTCACCTGGAAAAAAAGTCGATTCATTTTTCTTAGCCTGTCGTAATATTTGAATTAAAGTAATAATTATCTGGATCGTTGATATAATTTGAATTCAATAAAATATATGAATGGGGTAAGATGCATATAAGTAGACCCATTACTAATTTGACTGTGTAAGTCTAGTCTCAGTATTGTCTTTTGCGTGGTTGCATACAGTTGGTTAATTAAATAGTTGTCAAGTCTCAGTATGAACTTTTACGTGGTCTTAAGGTTTTGGTTTATTAACCAGTTCGATAGTTTGAAATTTCAAGTCAAGGTTTGGTAAGCCCTCTTGCCTTTCATGATAGGCTCGGCTGATTAACCACTTTGCTAACATTTTATTATATACAATCCTCGTTACTGATCTCATTAGTAATTGGTATGTGTTGTTGTAATTAGAGAGAACACAAGGTATACAGTTTGTCGATTATATAAAATAAATGTCACCTCATCGTTTTGAGGGTGATATAGATAACTTGATGTATTATATAGTTTTGGTATATGGTGTGAAGATTTATCACTTTTGCTTGGTCTTCTTCTTGAGGATAATATGGAGTTGAAAATACTTTTCCATCCCATATATTCTACAAAAAGTTTTCATTACCTTATTTTGAAAGTTGAAACTATAGTCCATTGTTCGTCATCAAGATGTGTGTGATCATAAATTTCTAGAGGAATTAGCTTTGTAGGAAATCAAAAATTCTTTGGGCCTTTGTATTATAGAAATCTTTTGCCTCAACCCATTTTGTAAAATAATCGATCGTCACTACCAAATATTTTCATTTTCTGTGGTCATAGATAGACGTCCTACTAAATCCATTTCTTACTTAATCGATAGTCACTACCAAATATTTTCACCTAGCTTCACATTTGTAGGATTATGTTGTATTTAGAGTGTATTTTGATGGTAATTACAACTATATTCTTAGTTAAAGTCATATTGATGTTATTGTATTGTCTTGCTTATGGGTTTTGTCGTTAGTTTGTTTGCGACTTAATTTTTGAAAGTAATAATAAACTGCATCTTCATCCTCTGAAAATACACTAAACTCGCATGTTCCTTAGTTGTTGTATGAAGAACTCACATGGTTGTATTGTGCTAGGGCATTATGTGTTAGTTCAGAGGTATCACATGGTTGTGTTTATGCATTATGTCTTCCTCTAAACTCGCATATTTTTCAAAGACTCACATGTTGAATTTTTTAAAGAATTCGCATGGTTGATTTTTCAAAGAAGCGGCATGGTTGATTTTTTAAAAGAAGTAGCATGTTTAATTTTTCAAAAAAGTAGTATGGTTGATTTTCCAAAGAATTGACATGGTTGTTCTTTGAAATAAGTAGAATGTATAATTTTTCAAAGAACTCACATGGTGGATTTTCCAAAGAAGTAACATGGTTGATTTTTGTTAATTTTTGAAATACCTCGCATGGTTAATTTTTCAAAGAAGTAGCATTGTTGATTTTGAAAATAAGCATTGTTAATTTTTAAAGAAGTAGCATGCTTGATGTTTCAAAGAAGTATCATGCTTATTTTCTCTTAAATCGACTTGTGTTGATTCATGTTTTTGTAGGAAATATGTCTATGAAAGCATGTTTTACGGTTTATGAAGATTGTTAGGGATTTTTTTGTTCTAAATGCAACTTATAATCCCTTTTTAATTAATATAACAAGTTTATGATCTCATATGGGCCTTTTGAGTAGATATGATGGTTCAATATACAAGAACTCACATTGCATTATAAAAATTTACAGAACTCTCGTGGTTGGAAACATCTAGCACAACTAATAGACTTAAAATCAAATGGTTGAATATACAAGAACTCTCACGGTTGGATTATAATGAAGAACTCTCATGTCTAATATTAAAAAAACTTGCATGGTTAAATATATATATAGAACTCTCGTGGTTGGAAAGATAAAAATTTAACACAACTGATAGACTTAAAATCAAATGGTTTAATACACAAGAACTCGAACGGTTAGATTATAATGAAGAATTCTCATGTTTAATATTTAATAAACTTGCATGGTTAAAAATGTATTGAACTCTCGTGGTTAAAAAGATAAGGATCTAGCACAACTAATAGACTTAAAATCGAATGGTTTAATATACAAGAACTCACATGGTTAGATAATAATGAATAACTGTTATGTTTAATATTCAATAAACTCGCATGGTTAAAAATGTACAGAAGTCTCGTGGTTGGAAACATAAAGATCTAGCACAACTAATAGACTTAAAATCGCACGGTTTAATATATAAGAACTCGTACGGTTAAAATATAATGAAGAACTCGCATGGTTGAATTATATTGAAGAACTCTCATGTTTAAAAATATACAAAACTTGCGTTAAAAATGAACAGAACTTTTGAACTTGCATTTTACTAGTTAATTTGTTTTTTTAATCTTTTTTTGAAAAATATCATCAATGGATCAAAAAACTTTCGTCTTAAAAAACAAAATCGATGGTACTTTCAAATTTTTTTTTCTAAACTACAGTTTAAAAAATATAAACTTTTTTAAAAAATTGTTTGAAAAATAAAAAACCATCATATAACTATAATAAAGTATGAGTATTTGATATATTATTAAAAGTTATTAAATTGAAATGAGCCTTGAATACACATGAATAATAATTTGAATATTAGAAGAATGGTTATGTTAACCGGTTCATGGTATCGGTTAACAAGCATTTAAGACTCACATTTTATCTATTGATTACCTTTCTTTTATTCACTTAGTAATGAAAAAGAGATTATAATAATTTAGGTACATACTTACCCTTCCATTCTATTTACAATTTTTAAGATTAAAATTTTGGCAATTAATAATTTACTAATTATTATATTAATTATTTAATTACAATTTTACTATGATAAAACAAACATTAATATTTAATTATTATATTTAACTAAAGGGTAAAGTATTCTTTAAGATCGAAAACTCTAACTATTATCCACATTAAGACCTATAGTTTTATGATTCTTCGAGAAAATATCCGTTTTAGTTAAATATTTACTATTGAAGACTCATTAATACCGTAAATACCTTGTTCATTTATATAAAAGGTTTTTAGACCCATACTTCGGCTAAAAACCCTGGTTAGCCACCGGTGTTTGACACATGTTGCACTTCTGCCACTAAGTTTCATTCGTCCCAAAAACGAGTTACTTGTGTCCAAAATCATTGCATTTTTACCACTGACGCGTGCAAATTAATAGGAATTTGACACGTGGCAGTCCAATGTACCCAATTTTGTTCCATATACGGTCACCCTTTTTTTTTCCCCAAAACACCCCTCTTTACCATTTTACTTTGTTTACAATAATTTTTTACTTTTTACTCTATCTTTTAACCTAAAATCGATTTACCAATAGTTAACCTCTTTTTCACATTTTATCCTAACTACTAATTTTACCCATCCACTTAATAATAACCCGATTTCATTTCACCCAAATCATCATGTGACCCAATTGTGAAGCTTTCATTTCACAATTGGGACTGTGGAGGAGGTGGTGGGGACGGTGAAGGAGGAGGTGGTGGTGGGACGGTGAAGGAGGCGGCAGAGAGGGTGGTGTAGAAGCGGTGAGTAAATCGGAAGCGGAGGTGGTGGTGCAGAGTAAACTGGTGTTTGTGGTGGAGATGGAGATGGTGGCGGTGGCGAGAAAAGTGAGGCGGAGGTAGTGGTGCAGAGTAAACTGGTGTTGGTGGTGGATATGGAGATGGCGGCGGTGGCGAGAAAACTGGAGATGGTGGCGGTGGAGAGAGAACTGGAGATGGTGGTGGAGAGAAAACCACTGGTGCCGGAGGGGGTGAAGATACCACTGGTGGGGAACTAGGAACCGGCATTGGAGGAGAAGGAAACGGTGGCGGCGGAAGAGAATGAACAAAAGCAGCACATCTAAATTTCCTACAATCAACATGAGCCCGAAAACTTTCTACACTGAGCAGCCGACTGTTGAGTCGGCCTTGCAGCCAAACAATTCCTTTTATCATCAAAAGCTTCCAACCGCAAACATACGGGCGGTTCCCCGGTGAAGAAATTATACGAGTAAGTAAAGCTCTTCAAATTCGGCAAAGCACAGATACTTCCTGGAATTTTACTGGAGAACAAATTATGAGCCACATTCAACTGCTCAAGACTCACTATATCTCCAACAACCTCCGGCAAGGGCCCCACCAACTGATAGACCTTACCTCAAACACAGTCAAGTTCCTCAGTCTACCGATCTCAGGAGGCAAACAAGATCTCAATCCGTTATTCATCAATATAATCTCGTTCAAATTAGACATGCTACCCAAACTCGAAGGCACACATCCATGGAATTTTTTTATTAGCAAGTACGATGACGAGACCGGATAATTTCCAAAATTGTCCGGGATTTGAAACCTAAATCGATTATGGTTTATGAAAATGGTGTCTAGATTTTTGTCAAAACGTTTTTTAGGCACAGGACTTTCAAATTCATTAAATCTCGAATCTAAAGCGCAGGCAGACGAAGAATATCAGCAAATTTACCAGCGAATCAGTTATTGCTCAGATCAAGCTTTCATTTCACAAATGGGTCGGATAATGATTTGAGTGAAATGAACAAATAGGTCGGGTTATTATTAAGTGAGTGGATAAAACTAGTAGTTAGGGTAAAAGGTAAAGAGGGGTTAATAGTGGGTAAATCGATTCTAGGTTAAAAGGTATAGGAAAAAGTAAAAAATTAAAGTAAACAAGGTAAGATGGTAAAAAAGGGTGTTTTTGGAAGAAAAAAATGGGTGACCGTATATGAAACAAGCTTGGGTACATTAGACTGTCACGTGTCAGCTTCCTGTTAATTTGCACGCGCCTGTGGTAAAAATATAATATTTTTGGAAACCAGTGACTCGTTTTGGGGACGAATGAAGCTTAGTGGCAGGAGTGCAACATGTGTCAAACACCGGTGACTAACCAGGGTTTTTAGCCCCCATACTTCACTTTTTTCTCTATTTTTTCTCTCTTTACGTGAAACAATATTCTTTTCAACTTACGTACAATGCTCACTACAATGCTCACGTAATCGTATATTTTCTTTTCTCAACTCTAGATTTTATTTTTGTAGCAAACTACATTTTTTATTTAGAATTTTAACTATTTTTTGTAGATTTGGATTCACAACTTCTAGATTGAATTTTAACTCGAGATCTCTTTTCTTTCTGATTTTTTGTGTTCATATGGTATTACGTTGTTAATGTAGTTTATTTGTTGTATTCGAGTTAGGTTTTCGTGAAATTTCTGTTCGAGTTAGGTTTCGGGTTTCATAGGAAGGAGATGCGAAACGTGTTGCATCTGTACGTACTTGTAGATGCAAAACGTTATTGTTTTTTCGTATAGTATATACGAAACATAGTAATAGATAGATGTGAAACCTATGTACTGTTTTTCTACTGGTTATTTGTTTTTTTTAAACAAAATTAAAAATATTCAAAACATATCATGAGTGGTACTAATTTTTTTCGTCTCAAAAAAACAAAACCAACAGTGTTTTTGGAATTTTTTCTGAGTTACGGTTTAAAAGATACAAACTTTTAAAGTTTTAAAATTTATAGAGGTTTAACGAAGAAGATCCGAAACCTTCTTTGTTCTGCTAGATGTGAATCTTTTTTTGATTTGCTAGATGCGAAACATTTTTTATTTTGCTAGATGCGAAACCTTTTTTATTTTGCTAGATGCGGTACCTTCTTTATTTTGCTAGATGCAAAACTTCTTTATTTTGCTAGATGTGAAACCTTCTTTATTTTGCTAAATGAAAAACCTTCTTTGTTTTGCTAGATCGAAACCTTATTTATTTTAGTAGATGCGAAACTTTCATTTTTTGATTCATGCAAAACCTTCTTTGTGTTTGTTAGATGCGAAACATATTTAAATTGTGTACAACTATATGCAAATTCCGGGTCACTATGATAGATGCTAGATGCGAAACTAGCCCACTAGATGTGAAACCATATAACTGAGAAACATGTGTAAGATATTTAAAAAAAACATATCATGAGTTGTACTATTTTTGTTCGTCTTAAAAAAACAAAACCAATGGTATTTCGGATTCTATTTCCGAGTTACGGAATTTTAAAAATTAATTTTTTTTTAAATAAGTTGATTACTGGATTGTGTATAGAAGAGTATTTAAATATAAAGTTTCTTAAAAAAATTAGGCTTCTATCCGTAATAGGCTTAATTAAAACTACTGCATAATTAACACAAAATTTATATTTTAACGGTTGTTTATTTGAAATGTTTAAATAAGTAATGCTTAGTTTATTTTTTTCACCATGATGTAGATGGGAAAACATTAAGAGGTATTTATCTATTTATTTTATATTCATTTTTTAAATATTAATTGATTATTTAAATTATAATAATAAGCTAAAACTAAAAATATTATATTAGTGTTTTTAATTATAGTAAGTTATAACTATTAAATTGACATGAAACTGGTTTTTATATTTTTAAAGTTATTTAAAAACTGTTATATCGACTTTCATTAAAAAAAAATTGACTTTCTTTAATTAAAAAGAACCTTCATTTCAATATAACAGTGGGCCATAAGACCATACAAGAAGAGGTAAGGGCTAGGAGGAAATATTTCCGACCCGACTTGGAAAAATATCAAGGATAACATAGTCTTTAAATATCAGACTTTATTGCCTCCTTTACTATCAAACCCCTTGGACCCACAAGTAGTAGTTCCTCTTAAATGAAATCACGATATTTAACCACACATGAGACTATATTAGGGAAAATGAAAGATTTATCAGCAGTATCAACAAATTCATTTCAGGGCTTAGAAGATGGTTACATCGATACACAACGAATCTTCGATTTTTAGTTTGTGGACAAATTTGTAGAGCTCAAATCAATTTCTTTTGAGACCAGAGAAGCTTTATAGTTGAAAGAGAGGGATGAAATTCAACAATGTCAGGCTTACAAATCAGAACTCGAATCATCTTCTCAATAACCCATAGGATGGTAATAGCTTCCTTCAAATTATGTCACAACCCAGAGAAATTGGTCTTTGAAAACCACTATTGATTAGACTTAGACTTCTACGAATCAAGAAGGAGAAACAAGAGGTCTCGCAGTTCGATATTTACTGGTGTTGCCGCTTTGAAAGAGTGTGAGCTTAGGCGTGTCTTAGTCATCTGACAAGCAGGTTCTCGAAAGATCTAATCTGCAAGCAAGCAAAATAAAAGGCCTTTTCAAGATAAACTTGGAAGCCGGATTAGAGTTTAACAGATTCGTTATTTATAAGACAACAATCAAGGTATTTATTCTTCATAGGTCACGTAGCCCAGATTTAAGATCTCTAAGAAAGTAATTGTTAAGAGTTGATTAGGAATCTGAAGACTAGAGTAATCCGTTCTCATTTTACATCTCAGGGTCCACTTTGCAAGCCAATTTATGGCTTGATTTTGGACCCTAGAGATGTAAGAGATTTTCATTGTGGGCTTTATCAGCTTTCTGCAACAATGGAGAATCTCTTTGATATTTCGGGGAATGTTCCATAAGCTATGAGATTCACCATTATTTGGGAATCTATTTTGATTTCTAATTTATTCAACCATTTTCTGTGACAATAAATAAGGCCATTGAGGATGGCTCTGGACTCAGCCATAATTGGGTTGAGCTTCCCATACAGGTTAGTAAATGCTGTAATTATCTCACCTTCATAACTTCTGATTATGATGCCACCCCCAAACTCACCATTTCTTTGACAGGAGGCGTCGATATTCATTTTGAAGAAGCCAATTTTAGACGGATTCCAACAAAGATAAGTGGGTTTAACTTCTTTAAAAATATGATTTATGCAACCTAAATTTCTTGTTGCTAAGAAATCATTTTTCCAGTGCTTGGTTTTAAAATAGTATGCTTGGTCCAGGCAGTAAAGCATGTGTTTAATGTTAAGAATTATGGAGTTAGCATTTATAATGCCGTTTTTAAATTTGACAGAATTTCTTCCCTTCCAAATGGACCAAAGAATTATGGAAGAAATCACTATCCTTATATGCACTATATGATCAGTTGACTAAAACCAAACTCTGATCATATGTGCAATAGTCATAGATTTAGTGATTTTGACCTTAAAAAAGTCAGAGAAAAATCTCCATATATTCCAAGCAAAGTCACATTCTATAAACAAATATTTGGGATTTTCACTATTTCTACAAAATTGACATTTTGAGACTAAACAAAAATTTCTTTTTTGTAGGTTTGAGTCAACACGAATAAAGTTTTTCAAAAGCTCCCAAACCAAGAAGGAACATTTATGAGGGGTAATCTTATTCCAGATTTCCCCATAAATATTAGATTTGCAAGATTTATTCTTGATCCAGTTCCAAGTAACTTTTGTATTGAAATTAGGGTTATTCATCCAAAGTATAATGTCCTCTTTTTAATTGTGAATCTTAATTTTCTTAATTTTGTTAACGGTGTCTAAAGAAAACATTCAATTAAGTAATTAGTGTCCCAAGCATTGTCTTTCCAAAAATAAATTATCTTAGTGTGTTTATACCATGAGTTATTTTCAATATCATTAAGCATTAGAATATGAGGATTACCCAATCAGTTTTCCACCCAACAGTCAATATCACATTTCCCCACAATCTATTTAATATTAGGTTCAGCTTTACCTTTTATCTTATCTAATCTCTTCAATGAATGAGAGCCCAATTTATAATATGAGACTTGAAGGGGATGCTGACCTTTACAATAGGTTTGGTGCATTAAGTTTTCCCAAATACTTTTGTTTGACCTGTAGTTAAACCAAAGTTTGCATGAATAGGTATTTTTAAGGTCCAAAAGCTTACGTATATTTAGTCCTCCTTCATTGTATGGCTTGCATATAGAATTCCATGTAGACTAGTGAATGTTTTTGTATTCAGTAGAGGATCCCCACATATATTTATTAAAAATCTTTTCTATTTTTGTCATTATTTTTGCAGGGATTGAAATACTTTGCATCCAGTAAGCAATAATTGGCATCAAATTTGAATTAATGAGGGAAAGCCTTCCACTGAAAGATAAGTGTTTGCATTCCGAGTCTTTTATTTTGATATTAATCTTGTTCAACATATTAATATAATTGCATGCTCTATTATTATTATTTATACTAATTCCTAGGTAGTCCATATGAAGAGAGCTAACATTGAATCCAGATAAGTTAGATATATCATTAATCTTTGTGTCATTAAGCTTATTAGAAAGGAAAAGTTTAGTTTTATCCTTATTAATAACTTGCCAAAAGATAGTTTGGTATGTCTGAAGAAATGATCCTAGATTATTAATAGTTTCATCTGAACTATTAGCAAAAATTAGAATATCATCAGTAAACACAAGATAAGGAATCAACATTTTCCTTCTAGAAGCAAATGATATAGTTTTGTTGGCAGAAAACGACTGATAAAGACCTCTAATTAAAAATTTCTCAGCCAGAATGGACAGATGGGGGATAGAGGATCCCCCCTGTCTTAATCACTTTTTGGTATTAAAGAAGTCATATGGTTTACCATTTACCAGAAGAGAGACATGAATAACACTAATTATATTATGAATTAAAATGACAAAGTCTTTAGAGAAACCAAAAGAATCAAATACTTTTATAAGAAATGAATAGGAAAGCATGTCAAATGCCTTTGACATGCCAACTTGGATCATGAGATTATTAGTTTTCCTTTTTTTATTTACGTCAAATATTATTTCTTTCGCCATAAGAATGTTATCTTGAATCGAAGACTTAGGGATAAATGCACCTTGAACTTGAGATATAACTTTAGGCAAATTCTTAATAGTCTGTTATTTAGTAGCTTTGACATTATTCTATTAAGAAACTACACAAACCTATAGGCCTAAAATCTTTCCAGTTAGTAGGAGTGTTAGATTTAGGTATTAAGCAAATACCTGTGGCCATGATCCCTTTAGGGATTTTCTTACCATTAATGAAGTCAATTAATGCAAGACAACGATCTTCTTTAATAATACTCCAACATGACTTATAAAATCAGGTATTTAATTCATCCATCCCCGAGGCACTTGTAGATTTTAGGTTAAAGATGATATCATAGATTTCATTTTCTGTAGGATTATCCATAAGTAAAACATTATCCTCATTAGTAATTATATTGCGGATATTCATAAAAATGTCATTTTGCATTAGAACTTCTTCATATTCTTTATTATCATAAGGAGATTCAGCAAGAATGCTTTTAAAATAGTTTACACCAGAATAGCCTATTAGGTCTTTGTCTGTAATCCAATTTTCTCCATCCTTAATACTTTTTATAGTAGATTTCCTCCTTTTCATATTTATATAGTTATGAAACATGTTTGTGTTCTTGTCTCCCTTATTCAGCCATGTAGTGTAACATTTTTGAAACCAGTAGGATTCTTCCATGTTTAGGGCTAAGAGAAGATCGTCATTTTCTTTAAATATAACACATTTAGATTCATTGTTGTTGAATTCAAAATAAATTTTTTCCATCATTAAAACACTATTTTCAAAAGCTTTAACTTTGTAAAAAACATTTCCAAACTGATATATGTTCCAATCTTTTAGTATTTTTTTCAATATGTTTTGTTTTTGCTAGAAAACAAATAAAGAGAAGCCCTTAAGTTCTTTATTCCAGTTTTCTCTAACTAAAGGTAGAAATTCAGAGCTGAGAGTCCACATATCTAGGAATTTAAAACTTTTGTGAAATTTAATCTTCTATTTACAAATAGTGATGCACAATGGGCTATGATCGGAACATGTTCTAGCCATGCGCATCACTTTAGTATTGTTAAATGTGTTAGACTAGACAGGGTTGATTAACACTCTATCTAGTCTTTTCCACTTGTTATTTTTATTCCATGTAAATTTTGTACCACAGTATCCAACATCTATAAGGTTACAGTCACTTATCATGTAATTGAAGTCATTTGCACAGTCCATTGAGTAAGTGATACACCATATATGCTCGTTTGAAGCAGATATAGCATTATAGTCCCCCATAAGAATCTATTCTGAGTCTTGAGTGTTGATAGATATTTCTCTAATAGAATTCAAAAGATCTAACCTGCAAGCTCTTTGGCACTTGGCATATATAACAGTTAATAGGAAAAAGAATTATCATTAGTGTTAGCAACTTCAATATGTATTAGTTGAGTCAAGTTAGACGTAATTCTGACATTGTATTCATTTTTCCGTAAAATCCATAGTTTATTAGAGATATTATTAGAGAAGCAGACCATATCAATCCTCATAGATGTATTTGTCACATTCTTCTCTTTAATAAGGGGTTCTTGAATAACCACCATATGTATATGCTCTTTTGATATGGTTGATCTGAATCTATTTATTGTTGACTTATTTTTTATTCCCCTAACATTCCAATTCAAGATCTTAATCATCTTGAATAGGATTTTCCTTCCTTGTTTGTCCCTGAAAATATCAGTGTTTTAACTGTTAGATCTTGACTTTTTTCTTACCTTTTGCAGATTTGAGCTTTTGAATCAGTATTTTGTGAAACTCTGTGTTACAGTCTTAGACTCTGTAGTTTGGAGTTGATGGTAAGCTTCCTCCATAATTTTTGTTTGGTGTAATAACCTCTGAACTCATGTTATCATATTCCTGGTTGAAGCCTTTTTCAATAGATAAAATGGCATCAATTATTTCTGTTTTTTAGGAGTGTTATCTTCATTAATCGTGTTGATTTTATCATTTTCCTTAGTGTAATTTAGGTTGTTTCCCTCCTTCAGCTTTCCTTTCTTGCTAATATGGTCTGCTGCCTTCATATTAGAATCAATAATTATAGACTTAAGAAGACTTCCTTTGTTAACTGTCAATGTAGCCTTGCATGAGCACTCATTTTCCAAATTCTTAGAAATATTTGAATCTTCCTTGTTTTGCTGAGTATTATAAGCAAGTCTTTTACAATTTTTCTCCTTGTGACCAATATGACAGTAGTTTAAACAATAAGCTGGAAGATATTTAAACTTAATTTGAATCCATCATCCATTAATTTCTTTGAATCCAACCCAGATTCTGTTTTGAATCTTTTGAGATAAGTCCATCTCAACCCATGCTAGACAAGAATTATAGTATGCTCTGTTCTTATATGTGATTTCTATTTTTGGGGGACTGCCAAGAGACTTATCTATAGTCAGAATAATTTGTTCATCAAACAAATATTCAGGGATCTTTTTTAGCCTTATCCATACATGATATATTGGACACTCAGATTTAACATTGAACTCAGGAGCCCATTTGATTAGCCTCATCACCAAGTCACCCAGGTACCAAACATTTCTCTGCTAAATTCTATAAAGATCTTCTTTTGACTCTAGCTCCAAAAGAAGATGTCTTGAGTCCCACACTGAGACATTGCATTCTTCTTATAATTTCAGGCTTTTAATGAAGTCATTAAAAATATTCTTCTTAGTAAAACCTTTGTTAAATTTTCCAATCAAAATGTATTGTTTTTTGTTCTTTAGGCGATCTTGCACTTCTTGATTGAACTGAAATGCTATGTGATCTTGTTTGTACATTATGGATTCATGGATAAATTCCTTTTCTTTCTTCTTGTTACTTACCAATTCAGCCAAAAATATTCCTTTATTAATTTGATTTTGATTCCAAACCTTTGTTGCTTCGTCTCCAACATGATTGGTTTTACAGAGCCTTTGGAGAGTTGGAAATTATTCATTTTCCATAGCATTCTCCAGCAATTTTTCCATGGAGAAACCTCAACAAAGAAGAACGCTTGCAGAACTAATGGGACCTTATAGAATAGGTCTTATAGATTTGATTCGTACAGTGTAGCCTTGTATAATCGAATATTGAATTAGGAATACTCAAAAGAATTGAGCTTTCAAATGAATTTTTTAGACATTGCTAGACATATTAATACAACATTTCTAGATACACTAATACCACATTCTAGACACACTAGTATAACATTGTTGGACATGCAAATAAAACATTGTTAGATATGGGAATTGTTACTGCGATTGTAATTCAAATATCATATTTCTAGATACATTGATATGAGTTTGATAGATACACTAATCTCACTTTTTACATTGCGAGTGTGTTTAATAACTGCCTTTACAATTGCTTCCTGGAACTACTGACTCTCTAATCCTTAGTGATACTGTAAATAAAGGCATTGCTACTGTAAACATCCATTGAACACCAAAAAAAAACTAACAACATAATTATAAAATAGATTAAAACATTAGATAGTGTCTTTACAACTTCCAAGTACAATAACCCTCCCAAAAAATAGAATATATCAGAGAGTTGGTCCATTTTTGCCAATAAAACAAAAAAAAACATACTAAATAAAAAAACATGCTACATGAACTCCACTAACATCAGTCTGAATCTTCATATTCCTCATCATCGTCTTCCTTATATGGTTGGATCTGTAATGATTCAATATCTACCTTTGTCTTGTCAACTAATAAGTTAACCAATAGGATAAATAACCTTTGTTTAATTACTGACGGATATAGGTAACAGTCATTTTGTCCTCATTTAATGTACTCGTCTGCCAATAAATCTATCTAGCATTGCATTAATATAGTTGTCGCGATTTACCAAAAATATGGTCCAGGAAAAATGATATTGCTAGATACGACGTTATGAAATTGCTAGATACGAGTTATATACCATTGCTAGATTCGAGTTATATGACATTGCTAGACACGTTCTTACGACATTGCTAGATATTCAATTATGACAGTGCTACATACATAAAAAATACATTGCTGGATACACGTAATCTGACATTGCTATATGCTTTAAAAATAAAAATAATGAATTATTGTCCCAACACTAACGTCTAAAAAAGATCCATACAAACAACATTCAATTTAAAATGAATTACACAATTATACGGTTGTCCCAAATAAAACTATTTCAAAATCAAATATAACTACCATCTTATGTTCGTGTTTGAATCGTTAAGAAAATGCTTAATATTTCGGCTCTCCTTTTAGCGGGAATATCCTCGTTCCTTAAGTCGAACGATGTTTTGAGAAACGTATAGAAAGGGGTGTCCCGAGCAACTTCTATGTGTTCTGCTGTTATTATATTTCGTCTTAGAAGATTGATTATACTGACTAAGCCCGACCTATAGAATACCCCCGTCGCAGTCATGTTTGTCTGCACATATCGCAATTTATAGTCACTTTAATAATACTCCTTGTATCACAATCATAACCTACATCACAATCACCCACATAAAATAGGAAAAACTTGCCACATTTCTAGACATTTCAAACCAAGCAGTTATTGGGTTTCACTAAAAAAACTAAAGAATCAACTAACTTATACACATTGCTAAATATATGAAAATGTATTGCCACACATTGCTAGACATATTGCAGACATTGCTAGACACATTGCAGGCATTACTAGACGTATTGCATGTTAGTGTGCACATATTCCAAACATTGTTAGGCATTACCACAATTTTTGCAGACCCTGCTAGACATGAACAACATTGCATGCTTTGCTAGACATATTATGCAAAAACTTCATGAAATTGACACATTGCTAGGTAAGGCAACAAATTATGGCCATGTTAGGATTCATGTCAAACGATCAATGCGCGGTTCTGCTCCGTCGGCCTGTTCCGATGTCAACACTTACACCAACATAACACCTACATTCTCACACACACACATCTTCACCCCTTAACTATATCAACCTCAAACATATGAAATTTAAAAAAAAATGATGTCATACATATATCCTTAACTCAACAATATACAACTGCCAAAATCAACAAAACCTGAACTAGAGAGACTATTTATGTCCATTACGTGTTTCAGAAACCAAATTCACAGTCAAACATGAGTAATCGATGTCCAACATGACTATTCGACGTTAAAGTGTTTCGTCCGACAAAAAGAACAACCGACGATGGTTACTAACCTGAGTTACGAAATGGCGTCCAAAAAGTTGTCGGAATGTGGTTGTTGCCGACAACGACATTTGATCACCGACGATCGGAGAAGGGAACTGATATCTTCGCTTGAAAATGTTAGTTTACGTTTGTGTTGAGGGTGTGTTTTTGTTTTTTCTTTTGGGTCTTGTGTTTCTCTCTTCAAAATTATAAAAGTGAAATTGGAGGGAATGGTAACCCAAAAGTCAGCCTCATGAGACAAAAAAGTGGTTTCAACAAAATTGGTCCCTTTTATATCATAGAGGTATTCTTGTCCAAATTGTTATTCTAAGTACTTTATAAAACTAGACTCAAATTGGATACCATTTTGGTATTACATACTTGAATAAATATTTATGGGTACTTTTCTCTAGTTTTAATTTTACCTAGATTAAAAATAGTAGTATTACTAATTATTAATTTTATTAAACAATTTATTTATATAATAAATTTTAACTTTAATAATTAATATATCGATACCTAGTAGGGATGGCAATGAGCCGGGTTCGGACCGGCTTCGGGCCGATCCGCTTAGGCCCGTTCTTTTTTACTCGAACCCAAACCCAGTCCGACAAGCCGGTCCGAACCCGCTTAGGCCCGTTCTTTTTTACTCGAACCCAAACCCAGTCCGACCCGCAACGGGTTTAATATTTTCAAACCCGACCCCATCCCGTTTATGTCCGCGGGTCAGCCCGACCCAGCCCGCAAACATTGTTTTTACTATTCGGGTTGACCAAACTTGTCTCACTGCTCAAATTTGACTTTATTTTTAATTTGAAACAAAAGTTTAAGAGATAAATTACGTACCTAAAACACAATAGCAGAGGAGAAAACCATCTAAAGAACTTGGAAAGTTAGAAATTAGAATTTGGAGTATATATATATATATATATATAAAGATTTGAAAAAAATATATTTATAATTTATGGAATTAGTTTATCGAAAAAAATATAATTAATAAATATATTATTGACTATAAAAGTAAAATAATAATTACTATTGTTATACATATAATTGTCAGTCCTCTAAGTAATTAGTAAGTATATTTATTTTCGTTATATTTTACAAATTTACAATTATTTTTAATAGATTTTTTATTTTTTTATATTAGTTTATATTTGCGTACCGGGTCGGGTTGGACAAATTAAAAATCCATACCCGACCTGACCCACGTACAGGTCACAATTTGTATATCCGTACCCGCCCCGTTAAATATTCGGGCTGGACAAAGCCCGACCGGATTAGACCGGATCGGACCGGTTTGGGCCGGTTCGGACCAACATTGCCACTCCTAATACCTAGTTAAATTATTTACTAATATATTTTTATAAAACTATTATTAATAAATTCAAAACTAACCAATGAAAATAAAAATAAACTGAAAACAATAAAATAAAAATTAAGAATTAAATGAGAAGTAGATAAAAAATGTAAGAAAAAAAAACCAATACATTAAAAATTATAAAAAATTTCATATAATATTTTGAATAAAAAAATAATCAGGTTTTAGCTGATAAATAAAAAAAAAGATTTTTTTCTAAAAATATATAAGGGAAATTGTACTTAAAGTACCCACTCAACTATTCAATTGTCACTTACCACCCAAGGTTTGATCAATTGTTACTTAATACCCATCTCAACTACCTTATTGTCACTAACAACCTAACTTTATTTTAATACCCTAACTACCCTTAACCCACTATATAAGCGTTATTTTCTGTTTTCTTTCTATTTTTTCTTGCTTTTTGAAGATTTGAATTTGTTAGCCGCTCTAACCACCTAACCCTACCAACCACCACGAGCTGGGTTTAAATCACATTTTCCGGTGATCGGAAGCTGCTAAAGGTTTGTTTCTTTATGTAAGTTGTTGTGTTAGACCTGTCTAACCTCTGTTTTATACGTACAGGAGTTCATCACGACTTTTTGGAATCTTGTAGCTTACAAGTGATCGTGTTGCAAGCTTTTTAGGTAATTACCTACCGATTTCGAAGTTTTTTATTCGTTTTCTCTGTTGGAATAGGTTATAGTCTACTGTTTTTAGATGCCATTGACTGATTTCGAGCTTTTCTCTGTTTTTTTTGGTTATAGTGATCTGTTTCGTTAATATTGTTCGCTATATAGTTACGTCTTTGTTTTCTGATGTTATATTCTAATTTGGTAGTGCTTTAGGTTGTGGGTAATGTGTAGATTACGAGTTTTTAGGTCAGTTAGAGTATTTCGAAACAGATATTAGGACCGGTGTTACATAGAAATATCAGGCCAGGCTGCGAATAGGTATATGCAGATATACACAAATATCAAGCCAGGCTGCGAATTGTTATATATATGTACACATTTCGCAGGGTATGATGCGAATTGTTTGATCAGTTAGAGTATTGTATTTCGGAAAAGATATTAGGACCGGTGTTACATAGAAATATCAGGACAGGCTGCGAATTGTCATATATATGTAAACATTTCGCATGTTATGATGCGAATTGTTTGATAATGCAATAAATATCAGGACCGGATGCGAATTGCTAGTTCTAGGTAAACACAATTCGCACCTTGGGGTGCGAATTGTTTGATGCAGTAGTAAATATTTTTGCACCTAGTTTTTGAGGCTAATAACAAATAACTTGTATTGTCCAGGTTAAGAGATGTCTAAATCACGAGTTTGTATTTTTAAATATGGTCACCAAACTTCAATTGTGCCTTTCACGGAGTTTGAAACCTTCGAAAGTATCCAAGCTTATGTAGAGAACAAGTGGGAGGAGCTTGCCACAGGTGAGTACCTAATTACTTACTCTTGCGGAGATCAAAATAATTGTTTCTTTAATAACCAGAGTGATTTTGTTGGGTTGGTGTTATATCTTGATTTGGAGCGTTTAAAACGGGTTAGTTTTCTCATAGAACAACACGTCTTCGATAAGGGGTCTGGTAATAAAAGTTCTGTTGATAAGAGCTCTGGTGGTAAGGATTCTGGTGGTAAGCGTAAAGAGCGTAGCTTGGTTTTGGTAGAACCATTTTTTGATCAATTAGTTAGCGGGGAGAGTAGTAACGGCTTAGTTAATTCTGATCAGAGGAAAAAACAACTTGCTACTGCTGGTTGGGCTGATGCTATTACAGGGGTGGGTCAAGCTTTTGAAGAAGGTGCTGCCGGTCTGAGGTTATCCTTGTGCAAGTTTGCATTAGAGCATGGTTTTTCTTTCAAATACCTGCACAACACAACAAATAAGATCACTGCTTATTGTGAAAATAAGCTCACAAGCGGGTGCAAATGGAGGGTTTATGCATCTATTGACTCAAGCACCGGCCTTATGACGATAAAGAAGTATTTCCCGAACCATACTTGCAGTCCTGTTTTCTCCCAAAAGCATAAGCATAAGCGGCACAGGCATTTGACATCAGATTTGATTGCAGAGGAAATTCAGGATTCTCTCCGGACCTGCCATTCGTTGACAGCCAAAACCATACAATCAACTGTCAAACAAGATTATGGTCTTGATATCTCTTATCGTTTGTCATGGAATGCTTTAGAGAAGGCTAGGAGGGGAGTTTTTGGAGATAGTTCAAGCTCTTTTAGTTTACTAAGCGGATACTTCAAACGCTTGAAGAGCCGGGATATTACTTCAGACTGCCAGTTGGAGTTGTCAGCTGGAAACCGATTCAAGCGCTGTTTTGTAGCATTCGGTTCGTCCCTTAGTGGTTTTCATTCATGCCGTCCAATGTTGTTTGTCGATGGAACCCACTTATATGGCAAGTACAAGGGTACATTGCTCACTGCTGTAGCAAAGGACGGAAACAACGGTTAGTTACATTTATCTAAATAATGAACGATGTTTTTGTGTGAAAATGCTGATGTAATTCGCAGCATGTGTTGCGAATTAAGCAGGGTTGGTTGCGAATTAAGCAGGGTTGTGATCCTCACATTTCGCAGTTGAGGCTGCGAATTATGTATTATGCTGTATAAATTGTACTTACATCGCAGCTTGAGTTAGGTTTTATTTGAAGTTTCCACAAGCTGCGAATTCACATAACAAGATGCGAACTGTTTGCATGATCAACTAAAATGTTACACACATTTCGCACGACAAGCTGCGAAATGTGTGTGACATCATGCGAATTGTTTGCAAGTTTTAAACGTTTGCGGACTGTTGTAGTGTTTAATTGATCTGCCTTTTTCCAGGACTATTCCCTGTTGCTGTTGCTGTAGTTAGCATTGAAGATTGGGACAATTGGATGTGGTTTTTGGGGTGTTTGAAACCACATTTGCTGGATCGCCAGATCACATTTATTTCAGACCGTCATTCTGGTATTGTTAATGCTGTTTCTGTGCTGTATCCCAACTGCTATCATGCGTACTGTTATTTCCATCTTGTGCAGAATTTGAGAGCCAAACTGGAACATACTAACAGGGAGTATAAAAAAAAGATGTTGAGTTTCTTCCACGGTCTTGCTTTTGCTCCCAGTCAAGAGCTTTTTAAAGAGATACTAACAGCTTTTTTATGTGAAGGTGGTCAGAGAATGAGTGATTTTCTTGCAAATTTACCCCCTGAAAAGTATGCGCAGGCTTACGTAAAAGGGAAGCGATACGGCTCTATGGCTTCTACCGCAGCTGAATCGTTTAACAATCAGATCAAAAAATATTGTGGCTTACCAATTGTTGAGTTTATTGATTGCATTAGAGTCTTGCTTATGACTCAGGTTTCACGGAGATACGAAGAAGGTCTCAGCTGGAGTACTAATTTGGTTCCCGAGTACGAGAAGAAGCTAAAGCAGAATGTTGACATGTGCCGAAGTTGGGTGGTACGTAAGTCCTCTTCCGCCGTGTTCGAAGTCTCTTCGACTCCTGTGGCTGTTGTTAATCTGTTGGATTTCAAATGTTCATGCGGATCATGGCAACAAGAGTGTTTTCCATGTGCTCACGGTCTAGCGGCATTACAATACACTGACCAAGATCCATTGACTGTAATAGAACCCTTCTTTACGGTTAAAAATTACAGGGAAAGTTACTCTTTCAGCATACCAGCTCTAACTGATTTCGGCGAAGGGTCCACCGCTAACGATCCTTCTTTTGTTGAAGTTCTGCCTCCGAACGTTAAGAGACGCTCCGGAAGGCCTAAGAAAAAGCGAATCCCTTCTAGAGGAGAAATCTCAACCAAGAAGTTAAGGTGTGGCCGATGTTTGAAATCAGGCCATAACCGGAGGACTTGTGATGTTCCAGTTTAAGGACATTTATTTTTTTTGAATAGTTATTGTTCTGTACAGCAAACTAGACATTTGTACATTCGAATTACATGCGAATTATGTGTAACTGTGTGAAAGTTTAACAGGATGCGAATCATATGTAAAACCAGATCAAACATGTTAATACCCTTACGTTTCGCATGTTAGGATGCGAAATAGGGCTATATTTGTGATGCGAATGGAGTTCAGTTAAGGTTGTCCTGATATTTGTCATATGTAAGCTGCGAATTGTTATTTAACAGGATGCGAAATTTTAACAGGCTGCGAATCGTTGGTAAATCAGATGCGAAATAGGACTATGTACAATTATGTTAAATTTTAACAGGATGCGAATCGTTGGTAAATCAGATGAACCATTTAGCATATATTACGTTTCGCATGGTAGGCTGCGAATTAGGAACAAAATTGTGATGCGAATGGAGTTCAGTTAGGAGTCCTGATATTTGTCATGTGATAAGCTGCGAATTGTTGTTTAATAAAATACCAGGATATTCAGCAATGTTGTTTCGCATGGTAGGCTGCGAATTAGGAACAAAATTGTGATGCGAATGGAGTTCAGTTAGGAGTCCTGATATTTGTCATGTGATAAGCTGCGAATTGTTGTTTACTAAAATACAAGGATATTTCAGAAATGTTGAAAATGAGTAACATTCAGTAATATTGGAAATGATGTACAAAATATATTTGGATTACAAAATGGAGGATTACAAAATATATCCAGAAACTAACAACTGTTTACACACATCACTACAAGCAACTCTAGCAGTTGGTAGATGGTTAGTTGCATTTCGGTATACCAAAAAACTAAAACCAACTCTAGCAGTTGGTAGATGATTCATCACCAACTGTTTCCTCTTTATCCTTTTTGTGCTGATCATCTTTGTCTTTCTTCTCTTTCTCTTTCTCTTTCTCTTTCTCATGTTCTTCTTTATCCTCAGCTTCAACATCTTTCGCATGTTCTTCTTTATCCTCAGCTTCAACATCAACGTCCATCATGCTTAAAAATTTTGTCCTCGATGGACCAGCTTCGTATTCCCTCTTCCTTTTGTTGTTTTTAACCTCTGCCGGCTGAGGTTGCACCATTTCTGGCTGAGGTGCAGCAGGAACCTGTTCTGGCTGAGGTTCAGCAGCAAGCTGTGGAACAACTTCCAATGGTTGTGAGTCAGCTGAGTAGTAGTCATCATATATGTCTAACCCAAAAACAGATACTGGGCTGTTTGGTGGTGCTGCTGGCATGATCAAGTCATCACTCCAGTTCACGGTTAAGGATGACCAGGAGTCACCCAGAGAACCGATTGAACCAGAATTTGAGACTGAGGTGGTGTTTGTGGTTGTGGTTGTGGTGGTGGAAAAAGACATGACTTTTTGAATTCTAAGAGAAGAGGGAAAGGAGTTTGTTAAAAAATAGCCTCTGGTGCAAAATGTGTAGTTTGTTTTAAAATAGCCTCTGGTTTACTAGTGTTATTTATAGGGAAAGGAGGTAATCATTACATAGCCTCCATGTCCAATCAGAAATTAATGGGAAAGCTTGTTCTGTACGTGATTAGATAGTTTTTTGTGTGCTCAATGGAGAAAACGTTTACCAAGGCATACGCCATAGCCTGTTCGTATTCTTGATTTTTATATTTTGAATTTTTTATTTATGCACCAGGCTGCGATTTGGGTGTGTAGTGATAATTATCTATCCGGATAGGCTGCGAACTATTTGATATAAGTTAGGCTGCGAACAGTGTGGTTTGTACCATTATATATCAGGTTATGCTGCGAACTGTTCATACATACCAGGATCATAATCAACCATTATATATCAGGTTATGATGCGAAATATAAGATACGGATTCAAAACTAAATATAAGATAAGGAATATTCAAAACTAAACATTAGATATCAGGATATGATGCGAAACATAAGGATGAGGAATATGAACAAAAAAACTAATCAGCCATATGTACAATCAGCTGTTGTAAAAACTAAATTTACAACAGCTGTATGTGATACACGAATCAGCCATATGTACAATCAGCCATATGAACAAAAAAACTAAATTTACAAAACAAGTAACAAATTTATTTGTAATACACGAATCAGCCATATGTGACGGTGTCTTTGTCATTTAAAAAGAAATGGAACATTTCTCTTCTGAAGGCAGTTACCATATCTGCATCGTATTTTTTCTGCACTCTTCCATGCTGAATAATATCCCTTGCATATTGGCAGACGAAGACACCACAGTCCAGGGTGCCTCGCTTTTGTTGTGGGAATCCTCTTTCCATCTTCACCTTCCACCCTGTATTATCTTTGGGTAGGAATTCTCTATCCAACAAATATTTGATCTGTGTATAGTAATTAATGTTAGGAATATTCACAAAAACAAAAACAAAAAAAGTTGGTGACATACAATTCGCATCATCAGGCTGCGAATTATATGACAATGAATCCAACACAATTCGCAGCTTATGCTGCGAATTATATGACAGACAATCCAACATAGAGGTTGCGAATTGTGTTGTGGACAGGCTGCGAATTGAGTTATAAACAGGCTGCGAATTGGGTTATAGACAGGCTGCGAAAACAACTGTTTTGCTCACAATTCGCAGCATACCAGAACACAGTTCGCAGCTTGTATACTTAAATTTAATGGTTTGGAATATTTTACCAGTCTTGCAGGTGTCCTTGTGGTCTGGTCTGTGCCATGAAGCCTAGGCAGAAGCGAATTGTAGTTTGAAATTGTCCTGCCGTCGATATCGATGACGAGCAACGTCCAGTGGTTTGCATTGTCCTTTTGCTCGGTGCACAGTGGAACAAAGACGATGTTGGCATCTTTGCGCGCCTTTCTAAAAGCCATGTCCACAAGATTTTCTACTGGCCAGCCTTCTTTCAATTGATGCTGCATCCAAGCAAAAGTATATTAAAATAAGAATATTTTCTGAACTTTTGTTCAATTTACCTGTCCTAAACTTACCGTAGCCATGCCCGAAATCAGTACGGCGTCGTGATACTCTCCTTTAGCATCGTAGCATGGGACTTTGTAGTCTGCTTCTTCAAGCATCTTTCGAATCCAAGCATCGATAACCTAACATTGAAACATTATGTTAAATATAGAATACATATTTGAAACATTGAAAATAGAATTGGTTGACAATTGGATACCTTTACGTCCAGCTCCAGTTCTAAAGGTAGTGCCATGACATCACTCGCTTGCACCCTGATTCCGTATGTAAACTTGGACTCTGGTAACTGCCATACCACTGGATCAGGTGTGTCGCTCTCGTAGGCTTGAACCAACTGTATTTTGTGGTATTCTGCCACATCGATAAGGTCAGTTACTTTTGTTTTCTTTGGCCAGTCGCTGTATTCTACTACCGGCGGTTCCCGCATTGTTATTATGAACTCTTCTTCTTCCTCTGCCACTTGAGGCTGCGTTTGTGTCAGTAGCGTAAAACTTGGCTCCTCTATCTCATTAACCTTCTCGAGCTTAGTATGAAACAAAAAGTAGAGGGCGTCAGTGATTATAAGTGCAACGACTCCAAACAGTTCGCAGCTTAGGCTGCGAAATGTAAGGTAGCAGTTAAATAAATTTATAAGTATCTATCAGGGTAGGATGCGAACTATTCGAGGTTCCCCCGAACAGTTCGCATCCTACCCTGATATTTATTTGTAATGCTCCAGTAAGCATTTGCCACAAGTCACGTGTTATTATGCGAAAGCATTATAAGTAGGCCTTACCGCACGGTCAGCGACAACCACTGCCGTTGACTTGTTCGGCATAGAGGCTGGATCGTGTCGGCAGAAATGATTAATGTCATCCTCCGACATGTTCTCCAGAGACCGTTGTATTATAGAATCGTAATATACATTATCAATTTCATTTAAAAATGTCTGTGAAACTTGAGTACTAATACCATCAACAAAAGCATCATGTAAACCTACTGTGTTATCGTGGGACTCTGGAGCTGCGAGTTGATTTGTTACCGGGTCTACAGTTTGACGTTGGCTAAGCAATTCTGTCTTTGCTGACAGCACCGTTGGTCTTTGAAGTTCCACCGAAGAAGTGGTTGTGTCTTCTAAGCATGGTCCTTCTTGGGTGAGTAGTTCTGTCTTCTCACCGGGATGGACAGGTTCTGACTCTTGAGGTGCTACCTCTTGAGTTAGCCTTTCTCTCTTCGCCAAGGCTATCTGTTGCTGCTGCTGTTGTTCTTCTTGTCCTTGTTGTTGCTCTTGTTGCCGGTCCTCATGTTGAACCTGTGGCGTCTGGTGTTCTTCGAGTTGTTGTTCTTCTTGTTGTTGCTGGGGGTGTTCTTCTTTTTGTTGCTCTTCGTGTTGTTGTTGTTGTTCTTCTTCTTCCTGTTGTGGTTGGGGGTGTTGTTGTTGTTCTTCTTCTTGTTCTGTTTGCTCTTGTTGTTCTCCTTGTGGTTGGGGGTGTTCTTCTTGTTCCTGTTCTCCTTGTTGTTGGGGGTGTTGTGGTTGAGGGTGCTGTTGTTCCTGTTCTCCTTGTTGTTGGGGGTGTTGTTGTTGTCTTTCGGTCTCCTATTTCATAAAAAAACATACGTTAATCATCGTGTAATCATATTTCGCATCCTGACCTGATATCTATGTTATACATTCACTCCGTTATTACCTATTTCGCATTCTGATCTGATATATATGTTATATAGTCCTCCAGTTTATTACATAGTTCGCATCCTGACCTGATATCTATGTTATAAATTCTCCCAGTTTAGTACATATTTCGCATCCTGACCTGATATCTATGTTATAAATTCCCACAGTTTAGTACATATTTCGCATCCTGACCTGATATATACGTGTAATAACCAGACCACCAGTTTATTGCATAATTCGCATCTTAAGCACAATAGTCCTCATATTTGTTTAATAACATCATATCATCTACTTACATTGTGTACCTTATCTGTCTGTGTCTCCATGATGGGTGAATTGTGGACATCATCATCCCTTTCTTCCGGCAGTACTCCATCAGCATGGTGCTGATCAGCATTAGACACGGATGCTTGCTGATCAGTGGATTTTTGTCCCTCTGGAAGTGCTGCTGGTACCTGCTTAATTGGGCTTTCAGTACGGCAGATTGGCAGAGAGATAGCATTGTGGAGTTGTTGTGCTTCGAGTTCCGCTATCTTGCGTTTCAATTCTTCCAGCTGCAAAAATGATAGCAAACTTTTTATAAACAGTTTAAGTGCTGATTGTAGTGATTATTTAAGGTTCAAGTCATACTTACTTCTCTGGCCTGTTTTTCTATTTTTCGCTCGTACTTGTTCTTGTCGGCATACGTCTTCATACGCTTTGATTGAGCAGCAATATCGGGATTAGGGTCTCTGCGTTTGAATAAATAATCACCGATCGTTTCACTCATATTGGTTGTGTCGGTGTCGGAGGGCTCTTGCCTGGATTTGCCTTTGGGTTGTGGTGGAATTGTTTTCTTGGGGAGTCTTTTTGGTGGAATCGATGGCTCGGGTGGTGTTGGGTGTTCGAGTGTGGGAGACATCACCTTATTTATTACATTCTGTGATGCTCGTCTCCTTTTTTTTGGTTTTGATGCTGTGCTTTTCGACCTCTTCCTATGTCTTTCTTCCGGTGAAGGTGGTACCGTTACTTCTGCATCTTCACCATCTTCATCATCTTCTCTTTCTCCGAAAGCTTCAATTTCAGCCTCGGTAAGCTGTAATGGACCTTCTAAAACCTACCAACAGATGCACATGTAAGTAAACAAATTGTTTCTTACAAGCAGTTCGCATCATATGATGCGAACGGTGTGGTTTTAAATCATATTTCGCATGTTAAGCTGCGAAATGGTTATGGGACAGTATGCTGCGAACTAAGTATTAAACATATGATTATGGGACAGTATGATGCGAACTAAGTATTAAACATATGATGCGAAATGTGTTGAACATAGAAGTTGCGAAGTAAAATTCATATCAGGCTGCGAACTGTTTGAGATATTTTTATAAACAGTTCGCATCATATGCTGCGAACTGTATGCACCCCAAGTTCAATACATATATAAAGCTTATACCTCGTCATTATCCAGCAAGGGTGTTTTAATAAGATAGTTCATGGTTGATGCGTGGCACTCTAACCCCAACCATTTGAAGAACCTTGGTAGCGAGGTTGGCTTCGCTACCTCGTCGCCGATTGTTGTGTGCTCCATGATGAAGGGCTGCATGGGGACAAGTTTTATCAACACGATGCTATGTACATAAATAATTGTTATATTGAATAGATCAAACTTACAACTACAAGGGCGACGCAGCCGACGATTTTATCGGCTCTTTCTACTGCTAAACAACTCCTGATAGACTGTCGAAGCTTGAACAGAATCGATCCAGCCCAGTCGTAATTGTTTATTCTGTTGAGGTCTTCAACGTAATAAACCGTGCTCCAGCCCAAGATATCTCCAGATACGGAGTAGAATAGCGTGGAGCACAAAAACAGTATCAACAGCCTCGCCACGTCTTCCAATTCATGTTCCCCTCCTTCGGTTATGGCCTTCTCTATACCCTCCTGTAAAACCAATGACAACATTCTATGTTAGAAATGTACAGAATCTTGCTTTATAAAGATGAAGTCCATTTTAGACGTACCTTTATGATGGCATTTGTTATTGTTTTGGTATTACTAGCTGATGCTTTCCTGCCAGTTTTTGACATGAAGTATTTCTTCATCATCCTTGATTCGTCCTCCTCGCCGTCTGCATACTTGTTGTGAAAAGCGCCGGTTTTTGTTAACTCCATTTTCTCGGTGCCATGCCTCAGCCCGAATATGATCTTGATATCGTTTGTAGTTAGCTTTACATACTTGTTGCCAATCCTAAAGGCGTCTCGTTCTAGAGAGAATTTTTCGAGGATATACTGAATGATTGAGTAGAATTTCTTCTTTGGCAGCTCTGCCTCATTACGGATTTCGAAAGCCGTTTTCAGCAGTGTGTAGAAGGGGGTGTTTCTTGCAGCTTCAATGTGCGCCCTTGTAATACGCATGTCTTTCAGTAGCTTCAGAAGGCTCACCAACCCTGATCTGTAGTAGCTAGGTTTTGTTGTCATACTTTCTGCACAAACACAATCAGTTGGAGTGTCACAAATAATTCGCATCACAAGCTGCGAAATGCATACATATAAATACTGGCTTAACAGACAAGCTGCGAAATAAGTTATGCCAGATGCGACTTATGTATATCAAGCTGCGAAATAAGTTATGCCAGATGCGACTTATGTATATCAAGCTGCGAACTGTTTGTAAACAAGTATAACAATACAATCGAGCTGCGAATTGCTTGCATTGTGGGTGATCAGGATGCGAACTGTTACATTTTTTCCATGCACGTTGCAGGGATCTGGGAATTATGCACCAAACACCAAAATCAACAATGAACTACCTAATGCAG
The DNA here is from genome assembly GCA_036936605.1 of Limnanthes douglasii subsp. nivea. Taxonomy (NCBI): domain Eukaryota; kingdom Viridiplantae; phylum Streptophyta; class Magnoliopsida; order Brassicales; family Limnanthaceae; genus Limnanthes; species Limnanthes douglasii. The sequence continues at coordinate 342,078,144 of JAUPFV010000001.1, forward strand.
ATCTAACATACATAATATTTCTCAGTAGAGTATCAGTGACTCATGCAACTAAAATTCTACCCTGGCTTCGACTATAAACCCATAAACTGAGCAACTATCGTCAGTAGATACTTCATTCTACTACGAAAAGCAATGCTATCGTGGAGTTGTTGAAAACAGTGGTTCAGATTCAAAAAAAACGCAAAAAAAGGTACGCTTTCCACCATAATGCATACCTGTTAAATTTCACCGGCCGGAGAACGAGATAGAAGTTTTCAGAGACGACTTCACGACAACTTTGTCGAATGAGATTTGAAGGTGTTAGTGACTGTCTGAGTAAAAGAGGCTCACCGGTGCGATAGTGACGAAGGTGCGAACGGTGAGAAGCTGTAGGGTTTCTGGGTTTGAGAGAGAGAGAGTATCAAGAAGTCGAACGGTTTGTTTTCTGGTGGTTTCTAAAATTAGAATTTTGCGTTTGTTTAGGGTGATAGGAGGGTCGAAAAAGTGGGATGGAATTGAAAAATGGGTATATATAGTGGAAGGGTATTTTTGTCCAATTTATTAGTCTGGGTATTAAGTAACACTATGTTAAAAGCGGGTGCCGCCGGGTAATAAGATAGTTGAGTGGGTATTTTCAGGTACTTTTCTCAATATATAAAGACGAAATTATATAAATAAAATATAATTTGGTCTTAAAATCTTAATCACTGCTAAACCTTCCTAATAAAACCTGTAAAATTAAAATATAATATAAATTTGTGCAAGTACTGGACAGACATATACGAGTAGCCAAACATCCAAAACCAACACGTCTTAAAACCCTATACTGAACAAAATCCCTTCTTTTAAAACCCTAAAGCAGCCGTAGCCAGAACCAGTAAACACAAATTAAACAGAAATCTCTCTATCTCTCTCGCATAGAGTAAACATGGCGAAATCAATGAGATCGAAGAAACTGAAGAGGCTAAGAGCCATAAGAAGAGAGATGGTAGCACCAATCTACGATAAGAAAGACGAAGCTAAATTTGCTGCCCAAGAAGCTGCGCTTGCCGCCCCTAAGTTACCGGTTCGAGAGAAACCTAGTTCATCTACCTCAATGGAGTTAATCACCAATACACCCACAACCACATCTAACACTACAATGGGTAATTAATGTTTTTATTAATTTTCATATAGCTTCGGTCTATTTGTGAATTCGACTTGTTCATATATCAATTATTGTTGGTATAAGTTCTAATTTTTGTATCGTTAGCTTTGTGGTATTCTTGTTCATACTATTCTCGTTTTATTTTGCTATTTTATGTGTTAAAATATCCAATTTATTGTATCCCAGGTTGGGAAGACATGATATCAGATGTTAGAAAGTGAGTAGTGTTAGGGTTCCTAGGCATCTAAATTCAAACCTATTAGATAGTACTCAAGGTGTGATTTATGACTGGGGTTTGTCTCGTGTTTCTTGTTTTGGAAGTTGTTTTTATTCTCAAGATTAGACTAATTATGAGGTTAGATTGTTTGTCTTGTTTAGAATTAGTACCTTTTTCGCAAGTTTATGTTACTAGTTAGTGTAGATTGTATGCTTAATCTTCCTATGGCTAGGGTTTATGTTGTATTTTGAGCTTTCTTGACCTAGATTGTCATGTCTTTTTCTTCCCATAGCTTTTGGAGTGAAGAATCTTTCACAGAATATCAAGCTTTCGGTTTTGAAATAAGATAGTAGGTTACAAAGCAATGTTATTTTTACTAGTAGCCTGAGGATATAATTCTCATCATCAAACTTACACATCAAGTTTTCGGTTTTGAACAAGTGATTTTGAACAACTGAGTCGGCCTTAAGTTGTTCTTATGCTCCAAATTACACATCAAGTTTCCGGTTTTGAACAAGTGATTTTGAACAACTGAGTCGGCAAGTTGTTTTTATGCTACAAATTTGTCATGTTAGCAACTTCTCACCAAACTTACACATTTATATGTTTCAGGATCACAGCTTCATTTAGTTTTTTTAAATAATTTTTTTTGAAAAGGTTGCTATTTTCTATTTGGGTTTAGCATTGTTGCTTAACTTATTTGTTGAGCAAGTTCTATGATGCTGAAACATTCATTTTCAGCATGAAATATAATTATATTTTGCTTCAATTGTTATTAACTTGTATATGGTTGGTTTGTAGATGTGGATATAAGTAACACCAATGAATCATTGAAAGCTGTTGGTGGAGTAGGGAAGAAGTCCAAAAGGAATTTCAAGGTAGGGAAAAGGAAGAGGGGTTCAAAGGTCAACATTAGGAGAAAGAAGAATATTTAAGCTCTTAATCTTGTTAAGAGGCTTTGCATCAATTTTGGACTTTAATGTTTTAATCTGTAATATGTTAAAACACTAGCATGCGTGATACATTTGCTTACTCTTTAGCTTATATTGATCAAAATGTAAGCACTTTAATGAAGTAATGTAATTTGTTAGTCGCTAAAGATTCTTTTAGTGTTGGTTAAAGCTGTTCATATAGTTCTCTTCTCTTTGTGTCTTTAGTTCCAAACAAAGATCCTGCTTTTTATTGATTTAGGCCAGTAATAACTTGGCGCTCATTCAGTTTTATTTAGAGCCTACAACATGATACAAATACAAAAGTGAAAACAATTGTTCCTCAAATCTCCTGTTCTGCTGGCCGTCTTGGGCATTTGGTAGTAAGAGGAGCTCCACATAGCAAGGGGTTACCTTCATAAATTGATGAATCATTGAATTTTGATAGCATAGGAATTCTCCCTGACAAAGCATTGTAAGACAAATTCAAACTGGATAACAGAGGCAAAGCAGCCAGATTCTGTGGAATCGGACCTGACAGATGGTTGTGTGACAAATCAAGTCTCTCCATCATCTGCAAACTCTTAATCTTCTCGGAAATGCTTTTGGTGAGAAGATTTCTAGATAGGTTCAATATACGCAGAATAGACAGACTATAGACCTGATCAGGAATTCCTCCTGTTAACTTATTCCCTGAAAGATCAATGCTATTAACACTTACCTTGAAGCTGCTATATTCAGGATCCCTTCCTCTTGTCACAATAAACAGTAAATTTTCAAACACCTCGCTGCTTCTACCCGAAGCAAAGGCTGTCAGATTACCAATGCACGAAGGAATAGACCCTGCGAATTTGTTTCCCGAAAGATCCAATATGTGCAGATTCGGAAGATTGCATAGTTGCTCAGGAAACTTTCCACTAAACAAGTTTGATCGCAGACGAAGCATGAACAGAGAAGAAAATGCCTTGACCCATGAGGGAAGACTTCCTGTCAATTTATTCCCTCCGAGGTCAATGCTGGTTAGCCCCGAGCAGTTCTGAAGTGATGCAGGGATTTCTCCATCAAGTTTATTGTCGCTGAGCAACACAACACTAAAGGAAGGCAGCAAACCAAACGAAGTAGGGATTTTACCGGTTAGAGTGTTGTTCGATATGTCAAAACCCCACAGCCTAAATGAACGCCAGCAATTTGGTATTTCACCGGAGAAGTGGTTGCTTCTAAAGGAAATAATTTGTAAACTACTCATGTCGCACAAAGACGATGGCACTCCACCATTGAACCGGTTCCATGAGAGGTATAATCTCTCTAGTCTTGGCATTAAGATATTAATACTCTCGGGTACTGGACCCGAGAATAAATTATCTTGAAGAATTAGATCGGTTGCATTAGTGGACCAAAGCGGAAACGGACCTTCAAAATGATTAGAACTCAAATCAATGATGTTCAAATTCGGAGAAAAAAGTTTACGAGGTAGCTTCCCTTTGATTTGGTTATTTGACAACACCAAGTAGGTGACTTGCGAAGATATTCTCGTAAACCATTTCTCAGGTATGATATCCGATATTCCAACATTTTTGAGGATGACTGAAGTAAGCTCGCTTTGAACCTGGATCCATGTCGGAAATGAAGGACCAACAACGCAGTTCTCGAGCTGAATAAGTTTAAGGCTCCTGAAAGGAGGAACCCACTTTTTAGATATTTTGAAAATCAGAATCCCTTTTGGTTCTACCGTGAGACGGAAGCTTTGTAGCTTCTTGAGTTTGGCAAAATGAGACTCAGTAATTATTCCTTCCCACGAGTTGGCCATTAGATTCAACTCCATGAGTCCCTCGAGCTGCCCAAAGTTTTCGGGGATGGAATCCATCTTGTTGTAAGAAAGATCGATTTTTTTTAAAGAGGTCAAGTTTCCTATAGATGAAGGGATAGCACCCGAAAAGGAATTTGAAGAAAGATCAAGATACTCCAGGTTCTTCAACACTCCTAATGATTCGGGTAACGACCCTTCTAACGCGTTGGAGCTCAGATCAATGAAAACCAAGTCATTGGTTTTGAAAGCATTGAAAAACTCATGAACCTCACCATCGAGGTTACTTGCAGATAGATCTAGAAAAGTAAGCTTTGGAAGGCGACCAAGGGCAGAAGGAACTTGCCCTCCAAGCTCCAAATTGTTAGACAAATCAAGAACCTCAAGATTTATAAGTTTTATGAAATCAGCAGGGATATGACCTGTAAGAAAATTCCATCTAAGATACAATTTTGTCAGGCTAGAAAGCTCGAACAACCAATGAGGTATTACAGAATTGAAGGAATTTTCAGACAAGTCGAGGACTGAAAGCAAAGTGAACTTGATGGCCGGTAAAGAATTTGGCAAGCTTTGAAGCTGACAGTTAAACAAGTGCAACTCCACAAGTGAAGGAAGCACATTAAGTGCTTGAAGCCAACCAGGTCCTAAACCATTAAGATTCACATAACCCAAATTCAGATATTTCAATGAAGAAAAACTCGACAGCCAACTTAGATTCTTCGCCCGTAGCTCGCCTGATTCTGCATAGAGATCAAGATACTGCAACTTCGACAAGTTACCAAGAACATAAGGAATCTCTCCAGAAAAAGAAGCCGAAGAGAGATTCAAATACTTCAAATTTACCAAACTTCCAATAAAGTTTGGAATTTCAAGACCTCTAAAATCATTCAAGCTAAGGTCAAGATAGTACAAGTGATCCAAAACGAGCAAAGAAGGATCGATCTTACCACCTAAACTCAAGTTTTTAAGATCAAGTTTGATGATATGACCGGTAGTGCTGCATTCGATGCCATTCCATTTGCAGCAATCATTACCGGTCCAAGAAGTGAGTTTGCCTGATGGGTCAGTGAGGTCTTTCTTGAAAGCGACAAGAGCCTCTCTTTCTGTTTGTAAGCATTTGTTGTTGGTGGGTTTTATATGTGAAGCAGCAGAGCAGAGTTTAATGGTGTCAAAATTTGGATGCAGTACTGATAGAAACAACAGGAAATGAACCAAAAAAAGATAATTTCTATTGGAGTTCATGTTCATGTTTTGTTGGATATTGCTTTTTTTAGACAATAGAGTCTAATAGTACGTCTGAAGTGGGATAAGGTTTATATATTGCTCTAGGATTTTTCGTTGGATCTAAACCGCGTATGATCTGAATAGGATTTGAGGATCCAGATCCTTTGACTTTAAAATTTGCGCACATGATTATTGATAGTAATGAATATCTTTTCCATCACTAAGTCGGTACCATAATATATAAAAACAAAAGAATTGTACACGTTGATTATTTTCTGAAGATATTAATTCATGTCAAAAACATGGACACTATAAAAATAGTTTAAATCATCTCATTTAGTTTGTGCTACTTGTATTTGTGCTCACAATATCTATGAAATCGTATGTAAATAATAGTTTTTAAAGTAGCATACTTGAACTCAAACTTGGGTTAGTTTATTGATGGGGGTAGTAGAAACCCATTGAAGGTCTAAGTGCACTGGTTATTATGGTGGTGGAATGATGTCATGCAGCACCATCGGTTGAGTTGCCTAAGTGCACTGGTTATTATGGTGGTGTTATCTTAGTTGGTTTTAATATTGTTAAAACACAAGAAAGTATTATTGACCGGAGTTCATCTGTGTTCGAAGTTGCTTAAATGTTCGATGTTGATTAAATATAGATAAAAAGACATAAAGAAGTCAAACTGGCTTAAAATCAGGATTGGAGAGTGACGATGTTACAGTACTACGTCTGGTCGTGTATCCTGCATTAGAGCTATATCAGCTATGTAAGTTGAAAAAAATATTGCTGAATAATTTTTTTTCTTCTTCTAGTTTAAATAAAAGACTCCAACAAATTTGAGTAAACAAATTCTTAATACGACTCCAAATAAACAAACGCCTGAAAAAACTCCAACAAATTTGAGTAAACAAACTCTTAAAAAGCCTCCACCAAACTTGAGTAAACAAACTCCTACGTGGCTAAAGATTAGGTCTTAGCTTTTATTCCTCATCCTCACCCTTAAAATGGATACGCTTGGTTCCAATTTACTCTTCCTTCAACCAACTCCCAACCGGCTTTTCATTCTTTCGAACACCTCCAACTTTACTGCCTTGGTCATTATGTCAGGTAACTGGTCTTGTGTACTGCAAAACTCCAACCCCACCAGCTTCTCTTCTTCACCAGACTCACACTGAAATTGTATACAAACTCAGTTGTTCCTTGGAGATATCTTAAAATCCTTTTTTCTGCTAGCATGTGTTGTTAATTTGGATATTCCATGTATCTACTCACAAGATTAACCGAATAGATTAAGTCAGGTATGGTGGCAGTTACATAGCTCAGACTTCCCACTAATTTCTTGAATTCGGTCTCCGAACCCAACTTCTTCTTTTGTCATTTTGATTCCCGGAACTGTTGGATTTCTCATAGAGTTACATTCTTCCATTCCGAACCTTTTCAAGACTTCATTTGCATATTTCCTTTGTGTAATGAAGAACCCTTGCTCATCTTGAATCACTTCAACCCTTAAAAAATAACTTTTTCGTCCAAGATCTTTCGTAGAAAACTCATTCTTCATTGAATCCTTAAATTCTTTGAGCATTTCTTCCGAATTGCTAGTATAGATAAGATCATGTACATACAAACTTATTATTAGTACATTTCTCCCTTTACTTTGACGAAAAGTGTATGCTCACAATAACATTTCTTGAACCCCTCTTGCATGAAGTACCCTTCAATCTTGTTGTACCACGCCCTAGGCGCATGCCTTAGTCCATAGAGAAACATTGCTATTGTTTCTTATATGTCTTCTACTGTAAATAAACCCATCTAATTGCATTCGCAATCATTCATACAAATTGGATTTTGAATAACTCTTCCATTTGTTTTGTACCAGCACTAGATTCCCCTAATTCTCTATTCACGGTTGTAAGTTCATTTGACTCCGCTTCGCATGTTTGTGAACTTCTATTTTATGTTATTTCTCCTTGATCGCGATGGTTTCCTTCTTCTTCTGTATTTACTTGATCAGTCTCTCGCTCTTCTTGCGAGTTTTCACTGGTATACCCCTTCTCTTTATCACCAGAAACATTTATGAAGTTTTCACCAATAATTTATTCATCTCAGTCTCATGCATTTTCTTCATCAAATTTAACGTCTTTACTGATTATGATCCTTTTAGCGATTGGATCATAAATCTGATATGCTTTTGACTCCTTGCTAACTCCAAACATCACAAATTTGATGATTTTATCATCTAGTTTAACTCGCATTTCATATGGAATAAGAGCAAAAGCTACACAGCCGGAAACTCGCAAATGTTCCACTGAAGACTTACCTTTACCCCACTTCTCAGCTGATGTCTCATTTTTTAAGATTTTTGTCGGACTCTTATTCAATATATCCACAACATACTGTGTTACTTCCGGACAAAACCTCAGGGGCACATTCATTCCAAACATCACGCACCTCATCATATTCATCACACTTCTATTCTCTTTTTCCGGAACACCGTTTTATTGTGGAGTGTATGCTCTCGTAAGTTGTATTATTATAACTTTCTCTGTGCAAAACTCTTGAAAATCCTTAGAGTTATATTCTCCTCCTCTTTCAGTTCTTAAACACATCAACAACTCTCCAATCTCTATTTCGTCGCAGACCTCAAACTCTTTAAACATCTTCAAAGCTTCTAATTTTTTTGTAAGAAAGAATGTCCAACATTTTCTACTATAATCATCTATAAATTTAATTATATACCTCTTTCCACTCTATGAAATTGGTGAAATTGGTCCGCATATCTTGCTATGCACCAGCTCTAGAGTCTTGCTTGTTCTCCACACACTTCTCCTAGGTATGTTTTATCAGACACATTTTCCCTTCATACAAATCTCACACACTGCTCTATTTTTGTTGATTCTCGGCAACCCATGAACCATCTCCTTTTCTTTTAGTATCATTAAGATTTCGTGATTTAAATGGCTGAACCTTCTATGCCAAATTTTCATCTTCACTGTCAGTCGAACTTTGTGAATGATTTAACTCCATCTTGCTTTTAACTTCTTTCACCTTTGCGAGAATCATAAACATCCTGTTTGTGGACATTGTTGATTGCATGATCACCCTTTGTTGTTTTTTGTGCCACACTTCACACAAATAATCTTCAATAATGATTTTCAATCCCTTTTGCTGAAGTTTACCAACACTGAATAAATTTTTGTTTAGTCTAGGAACATAGTAGACAAATGAAATCAATTGTGTTATACCATTAATTCCTAGCCTCAAATTTTCCTTTTCCTCTACTTGCATTTTCCCATCATCTCCCAGCTTAACATGTTGCCTAAACTTGTCATCAAACTCACTAAACCACTCTTTTGTTTCACACATATGGTTGCTGCAATCGGGGTCAAAGTACCATACCTGTTCATCTTCTTTTTTTTGCAAGTGTTACTTGTGCAATAAGTAGCACATCTTCCTCCAGTTATGCATAATTTACTGTTTTCTACCAAATATGACACTCGTTCTTGAAATGCCCTAACTTGTGACATTTGTAGCACTCAACATTTTTTTTACTAAATGTGGTGTATCTTCTTCCTCGACCTCCTCTTACAACTTGATACACTACTCTTCCTCGGTTTTATACATCACTTCCACGTCTTCTTTTGGCTATTCTTCCCACTTCCATCTTCATAACATGTTCTTCTCCATAATACTTTGAAAGATTCTGCTCATGAACCAACAACAAGCTTTGTAATTCATCAACTGATAATTTCTTAATATCGTTAGGCTCTTGTATTGCGCATACAATGTAGGTGAATTTCTCAACAAGAATTTGAAGTATCTTCTCTACTACTTTGGCGTCGAACATGTCTTCTCCAAGGTTCTTCATATTATTTGCTACCACCATAACTCTTGAAAATTACTCAATGTTCGTGTCTCCTTCATTCATCTCAAGTATGTCGAAGTTTCTTCTCAGCCTCTGAAGTTGAGCAGTTTGAACTCTTTTATTTCCCTGAAATTTTATCTTTATCGACATCTAGATTTCCTTTGATGTCTCATTATTTGCAATCATTTTGAGTATTTTCTTATCCAACGATGCAAACAAGTAATTTTTCACCTTTAGATCCTTAAGTTTCATCGCCGCCAACTCACTCTTCTGAACCTCCGTCAACACCACATTGTCCTTTGGTTGTGTGATTCATGTTTCTAAAAGCTCTCATCATTATTTCTATCTTAACAAATTCTCCATGAGCATTTCCCAATGCTCATAAACTCCATCAAATTTTGGTATACTTAACAACCTTTCTCTACCGCTCATTTTTACTCTTCAGACACACTCCCTGAGAAAATAAGCTCTGATACCACTTATAGGTTTAAAAAACGTATTGCTGAATAATTCTTGTTTTCTCCTTGAAATTGAAAGTGACGATATAGAGTTTAAATAAAATACTCTAACAAACTTGAGTAAACAAACTCTTAAAAAGACTCCAACAAACTTGAATAAACAAGCTCCTAAAAAGACTCCAACAAACTTGAGTAAACAAACTCCCAAAACGACTCCAACAAACTTGAATAAACAAACTCCTAAAAAGACTCCAACAAACTCGAGTAAAGAAACATGGCTAAAGATAGGTCTTATCTTTTATTCTTCAAGCTAGCCATCCATTTATATTTTTTATACTAGACAAGGAGTCGATTTCATCTTGCATCGTGTACCAATCGTGTACCACAGCCTCATATCTCTCGTATTGGGAGGCTAATGATGTACAGTTGTTATGTGATATTTTGTTGTTTCTTTCAACACATGATTTTAGGTGTATAACATATATGTGTGGTTAATAATTCACAATAATAAACTGTGAGAAAAACTATTAGTAAAGGTAAAAGAGCTTTTCATCATTCTATCTTGATTATTAATCTGGTTTGTTTCTTATTTCCGACTTTTAGAGTAAACTCCAAGTTCTAATAGGTGATCTTGTTCTCTTTATTTTTTTGTGGTTGACATTTGATTATCCTTTTTTTTCTTCTTATGCGCTTTAAATACGTGAGGTGCTTTAAAAAACCCTTGCATATCCCTAATATACTCAATATGGGTGACATTTTGATGGATTATTGCCAGATATTGGTATATTTGATAACTCCAGTTCTCTCTTAAGTAAGGTTAATCTCTTTCTCAGCGGGTGACACTTTGTAGCAAACCTCAGCTACTGCTTACAGAACCTTAATACCTTTCTGGGTGGATGAAGGCATATATAAAAATCTCAATTGTTACATGCATTATCTTGGTTCCTTTTTGGGTTGTCACGGACTTATAGGACAACCCCAGGACCACTCATATAATATAGGTATTTTTTTAGGAAGGCTTATATAAAAAATCCGGTTATCTTATGTCTCAGAGCATGCCCACCCAAAATTTTAGTTGCTAGTGGTAACTTTAGATGGTATTTCAATTTTTAGTAGCAATTTTAGGTGGATAGTTTGATATGAAAATATATTTTGCATGATGTGTAAAATAAAGGATTTGAAGTAGTAATTTCGATAAGAGAATTGTTAATCGGTCATCTTCTGTTTTTGGATCAAAATTTATTATAAGTAAGAAACATGGCGTAAGCACCGAATGAATAATGATTTTATATGTAAACGAGTTTCATACGCTTTATTATGCCTATTTATAAAAAATGATGAATAATTTTTATTATATTAATTACCTTTGTGGTATATTATTAGAATTTATTTTTTAATTTTTGTATGGTGTTTGACCAAGTAGAACATTTTAATAGTTAGGCCGATCAGGTCGACTTAATTTCCGGACTAAGTTGAGCATCATCAGTGGCTGTTACTATAAAATGTTTTCCAAAACTATCAGTAAAAACTTGCAAGCTACCACTACATCCCACTTGAACTACAAAAAACTTTGGCGAGGACGAAGCTCTAGAAGGCCGAAGTGCATCAGAGCTCTAAAAGCCTACATGATCTGATCTCTTTTTATGCCTAACTTGAAGAGGTACATCGAGCTCATGTTGTAGACTTAAGAAGCCTCCATGGTCTAGTTGTGAACATGGGATCATGAACTTTAAGACTAAGATCTTACGTTAGGAAAATTAACATAAAAATAATCCATTGAAGCTCATAATAGAGTCTCAGAGTCACTCCAAAGGTTCCGAGTTGACCAATATGAGGATGCCTATAGAAAGGGCGTCAATCTCGGTACCAATATTGCTTTTTATTTATCATGTGAGCGGTTAATTGATCTAAGATAAAATTCCAAGGCTATTAAGAGAAGATATTATCGACCCTTCCACTCGAGGCATCATGGTTGAGCTAACAGTTGGTACCACCATAACAAGGCTCATATCCAAATATTTGAGGCAAAGCAACGCCATACCAATGCACCAGAAGAACCATCATAAGTTCGACCTCCAGAAGTAGTTCCACAACCTTCTCCACAACCTCAACAACTTTTGAAACCTCATTTTCACCCAATGTATTAGCATATACCACAACATGTGTAACAAACTATGCAATAGACTTTCTAATTTCCTCACCCAATTCTGAACCTAGTGAGGAGTGGTCTCTTAAGTTGGGTATTTTGATCAGATTGCTACAATCAACCTCCATACTACCCAAACCTTCAGTTTCCAAATTCAAACCAACCTCATCCAAAGATCTATCAAGGCTCAAGTCAACATTTGAGGTGGAATAACGGTGTCTGAGGGAATTTCTTACTTGCAGAGGTATCACACTTTCATCCCCCATTGAAACCTAAATTTTAGCATGAGACTTATCTCATAAGTTTGATAGGTATTAAATGGAAAATTACGAATAGTTAGGGGAGTCCAAGTATAAAATTAAGAAATTATATAAACGTAATGCTTAAATTTAGTGGGGATGGCCAATTACTTTGTCAGGATTTCTCAATGACTCGCAAAAGAAATTTTCGGACTTGGTTTAATCAATCATCAGCTAGATCAATTCGATGCTTTGAAATAATATCATCAATGTCCATGGGCCAGTTCATCATAAGCAAGGTAATTAAAATGGACGAAGACTATATCATACACTGCATCAAGAGCAGGATAAAATTACGATGACCTATACTTGAAGATTTATGGAAAAAAAATAACGTACAATTTTTTTGATGAGGCTATGTCATATGCTTATTTCAAACAAGGGATTCCGCTAGGATTTTTGACACAATACATGATTAAAAAAAATGTTTACCTTAGAGGACCTATTAACTTAGGTCAAATAAAAGATCAAGGTTGATGAGACCATACATTTGAGGGTCATGCCAAAATGTCAGACTTATATTCTGGAACTCTTCTTTGATATCCGTGGTCCCCTGATCCCGCTCAATAATCATATTTCATTGCGCCAATAAATCAATTAAAACCAACTCAAAGACCTATTATACTGAAGCCTTCACGTCTCGAGCGTGGAATATTTTCAGGAAAAGGTCCGACAGATCATAGAGATAGGTGGATGCGAGGAAGTAATCATGTGGAAATTTGAGGAGGAAAATATATAGAGAATCATAGAGGTAGTTATGTCGAGCTAACATAGAATATAAAAAAATACTTATAGAAAATCAAAGATTTTGTGGATTTTCAAATATTGATTCATATAATCAAACCAAGGGAAGACGAGAACAACAACAAGTTCTACAAGTATTACAATGATATTGGTCATTGTACCAGAGAATGCAGGGTCCTATTAGAAGAGATAAAAACTCTTAATAAAGATGGAAAGTTATTTGAGTTCGTTAAAGTTGGGCTTCAAGGGTCCGTATAAAGGTCAAGACTGAGCCAAGAATATTTGAACGAATAATTTAAATGTTTTTGTTTAAAATTGTGAAGATATTAAACGAGTACTATCAAACATTAGTTATCGCAGCTGTTAGTCAATCCGAACATTATACCCATCTCTTAAAAGAGACATGTTTTATTTCTTAAAATATAAGAGGTCGTTGTGGCCGAGGTACATAGTTTGTTGAGTGTTGAGAATATCCACGAGTCTGCCTACCTTATTTAAACTGCCAACCTAATCCTAGTCCGAAAGAAGAATGAAAATGATAAATGTGTTTAAATTTTAATAATTTAAACAAAGTATGCCCAAAAGACTCATTTCTAGTGCGGAGGATAGATGAGTCGGTAGATTTAACTCCATAAAATAAAATCTTATCAGTCATAGATTTCTATTTGAGGTACAACCAAATCCAGATGCATCCGACGGATCAAGAGTGTAATATCTTCATCATTGTCTGATTTCTTCATTATTACTAGCCATGTATGTCAGAATATAAAAATATACATTGATGACATGCTTCTGAAGATTCCCGACAATGCTATGATTTTAAAGACTTGAAATATACATTCATAAAAGTGTACTTTTGGGGTTTGGTCATGCATGTTTTTAGGTTATTTAGTTAGCAAAAGAGGTATAAAAACATACTCATCACAGTTGCAGCATTAATGTCTATTCACCCACCTAGATCACTCTAAGAAGTCTAAATATATGTTAGGAGGTTGGCGACTTTTGATAGATTCATATACCCGTTTTAGACAAATGTTTCACTTTTGTTAAGTATTAAATAAATAAAAAACATATTAAGTTTTCTGAAAATATAACCCTGCATTCAACAAGAATAATTATATTCTATAGAGTTCATTTGAAAGACTTCACTAAAAAAGATACCTTTTTATATAAACTTTTAATTTATTGCTTAAATAATATAAAAATATATAAGTTGAGTGTTATTGAAAGTCAACTTATAAAATTCCTCTTGTTTGAAACTGAATCAAAAGTTTTAGGATTGGATTTTTGGGTAGTATTCATCCGTGCGGGTGCCTATAGTGCAAAGGCTCTACACCCAAATACACCTTGGATGAAGAGCCGTCTCCACATTTTCTTTTAAGTATTATTATTAAATTTAAGTTTTTTTGTTAAAATTTAATTTAGATTTATTATTTGTATTTTCATACATGTTTTTAGAAAAAAAAACAAGTTCATGTAAATTGTGAAATATAAGATTTAATATATTTTCAAACAAGGTTTAGTAATTTAAAAAACAAATTATGATTTTTAAAAAGATGCCGTGAAAGCTTATAAGTTTACATTAAAATAGTTTTAGATGTTATCGCTTAGTAAAGAATATTATAGTCTTAAATGTCTTTGAATTTTTAAATTATAGAGACATAAAAATTAACATATTAACACCATTCCTACAAAATAGTACATTGCTTTATATAGTGACGAAGATACGCATTTGAGCTTTATCGAGTTAGTTTTTTTAGGCTATTCCACCTCATTAATTTACTAAGCGACATTTTTCAATGTTACACATTTGTTGGACTTACATTACAAAGTAACTACCGATCCAACAAATAACCGGTTAGAAAAGTGGGTTAAACATTTCCTACCCTTATTAGTAGCCCTCATAGTCCTTGCGAATTTTATAAAGGGAGAACTACCCCGGGGATTGCTTCAGTTTCTCGGAGCTGCACTTAGCCATGTGATCTGAAGTGAACTAAATTGGTTAGACGAATCGGCTTGAACCTTTATCTAGTGATTGACTTATCTTATAAGTATTCTTGTGTTTTGAAACACATTGGTTTGGACGACATCGTCTTCAGGAGATTTTAACATAGAAGTTATTAGTTTGGCCCCCGTGCGTCACACGTGGCTTTTTTTTTGTACACGTGTCACCTATTCATTCAACCTACGCCATAAATCCTTAGTGATATAATCTGGATAATTCATTAAACGAAAACTTTTCCACTTTTTTATGCACACACAAATTAAAAAGTGGGAGAACAACTATACAACATTTTACTTCCTTAATTAAGTGACCGTAGACCCATAGGAGTTTCTTTAAATTGACAGATCCTTCTTAAAATTCACATAGAGATGCATTCTAAAGATAGAGAAAAAGTCCTCTCATTGTCTCAAAAAACCCTTTCCCTTTTAAAAACATGTTTCCTTGAGATCCCACAACCCCTACAGCTATCTGAATAATTTGTTTACGGTGCCTTCCTCGTTTCGACGCGTGATTTTCGTGTATGTTTAGTCTCAGTGACGCTTGTGATTGCTTATCAATCGATGAACAGGCCGATCAAAAGAAAGCTACTGGGATCGTAGAGGAGGAGTCTATACCCTTATCCATTTTTCAAACCATCCACTATAGACCTTGGCCACTGAAGAAAGAATAAACAAAAACTGATTACCCTTTATCGTCCTCATCTCCCGATACCCATCCCTCAACTCTCGGCCCTCATTTCCTTTGTCAGGATTTCTCTCAAATAGATGAGGATGACCTTAAATATTGAGGTTAATCCACCCATCAAACTAGGTTTTTCCAATGAGACATTTCGATGGTGAAATCACAAATTCTAACAACAAAATCGAATGCATTGAAAGAAGAAAACGGTTTCTTCACCCGAACGAGAAAGTGTACAAGAAATCTAAGACTTCCCCAAAAGGAGAACATTCCATTATAAAATGTTCAAGGGTTTCAAAGAAATATCTAACAACTCTGCGAGAATCTACTTTGAACCAAGCTAGGGTTCTGGAAGTACCCACCGAATCTCGACCCGTTGGATCGGTCACCAAGAATAGACATATGTGATTGATTAATAAATCGACTAGAAATTGAGGGTTAAAATTGTCCGATTTTAACTAGATGAGCTAAATACGGAGCAAAATGCTGAGATCAACCACTGAGAACCCGAGTAGAGAAATTCAAACAAAGAACAAAAAGAAATCTCTTAGGACCAAGAAGAAAATATCTAAGGTTAAACTCTCGTCGGAGATAGCTATTGTTCTCAAAGAAAACCTCTACAGACTGATATTGAACATCGTATCGCCCTTTTCAAAGTGAAGTATAAGTATTTTTTAGAGTCCGAAGAAGAGAAACTTCGGGACTGATGAAGTATCCCAACATATTTGGTTCCCAAAGAAAGGAAAGACCCCATGTCTACTGAAAACCACAAACTTATAGTATTTCCAAATATACTAAATTGGGGGCTTCGGTTCCCCTTAAATCTTGCTATTGTGAGGTTTTTCAAACTGGTAGATCTATGCCTTAGACAAGCTAGTATGAACCCGTGGTTCACGCTTATGATTTGTATCATAGCCTCAATGTTCTCTAGGATCAGATTCTCAATGAAGCAGTTCATTACCCTGATAACTATTTTGAGGAATCATTGTGTCCTCTTCTACTCTATTACACTGGGAAATATGTACAAGGTCGTGGGCGACCTCTTGCAAGCCGACAAGAAATAGAAACAAAGGATCTTTTCCGTCACGAGACTTTGGTAAAACGGGGTGGAGCTTTCGGATGGTAAACTCTATCATCTCTCATTGAAATGGAAAAATACAGGTAACTTTTTTAAAAACTCGTCTTAAAGTAATTGGTATGCCTTAAATGTTTAATTTCTCACATATTTTCTTTTACAGGGTCACCGATTGTCATGAAAATCAGACAGAAGCTTCCGAAGAGATCTTCAAAATATTGAGAGCTTGGGTAAAAAATGTTTGGTTAAATGAGTTCTACTGATGATTTACTTCTTCGAATTTGTTTAAAAGTCATTCTTGGAGGGTTAATCCAAATATCACTTTTTATATAGCACAATTTATGGATCTATCTGATAAATTTGAGGTGATGCAAACGTTGGAGGCTCCAAATTCTGTGGGTTTTTTCCTGTCAGATTAAGGGCTCTTAACCATCGAGTCCCTAAAGAAAAAGCTGAGTATCCGGGGAGGAAGAAATCTGATAAGGGATCCCCAAAGGAAGGTAAAAAAATGGTTATGACTTGCCCAACTAAAAATTTAGCTAGTTCTCCTAACCCAACTGTCGACCGTGACTGAAGATGGTGGTTCAAAGGTGTCACATAAGAGTAGAAGAAGAATTCTTTATAGAGAAAACATAAGTCAATCGGTTTCTCAAAAACAAGGATGGAGAAAAGAAAAACACAATATCCACCTTAAAGAAGTCTTGAATCCGAAGAGGGTAATCTCAAATCCTTGGAGTTGATAGGCGGATAATAGTTATTGCATCATGCATCCAGCCCAACCCCTCTCTTATACAAGATTAAAACCTTTCACAATCAAAGGAAAAAGAAGCACGCCATGATGATCAAATGCTAGATGACCAATCCGTCAGAGATAATAAACTAGACCCTCCAATAGGGAATCAATAGGCATCATCCGACACCAACCAACCCTTCATCTTGTACGCGGATGATGCACTTGCCCTGCGCACCAACCAACTCATTGTTCAAATTGCATAACATGAGAGGGATGTTTGTTAGATTGAATTCATAAATTAGAGGCATGTGGGTTAGAGGGTGATGTCAAAAAATTGATGGAGGAGGTTACCAATTTAGAGAAAGTGGTCGAATATCGGCTAAAAATAGATCAATCTATAGAAGAATAGGTGAACGCCAAAAGTAGTCCTTTAAAGAGGAGCATACTAACTACTTAACATTTTCATTGGAAAAATACACTCTCATATACGCTCTCAAAGAGTGATATGAGAAGGTGAAGGAGACTTATAAGCAGGCTATCCAAAATCTGGAAGAGGTGAAGAAGCAGGTTATGGTGGATAAAAAGGCTAATATCTATGCATATGTTGTTGAATGTATGAGAAATATAGATGCTCGAGATGCGAGGGTGAAGTATACTCTGATCATTGATCTCCACGAACTTTTTCCAAATATGAACTTAGGTAGTTATTGTGGTCTTTGTTCCTAAAAAGTATCGTCCCCCAGACATCTCATTCGGGGATAACAAAAAGTTATCCATCAGAAGCTCATCCCACGAGGCCGGGAACTCTTCAAGTGAGGAAGTTCCACAGATAAATCCTCGAGGGAAGATTTTGACGAGGCTCGTGATACATAGAAACACTGAATCTATCCCGATGTAACTGTTTTTATTCGTACTTTTCTTGTTTCTCTTTTTGTTGCAATTTTTGAACAACCTCGTTTACAAATAGTAAATTTTGTTATTAGTATATTTTCTATATTTAAATCTTTTGCTTAACCAATCTTTATTTTATCTATATTTTTATAAGAAAGAAATTATGCTTCTGAATGTCCTACGGTTAGTGGTGATCATCTCCCAACTAGTTACTGAAGTGATCATTTGGATTCATTTGTTTAATGTAGACTAATTAAAATTTGAAATGCCCCTCAAATATGTAATAATAATTGTTTAATGCGGACTAATTTATGTTTGAAGTGACCCATTGGATCTGAAATAATATGTAACATAAGATCTATTTAATATAAAACCAATTTATGTTAGAAGACTCATCGGATATGAAATAAAAGTTATCTGATGTAGACCAACTTATGTTGGAAGATCTCTCAGATCTAAAAATTAACGAATTTTTCTTAAGTCATGCAAAAGATATAAGAACACAAAAATGACTTGTCTTTACCACCCGACTATGTAGGCGCCTCATTAAAATCTTCATGGGCCGCTATGGTAGGAAATAATATATCAACGATCATTACATAAGTTGAAAGAAAAACTGTACAATTTTTACATATTTACTCTAGATACAATTTCAAATGCTCAATGTTCTACGGGTATCGAAGTAGTTTCCACTCCTGATCTTCTAACCGATAAGTTTCGGGCTTTACTTTTATCAGTGATCGTATATGGACCTTTCTAGTTTGGTCCCAATTTTATAAGCCTTTTATCTTTAGTGTGTAGGAAAATATTCTTTAACACCTTATCCCCCACCTTAAACTTTATTCTCCTGACCCAAGATGTGTACATGTTTGATAATGTAACGAGTTTAGATGTGCTTGGATTCTTTTTTCCTCAATTAGATCGAGCTCGACTTTTCTGCCTTCATCATTATTTTCTTCATAATAATTTGTGACTCGATACGAAGGTAAAGTGACTCTTGGGTCACCGTTTGAGGTGTGGTTCGATAGGCCCATAATAATTCTAGAGATAGTTTAGTCATTTACCCGCATCTCACTCCAAGTTTTTTAAAGATATTCGAGGATAGTTCTATTTGTGACTATTACATGCCCATTGGCATGCAGATGGAAAGGTACTAAGAAACATTGTTGTGTGCCTTTGGAAGAATAAAAAGCTTTTATGTCCTTGTTGTCGAACTATGGACCATTATCCATTGTCAATCTCATCAATACTCTGAAGCGATAATATATGTTAGACATGATAAACTTGAACACATCCTTTTCTTTCGTTCCCGATAACGGTTTGGATTCCACCCATTTAGAAAATAATCCATTACTGCTATAATCGTTTGTTATCCCCCATATGTTGTCGATAACGGTCCAACCAGATCCAAACCCCATCGGTCAAATGGTAATGCCTCAGAAATAGATTCAAGTGGCATTGGAGGCATATGTATGATATTGGTGAATTGCTGGTATATGTTACTAGCATCGGCCATAATAGACGACCAATAATATAATGCTAGTAAAAATCTTATTGTTAACATTTTTATACCCACAATATGCTGCTATTTCCCCATCATGCAATATATATAGTATCATTTGTGATTCATGATTTTCGGGGTAACACAATAACGATCTGCTTACTGATTCTTATACATGATATTTCCAAGGACTGCAAACCCATGCATATTGAAACGTAACTTCTTGGCCGACACCCTACCAACCGGCAGAACCTCTTAAACCAAAAACTCTTTGATGTCATGCCTTCAATCTTTATCTTCACTAGTTGAAATGTTAAAGTCTTCATTTATACTCTGACTATGTTCAAAATTTCTTGTTATTTAGGGATTCTTTTGCGTAAGAATTCATGGGTATCTTTCAAAATATGTTGCGGTTGCTAGAGAATCAGCAAAATAATTTTCAGTTGTGTGTGAAGATGTTTGTACTTGACACTTTCAAATAGTACTTCTAACTTTCTCAAAGCTTCTAGGCATTTCACAAGATGATCTATCCTAGCCTCAGACTGTCCTGATGCGTGATGCATTAAAACTTACGAGTCACTTATCAAGCGAACTTTCTTAGCACCACAAATTTGTGAGAGTCGTAACCCCACTAAATCGGCTTCGTATTCTGCCTCACTATTTGATGTTTCAAAGCCAAAGTGAATTGCTTGATACATTTGTATCTCTCGTCGAAGCTATAAACTGAACCCCTGATCCACCAGAGAAGCTATTGACCTTTATCAGTCCAAAGAACCCACTCAACTTTTATTTCATCACTATTTGTTTCAGTATCTAGTCGTTCAAAATGTAATTCGACTAAAAATTCAGCAAATATTTGGGTTTTGATGACCGTTCGAGGCTCAAACTCAATATAATAATCCTCCAATTCCACTGACCACTTTATTATTTTTCCAGATACGTTGGGTTGTTGCAATACATTTTTTAAAGAAAAAGAACTCCGGAACACAATCAATTGTGGCTGAAAGTAAGGTCTCATTTTAGGAGCCGTTGTAACCAGGACAAAAGCAAACTTTTCTATCTTCGTGTATATTTTTTCCGCATCTAACAAAATATTACTCACATAGTATACATGCCGAGGATAATTATCAACTTCTCTTATCAATACCACACTCACAGCACAATCCGATACCGATATGTAAATAAATAATTTATCACCTGCATTCAGCTTTAGTAAAATTTATGTAGTGGATACGTAATATTTTGTTTAATAAAATATTCATCGCATTATGAACTCTAATTAATATTGTTTGTCTGCCTCTACACCTGAGAGAAATGAGTACATTTATTCAGAAAACCTCGATATGAATTTATTGAGATAAGTCAAGCTTCTACTCAATATATGAACCTCCTTAATGAATCTGGGGGATTTACATAGTTTAAAGCATTAACTGTATTAGGTTGGCTTTAATCCTTTTCTCACTAACTATATAACCTAAAAACGTTCTGAATCGTACCCCAAATATACACTTTAAATTCGAATTTATGGCCTTTAAGTTGGAAAATATTTCCTTTAGATCGGAGAAACCGTCCTCGTCTCTGGCACTATTTATCAACCAGTCGTTAATATACACTTTAACATTTTGTCCGATCTGATTTGCAAATTCTTTATTCACTAACCGTTGCTAAGTGGCTCTGGTATTCTTTGATCCAAAATACATCACCTTGTAGGAGTATAGACCCTTACCCGTTATAAATAAAATGCTCTATGGATCCTCTGAATCCATCATTATTTGGTTGTAACCCGTGTAAGCACCCATAAATGATAAAAGTTTATTATCTGAAGTTGAGTTCACAATCTAGTCTATTTTGAGAACTAAACAGAGGGTTCTTTTGACATGCTCTGTTCAAATCAGTGAAGTCACCACACATTCTCCACTTTTAATTCTTAATTTTCACAAGGATTGGGTTTGCTGTCCACAAGGGATATTGAGACTCTTGTATGTGACCCACCTTCGATAATTAGTCCACCTCGGCCATTATCACTTCACATTTCTCAGCGGAAAATGATCTTATTTTCTGAATTATGGGACATACATTGCATCAGATGGCAACATTATGACAAATAACATTTGTTGGTATTCCCGTAACATCTTTGGTACACCAAGTGAACATATGTAGATATTCTGACAAAAATAATATCAATCTTTTTTCTTACTTCCGGTTATAACAAAGTGCCAATCTTCAAGCTTTGACCATTGGGAAATATATAATTTTCAATGTTTTCATCAGGTACAAACAAACTAAGTCTCTCCCTCGGATCGTCCACAGTGTCGAACTCTGAATTTGACCCTTGAAACCATTATTCCTTCTTAGCCTCAATATTCCTGATTTTCTTAGTGTCCAAAGCTGTTTGATAACATTCTATAGCCATTTTATGGCTCCTTCAGACTATTCCCACATTACTTCCAACCACATACGTTTGTCTCTTCAGGCTTAATGTATGCTTATCTGAAGAGTCTTCAGGCTTCTTCACATTTTGTTCCTTTTTAGATATCTTGTGATAACCTGAATGTCTCTTCAAATATCGTTTGTCTGAATTCATCCCCCCACGTGGATGATATCTCTCTAGAGAAGAAGATTTCTCTAAATCATGCAAACAATAATGACTGGAATCCAAAGATACATATCGACGTATAGTCTTACGTTCCTTCTTCGAGGCTTTGTACCTTCAGAACAATTCTTCCTTTTTCTGATAATCTAACTCAACCTCATTACTTTCCGTATGTTGTTCTTTTCAGATTTTTTATCAGAGCTTATTTATGCAATAGTTGCATCTTTTTAGCGTTTAACTTAGCTATTTCGCTTTCTAATTTTTCTCACTAGCTACCATAGACAAGTTTATGTTCAGTTAGTTGATCATGATCCTTCTGATTATTGGAAAACGGTTGCTCATCAAATTGTTACTTCTCGTACTGTTTGTTGTTCTTCATATTCATGTACGAACAGTACATTTTCTATTACCGCCGTTGGGTTTTCATGCATATCATTTCTCATCTCTCATAAGATTTTTAGATTAAGTTTAGCGTTGGAATGGTTTTGGATGTGATATCTATATAATATTCTGTACTTGTAATCGGCAATGATAGTTCCAAAAATATCCGAGAGATTCTATAGTTTTAGATATTTCTAGATTCACAGAATATAGAAAAAAAACACGAAAATTCTAGAAAGAAGTTTCCAAAATAGTAATAAATTAATGATTATTTATCATTGTAAAAAAAAAGACTACATTGCTTTATACAATAATTAAAGTGGCCCGTTAAACTTTACATAACTATTTTTTTTTAAGTTAGTTCATTCCATTCATTTACTAAATGACATATTTATTATTGATTATATAATATATCTTTAATATTAAATATTTGTTGGATTTATATTATAAAATAAATATCAATCCAATATAACCGATTTGACAAATAAAACAAAACATTTTCTACCTTTAACAATATTGTTAAAAAATAATAATTAAACAACGATATCATGGAAAGAGCCAAATAACTTATCCAGTAATACATAATATATATAAATCCCATCACAAATATTATTTTGTGGTCGATGATCGAACGCTAAATAGGATAGCTCTACTTCACGTGTATTCATTTACATTATAATCCCTACTTCTAATGCACGCAAAGGTTCAGGTTTCACATTCCTGTTATCTTTGATAAACTCAATTTACTTCGTTGTATTAATCAAAGGCGTAAGGTACATCCCTACTTTACTTAAAATAGTACTTTATCATTTCATTTGTCGAAATAAATTTTAATTTGTGCGAGTTTTTTTATATCATTACCTTTTAAAAGGATAATATTACGAAGTATTCAACAATAAAATTTAGTGTGATTTAATATTAAGTTTCACGATTACGTATTAGATATACGTTTTATGTAGTTAATCCAAACTGTATATCCAATTTTTTAAATAATATTTTAAATATATATGTTCCATTACCAATTACAACCACGGAAGTATTTTTTTTAACCAAATTTTTTGGGTTTCGTTAAATTAGGGTCTAATTTTTGTTAACCATTCCCAAAATATAGAGATTTTTTTTTAATTCAATAGTCAAAGACGGTTTTATCCTTTGACTAAAAATCTTTATTTTTGTCTTGTAGTGGAATGTGGGTATGGTTAACCAAATGTAGAAGAACACAAAATTACTCCTCCAAACAACCCTCTTATACTCAACACTTAACAAAAATTTCAAAAACTCCCAAAAATTCAAAAACTCCAAAAACTTCAAAAACTCTCAAACTCACAAATAAACTCTTAAACCTCCAAAAATCAATAATTTTTTTTGTAAATTCGAAATAATCGAAGGATGGACTCGGAATGTGAGAAGCTTGCTCAGGAGCATGAGACTCCAAATATGGTAGTTGTTCTAACCAATCTATTTAGAAAAATTTCCATTTTGGTAGACCTTCTAGATTTAGAAAGATAGAACCCGGCGTTCCCCGCCGGTTTCACCCTTCTCCACCGGCGGGACGATGAACATTCATAATATTTTTATGAAGGTTCTCCGCCCGGGCACACCATGTCCGCCCGGCGGTCCCATCGAGTCCCACCCGACGGTTGGTTTGTTGTTACCCGGCGGGATTGTAAATCTATACCCAGCGGGGTAACCTCCTATGTTTTATGCACAATTTGGTTTTCATTTTGTTATAGGTCCCCACCGGGTATAGTATTGTCAACCGCCGGGGAAGGGTAGTTCCCCTCCCCTCCGGTTTTGCGATTCTCTATCCGTCGGGGACAACCGCTGTGTTTTATGCACAAATGGGGTTTGATTTTGTGGTAGACCCCCACCGGGTATGGTATTGTCAACCGCCGGGTGACAATCTCCCCGCCAGTCCGTGAATTTTCACCCGGCGGTGTAACAATGTCCCCACCAGGCGAAAGGCTTAGAGGTACCGCTAGAGTTATTTCATGAATATTGGAAGAGGTTAGACATCCTAGTTCGTACCAACCTCTCGACGATCGAGCAACTTAAAGCAAACTTGACAAACTAGTATGCGATGTCATGGCGTCCAATGACGAAGCACGCACAGAGCACGTTTATAGACAATGGTTTGCCGTCGTCCATCCCGAAACAACTAACATTTTGGAGCCATTGGTTAAGCAAAAAGCGCGCGGTCGTCCACCTAACAAACGTAACTTATCTATTGCCGATGATACATCCACTAAACGCGACAAAAATTCACATGATTACGTGCTTCAATCAGAAAATGCTAGTACGCCATCCTTACTTGGAGACTTCAAACTTCCAACCGCAACCTCAAGTAAAGGGAAAAAAGTCGGGGCCTAAACGTGGTTCAGAAAACGCCCCCACCCGTACGAAAAGTAGTGATATTCCAACGCAAGCAAGTGGGACAATGCTTTGTAGTGGAACGATGGGTTGTAGGTCAAGCTCTACGATGCCGGTGAAGGCAAGTTTTGTAGACCCCAAAGGATACATGAACCGCAACCTCAAGTAAAGGGAAAAAAAGTCGGGGCCTAAACGTGGTTCGGAAAGCGCCCCCGCTCGTACGAAAAGTAGCGCTATTCCAACGCAAGCAAGTGGGATAATGCTTTGTAGTGGAACGGTGGGTTGTAGGTCAAGCTCTACGATGCCGGTGAAGGCAAGTTTTGTAGACCCCAAAGAATACATGAACCAATTCTCCATCTATTTTAGGCCTTTCGTAGAGTCCATTAGCGATGTTAAATCCGATGGCCATTGTGGGTACCCCTCGATAGCGTACGCCTTGAATGAGCAACAAGATGGGTGGAGGTTGATAAGGGATGCCCTTTACAACGACCTGATGGATTACGCATCCGTCTACGTTAAGATATTTACTACCATGGAGGATTTGATTGATGTTGCGGAGCGTGTGAAATGTTCTAGTGATGTGGGAACTAAGGACCATTGAATGTCCATGCCCGAGATGGAAGTGGCAGTTGCATCTGCGTTTAACTGCATACTCCATTTTGTTGGGCTATTCCGAAATATGGATGCCGGCTTGACTTTTCTTCCGCTAAGAGGTGCACCTCCTCAGATGCCAAACCAGTTGGAAATCGGATTGGGTTGGGTCAACTCCAACCATTTCGTGAACGTAAGTATTCATACAAGGGGTATGTTAATGGTAATTTTAATATCAAGAAATTTATTTTATCGTGTTTTCGTTTTGTAGCTTGGGATTAAGGCGGAGGCCCCATATGCTATGATACATCCTTGTTTCTTAGAGTTACGTTCACCAGAAGAAAAAGGTTGGGCATTGCCGATTGCATCTCATTGCAAGAAATACGAAGAGCTTAAAAATAATTACCCCGAAGTTACCGATTTATCCGCTTTTGCTTGATGACTAGACGATTGTAATGAATGTAAAATTTGGATGGTTTTTATGTTTGGATGGTTTTTGTGTTTGGATGTTTATCTTAAAAACAATAACACTTTAACTTCTTAATATGTCGATTGCATTAAAACATTACACTTTAATCAAAAGCATTGCATAATTAGAAATACATAAGCACATAACTTAAACCAAATGATAGATAAGCTAGCCCTGAGTTAGCATTGCGCTTAGGAGGCTTGCATCTTCGTGCACATTCCAGCCTGAATCACCCATTGTTATAACTTAAGTGTTCAGTTTCATAGTCGGATTACAGTATTTATAGAGTAGATATATGTGGTTCAATAATCAAATAATGAGCGGGAAAGGGTGTTATTTTCCCCGCTTATTATTTGTTTCTTGGCGGGAGTCTCATTTGGTTGGAGTTCGAATTTGGTGGGATGTCGAATTTGGCGGGACTTATTTTGGTGGGAGTTTATGTGGCAAAGTATTTGACGGGAGTTTAATGTCTATAAAATAAATGTTCTACCCACACATTGAAGGGTAAACAACAAGAAAACCCCTAAAATAATGTGTCCTTGGAACGAGTTAGAAGATCAATATCTAATTAAAGCATCAATCGAACTTGGTAACACGCACATGGAAGAGGGGCGTAAAGCGTACTGTGAGGTTTAATGAATGTATCTCCTTAATTTTATTTAGATGAATGTATGTTTTATTGTATGAGGTTGAGGTTTAATGAATGTATCTCCTTAGATGAATGTATCTTCTTGGAATGCGGTGATATGTAAAATACATTAATATTGAACAACAACTAGAAACCCAAACATAACAACTTAGCATTACATAAGAAACGAGGACAATACGAAACATAAATAATAAAAACATAACAACTTATAACAACATTGCACAACATAAATAATAAAAATACGTTCGAATACGACAGAATGCACTATTAGTAGTCGTATCGCAAGCTGTGTAAAACATCGTCGCCATCTTCCCTTGCCATAACCATATCCTCCACATATGCTACCATATCCCTAGTGATATAGTCGCACACGGTCATGTCCCAGACCTTTACCGCCTCCTCTTTTATTCTTCACGGCATGAACAACAACTTCGTGAGCGGTTGGACAAAAAAGTACCGTCTCTTGATTTCATCACGGCTGCGCACAACGACACTTCCAGTTTCTAAATAACCGTAGTTGTAATACATATGACATAAAACCCTTTCAAAAAATGCGTCACTCCTATCTTCACCCAACTCGGCGCGGGAATCTTTCACTGCTACAAGCATATAGTAGTATTCATTAGCGGTAAACTCCATTTGTTTCTGAGTGTTTGATGGATGCCATGTTACTCGTTAACACTTGTATATTTATAATGCTATTCTTATGTTGGCGGGATTTTAATTTGGCGGGAGACTCATATGGCGGGAGTTGATTTTTGGCGGGGGAATAATTGTGTCTAGTTCCCCGCCGGTTCAGTATTTTTCACCCGTCGGTTGGGATACTCCTCCGGTGGGTGATAATTTTCAAACCGCCAGGGAGGAAGCCACTATTTTGATGTAGGTGCAAATTGGTCACTTCTAATCTGCCCCCCCCCCCCCCCCCCCGGGTCATATATTTTCGGCCAAACTAGATCAAAATATATGACCCATCCTCAAGTCAGTGGGATGATGGATTGTCGATAAGTTCCCCGTCGGCCGTACAATTATCAACCACCGGGTGACAATGTCCCCGACGGTTGAGTATTTTCCAACCGGCGGGTTGGCAAGTGGAAAACTCTAATTTTCCACTCGACATCAACCGGCGGTCCAAGTAACCTACACCTGCGGGGAGTTTATTAACCCCGGCGGGGGAGATATTTTCGGTCGCCGGGGTAAGGGAACTTAATTTGGAACTTACTTTGGGGAATAACGTGTTTCTGGGAACTTAATTTGGAAATGAACCTGATGAATAACGTGTTTCTGGGAACTTAATTTGGAACTTACTTTGGGGAAACTATCTCAGCTATTACATTTTTAAAACTACAGTGTGAGTGAAATATCGAATTCAAAAACAGAAACCACAACAACAAACTTAAATTAAACGAACAACAAATGCATATTCAAACTGAAAATACATGAACAAACTTAAGGTTTAGTATTGGTCCGTAGTGCAACAAAAGCTAAACAACCCAAATGTCAACAACTAGAATAATAGACATATAAAAAAGCCAACCATGATAATCAAAAGCCACAGACCGGTGATCTCTAGCACCTTACTCGCAAACGAAACCATCTCGTCAGTCGAATCATCTAACGGCCGAACACGATTAATCGTGTTCACCACATCGACCGCGGACGACTCCATAAGAATCCGAGGTGTGATGTTAAACCAACCGTACATTTTCACGTATGCCTTGTACTGGGGGGATGACGTGTGAGTACACCCTTCCAAGGGCCTCGAATACCTATCAATCACGTATACGTGCTCCCTCCAGTTAGTCTAATGCCTACCCTGAAGCGCATAGCAAAGATGGTTTCCTTTACCAAGACCGGTTCTAGCAACAAGGGGGTCCAACGGCTTCTCTTGGATTCAACCAAACTGGCGCATCACTCGGTCCGAGTGATATGTCTTACTCACCAGCATAAGGCGAATAGGGTTTCGGTACAACCCTATTGCCTGCTCCGGCCACACCTCCCGGACATCCTCGTAAGGTCGGAATATAACCTACAAAAAATCAATTACTCGTACTATATTTTATATAGAATAGATGTATATTAATAAACGTAAAGAAGCTAACTTACATCCCTCTCTCCTTGAGCCGTGAGGATGTCACGGTAGTATGGCTTCCCGCGAACTAATGATACCGGGATCTTTTGGGGCAACCACGCCAGCATTTTCGGATCCGTTGGGCTATAACCACTATTCACTGGCGCGCGGAAAATAGGGAAGTGGTCATAGACCCAACACTCAAACAAGGCCGAGAACCCGACAAAGTGCTTCGAAATGCCTGCCAAGCTCTTGTACAACCACACCAGTGCACAAGTACCCCATGCGTACTCACCTACCTTCGTTAAGTCCTCAAGGTGATGGAGAAAATTGCACTGGATGTTCTTCTGGCTCGTGTTGGCGAAGATAGTACACCCGAGGAAGAACAAGATGTATGCCCTAGCTGCTGCCTTCTTCATATCTGTAGTCAGGGCGGCATTGGAATCTAAGTACTCGTCCGCGGAGAAAGTGGTCATAAGCCATCAGAGGCCGAATCCATTCTCGTCGTGCGCCTCCATTTCCTGCCGCACATCATCAGCCAAAACTCCCAACAAGTCTGCTTAGCGTGCGTACGTTGCCTCTATCGGATCCGACCTATAGACATCGATAATTCTCTCCTAAACCGGGAGGCCAGTAATCACGTACACGTCATCCAGTGTCAAGGTCATCACCCCTAAGAAAAACTGGAACGTGTTCGACTCTTGGTGCCACCTCTCACTGAACACCTCGGCCAACTGCACATGGTTGTTGAACTTTGGTAGATGCCGCATCAACGGCCAAAACGGTGTCTCTTCGAGGTTAGCCCTAACCCCCATTTGTTTTCTAAGGTCCCACTGACCAAGCAAACCGTACTTGGACTGGACCGTGATACCCAAGCGCGCCTGTAAAAAAATTCAAAAATATATATAATGTTAACACAACAATTTAACTAATCAAACATATAATTAATTCGATAACTTACGTCATTTTTGAAGGCGTAGTACGCCTCATGTTGGGCATAGTCGGGGAAGAGAATGACGTTGTTTTGAGATAGAAATAGATTTTTCCATCATTCCGGATCGGTTGGACGCCCTTCCGCACGGACCTCTCTTCGAAGTGGTGGCATAGGGACCTCCGTTTTCTCCTCCGTGTCCTCCTCGTCTACTAGCGCACGCCGCCGTCGAATGGGGACCACCTCTTGTGGAGGAGAAGATTGTTCTACGGCCTCCCTTGTGGCACCGTGATACCTTGTGGCGTCATATTTCTTATGCCGCAAGGATCGTTCCGTGTGGCCCTGGCGCACCTCGCGCTCGGTCCAATCACGCTCGGTCCTCTCCCCACGTTCGGGCCGATCGACCACCAGCCGTCGGCTACCTTCGCCTTTCCTCGCCGCTTTGGACGCCTTCTCCTTCGCGCGAGATGCTTCGTGTCTGCGGGAACAATCACAAGAAAATAAGTTAGAACGAAGCAAAAAAAGGTGGAACGAAGCAAAACTAAAAACAACTAAACAACTAAATCTTCCTAAAAAACCAAATCAGCCAAAACCAAATCTACCCTAGCATCAGTAGACAACTAAAAACAACTTCATAACGAAACTTCGCCAATTCTAACACCCAACGCATATCAAAATCAAAAAAACTTAAGCAAAACCAAATATACAAAAAACTACATTTAAGAGTAAAAACTTACTCTTTTCCCTTTCCCATAGTAGTTATTGGCTTAGTATTGATCTAGTAGAGTTCTTCGAATCTGATTTTGGGGCTGATTTTGCAAGGTTGTATTAGTTTGGAAATGAGAGGGAAAGTTGGGTTGGGGCTCGTTTAGATTTGGGAATGATTAGTGTTTAGGGTTTTGAGTTAGTAAAAAATGAAAGGGTGTTTTGGGTATAATGTTGGGGCTACTTAAAATTTGTTTGGGTATGGTTAAAATTGGGGCTGGTTAGCCAATTGGGCCCTAATTTAGCCAAACCCATTTTTTAAAAAAAAAGTATGTATCTTGCAAACAAGTCGGAAAAAAATGAAAGTACATAGATTTTTTTAAGATGAATAAAACTAGATCCATTGATGATTTTTTTTCTAAAAAACATGTGAGACGAGGCATAAAAAACATGCAAGACCATACATAAAAAACATGTTAGACCAGACATAAGCATGTTGGGAATATGAGTACCGCATATTCACTCTCCGTATATAAGTCAGATCAACCGATCTTCACACTAGTATGATATTGTCCGCTTTGGGTCCGAAGTCCCGCACGACTTTGCTTTTGGTTCACTTGCAAAAGGCCTCATACTAGTTAAGATATGTTCTTATTTATATACCACTGATCCTTCTCATGTTTAACCAATGTAAGATGTGGGACGTTGGTCGCCACCATAACAAATCCTCCCCTCGAACAAAGTACCACCTTAGCCTCCTTTTAATTGACTTCCATCTGCCCACTTTAGTCAGGTTGGGGCTACCTAAACCATAGAGGCACTACTACAGAGGTTGCTGCTTACCTCCTATTAAACCACCACTTGTCTTGTTCCTTAGCGCCACTACTGCAATCAAATACCACTACTTGATGAGCCACAAACACTTCGAACTAGGATCTCTAGAGCAACTCAATCACCTTGAGCTAGGCTTGTTGGTTCATCATGTTCGGCATTCGAGAATTTCACCACCATCGCATTTTGTCTAGGTCTGTCTCTGATACCATTTGTATTTCTCAATATTATTCTTCTTTCTCAACTTAGGACAAAAATTCTTAGTGTGCCCGATCTCATGACAGTAGTAGCACTCCCAATCTGCAAATTTATTAGACTTGTTCCGACTCTTGCTTCTACTTTTACCTCTAGTTTTCCAACCACGGTTTTCATTTCTACCACATTTCTCAAAGACAAGAGTTTCTGAATGTGAAGAAAAGCCAATTGTTTTTCTTCTCATATCTTCATTCAGCACACTAATTTTAGCCAATGTCATTGAAATATTACCTTCAGGATCTGAATTAGAAAGAGACATTCTGAAAGTATCCCACGAGTCTGGCAGCGAACCAAGCAACCATAACGCCAGAACCTCATCATCAAATTTGATACCCATAGCAGCTAACTGATCAATCAAGCCTTGAAAGGTATTCAAGTGATCTGTAAGAGGTGATCCATCTTGATACCTCAAATAAATCAACTGTTTGAACAAAAATAACTTACTTTATCCTGTGTTCCGAGCATATAGCTCCTTAAGTTTACTCCACAATGTACTTGCATTTTTTTGGTCTACAACGTGATTCAGCATATTATCATCAACCCATTACCGAATACAGCCACAAACTTGTCGATGAATAGTCATCCATTCTGCATCAGACTTATCTTTAGGTTTTTCATCACCACACACTAGTAAATGAAAACCTTTAACACAAAGAAGATCTTCCATCTTCGATTTTCATATATGATAATTCGAACCAATCATCGTCACTATTATGCTTGTATTCACCTCCATATTTGAGACAAGACAAGTACACAACCAGTCGCTCTAATCACTTTGTGAGGAAATAGAAGCACAAACAAAATCTTGCTTCTTGTATCAAATATAATTCGAGATAATGATCCCAAATAAAATACCAAGTATGAATAAAGTCAACGCAAATAACACTAACACTTTTTACGTGGAAAACCTTCCCAGTGTATGAAGTAAAAACCACACGACTGATTTTAGAGTCCAACCAAATATTCAATATCAAAAGACGGGTTACAAAACTATTCTCTAGATAAAACTAGAGCATACACCACACAAAGTATGAAAACTTCATACACAACCCCAATACACAAGATAGTAAACCGAAATCAGAAAACTCACTGAAATATCCCCAAAAATGCAGTAAGAAGAAGCTGATCGAAAACACACTTAGAAGACTCCAAATAAAAATCCCTCTAGTCAGATTGTAGAGGACAAATACATGAGCCTCCTCACCATAATTGAAGCCAATAGGACCATGGAAGACAGTCTGATTGAAAGCAAAAAAGTTTCGTTTCGAATCGTTTTTCTCTTAAAACTGCACTATAGAATATGATGCTCATCTCAAAAGACATTGTATCCATTTATATTTATACAAAAATCAAAATCCTATGTGTTACCCTTATTTGGCATAAGCCCATTTGATAATTGGACTCCCACATAGGAAGAGCCCAACAAATCTATCCCTCATGACTATGTGAGAGGATTCACCATCCCGACAATCAATCTACAATATTCAAGATTTCCCCTAGGCAATTCCTTTGTCATCATGTCAGACCCATTATCATATGTATTAACTTTATCAACTTCCATTAGTTTAGCATCAAGAATATCTCGAATCCAATGATATCTCACATCAATATGTTTCGACTTTGAGTGAAACGATGAATTCTTCACGAGATGAATAACAATCTAATTATCACATAACAATACATACATGTGTTGCTCAAATTTAAGTTCTCTCAAAACTTCTTCATCTATAGTAGCTCTTTAATCACTTCTGTCACTGTAATAAATTCAGCTTCTGTCGTTGAACGCACTTTTGTATTCTTGATTTCCATGAAACAGTGCACCATAAAAGTTAATCAAATATCCATAAGTAGACTTGTGGGTGTCAACATCTCCAGCCAAGTCTGAATCAGAATAAGCCAACAACTCAAGTTTCTTAATCCCAAAATTTAGCTTTAAATTAGACGTTCCTCGCAGATATTTCATAATCCATTCACGGCTTCCCAATGCCCTTTGCCCAGGTTTGAAAAAAATATACTCACAACAGAAATACTATGAGCTAACTAGTACATACTATGGCATACATGAGACTTCCAACTGTAGATGCATATTGAATATTAGCCATATATCTCTTTTCATCATTAGTTGAAGGATATTGCTTATTGCTTAACTTGAAATGACTGGAAAGTGGTGATCTAACCACTTTAGCTTTGTCCATCTTAAACTTCTAAAGAATTTTCTCTCTGTATTTTTGTTGTGACAAGAATAACTTCTTCGAATTACTGTCTCTTGTAATTCGAATGGCAAGAATCTGCTTTGTTGGGCCTAAATATTTCATTGCAAAAGATTTACTAAAATGTTTCTTCAAAGAATAAATCCGTAAAGTATTATTCCCAACAATAAGTATATCATCCACGTAAAGTAAGAGAACAATAAAATCAGCATCGACAAATTTCTTTACAAATACACAATTATCAGAAGAAGTCTTCTTGTAGTCTCGCTATCCTATAACTGGCATGAACTTCTTATACCACTATATCAGAGCTTGCTTCAAACCATATAGACTCGTCTTTAGTCTGCACACATAATCTTCTTTTCCTTCAACCACAAAGCCTTCAGGTTGTTTCATAAAAATATCTTCTTCAAATTCACCATGCAAGAATGTTGTTTTACATCCATTTGCTCAATTTCCAAGTCTAGACTAGCTGCAATTCCTAGAATTGCACTAATAGATGACATTTTTACAATTGGAAAAAATATTTCATCAAAATCAATCCCTTTTTTTTACCAAAGCCTTTGACTACCAATCTTGCTTTGTACTGAGGTTGTAGAGAACTATTGTTTTGCTTCAACCTATACACCCACTTGTTACTCAAGGATTTTCTCTCTTCAAGTAGCTTCACTAATTCAAATGTGTGATTTTGATAAAGTGATTGCATCTCTTCATTCATTTCTTCAATCCACTGATTTTTACACACACCACTAACAGCCTCATCATGACACTCAGGCTTACCTGCATCGGTTAACAAAATAAGTTGGTGAGAAAGATATCTAGTAGAGAGTTGTCTATCTCTAGTAGATCTCCAAGTTGGAACTTCAGGTTGTTCAGCCTCTTCTTCATTCTCGTATTCACCCACAAAATCATTACCATGATCACTAGTATAAAAAATATGTGAACCTCTTGCAGTAGATGAGTCACCATCTGAATTTTCTTCAACTTCTATAGGAGTATGTACAAGCAGAATATGCCCCAAATCTACCAAATCATTCTCAGACATAGGCATTGAATTCTGACTCTTATCAATATCATAAACTATATGATCTTCCATAAACACAGCATCTCTGCTCCTATTAAGCTTCTTATTAATTGGATCATAAAATCTGTAGCCGAACTCATCAAGGCCATAACCAATGAATACACACTGTCTAGTCTGCAAATTAAGTTTAGACCTCTCATCTTTAGGAGCATGCACGTAAGCTTTGCACCCAAAGACACACAAATGATCATAAAAAACATCGTTACCTGTCCAAACTCTATTTGGGATATATCCATCCAAAGGTACAGAAGGACTAAGATTCAAGACATGTACCACTGTATTCAAAGCTTCATCTTAAAAGTATTTAGGGAGTTGTGATTTAAAAAAAAAACATCTCATCCTTTCAATCAATGTTCAGTTTAGTCTCTCAACTACGTCATTCGACTGAGGAGTCTTGGGAGGTATCCTTTGATGTCGAATACCTTGTTGTCTACAATAATCATCAAAAGGACCAATGTATTCTCCCCCATTATCAATTCTAACACACTTCAATTGTTTTCCAGTTTGTTTCTCAACTGAAGCTTGAAACTGTTTGAAGACATCTAACACTTGATCTTTTGTTTTCAAAGTGTAAGCCCAAACTTTCATGAAATGATTATCAACAAAAGTAACAAAGTACAGACAACCACTAAGCGTTCTGATTTTGAAAGGACCAGAAACATCAGTATGTACCAAGTCAAACAAACTTGGTTTTCTTGAAGGATCCGAGCTCTTGAAAGACACTTTATTCTGCTTTCCAGCCAAACAATGTACAGATTTCTTTAAAGGAGCTTTAAGTATTCCACAAATGCGTTGTTTCTTTATTCGAATATCTAATCCTTTTTTGCTAATGTGACTGAGTCTTTTCTGCCACAAATCAACCATTGATCCATCATTAACAATATTGATTTTCATAGCAGGCACCCTTGCAGACATGATTTCGAGAGCATAACATTTATGTACTCTTGCCACAACCAACGAGCCCTTAGTAAGTTTCCACTGCCCACTCGCAAAAATACTGAAATAGCTTTCATCATCTAGCTTCCATGTAAAGATCAAATTCAATCAAAGATCAAGCATATGTTTAACACCCTTCAAAATCAGTCTTGCACCCATGCTTGATTCTAGATAACATCACCAATACCAACCAATTTAGACAAATTATTATTTCCCATATTTGCAGATCCAAAGTCACCAAAGGTGTAAGGTGAGAAAAATTCTCTACGAGAAGTGGCATGAATTGTAGCACCGCTATCAACTACCCAACAATTCTCATCAGACACAGAATTCACAACAGCATCATCAATAACAATGAAGTAACTCTGTGAAACCGCAACAACATATTTCTCGTCATCATCGGTTTTGTTCTTTTTAAGATGAACAAAACTAGATCCATTGGTGATTTTTTTTATTTTCTTTCTCTATAATACATGTGAGGCGAGGCATAAAAAACATGCGAGATCATACATGAAAAATATGTTAGACCAGACATAAGCAAACATGCTAGACTAGGCATAAACAAAAATGCGAGACCAAACATTAAAAACATACGAGAACAAACATAATAAATCATGCGAGGCCATGCATTGATTTTTTAAGATTAACAAAACTAGATCATTTGATGATATTTTTGATTTTTTTTGTCAAATCCAGTATCCGTGATCTCACATCTTTATCATCGAGTAGTACAGGTCTCACATCTCTATGCTTCATTATATATGGCCTCTCATATATCCACTCTCATCATATATGGTGTCACATAATTTAATAATACATGGTCTCACATGATTTAATAATTTCTGATATCTTCTTTATTATGTCCAGACTCGCATGATTTAGTAATTCGTGGTCTCCCAACTTTATAATGCTTGGTATCATATAATTTAATAATGTATCATCTCTCAACTTTATAATGTCTCGTCTCACATGATTTAATAATGCTTGGTCTCTTAACTTTATTATGCATAGCCTCGCATGTTGTTTTATGCATGGTCTCATATGTTTGTGTATGTCTGGTCTCGCATGTTTGTTTATGTGTGGTATCACATTTTTTTTATGACTGGTCTCGCATATTTTTTGTAGAAAAAAAGAATTAAAAATAAACCATCAATAGATCTATTTTTGTTCGTCTTAAAAAATAAATTGGATGGTATATTCAAATTTGTTTTCCAAGCTACAGTTTGAAAGTTACATACTGTTAAAAAAAAGGAAAAAGAAGATTTGGTTAAAAAAATGAGAGGGTTACTTGTGGTTGTTCACCTTGGTCAATATATCCATTGGTAATTTTCCAATTTTAGATATTATATGGTAATGAGAAAATTGACTATGTGCTTATGAGTTCACATTTTTAAACACACCATAAATATTACTATAATCAAAACTAAATACAATTATTTGATTTATATTCAAAATATCAAAAGTTAACAAAACAGAAAATTAGATCGAGTGAAAAGTAAACTATCAAATAAATTCTAATCAAAACTGTGTACATATTTTTTACCTACTAATTTAACGATTATTCACGTATATTTATATAAAAATGTGAACAATTTTAGATTCGGTTTTCAACCCATAAAGCCAAATTTAAGAAATATTTTGATATATTTGGTCCAAAATTTATTCTAAACATGTACATAATTTTGACACCTTCATTAAACTAGAGGATTTTTAAAAGGTAATGGTCAATTAGTCAAAGTTAGAAATATCATCTAATTTTGATCAGAGGCCGAAATGCTATGCAAATTGATGTGGTGATTTTTTATATGTTTTGCAATATAGTTATTTAAAGCTTGTTTTGGTTGATAAATTTAGTAGGTGACTGAACCAAAAGTAGAAAAAAATTACATTTTTATATAACTACTCGTACTTATTTACGACACATGTGTATTATAGTAAACCAAATTTTAGAAAATGGATAACCTGTATTTGTCGAGAACTGGATTACGTGATATAATGACCTTTTTAGGACTAAAGAAAAAACAGGAGATCTTAATTGTTTTTCTTTTCTCAAAAGTGATCCTGTATATACAGAGGTGGACCTAAACAGAGGATGAGAAAATCTAATCGCATTAAAATGTATTTTTAAACACAAAGCTCATTCAGCCAGTGTTGAACTGTGGTCTTTGGAAGTTTTATGCAGAAATTGGAATTACGAACCCGTGAATTTTTTAAATGATACCCTAGAGTGAGAATTTTGAAATGAAACAAACACGAGATCATAACAGATTTGACCTTGGGCGGTGGTCTCCCTCAGAATATTTTCATTAGATTAATACAATCCAAACCTGGTAACATATCTAATACATGTATTAATTACAATGCAATAAAAAATAACATGCGTTAGAGTTATGCAGTAAATCAGAAATATAATATTTATTGGATAAAGTGAAAGTAAATGATTAAGTTAAATGACATAGGATGACATCTGATGAATCTCAAGTTATAAAAAATATAGTTTTCACCCACCCAACATCCATCGACATATTAATCATATTCGAGACATTCTAATTATAGATAATACCTTCAATACTACTAGATATATAATACCATTATTTGAATTTTTTAGGGGTACGTCAATGAGTTTAACATTTTGCATTAAAATTTCTTATATGAATTTGGAAAAAATGGCAAACTATACTTGGCATTTGATGGACTTAAGGTTCTCATGATACAGACATGCGTGCGCATTGTAGATGTTATGCTGATAAATATATATTTCACATTGATGGGTGCAATTCATAAGATATTTTAAGATGAGAGACATGTGTTTGGAAGTGACACGTTGATAGAGTCATTATTGCCAATATAAATAAATTATTCCATGAAAAAGTGTATTTGAAGAGATTTTGGCTATTTTGGATAATGTCGGTATTCAGAAACTAATTCAGAGTTGCAACCAAAATTTATGACCATGAAAGAGACAATTATAGGTTATCCAAAAGTCATGGAGTACGCCTGAAACATTTTGGATCAAAGTACGACATATACTAATTATATGTTTGCTTATATCATTTTTGAAGGTATTCAACATTTTAATAATTTATCAAGACTAACCAATTGAACTTTGAAATGCTCTTGACGAAACTATACATTTTGCTTACTCTTTAAATCATGAATATAAAAGCATCATTTGGAGAGTGTATGGTAAAATCTAAATTCGCACACAAATCTTGGTTATTCAAAGTTGTGAGGGATTCCGTTATCACATATTTTCTTGATCTTATGTTAGAATAGTACAAAAAAACTAATGAGATACATGATGACAAATAAGCGTGCAAATATATATCGTTAAAAAGATACACAGTTTGTCATGTGTGTATGAGATAACATCAATGGTTATAGATAATTTTATTATGAAAATTTATATAATCGAAAAAAAGAGGTAAACTTATCACTTTGTTATGAAAGAGAAGTGCATCGAAGAATAAGTCGTGAAAAAATTGGATATTGATGGTTAGGTTCGTCAATATGATGGAGAGCAGAGGCTATATGTCATAAAGAATATTTTTAATATACTTGATCAAAGTTTAACTAATATTGTTCCGCTCAAAAAATCGGTGATGAGAAAAAAACGTGCATAAAAACAGGTTAAATCTAGTTTGACCAAACAAGAGAAATCTTAATTTGAGCTTGTGATGGGACAAACCGGTAGTGCAACTATACCTCTAACCCCCCCCCCCCCCCCCTCAACATTTATAAGTACAACAAAAATAGTAGCACTCAAACTGAAAAAGTGATAATCTTGCCTAAAACTAACATATAGTGAAATATACCAAAAAGTTAGAAAGTAACAAATGCTGTTACTTGTGAACCTAAAATGGTACCTTACCCTGACCATCTCCCGTGTTCAAATTTATCCATATATTACTTGAGATAACAAATACAAAGATGGATGGTCATTGTGATTTTAGATCTATCAATGTATCTTGAATCAAAACTCAAGCAGCATAACAAGTGTGAGGCACGACCTAATGACATAAATATGTAACGAGTTACATTTGTATGACTGAATTTACACTACACACGACATATTATATGCTGATTATAGAAGATAAATTTCTTCCCTCGTGTTGCACGTTTTGATAACCGAATGGTGTTGCTCGACAAATGTTTTTTCATTGCGACCCTATTTTAGTGCACTGTTATTACACTTTCTCAACAAGTGTACTATATATTTTTTTTACCTCTCAAAGGTATTTTGTGGACGTTTCTCACTGGAAAAAAAATAAAATTTGCATGTCGACGTGAACGAGAATATTTTTTTTAACGTTAATAAAAATATTTATTTAACTATTTTTATACGTTAAATTTAAAATGTGTCTTTGTAATAATATATAATTTGGTTTGAAATATTATATTTGTACTGAACGACCCACTACCCGTCGTTTATCCCGGGTGATTTATTTATATTATCCACAATAAATGATGATTGGATTTTTTTATTATATATACAATGGTACACGAATTTCATTCAAATCCATGATCACCTACATCACGATAAAAGAGTTATAGATATTACCTACATCTCTATATTGCTGTTTTTAACTTTATCGTGTTTTGATTCAAATTTATTGTATCTCAAACCACGTTTCTTAATTATTGGTATTTTATTTATTATTTCAAACATTTAATACAATAAACGTTTGAAATAGAAAATTTACAACTAAATGATAATTTTTTTAGTTACGACTGATTTCAACTTGGATTGTCGTATTTTTTGCATTTTGAATAAAGTATTATAACTTATTTGGATCCAGATGATTGAAACTATTTGTATTATTAAAAAATAAAAGCACAACTAATTTTGATCCAAATGGTCAAAATAAGTTATTTTAAAAAACATTCACCCCTACAAAACAAAAGATTTGCTTTATATCTCAACCAAGGTAGTTGAAATAAATTATCTTACTAAAAAATAAAAACACGACTAATTTCAACCTAAGATGGCTGAACTGGATGTTTTCAAAAAATTTAACTCCTCAAAAAGAAAAAGTGTTTGCTTTTGATTTCGACCAGGATGTCAAAATCAGTTTACTTACATAAAATGAAAACACACTTAATTTTGATCCAAAAAGTCGAAATTAGTTATTTTCAAATTCATCCACCCGTAAAAAATCAGAAGTTTTTATTTTGATTTTGACATAGGTTACTAAAAAGTAAACATTATGTTTCTGATTTGGACTCATATGGTCGAAATAATTTTTTTTTTTCAGTTTTCTGACTCATCAAAATCAATTACTTTCCGACCGATATTGTCTTGTCTTTTTTTTTATAATTACTAACTTATTTATATGTTTTCACTGTTTTAGAAAAAGATAATT
Organism: Limnanthes douglasii subsp. nivea; assembly: GCA_036936605.1. NCBI lineage: Eukaryota > Viridiplantae > Streptophyta > Magnoliopsida > Brassicales > Limnanthaceae > Limnanthes > Limnanthes douglasii. Next base: position 342,119,275 of record JAUPFV010000001.1, read on the forward strand.
ATTTAAATTTTAAATTAAACACATATTTATGAAAAATACATAAAAGTATACCAAAAATTCTGAAATATACGTTAAAAAAACTATGTACAACATAAATCCAAAAAACAAGTATAACTAAAATATTAGTTGATCAATCTGAATCATACCCATCATTAACAAAATCTCTCCCTTTTATATGTCCCTTTATATGAATCACATACCATGATCGTACGTCAAAATTTATCTGATATCTATTGGAACGTCATACTTGAAATTTATATCTTTTATTTGTGAGCTACATGACTATAACCTGTATGCAAGCTAGATTTGAGGATCGTATGCACCAGTTCATAAAATTGGTTCTTTCTCGGACGGAACCGAAGTGAAACATAATGAATATAGTCCATCTCTATAGTATACATGTCGAAACTTTCAAAAAATATCGAACCTCTCTCACGTATCAATAAAAGGTTATCCTCGCATTCAATTTAACTTCTTTAACTTTATTAAATTGGTTGATCTTTGTAACTCTCTTAAAGAATTTTCTTCGCACGAAGCCAAAGTTTTAAAGTACACGAACCGATTGATAGGACTTGATATTTTCACTAACCATAATAATATAGTTTAATCATAATATATCCTTGAACGCTTCAATTGTCGGCTTATAAAATGTTCAAAAACACCTGATTCTTTTTAAAAAATATCAGTTAATTCTAAACCAAACTATGTAATTAAATACAATATAAAATCAATGATTAAATTATAAACTGTGGGCCGCATTGTCTTGAGCTAGGAAATATAAAGTTTATGTTTGGTCCCTCGCGAATGTGCGACACACGTACTTGGTAAAATTAGGTTTTTTCCAATTGGAAAAATTTGAAATTTTCCTATATTCGACATTCGACCAAGGCGTTAAAGTCACTTATCTTTTTTGTACCATTTTTGGAGGCGAGATGTAACAAACTATACAAATCCTTCAATACGTGTACTCTTATGCGTACCCATTAATTGCATGAAAATCCTGAAGGATATACAACTAGTTTTTCTTTGTCTCTGTCTTAGTCTTCTCGACCAAAACAATGGTTTCAAATAAGAAAATGACAGAAGCTTAACGCAGAAACATACATTTACAAATTTAATTAGTCGAAAAAAAGTATTAAAAGTATCATTCAACCAAGTCATCCTTAAATCTTTTGTTTGTTAAAGTTTAGTTCCACTCTAGTTTTGGGAATGTCAATACCAAAAACTATCGACACCATCCTAGCGCGTACCTCTCAGTCGTTTATTCCAAAGTTAATAATTCATCCCTTCACGATAGGCCTGTAATATTGCTCACATAATCTAGCGTGATTGTTATATTTCCAAAATAGAACTGTAAGTGATTGGTCTATGAATGTCATTTTTCCATGAATGCATTTTGTAGTAGAATATTCGTGTTCCATGTGCACAACGCATCCAATATTGGCTCGAAGATAATGCAATTTATTATTGTTTCGACACCTGGTTGGTGGCTAAAGTCTCAACCTAGTATTTTTTTGTGGGCGCTGTCAAACTAAAAATGTGTAGCTCATTCTCTCTTCGATAAAATAAATATACTTTCAAAAAATGATATAATAAATTTTATTGTCTTTAATGGACTTGTTAAAAGTTTTATGTATATTTACGCTCTCGTGATAGGCATTGTATGACAGTTGCTTTAACTATCCCTTATAAAATCTTGAAATATACTCAAAAATTATTTTGAACTAGTTAATTTCCTCCTTGTTGATACTTTCTTGAGCCTCATCATGCGATTCTAATTAAGACTTTGGCTTTGTCTCTGGCCTTAAAGATAGGGTAGAGCGAAGAATAATCCCTTCGTCAGTAACGTACATGTATTCTCGTTGACCTCCATGTATGTTGGTATATTGGCAGTAACTTTTAATGGTTCAGGCTAACTTGGTCATGAAAATGACGCCCTTCAAGAAAATGACTGTTTAAATTTTTTTGGTTTAATCATGTCACCTAAACAAATAAAAAGAATGCTAAAAACAATGAGCTTCATAATATAGATTTAACCAGTATTTGAAGAAACATTAGGAATGGATTCCACCCCATTGGGTCGTAACTAATTGCACCTACTTGACCAATTAATTTCAACATGCATGAAACTAATTTCGATCCAAAAAATCGAAATCAGTTTTATTTTTGTAGCGTGGAGTCAACATCAATCTACAACAGATAAAAACTTCATCTATCCAACAACAATCACGAAACTTTATTTTTAAAATTCCAATTTTATCGTTTAAATAATAAAATATAAGTATTTGACTATAGATAGGAGTTAGAATCACTAAAAATTAAACTCAAATCAAAGTTAAACTAAAATAAAATAAAATAGATTTTCTAAAAATTTGAGGAAAAAACTAAATAATTCGGAATGATAAACACATCAAATTTTAAAAAATAAATACATATATAGAAAAATATATATAATAGGTTTAATATCTTGAATTTGTGGAAATATGAACTTGGATGTATATTCTTGGATTTTTCAAGTTTTTGTGAACTTTTAAAATTCAAAATTAATAAAAAACAGGAAAGTGGTAAGATTTAAAAAAACAAAATTCACATTTTTTTAGGAAATGACACCAAATGTACATACACACAAACTATACTGTCATCTAATACCCAAACTATCATTTATGCTTACTTAACAGGACAATGCTAAACTAAGGCCCATTTTGGCTATAATGAGACCCAGTTATAATGAGACCGCAAAATTTACCAAAATACCAGTATAAAACATCTATTTCAGCCAAAAACTCTCTTTTTCTCTCTTCTCTAACCTAAAACCTCTCAAAATCGTCAAACCAAAAACACAAGATTTCTCGAATCCAACCTTGCAAACACGTTAAGGTATGAATTCTATACTTGTTGGTATAATTATTTAGCAATTTATTTAGGTATTTTTAGTGATATTTAGAGTTATAATCTCTATCAAAAAACTCGAATTTTCATATCATTGTTTTTTTTAAAGTTACTTGTAAGTTTATGTTAGTTAAGTCATTGTCGACGTTTTGGTACGTTTTTAGTGATTTTGGTTAAGTTTTGAGTCGACGTTTTGGTATGTTTTTAGTGATTTTGGTTAAGTTTTAAGGATAAGGGTTCGTGGGTTTTGCGGGGGAGGGGTTTCTGAATCGAGCAAATTTGCGAACACAAAGTGTCCAATTTTGCGCAAAACGCGAACAAGTTATTCCTGATTTGCCTAAAATTGGGCACAATTTGTTCGCAATTTTGCCCAATAGTTTGCCTGAAATTGTGAACGGCCTGTTCGCAATTTCACCAAAATTGGGCACACTGTGTTCCATCTAAATATGTTGAGCATGTTAGACCCCAAATTTCCAAAAACTGGGCACAATGTGTTCGCAATGGTTCCCAATATTTTGCCTGAAATTGCGAACGGCCTGTTCGCAATTTCACCAAAATTGGGCACACTTTGTTTCATCTAAATATGTTGAATATGTTAGCCTGTTTTAATATGTTGAGCATGTTAGACCCAAAATTGACTTGCATATTCATTGAGTAAGTTTATATCTTCCATCTTAATATATAGAAGGGTGTTTTGTAATTATTTTGGGTTTTTTTGGGTCATGACATACGAGCATATACGTGAAGGAGGCTCGCGCTGCTCCGTATCAGTGCCATCATAGTCTGATCCTAACCAACGAAGGGAAGTACGTTGTTATATACCAATGAAAAACAATAAATAGTTGAGGCGTGTTATCCACTTTGGGTCGCTCGACAATTTGGGCATATTCATGATATATCACCTGCATTGCGACCCGTTTTACCACCATGCATAAGGAGGCATGTTAACATGCGCTATTTGTGGGATGAGGTTACATGGAGAACATGACAGTCTCACGCAGTTGATCCAATGATTCGTGGTGATACTTACGGTATAGGTCCTCCGAGTATGACCTCTCTATACGATGTATGGGTCCAGGATCACCTATGGTACACCCTAATTTATCATGAGTGCGACTCATCCGGTGTATGTTGGAGAGATACCGAGAGTGATGACTTACCATGCACGGTTGTTTGACTTGGCTGATCATGTGATTAATGGATATTCGAAATCAGACAAGATGAGCACGAAAGAGATGCGCCGGTCGATGCAGGAGTGTTCGCTTCTAGCGCGGCAGTACCGCGAGAGTGATTGAGTGACTTTTACTACATGACTTGTATTATATAACTATTTTGAGTATTTATCGTTACTATCTTATGTTATGACTATCTGGATTAAATAATATCTTCACATCCTATCTTATTATATCATTATATGTTGTTACGTATCTTAGATTTCCTATGTTCTTATTTTTATGTTTTTCTATGCTATTATTTTTATGTTATCCTATGTTTTTGTTTTTATGTTTTCCTATATTCTTGTTATGTATCTTACGTTATTTAAACAACAATAAAACGGAAAATTTATGTCACTTAAAATAAGTGCGTACATAGTAGGATAGTTGAACGCACACAACATAATATACAAATGAAAACTAAGAAAAAGATAAAAAAAATAAAACAACATGTAAGAAAATCACATAATCAAATAACAACTTATTGAAACATGCAAACTCAAAACATAACCGAAGAAATCAAAATGCTCAATCGTCGAAATCGTATCCCATGTTGTCTTCAGAATCATCCCCCTCCTCCCTTTCCATAATCCTATCCTCAATATAGGCCACCATATCCCTAGTGATGTAGTTTACCACCGTCATGTTCCAGATGGCAACTGTTGCTTGCTTTATTTTAAATGGTAAGAACGAGAAATGCTGGAGCGGTTGGACAAAAAAGTACCTGCGTTTGATTTTGTGACGACTGCGCACAATAGCACCTCTTGTTTCTGCACGAGCATCAACTGAAATACGTAATGCATAAGACCCATTCAAAAAATGCATCGCTGGTATCTTCCCCCATCTCTCGGCGGGCAACATTCACCGTCTGAAGCAACTGGTAGTCTTCATCGACGTTGAACCCCATCTCTAAAAGTGTTTGTGTTTTTTTTTGTTGGTTTTTAAATGTTTGGTGGATGTCATGTTGCATGTTATTTCATGTCCTTTTATAGGCGGGAGCCAATTAAGGCCATAGTTTTTATTTTGGCGAGGGTCTTATTTGACGGGAGTTGATATTAAGTCTCGTTATAGCGAGACCCCTAATAATGGAACCTACACTATAATGAGACCCGTAATAATGCTCAACAAGATGTGTGTACTATTGTAATTATTAGGTCTCACAAAATTATTGGTCAACTTGGATTGTGTTATCCTTATCTTACAAGTGCCGTTTATTTATTGGTCTACTTGGATTACGTTATCTGAAGACAAAATGGCAAATAAATAGACACTCTAAGTTGGAAGATGAATATTTGATGAAAGCATTTTTCGAAGTAGGTAAAACGCACACGCAAGAATGGGGAAAACCATACTGGGAGGCAATACTATGTCAGATGTATTTCCTATACGGTAGGGATGGGGTGAAGCCGCCTAATATTTCATGGCGTTTGGATGAGGTTAAAGCTCGATGGTACGTTATAAAAAAATTTCATGTACATCTGGTTTCCGACCTCAATGACTTGGAACGTCATGTTGCGTTTAACCTGTTCAACTTCCAACTCACAGATACTATAACGTAGGCTCAGCTGGATCGTGTCCATTCCGACATTGTTACCGTCAAGGAAGAGGAAATGCGTGTTGCTGCAGAAGAGTACGCAATTGTGAAAGAAGAACGAAAATTGATGAAATAGAACTGGACTGATAGATAAACTTTGTTTACTAGGAGTTATTGAAATTAAGTATGTTAGTTGTTTTCTGAGTTAATTTTTTATTCAGTTCTTGTTTCAGTATGAGTTTCCAGCAATGTTGTTTTAATTTTTATGATTTCTGGTGTACTTTTTTGCAGTTTCGAGCTACTTTGAAGTTGTTTTTAGACCTGAATTTGGAAGAATTTTTTTCCCTAAATTTTAAAATAGTGGAGTTAAATTACTATAGTATAATATTGGTCCAAAAAATGAGTTTGGAACTCGAGAACTTACAAAAAAACAAAAAAAATGAAAAAATGTCCAATAATGTTCGCAAACATAGACTCTGAGTCTTAGCCAAATTTGCAAACACAAAATGCCCGATGTTGTCTAAATCGTAAACACACCATTCGTTATTTTGACAAATTATGGCGTATAGTGTTCGCAATTTAGACAACATCGGGCATTCTGTGTTCGCGAATGTGCTACTGTACCAATTTGTGGCCATTCTTTTTTGGTAATTTTGATGAAATTGACACAAATAAGTTACAATAATTAAAAACACAATTTATATTTATAATAATGAAAAACGTGAAATTTTCTAAATAAATAAACCATGCAAGTATAGATTACAAGCGATGACAAAATTCAAATAAAGTATTCGTAAATGCAAAAGGAAAAAACTACCGATGCATCAACAAATCATGAGTCTCCAGCCAAATCATAGACATGTGGTGGCTCTTTCTGAACGGTCGATGGTTAGGTGAGCTTGATTTGGTTATGTTTGTTGGATCGTTTGCCGAGAGGTATGGCCCAACCAGTTACAGCTTTGTCGATGCAAAACGGAAACCAAGTAGGATAGATTTCCGGAAGTGGTCCGTTCAACACAACCTACACGAAGAAAACTGAGATAAACATCCGATCACAAAATAAGATATAATATTAAATGATTCATTGGTATACCTAGTTTCACGAAATGGTTACCGTGTACGAAACCTATAACAACTTTCATGCTAGGACATGATCGAGGAGGCTCACCGCGTAGAGGTAGATATGTGTAAGATTAGTGGAGCGATACGTGGTATACAATACACTTGTATCTAGTGGCTATCACTAAGCCATAGTCGGGTAACGTCATCCAATGCCGATTATCGTTCCCATACACTTTAAAAACGTCCAACCTTTTTATTAGGTTATGTACACGATGTGAACCATCAAAGACTCTATCCCACAGATCGCGTTGATTTTGCAATTCAACGATGTATCCCGTATAACTTGGTCCCATGAATCGGAGTTACCGTAGACCATTAAAGCAACGGCCCGGAAACCGCAATTAGGGTTGAGAGACACGTCTTCGACACTAGAAATGTACTCATGCAAATAGTTGGGAAACCAACTCTCGTAGCCGCTAAAATCTTTTCCCTTCAATGATTTTTTTAAACGAGTCACTCTCTCCATCTTGAGCTGAGCCTTGGTTTTCGTTTTCTCTTTGATTTATCTTTTGGCACTAAAAATATTTGATTAGCTACCAAGGCGGTCGTGCTACCTATCGTACCGGGAGTGCTAGCGCTAAACTACTATCGTATTCCCACTCGGATGGGTTCCGTTTAGTTGATTTGTACCGACCGGTTTTTTTCCTACCTTTAGTGACAGTCGGCTCCTTAGGTTCCAAAACATGACTTCTAGTAGGATTTAGGATTTGTATCATCCTATTTATGCTACGATCTTGGACGTGTGCACCGTAACCGCGGATGTTGCTATCTATTAAGGAGAGTTTTCTCGTAAGCTCGTCTTCGGTACCAACCTTATCCTTAGCTTTGATCTTTAACGTACTCCAATAAACATCACACTCATTTTTTTGAATCTCCCTACCTTCTTTATAAATCAAATCTAACTCGCATGCACATGGTAAATTGTGAGTATTCCTAATAACACAACCACACATTCCAGGAGTGAACCATATTCCCAAGGCAGATTTTCCTCTACTAGTTCTATAGCCGTACATGAAAGTTTACCTTTGATTTCCTTATAGATAGCCGCATTAACCCCCCAAGTTGAGTTTTTTTTTGGACAAAACTTACTACGCTCAAACAATTCAAAAATTTTAGAGTGTTGAGCGGTAAGCAATGCATGAACATTTTTCTAAAATTGCTCAAATGTGCATAAACTACTACCGATAGCCCGTTTGAGGCTCGAGTGAGCACTCTCCGCCCTATAATGTAAGATAAAATAAATTAGAAGTCTAACACTTAATATTAAACACTAATGTATGGAGATGGTAATATAACTCACCGATTCGTAGTATGGTTGCCCAAATGTTTGAACTTGTTCGTGTGGATATTGAGAAATTTATGTCCATAATTTTCTATTTGTTGCTTCATCATGTAATCGACAACCATTGGTCAAAATGCATACGTGTGCTGTAACTCAGCAAGATTTTTGTTATAATCTTTGAGCGTGGCCGAATAGGAAACCTTATTATAAAATTCAACGAACTCATCGAGCATGTCTGAATTTGGAAAAACTTTTCTAGCGTAAGAGCAAATGTTGCTACTAATATGCCAAGTGCATAGCATATGAGTGGCATCCAGAAATATATCATCGATATCATTCATTAAAGCCAACTCCCTATCAGTGACAATAATGTTAGGCAATCTGCACATGTTGTTCGTCAACACATTCCTTAGAACGCTTAATCCCCAAGTGTAGTTCTCTTGTTTCTCGGAGCTCAAAAAACAAAAAGCGATACAAAACGCCTTCTTCGTCGAAGTTTGACCAACTATTTCTAGCAAAAGCATCTTATAACTTGTAGTCTTATACGTGCTATCCATTATAAGAACTTGAAGAAAAGTGCGCAAGAAATCGATGCTTTTAGGATGTGCTAAAAACAACTCGAGGATCTCGTTCGTTGCTTCTCAAGTTCGCTCCCAAACATAATACTCGTGTTGTTTTAACTTACAAAACAAGTATTGCATTTGGATCTTGCCCGCTTTATCAACCAAATCATGTTTTTGACGCATGCTGTATATCGTGCACATGCTAGATATATTTTCCGAGCCTTTAATCTTTAAACCACGATATATCTCTCTTGGTCGAGAACCGACTTTCGTTTGACTATGAACAAACGCCATTTCTTCTACTGTTAGTCTAACGGCTCGTAAGTGACCATCCAAGTGCAAAAATGATTTGTGGTTGTGTTTCCCGTTTACCACTATCAATTTCCAATAACCGGGTAGCTCTAAGACCGATTATCCTCTTAAATAAAACGGACATCCACATTTTTTCGATGAACATTCTCGACGCTTCTTAACATACCCCGGTTTGAGGTTAGGTTTGTAAACCCAGTGCCTCTCGCACCTAAAATATATCATAGGTGTTTTTCCACATTTGGTACCGTCGTCGTCTTTACTACGTAACACAATGAATCCTACTTTTTTTCTTTCGAATTCGATCCATAAAACCAAATCAGGTTTGGTGTACAAGGTATCCGTACTAAACATTTCGTGCAATCGGTCATCGAACATGGCGGTCGGTCCGGTCCCTACAAATGGTATGTGCTAATTATATAAAAACATCATTAATTTTAATTAAATCGGTCACCCAATTAGCGTCCAATGGAAAAGTAGGCTAAAATTAAGATGTGAAAATAACGAAATGGGTCCTCGTGAAATTGTCAAAATCGCGAAGGGGGTCCTCGTGATTTCGTCATAATCACGAAAGTGTGTTTGCAATTTTGTCAAAATCACAAGGACCCCCTTCACGATTTCAATAAAAAAAAACATGCAAATCTGCAAATTATAGGTTTGCAGTTCATCACTTTAATGGCGTAATGAGTTCGCAAAACGCACTGAACGTAGAAAAAACTCGAAAAATACCTCAGCTTGGGTTTCGAGATGGTCTGTCAAAGGCTCATCCTCCTCTGACGCAAAATCATCAATATTACAGCTAAATTCATCATTGAAGTCGCTCAAATCCATGATTTTATTGTGTTTTTAATGATTTTAGTTTAATTAGAGAGAGAAAGCTATAGTGAGGAGAAGAAAAAAAAGTTGTTTTTGTGGTTACAAATTTGGTTCTATATATGAAGGGTATATTGGTCATTTTACATAATCAATTTTTTGTTTAATGATTTTGGGGTCTCATTATATTATAGCCAAAAGGTGTCCCAATATAGCCTTGCCCTACTTAACACCTATCTCAACTAAATAACTCTCATTCAATACCCAATTTTTTTCTAATTCCTCAAATACCCATACTTCATCACTAGCCACGTGTCAACTTCTTCTTGAACTAAAATTTCTTTTTCTTTTTTACTTTTTATTTTTCTTTTATTTTTTTAAAAGGTCCATCTCTTTCAAATCGGAGTTTGTAATTTTGTTTGAAAGTACTATCGACTTTGTTCTTTTAAGACGAACAAAACCAGATCTATTGATATTTTTTATTTTATTTTTAAAAAAATCACCATACTACTTTGGAAAATCAATCATGCGAGTTCTTTGAAAAATTAAACATGCGAGTTCTTTGAAAAATCAACCATGGTACCTCCTTCGAAAATTAAATATGCTAGTTTTTTTAAAAATCAACAATGCCACTTCTTTAGATAACAATCATGCGAATTCTTTGAACAACTAATATAATTAAAAAAAAACATAATTAATGGATTTAATTTTATTCATGTTAAAAATAGCATACTGATGGTACTTTTAGATCTTTTCCGAACTACAATTTGAAAAATACGAGATTTTTAAAATTAAAAAAATAATACTAATTTTGGTTTAAAAAAATAGGATTAATTGTGCTGGTTAAGTATATATTTATGGATAGTTTTTATGTTTTTTTTTCGGGTTCAATACTATTTTGTATCTGTCAATATAGAATTTTTTTTCAATATGGATGTGATGTTTTTTTTCTTTTTTTTTTGGTTGGAATCGAAACTCCTGTTATTCCATCCGACCATTAAATTTCCTAAATAACCTTTTTTATAGTTCCAGAGATTGTTTCCGCTACGTCTTTGTTTATGTTTCAAAATCGTTGTTTGCCTTCTATTTGTTCGATCAATTTTTTTTGTGATTTAGTTTCCCTACATTATTATTAATTGTTAGGCTAAATAATGTTGTTCTGCTATTAAAGGTTTTATTCACCAACCTAGCTACGAAATAGTTGACATAGATTTTACAGCTTGCTTTCTTGACTAGTGGTCTTCAATTTTTGGTAAAACGTTGGACTTTTTTGCGTGTACAAATTTGGGGTTAAAGCCATCTATTCTTTTCTGGGTCAAAAGCTTCAGAGTGTTGCATAATTCTTTTTAGCATATAAGAGTGGCTAGTTGCAATCTAAGATATGAAGAAAACAACTCGGTTTGATTTCTTTCTATGTTGTCTTTTAATGCTTTTGTTTTCATGTCTGTGTATGAAAGTATGTCTTGCTGCCACCTTCAAGAATTGCAATATAAAAGAGAGAGAAGCACTTGTGGCTTTCAAAAATAGTCTATTTGATCCATCTGGAAGGCTTTCTTCATGGGTTGGTGGAGATTGTTGCAATTGGAAAGGGATTGGATGCAACAACCAGACTGGCATGGTTACCAAGATTGACCTCCGCAATCCACTCCGATCCAGAGATGGTGTTTATGATCCAGGCACCGAACAAAGATTTTGTTTGGGGGGTAAGGTTAATGCTTCTTTACTTGAGTTAAACTACTTGAGTTACTTGGACTTGAGCTTGAACGATTTCGGAGGAATTCCGTTTCCTGGATTTATCAGTATGTTAAAAAACCTGACTTATTTGAATCTAGCATCGAGTTTATTTGCTGGGGAGATCCCATCTCAACTTGGGAATTTGTCTAATCTGCAGCATTTAGATTTATATGAGTCAGGTTTGGAGGCTAAATCACTGCATTGGGTTTCAAGTCTCTTTTCATTAAGGTATCTAAACCTTGGAAAAGTTCTTCTCTATAGTGTTTCCAAAGATTGGTTGCACTCTATTAACCAGCTTCCTTCTTTGGTTGAGTTGCATTTTTACAATTCCGACATTGAAAATACCGATCTTTATCTACCTTTTGTTAACTTTACTTCTCTAGTTACTCTTAATATGTCCAGTAATTTCTTCAACACTCCTTTTCCTTTGTGGCTGTCTAACCTGACAAGCCTCGAGACACTTGATTTGAGTCTAAATGGCCTCACCGGTCCTATTCCTATTGCAAGTTTATGCAACTTAAAGAATTTAGTTCTTTCTACTAATGATCTCAACGTAAGCCTTCGTGATGTTTTTGGTCTGTTCACGGGTTGCTCCAGGAACAGGTTAGAGTTTATGGACCTTAGAGATCTCGGGTTAGTCGGAGAAATACCTGAAGATTTAAGACTACTTAGTAATTTGCGATTTCTCGACCTATCTGATAACTCCTTATGGGGTTCGATTCCGTCTTCTATAGGAAACTTAGCGGCCTTGAGAAAACTGGACCTCTCCGTAAATGAGATGAATGAAACCATCCCCGAAAGTATTGGCAAACTCTCTGAGTTAGTTGAGTTGCAACTCCAGTCGAATAAATGGAAAGGTACTATAACAGAAGCCCATTTGATGAATCTCACGAGTTTAGTGAAATTAATAGTTACATCAGACCCGCCCATGTCGCTGGTGTTCAATGTTGCTCATGACTGGGTTCCCCCATTTGAGCTTACATACCTTTACATAGAGAACTGTTTGGCTGGTCCCATGTTTGGATCGTGGCTTCAAAGCCAGAGCTTGCTTACCTACCTTGTCTTGAAAAATACTGGAATCTCTGACATCATTCCTACGGAATGGTTTTCTAAGATAGCTTCTCGGATTACGTTCTTGGATATGTCTAATAATCAGATAAAGGGTGAACTACCTCTGCGGATGGTATCCCCTAATTTGACTTCCATTGATCTGAGATCTAATCTTTTTCGAGGTGGAATACCATTGTGGTCCACGAGTGCTATGCGGCTATCTCTTCAGGACAATCTTTTTGATGGACCCTTACCTGTAAACATTGGTGAACTAATGCCGAATTTGACAGAAATCGATCTTTCAGAAAATAACTTTAATGAAAGCATTCCTTCTTCAATATGTGAAATGAAGAGTTTATCTCTTCTTTCCCTCAGAAGCAATGGGTTTTCAGGACAGCTTCCTGATTGCTGGGATAAGCTGCCAGAACTATTGTTTCTAGACGTATCAAACAACAGTATTTCTGGTCAAATTCCCAAATCAATTTGGAATAGCAGATTGCTACATGGACTGCTATTAAGCAACAATGACTTCGTTGGGGAAATTCCTAAGGTCTCGCAAAATTGTACTGCGTTGATGATCTTGGATCTTGTGGGAAATAAATTCTCAGGTAGCCTACTAATATGGATAGGAAACAGCTTATCATCGCTTCTTATTCTGCTTGTGGGGTCTAACTTCTTTGTCGGTGACATTCCTCAAGAACTTTGTCATCTTTCTTACCTCCATTTCTTAGATCTTTCACACAACAACTTGTCAGGGACTATTCCCAGATGTTTCGATGATCTTTCTGCTTTGGTCAATGGAAGCTATGATATATTCCACGACGTCCAAAGGCAATATGGGATTTACTATGATGGCCATGTAATGGTCAGGACAAAAGGAAGAGAGCTTACATATAGTGAAACTCTTGTATTTGTTAATGGTGTTGACCTTTCAGGAAATAACCTTTCAGGAATAATACCCAAGGAGATTACCAACCTGTCTTTGTTAGGGATCTTAAACTTGTCAAGAAACCATTTAAGTGGCAGCATGCCAAAAGACATAGGTAAGTTGAGATGGCTGGAAACACTTGATTTGTCTCTTAACAATCTTTCTGGTTCGATTCCCCAAAGTCTGTCCTCTCTAACTTCCCTGACTGCTTTGAATTTATCATACAACAACTTGGCTGGAAGAATTCCAACAGGGAGTCAGCTCCAAACACTGCATGACTCGTCGATTTACCAGGGGAATCCATTGCTCTGTGGCGCTCCCCTCCTCACAAATTGCCCGGGAGATAAAGTCGCCGCAGTACCCCCAGCTCCCAAGACTGATGGTGCACAAGAAGAAGAGGATGCAAGTATGTTTGGTGATCTATGGTTTTATGTTAGCGTTGTTGGTGGATTTATCTTTGGTTTTTGGGGAGTTTGTGGATCTTTGCTGATAAAGAAATCACGGAGAGATGCCTATTTCAAGTTTTTGGATAATACGAAAGACAAAATATCTCACATGATCTCATAGAAACAATAGACGACACGGCTGCAATACCTATTTTTAGCATTGATGGTGCAGCAACCAAAGAGGATAATCTATGGTTTTATGTCGGTGTCATTGCAGGATTTGTCATCGGCTTTTGGGAGTTTGTAGAACTTTGTTGATAAAAAACTCGTGCAAATATGTCTATTTCAACTTTTTAGATGGCATCGAAGATAGAATGACGTGTATAACTGGAACTACTAAGTTGTAGCAGCAGAATCATTTTTTCTATTCGTGTTGTTGCTTTAAAAACTATACCAGATATGCAAATGTGATAGAGCAGTGTACAGTTATGTTTTTGTTTCTGTTGAGCAAGCGTTGCTGATGAAAGACAATGTAGCATTTTATTGCATTATAGAAGTCTCTAATGTTTTTGTGTTTTTTGAAATTAATAATTCGGTCTTCTTAATGACACCACAGAAGCCTGGTCAACTGTCTTTCGTGAAGAACTCATGAACTCAAAGTAACTAATACTCAAATTGGTTTTAAAACAAGATTGAAACTAATTAATTAGGTCCAAATAACTTTCACCTATTCAGGTACTTCGTCATCTAGAAAACGAATAATCTATACACTAGCAAGCTAGAATATGAATCAAATATACAAAGCATCTACGTTGATATTATTGTTGTTCGAACCACAAGCAAGGTGGTTGGATGTTATTCTACTTATAAAAATGACGGTGCCTCCGAAGTCTAGCTGTACTAGCTGAATAGTTACAAAGAGACCTCCAAGGATTCTAAATTTAGTTTCAAAGAACAATTTATGTCTTAACAATGATCTAACTCGTCAGCTTATGTCTTGTACCAGCGATGATGTATTCTCTTCGAGTGAAGAAAGATCTCTTGGCCTCCAGTGACCACTGCTAATAGATTAAGTGCAGATGACTGGAATGTGATGAACAAGTGGTCTGAGTTTTCCGCCGTATTTCAGACCAGTTATAAGTCTTTCTTGCACATCGTACAAGGGAAACTCTTTGATAGCTACATGTTGAATCCCGTCAGCAACCTGATTCAACTTGTCGTATTTCCGCAGAACTAGCTTCTGAAGGCCGCCTAAAGTGTCTCTTTGCATTTTTATAACTTCCAGAGACTCCAAACTTTCCAGTTCTAAATTCTTCATGCTTTGAAACTTTTTTGAACGGAATTCTAGTCTGTTACTAGTATAGGCACCATGTAACTGTAGTTCGACCGAGTTGGGAAGGTCTTTAAAGGCATCTATAGGGCTGCTTTTCAGTTTCGAACACTCTAGACGTATCCGGACCAAGTCATGCAGTTCAGATATCCAATGAGGTCGATTTCTAAACGTTTAAGGTATAGACGTTGAATAAGCTTTGAAGGATTCTTAATTGCACTGAGATCACGATATTCCTCCTCTTCGGTTGATGCTACATTGAGGCATTTAAGATGCTTCATTTCCTAGTCCATCAAGGACTTCGGGACCACAATTTTGACTGGCTCTAAGAAAGGACAGCTTATGTAAGGCTGTTAACTTTCCAATATTTGCAGAGGAATGGAACCCCTTGACACTATCCTAGATAAGTCCTTTTCAACGATATAATAATATATTAGTAGGTCTCGCAGTCTATGAAGGATGAAGATCTTTTTTCGCAGCACTATGATAGGCGTTTGTTTAAGATCCAAAATTTCAAGCCTTTAAAGCTTTCCAACAGATCCTGGTAGTGTTCTGATTTTGGTTTTCCTCAATCAAAGATACTGCAGGAGGGGAAGTGTGGTACCTGCATCTGGAAATATGTTTATGGGAGCAGAGTGTCATGCAGAGTTTGCAAAGCATGAGTTTGGGAAAGAACTCTCATGGTACTCGATAGGCGGCCGTTACTACCCAACTCTGATCCAAGACTGTCATGCAGAGTTTGCAAAGCATCTGCAGTTTTGTCTTTGGTAGATAGAAGATTACCTATTGTCATGCCAGAGGCAATCCTTCACACTGTGTTAAGATTCGGCGCGACCATTCTACTACCAACCCTTGATGACATTCACCGGTGTCTGGAAAAGCTTTCCTAATGAATAGTTCTTTCTCCATTTCTGGTGGTAAAGACTGCAAATTGTAGATATCAACCGAGTTTCCCCGGCAAACTTGAGCTATGCCACCTCTGCTTGTGGTGACTATAACTCGGCCACGGACTTTAAATGGTAATGCATGTTTGACTATTTCCCAAATATCTTTGCTGGACAAGTTGTCAAAGAGGATGAGGTATCTTTTCCGATGACAATAACTGTGTAATTTTTCCATCAGCTGCACCACACTGATAGTGTGAAAATCGTGTGGAATCGGTTTGTTCGAATAAAAAAAGTGCTTAAGCATGGACCATAGTGTTACCTCTTTTTTTGTCGTGCATAAGAAATCCAATCATTTTGACTTTATGTGGCACTTCTTTTGATTAGTGTCTAGAGAAGGGCAAACGACAGTGTGACCGCATTATCCTATAAATAGACTAAGCTCATGTAGAGAGAGAACTCCCCACTCCTGGAGGATACATCTTTATTTCCATTCCCCACGAGTTCAATTTCGGCCGCCACAAATTCTTTTTCAACGTCTAAACCATTGCTCGAACCGTTCGTCCTTAAGTTTCAAAATCATGACCTTTACTGATACTATTTTTTTTTTTTAAAGTTAGGGCATGGCTATAATGGGACCCCATTTGGCTATAATGAGACCCCAAATTCAGAATTTTTTTTCTTCAATGTGAAATGTCCATTTTACCCTTCATTTATAAGTCAAAGTTTTGAACCAAAAACCAAATTTTCTCCAACTACTCTCTAGAGCTTTCTCTCTCTAAAACTAGCTAAAATCTCCAAAAAAAACATGGATTTGAGTGATTGGAGTGAAGGTTTCAGCTGCAACCTTGATGATTTCGCATCGGAGGAAGAAGAGCCGTTGACAGACCATTTGGATACCCAAAATGAGGTATTTTCCGAAATTTTTCGAGTCAGTGCGAATATAGCGGTACCACCGCTATATTATTGATGAACTGCGAACTGGGAACTCGCAGTTCGTGCCAAATTGCGAACGACCCGTTCGCAAAGTTCCCAGATGGACGAACGGACCGTTCGCAAAAATGCCAGATACACGAACGGTCCGTTCGCGAAAACACCAAATGCACGAACGGGCTGTTCGCAATTTGCCTGAATGTTCGAGTTCCCAATTCGCAATTTGGCTGAATTTTCGAATTTGGTATTCGCAAAAATGACCTGTTTTGGAATTTATATGATCATGTAGGTATAAATATGTTCTCATTTAATTGCATGAATGAACTATGTAGGAACCCGGTCCACCGCCATGTTCGATGGCCGATTACACGAAAGTGTTTAGTACAGACACTTATTACACCAAAGCCGATTTGGTTGATTGGGTCGAGTCCGAAAGCATAAAACTAGGATTCATTTTGGTCGGGAGTAAAAACGACGACGGTACCAAAAGCATGAAAACTCCTAGGATATATTTTAGGTGCGAGAGGCACGGGGTTTACAAACCTAACCCCAAACCGGGGTATGTTAAGAAGCGCCGAGAATGTTCATCGAAAAAATGCGGGTGTCCGTTCTACTTAAGAGGGAGTCCTCTCAGAGCTACCGGGTTATTGGAAAGTGGTTGTGCTAAACGGGAAACACAACCACGATCCATTTTTGCACTTGGATGGTCACTCTCGGGCCGCTAGACTAAAAGTCGAAGAACAATTGTTCGTTCGTAGTCAAACAGAAGTCGGTTCTCGACCGAGAGAGATATATCGCGAGTTGAAGATTAAAGACCCGCAAAATGTATCAAGCATGCGCACGATATACAACATGCGGCAAAAACATGATTTGGTTGATAAAGCGGGCAAGACCCAAATGCAATACTTGTTTGCTAAGTTAAAAGAACACGAGTACTATGTTTGGGAGCGAAGTTGTGAAGCAACGGACGAGATCCTCGAGTTGTTTTTTGCACACCCTAAAATCATCGATTTCATGCGCACTTTTCCTCAAGTTCTTATAATGGATAGCACGTACAAGACTACAAGGTATAAGATGCCTTTACTTGAAATAGTGGGCCAAACTTCGACGAAGAAGACATTTTGTGTTGCTTTTGTTTTTTTGAGCTCCGAGAAACAAGAGAACTACACTTGGGGGTTGAGTGTTCTAAAGATGGTGTTGACGAACAACAAGTGCCCATTACCTAACATTATTGTCACCGATAAGGAGTTGGCTTTAATGAATGCTATCGACGATATACTTCCGGACGCAACTCATATGCTATGCACTTGGCATATTGGTAAGAACGTCACCTCTTACGCTAGAAAAGTTTTACCGAATGTGGAAATGGCCGAAGAGTTCGGGGAATATTACCAAAGGGTAGCCTATTCGGCCACGCTCGAAGACTATAACAAAAACCTTGCCGATATGCACCACACGTTCGCATTTTGTCCATTGGCTATCGACTACGTTATGAAGCAAAGGATTGACGAATATGGACACAAATTCCTCAATATTCACACGAACAAATTTAAACATTTTGGCAACCAAACTAGCAACCGGTGAGTTATATTTCCATCTCCACCCATTTTTTTTAATATAAAGTGTTAGAAATCTAATGTATTTTATCTCATGTTATAGGGCGGAGAGTGCTCACTCTAGCCTCAAGCGGGCAATTGGTAGTAGTCTATGCACGTTCGAATTTTTTTGGAAACATGTTCATGCGCACCTATCCGCTCAACACTCTAACATTTTCGAGTCATTCGAGCGTAGTAGGTATCGTCCAAGAAACTCAATTAGGGGGCCTAACAAAACCATCTACAAGGATGTCAAAGGTGAGCTTTCATCTCAAGCCATAGAATTAATAGAGACAAATCTCGCAACGGCCTTGAAAATATGGTTCACACCCGGAGTGTGTGGGTGTGTTATTAGGACAACTCATAATTTACCATGTGCATGCGAATTAGCTTTGATTTATAAAGAAGGAAGGGCGGTTAGAAAAGATGAGTGTGATGTCTATTGGAGTACGTTAAGGATCAAACCTAATGAGGAGTTTGATACCGAAGACGAGCTCACTAGAAAAATCTCCTTAATAGGTAGCACCATCCGCGGTTACGGGCAACACATCCAAGACCACATTATAAATAGGATGATGCAAATCCTAGATCCCGCTAGAAGTCATGTTTTGGAACCTAAGGAGCCGGTTGTTACTAAGGGTAGGAAAAAAGCCGGCCGTGACAAATCAACTCAACGGGACCCTAGCGAGTGGGAATACGATGGAAGTCTAGGCGCTAGCACTCCCGGCACGATAGGTAGCACGGCCGCCTCGATAGGTAATAGAACATTTCTACCGCCAAAAAACAAGACGAAAGAAAAAGCGAAAACCAAGGCTCAACCGAAGAAAGATAAAGTGCCTCGACCGAAAAAATCATCAAAGGGCAAAGATTTTAGCGGGTACAGGAGTTGGTTTCCTAGCTATTTGCATGACTACATTTCTAGCGTCGAAGACGTCTCTCCCGACGGTAATTGTGGATTCCGAGCCGTTGCTTTGACGGTATACGGTAAATCCGATTCATGGGACCAAGTTAGACGGGATTTGATCGGCGAATTGCAAAACGAACGTGAGCTATGGGAGAGAGTGTTTGATGGATCACAAGGTGTAGATAACCTTGTGAGAAGGTTGAACGTTATCGAATTGTATGGTGCCGGTACTAGGCATTGGGTGACGTTACCCGATTTAGGGTTAGTGATAGCCACTAGATACCAATGTATCGTATACCATATTTCACTCCACCAATCGTACACTTATCTACCTCTACGTGGTGTGCCTCCTCGATCATGTCCTAACCTCGAAATTGGTATAGGTTTCGTTCATGGTAACCATTTCGTCAAAGTAAGTTTACTAATGCCCTTTTCAATGTTATATATTATTTTCGTGACCAAATATTTATCTGCCTTTTATTTGTGTAGGTTGTGTTGGATGGACCACTTCCGGAAATATATCCTACTTGGTTTCCGTTTCGTACGGATCATGAAGTGACCGGTTGGGCAACAC
Organism: Limnanthes douglasii subsp. nivea; assembly: GCA_036936605.1. Lineage (NCBI taxonomy): Eukaryota > Viridiplantae > Streptophyta > Magnoliopsida > Brassicales > Limnanthaceae > Limnanthes > Limnanthes douglasii. The sequence goes on from JAUPFV010000001.1 coordinate 342,139,319, forward strand.
CCCTCGACAAGAGATTGAACAAGCATAACCAAATCAATCCCGCACAACCATCGACCACACACGAAGAGCCACCAAGTGTCTTTGATTTGAATGAAGACTAATAATTTGATTATGCATTACGTGTTTAACCGAGCTCCGTTGTGTCTACGAATATTTTTTTAACTTTCACCTCGGTTTGTAATCGATACTCCCACGTTTTATTTATTTTTAAAATTCCACTACATATAATTGTTGTTAAAACAAGTTGCACTAAACAATTAAATTTCTAGTTCCCCAAAAAATTACAATTTTATCAAAAAAAGTGTCCAAAAATTTAAAAATTCGGCATAGTGGCGGATTTTCGAACTGTGAACGCGTGATTTTGCACAAATTGTGAACTCCCACCACTATGATTTGGCAAAATTGCGAAGTGGGTGTTCGCAATTTTGTCCAATTACATGGGCCTGCATTCGCGAATCCGGCGTTTTACAAGTACCTGTGTTCGCAATGCCCTCTGGAAATTTTGTTTTTTCAACATTTTGTGACCTTCCCGACTCCAAAACTGATTTTTCTTTTTACCAACATCAAACATTAGTCAAGTGGCCCTAATGACTTGAATTTTGTGGGAAAAAAAAAACTCAAAAAAGTTAAAAAAAACGACATCAAAGTAGCCTAAAATGGTCACATTTTGTGACCTTCCCGACTCCAAAACTCATTTTTCTTTTTACCAACATCAAACATTAGTCAAGTGGCCCTAATGATTTGAATTTTGTGGGAAAAAAAACCCAAAAAAGTTAAAAAAAACGACATCAAAGTAGCCTAAAATGGTCACATTTTGTGACCTTCCCGACTCCAAAACTGATTTTTCTTTTTACCAACATCAAACATTAGTCAAGTGGCCCTAATGACTTGAATTTTGTGGGAAAAAAAAACTCAAAAAAGTTAAAAAAACGACATCAAAGTAGCCTAAAATGGTCACATTTTGTGACCTTCCCGACTCCAAAACTCATTTTTCTTTCTAATCTGATTTTTTTTAAACCATTAATATTAATTGTGCTTTGAAGTATAAGATAAGATATATGAACCGACTAAAAACTACTTAAAAGTAGGATAGCGTTGTCAGACATGTAAGGATAACGTAATCTGGATGGGCGACTAATGTGGTGACACATAATATATACAAAAATACACACATATGGAAGATAATTATTACAACCCACGTTGTAATAATCAGGGTCTCATTATAGCGAATGACAACATTGCATTCGAAATAGTATGAATTGAGCTATAATGAGACCTTATCCAAATATTAAACGCCCACCAAAATTGACTCGCCTCCTATAAAATGGGACATAAAATCTAAAATAATACGACACTTTTGTAACCTACCGCACGAACGAAAATTTAAAACTCGTTAACGTTTACATATGGAGTTTACGGCGGACGAAGATTACCACATGCTTCGAGCTGTGAAGATTGCACGCGAGATACTGGGGGAAGATACAAGCGATCAGTTTTTCGAGCGTGTCCTATGTACGATGTATTTGAACTACGGTCGTTTCGGTACAAGAGGTGTCGTTATACGTACTCGTGAGCAGATCAAAAGCAGATACAATTTTTGCAAGCCAATACAGCATTTGTGTTTCTTGCCATCGCTTATTAAGCGAGAAACAGCCTCCGTTTGGAACCTAACCTTGATAGACTACATCACAAGGGATATGGTAGCTTTTCTAGAGGACAAGATAATTGCAAGGGGTGAAGTGGATGATGTGGAATACAAACTTAGATACGACTACGACTAAGCCTTCCACTTATGCAGTGTTACGTATTACTGGTTGTTGTTTGGAGTTGTCAATTATCTTATTAGTTGTTGTTTGAAGTTGTGATTTTCGTATCAGTTGTTGTTTGAAGTTGTGATTTTCGTATTACTGTTTGTTGTTTGAAGTTGTCAGTTTTCTTATCAGTTGTTGTTTGAAGTTGTTATTTTCGTATCAGTTGTTGTTTGAAGTTGTTATTTTCGTATTACTGGTTGTTATTATTAAGGTGTGACTTTTTTATTAGTTGTTGTTTGAAGTTGTGGGTACCAAATAATGTCTACATAATAAGGTAATGAAAACTTTAACAAGTTATAGCATTAAGTAAAACAAACAGACAAGACAGACACTACCAGATGGAAACTATTAAAAACATATCACAATGCTCAATCGTCGAAGTCGTATCCTAAGTTGTCGTCAGACTCAATCCCCTCTTCCCTCTCAGTAATCCTATTCTCAAGATACGCTACCATATCCTTCGTGATGTAGTCTACCACAGTCATGTTCCAGACGGTAGCTGCTTCTTGCTTAATTTGAAAGGGTAGAAACAACAAACGATCCATTGGTTTGCAAAAAATATACCTCTCCTTGATTTGGTCACAGTTACACACGAAAAACCCTTTTTTTTTTCTAAACGCCCGTAGTTGTAGTACATATTACACAAGACCAGCTCGAAAAACGCTTCGCTACTATCTTCTCCCAACTCTCGGTGGGCAAGTTTCACTGCTTCGAGCAAATGGTAATCTTCATCAGGGGTAAACTCCATTGGTTAAATTGTTACTGTTCGAATAGTGCTTCGCGTCTATTTATAGGGTCGTGGTTGTTTGGGTGGGAACAACATTAAAAGCAGATGTTGTTGGCGGCAACTTTTTTAGGTGTCTCATTATAGCAGAAAACCTGGTGATGGAAGTTTTGTTATAATGAGACCCCTACTATTATTGCACTGCAAAGTTATTGTACTTTTTTAAATAATAGGTGTCGCGTACTCATTCGTCCGTTTGGATTGCGGTATCCTATTAAACAAATAGTAGTTCATCTGAATATTATAATATTCTATGGAAACATATGGAGGGAATGAAGTGAAGGTTTCCCGCTTAAAATATATTTAAGCGGGAACAAAGACAACCTTTCCCGCTAACAAATTTTGAGCTGAACCACCCAGTTCGAGTTTATAAATACTATAACCAGACTAAGAAACTAAACATTTAAGGTATAACAATGTGTGATTCGGGCTGGAACTTAGACGAAGATGCAAGCCTCCTAAACGCATTTGACATCGTGAGAGGTACAATGGAAGAGGAGTTTCCTGGCTTCATCGATGCGGTCTTGTGCAGAATGTTCTTCAACCACGGTAGGGAGGCTTCCTGCCCAGGATGTATGATGCCTCGACCACGCACACGCAAAGAAGTGTCCGAAAGGTTAGCTTACCTTAAAACAGTGACTTTACAAATCGAGTCACTTCCTAGGGAAGTCCAAACCAACCTCCGAAAGGTATTCGACATGGGATCGCAAAGTAAAATCACGCCGTAGATGGTGTCGTATGCGACACAGTCGGAAGAGCAACAAATAGCGGAAGCAATAGCAAGCGCCGTTGAAACGTATTCAACTCTCGAAGGAAGTAGTGATTCAGATGGGTATGTAATGAACTATCCGACTCCATAGAACTAAGTCTGCAATGCTGACTGAGGGTTAGTTTATCTATCGTTTGCTTTAATTTACTTGCTTATGTATTTTTAATTACGCAATGCTTTTGATTCATGTGTGTAATTTCCTTATGTATTTCTAATTATGCGAGAAATCTAGGTGTTATTGTTTAGGTGTTGTTGTTTTTAAGATACACATCATATAAGCGAAAGGAACAACTTAAGCAAAACTAAAGCAAAGAAATAAGGTAGTATCAACTTATCCGAACAAAAGCGAGAAATAAAGAACCAAAATCAATTCCATACAACCATGTCAACCAAAGCAACAACTAAATCAAAGCAAAAAAATAAGGTAATATCAAACAACCGTCCTGGTAGTCATATAATACAAATGCACTCAAACTCAATCGAACTGACGGTACTGGACCCCTAAAAGGTGACACTCGTGTATCTCCCGACGCAAGTCCTCCACACTCATCGACTCGACTCGAGAATCAACATCAGTCACACGATCGGAAAGCTGATAGAGTCGTGCCTGATATGTCATCGCACTAGGGGGCTCTGGAACGTGTAAAGCAGATGGACCAAGAACACTATGATCAAGCAGAATGTACCATAGGTGGCCACTGATCCATACATCATACAAAGTGGTCGTGCCAGGGCCGCCTATAGTGTATCTGTCACCTCAAATCCTCGGGTCAACAACGTGTGACTCCCATGATATCCACGTGGCCTTATCCCACATGAAGCGCGTGTTCATACGCTTTCGCCTATGTGTTGGTAAAACAGTCCGCAGCGCCGGTGGTATGTCCTGAACGTGCCCTAGCTGTCGAGCCACCCGAAGCGGATAGTACACCTCAACTACGTCGAACGCCTTCAGCGTGTGGTTAATCCAAGCCACAAGTTGAAGAGGGAAATGAGCACGCTGCGTCTGATAAGGCATGAACCAAACCTGTGTCATATGTTAGTTAGTAATCTTAAAAAAATGTAAGTAATAAAAAATTAACGCTATGGAAACAAATATGACAAATCATTGTAACTCACATGGTTCTCCGTCAACGAAATCAGTCCCTATCGGATGTTAATCCGAGTCTCATCATCCGCACGAAACGGCGTCGGTACATATCGGCACATGGTCGGCATAGAACAGTCGTAGTTCGTGTTAATCGTAGGCAAACAGGTGGAGAAGTGATCGTATATCCACGTCTCCAACAAGGCAGTACAACCCGCAATCCCTTGAGTCGCGTGCAGTGACGACTTTCCTAGGTGGTGGTACAGCTGAGCTAATATATGCTGTCCTCAGTTATATCTAACGGAGGAGGTATAATGCTCTACAAACTGGAGGTAATCTAAAGATATACTATTCCCCTTCTTGTTCACCAGAACACAACAACCCAGCATATGCAGCAGATAACCCCTAGTGGCACACTTTACATCACTATCAGACATGTTTTCATCTTTATAACTGGGTACCATGTACTGCTCGCGTAAAAACTGTAAACGAACAGATCTACCATTACCCCCCCTGTTACGCCCTAACTCATACTGTAGTTCATCCACATCTATCCCTAAGGCACTAGAATACCATGCTACACGCTGTCCATCACTAGGAAATGACTGAACTACGAAATCATCACCTGTGACCGGGAGACCAGTGATGACGTGGACGTCGTCTAGCGTAACCTTCATCTCACCGAAGCTAAAGTGAAAGGTGTTCGTCTCCGAATGCCACCTCTCCAGGAAAGCATCTACAAGATGAACGCTGGTACTCCAACTCTCCAACACATCTACCAGTGGGCCGAAACAAGTCATCATAACCTGCTCTCTCACCCTGTGCTGCCCAACAAGACCCCATGCACGGTGGGTACCGTACATAGAGTAGGTCCGTGAGTGCCGACGAGCCTACATAAAACATAAACAACTTAGAAATAATACAAAAGAACATATAAACGTACTTTAAAACACGTCATTACTTACCTCTCCAGCAAAGACGTGGTAAGCCTCGTGCTGGGTATACTCTGGATATAGACCAGGCACATGAGGGTTTACCCTCCGAAATAACAGGTCGAATGTCCCAAACCCCTGGGATAGAACAGGGGCCGGAGTGGAAGCGCTAGGCCTACGCCTAACGGACCGTGACCATGACACAAGCTCAGAGTGCTCTTCATCATCGCTCGAGCCTCCTGAATGTCGAACAGGTGTCTGCTGCTGTTTGCGAGGCATGCTGAAATACAACATATAAATTATTAATAAATTTGGGGATACAAACTATTTCATAAAACCAAAAAAAAACAAAAAACCTATAAACTGTGAAATTGCGAACTGGGTGTTTGCAATTTCACCAAAATTGCGAACAGGGCGTTCGCAATTTGGTGAAATTGCGAACGCCCAGTTCGCAATTTCTCAAATTTTGAAATTGCAGAAATTGCCAAATTGCAAACTGGGCCTTCGCAGCCCGTGCAAAATTGTGAACGGGTCGTTCGCAATTTTGCACGGGTTGCGAAGGCCGAGTTTGCAGATCGCGATTTCCAGATTCCAAAACCCTAATTCCCAAAATCGAACCCAAATCCCCAAAACCCAACCCAAATTCATCATGCATGGTACCAAAACGATCCTACTGAATCGACTAACACGAATCTGAAGTTTTTTTCCAAAAAAAACAACTAAATATACATGAAAATCTGACTTTTTATCAAGAACACTAAACTCTAAAAATCACTAAAAATACTAAACTAAAATGCATAAAAATTACATGGATATGTAAAGGATTCGTACCTTAACCTGTTTGTGATGTTGGATTTGAGAAAACTTGCTGTTTTGATTTCGAGATTTTTGGTGAGTTTGAGAGAGAGTAGAGAGAGAAGAGAGAAAAGAGAGAAAAGAGAGAAAATGGGCTGGAAATAAAGGTTTTATATCAGGGGTAAATGTGTCTTTTTTCGGGTCTCATTATAGCCAAATGGGGTCTCATTGTAGAGGGGTCCCATTATAGCCAAATGGAGTCTCAATTTAGCCTTGCCCTTTAAGTTATGGAAGGAAAGCATATTAACATAGCGAAAAGAATTTGAGAAATGAATAAGCCTTTCGAAGTAAATCCTTCGAAATAGACCCCCTCGAAGTAGACCCTTTCGATGTCGAAGAAGGTAGTTCATAGGCTGAGTCTTTTTCCTCGTCCTTTTACCGGACTGCTACCGCAACCCCATAAATTCTTTCCACTCCCTCGGTAGTCAAGAGGTTAGACATAGTTAAAAAATTATCGAAATTGCATCATAGAGTCAGACTCTCCGAAGGACCCTTCCGGTTAGCCCTTGTACCTTTGTGCCAGCACAAACCCAAGTCTCTTTGAACGTGGCTCCGACCTCTAACGCGACGAAAAGAGAACGCCTTAGAGAGAGGTTTCCATCTTTGGACCCCTCGAAAAAGAAGAAGACACTTAGAAAGAGGAATTTAAAAATTCTTTTGAGGATTAGAGATGTGGGTGAAAGGTCCGAACCATTGATCCACAAACGGATAAAAGCTGATTTGGAAGCTTTGAGGTCAACTAATAGCCATCCTCGATCAAGATTATTTTCTTTAATTATGGATATCAAGTTGTCACACTGCCTGGATTCTTCACAAGTACTTGTTAGAAATTCAGATTTTGGATTGCTAATATATTTATTCAACCATGAAGTTAATTCATCCTGTAATAATGCGGAAAAAATAACTTATAGGATGTAGACATTTTCTGATCTTCGGATTCCGAACTTGAAGGAATGATCCGTGATCCTTTGCTAGGTTATGATTCTTCTAAGTGATGGCAACCAAAATTCTGAAGGAAAAACCAATCTGTTTTTCATAAAGGATTTCTCTCTCGGTATTTGATACCGTGTTAGAAACTCATTCTTATATAGAACTAAAGTGAGAAGTTTAACCGTCTGTAACTTCCAGAAATTTACTTAATGAAGACCGGTCCTTATTAAATTGCCACTCTTAGGGACCATAATCCGGTATTATTTTGTTTTACAAAATAACCCCAAAACTTTACGTTTTGCTTAAGTTGTTTATTTCCGAATCCAATCCTTCACAAGTATTCAGAATTAAACCTGGTATCTATACAATTACCTCCATGATACATATTTTATCTACTAGTCCGTTCTTTTCTTTATGATAACTTTTATTGGACTAATATTAACGATAGTTCGATACATCGATAAAACATGTGACGGTCCAACTTAATGGAGAAATTCCAACAATCTCCCATTTGGATCATCATATGCTACTATAGGATGCATCCACTTAATGAACGTTCTTAATTTCTATCGTCACATAGATAACCTTAAAAATCCCGTAAATGACCCTTAAAGACATATGACTAAATTAATCATCAATGCATTTCAAGCCGCAAACAGATGCATTAGTAATCACAATATCACAACAATCAACTACATGGACCTATCATGGTGCATATCATAAGAATAATATGATATGTAATCTTACATATCTATTCTTAACTAGTCCCACTTGATTGGAGGTCTACTTACAGCAGAGTACGAATAATCAAATATAAGAGCACACTGGAAACTTATATATAAATATGTTTGCATTAATGACCTTAAGTTCGCGAATATCATAATACAAACAAATTTAATAGCTTAATACAAACTCCCACTGAAACTAACAATCCTCTAAGTACAAAACACCCATGTTAATGGTGTGTTCAATAAAAACTTTAGGTACTAATGCCTTCGTAAGAGGATCTGCTAACATCGAGTTTGTCCCTATGTGCTCCACACTGATTTGACCACTATGTACTCTCTCTTTAACAGACAGGAACTTGATATCTACATGTTTGGACTTAACCGAGCCCCTGGTTACTGTTTGAATATTGAACTGCCGATTTATTGTCACAATATAATCTAAGGGGTCTTTCTATCCCCTCTACGATTTCCAGTCCTATGACAAAATTTCGCAGCCAAAGCGCCTGATTGGATGCCTCGAAACAAGCAACAAATTCCGCAGCCATAGTGGAAGATTCAATGAGTGTTTGTTTAACATTTTTCCATGATATTGCACCTCCCGCTAAAAGGAATATAATGCTTGAGGTTGAACGACGAGAATCCTCACATCCAGCGAAATCCGAGTCGGAATACCATATGATCTCCAGTTTATCCGACTTCTTATATGTTAACCTGTGATGTTTTGTTTGTTACAAATACCGGAGAACTCTTTTGAATGCTTTACAGTGTTCCATCCCCGGATTACTTACGTATCTCCCTAACACACCCACCACAAAAGCAATATCTGGCCGTGTACAAACTTGAGCATACATTAGACTTCCAACAGCCGAAGCATATGGAACCTTTTATATTTCCTCAATCTCAAGTTTTATCTTTGGGCATTGCTTAAGGCTAAACTTTTCACCTTTTGATATATGGGCTTCCTTTCCTTTGCTGTTAGCCATCCCGTAACGTTGTAACATACTCTCGATATACGCCTTTTGTGATAAACTCAAAATTCCATGGGATCGATTCCTATGAATTTGAATTCCTAACACAAATGATGCATCACCAAGATCTTTCATATCGAATTTGTCCGAAAGAAATTTCTTGGTCGTATGTAACAATTTCTTATCGTTCGTGGCCAATAATATGTCATCAACAAACACCACTAGAAATATGAATTTACTCCCACTAAACTTTTGATACACACAATCCTCCACTGAATTTATCTCGAAACCAAATGAGACAATAACTTCAAGGAATTTGTGATACCACTGTCGAGACGCTTGCATGAGACCATAAATAGATTTTTTTAGTTTGTATACCATCGACTTTGGATCACCAGAGACAAAGTTTTCAGGTTGTAACATATAGATCGTTTCCTCAATGTCTCTATTAAGAAAATCGGTCTTTACATCCATTTGATGGAGCTCAAGGTCGAAGTGTGCAACTAATGCCATGATTGTCCGAAAAGAATCCTTCGAAGAAACTGGAGAGAAGGTTTCTTTAAATTCAATCCCTTCACGTTGAGTAAAACCCTTAGCTACAAGTAACGCTTTATGCCTCTCCACATTACCCTTAGAATCCCGTTTGGTTTTAAAAATCCATTTACAACCAATTGGTTGTTTTCCTTCAGGTAATGGAACAAGCTCCCATACCGCGTTATTTTGCATTGATTTAAACTCTTCTTTCATTGCTTTAATCCATAAGTGAGAATCAGAACTTTTCATGGCTTCACGAACACTTAAAGGATCGTTTTCTGTTGAACCATAAAATTCTTCATGTTCTTGAAGATACATTATATAGTCTGAAGATATAGTGCTCTTTCTTTCTCTAGTAGATCTACGCAAATGCATAATTTCTTCATTTTGCACTTGAAATTCTTGAGGAGGCAGAGTTTTTTCTTCTTGAACAACTTCATTTTGCTCTATTGGAACAACATCATAGGTGGAAGATTAACATCATCTTGAGTATCTATATGTTCTAACGAATCTGAAGTGATGATTGGCCTTCTAATTACCATATCATCATCTGACACTATAGTATCATTGTTAGAACCTTCATGAATCTCTACTGATTCTTCCTCAAAATGAATGTTTGTTACTAAATTTTCCCCCAAACTCTATATCCTCAAAGAATTTCGATTTACCTGCCTCAAATATATTCTTTGTGGAAGGATCATAAAACTTAAAACCCCTACTATGCTCGGGATATTCGATGAAATAACTACTAACCGTTTTGGAGTCCAATTTCTTTTCATTCGGCCTATAAGGCTTCACTTCAGTTGGACATCCCCAAACATGCAAATGTTTTAAACTAGGTTTACGCCCAATCCAAAGTTCATACGGTGTCTTAGTAGTTGCTTTTGTCGGAACTCTATTAAGTAGGTAGGTCGCACATTTTATTGCTTCTCCCTAGAGTGATATAGGTAATGTTGAATGACTAATCATACTTCTTACCATATCCTTCAATGTACAGTTTCGTCTCTCAGATACTCCATTCATGTTGGGCGAACCCGACATCGTATACTGAGGGACTATCCCACACTCCTCTAGGAACTTTACAAACGGTCCATGACGTTGTTCACCTGAACCATCATATCTCCCGTAGTATTCACCACCACGGTCCGATCTGACGCACTTAATTTCTTTACCAAGTTGTTTTTCAACTTCGGTATTAAAGACTTTGAACTTGTCAATGGCCTCTGATTTTTCATGAATAAGATATAGATACCCATATCATGAAAAGTCGCCAATGAAAGATACAAAATATTGTCAGTCGTTCCATGATGCTGTAGGAAACGGACCGCAGATGTCTGTATGTATCAAATCCAAGACCTCTTTCGCTCTGTATGCATCTAATCGTTTCACTTTTGTCTGTTTTCCTTTTATACATTCAACGCAAATGTTGAAGTCCGAAAAATCCAGTTCACTTAATAAAACTTCTGAAACAAGCTTTTCAATTCTAATTCCTAGAAATGTGACCTAATCGCTTGTGCCAACGTTTTACTGATTTTTCCAGTTTACAATCTAGTTTTCCGGGTACATCTACATTCATTATCTCTTTGTGATCCTTTATAGTATCCAATAAATACAAGTTATCATTTGCTATTTGGTGAGAATAGAAATAGAACTGAAAAGATTGAGAATATTAATCAAGAATCAACAGAGAGATTTTCGGGAAGTGAATGTAATCTTTCGCCTCTAATTATTTCATAGGTGTAATCAGCCTCTTCGACCTCTTTAAATAGGCCTAGTGAGTTAGTTACAAATTCGGTTACATAAGGGGTTTATTTACAGTTCAGTCCCTATTCTTCCTGCAAAACTTTAATCTTACTCTATATTAATAGAACTTATCATTCAAGTCCTTATTAATCACATTTAAGTCCCTAAGGAATATATTTCCTTATCAGTAGCCCCCCTAGTTCTTATACAGACAATTTTATAAGAACTATTCACTCTTCGAACATTACTCCAAGTGAATAAAACTCCTTTCATCCAGCCCCTTCATTATGATTGAGCCTAATGACTTGCAACTTCACTTCGAATCTAAGAATAAGTGCAAATAAACTCCCCACTCACTTCGAATATACCAACTTGAAATACAACCTTACTTTCACTTCGACTCTTCTGACCAAAATTACAACTTTACTTCTACTTCGAACCTCTTGACCCCTACTTGAAAGATTGATTGGACCCTTCTTGATAGGTCTATGACACAACAGGTTTTCCTCCACGTTTCACATTCCACCCAATGAAAACAATTCACTGGTTTTGCCTCTTCCAATTCTTAACGTCATTTTTTCCAAGTATAAATACTCAGCTCCACTTTACTGAGAACCTTTTAGAAAAATCATCACTTTCCTAAACCATCTTTATCTTGTTCTTCATCAACCTTCATCTTCATCTTCTGCTACCTTACCCAGAAACACCACTTCTTCAGTCACAAACAAATAACTTCCCAGATCAACATCTATTATATGAGAAGGTACTCCAAATACAAAAGATCTAAACCTAAAAACCAAAGGAAACCAAAGAAATCTCTCTTCCCTGGTTCTAGCAATCAAGTATTTGGTGCTTACGATTATCTCTGTATTTCAAAAGAGCCAAAGAATACAAAACTGCTGGGTTAATCTACAACGGTCCTCGTTTCTCCTCTACCACCTTCAAATATGGTAACTTCAATCCCAATCTAGTTAATTCATCTTCAAACCTAGCATCAAACCCAGAATCTAGCCAACAATCTTCCCCTCCTCGAAATCAATCCACTTCCCCATTACTAAAACCACATCGAAAATCTAAGCCTGTCAATTCTGACAAACCTCCAACTCTCAAAAAACCACAACTGAAATCACCTATCCTACAATCCGAAACCGTTAAAGTTAAACTTCACAGAAAATCAACGTTTCTAGCAATGGGTGACGATGCAGAAACCTCCGCTCCTCCCCCACAAGAAGTGGTTGGCGTTACACCAGAGAATAGTCAACCAGTTCTTGTGACTCAAACTGAGACTCAAACTCGAAGTCTTCACGATGAAGCTACCGATGAAGAAAATGACAAAGAAAATGATTCTGAAGCCATTGAATCCGATGCCGAAGGTGAATCCGAGGCAGATGAGGTAATCCCTTCAAAGAAAACTCGAGGAAAGAAACCTCCTATTACCCTCCCCGAAGATGTTGCTGCCTTGGTTCAGGAAAACCTACAACCACTTTGTCCTCGGTACATTCTCGCCCTAAAAAATGTACCCTACACTTACTACCTCGAATCAGAAAAAGAAGAACTCAAGAAACTATGGGGATTAACAGACAACATTGTTCTTCGACTACCAGTAGAAGGAGAAACACCTCTGAGTTGTCAGAAGAACGAACTGGTAGTTTACCCTGAGCTTTTCAACTGGGGACTTCGATTTCCCCTCGATCCAATGATTGTAAGGTACTTCGAAATTCTTGGGTTGTGCCCAACACAAGTCACTCCAAACCAATTGTTCACTTTATTCTCTGCTATCATGGTGTCGAGGCTAGGAAGCATCCCCCTCGAAATAGAGGATTTCATCTCACTGACCAAAATCTCAAATGGGCCAGTTCTACCATTCTACTACCTCACTTTGGAAGATGATCTGAAGATTATCGATGACCTCCTCGAAGCTGACAAGTTTTGGAAGCAAAGGTTTGTCTTTTTATCAGGAGCTTGGGAAAATGGTAAAGAAATTTCCGATGACAACCCCTCAAAACTTACTCTCACCTGGAGAGATAGCAGTAAGTAAATCATTATTGTATTGTTAATGTTTTTTAACTTATTAAGCCTAGTCAATTTAACCAAGTCTACTTATCTAACTGTTTACTCTCTTTCCAGAAATTCCGAGGAGATTCAAAGGTCGTCGAAAGACTGCAAAGGACATCTTCAAGAAAATGGCTGAGTGGGCAGAGAAAGCCTGGGGAAATGGCTTTCACTCAGCCTTTCAACCAATCAACTTCGTCAACAACCATCTCTGGCGCATAACCTTGGGAGCTGACTTCCCTGAAGATCCGATGCTCCCCCCAGATCCCATTGAAGCGGTCCAAAGAATACTCGCACCAGATGGGAAAACCTACCTTCCCACCAGGAATCGATCCGACAGTCACATGCCACTAAAAAAGAAGGGAAAACTAACCCTCAAAAAACCCAACACAAGCAAAGCTAACCCTTCCAAAAATTCGAAACCTGCAGGGAAACGAAAAGCGCCTGCATCTCAACTTCCTCCAATATCCGAAGAGGACGAACCTGTTCTGAAAAAGAAAAAGAAAGAAAACAATACTCCAAAGAAGAAAAAGAGCAAGTCCACTACTCCAAAGAAAAATAACGAAGCTGCAATGCTCGAAGAGATATTAGCTTCCGAAGTGCATGAGAAAACCTTTATTGAAGAAAATCCTCAAGGGGGATTAGCATTAGGAAGTAGCCAAGAAAATGAATATCTTAACCTCGAAGACTTCAACTCGAGCGGGGATTTTGTAGTCACTGGTGAAGATTCTCAACCTACCAACACCATTCCATCAACTTCTACCGGGGCTGCCATAACTTCAACGTCTACTGCTATCATTCCTGTCCTTCGCCCATCAAACTTGCCCAATCCTGAAAGATCCGATGAGGTAACTTCAATCCTTCGACCTTTTACTAATTTGAGTGCTGCAGCCAAAAAATTATGTGAAGAAGTAAACAATTCACATATACAATTGGAGCTCCTTGCACAAGAATTAATCAAGAGCAAAAAAGAAATAGAATCTGAAAAGGCTTCGAAAAATGAAGCACTTCAAAATTTCGAAGCTGAAAAAGGGAAGCTTCTTAAAGAGCATAAAGAAAAAATCGAAGCTTTGGAAACTTCTCATCGTCTGGCTCTTGAAAATATGAATACCCAACACTCTACTACCATGTCCGAGGAAAAGAAAAAATCTACCGATGCTGAAAAACTTGTTAAGGAAACTCAGGAAAAACTGGAAAATTGTCAAGCTCAATTGACTACGCTTCAAACAGGATTCAAGCAGGAAAAGAAAACTGCCGTCAAGAAAGCCGAAGCTGATGTTGGTTCTGTGATGCTTAATGGTATCAAGAAAGCTCAAACTCAAACAGCTATCGATCTTTTTCGAGAAATCCATGCTGCCTATCCAAGGTTGAATTTAACAGAATTTTGGAAACAAGTTCATGAGGAAGATCGTCCAAAGGAAGCATTCGAGGTGCCATCAAGCTCCTCAGAGGAAGATGATGCTTCTGAAGGGTCATCGGAAGAAGAGGATGACTAAATAGTAGATTATATATGTCGCGTTTGTTTTTTGTGTGTTTTAATTAAGTAGTTTTCTCCTTTTTTGTAAGCTTCAAGTTTTATCCGATGAAACAAGCAACTTTCTTAATATTTCAAATTTCTGGTGCACTTATAAAACATGGCACTTCGAAAATTAGATGTACTCATTAAATGTGGCACCTCGGAAATTAGATGCACTCATAAGACGTGGCACCTCGAAAATTAGATGCACTCATAAGACGTGGCACCTCGAAAATTAGATGCACTCATAAGACGTGGCACCTCGAAAATTAGATGCACTCATAAGACGTGGCACCTCAAAAATTAGATGCACTCACAAGACGTGGCACCTCGAAATAAGTTGTTTCTTCAAAGCTATTGCTTTGGAAAATTATTCTTGGTCAACTTTTAAAGATGATCAGTCTTTGCCAAGTTACCAAAATAACAAATCATTCATCATACTAAACAACCAATGGCCAAAAGAAATTTTATTATGAAATTCAATATTAACCAGACACCTCATTAAAACCTTTATGGGCCAACAGATAAGGAAAGAGTATGTCTTTCTTGTAAAAATTCGAAGTTCAATTTTACTCACAATACAATTTCAAATGTTCTATATTCCAAGGGTGTTTGAGCATCCTCCCCTCACGATCAGAAAACTTGTACGTCCCTGGCTTGACCTTCATTTTGACTTCATAAGGACCCTCCCAATTTGGAGCCAATTTTCCGAGGTGCTTGTCCTTAGTATGAAGAAATACTTTTCGCAACACTTTATCGCCAACCTTGAACTCCCTCTTCTTAACTTTAGCATTGTACCTGCTTCTCATTAAGGTTTGATAATGAACCACATTCAAATGTGCTTTGACCCTTTTTTCTTCAAACAAATCAAGCTCAACCCTTCTAGCTTCATCATTATCTACTTCGGAATATCGCAATAACCTGTAGGAAGGCAATGTAGATTCAGCAGGGCACACAGCATCCATTCCATACACTAAAGAAAAAGGAGTCTCTTTTGTGGCCTCTCTAGGGGTTGTTCGATATGCCCACAACACTTCTTGAAGATAATTTGGCCATTTCCCTGCTGTTCCCGCCAAATTTTTCTTCAAACCTTCCAAAATAGATCTATTTGTAACCTCCACCTGCCCATTTGCTTGTGGGTGGAAAGGAGTAGAAAAGCATTGCTGTATTCCTTTCGAGGAGCAAAAAGAGTCCATTTCCTTGTTATTAAATTGGGGACCATTGTCCGTTGTTATTTTTCGAGGAACTCCAAAACGGTAGCAGATGTTACTTAGAATAAACTTGATCACATCTTTAGCTTTTGTTCCAGCTAAGGGCTCTGCTTCTGCCCACTTCGAAAAATAATCAACGGCAACAATAATCATCTGCCTTCCACCTGAAGCCATAGGCAATGGTCCTACCAAATCAATCCCCCATCTATCAAAAGGAACCGCCTCAGAGATTATCATTAGAGGTGACGTTGGTTTATGTATTAGATGTGCATACCTTTGACAAGTATCACAACCTCGAACTAACAACTTGGCATCCTGTAATATAGTAGGCCAGTAATACCCTGCCAACAATACCCTACGTGTTAAAGCCTTGAAGCCACAATGAGCTGACCCATCTCCATCGTGTAATTCAGATAAAATGTTTTGAGATTCTTGCTTACTCAAACATCGTAACAAAGGCCTCGATGCAGATCTCTTATACAATATCCCATCCAATACCACATAACCAAGAGCTTTATACCTTATTTTCTTGAGCAAGTGCTTATCAAGAGGTAGTATTCCCTTTACAAGAAAATTTAAGAAGTCAGTTCTCCAATCACCCCGAATACGCACCGAATCACCTACTACCTCCTCAACAAATTCACACTGCTCAGAGCTTGATATAATCGAAGGCAATGGTTGTGTCACAATCCATGGATATTCTTCAGAGTAAGCCATTGTTGCTAAAGAATCAGCCATTGTGTTATTTCCTCTTCGAATATGCTCCACCTCAACATTTTCAAACTGTGCCATCACACTTCGAAGTTCTTGCAAATACAAGACTAAACGGTCTTTTTTAGCCTCTGATATTCCTTTAACATGGTTAACTACCAACTGCGAATCTGTTTCTAAGCGCACGAATATTGCTCCACAAATTTTTGCTAACCGCAATCCTACTAGCACAGCTTCATATTCAGCTTCATTATTCGAAGCATGAAATCCAAATCTTATAGCTTGAAACATATACTCCCCTGTTGGTGCCACCAATTCAACTCCTACACTCGACCCTTTGTTACTAGATCCTCCATCAGTTCGTACTGTCCATATCATATTCGAGTGTATTTTTTCATCTTCTTTCTCTTCGGATCTACTCGAATGAAACTCAACAAAGAAATCTGCTAAGGCCTGAGCTTTGACATCCGTTCAAGGAGAGAATAACACATCGAAATCTCCCAATTCTACAGACCACTTAATCATTCTCCCTGAGATATCTGGCTTTTGCAATACATTTTTCAATGGATAAGAAGTTTGAACCACAATAGTATGTGCCTGGAAGTAAGGACGCATTTTTATTGCCGCCACAACTATACACAATGCCAATTTTTCGAGCTTCAAGTAACGTTTTTCAGCATCAACCAAACTTTTACTGACATAATAGACAGGCTTCGAAATTCCCGTATCTTCACTAATCAGAACTGCACTCACTGCATAATCCGATACCGCTATATACAAAAATAATTTCTCACCTTCTCGAGGCTTTCATAATATTTCAGGGGAGGACAAAAGATTTTTGATCTTAATAAAAGCTTCTTCACAATCTGAAGTCCACTCCAAATTATTTGGTCGACGCAGCACCTGGAAAAAAGGCAAGCATTTATCTGAAAAACGAGAAATGAATCTGTTCAAAGCTGCTAACCTGCCTGTTAACATTTGCACTTCTTTGATATTCCGAGGTGAAGATATTGATATCAAAGCCTTCAACTGTTCTGGATCCACTTCAATTCCTCTTTCACTAATCACATACCCCAAAAACTTACCAGATCGAACTCCAAATGTACATTTTTCTGGGTTTAACTTCAACTGTATGGCTCTAAGATTCAAAAACGTCTCTTCTAAATCATCAATGTTTTCATCATCACCTTTGCTCTTAACAAGCATATCATCGATGTACACTTCGATATTCCTCCCTATTTGTGAAGCAAACGCCTTATTCATCAGCCTTTGATATGTAGACCCATCATTTTTCAATCCAAACGGCATCACTCTGTAACAGTGTAAACCTCGATCAGTAATAAAAGTTGTGCTTTCTTCATCCTCTGGATTCATTCGAATCTGATTATATCCTGAAAATGCATCCATAAATGTTAGAATTTTGTTTCCAGAAGTAGAATCCACCAATTGGTCAATTCGAGGTACTGGAAAAGGATCTTTTGGGCAGGCTCTGTTTAAATCTGTGAAGTCTACACACATTCTCCATTTTTCGTTCTTCTTTTTCACCACCACAGGATTAGCCGTCCACCTCGGATAATTGGACTCCCTAATATGCCCCATTTTATACAATCTATCTACTTCAGCAATTATGGCCTCAGATT
Organism: Limnanthes douglasii subsp. nivea; assembly: GCA_036936605.1. NCBI lineage: Eukaryota > Viridiplantae > Streptophyta > Magnoliopsida > Brassicales > Limnanthaceae > Limnanthes > Limnanthes douglasii. The sequence goes on from JAUPFV010000001.1 coordinate 342,157,587, forward strand.
TTTCCAAAGAAAAAGCTCTCCTTATTTGTATTATCGGCTTGATCTTCGAATCCACAGCCAGACTATGACATATAATGTCAATTGGGACCCCAACTACATCCTCAGATGTCCAAGCAAACATATCCAAGTTTTTAGACAAAAAATTCAACAATCTTTCTCACACTGATAAAGACAACAGAGTCCCAATTCGAAGTACTCTGTTATTATTGAAAATGTATTCTTCTATTTCTTCACTTACCACCACAGAACTCGGGGTTGACCTCGGATCATCAATTCCCTCATCTGTACCACTAGAAGACAACCCCCCAAACTGCTATTTCTCCATTGGATCATCGGTACTTTTTCCACGTAGTCTAAATGCAGCAGCGTAGCACTCTCTAGCCACCTTTTGATCACTTCGAACTACACCAACTCGATCCCCGACTACATACTTCAAACATTGATGAACCGTAGAAACTATAGCATACATTTTTGCCAGCCATGACCTTCCAAAAATAGCATTGTAGCTCGACGGACAATCTACCACCATAAAAAGTACTTGTACTTTCTTTTTGAAAGGCCCTTTTCCCAAAGAAATTTCACCTTCAAACTCCCCTACTACATTCGCTGTCGCGCCAGTAAACCCAATTATAGTTCTTTCTGACCTTTCTATCCGAGGCGGAGCGGTTAATCTATCATATGTTGATTTGAACAACACATTAGCAGAGCTTCCAGTATCAATCAATACTCGTCGAATTTCCACCCCACACACTTCTGTTCCAATGACCACTGCATCTTCATGTGGCCCAGTAATTCCTCTCAAATCATCCCCATCGAAAATTATAAATGGGACATCCTTCTTGTTGCTTAGGTGTGCCGATGCTCCTCCTTCAATTTGATGCGTTAAATTCACTATATGCCTTTTCCTCGAATTACTAGTGTTATTAGTCATTGAATCTCCCCCAAATATTTCCAATGACTCAAAGAACGCACACAAATCTCGAACACGTCCCTTACGCATCGGCTCATCAACTAACATCAACAACAATCGACTAGGGTCTGGGTCGACATATTCCGAAGCCACATCAAATTCATCACCTGCAGCATCTAAAATCATCAGTGCACTTTCCTGCTTAGAATTAGGATTGCCCACCTTTTGAGTTATGGCTTTAGCATTCTTTTTGACATAATCCAACAATTTTCCATTCTCTATCAAAATCTGCATCTCCTTCTTCAAAGCAATGCAATCATTTGTATCATGTCCAATATCATCATGATACCTACAAAACTTGTTATTGCGCTCCTTTCTTGGCCTATTAATCGCTGCCGGCTTTCTGAAATTTACTGTTCCCCTGGTTTTCTCATATATCGAAGCTACACTTTCAGTCAAATCCGCATAATATTCTGGTCTTACCCACACATTCGATCTTGATCTGAATTGGTGTTGATTATTATAATTGTGCTGATTAGAACCCCCTTGATATGAGCTCGAAGAACCCCCTTGGTATGAGTTCGAACCTCCTCGATTAGAAACATTTTGACTACCCCTCGGGCGCGATGAATTATTATTCGAAGCGTTCACTTGACTATTCCCTTTCTGAACAGTACTTCTTCCTCCTCGAACTCGAGTAGACTCTTCGACTTTGATCTGATCTTCAACCTGAGCCATGAGAGCTCCAAACGTTAATGCCCTACGCCTCGAAGTCTCATCAGCTAAATCTCCTGGCAAAAATCCTTGTCTGAACGCTGCCATAGCCACCACCTCCTCATAATCATCTAATCCAGCTTTTGTTGACACAAATCTTTTAGTATAATCCTTCAACTTTTCTCCCACAGCTTGCTTACATTGTATTATCGTATCTCCATTAGCTCTCATTTCCTTACTTCCCACAAACTGTCTTCGAAAAGCTGTGTAAAAGCCTCTAAAATTTGCAATGGACTCCTTAGGAATCTTGTTGTACCATTTTAGTGCAGTTCCTTTGAATGTCTGAGAGAATGCTCTACACACCAATTTATCATCGTCTTCGAAATTAGTCATATAGTTTTTGAATTGTTCTATATGATCATCTGGATCTTGAGTTCCATCAAACTTGTCAATTTTAGAAATGTCGACCCGCCTCGGAAGTGGCACAGATCTAATCTCACTAATCAACGGTGAGTCCCTCCAATCAACTCCTTGAACAAACTGGTCTTCGTTCCTCATTCCCACAGTAGCATACAAACTTGATTCACCTTCAAATTTCCGAGGAGAATACTTCCAAGGAGAATACTTCCGAGGAGAATATACTCGTCTTTCCTTCTTTTGCCTTCCTCCTCTTGAATGACCTCGAGAATGCTCATATCTTGGTGTTTCATCTGACTCCGAATCTTCAAAATCCTCTTCTTCACTAGAATCCACATACCGCCGTTTCTGCAACTTTTCTTTTCTTTTCATTCCACTATGCTCCTTCTTACGCTCAAAATGTATTTTACGTTGTACATATTGAACGTCACCATCGTCATTTGACGGATCCGACTGATCATCCCGATCACCTCTTGCTATTTTAGATCTAAGTCTAGCGCCATCATTATCTTGCTTCTTTTTAACAAATTCATCAAGCTCCGCCACTTTACTTATCATTTCATTCATTTTACCTTCGAAATCAAATTGGTTTGATTGAATCGGAATTGACTTACCTGCCTCATTCTCTTGCAGATCAGATTTCAACGTCTCCAAAGCTTTTCGAACAGGTGGATTATCTCCTTCCTCCGAATTCATCTCCGATCAGCAAAAATATAAACAAAATTCTTCAGAAAATGAACAAATTCGAGACTCGATTTTTGATCTATCGATCAAGGTATCTTCGCCCCCTCTTTCTAGCGCCAATTTGGTGAGAATAGAAATAGAACTGAAAAGATTGAGAATATTAATCAAGAATCAACAGAGAGATTTTCGGGAAGTGAATGTAATCTTTCGCCTCTAATTATTTCATAGGTGTAATCAGCCTCTTCGACCTCTTTAAATAGGCCTAGTGAGTTAGTTACAAATTCGGTTACATAAGGGGTTTATTTACAGTTCAGTCCATATTCTTCCTGTAAAACTTTAATCTTACTCTATATTAATAGAACTTATCATTCAAGTCCTTATTAATTACATTTAAGTCCCTAAAGAATATATTTCCTTATCACTATTAACTTTCCGGAACCAACAACATTACTATGTAAATAAAGACATAACTTTCATTTCCAAATAGACAAGAATAACTTAATTTGTCCAACAACGGAAAGGAAATTAGGTTCCTTGTAAAAGAAGGTATATACAATACGTTTTTTAAATACAAAACATGTCCACTTGTAAGAAACAAACGAAAATCACAAATAGAATAAACTAAACACGAACTGACATCAGCTGTATAGATGGATGTTTCACCATCACTCAGGCTTCAGTTTCTTATCATACCCTGCAAAGAAATACAAACATAAGTTGTTGCTGCTGTATCAACCCCCCAAGTATTTCTTGGCACTAAAACTAAATTGATCTGAGAATAGACCATAGATGTGAAAATACCTTTGGCTTTCATCATAGCCCTCAATTTTCCACATTCTTTCTTAAAGTGCCCTGGTTTCTTACAATGAAAGCAACGTCCTTTACCAGACGTACCTTTATGCTTCTTTCGTCCCGAACTGGATGCATGCACATCAGAACCTTCATAATTTCTCTTAATTCCCTTATCGACCCGAGCTTTCACCATTTGCATTTCTGGATGTTCTTGCTTCATCTTTTCCTCCTCTTGCGCTGCCTGAGAGATGAGCTCGTTAAGAGTCCATTTCTTACACTGACACTTATAAGAAGCTTTGAAGTTCTTGTACTGAGGAGGGAAAGAGTGAAAAGCAAAGCTTACCACAACATCTTAATATTAAGATACGGACGAACTGTAATTTTAATTGTTTAACAAAGTTTTCTTAATATTAATTCAGAAACTTAAACACATAAACGCTGCCATATTTTTATTGTGATTTGTAGGCCTATTATATTCAACAATTTGGAATATGCGTAACATGTTTAAATTTCCATCCGTATTTGATATAGACAAACTGTAATTTTAATTGTTTAACAAAGTTTTCTTAATATTAATTCAGAAACTTAAACACATAAACGCTGCAATATTTTTATTGTGATTTGCAAGCCTATTATATTCAACAATTTGGAATGCGTAACATGTTTAAATTTACATCCGTATTTATTTTAAACCAAAACAATTCAGATCATAAATTCAAAATGTGAAAATTTAAGAATTTAACTTCATGGGGGCTCTGATACCACTTGTTAGAAATTCAGATTTTGGATTTCTAATATACTTATTGAACCATGAAGTTAAATTATCCTGTAATAATGCAGAAGAAATAACTTACAGGATGTGGACATTCTTTGATCTTCGGATTCCGAACATGAAGCAGATGATTCGCGATCCTTTGCTAGGTTATGATTCTTCTAAGAGATGACAACCAAAACCCAATGATTGATTCTGAAGGAAAAACCAATCTGTTTTTCTTAAAGGATTTTTCTCTCTGTATTTGATACCGTGTCTTTTAAGAGTGCGAAGCTCATTATTATATAGAACTAAAGTGAGAAAAACGGTTCTTCTCTTTTAACCGTCTGTAACTTCCAGACAATTACTTAATGAAGACCGGTCCTTATTAAATTCCCACTCTTAGGGACGATAACCCGTTATTATTTTGTTTTACAAAATAACCCCAAAACTTTACGTTTTTCTTAAGTTGTTTATTTCTGAATCCAATCCTTCACAGTATTCGGAATTAAACCCGATATCTATACAATTACCTCCATGATACATATTTTATCTACTACTCTGTTCTTTTATTTATGATTACTTTTATTGGACTAATATTAACGATAGTTCGATACATCGATAAAACATGTGACGGTCCAAATTAATGGAGAAATTCCAATAGTACCAACACCAAGACGAGATCCAAAAACTTTGAACCCAGTGGCAAATCACTTAAAAATGTTAGAGTCAGGTTGCCCGTCAAGGGCGAGATCTTTATCTTGGCCAGATCCAACGAGCGCGTGTTTGTTACAGAGATGTGCGAATGAGGTTAGCTTACTCGACTCGACCTCTGTCATAGTAGGGCCAGTCCAAACACGTAGAGGACTATGATGTCTTATGTAATTGCTTCAGAAATATCGAACATTTCTTTGAAAATGAATGAACTAATTAATCAAAGCAACACTCTGGTAACAAAAAGTATCATGACTATTACGTCTCTGTCGGAAATGATCTAAAAGTTGTGGTAGATCTACATGAGTCCGACAACATGTGGAAGAGGTGGTTCAACTTAGTTCGAGAAGAATATGAGACTAAGATTCCAATTAGTAAAAGTAATCCGAGGAATTTTCGGCGATGTAAGAGCAAAGGTCTCATCATTTCAGACCATAATCGACTTTGAAACCCCCCGCAACAAAGCTCGACTTTCCTCGGTTTCATTCGACCCTATATTTACTAACTCTTTTTTTCACCCTTTCTCATGCAGAGTACAAGGATTTTTTCCACATGGACATTAGACCGGGTAAAGAATAATTCTATAAACTAAATGATTGGGACGAGACCCACTGAGAGCGTGGGTTCCACAAGTTCTTTACCGTAAAAGATCCGATCAACTCAAAGTTTTGGTTCATTGGAAAATGGCTAACTCCCAAGAGTGATAAGGAGACTCTAGTGGTTGATTTTGGAAACCTTCGGATGACGCGGCAGAAATAGAAGAAGAAGCAACGATAAATGAAACCCTAATTCAAAGGTAATATGATGAAACCCTAATCTAAAGGTAACAAAGATTGAAATTTTCAGAAATAAAAATATATTATTCCAAAAACTTAAAATAACTTAAAGCATATGAGGATTTATATAAGAGTTTCTCAAAACCCTAAATTAGAATACAATGAAATAAAATAAATATTCTAAAATAAAATAAAACCAAACCTTAATATAATTAGATTTGATTTAAATACATAAGATATTTGAATAAAATAAAATAAAATTAAAAAAGGCTTTTGTTTGGACTTTCTAGGCTACATCATCCTCTCCTTGTTAACAAGAATTCGTCCTTGAATTCACAGCACCATCACCATCAAGAACCCAATTTATTTATTTTATTTTATTCAATCGTTACATTGAAAATTATAATTGTTGACCTTATCGGAATAAGATAAATTCTTCTCGAGTGTTCCTTATTCGAAGTCACATTGAAGCCATCCGGTTGATGAAAAAAATAATTTCGAAAACTTTTTCATAGCTCAAAGATGACATCCCCATGTCCAGTTGATAAAAAAGATGGTTTTGAAAACTTTTTCATAGCATGAGACAACATCTCGATAAGAAATTTCAACCTTGAGTCGATAATTGGTAGCCAATTTAAAATCCTTCAGTAATTGGTCAATACGATCGTCATTTAAACGGCTGGTATGTCCCCTCATACTCAAACAATCTTCCCGATCTTCATGACCATGTGTGTTGTTCTCTTCTTTAAACCTTGAATCAGAATAGTCAGGCTTTATGATGTAGGCAGGAAAACCTTTACAAAAATCTATTTAAATGTTTAAGTTTTATTATCTTATTTTATTTTTTAAGGATTATTTAAGGTAGAAAATTAAATCTGATTACATTCAGATTTAATAAGATATTATTTTATTATGTTTATTTTTATTCCCATATTTTGTATTAGGGATTTTGGGCGATTCCTATTTAAGGCGCTTAAACCCTATTTTTGTGGCAGACTATTTTGATTAAATAAAAACAAAATTAGGGTTTTATCCCTCTTTGGCTTCTGCTACGTTTCACTCTACTTCATAGTGGTATCAGACACATGCAATCCTGCGAGATGGTGCGAGGAAGAACCAACGGTCGCGGTGACGCTGCAGTGACTAGAGATACACGTGATTTCGGTGATCGTGAAGTTGCTGACCTACGCCGTCAGGTGGCTGATCTTACCCGTCAGATGGCTGTTCTTAATGCCAGGCGAGAAGTTGCGGCCCTACGTCGTCAGGTGGCTGATCATACCCGTCAGATGGCTGATCTTAATGCCAGGCAACAAGGCACGGAGGTTGAAGGTATCTCTAACCCTTTTGGGGAGGGGTTCGAACAGAATACTTTTCACGGCCGCCGATGGGAGCTTGGATTTAAGGATGAAATATCTGCGGAAACTTGGTCAGAATATGGAGATCCGATTTATGATGTATACGGTGATGAGGATGAAGACGATCCGATTTATGATGTATACGCCGATGAAGACGACAACGATTTGAAAACACCAAACAACGTCGCGTGTTCTTCTGAGAAAGTAAACACTAAAATAAAACCTTCAAAAACTTTAAAAAATTTGACACCATTTTCTTCATCGAAAAGACAAGAAGGAATTTCGAATTCAAGTTTCTCTTCTTTTCATATAGTTGAATCGGTGGATAAAAGACATAATATCCATGATACTTTGTCCAATTCAAAACCAAAAATAAAAGATACTTTGTCCAATTCAAAACCAAAAATAAAAGATACTAGAAAAAGTATCAGTGGAGACTATTTACCATTGTTCTCCCAAACCTTCAGAATGAAACGAGTTCGCAAAAGAAGAAAACGAAGAAGGGGTAGACGAAAACAGACACAACAAACTGTCGACATTGATGCTATGAACGATGAGGCTCTCACCAAATACTCCAACCAGTACGAAGCTGCAAAAGGTAAGACGAAATCATATGGTCTGTACGATTTCACTCTTTTCTCTAGCGTTTCCGATCCCAACTCGGGTTATGTGTATAGCCATGATTATGTTCTTAGAAGTGTTGACACTTTGATGTTACATGAATCGATTACATTCAATAGTGATTGTAATTGTGATACACGATTGGGTTGGAATGATTATATGAAGATTACAGATTTTGTGAGCTTTAAAATCGGGTCTTCACTGGATGACACCATTGTGTTTCGTTCTTGTTCTTGTGCACCTAAGGTATTTGATGAAATGTCCACAAGAGACAGTGTCGTGGTCGATATGTATGCTAAGTATGGGATGGAAAGTTTGGGTTTCAAGAGATTGCAGGCTTCTGCTATCACACGTTATTGCAGGCTTCTGCTATCACACGTTATTGCAGGTTTTTGCTGTTCGGTTTTGAGACTAGGAGATTGAAGGTACATAACAGAAGGGCTGCTGGACTAGGTGTTATTCACAAGGGCTGCCTACATAACAGAAGATCATTGATGGCGCCATACTTGCCCCAGGGTGCTCCCATGATAGTACAAAATTACGGGAAAATTGTTTTACATGGGCTGGTCCGACACCAAGGGTGACCGTAATGAATCCTAAGCAGATAAAAGTAATACTCACTAAGATGTATGATTTCCCAAAGCCACAGTCAAACCCTATGTTTAAGTTACTGGTAGATGGAATCTTAAACCTCGAGGGAGACGAATGGGCTCAGCGCATAAAGATCATCAACCTTGCCTTTCATGTAGAGAAACTCAGGAGCATGTTACCCGAAATGGAGCAAAGCTGTTTTGACATGATTACCAAGTGGGACGACCTTGTATCAGCTGAAGGATCATGTGATATCGATGTGTGGCCTTTTCTAAAAAGTTTCACGGCTGATGTGATCTCACGGACAGCTCTGATACCACTATGAAGTAGAGTGAAACGTAGCAGAAGCCAAAGAGGGATAAAACCCTAATTTTGTTTTTATTTAATCAAAATAGTCTGCCACAAAAATAGGGTTTAAGCGCCTTAAATAGGAATCGCCCAAATCCCTAATACAAAATATGGGAATACAAATAAACATAATAAAATAATATCTTATTAAATCTGAATGTAATCAGATTTAATTTGCTACCTTAAATAATCCTTAAAAAAATAAAATAAGATAATAAAACTTAAACATTTAAATAGATTTTTGTAAAGGTTTTCCTGCCTACATCACTTTAGGAACATGCTTCCCCATAGCAGGAACTAAGGCTCTGATACCAAACTGATGACGCGGCGGAAATAGAAGAAGACACAACGATGGATGAAACCCTAATTCAAGGGTAACATGATGAAACAAAGATTGAAATTTTCAGAGATAAAAATATATTATTCTAAAAACTTAAAATAACTTAAGGCATATGAGGCTTCATATAAGAGCTTCTCAAAACCCTAAATTAGAATACAAGGAAATAAAATAAATATTCTAAAATAAAATAAAATAAAATAAAATCTTAATATAATTAGATTTGATTTAAATACATAAGATATTTGAATAAATAAAATAAAATTAAAAAGGCTTTTGTTTGGACTTTCTGGGCTACATCACCTTCGGGACATGATGGCAAAGTCCATCAAGCTTATGAAGTGGAATTGTGCCCCTAACAAATGCGTCATTTGAAAAGGAGAAGACTAACGCTCCAATGTTTTTGTGCTAAAGGATTCCTCCCTTGACAAGACTGATAAAAAATTAGAGTGGATCAAAGAGAAATGAGGTCATACCGATTCTATGGCGAGAGGTGGTTGTTAGATATTTTAGAGTGCACGCTTGTTAGATTATATCATAATTAAAAGGGTGAAGGGGCAGAGTCCCTGTCGAGGTCCAAGGGGGAGAGCCCCTAGCTGAATTTTTTTATTTTGGTTACATCGCTATTGTGCAAGTTCACAAAATTTCAAAATTGGAAATTTGATCGTTTTATTCAAATTTCAAATTTAAAGTCGTTTTATTACAAATCTCATTTAAAGACCTTAACTACCTTTGGTGTGGTTTATTTTCGACGGAGGGTAAGTTTGTAATTTCGGTTTAGAATTTTGTGGAGTTTTGTCGGTATTTAATGTTTGGGTAGAATGTAAAGGGAGAATTAAGATGTCTGGTTGTATTTAATTTTCATTACCCTCATTTAATGTTGGTGGTTGGGTATTTATACCCTTATATTTGGGCCACATGGGCTTTCGGGTCGTGTTTAATGGACTCGGGTCGAGTTTAAGGACCCATTTAGTTGTAAGTAGGGGAACATGCAGCTTAGTAAAAAAGTGATTAGGTTTTAAGTACTTTAGTTCTGTTCGAACAGTTCAATGGATGATGGTGTCTGAACTGCCCTTGTCCGGTTAGGTGGACATTGTCCGAACTGACCCTGTCCGAGGTGGTGACAGAATCCAGACTCATCAACCTTAACTGCCAAATTGATCTAAATTGGTCGAATTGATAAAAGATGGGTTATGTTGAAAAATGACAGACACATCAATTCATACTCTTTGTTCAAATAGAATATCTCTGATTTTATCCAATTGCAATTTTAGGAGAACCCCAATAATATTTCAATAAGAAATTGTTTACAAGACTTCAGAGATTATCGGGAATCAAAACACTGTTTTTTACAAATTATTGAAATATTCTGGTCTTGTTAATAAAGATAGAGATAACGAACGTAGGAGAATCAACGAATGAGTTGACAAGAAAATTCGCTAAACTTGACAAGTTCGAAGGACATGATTTCAGACGCTGGCAGAAAAATATGCAGTTTCTATTGACTACCCTCAAGGTTGTGTATGTCCTGAGTACCCCCTGTCTCGAGATCATGGAGAATGAAACGCTGGAACAATCAAGGAGGCGCAGCAAGTGGGAGAATGATGACTACATTTTTTGTGGCCACATATTAAACGGTATGTCTGGTACTTTGTTTGATGTATACCAAAATGTCGAATCTGTAAAAGAGTTATGGGATTATATTGAATCGAAATACATGGCAGAAGATGCTTCTAGTAGGAAGTTCCTGGTTAGTAATTTCATAAATTACAAAATAGTTGACTCTAAACCTGTAATGGAACGGTATAATGAACTACTAAGAATTCTGGGTCAATTCGTTCAACACAATATGAAAATGGACGAATGTATTTCAGTGTCTTCTGTCATTGATAAATTGCAAACTTTATGGAAGGATTTTAAACACACACTGAAACACACCAAAGAAGAAATGACTTTAGTCGAACTTGGTAGTCATTTTAAGATTGAAGAGTCTATAAGGGCTCAAGATGAAATAAGTAATCCTAAGGGTAAAAACCAAGTAGGAAACTTATCTGTAAATATGGTTGAAAGCAGTGGATGCTTTAAGAATAGAAATACAGATAAAGGGAATAAACGAAAAGTTTAAAGGCAACAATAAAAACAACAATTTTCCAGCAAAAAGCCTAAAATGGCATGCTAGAAATGTGGCAACCCTGGTCACTTTAGGAGGGATTGTCGAGTTGGAAAAGGAAAAAATAATGTTGGTCCAAGTGGAACAATGCTGGTTCAAGTGGAAACATTGCTGGTTCAAGTTGATTTAAGGATCCTGAAAAGCAACAAGGTCAAAATTTAATTCAAAATTTTAATTTTGGTCAGAACTATATATCTCTAATATCTGAGGCATTTTATGTGCATGATGAGGATGTTGCTTGTTGGATTGATTCGGGAGCAACAAGTCATGTATGTAAGGATCTTCGATGGTTCAGTAACTTTCAACCAATTTAAGATAGATCTTCACTTAAGATGGGAAATGTTGCAACTGAGCCAATTAAAAGACTAGGAAATATTAAATTACTATTTAGTTATGGAAAATACATATTATTAAACAATGTATTGTATGTTCCTAGGATTTGAAAGAATATTTTGTCTGGTGTTGTTTTAAACAATTGTGGTTTCAAACAAGTGTAAGAAAGTGGCAAATATGTATTGTCAAAACATGGCGTTTTTATAGGATTCAGATATTTGTGTAGTGGTATGTTTATGTTAAATATTAAAGTTTCGTTCCAAAATGCTTCTGTTTGTATGACTTCTACTAGTATGTGTAGAAATTTTAATAAAACAGAATTATGACATGCTAGATTAGGACATGTCCATTATGGAAGAATAAAAGACATGTCGAAAATGAGCCTTATTCCTCCCGTTGATGCAAACAATGAAAAATGTAAAACTTGCATGTTAACTAAGATAACTTGAAAACCTTTCAATAATGTTAACCGAGTTTTCAAAATATTGGAACTAGTACATAGTGACTTATGTGATTTTCATGCTACACCTTCGTTAGGAAATAAAAAGTATGTTATTACTTTTATTGATGATGCATCTAAATATTGCCATATATTTTTGTTGCATGCTACAAATGAAGCTCTTGATAAGTTTAAAATATATAAAGAAGAAGTAGAGCTACATAAGAATGATTTGATTAAAAATCTATGTACAGATAGAGGAGGTGAATATTATGATCCTATATATTTTCAGTCAACGGGTATAATTCATCAAACCACGACTCCTTATACACCACAACAAAATGGTATAGCTGAGAGGAAGAATAGGACTTTGAAAGAAATTGTCAATTCCATGTTGTCCTATTAGGGTTTGAGTGAAGGATTCTGAGGTGAGGCTATGTTAACATCATGATATTTATTGAATCGTATTCCTACTAAAAGGAATAAGATGACCCCGTATGAGCTTTGGTTTAAGAAGCCTCTAACACTGAATTATCTGAGAGTTTGGGGTTGTAGAGCAGTTGTAAGACTCACTGAACCTAAAAGGAAAAATTTGGGTGAAAGAGGTATAGATTGTGTCTTCATTGGGTATGTTTAGCATTCCGTTGCATATAGGTTCTATGTGTTAGAATCCAATGACTATGTGTCGGTGAACATAGTTATCGATTCAAGAGATGCAATATTTGATGAAGAGAGATTTACTTCTATACGTAGACCTAAAGATTTGATTCAAAAATCTTTGAATAGGAATTCAAGTGATATTGAAAATATATCAAGTGGTACCAATTGTGTACCTGGACCTTCTGAACCAAGGAGAAGTACTAGAGCCAGAAAAGTTAAGTCGTTCGAATATGATTTTCAACTTTATTTAGTTGAAGGGTCAAGAGATAAGATTGACTATCAATATTAATATTGTTTTGTTATTGAAGATGATCCAAAGACTTTTAGTGATGCTATGGCATCAAGGGATGTAGCATTCTGGAAAGAAGCTATCCAAGATGAGATAGAGTCTATCATGCATAATAATACATGGGAATTGGCTGATTTACCTAATGGGTGCAAATCATTGGGAAATAGATGGATTTTTAAACGAAAAATGAAAGTAGATGGTACTATTGAAAGGTATAAAGCTAGATTGGTTATATAGGGATTTAGACAAAGAGAAGGAATTGACTTCTTCGATACTTATGCTCCGGTTGCTAGGATTTCCACCATTAGATTGTTGATTGCACTTGCATCTGTATAAAATCTTGTAATTCATCAAATGGATGTTAAAACTGCATTCTTGAATGGTTATTTAGATGAGGACATTTATATGAAACAACCGGAAGGGTTTGTCATGTCTGGTTGGGAAAACAAGGTATGCAAGTTGAAAAATCTTTGTATGGTTTGAAACAAGCACCAAAAGATTTGCATAAAAAATTTGATAATGTGATATTTTCTAATGGATTTATTCTTAACCAAGCATACAAGTGTGTATATAGTAAATTTGATAATTCTGGTAAAGGAGTTGTGATTTGTCTATATGTGGATGATATGTTGATTTTTGGTACTGACCAAAATCAGGTTGATGAAATGAATTTTTTTTATCATCTAATTTTGAGATGAAGGATTTGGGGGAAGCTGAAATAATTCTTGGTATAAGAATCAAGCGAAAGAACAATAGTATATCGATTTCTCAATCTCACTATATTGAGAAGATATTAAATAAATTTAATTTTAAAGATTGTTCCCTGTAAGCACACTTATAGATCCTAGTCTTAAGCTTCTACCTAATAAAGGTATTGTTATATCTCAACTTGAATACTCGAGAGCCATTTGGTGTCTTATGTATGCCATGACTAGCACTAGGACGGATATTTCCTTTGCCATTGGAAAACTTCGTAAGTATACTAGCAATCCTAGTTCGCATCATTGGCAAACTTTAAATCGAGTATTCAACTATTTGAAACGAACCATGAATTATGGTTTAACTTATACCAGATTTTCTTCTTTACTTGAAGGATATTCAGACACGAGTTACATTTCCAATATGCAAGATCATTCTTCCACAAGTAGATGGGTATTTCTACTTGGGGGAGGTGCTATCTCTTGGGCATCTAAGAAACAAACTTGTAATACTGATTCAACAATGGAATCAGAGTTTATGGCATTAGCAGCAGCGAGTAAAGAAGCTGAGTGGCTAAGAAATTTAATGTATGAAATTTCGTTATGTCCTAAACCGATATCACCTATATCTATCAGATGTGATAGTGAAGCTGTCTTGGAGTATGTCTATAGACAAGTTTACAAAGGCAGGTCTAGACACTTAGGTGTTAGACACAGTATGATTCGTGAGCGCATCACGCATGATGTTATTTCAGCAAAGTTTGTGAGAACTCAATATAATTTAGCCGATCATTTAACAAAAGGGTTAAGTAGAGATCTTGTGCACAAATCGGCTACATGGATGGGATTAATGTCCATATGAAATTTCTCATGTTGAGATACCCAATTCCCATATAATATGACATTAGGTTCTGAATTCAATGTGGAAATCTTAACATCAACTATTTGAAACGAACCATGAATTATGGTTTAACTTATACCAGATTTTCTTCTGTACTTGAAGGATATTCAGACACGAGTTACATTTCCAATATGCAAGATCATTCTTCCACAAGTAGATGGGTATTTCTACTTGGGGGAGGTGCTATCTCTTGGGCATCTAAGAAACAAACTTGTATTACTGATTCAACAATGGAATCAGAGTTTATGTCATTAGCAGCAGCGAGTAAAGAAGCTGAGTGGCTAAGAAATTTAATGTATGAAATTTCGTTATGTCCTAAACCGATATCACCTATATCTATCAGATGTGATAGTGAAGCTGTCTTGGAGTATGTCTATAGACAAGTTTACAAAGGCAGGTCTAGACACTTAGGTGTTAGACACAGTATGATTCGTGAGCGCATCACGCATGATGTTATTTCAGCAAAGTTTGTGAGAACTCAATATAATTTAGCCGATCATTTAACAAAAGGGTTAAGTAGAGATCTTGTGCACAAATCGGCTACATGGATGGGATTAATGTCCATATGAAATTTCTCATGTTGAGATACCCAATTCCCATATAATATGACATTAGGTTCTGAATTCAATGTGGAAATCTTAACATCAAGAGATTGGAACATATTTTTATATCATCCCAAGGTATGTGTTCAAACCTGCAAGTTGTGAAGGTTGAAGAATATCTTCTTAATAGTTCTTTTGGAAAATTGCATATGCAGGTGCAAGAGGAAAATAACTACCTATTTGAGCATGAAGTTTAGCCGCTTCAAGAAGCTAGGACTTGGCTTTAATATGCTTAAGAAGGATAAGGACACAAAGCTAGTAAAAATAGTGTCAAATAAGAACAAGTGAGTATGTAAATTTATGTGTATATTATTTTCATGTATTCATTGTGAATATTAAAGGTTCTATCCTTAGTGATACCTTGATATTCGAATATTTGAAATGTGTAATATACTAATGTGAAATTCAATCGTTACGATATTTTATTTATGCATAAATTTGTTAATTTTTATGATTGTGTTTAGTAGATCATGAATTACACTAAAATTGGGGAAGATTGTTATATATTTTAGTGTAATTGGATCGACTAGTCGAACAATTTAATCATGATATATTATCAAATAATTCGTAGGGTGCGGAGTGCACGGTTGTTGCAACTCCACAAAATTTCAAAATTGAAAATTTGAATGTTTGATTCAAATTTAAAATTTGAAGCCGTTTTATTACAAATCCCGTTTAAAGACCTTAACTACCCTAACTGCCAAACTGATCTAAATTGGTCGAATTGATAAAAGATGGGTTCTGTTGAAAAATGACAGACACATCAATTCATACTCTATGTTCAAATAGAAAATCTCTGATTTTATCCAATTGAAATTTTTGGAGAACCCCAAAAATATTTCAATAAAAAATTGTTTACAAGACTTCAGAGATTATCCAGAATCAAAACACTGTTTTCCACAGTGGTTTCCAAGGTATGGTTGCAAATTCTTAGCCGAAGGGGAATACATATGTGGTCATATTGGATGCCCAATAGCTTCCAAGGGTAGTAGCTCGATACACCAATGCTATGATAATTACCCGTGTAGTCACTCATCGATCCATTCCCCGACGCTATTTTCTGACACATTTCATCGCATAATGAGGTAATATTTTGAAATCATTTCTTTATGGAGGATAGTTTATTCCCTCCCATTCTAACATCTTTGTTTTTTTTGTAGACTTTAAATAATACATGGGCTATGATGTAAATTTTTTCGAGGAGCATTGGGTTAAATACCCAGATATGTCCCGACTGATGAGGAAACCCATCAAGCATGTGATCAAAGGTGTGGAGGTCGAGGAGGAAATAATGCACTTGCAGAGAGCCATGCAATGGATTAAATAGGTCGAACTCTATAACCGCGTGCTCATTGATGAGACGATTTGTGGACTTCAGGCTAAAATAGAGGCCTAGAAGACCATCATTGAAGCGAACGAGGTGAAAAATAAACTGCCCATGATCAGAAGGATTACGTCAAAGATTCCTCTAAAGAACATGATATAATCCCAAAGAATATAATCTTGAGCTTTCACCAGTGATTTTTGGAACTCAGTCGTTGTTTATTTTCGGAGCAAGTCTCCAAAGCGAAGCGCCCACCAAGGGTGTCTTTAAAGTTGGCCTTACTTTGAGAATATGATCTTGAGCTTAATTTGAGCTTTGAATGGTCCTGGTTCATCTAGGAGAATATGATCTTGAGCTTACTTTGAGCTTTGAACTCTACTTTGACTAATAAAGGTTGAAACGTTTTACTATATCTTGAACCATCACACGTACATTAACTATATCAAATCGTTTCTCGAAGTGAAAACATAATTATGGAAAAATGTTTATTAGCATGTCGGCTATTTAGGAACATCATTAAAACCTTCTTAAGCATCAGGGTAAGAAATAGTATACCACTGGTTTATTTACAATTCTAACTTACACATTTATACTTTCAATGGGTATCTACTTAGGTGAGCGTTTGTTCTTTTCTCTTTAATTGGATGTAGCTTGACCCTCTTTATTTTTTAATTTCTCTCATGAGAAATATAATAGAGTTGTTTTTTATGGAACCACAACATCTATACCATACACGAGAGAAAGGATTTTTGTATGTGGCGTTCCAATGATTCGTCATATTAGCCCAAAGCATCTTTTGAAGATAACTTGGCCATGTCTCCATAACATTTGTTAAATTATTTTTAAGCCTATCATGATGTTTTGTTTTGTGACCTTTACTTGAACATTTTACCAAGGGAGAAAAGATGTAGAGAAATGGTGCCTTATTATTTTAGTCCAGCACCAAGTGGTTATTTCAGAATTCTAGAACTCAGTACCATTGTTTGTGGTGATCAATCTTGGGAGTCCGAACCTACGACATATGTTAATCAGAAAATAATTTATGACATTCTTGGTAGTTACCCTAAATAGCGTTTTGGCATCCACCCACTTCATAAAATAATCCACAACAACGATGATATGCTTGCGATTTCTTAATTTGCTAGGTAGTGGTCATACCAGGTCAATGCCCCATCTATCAAAAGAAAAATTTTCAGGATTGACTTGAGCGACACTACTTGACAATGAATTGTAATGGAGAAGAGTTGTAGGGGTCATATGTTTTCACCAAGTTCTTAGCATCATATAATATAGTTGGCTAATAAAACTTTGCCAACAAGAGTCTCTGTGTTAACGTTTTAAAGTTGTAATACACCGATAAGAACCCACATCGAAGTTTCTTCAAAACTGTGGCTGACTCTTCAAGGCTCAAAAATAAAATAAAAGGTCCGCTCATACCTTGTTATATAATGTCTCGCCCAACACTATAAATTGTTTCACTCTGAATTTTAGCCCTTGAGCTGTTATTTCATCATCGTGGAAAATATAAACTTCTAGAAAGTTCTACATTTCAATCATCCAATCCTCAGATTCACTATCATTAGATTCAAAATATTCCTCATATTTGGGCTCGTGTTCCTTATCAATCGAGGGATACTCATACAGTGTGACCCATGGTTTGGTATCAGACCAAGTCATCGAGGTCAAATAATTTTCCTTAAAGTTTTTGGCCCTATGCATGTGTGTGTAACTTATACTTTTTTGAAAGTTCCACTTGAGTTTTTAACATCTTAAGGTACTTGATTTGATGGTCATTGCAAGCATATACCTGTCCTAGAGCATGATTTATTATAAGCTGAGACTCATTCATATAATATACCTTTTTTGCTCCATAAGCATATGACAAATATAGCCCGATAACTGTTGCTTTATACTCAGTATTATGGTTTGATACTTAAAAATTGAATGATATTACCTAATTCATGGACTCTCTAGAAGGAGCCACGAGTTGTACAGTCGTTCCAGAACCTGAGATATTTGACCCTCCATCAGTTTGGATCAGTCATTATGGTCCCGTATTCTTGAGCTACGGTTCAAACCTTTCCATGTGAAATTTTGTTTGAAAGTCAGCAATGAGTTGAGCTTTGATAGTAGTCCGTGGTTCATAGGTGATATCGAAATCCCCTAACTTTGTCGACCAGCGGGTTAGATTTTGTGAGATATTTGGATTTTACATGATATTTAGACCGGATGAAGTGTCCCTGAAGTAAGGTCTTATCTTTCTTGCTGCGAAAATCAATGCCAATGCCAATTCTTCCAACTAGAGGTATCGCGTCTCTGTTGGTAGTAAGCTTTTTCTCACATAATATATTGGCTTCGGATAACTTCCTTTTTCTCTAATAAGAACTGCGCTTATAGGATACAACAGATAGACATTGAACTTCTCTCTTAGGATGAGTTTGGATAGAGTCTCCCGAGGTGTGAAATGTCGCTTTATCTTACTGAATGCTTCATTGCGCTTATCGGTCCATTGGGTATTTTTTGCTTTCTACAAACCCCAAAATAAAGCAAGACATTTATCCAAAGATTGGTAGATGAATTTATTGAGTGCTACCAATCTACCGGTTAGAATATATACCTTCTTAATGGTTCAAGGTGGATGCAGAGAGGCCAAATAATCTTATTGTAACAATTATGCCTCAGTTTCATTCTCACTAATCAAGTAGCTAATGAACTTCCCGATCTAACCTCGAATGTGCAATTCTCTAGGTTAAGTTTCATATTGACATCCCTAAGGTTTTGAAAAGTTTCCAAAAGCTCAGAGATATGCCTCGTATCTTGCCCACTTTTAACCAACATATCATCAATGTATACCTGAATGTTTCTTCCCATATGAGCGTAAACAACCTTGTCGACCAGTCTATGATAAGTTTCTCTGACTATTTTCAAACCAAAATGCATTACTTTGTAGCAAAGCATACCCCAGTTCGTTGAAAAAAAAACATGATTTCTTGGTCCAAATGATGCATTAAGATATGGTTATAGCCATAATTAGCATTATACACGACATGAGTTTATTACCCGAAGTATAATCTACCAATTAGTTTACCCCTAAACCCGGAAATGGGTCATTCATACAAGATATATTTAGTATATTTAGTCGACACACATCCTCCAATGCTCTTTCTTTTTATTTACCAAGATCGTCTTAGCCGTCCATGTAGCGTACTAAGATTATCTAAAATGGCCTACACTAGATAACATATCCACTTCGAAAACAATAACTACTAATTTATCAATGAAGAAAGATAGCCTATTTGTGACACCAAATTCACTTTTGGGTTAACTAATTATTTGGTACATCTTATGTCAACTAGAAATCCAGTAACATGTTTGGTAGATCACACAAAAATATCTAATATTTTTGACAAAAAACTAATTCATTCTCTTCTTAAAAACTTAAAAAACCCATTACATATCTTTAAATCTTTTCCTTCATCGAAGCGATACATTTTGGCATCATGCCCTTATAAAACAAAGTTAGAGGCCTCTCTCAGATCATCAACCACTTCAACCCCAACCAGAGGCCCCGGAATGTTTTATTCCTCCATCAATTTTTCCCTTCCTATATTATTTCTTGAGTTCTTTCTTATCTTCCTTCTTTAGAGCTAAGGATGAAACATAACCATCCCTAAGCAGGTTTTGGTTACTCTGGAAAACCATGCCATGTTCGTTATGACATACTTTATGTATTGATAAATAATGGAAGTTATATCAATCATTTAAGTGATCCAAGACCTTTCCAAAATTGCATTGTAGGAAGTCGGATGATCTACCATTATTAAAAATAGTCGAATTGTCCTTTTGGAATCAGCTCTACCTAGAATAATATTTATTTTAAACTCCCCGTTGAGTGTAACACTTGCTTTGGTGAAGCCACCAATGGTTCAGTCCGAATGTTATATGACAAGAGGACTCATCATCCGGTCATAAGTTCTCTTGAACAAAATGTTGGCATGACTCCTTTTGATCTATCACTACCCTTCAGATTTGCTCGCTTCACACATATTCATTTATCAAGATGGCAACTTCATGAGGGCCAATAACACCCTTAATGTCATCATCTTTGAAGATGATATGGGGGTATGGAGTCTGACTAAGGTGAAGTATCGTTCTTCTTTTAGGGTTGTGCTTATAGGCTTCTAGTGTGCCATTTCCTAAATAAATTGGTATTCCCTGAGATAAAATCTTATCCAAAAATAGTAAAAATCCCCAAAGCTATATTCAAATCAACCACGTGACACGACACTAATAATGGGAGAAAAATATTGTGATAAATGAGCTAAATATGATAAATAAATGGATTAATTTGATGTGATAAAATATTGAGTACAAAACTTGACAAGTATATAAGTTGTGAAGGTAAAATGTAATAACTAATCTGTATGTTTATAACCAGCAAAGTAATGAAGTGAAAAGACACATATAAGGATGATTAAATGTGTAAATTAGGAACTTACCGCTTGTACTATATAAAGGACAACCCATTTTGGGGAAATGATCCAATCATTAGTCAACTATTACCTCATTATTACTTTTGTCTCTTTCTCTCTCTAATAATTATGTTTCTCTCTCTAGATTCACTAGCATATGAACATTATTGTGATAGATATCCCCATACGAACATTGACTAGACATAATGCTCCACTAAGAAATCTCTGGACTTATCAGACACGAACCACATGATGATCGGAGTCTGAATCAATATATTTACCCCGAAAGATTGATCCCACCACATGACAGTCTGAATATGGGTCCAGATATTCGTTTGTTAAAATCCTGATCAAGAGGTATTGTGTTGTTTGGGTCCCCGATCCATCTTTCCCGACAGGCTCCGAGCCACTCCCAACATTTATCTAAGCTTTAATATTGTTTCTTATGTACTGCATCAACTTCCCGTTGTAAATCAAACTTTGTATATATTCTCCTAAGGCTATAAAGTCCGTTATCTAGTGACCGAAATAATTGTGGTACTTGTAGAACTTTATATTTATGCTCTTCCTAGGTTTAGTTATTGGGGGAGACTGCCTCAACTAAAATTGTCCCTTAGCCTTGTAAAAAAATCCAACCACACTCTCTGTCAGTTTGGTAAAGTTATTATGCCTCAACCATTTGTTTTTTTTGTCATCTCATTCTCGGGATACTGTCTCACTCCAACTTGAAGCAACTTGTACCTGATTATGGTATTAAACTTGAAGAAAACAAGACTGAATTGGTATTTTAAGAGGTAAAGGGATGGGATACATGATTTTTAGATGTTGTTGCACTACCTAAGGTGCTCAGTATGTAGCTGAAGTGACAATTAGAATCAACATTGGAGGCTAGTATCAACAAAAGATACATAGTCTCATCGATCCTAATGTTTGATTCTACTTGCACCAACAAAGCCTCAAAATTTAAAGCCTTATGTGTCATAAAATCCTTCGCTAGTGTCCCCAAGAGAAGTCAATGTCGGTATGAGTCACAAGCCACTTCCTCGCTATAAGACTCAAGAGTATTCTTGATGTGTACAAAATACTGAGTATAATCTCGTAGACTCTACCTGTTCTCTTACTTGCAATGCATGATATGGTCACCATGATCCTTCGTTACTTTACTCTAAAAAAAATAGTGCCTGCAGAGTGTTCACAACATGTCAAATATAATAATAAACCTCGGGCCTAAATGGTTGAACCATGTCAGGACATTACCCTTGCAGGTCATCGAGAACATTAAACACCAAAGTCGATCATCATCTGAGAAACGGTTAAATACCATGATTAGTCACCAAAATTGGTTACATGTATCAAAACAGTCATTAGGTTCCTTCATATCCAATACCAATCACTTTTGTTGGCCTCTTATTTCATCCATGGTCACTAACGCGTGCAATTAACCATAGTGTAACGCATATCACCAAAATAGACATTTTCGTTGCAATTTTGGCCACTCCATATTTAAGACCTAAAATAACCCTATTTTTAATATTTTTTTACAATTTACTTTTATTCTAATTTTTTATTATTTAACTTAAAAATTTACTACCTATTTTTTTAAGAAGTTACCATTTAACTCAAATAACCATTAATTATAATAATTTCACATATGGGTTATATTCAACCAATTTTAGAATGTCATTTTTTACGTTGTTTATGAACGTTTCAGGTAACGATAAGACTAATAAATCAATTTGTGATGTTTCCTCTGATGCGGTTCTTTTTAAGAGTTTACATAATGTACAAATTTTGTTAGTTTTCTCTCGCGACATAAGTGGTCTAAAAACTTCTTAATATCATATTGATGATGTAGTTCACATTGTATGTTGGGATAAAGTTTCAAGGATAACAATGAAGATAATGGTGGAATGATTTTATGTACGCCATATATTGGGGATAATGGTGGGATTTTCTAAAAGAATAAGAAGAAGGATGTCACGTGCTATGCATACGTGTCCAAATGATTTATTTAAATATAGTAACTTAGTTAAGGTAAATGGTAAATATTTAAGTTAAATAATTAACAGGTTAAAGTAAAAGTAAATGATAAAAAAATTAAGAAGAATGATATTTTAGGTATGAAATATGAAGTGACCAAAATTGTAACAAAAAGGTCTGTTTGGGTGATGTATGTCACATTCTGGTTAATTCTACACGTCAACGACCATAGATAAACCACGAGGTCAACAAAAATAACCAATATTAGACATGTAGGAACCTTAATGGCTTTTTTAATACAAGTGACCAATTCTGGTGATTAACCATAGTTTTTAACCTTTGGAAAACTCATCATGACTTTCCCAAACTATGTAAATGGTGCTCCAGTTCACCGGTTCCATCGTACATCTCCATTTTATGACCATTGAACCTACATGATAACTCGTCCGTTGCGATATCTAAAATTAGAGTCAAGACCATTCTTCTGTAATCTTGACTATAAAAAATATATTATTCCATCCATCAGCTAGAGCCTTATAAAGGTCCATTTCGTAGTACGACTCGATATGTAACATTAGTGTTTGACTACCGTACATTGTCCTTTACCCCATAACTGTATGTTGATACACTACGAGATTATTTTGTGAAAAGTGAAATCCGACATGCGATTCGGGAGCGAAAAGGTACACGGGCTGCTGAAAGCTAAGATGAAGGATTATTTGAGGGTTCTGAGTGTGCTACTGAGTTTCCGGGTCATTCTTGATCTGTTTAACATTTGCACATGTATCCTTAGTGTCTCGCATTTCCATGCCTTTCTCAGCTCTACGGTCTTTGCAGGACTTCCTCACAGACTTCATCGCCGTTTAGATCTCTAGTGCCGCTTGCGTTTCCTATGCTCGTGATTTCTTCGGGATGCTCCTCACTGTCACTTATAGTTGGAGATATGTATTGAATTCTTACATGATGGTCTTACCTTAGGAATCTATAAGCTCGGTCAGGTCTCCATCGTCTTTATGGTTGTCTTAACATGGATCTTCGCATGCACGCCTGCTGCTTGTTAGTTATCGCCTTCCTCTAAGGTTAGAGAGCGTTCACTTCAGCTAGTGTTTTTTTCCGTCCCGAAGTGCTTTGACTTGGGCTATAACATGTTATCTTTGCTCATAAAAATGAGTTTAATAGAGAGTAGAGACGAGATGGTTTCCAAACCCTTCTCGTACAATCTCACTCCTCAGGGTGAGAGATGTAAATGTTGCTCTTTAAGTAGCCATTCTGATGTAATCTAACCAAAAAGCAATAAAATGTGATAATTAGTAGACTGATTTTAAAAGAGGCTTTCAAGTACTAGTTTGAATGTCACTCCCAATATGTTCATCGTTGATGAGTCCAGGTTCGGCTCACCATAATATCTTAAAGAGTTATTATAGATAGATAAATATGCTGAAGAGATGAAGAATATTAATTCCAAGAATATAGAATAATGATTGTTCACCCCTCCCAAGTGGAGTGACAATTTATATTTATTATAACGAATGTGGGCATATAAGCTTTATTGACTCATATAACAAAGAATATTTTATTCGACTTGTTAATATCGAATAATCAATACAACTAAATCCGACCCAAATTGATTCATACAGTAATAGAATCTTTTCTAGTAGAAAACCTGATCTAGTCCTCATGTATCTCATAGATCATATTTGTGGTTATGTTTCCTTAATATTATTTTTCGTTTTTATGTTCTCAAATAAAGTATAGTAGAAACTTAAAATAAATGAAAAAGAGAAATTCATGATTTGAGAAGTCTCTCAAATTAGAAAGCGACATATTAAATACGATTAATGGAATGAATATCTATCATAAGTCACACTTATAGAATATAATATATTAGATCTTGACTTTAACTAAATTGAATTAACCCTTTGTTCCGCTTTTGATAATAGACCATAAGCTACTAAATTGAAGTTTATCCATTTAGTCCATAAAGTTATCAATTCAATCTAAAGTGTTGATATTTGGACTCAACCCTTCACATAGCTCACATTCAACCTAGTATATGCACTTATACCTCCATAATATATTTTCACTTATTAGTCCAATTTCAATTTAATTATATTTATATAATTAATACGATTACTTTTTAATTGGACCATTTTATGACAACGACTAAATACATCATTTAACACACCAATCCAAAATTTTCCAACAATCTTCGACTTGGATAGTCATATGATACTTAATGGATATCATGATTATGTTGTCAATAGGTGAACTGAACAATCTCATACATAACAATGAACGATAAAAGACTAAAGACCTATTTCTCGCAATGCGAGAAACTAGGTGTAGTGTAATCACGTTATCACCATCAATAAATTACATCGATCAATTATGGTGTATAGCATAAGAATAATATGAAATTTAATCATATATATATATATATATATATATATATTCTTAACTAGGTCTACTTAATTGGAGATCAACCAAATAAATTAGAAAAGTCAATAAATTTTAATTGAAAAATATATTGCAATAAACCAAAGTGCAAACAATCAAATTACAAATATATATATATATATATATATCAGTTCCTATTACAAAACGTCTATGAAATCAATGATCCTCTACACAAATAACACATGTCTTAATTGTGTGTTTTTAAAATAAATTTAGGTAATACTACTTTAGTAAGAGGATCTTATTTTATGGAGTATGTACTAATGTGCTCTATACTAATTTGTCAATTCTGATTTTTTACTACACAAGAATTTAATATCTATGTGTTTGGACTTAGATAAAATTTTGTTATTTAATTTTAGAACTATTTCCCATCATAGCCTTAGAATACTTTCTTTCCATTATATAATGACTTAATTATTTAACCATAGTGGCTGGGTGGACGCACTGAAACAACTAAAAAATTTCATTGCCATAGAGAGAATGCAACTAGTGTTACTTTACACTTTTCCATATGTTGTATTTCTAAATAATAAGAATATTTTATCTACCATGCTACAAAATGTGTCCACACAACCTATTAAAATCTGAGTTGGAATACACATTGATCTCCTGATTATCCTCACTTTCTATATGTCAATATGTGTCTTTTTGTTTGTTGATTATATTATAGAGGTTGTTTTGACCACTTTATAATGGTCCATCTTTGGACTACTTACATATATTTCAACAAATCAAACAACACATGAAAAGTCTGACCTTGCAAAAAAAATGATCATACATCAGACTCCCGAATGTCAAAGCATATGGAACCATTTTCTTTCTTAATCTCAAAAATTTTGTTTCAAAATTCAATTACACTTAATTTATCTCATTTTGTAATGGAGGTATTCAAGCGTGTACTAAAATAATGAAATTACTTCAAATGAATCTTTGATACCCATAGTCCTCAACCAAGTTCATCTCACAATCTAAGTAGACTATTATCTCAAGGAACGTGTGGTACTATTGTAGAGAAGCTTGTTTAGACCCACACATGGATTTAAAAAGCTTACATACCATTGAATGGGAATAACCTATGACAAAGTTCTCATGTCGCAACATATATAAAGTTCTCAAATTTTATTATAAAGAAAAAATAGTATTAAAATCTAATTGTTGAAGCTCTAGGTTAAAGTGTATGCCTATTGCCATAAATTTTCTAACCGAGTTCTTCATGAAACTTAAGATAATGTATCATTAAAGTCAATTTGTTTTACGCCGAGTATATCTTATTGTGACAAGTTCCACTTTATATCTCTATATTACGTTCTCATTTAAAATTGATCAGCTTATTTTGTAAGGTAATATAATAGGCTCCAATTATAGTATCTCAAGTTGGTTTATACTTTTCCTTTGTATTATTGATCCACAAGTAAGAATTAGAACATTAATGACTTTGGGGAAATACGATGAATCATTTATCGTTACCCACATGAATCTTTATGTTCTTGAATATACAATATACGATCCAAAAATATAGTGTTCTTCCAATCTATAATGAATATACTTGTGGGAACTATTTCTTAACTTTGCACTTTGTTAAGGAGGTAAAGTTTGAACTTCTTTGAAAAAATCATTTTTTTCTTATTTAAGAAGATAATATTCATCGTGAGTGATTTAATGTTCTAATACGACTTCAATGTCTAGCATTGAAACAAATCATATGATACATAAGCACCAATCCACCAACAACCTTTTTGTGGGCCAATATATTGGAATTATGACCATTATATCTTTTATCATCAATCCACCAAAACTCTTCATTTAATCTGATTTGTTGGCTTGATGATTTTTTTTATTTTTGTTAGAACTTTAAGAATCTCTATGGATTCTTCCTCCAAATGAAAATTTCTTCTTAAATTCTCCCTCCAAACTCAACATCCTCAAAGAATCATATGTTATCGTCTCTAAACATACTTGTAGTATGAGAATCATAAAATAAAAAGCCATTTAAATGGTTAAAATATCCAATGAAATAATAGTTAACCCTCTTATTTTCTATTTTTATTAAGATTTGGCCGATAAGACTTTGCTTCAGATGGGCATCCTCAAATATGCAGATTCTTTATACCACGCTTTCACCCAATCCAAAGCTCATTTGAGGTATTTATGGTTGCATTTTTTAGAAATATAATTGAAAGTGTATGTTGCACATTTGATAACCTCGCCTCATGGTGATTGTGGTAGAGCTAAATGATGAATCATACTTCTTACCATATCCTTAAGAATACAGTTTCATTTTTGAGATACACCTTTTTATGTTGGAAAAACTCAACATTATAGTATGAGGAACTATATTTTATTTCTCTAGGTATTTAACAAATGTTCATAGATGTTGTTCGCCCGAACCATCATGTTTGTTATAATATTCACTACCATGGTTAGATTTAACACACGTAATATCTTTATCTATATCTTTTCAGTTTCTGTCTTAAAAGCTATGAACTTCTCTATGGCTACTTATTTCGCATGAAGAAGGTGGAGGTACCAGTAACGAGAGGAGTCACCTATAAATGATAGGAAGTATTGCTACCCGTTTTTGATTCCTTAGGGAATGATCCACATATGTTGGTATTAATAACTCTAGGACTTATTTCACTTTATGTGCCCATATCATTTTTAATTTTTTTTTGTTCTGTTACCCCTTAACGCATTCAATAGAAGTACCACCGTATAAATAATTAAGTGGGCTTAATAAACCCTTTAACGATAATCTTATCCATTTATCCTTTTAGGATACTATGTTTGTGCTTATGTTAAAATTATCTAATTTTAGTTTTTCAATTTACTTTTTTGGATACACATATGTTCATTACTTCTTTGTGATGCTTAATAATAATTTATAAATATAAATTATTATTAATCATTAAAAATATAGTGCATATTAAATTATCATGTAACGAAAGAGTCATTTGATTATTCTCAGACATATTAATGTGTCCCTGTTAGAAAAAATCGAATTCTCATTGACATATTTCAAATACAATAAATGTTCACTAGAAGAAATAAATGAGAATCACAAATGATACACTAAACATAAATTTCTCTTTACTTGATGGTTGGATCATTTAATATCAGTGAGGCTTCGATTCTTTATCATATCCTTAAGATAAATACAAACATGGGTGGCCGTAACCATACCAACCCACCATGTGTTTTATATAACTACAACTAAATTGATGTATGAACATACCATAGTTGTGAGATTACCATTAACTTTTATTTGATTTTGGTACTTTTCACAATCCTTTTTGGAGATGCTCATTCCTCTTACAAAATAAACATTAACATGAAACATGTGATTCCTTAGATTTCTTTACTCTTGGACCAGAAGTCTTATGAAATGATCAATCCTATTCTTTATTTTATGATTTTTATATTGAGAGCTCACTTTATGCATTTTATGATTTTTTTTGTTTCAACATCTCATCCTTCGAAGTAGCATGAGAAGCCAGCTTACTTATTGTCCACTTTTCACGCTAAAGAAAAATAAAAAGTAAACCGTATTACAACTTATTTGGGAATGTCAATCTTAAGGGACTTTGAATTTGAAGAGATCATTATCATCTCAAAATGTGTTGTCTTCGTCATTTTGCCATTAAATTTCATGATAGCTAGTTGTAACAATAATATATTAATCTTTTCCATATTAAACGTTGGAAAAACTTTTCGCAATTGCTTTGAGAGACTCAATTGCATAGGTAACTTGAGTTGGGACAACCATATGTAATTCCAAATGTATTCAATGTTTCATAATTGTAAAGTTCAACCTATCTGACTTCCCTCACGCCTCAAGTTTTGTTTTCTCCTCATGATAATTATTTTTATATATGTCCATGGGCTTTTTAGTTCTTACTTCCAGGTCAAGATCATAACAATTCAAATACAATTATATGTCATCTTTTCATTGAAAAAATTAACACGTCAAAATTGAGGGTCTATTTCCATATGGGTTATATATATTTCAAACAACTTTACATATAACAAACAATACATACACACTTCACGGACATACATCACTTAAACTTAAACGTGCTTAAACATAGCATAATGTATGTAAAACATCACATGCAATGATAATAAGATACATTTGGACAAACATACTAACATGTATTCATGAGTTTGAAAAAAAACACCATTAGTTTTTCAATTGTTTAAGTACCGATGGAATCCTCATTTGTGCTCATTCCACCCATTTCAACTAAAACTTAATGATTAATTTTCTGTTGATTTTGTCGAGTTCGTTATTAATGATACAAAGTATTGACCTTTATTTGGGGTCAGGTTTTAATTACATGATTCACCTACCGTAATCTTAATAATTGTATCTATGCATATCCACATAAAAATTTAAACACAAATTATATTAGCCACATACACTTACAAAATTTAGCATATTTGTTCATGTCTATTGTAGATGAGTTTCTCGTTCACATAAATGAAGTTAGTAATACATAAAGAACAACTTAAATATATCTTGTCTGGATTTGCACGAGAGGTTAAAAACCCAATAAATTAGAAGTGATCTCAAATAATCCCAATTGATAAATATTTCTTCTCATACACGTGTATGCGACATCTGGGTGACACGATTTATATTGTACATGTAGTATATTTTAAAAATAATTTTTTTCATCCTCTCGTTTCCTATATTATGCTACCAACTTCAGAAGAAAGAATCTATATATCATATATATATATATATATATGGTAGATCTTATTTGTTAAAGTTTATAGTTATTGATATGGTTCACTTCATCGGTATATATTGATAAAATAATGTAAATCTAATTTAAACTACTAGTAAATAAAGTTGGAGATAAGATTGATTAAAGTAAACTAATAATGTATGAAAACATGTTTGGTTATTGTTTAAAAATAAAAAATACATTTACTTTCAACCCATGCGGTCGTAATAATTTATATTTGATAAAGAAAAATACAACTGATTTTGATCTTGTGGGTAATCGATTATGTAAACAAAAATTTCATTGATTCGGCCATATGGTTTGATATTAGTTGTGAATAATAAAGAAAAAAATGCATCATCTAATTTTGACATAAAAGATTGAAATTAGATGTAATTTGTCATTATAATTATAAAATCAGAACCTTTGCCTACCTATAGTCTACCTTATCTTATCCTATAATAAATTGGTTATTTAAAAAAAATTATCACCAAAATTTTATTGTACTTTTTGCTTATTGTTAATTTGTTGGTTTATTATATATAAAAAAACGTAATTTTAACAAAATAATCTATTAAAATAGCAATAACACATCATGAAATAAATAAAATATATATAAATAC
The DNA here is from genome assembly GCA_036936605.1 of Limnanthes douglasii subsp. nivea. Lineage (NCBI taxonomy): Eukaryota > Viridiplantae > Streptophyta > Magnoliopsida > Brassicales > Limnanthaceae > Limnanthes > Limnanthes douglasii. Next base: position 342,188,275 of record JAUPFV010000001.1, read on the forward strand.
ACAAATTAAATCAAATATATATATATAAAAAAATACATCATATACAATACATAAATACAATACATAAATGATCGGAATAGTTCACATACAAATAATGTATCTTGATTATGTCCCATAAAACAACATTTTTTCTAGAGTGTCATTCTTGTATATCATGTTTTGTATTTGTCGACCACCTTTCTATACCGTGCACACATGTTATATTTATGCGTCGTATGTACTAGTTGAACCAGTGATTCTACCTTGGTTGTAATCAGGTGTAAAACATACCAAAAAGTTCGAGAAATAAATATATGATAGTCTCATTCTATAGTATGAAGGTTATAACATTCAGCCACCACAGAAGTTTTTAGTATGTTGGTAAAATGTGGAAATTCTAAGCCACCCAGATTGAATCCTCTCAAGGTTCAAACATGTTGGATGTTTAGCCTCTCCTAACAACTTTCTTCTTCCGATGTCAAGCTACTCATTTCTTATGGTCAAAATTCGAACTATGATGTCACACATGTACGACGCTTTATATTGTCTTTACACTTAGTATCATAGTTTGACTATGCTATATAATCGAAAGTTTCCATTATCCGCATATACACGTACGGTTGGAGGATACTATGAATAATATATATATATATATATATATATATATATATATATTAATTTAATATAAAATTATAAAAATAAGAATATATTAAATGTGGTAGTATCAACTATTAGACGATCGAAAAGCGAATCGATTCGATTGAAGATTAAAATGTATTATTTATGTTGGGTATCCAACAACTCTATAGCCCACACATACCGATATGTGACATATATATAGTATAACCTGGTAATAATAGGGTTGAAAAATACGAAAATAGTTGTAGATCCAACATTCAACTAAGTTAGTAAAGTTATTCATCTTCATCATGTCATGTATGGAAGAGAAACGTAAACACGTTTATCAATACACACACATACATACATATATATATAAATATATATATATATATATATTCTCTATGTGTACTGATCCAATGCATCTTAGTTATCGTGGAATTACAAAAATTCAACTTTTATCGACGTCTCACTCTTATCGGTGAAAATAATGCAGTCAAATAAGAAAGAAAATACGCTTACCTGACTCGACTTATGCAATCGAGTATAACCTCTATTTTTTTATTTATCCAACCAAGATACCACGTAACCTCAACATCATGCATCACGTACATCTTTCTCTTTATTGTTTCCTAGATCGACAAATCATCTCCTCTCTAATATTTTAAATGGAGACCACATCATCCAAAGTGATCGTCATATCCCTCAGAGAGAACTATGAGTTTATGGTATCTAGATGCCATCTTTCAAAAAATACCCCTTTTAGTGTGTTATTCAGGTATCAATCATGCAATGCGTCTAACATTATTTGAAGATATTGTTGTTGGCGACTTCACATAAAGTTGGTTAGATCGTCAAGTCTCAACTGAATAACAAAATATACGCGCCATAAAAAGAGAAAATGTGTGTGCAGGCCTCTCTTACAAAATCAAAAATATATATATTTAGAATAAACATTTATTGATACTTCTCTTATTGTGGTAGAAGTGAGGTATCGTAGGTTTCAGCAATTCCTTAATAATCTCATAATATGACAGAATCGTGATTTGAACTCCCTAACTTTGTTCTATTCATGTTTGGTTAAACCTCCTCCGACGATTCATTTTTCAAAGATGAATTATTAGGATTTGACTCTAAATATGGTGAAGGATCCCTACTATTCCATCTCGGTATACTCTTGCCGTCCTCATCAAATTATCAACGAGTTCTATTTATTCGATTGGTTGGGCTTAAGCACTCACAAAAATGATACATTGACACAAATTTTTGATAACTTTCTCGATACATCCTATTACAATATAGATGAGCACCTATGATAAAAGAAAACTAAAAAATATAATAGCGAATATAAATACTTTAACAAAGCTAATGATTTGACTTTCTGGGTCAACATGTTCTTCTACACCTCCAATAATCTCGACCATGTGGGTCGAAGTCTCCACACGGAGACAAAAAAAGTAGCTCCGCATGGAGACAAAAAAATTAGCGAAATATTTATCTCCAAAATTTCAAATTTATGTAAAGTATGTCAAATTGAAGTATAATATAATGGATTGTACTTTATTTAACAATTTAATGCAACTTAAAACAAAATTAAAAAACTAAAACCTAAGGAAAATCAGAATTCTATGTATATTTCTTACATAAATTTCACTTTCCCCTAAAAAAAATATAACGGTAAATAATGATGTGAATAACGGTTGTTACATGTTCATTAAAAAACAACATTGAAATCGGAATTCCAATTTGTAATATTAATGAGTAGAGAAAATAAAAAAAACATAGTTTTTTATAATAAAAACAATATTTATTGATTTAAAAAAATTGTTTATATATATGAAAAAATATGCAAGATAAACCATCTAACCATGGTATTTAGCTAAAAATCACCACTGGTTCTCCATATTTCGCGTTTGTCTCAAACTAGTCTTTTCGTTCACTTTTGTCTCCTATTAGTCTACCATGTCTTAAAACTTTGCATGTTTAGACCTTCCACACGTGCGATTATTTATGAGTTACCACGTGACAACTCAAATAGTATATTTTTTGTCTGACATTTTTTCCGTCCAATCGTTTCCAATAATATCCATCCTTTAAAATTGAATATAATTGTTAAAACATTGAGGTATATTATTGACAAAAGATTCAGAGGTCTAGTTGTGAGACGAAAATATACTATTTGAGCTACAACATGTATTCACAACTATAGTCCTACTCATGTGGTAGTGACTAACTTCACAATTAACCCCAAAATGAAATTATGTTTTCTATAATGACCCTCCGCTACCGAGAAAACAAATATTCATTCGTCGGATCAAACATAACCGATACTTATTTATCAAATAACTAGTTTCTTTAATAAAATGATCAAAATGGATATTTGATTTTAGAGAAGTTTTGAAACCAAGTATTATAATCGGTCAATTTATTTCTCAATTTATCTCTCAAACAATATCTTTCCAAAAAATTCTCAAAACAACTATTATAATTTTTGGAATTCTAACTACTATAGTCATTACTATAATCTCTCAAGCCAAGTTCTTCGTCTATTATCGTTTTGTACAAACTTCGAACAAATTTCATATTTGATCTACTCAAATTTGTTTGGCGGTGAATGATCATTAATGATTTAAATGTTTGATATACTGTTTCATTTCTATTATTTGTACTATATTTTTTTTCTAATATATGCTTCATAATGATAAGTATTATAATATACAACATATACAGAAAAATGACAACGTTACTTTTGGGTAATGTTTATTTGTTTGTTTACAAGGATATCTTTCGTAGAATTCCCTCATATAAGCTATAATTACTTCATTATTTTTTACGCTGTGTATTATATATAGCTAATATTAAGGAGTTCTCCAAAATATGTCATTCGGATGAGTTATAGATAATAAATCAATATTATTCAAAGTTTACTTAACATAATAAATCATTATTATTCAAAATACTGGTTTTAAGCAAAAAGTAATCTTTAATATAAATTGGTAGGTTACATACTTGTGTAAAGCCTAGTAATTATTATGTAGCCAAAATTGTCTAAATATGAACTTAAAGTTTTGGGTAGAGTTGGTATATTTATTTGAAATCGGCTCCTTACCCTTTTAGACTAGCTGTAAAATTCACTTCCTTGCAGTATTTAGTTTTGATCTTAACGACGTCGTGCCTTCGGTTTGGGAATCTGAAGAATAATTTGTTCACCAAAATAACCTTCAAAGATGACCATTATATCTCTTAAAAGTAGAGTTCTTATTTATTGTAACCATAAATCATTTTCTTCCTCGATTCTGGTTGACTTAAATCAAAATATGAATCTCTTTTCTTTCTCAAGCTTAATATACGTCTTTTTTTAGATTTGAGAAGAGATTTAAATCTTCATGATATTATTCTATCCCCCAGAATTTCTTAAACTTTCAAACCAAGCAGGTTGAATCTCCAATCTAGCAATATTTAAATATGTAATTCTTCTTACTAATATTCTTTAGATGTTTTTTTGAACTTTTAATTTTTAACCCTAATAAACTTTTCATTTTTGTTTTTGTTGATTTCAATTTGCGTATTTGCTCTCTTTACACGAAGAATAAAAGTCAGGTGACATACTCTAAAAATTTGATAGTATAACATTAATATTAAATTGATTGAATATAAAGTAAAACAAGATAAAGTAAGCTTTAATCTATATGTTCTCGTGATAAGTGATTAGATAACAAAGGAAAATTGGAATACAAAGGATAATAGCATGGAATGCATATAAAGATAAATTTGTTCATGGCAATATCGAACCTTAATCATGATCATTCAGAACCTGTAAAAAGAGAAACAATTTGGTATATGTGACTACAATTTTCAGTCTTCTACCCTTATATATCATAAGCTAAAACTTTATAATAAAGTAATAGCCCTAAGTAGATTTGGAGCTTGATTTTGATTAAAATCAACTTTCACTTTGCATTTTGAGGTTTTGATCTGATATGCCCTTTACACGGAAGTAACATCAGCTTTCAATCTGATTAAATGCTTGATATTAGTGATAACAGTTTGTGGAGTCTTTTCTATATGAATATTGTTTAGTTGTGTAATCATATTGATCTGTTCATTGTCTGGTTGTGAAGAGTTCATAAGATATTTACACGCTGTTTCATTGTGTCATAAATGTAGATGTACAAGATATTGTGGAGGAATTTATCCATATAAAATATCCACCTAATAACCATCATTATCCTTAGAACCTATCTGTATCTTATGGATACGTTTTATTGACACATTAAACTCGATCCATACTTTGCAACGAGTATGTTTTGACCTATGTTTTCAAGTACCCAAACCTTAACTGGCTTACCTAATGAGGAAGTTAATATCCTAATTATATTAACATTATATAAGATCTCTGATATGTTGGAAACATAATCCAAACAGTTGTAGTTGGACATTCAATGTTCGGATTGAAGAATGGTTTCCATTTGAGTAATCTCATCGAATATTCTCAAATCGACCATACATTTATTTTCCATATCTTACACATGTCTTCCCGTAAAGTAAATTCTAGCATTATATGTCTTACGTCCCAAGAAGAGATATCTACATCACCTACAAATTTGAAATAGTCTAATTTTTTTTAAATATAGCTTAGTTGAGGTTTACTTTTAGTGAATTTTCTAACTAGAGTAAATTTTGATGAGGCAAACAAAATATCCTTATCTATTATAGAAAACTAGAAAACTAGAAGGCCATATGGTCACTTTTTTTTAATACTATAATGTTCAAGAATTGATGCCTTTGATGTGGCATAGTTGTCTCAACATAAGATTCGAATGTTATGTTTACTTGATTAACAACCTTATTTGTAGACTTTGAAGGATCAAAGATATGATTATTATGGAATTCAATACTTTGTTTAGCCATAGTTTGATTGTTTCCTTTGTTGATAAGATTGTTATATTTATTTTTGAGCAGGAATGGAAACTCAACCACGAGATTGTCTAGGTTCTGCGTTTCTTTCTAGGATCTTTAGTTTTTTGAAATAAAGTTTGAAGATGAAGATTTATTTGCCTATGATACCTTAATCGGTGATGCTTGAGGTAAATCGTAAAAGCCCTTTTCCTTTTCTAGTTTGATCACCATTAAAATTGGCAAGAAGTCAGATCATATCTTACAACTAGGCCAACAATCTTTAAACAACTACTTTTCAGATCTTAGAGTGTTTCATCTTGTTCCGGTTAACGTACTCTATTCAAAATATTGTTACTTAATAATTTATAATAATAATAATGACATTATTGTGTTTAAATATTAAATAATTAATTTGATATTAAAGTCACGGACTAAATAATGATAAAAACATAGAAACACGTGTAATAATTAAAATATAACAACACTTGTAGTACTTATACAAAATCACTAAAATTATAATAAAACTATAACAATTATTATATCCCTAATAATGATCAAAATATAACAACTTTTTTTAATATTTATAATCAAACCATAATAATAATCAAAATATAATAATAAATCTATAATAACTTTATACTACTTTTAAATAATAAAATATAACCTATTAAATATATAAAAAAAATCATTTATTAAACAATAACTAAGGCTTATATTTAACACTATTAAAGTAATATAATTACTTTTTGAAATATTTCAAAACTGACATTAAAAAATCCACACATTATAAAATTATTATATGTATTGAAAATATCCAAAATATTATATGTAAAAGTACCCATAAATATCCACTTAAATATTCCATTTATAGTCAATACCCATATTTTGGAGCCAAATTTCTCTTTTTTACTTTTTGTTTTATTTTTACTTTAAAAATCCGTATCTATCTCACTGTGAGCCAGAAAAAGAATCTGATAGTACCATCAATTTTGTTTTTCTAAAACGAACAAAACTAGATCCATTAATGATTTTTTTTTTTGTCAGTAACATACGAGATCAGACATACCAAACACACGAGACCATGCATAAAATATATACAAGACCAATAATAAATAAGCATGCGAGACTAAACATATCAAACATGCAAGATCAAACACAAAAAACATGCGAGACCGGGATAAATAAACATGTGAGACCATACATAAATAAGCATGAGAGACATGTACTAATTAATGATAAAGATACGATACCAGAGTTACTCAGTCTGACAGAAAAAAATATCATCGATGAATCTAGTTTTTTTCGTCTCCAAAGAACGATATTTGGTCGCATGACTTATCATGTCTTGTCTCGCATGATTTAATCATGTCTCGCCTCACATGTTTGGTATATCTTTTCTCGCGTATTTATTTATATCTGATCTCGCATGTTTATTTATATTTTAGGGTCAAGCTATATATACCCAATTCAGGTTTAAGTATACCCAATTTTGAGTATACCCAAAGGTGATCTAAGTATACCCATTTTTTTTCTAAAAATGCCCTTTTGTGGGTATATAAGCCAATTTTTTTTTACTATCCACTCCACTTTAACTTACACTTTCTCTCACTTCTCTCTAAAATCTCACTCTCACTTCTCTCTCATATTTTCCGTCGAACCACCACCACCACCACTCCTCCTCCTCCTCCTCCTCCTCCTTCATCATGGTCAAGAACAAAAACCCTCCGCCGCCTCCTACGTAAGTTCCTAACTTAATTTTGTTTCTTAATTTTGTTAGATTTACGTATGAATTTTAGTTTTTGGTTAGATTTAGGGTTGAATTTTATGTTTAGGATAGAATTAGGTAGAGAATTAGGGTTTAGGATAGAATTAGGTAGAGAATTGGGGCCATTTTCCAGCCAACTCGCCGGCTGGAAAATGGCTGGCGACGCACCGATGGTGCTGCCCAAGGCGCACCATCGGTGCGTGATGGTGTGCCTGTGCCGAGCGGCACTAGCACCCGTGCCGCTCGGTTCGCCTTCTAGCGTACCTATGGTGCGCAAATTGTTTTTTAAAAAAATCTCCAAATTTTGTTTCAAAAGTTCCGGTATTGCATTTTTTTAGAAAAAAAACTTCAAATTTATTAGAAATTATTTTATTCAATTAGCCAACCATGCGTATTAGAGTGTTGATGATTTAAATTTTGTAAGTTACTGTTATTAATTTCGTGTTTTGTTTTGTATTTTTGTAGGTCAGACGCGGTTGAGGAGCGACGTCTTCCTCGATTCAGGGCGTATCCCCCTGGGTCACGTCCGCCACCGCCAGGGAAGAGTATTAAGACTATTCGCGCGGTTGAGAATGAGCGGGTCCGCGATGCCAAGCGAGGACGAGATTTACCAGACGACCCTGAGACTATTCGTCTTAGGGAGGAGGAGGAACGGATACGGAGTGATCGGTCTTTGCGCCGAATCAAGCATGGCCAGAGGAAGGAAAAGGCCATAGTGACTGAGGACATTGATATCATAGGTGGAGGCTCCTCACGACGAGAGACGTCGTCATCACATACACATAGATCACCACCTCCCACTGCTAGTGATCCACCACCTCCCTCTCCTTCTCGCAGAGCTGCGTCCCCTGCGCATACTATTACACATCCACCACCTGTTAGTGACAGGGTGGATGCCACTGGGGACCCTGAGCAGGACACGATCGACGAGGAGCACATAGATGCCATCCACACCGAGGAGCAGCGAAAGACGTTTGCATTTCTCAAATGCAACAAGATCCCTATTTTTCCTGACTACAAGGAGCATGAGGTGTACCACGTCTTCATCGGACAGGTAAGTACCTAATTATTAAATGTCTACTCTAAGGTTTTACTATTATTATGTTCTGACTTAGTTTTTAATTTATAGGATCGCACTACACTGGGCATACAGGCACATTATAATGTGCTTCGTATGTGGGACCTCACTGCTCAGCCAGATGTGCAGCGATTTTTGGCGCAGACTCCTTTTGGTCCTCTTATAGCCCACCTGCCTCAGTACTTCACACATTCCGTCCTAGATGAGGTTTTTGTTGAGCGTTGGCATCAGGAGACCAACACTTTCCATTTCTCATTTGGGGAGATGACGATTACGCTTGATGATGTCAGCTGCATTACAGGTCTCCCTGTAGTTGGTCGGACACTTGATGTAGTCACGGCTCCACGTGACGAGGCATACAGCTACTACGCTAGTATGTTAGGTCTGACAGTAGATGAGGTCCGCACAGAGATACAGTCCACCAGAGGCGTTGGCTTCAAGATAAAGTGGCTGGGGGAGACTTTCACCAGGGGGCGTTACAACGAGCAGACTGATGCTGAGACTATCCGCCAGGTATCACGAGCATACCTTATGTTCTTATTTGGTTGCACTATTTTTGCGGATACTAGTCAGAAAAGCGTCAAGGCTGACTACTTATACGGGTTAGCCAATATGGATTCTGGGTTGTGGGACATCGCGTGGGGTACGAGTGCATTGGCATTCCTGTTCCGTGGTTTGGGTGATGCTTCGAAAGCATCGAAGCATAACCTTTATGGTTTTGTAGCTATGCTCGATTGTTGGATCTACGACCACTTCCCCGCGTTCAGGGCCTCAGAGAATGCTGACCACGTAGCGAGGCAGCCTAGGATTGTGAAGTGGCTACCGAAGCGGATTGTTGGGCAAAACATCCGACCCAAATCGGTTGTCCGTACTCTCATTCCTGATCAGAAGGAGGCAGATGTAAGTTTTTAAATATTTTTTTGCATTATCATTTTGATATTAAGTTTTAGGATTTCAAAACAATGTAATTGTTTTAATGTTTTGTAACAGGTGATATTTGAGCCATACGAGGACATTAGAGTCCAGTTTCCAATTCAGGAGATTCGCACCATTGTTTATCCTTTGCGGATGATGAGCACGGTCGAGGGCTACATGCCTGATCGGGTTATGCGCCAGTTTGGCCGGGTTCAAGATGAGCCCGAACTCCCACTTGTACTACGACCGGGTTATAGGAAAGGAGATCTAGCGAGGTACACGTGGCGAGAGAGCGCATGGTTAGATTGGCGTCAACACTTGCTTTCTGAAGATCGATTGACAGTTACCATTGCCACGTATAGACAGTCAGCGACGAACACCTACTGGAGGTACCTGGCTGAGTATGGTTGGCATACTATTACTCCACCACCACGTACCACGAACGATAGACTGTTAGACGATGTTCGCTCCATTGTTACTATGCCCGTAGAGCGTGGGGAAGCGGGTGCGCTTAGGTGGAGAGATCAAGTCCTGCAGCTCTTCTCTCCTTGGTTGTTTGTCCTCATTATCGGACTTGTTTTAGCGTTGTTATGATCTTTCATTCTTGTGGACTTCTTAGTTGTTTCACTATCGTATTTTGTATTATGACTTATGACATCTACTTTGTAATATGACTTATGACATCTACTATCTACTGCTTCTACTGTTCTTTTAGATTTTTTGTACTTAACTTGGTCTGGTTTTTTATAATTGAGATTCGACAAACAAACAAAAGTCGTACCATAACACCATAACACCGAAACACCATAACACTATAATAGTAATTCTCGATTTTTTGTACTTAACTTCATCTTAAATTCGTCAAAAAATAACACTATAATAGTAATTCATTCACCTAAAATCCATAACACCATAACACCAAAACACCATAACATTCACTTAAATTTGTCAAAAAAACACCATAACCCCAAAACAAATTTAAAAAAAATACAAGTTAAATTGCACCATGGGTACGCAATCAGTGGTACCTATGGTGCACACTACTGCATACCCATGGTACAATACCCTGTGCACCATGGTTACACAGCAGGCAGTACCCATGGTGCATGGTACCATCGGTAAAGGGGGTTTGTACCGATGGTACAACCCCCTTGTACCGATGGTACAATGCACCGGCCGACACGATATGTACCAACCGGTGCATGGCACCATCGGTACACAGTCTCGTGTATACACCAGACTGTGTACCGTAGGTACCGTAGCCTGTGCACCATGGGTACACAGAAGACAGTACCTATGGTGCGCAATTTTATCTTGGAATTTTTTTCCCGGTTTTTTTTCCCGCGTTTTCTTTTTTCGCGCTCTAAAATTCCCGCCAAAGTAAACTCTCATTCTTCTATATAAGGAAGTCTACCTTACAACACCAAACACACAAAACTCTCCTTCTAACATAGTTGAAGTCTATCTTAATGGGTTGGAGTGTGTTTGATGATGCTCATCTGCTCAAGGCTGTGAAAGCTGTGAAGTTCAAACGCCCGGACGATAATACCGATGAGTTCTTTGATGAAGTTTTGTGTATGATGTATTTCATGTACGGCGAAATGTCTACATCTAGACAAATGCCTCGATCTCGTACTCGTCAAGAGGTAGCCACTAGGTACAAGTCTATAACTAGTGGACCGATGTTCTTGGTGTTTAACGAGCCCCCAGAAGTCAAGAATGATGCGTTCGACTCCTTCGGTTTAATGATCACAGACTATTTGTCTTTGGAAATGGCACAATACGTTCATTCTCAAATTGCCATGAAGGAGGAAACAGTGCGTATTCTCAGCGACAATGGAGGCTACGATTTTGACTAATTGTCTGTTCTATATCAAGTTATGTACTAATGTTTAGAAGATGTTGTTGTTGCTTGTTCCAGATGTTTTATTTTAGTTATGAAATTATTATTGGCTTATCGTTATAAGTTGGTAAGTTGAATGAATTACTGCAATAAAAGGGAAGGACCAAAAAAACCAAAACGATGTAGTAAAACAAACAAATTTCTAAACATCATACATGCTTACAAATGACGTAAAGCGACCAAAAAACACAAATGAGTTCGAAACAATAACATAAACCCGACCAAAACACATAAACCTACTAAACAAACTCATCAAGATTAGTTACTTCTGGGAATGAACAAACTGGCTTTCTCCCTTCGAGTTCCGTGTATTTCTTGCAGCGACCAACTAATGGTAGCTCACAATGCGTAGCCTCTTCGCTCTTCAACTTCTGCCACGTAGGATGTATGCGTGCGCAAGGGCAAAGGGGCTTGATTGATAGCTGTTTAATACTACTTAAATTAGAACCAACAATTGAGTAATATAGTGGTGAGAAAAAACATAACCATATATCGAATGACTTACATTGACAAAGTGGTTAGTATCGACGAATCCAAACCCAATCTCACGTCTTTGGGCCATAATGGGAGGTTTACCGCGCAGAGGTAAAAAAGTATGACTACAGTTGTGAGACCCTACGAGTGACACAAAATGAACAATGCATTCGAACTTGGTTGCAATCGCAATCCCCATTTCAGGCATTGTCATTCAATATTTGGGTGATGCTGGTGTCTCGTAGTAGTTTATACTTTCTGTAACCTTCAGGTAATCCTCTTTACCGTTATAAATCTTGCTGTACGTGTCGTAGTTTTCCAATAGTTCATCATATATTGCCTTCCGAACACCTCGCCAACCTTCTTCATGACCATACAACCCGAATGGAACTGCTCTATATCCATAATGTCCATCTGACTTAACATCATTAATACCCGATATAAAAGGGTTGAAGTGAATCGGAAACCAACACAAAAAACCTTTCGGGTCATGTATTAGTTCTGTGACTCGATCAATGGACGGTTGTACGATGTTGCTACCTAGCGAGGCAATGGAAGAGGTACGAGTACGAGGTACTCTAGGCACATCTGCCCGAATCGTTGATTCACTACCAACTGCTTTACCCTTTTTAACTTTTGTTGGTTTTAAAGACTGCATGACTGCGTCATGACTAGCTTCATCCTCTTTTAGCGGGTACTCCCATCCGCTCATGTCCCGTTTAGTGGATGATGTATCCACTACTAACTTTCTTTTCACCTGTGGGCGGCCTCGGGTTTTCTGCTTCTCCACTGGCTCTAGCAATGACGATGTTTCAGGATAAACAACTTCAAACCATTTCTTGTAAATATGTTTGATACGACTTTCATCTTTCGTCTCCATAACATCGCTTACTAGCTTTAGCAGATCATCTTTGATAATTTCCATGGTTGTACGGAATGTACGAGGCATTATTTCTAACCTTGTCCAGTGGATGTGAAAAGCATCTAGAGAGGCAGACATTCCACCTTTACGCCACTTGCGGACCTGGTGATAGCAAGGTATACCATGGGTAGATTTTATAGCGCATATACAGTCGCCAGTGTCTTTAACATCCGACCCATCTTCGATAGCGACCATCTTGGTATCTTCGGCCTTCTCTACTTCAGAGAAAAATAGTTCTAACGCCATGTGGGAAACCTTGCCTCGAATCTCATCAAACAGTTTATCCGCAAACTTATGCAGTGCTATGTAACGACTCTTCTCGAACGACGACCTAATGGCAGCATGTTGGATTTCAACAAGTGAATGAACCCTCCCCCAAAATAATCCGAAGTTTAATTTGCTCGTACGTATGTAACGCTTTAGGTTAGAATGAGCACTCTCGACGCGGTTAGTTGTGCCATGTCCCAAATGCATGTTTTTGTTCGTCTTCCAAACAACAAATTTGTCCATGTACTTATCGAGCCACGATTTTTCAGTGTATTCAATTGCAAGAGGGTAATCTTTGTACTCCAATTTCATGTCCCGTCTGGCGTGATCGAATTCAATCTCAGATCCTGCATACGCAATCTTCTTCCAATCACTAACAAATTCGTTATGATCACTTTTCTCGAGGAAGTGTTGTCTTGTTTGCCCTTGAACATTTTGGTTTATGTGCCAGTGACATAAAATATGCGCTGTCTCTGGGAATACCACTTCTATAGCATTCATCAATGCTAAATCTCTGTCGGTTAGGATGACCCGAGGTTCTTGAATTCCGTGAACGGAAATCAACGACTTCAAACACTCTAACACCCATTTGAAGTTGTTTAACTTCTCACCCGACATGAAGGCAAATGCCGCACAGAAAGTCAATCCGGTACACGTCACACCCACTATCTCGAACAATGGCATACCATATCGTATCACTTTATATGTACTATACATAATCAAAACTGTCGGAAAAGTCCACAAGAGGTCAACACTAACAGGATGGGCAAAAAACAAATCTGTAATGATTTGTCCATCGTCTTCACCAGATTTATGCCATTCATAATAATTTTGTGACTTAAGCTCACCCAACAAGAACTGAAGTTGTGACCTACCCGCCTTCTTTAAAACCCGACTTTTCTGTCGTGCATTGTAGATCGTCCGCATGGTAGAAACATTATCTTCGTTCATTTTCTTCACACCATTCAGTATATCTCTGGGGTTATAACAATTAAGGACGCTCGTTCAACATATTCCATCTCTTCATCATTCAAACGGCCAGCAAAAGAATGACCATCTAGATGTATAGAAGTCTCATGGTTATGAGTACCACATTTTACTTCTAACTTCCATTGATCTGGGGCAACCATTAACCCGAGAAGCTGAAATGGGCAGTCAATCTTTTTCGTTCCTGTAGACTTACGTTTACGGTCTTTTTCTGCAACCCCTGGAGTATATTTCCCCCCCCCCCCTCTCACATTGAAAATAAACTCTCGGATTTTTTCTGCTGTTTACTTTGTCGCGCCGACTTATGTTGATAACCATACCATAAAGTTTTCCTATCTTCGTAACCCATTTCACCAACGCGTCGTGTGTGTAGAACTCGGTAGTGAAGAACAAATGACTGTAATCGGTAGCGGAAGGTGCCTCAGTCCCACTTGCGACATTCGTCCCCTGTTACACAACAAAAAAGCACAATAAACATTCACGTATAGTTAAAAATAAAAAAAACCTTGATTTTTTCCGAAAAACATGCGCGAATCTAAGGTTCTGAGGCCTAAAACCGGTGGTTCTAGTCCTCAGAACCGGCCGGACAGGGCCATAAGCACCACCGGTGCTGAGGCCATGAACCGGTGGTGCTGGGGCCTCAGAACCGAGCGGACTGAGGCCCCAACACCACCGGTTCTTGGCCTCAGCACCGGTGGTGCCAAGGCTGTGGAACCGACCGACTGCATGCCCATGCACCATCGGTTCCATGGCCTAGAACCGATGGTGCATGGGCCACCGGGTTGGTGAGTACCTTCTCCGGCGACGGTGGTGGCTGCTCCGGCGACCATGGCTCCTTCTCCGGCGACTCAATCTTTTTTTCCGGCAAAATTTCATCATTCCTTCTCTCCAGCGACATCAACTCCTCCACGCTGATCCCTAGTTCTGCTTCGGTCATGATCGATTTTGTGTTTTAGTTTGAATGTTCTTGATTTTCTTAGGAAGTTTGAATTAGGTTTCAAAAATTTTAAGAAAACTATACTATTTGGATACTAAATTCAGCAAAGAAGAGTGTTTGTTTGGGTATAGATAGCGAAATAGGACTTTTGGTGAATTGGGTATACTCAGGATACACTTAGTAGTTTTTTTTACTTAATGGCAGTTTAGATATTAATTTTCTGATGGAGGGTAAAAATGTCAAAAAAAAATCAAACGAAAGTCAAATGTTGATTTTGGATATACTTAAACCTGCTTTGGGTATATAAACATTCCGAAAGAAGCAATTAAAGTATTCCTTAACCAGTGCCCGAGGGCACCGATTAGCATTTCCCTTTATTTATTAGCAAAATAGTTGTTTTTAACTGTTTCTTGTGAATGCTTCCGCACTCTCTTCGACAAATCTCAATTACTTGCCTATGGCATGTTTAATTCGGTTGTACTACTAAATTTAGACATAACGTTTTATAATTCGTGTGTTTTTTTATCCAGGTTTGGTTAAATTTGGTCCAAAATGAGATAAACAGTTAAATTTTTGTCAAATTTAAAATTACTAAAAATATGGTTCTTTTGATCTACTCATCTGGCAGAAAAAATAAAAAATATTTCGAAATCAGATGGGCCCCGACTGGTCTACACATGATCTATTTAAACAAAAAATGCAAAATAGTAAAAAACAACAAAATTCCTCAAATTCTAGGCCTTTTTATACTTTTTTGACATCAGATTTAGAGAAAGCCTTAAGTTAATTATAAGACCAGTAACGGTAGTTGTTTTCCTTCTCTTTAATAAAATGCTTCGCTGATCTACTTTCCATGAAATAAAGATGGTTAGGCTTCTTAATGTTCATCTTTTTTCAGAAACTTACATGAATCTTCAGTTTTACTTTCATTTATTTACCAACGTTGTTGTGAATAGTTCGCCTACATTTTCAAACTTTGATTTCCCGACTAATCAACTTTTTTTATATTTGTTCATAGAGTTTGTTGAAAGGTTAGTCGTCTTTGCGGTGTATATATAATCCACTAGGATGGAGAGTAGGTAGCCCACATGAGATACGGCGAAAATAATTTGGTTTGATTATTTTTTTAAATAAATCATATTAAATTTGATGTAGTTGCATGGATTCATAGTTGTATGGTGTTTTTAGACACAAGGAAACGGGTTTTATTTGGGGTTTAGGTATCCGAATTAGACGATGCGATCACCCAAATCGAACGCGTCGAGAAGCCCAACGATTTCCGGAAGTATAACTATGTGATGAAGTGTGGACCCTAAATTCCATTGTTAAGTACTTTTTTTGCTGTTTTCGTGAATTTTTCGCATTTTCTTATTTTTGTTGGATTTTATTAAAATACTTAATCGCTTTGAAATTGGACTGGGCTTTATTTTATTTCATAAGGAACAAACTATAATTTTGGGTTAGAATTTCGAGCACGTTTATAAAAGGCTTTCAAACCCTAGTTTTGTCTCATATTTTTTTAATAGAATTTGAGCTTTTTCTAAAGTCTCTTATACTCTGACCTACCTAGGGTTGCAGATTATCCATCTTTTATGTTTTTCATCTTTCTTAATCTGTGTTTTCCTCCGTCTTTTTCATCTCGTAGCTCGCGCGCTACCATATTGGTATCAGAGCGACAGAGCTCCTACGACGTGGGTAGGGTATGCCGCCAAAGAGATCCTTGCAGGGGAAGTCCACTCTTCCGATCGCTGAATCGGTCGGCCGTGATTAATTCGGTCAGTTCCGATAGTAGTTTGGTGAACAGATGCACTCGTTGGAAAATCAGATGAGAGACGTACATAAAGCACTATACAGGCTGTTGAACAACTAAACCAATATATTTCGAGCTCCAAGTTTGAGCAACCAGCCGTCAGGATTTGAGAGATAAACCGAACGCGAGCAGAATCCGTTTGCTCATCGGAGAGAACACGATATGGGTCAATATTACCCACAAAACTGTCGTGAACAAGTCTTTGAGAAGCCGCCAGCGAGAGATTCTGATCCAAATGCCACCAACCGATGGGAATCTGGATTCAGACTGGAGATCCTAGAGTTCCGAGGGGGTCCCGAACAAGAGGAGTTTTTAGATTGGATCGCCTCAGTTGAAGAAGTTCTTGATTTCAAGGAGATTCTTGATGCAAAACGGGTACAATTGGCTGCAACTAAGTCATGAGGCTGAGTTGCATCTTGGTGGAAACAACTCAAGTAGAACCATACTTTCCTAAAATAGTCATCGATCAACGAGATAAATTACCTTTGCACACCTATAGTAGCTTCTCGTGCTAGACCCCAAAGGCCTGAATGAACATAATCAAGTACTTCATTGCAGGTCTAGTTGTTAAGCAGAAACTTCATCTTTCTCTTACGCAAAATGTAAATTTCACAAAAGGTGACATTCTAAACTACCGTACCATTTAAAAACCAATATTTACTTAGTCTATTGAGTCTATTCTCACTTAATAGTACCAGTCGATGATGTCACAACCTGGTAAAATCCTTCACCACACTAGACACCCATGTACTACTACACTATCGTCAAGAACTAACACACCATTAGTACTATAGGCTTCCATGAAAACATGGGAGCCTTACAAAACCTCAAGCCTCACGTCTTCAACCTTATATATAAACACTTCCTCATCTAACATCCCAACAAAAATAAGATCACGTTTAACTTCGGGTCATACCTTCTATTTTTAATCACTTTCTCAAGTATTGTAGACAACTTGAGCTATACCTTTCTAATCCCATTGATATTACAGGATTCTTCATTCCCGATGATGAAACTTCCACCATCAAGCATGTACAGGTCTTCAAAATAATACTTATTGGAAGTCATGTAAAATGATACATTCGAATCCATCACCCATTTATTGTTATAAATTCAAGAATAAGAATTATTTAGCCCATCAACATACTCATAATCATTGGATACCATTGCAACATCTCCGACTTTGGTCTTTTGATAGTTGTTGTTATCTCTCTTCTCCGGGCAGTTCTGACTGATATTTCATTTCTTTTTGCATATCCAACAAATTATTTTTGAACTCATTACAACCCCTTTGGACTCTGACTAAGAATTTATTTTCCTCTTATTTGAATTTATATTTCTCACATGACCCCTCACGTTCACACAATACCTTTCAGAGTCACCCTTTATAATATTATTCTTTTGAAGATCTTTATAGTTCAATGCGCTCTTCACTTCAACCATCTTAAATGAGTCTTTTGCGTAGAGCATGGTGTCCACGAAGTGCTCATATGTTTTTGATAGAGTAACCATAATTATACTTTATTGGTCATCCTCATTCACTTTTATATCAACTACATTCAAATTATGTATAATTCAGTTGTAATCATCTAGGTGCCTTCGACTCTCTGTGATATTATCCATAGATAGCGTATAAAGATATTTCTTCAGATGTAATATGTTCACAAAGTACTTCTTCATGTAAATCATCTTCAACCAATTAGATATTCCCAACTTCGTAGGCTCTTCAGATACCTCTCGTAGCATTTCATCTCCTAAGCTTATTATGATGGAATTATGAGCTTAAGACAGTGCCATGACATAAAACGGTATAAACTTATTATCAATAACAATAACCAATCCATTATGTACTAGGTCTTAAAGTTAATTTTATAAAAATAGAAATTTTTAGATCCGTTGATTTTTTTTTCTACATTAAGCTTCATAGAACTCATTTTTCCTGTCTCTTACGAAAACTGATGGTATTTAATTTTCTAGCATACATATTGTTTCTCGGTCTACTTCTTTTAGTGCTGCTCCACACTCGCCGCACTATTTATTGGGCGAAAGTAGCATACCGATCGACCGAGATAAGAACCGATATATGATTAAGCGAGCTTATGAAGGAACAATATTATTTTTATGTACAAACCGAGAAACAAATAAAATAAAGTGTAATAAAATAAAGTACATAAGATAATATTCAACATGGTTCAGATTGTGAAGCACTCTTACATCCACAGACAACGAACACTCTTTTATATATAAGTATGTTATAGAAAGAATCTCAAACACAAAGGATATAACCACTCTTTGTAACCAAATATTGTGTGATTTACGGAACTCTCTCTTCATTGTTTATATCTTACCTCACATATTTCTCAAAAGACTTAGAGCTATATTACATTCTCAGAATATATGCAATTTGCGTAAACGCATTACAGTCACGCTAATGTATAATTGATGGAATATATCTACTGTATTGGTTTAGACATCGACTATATCGATTTAGGTGTTTCTAAAGTATCAGTTTATTCGATTAATGTATTGGTTGTATTGGTCATTAATATTTTGTTAAAGCCGAGAAACTACTTATTCCAAAATGGTATCATCCGAGGCATTGGCTAATTCTATTAGGAAGTCATTGGTCAAATTTAACGAGTCCATCTTCTAGGAAACCATCGACAAAGACATTGGTAAAGATGAGCGAGATCATAAATCCGGGGGCCTTCAGATGAGGAGAGGGTTGCTTCGGTCTGAAGGACAATAAAAGTTTTTAGTTATAATGGTTATATCTATAATATATTAGAAACAAAATCAATTAGTTCTTGTTACGACATAAATTATTATTTTTGTTAGGAGTTTGTTACATTCCGTTTTTGGGAGATATTGACACGAATCATTATAAATAATATTTTTGGACTTCAAAGAAGATGACATGAATTTGGTGAGTGTGCAATATGTAATGAAAGATAAAATACTTAGTAGATTTCTTCTTGGGAAAAATAAAGAGTTATCTTGGAAGAGTATTGTTTGAGCTCTGGATTTTAGATTTTATGTAAAATATAGTTTTTTTTGTTATCTTAATCGTGTATATACTTGTAACTATTGAACCACCATGAGAACAACATTGTTGTGGCTCAGAGTTGACGCATGAAAGTTTCCGAACCACTATAAATCTTATATGTTCTACTTTCTCTTACACTATTATAGCTTCGTTCATATTTTTCAGAAAAATCATTGTTTGTATGTATCATAATTCATGGAACAATCAAAATGAGACCTTTAATTGATTGAATAGATCTTGTTAAATCATCACAATTTATATTAGAGCATAGTTATAAAGTGATTCTTGAAGCTGAGATGGGGAGGACGATGTTCGAGAATGAGAAGTTTAATGCGAGCAATCATGGTTCAACAAAAGTTATATTTAGACTTTGCAAGAAATACTTAGTTTCCTAAATAATTTTATGAGGCTGAGAGGAAAGAAATTCATGAAACTGCATGCAACATGATTATTATGTACCTTCACGATAATGTACTACTAATGTATGTTTCAAAATAACATTCAGCAGTTATAGTATTAAACTAACTAGAGAGCATGTGCATGAAAAAGTCCTTGAAATCGAATTTATTTAAAGGAAAAGTTCTTTGGTTTCAAGATGCATGAGGATAATTATTTTGATGAGAGCCTTGATGACGTCTTCAAAATAATGATTATTTGGCGTACATTGGTGAAGAAATCACTTATGAAGATCAGGCAGTGTTTGTACATATGGATGATTAAATGCTATCATCCGATATAATAAAAAAACATTATCGATGGATAAGTTGGAACCTGTTAAAAGTTTCAAAGAGTTAGAACTGATGCAGTGTCGAAGGGATGGGAGGTCGGGAAGTAATCATGAAGCTTTGAGCATTAGATGGAGGTAAATGAGAAATGATACCAATAATTTTATAGGAAAATCTAGATCAAACTCAACAAATAAGTTTGATAAGTCTAATATTAAATATCACCGTTGTAAGAACTTGGCTAATTTCATAAAAGAATGTCTCAAACGGCTGAGAAAGCAAGGTGATTGTAGATCAGATCATGTCGATATTTTTATTGCTTCCGAAGGATATGACTCTGCGAAGGTTCTCATTCACTCTCCATATGAAATATATAGAGAGTAGATTCTTGATATTGTATGTTCATTCCATATGAGTCCACATAAAGAGTGGTTTTAGTCATTTGAAAAGAATAATATACGCATTGTATTACTTGGAATTAACAAGGCTTGCAAGATAGCTGCAATTGGATATGTGAATATTTGAATGTTTGATGACTCTGATCGAATTCCTAAAAATGTGAGGTATATTCTTGATTTGAGAATAAATCTAATTTTTGTTTGAAAGTTGGAAAAGTTAGGTTGCATAATCAAAGTTGAGAAGCGTTACATGAAAATGTTCAAGGTGTCATGACTATAATGAAGGAAATTTTTTCAAATGGCTATTATCCCTTGATCGAGAATATTGATAAAGGCACAAAGGCTAGCTTGTCTGAGGGATGAGTAGATGGTACAACCCTATGACATAGGAGGTCGGGGCATGTGAGTGAGAACAGATTGTTGGTGTTGTAGAAGAAATGACTGTTTAGAAAAATAGAAACGAACTAGCTTGGAATTTTTTCAATCTTGTGTGTACGAAAAAAGTATCAGAGTCAAGTTTGTAAGATCCAAATACACAACAAAGGGAACCCTTAACTACATTCACGCTAATCTTTAAGGGCATGTAAGGGTTCAGGCTCATGGAGGTAATAGATACATTATGTCAACTATTGATGATTAATTAAGAAAGTTATGGATTTATCTGTTGAGTTCGAAAGAATAGGCTTATGCTAAGTTCAAACAATGGAGGATCATGGTTGAAAACTGGATACTTAAAGAAATAAAGAAGTTGATGAAAAATAATGCTCACGAGTTATGTGTAAACATTTTTACTGCATACTGCATATATGTAGGGATAACTCTGTATAGAGTTGTGCGGGACAATGAACATAACCATTCTTGAGAGGGTGAGGTGCATGTTAGTGACTACTAAGCTTCCGAGGCATTTTTAGGTTGAATAATTATTAACTGTATGTTACCTCATAAACGAATGTCCATCTAATGTGATTGGATTGAAGACTCCATAGGGAATTTGGTAGGGTAAAACTTCAGATTATTTAAATATAAGAGTATTTAGTTGTGTTTCATATGCACACATAACACGGGACAGCTGTAACCAAGAGCCTTGAAGTGCTTATTCATTAGGTATCCGGAAGGAGTGAAAGGTTACAAGTTATGGTGTATCAAAGTACGTTATAAGTAGTGTCTACTCAACATGGATGTGACATTCAATGAGAATTTGTATCCTAGTTTTAGTGTTGAAATGCCTGAAGCCCAGCCTAACGATAGTGACACATTTAAGATTAGGTTGCAGTCACTTGGATTAGATCTTACTTGTGACTTAAGAACATCTGAGCCAACAAATATACCAGGGCAAAGAGTGTATATGAATTTGTAAGGCATCCAAGCCCAATATGGCTACCAAATAGCAAGGGGCAGGACAAGAAGAGTCATCTGAGATCCTCAAAGGTTCGGGTATATCAAGCGTACAGATTTTATATTGGCTTATACATATGAGGTTATTAACTCTAAGCATGAGAACTTCATACATGCAATGCAAAGTGAGGATAAAGCCAAGTGGCTTCTTGCTACGAAGAAGGAAATGATTTCGCTTCACAAAAAAAATACATGGAATATGGTAGACAAACCTGAAGGTCATAGACTAGTTGATTCAAAGTGGATTTTCAGAAATAATGAAGAAATTCTTGGGGTTTCAGAGGCCAAGTACAAGGTCAAGATGGTCGCTAAATGATTCACTCAATACAAGAGCGTGGATTGCAATGAGATATTCTCCCATGTAGTGATACATAATTCAATCAAGTTTGACCAGATAAACATCAAGACAACTTTCCTACACATGACCATTGAGTAAAACATCTATATGAAATAATTTGAAAAATTGGTAAACAACAAAATGAGTGACTCGGTATTTCTATTGAATACAATATTATACGGTCTGAAGCAATCTCTTAGGCATTTGTATACGTGTTTTGATGATTTCATGGTCAAAAGTGGTTGTGTAAGAAACAATTATGAAGATGATAAGGTTATATCATATAGATAGTATATATTCATTATAATGATGAGGTAAGTATATATCGAAGGCTAACAAAAGGATAAAGTGCAGATAAAAAAAGGAAACGAAGGGTGAGCCAAAATTTATATGAAACGAGGGTCATAAAAGGTATAATACGAGGATCATAAAGAAGATATTAGACGAGGGTCATAAAGAAATATGAGGCTATGATCATAAGGAAGATACAAGACGAGCACATAGAGAGTTTACTCAAACGGTTATATCAGAAAAATATGTGTAATCATGTTACAGGTTATTAAGAAACATGGCTAGACAGTTATTACAAAATGTAGTTGGACGGTTACAACAATATAACACGTCTAAGATATATAAATATGAAGGAAAGTCTGCATTTAGAAGGAAAGTCTCTGTTTAGAAGTTGATCACATTTTAATAGTAAAAATTATTATATTCAGAGCGATATTCTTTCAAGATTATTTCTCGTTATCTTGACTTTATATTTGAGGAGGAAATCTCTTATCAAATTTGGCACCGTATTTGGGAAAAAAATTATTTTTAAAAAGTTCAAGTTTAGTGATATCAATTTATGATGATAAGATCGAGAATTGAAAGGAAAACACCAATGATTCGTTTAATTCAAGGAAATGAGGTGATTGTTTTGGGAATCGTGATAACCTAACGGTTGGCGAAAGAAACTCATAACGAGATCCACTTTTTAGCATGAAAACTACTACGTGTGATGCAATTGGACAAGAAAAAAAGACTCAAGAAGTTATGATGGAAAATGGTAATCAACCAATCAGAGTGGGATATGGTGTGGATGATGGAGTTAACCAAGTACAAAGTGGTCTAGTTGGTGTAGTAGCTTGCTTGCACGCTTATCCTATACTAATTCAAGGATAAAATCTCTCTAAGAAATATATGTCGGCTACATTATCTATTTTTTAGTTTTTAGAAATGCAGATCAAATAATTAAAACAAGAGCAAGTTAGAGCTAGTCAATTATAGTTTGAAAGAGACCAAAAAACTAAAGTTAGGATGTAGAATTTACCAAAGCGTTACTGTTGACAAAGAAGGTTATATCGAAAAATAATAGAAAGTAGAGTTTGAACTTTAGAGATAGTAAGGCAAGTTATACAGATACTATGAAAGAAAAACGGTAACATTTAGGAATGAAAAAGAAGATGTTACACAAATAGGTGAGATGAGTAGTAAAAAGCAAAAGAAAAGAAAGCTGTAAAATGCTGATTATGAAGGTCAGTCAAGCAATAAGGTTTCAAAGAAAAATAATAAGACGTAAAAGATGGATTATAATAAATGAAGACCAAAAATAGAAGCTTATATACTTCAGGAATCTTTATTTGACTCTGGAAATTCTTGAGGGAACATTTCCTCAAAATTTGACCCATAATCAAATAGACACTTATGATGGTTAAGAGGATCCTGAACGCGATCTAGAATAGATCAGAAATAAGATGATATTCAATGTATATGATGTTTTACTATGCATAATTGTTTCAATGATTAAAGAAAACATGCTGGTTGGTTTAAAGCGCACAAGAATAAGAGTGGTTCCATTATGAATAGTCCTATTAAATCTAAGAATATGGCAAGATCATGTTAATTTATCAGATTCAAAGAATCTAAGAGGATTACCTTTTCTTGCCCAAAACCTCAAAACTCAAAGGTTCTTGTACAAGACACGAGGATAAATGACGTGGTGAGGCATGCTGAAGTAGTAAGAACTCCAATAAATAGACCAAAGGTCTCATATTATGAGAAATCGACTTGGAGATTTACTGCTCTGAGTGATAATATTGCGGTTATTTTTTATAAAATAAAAGGGAAAGATAAGTACCAAACTCCTTGTGTCATTTGGCTCCAAGCAATGAAATATCCTGTAGGTATGTTTTTGCATACCATAATGATCATTGTCACATGAATATTGGTTGTTGAGAATGATGGGAAGATATTCAAAGGTTCATCTATAGTGGTGATCTTATTCAGTTCATTAAGAATAAGGGAGGATGGAGAAACAAATAAAAAAGTAATGATGAGCAAAAGGAAAAATGAATAGAAAAGAAGAAGAAGAAGGGAAAACAACAGTTTTCACATACTATTTTTTTGTGGTGATACTATGTATGGGATGAGTTCAGTTTCTAGGGAAAGCACAATAAATACTTAGAGGTTCACTTGGTCAACGATTCATCATACCATAATTATCAGAAACCAATCGATGATATAATATTTAACGATGGTAATTTAAGAAGAGTCGTCACCCTTTATGAAGAGACGTTGATATCTAATCTAGATGTATCTTGAGTTATGCTCACGCGAGTTTTGGTAGACAATGAAAAATCTTCCATTATCATTTTCAAAAAATGTTATGAGAGAATTATTGGAGTACATTCATATAAGCCCCCCGACAAGAAGTTGGTTACCTATGAGGGAAAGTCTTCTAGTTAGTGGCGAGGTTAAACTTTTGGGAACTGTTCAGTATGGTAGTACCGAGAAAGTTGTAATCACTATATTCATGATAATCGATGCCTCTCACTCATACCATGCGGTTGTGGAACCGTTGTGGTTACACAAAATTGAAGAAATGACCTATTCTTTTTTGTAGTGTCTTAAATGTCCCGTTGGAAATCTGGTTAGGATATCTTGAGGTAGTTAGAGAACAACTGATAATTGCTATACAGTCTCTCTAAAACCTGAGAAATTGGCTCAATAACAATCAAATAATTTTGGAGAGAGTCATCAACCGGATGGAAGTGATTGTTTTAAGAAAATATTGAAAATCCTAGAGATGAGATACAATACGATGAACATTTGGGTGAACTAATCGAAGAAATGCTAGCAAGTGGACATGTGCTTAAAATTGAAAATAAACAAAATCAGAATTTGAAGCTGAAATTAGTATAATTATTAAAAATCGGATGTTTTTGTTTGGAGTAGTGACAATGTATCCAGGGTTAGTTCATCTGTCATGAGTTGGTAATCGATAAGAGGTTGAAGACGGTTTGTTAAATGAGAAGGGCTTTCTCTTCTAAGAAAGAACAGGTCGTCGTCAAAGAGGTGGAAAAGTTTTTAAGACTTGGACACATTATAGAATAAATATATCAAACTTGGGTTACTAATTTTGATGAGTCCGGATTTTATTGCCACTCTTTATGAGAACCGGACATGGGCAATTCGGACAACACCCAGCCACTGAACTATCCGAAGTGAACTAATGTACTAAAAACTTAATCACTACATGACTAAGGTAATTACTTACCTGCTTAAAACTAATGGGTCTTTGAACTCGACCCAAATCTATAAGTCAACCCGAAAGACCGTGTGGCCCACAATTAAGGGTATAAATATCCAACCACTTTCATTTAATGAGGGTAATGAAAATTAAATACAACCAGGCAGCTCTAATCTCTCACTACAATCCATCCAAACATTAAATACATTTGAAACACCACAAAACTTTGGACAAAATTACCCTCAACAAAAAATAAACCTCACTAAATTCAGTATTGGCAAAAAAGAAGAATGAACAATAAAAAAAGTAAGTAGATTTTACAGATCTTAACAAAGCATGTCCAAATGACGGATTTTTTTCCTCATACCGCCCAATTAGTAAAAGCGGCCTCGGGTCACAAATATTTATCATTCATTGTTACATATTCAGGATACAACCATATTCGAATACATCCAAATGATGAGGATCATACTATTTTTAGACATACAGAGGTTTGTATTGTTTCAAAATGATGCATTTTGGTTTGAAAAATTGAGGGTCGACTTACTTAAAGGTTTTCAACTAGATATTTGAAAAACAGATGGGAAACTATTGAGGTATACATAGACGATATGATTGTAAAATTATATTAGGGATCATCATATTTAAGTTTTATTTGAAATATTCGAGAATTTGAGAAACTTTAATCTTAAATTGAACCATTTAAAGTGTTCATTTATAGTTAGAAGCGGAAGTTTTCTTGGGTACATCATCAAGAAGAATGGATTCAAATCCAATGTTGAACAACTAAAATAATTAATAACCATGGAGCCACCAAGAAATATTAAAGAGGTTTAGAGGTTAACGGGTCGACTAGAGGAATTATCATGGTTTATTTCTAAAACTTTTGATAAAAGACATTATTTCTTTGAACTCCTTAAAGGAGCAAAGAATTTCAACTCGAATGAAGAATATGGTGAGGTATTTTATGTTTTAAAATAGTATTTGACCTCAACATAGATTCTTTACGCTCCAATACAAAGTGAATTATTGTATTTACCTTTGTCTGCCTCCAACCATATTGTGAGTATCATCTTGGTTAGAAAAGATGAAGAGGTACAAAGAGAATTTTTTTACATAAGGAAGAGTCTCATTGATGCTGAAAAAGATATTTGAATCTAGAAAAATTGGCTTTAGGATTGCTGGTAGCTGCAAGAAAAATGACATTATACTTTTATATTTATACCATCGCCCTACAAATTTCTTTTCCTTTAATAAATGTGCTACAAAATAATATCATATATTTGGAGCAAAAGTTATACGAATAATATCATATTCTCAATTGGTAATAAGTCAAACAAAATATGTATCTGAGGTAAAGCGAGAGAGTATGCAGGGGTACTTAGAGGTATTACAAGAATGGGAAAATAAATTCAAAAGAGTATAACACAAACATGAACCTCGTCTAAATAACTCATTTGCAAATTCTTTGGGAAAAACAGGAGTTTCAGGAGTTAATTCACTTGTTATCATTCAAGAACGGACATATAAAGATAACAATGAGTATGAATTTGAGGTCTTGAAAATATAAATAGTTGAAAAGTGGAAACAATAGTTTTTGTTATATTTGAAAGATCAGATCCTCCCTAAATGACAAGTCGAGGCTCGAGCATTGAGAATATGAGTTGTTAAGTACACAATTCTTTATGAGATTTTATATAGTTAGAGTGGTACAAGACCAATGTTACAATGTTTGAACAAATATGAGTCTATCTTTATTCTTATAGATTTTTACAAAGGCGTTACCGAGGCTCGTTGTGGACATAAAAGTTTGGCAGACGTTTCCTTACTTTAGTTTTTTATTTGTCAAAGTTAGCAGCAAATATTGAGGCCATTTTGCACGGATTTGTTTTATGTCAGAAGTATGCTAATACAAGCTATTTTCCTAGAGAATCAACAAGCGTAGTTCCAGTGCCTTGTCTATTTGTTAAATGGGGGATCAGCCTAGTGTTACCCTTGCCAATATCTAAAGAAAACAAAAATTTAAAGTAGTGGTTGTTAACTACTTTACAAAATGGGCTGAAGCAAAAGCCTTGTACAAGATAAGGGCTTAAGAAACTTGCTCATTCTTGCAAAACCATATTTTATCAAGGTTTGGGATTCCAAGAAATTCAATGACATATAATGGAACTCAATTTCAAAATGAAATGATGACGATGTTTTTTAGAAGATATGAGGTGAAATAACATTTTCACTCTATATTACCCCCAAGAAAACAGAGAAATACAAGTGACAAACATAACTATTATAGATGACATAAAGAAAAATATTGTGGGAGCTAGAGGAAAGTAACCAGACAAATTAGTTGAGGTACTTTGGGTGTCTAAGACAACCGACTACATGAGAATCTCATTTTTCTTTAGCAATGACATGCAAGTTGTACTTCCAACACAAATCACCATCTCTATTCATAGAATAAAATATTATTTATAAGACCATGACACTAAAGGAATACAAATTTTTATTGATTTGATTTAAGAACGACGAGATCAAACTCAGGTTAGGGCAAAGCATTATAAAAGTCTAATTAAGAGAAAATTCAATTGGAAACTAAAGCCCAAAGTTCTTAAAGAAGGTTATATGGTAATGAAGAAATTTCACAAGGGCCAAAGGGTGAAAATACAAGAAAACTAACTCCAAATTGGGATGGATCGTACCAAGTTATTTCTAAATGACATCATGAGGCGTATCGATTAGAAGACATGGATTGAAACGCACTAAAATACCATTGTAATATTCCAGCTTTTAAAATGTATATCGGAAGTTTGTATAATGTGGTTGTGTACTATTTTTCCATTCTGGTGGTGCAAAATGTTTTTTAATGAGCCACGTTGTAAGCCAGTTTGTTAATAAAGAAATTTGACTTTGAAAAACAATTGTTGTTTATATTCAAAAATAGTAACCTGAAGAGAAAAATAGATATTCGATTTCAACAGATAATAAAGATAGATGTTTGAATTGGAAAGGTAAATGACTTAGTTCGCTAATAAAAGCCAGATATTAAATCTAATTATTTGAGTTATAAAAATTCGACAAAGTAATAGAATAAGCTATACGAACGAGGTCGTATATAATGATAGGTAAGTGAACATGATTAATGAACCAATCCTAAGGTTGAAAGACCATAAGGTTATGCAACTGACTATACTGAGCCGTGACTTAAAATGACAAGTTAGTGAAAATACTTAATAAACCAAACCTAAGGTTGAAAAACCACAAGGTTACGCAAGTGGCATACAGAGTCTTGGCTTAATATGTCAAAGTAAGAAAATTGGTTAAGAAACCAAGCCTAAGGTTGAAAAACTATAAGGTTACACAAATAGCCATACTAAACCATCATTTAAAATGTCAAAGTAATAAAAGTTATGAATAAACCAAGCATAAGATTATTAGGTCATAAGGTTACGCAAGTGACTGTATTGGATCCTGACGCAATAGTCAAATGCATATATTGATCCGACAACAGGAATAAAAGTATAAATACGTTGTTAGAATAAAGATAAATAAAGTGGAAGCAAAATCCGGTCACAGTCTAGAGTCAAGTACAAACTATGAAGATTTCATCAAGAAAGCACAACCATATTAAGAAGAAGTAATTTACTAAGATAAATAAATTCCTTCAGCAATAACCTCTTCAAATCAGCTGGTACGGGGTAGTGAAATTCTTTCGGTAACGACCTCGCCAACGTGGTTAGTATGAGGTGGAATTATATTGACGATTATATAATCATTTTGTCAATTAAAAGGTACAGTGATGACGTCTTCATAGTTTTGACTAGTACGAGATACATTGGTGACACCCTCATCAATAATATGATTCCCTTCAATAATAATTACTTCATTATCATGCTTTTTATCTTTAGTTTATTCTGTACTCCTCTTCATCACATGTCAAACCAAGATTCCCATCTTCATAAACAAAAAACTTGAGATCTCCCAAGATTACGTTAGGATTTTTTTTTCTTTCAGATTTGTACGATAAAATATTTTTGAACTTTTGAAACCAGACTTTAGGCTGCAGATATATCTTGTTTTTGTTTTATCCTAATAGTTTTTAAAACATCTTTCAAAACATTTTTCTTATCATCTTTTACAAAATTTTAATTGCTTCAACTTTATTTGCTTAAAAATTACCAAGTTTCTCTTGAAAAATTCTAACTTTAGATTTCTAAACAATGTTTTTTAGATTTCCAAATAATGTTTTTAGATTTCAAAGCAACTTTATATGTCAGACATTATTTTGATAAACCTGATTTACATTTCAAGTACTTGCAAAGGAAGGTTCGTGCATTTTTTTTCCTTGGTTATTGGATGATTAAAAGAGGCATTAAGGAGTTTCTTGTTGACAAAAAAAAATCTTGTTAGAGGTAGGGACCTCATCATAAGCAAGAATATTTTTCATTATGATAATAAGGATTGTGTTAGAAGCAAAACAATTCTTCTTGTTTAGAAGAATGGAGGTATTTTCCTTTTTAGTAGCACATATTGTATCAGAGGTAGAAGTATTTTTATTGTGAGTATGGACCTTATTAGAGGTGAAAAAACGTTTCTTCTTGGAAACAAGGACCCAATTGACTCTTTTGAGTGTGCATACCTTTTTCTTATGAGGTTCCTCTCACGGTACATGGTCAGTTTTTAAAAGTGTCAATATTTATATTATGGGATAAATATTTACAACACAATATTTTTTTTTCTTTCGGGTAAGGTTATCTTTAGGAACGCCGAGATCATTATTCAGGCGAAAGAAATATGCATAATGATCATATTGTTTTTTCTCTCAAAAAATATATCCAAAAGAGGCATCATCACTATCTTTTGATGATTATTTTTGGAAACTTCAAACAAAGCCCAAACTTTTTTTTGTTATACATTCATTGAAAAACCACACCTTAAAAATTTTCAAGGGTAGCTTCTTCGTTGGTTAAAATAAAGATAACTTGCCATCATAAGTCGTGGTGAATTTTTGGATAGGCCAAAGACCAACTAACAAGAAAGTTTCTTACGTAAAAAGAAAGTGGTATTCAAGATACCAAACCAAGACAAATGATTTATGTCACTACCTTTATAAACATTTCTAAAGAGTTGTTGATAATGAGCAATATTTATAAAAGAGTAAAACGCACAAGAGAATCATCAGTAAAGTAGACAAAAAAGAAAACTAAAACATAATTAAACAAATCCTACTTTGTGTGTTTTCATCAACCTTCATCCGACTTGGCCATATTCTTGTTCAATTAGATCTTCCTAATTCATGGTTATAATAATTAAAGAGTTTTCCTAGTGATGGTCAGAAGTGGGAAAATTAGCAATTCAATTCAAGTAATTTATAGAAATATAATAAAAATGGTTTTAGATTGTCTCAAAATATTGATGTTTGTGAGGAAGTTTGGTGGATGTACACGTAGTTTCAAACTTTTTGAGCTAATAATTACATTGAGTATCGTACGCCATCTATTAGCAGTTTGTTGGGTAGAACATATGCGAACGTATCTGAAAAAAACTTGGATGAAGTGATAAAGAGTGAATCGAAGACCCATTGAAATATAGTAGTAAGTAAACATGTTTCTTCTTTTCTATTCTGATGGGATAATTCGCTATGTTTAGGAACGCGAGTAGAAACATTGTTAGGAAAATTGTATTCAAGTCTAAAGAGATAATATTCATCTTAAGTAATATGTTTATAGGTATTAGATGATTGACAAAAAACATCATCTGAAAATTGTTTTTTTTCCAACATCTACATGAGGAAGTTTGCTCTTGGCTAATTTCGAAGGTCGTTTATTTTTTAGAGCCATTTGGAGATTAAG
This sequence comes from Limnanthes douglasii subsp. nivea, assembly GCA_036936605.1. Taxonomy (NCBI): domain Eukaryota; kingdom Viridiplantae; phylum Streptophyta; class Magnoliopsida; order Brassicales; family Limnanthaceae; genus Limnanthes; species Limnanthes douglasii. Next base: position 342,220,090 of record JAUPFV010000001.1, read on the forward strand.
AGAAGAAATGTTATTACCATTGTTTTTAAATTAAATAATTTTTGTGTTTCATTTTTCAACAAAGATAAGGAAGATAAAATGTAGGCTTATTGGGGAATTCCTAAGAATAAGAAGTTAAGTTAACACTACGATTCAAATGGTGAAGCATGAAGAGAATTGTTTGTTACAAGATTGGAATGTTTTTCTAAAACAATATTAAGACTTGTTACCAAAGTAAATTTGATAAGAAATCAAAACATACATAAACAAAAAAGGTATATTGAGGAATCAATATAGAAAACACTTGCGAAAAATAATTGAAGGCGAAAGCAAAGTCGGAGATTTTGAAGCTTTAATAGAGGTAGTACATATAATGGATACGTTTTGGAGAGAGAGACTAGAGAAAAAGAAAATATGAAAAAATAATATTTTCAGTATAAAAATAGGGGATACGTTTGCAATGAATCCGAGTTGTTGGATTAAATTGAAATCGACGATGAAAATTAATGAATATATTCTGAAAAAGGAAATGATTTAATTTTTGAAAGGTGGACTATTTCTTAAAATATGTCAGAATTTTTAAGTGGTTAATATAAGAGTTAGGTACACGTGTCAGTATAAATCTGGACGTTAAAAAATTTATGCACGCCGATATTTAAAAAATAAAAGTAATAATTATTAAATTGCTTGATGTTACCCTGTCTAAGTATTCTTTAGTAATCTTTTAAAAAATTATTAAAAAAATAATAATTTAAGGACTAAGATAGGCTTTGATAAGGTTATATCCTATAGATAGTATATATTTTTTGTAACCACAAGATACATATTTATTAAAGGCCAGTAAGAGGATAAAATGCAGATAATAAGACGCAAATAAAAGACGAGGCATCACATATATGAGACAAGGTTCAGAAGAGCTATAAGTCGAGGATCATAAAGAAGATATTAGATGAGGGTCATAAAAAAATACGAGACGAGGGTCATAAAGAGGATATAAGACGAGCATAACGAGAGGTTATTCAAAATGTTATATTATAATAACATGTGACATCATGTTATAGATTATTAAAAAGATGCGTAAACAATTATTAAGAAACATGCCTAGACAGTTATTAAGAAACATGTTTGGATGGTTACAAGAAGATAACACATTTAAAGATAACATCTTGTAAACTGTATAAATAAGGAGAAAAGTCTCCATTTAGAGAATGATCACATTTTAATAATAAAAATCATTATATTCAATGCAACATTCATTCTCATTTATTTCTCATCATCGTGGTTTTATTTTTTAGAATGAAACCCCTTATCAGATAATTTTTTATATGTGAAGAAATATGGTTCCACCAATATATATATTTAATATTGTATGTAGATGATATGTTTATTGTTGGCAATGACAAGTCAAAAATTAAGTCGTTAAAGGAAATGTTGAGGATTATTTTTGAGATAAAAGACCTAGGCTCAGACAATAAGATTCTTGCGATGGAGATAACTAGTGATAGACATATGAGAAATTTGTTTCTATCAGATGACGAATTCTTAGAAAGGTGCTTCATGTGGTAGGTGTTATAGAGGCAAAACCAGTCACTTGTCATATTACTAGACACTTTAAACTAACATCTTTAAAGGTTAATGTTGAAGACGTGGAAATGCATAAAATAGAAGATATTCCTTATTCCAATGATATGGGAAGTGTAATGTATGCCATGGTCTGATTTGGATTATGCATCAAGCTTGTTGAGTAGATTCATGTTTAAGCCTCCTGAAAACATTGACAAGATGTTACGTGGATTCAGAGGTACATCAAGAGATCTACTGGTTTTGTACTGATGTATATAGATGATGGTTTGAGACTCGAAGGTGTTGCGAGTCTTGTTAATTTTGATTATGTTGGTTGTATGGACACTAAAAATTATTTGATTGGATATGTATTTGTGTTGTTTGGTAGTGCTATAAGTTGAAAGATAATCTTCAACTCGTAGTAGCATTGTCTTCTACCGAAGCTAAATATAATGTTTTAACCAAAGCAATAAAGAAAGCTATGTGGTTAAAAGAAATGCTAAGGAAGCTTGGGGTTCACCAAAAAGTTTTGATGGTGCAATATGATAACCAAAATGAAACACATTTGTCAACGAATTAGGTGTTTCATGAATCGGCTAAACATATTGATATTAAAATTTATTTTATAATAAGTGTTCTTGAAAATGGAGAAATTGTGATAGGATAGTTTCATACGAGCGAAAACCCAGCATATACGTTTACTAAATCGATGATAAAGAACAAGTTCAAGTATTTCTTGGACTTGGTTCATATTTGAGCATCTGATGCCCTTATAGGGGGTATAAGGAGTTGCAATTTAATTTTCTTTTGATAAAAAAACCAAGGTGGAGAATTATGAGAGTGAGGTTTAGACTTGCTGGGTAAAGTATAATTGATGTAAATAGTCGAGAAATCAACGATATCGTCATAGGCATCATCGGGGTATTAGTTGATTCAATTAAGGTATTGGCCGCATGAGCCAGAAAGCCTTTGGTAAAGTCGAGCAACTGCTTATACATGAACGTTATCATCTGAAGCATTGGTTACTTCAACTAGAATGCCATTAGTTAAACCGAGCATATTCATCTCCCACAAAATAACCAACAAAGGCATTGGTTAGGAAGACATTGGTAAAGTCGAGCAAGGTGAAAGGCATGCGGGTCTTCGGACGAGGTGAGGCCTGCTTTGGTCTAAAGAACAATGGATGAAGCAAAGTCTGCACTAGCCACGTGGTGATCACATCAACTTGAGTTATTTTAGTGTGACCGTTGGTATAAGGTTTCACTCAAAATGGTTAGATCAATCTTTTGTTGGAAGCAGAATAAACTACTATTATTACAACAACAATGGATTTATTTTAGGAGTTTGTTATATTCTCTTTTGGAGATAAATTGACACCAAACATTATCAATAATGTTCTTTGGACATCAAGGAAGATGTCAAAACTTTGATGAATGCGCAACAAAAATTGATAAAGAAAATACTTAGTAGATTTCTTCCTGCGAAAATAAAATCTTAACTTAAAAAGATATTATATGAGCTCTGAAATTATTTAAAACTCACATAAACATTATCTATTTGTTATTTTAATTTTGTATACTGTTGTAACTATTGAACCACAAAAGAAATAATATTGGTGTGGCTCAAAATATACGTAGAAAAATTATTGAACCACAATAAATCTTATATGTTTTCTTTTTGTTCATATTTTCAATAAAATTATTACGCGTTAATGCCATGATTTTTGTTCGGGCCAGGCTAGAAATAAGACACAATTTGCTAGATCTCTCACTCTACCCCCTTCTTTTTTCAAACTGAAAGTTGAAATTCTAAAATTGCTCTTTCTCCCTCTAGATTACTACATTCATGCCATTTACTCTCAAAATTAACCGAAACTTTGAAATTTATCCGTTATTACCCTAAATCCACAGGCTTTCTACCAACATCTACTACTCTAAACCCAGTAAACCTAAAAAGTTAGCTTTTTTTACCCAAACCCATAAAATCCACCACAAAAAATCTTGAATCAGAGTATCTATGGGCAATGATAAAATGGGCGTCTCTCTAGAAGACTTACTAGACAAGGAGGAAGCTTACCGCTTGGAGGTAAGAAGCTAAACCCCAGTTTTCGTTTTTTGGTCGTGTCGCACGAACATCGTGCGACGAACAGCTTCGTCATCGCACGAACGTGCGACTATATAACCATAACCGTCGCATGAGACGAGGATAGAAGCATGCCTCGTGTGACAGCACTGAAGACATGTCTCATGCGACTGAACTGTTATAGAAACTTATAGTTTCCAATTACATATTTTGTAGGAGGAGCCTGCCCAGCCTCCATTTATGGATGCCGACTACACTAGAATATTCAATACGGATAGGTTATTTACTAAAGATGAATTGGATGCTTTCATGGACATTGAATCAAAGAAGATCAAGTTTGTCACAATTACAAAGCTCTACAATAGCGGGAAATGGGGAAGGACTCCTAGGTTAGAGTACGCTTGCGAGCGATACGGTGTATTCGTACCAAAAGCGAAACCAGAAACTTTAAGAAAGTGGAAGACATCGACGAAGAAATGTAATTGTCCGTTTGCACTAAAAGGTCATCTGATCAACGTACTAGCCATGAAATGACGTTTGGAGGTGATAAACGGTACTCATAATCATGAACCATATGTTCGCCTAGACGGTCATTCCCGCGCTTGTAGGCTAAAACAGGATGAAGATGAACTAGTTCGTAGTTTGTCTCACTTCCGGTGTGGATAATAATCGCCTGAGGGTAGGCTAGTAATTTCAGTTGGTGTTTTAAGGAATTATGTGGGTGTTAAGTGTTTAGAGTAGAGAGTAGAGAGATAATTAAGCAGTTTGGTAGCAGTTAATTCTCATTACCTATAGTTAATGCAGGTGGTTGGGTATTTATACCCTGATGTTTGGGCCCTTATGGGCTTTCAGGTCATGTTTAATGGACCCGGGTCATGTTCAAAGACCCATGAGCTCTAAGTAGGAGAGCAAGTAGCTTAGTCAAGAAGTGTTTAGGTTTTTTAGTACTTTTGTCATAGTTCGAACAGTCCTATGGTCATAGTGTTCAAATTGATCTGTCCGGTCCATGTGATATTTCCGGTCCGGAGGCCTTGGACTGATCTGTCCATGTCCGGGGAGCATGCTGAATTCGGACTCATCAGGAGCCCCTTTTTTAGGTGTTTGAGCAAGTATTCTTGTCAGAGACCTGAAAAACAGTCCGACGTCAGAAGTAGTTTTCAATCCGGACAGGTCTATGGGTTTTTCCGGACAGATAAAGCTTCACGAATTCAAAACGGTTTTGCCAGAGTTCGTGGGACACGTGTCGCTCTCCGATTGGTTGCTTTAGCCGTTTTTTCACCTTGAATTTCGAACCCACCTTCTTCGAAAAGCAACCTCTTTAATTACAAATGGTGACATCAGCGCCGTCTTTTAATTATTGCCAAACTTTTCGAATTCTCCTAGGAATCAACTGCTTTTTCAGATTTACTATAAATTCAGACTCACTTTCTACTGTTTTACTATCTCTTTCATATTTACTCTGCATATTTTCTTAGAGCTTTCTCTCTCTAAAGCAAAGATTTACTTGATAGTTTATGTTCACAGCAAGGACTGCTTTGATCAAAGGCGGGTGGCTCAACCTCTCTGAGTTGGAGAAGGCACAAAAAGTCGAGAAGGAAAGACGAATCGCAGCAGGGTTACCTACTTCGCCTGTTAACAGACCAATCGCCTCTGCTGCAGAGTCAGATCGAGGATCTTCTTCCTCCAAAGGCACTAAGCCTAGAAAGTTATTCCAACCTAGCCTTTCCCCCATCATCTCTGGTTCCTCTGTTCAGGAATCAGAATCCATTGTCGAACCAGGAGTAACTGCCACCAGCTTCAAAAAACCCTCACCCTTCATAGCGATGGGATCAGACATTGAGAACTCCCCAGAGAAGTTAGTTGACCGAAGAAAGAGTCGGCTGGTTAAGGGGCAAGCCTCCAAGAACACTCCCTCAAAATCGGGGGCAAAAAATAGCAGTTCTGGGTCTGGAGTGCCTATCAGAGCTCCCCGGGAAAGACTACCTGGTCCGGAGGCTAGCAGCCCAGCACTTCAAAGAGAGACTTCTGCCTCAGAGCCCCAGCCTGAGACTAGAAGTCTAGGAAACACTGAAGACCCGCAGTCCGGAAGCCAGACTTCTCCCCGGGCCACTACCACTGATATTCCTCCAACGATCATGGACGAAAGAATGGAGGACTCTGCTGAAGAAGTCCCTTTCGAGTCTGAGCCCTCCGGTCAGACTAGTAATACTGCTGCTGCCAAAAAAGATAAAGGCAAAGAAAAACTGTGCTTGAGGCATCCAAAGCTGCCGGAGTGTCTCGAAGGGAAGGTAGGGCCTTGTTTTCACAAGGTCGAACTTAAATACCTCTTGGCCTTACAGAAGACCAAGTATGCTTTCATCCATACGGCTGAACTGGGTCGAATGCGCACAAAATGGAGGATCCCAGAAAATGTGAAGATAAGGATTCCCATAGATCCCAAAACTCCTATGGATTGCAAGCTGAATGAAATAGTCATCTTCACGGAGCTATTTAATTGGGGACTCAGATTCCCATTGGACCCAGAGATTATCAGATATTTTCATCTGATCAAACTCTGTCCGAGCCAGCTGAGCCCCAACGCTTGGTATACTCTGATGTCATGCATCATGACATCAAGGCTGTCCGGGATCCCTCTTCCTATGGAAGAGTTTGTTGCAGTGGCCAATCTTTGCAAACATTACCAATTCCCCTTCTACCACTTCAATATGGGGGACAGTTTCAAAGCTGTTGATGATCTGTTGGAGTCTGAGAGCAAATGGAGGAGCCAGTTTTTGTTCGTCAGTGGCGCTTGGGAAAACGGACAGAAGATCAAGTCCGGAGTGAACCCAAGCCTCCTCAAAAGCAGGTGGAGGAGTGACCGTAAGTCTCCTACTTTAAATTTTTGTCTACTTCTTCCTTCTTAAAGTTGGTTTTAAATTAATTGGTCTTTCTTTTGTCTTAATAGAACTGCCTAAGGAGTTCGGTGATTACTTGAAGGCCGGACATGTCACTTGTGGCAAAATCAATGCCTGGGCTGCAGAGAACTGGGGGAACCGATTCCACAATGCTTTCACTAGTGGAAATCTGGCAAGGTCTCACCTGTGGAACACCACAGGTCGGAGAGACTTAACTTGGGAGGAGCTCACCACCCAGCCTTCTCCGGACACTGTTCTTAAGAGGAACCATGAACCAGATGGGACACTCTTCTTGCCAGGCTGGGCCAAAGCCCCAAGCAAAATGAAGGGCAAAAAGAAAGGCAAAAAGGTGGTGAGCGATGCTAATCCTGCTGATGCTGAGAAGGATGCTCCAACAGACCCGGAAGGGCCAGCCCAGAGCCAAATCGATGCTGCTCTTTTGCAAGTAGTGGAGCAAGAGACCGAAAGGCAGGAAGCAGACCTCCCAAAACCTCCAAGGGCATTTGGTGTGGATAATAATCGCCTGAGGGTAGGCTAGTAATTTCAGTTGGTGTTTTAAGGAAGTATGTGGGTGTTAAGTGTTTAGAGTAGAGAGTAGAGAGATAATTAAGCAGCTTGGTAGCAGTTAATTCTCATTACCTATAGTTAATGCAGGTGGTTGGGTATTTATACCCTGATGTTTGGGCCCTTATGGGCTTTCGTGTCATGTTTAATGGACCCGGGTCATGTTCAAAGACCCATGAGATCTAAGTAGGAGAGCAAGTAGATTAGTCAAGAAGTGTTTAGGTTTTTTAGTACTTTTGTCATAGTTCGAACAGTCCTATGGTCATAGTGTTCAAATTGATATGTCCGGTCCATGTGATATGTCCCGTCCGGAGGCCTTGGACTGATCTGTCCGTGTCCGGGGAGCATGCTGAATTCGGACTCATCAACTTCGGTTCGCGTCCTAGAGAGATATATAGTGGTTTGAAGTACCAATATCCCGAGAACATTTCGAACATGTGTGCAATCTACAATTGCCTCCAAAAACATCGGGATGTTGAGCACGGGGGACAAACGCAAATGCAATATTTGTTGACGAAGTTGAAGGAGAATGGATACTCCACGTGAGAGAGTTTGAAAGACGATTCAAAGGTGATCACTGACTTTTTTTTTGCACACCCTACTAGCATAGACTTATTACGTACATTCCCGAACGTGCTATTCATGGACTGTACGTACAAGACGATTAGGTTTAAGATGCCGTTATTAGAGATTGTTGGTTTAACGTCGACTTCCATTACATTTACCGTTGTGTGCATATTTATGAGCGGAGAGAAGATTGGAAACTACGTATGAGCTTTGGAAACTTTTTGTGGTTTGATATATGGATAGCGGGTGCGCATTTCCATCCGTTATTGTTACCGATCGAGAGTTAGCTCTCATGCGAGCGATCGATAATATTTTTCCGAACACACACCACTTGTTATGCACGTGGCACATTAGTAAGAACATTCTTGGGGCGGTCCGAAAGATATTACACGATGATGCGGTAGCGAAACAATTTGTTGAGTTTTACGGCTACGTTGCGAGGGCGAACACGGTTGAGAGTTACCAAAAGAATCTAGATATACCGAAGGAGATGTTTGCATCTCAACCAGAGTGTTTTGCGTATGTTATGAACATCGTTTTACAAAAAAGGTACCTCTGCTTGATTTGTTCACGGTTGCGCACGACTAGACCTCCAGTTCCTAAACGGTCGTAGCCGTAGTACATCTTACAAAGGACTCGCTCAAAAAACGCATCGCTAGTATCTTCCCCCATCTCTCGGCGGGCAATCTTCACCGCCTCAAGCAAATGGTAGTCTTCATGAGGAGTAAACTCTATTTGTTAAACTGTTTATGTTTGATTAGTGTTTCAGAATGTTAAAGGTTTTGAGTCCCTTTATATAGGGTTTTTTAGGGCGAGATTTTTTAAGAAAGTGAAGTAAAGTTTGGAGGGAGTTTTTTATTTTTGAGAATGAGCGGGAGTTTTTTATTTTTGAGAATGAGCGAGAGTTTTTTATTTTTGAGAACGAGCGGGAGTTGTTGATTTTTGAGAACGAGCGGGAGTTTTTTATTTTTGAGAATGAGCGGGAGTTTTCTATTTCTGACTTTACACGTGTCACGTTTTCATTCGTATAACTGAATTATGTTATCTGCAACGAAAATGTCTATAAATAGATGTTGCATTCACATTAAAGTGTAAATTAGTTGATAAATTAAGCAAAAAATTATGTCCATGGACTGAGTTGGAAGATCAATATCTGATGAGGGCATCAATTGAAGCTGGTAACATGAACATTTCAGAGGGGGGTAAAAGGTACTGCGAGGCATTGGTATGCCAGATGTACTTCCTGTATGGAAGGGATGGTGTTCAGCCGCCTAGAATTTCAATACGTGTTGATGGAGTGAGAGCTAGGTGGTCGGTCCTAGTCACATTCCGTCAACATCCAGTTTTTGGCCTCATCGAATTGGAACGTCGTGTTGCGTGTAACCGGTTCAACTATCAAGTTACAGATTCTATAACAGAGGACCAACTGGATTCGGTCCACGCTAAAGGAAATGCGTGACTACCAAGATGCGAAAGAAGAAAGGAAGTTCATGAAATGGAACTGTCCTAATAAATAAGTATGAGTGTGTGCTTCAGTTTAAGTATGAGTGTGTGTTTCAGTTTAAGTATGAGTGCGTGTTTGAATTTGTGTTTGAGTGTGTGTTTGAATTTGTGTTTGAGTGTGTGCTCTAGTTTATGTATGATATTGTGTTTAGTTTTATGTTGACCTTATGTTACTTATGTTCGAACAACAAAACCAGTGCTTTGAGATTGAGTAGATTTGAGTCTTTTCAGATTACTATGGAATTCCATTATAAAATTCTAAACGGATAAAATTGAGTTGGAATCGAACCCATAAAATTGATAAATTTAAAGCAAGCATACAATAATTTAAAATACAATAAATAAAATCAGTCATAAAATAAACCGGTTACAAAATATAGTGCTAACGTCAAAAAATCTGACAAAAGTATGATGCGAGTAATAATCAGTGATGTGTATACCTCTCAACGATCCTGCACATGTGAAGAGCGGTCTCTACCAGATCCTCATACTCCAACGTCGGTATCGATGGAGCAAACCGAGCAATGTGCTTGTATCCTGCGTAGTCAGCAACACCATGCGGCTCCAACCGAGGACCTCCAACTGCAGCAGAGCTACTAACGATGTACCACAACTTCCTCTTCACCCAAACATAGTACATCGGGTCAACACTCTCTCCACTACCACGGTATAACGTGCCATCAGGAGTGTACACATGGTACTCCTAATCCCTCCACAAGTGAGCGTCCCAAATGTATCTGCAGGCCATCTTCTTCCCTTCTTTTTTCATGCAGGAAGGCGTATATCCTTAGGAATGAGTTGTATGAACCCCATCTGTCGAGTGACACGATCAGGTTAATATAACACAATAACATCGAACACCTTAAGCGTCAACTCAACCCAAGTAACCGGCTGGAACGGATAATGGTCCCGTAAGTGTATGAAGGGAAGGAACATGACCTATAAATAAATAAATGAACAAGTTAGCCATATATATTAGTAAAAATAATTAGAATTAAAATGAACAAATATGACTTACATCTGACTCCGTGCACGTCGAAAGTGCATGTCTGATCTGCCCTCGCACATCATGAGAAACGCCAATCTTTTGCAGCGCATGTCGGCACATATGGGGCATAGATATGTCATAATCGCAAAACAGTGGAGCCCGAAGCTGAATGAAGTGGGCAAATATCCATGACTCGAGCATCCCGATAAACCCACAAATGCCTTCTGTACCATGCAGAGATCCCTGACTAAGGGAGTGGTACAACTGTGCTAAAACCAACTGACCCCAGTTGAACCTATGCATACCCTGGTGTTGGTTCACGAACTGGAGGTAATCTAAAGGAATGTTGTTGCCGGTTTTGTTGGCACAGATGGTGGTACCTAACAAATTCAGCATGTAGGCACGGGTGGAATGATCTACCCTATCATCTGTGATCCTACTATCACTATACCTATCACCCGTAAATGTAGTGCGCAGCCACCCAAGGTTCACACTAATAAGGGAGTAATTCGTCGATCTTAATAGAAAAGGAGTTAATTGTAAACATGAGAAAGTAAATATGCCCCTTATTGTATTTATTATTTACTCGGAAACTATTTATAAATAAAGTAGTTTGTAAAGGACTAATAGTGAAATAATATAAGACCACTAAGGACATAAATGGGACCCACCTTCCCCACTATAAAAGGAAGCCCATTTATTCTTGGTGGGGGACGATTGAATATTATATTCTCTTTCTACTTTCTCTCTCTAGACTTTGATTTCAAGTCATATTAGGCTCGAGATCCAAGATCCTTTATCCTAGTCATTTATTCACTCATCATTGGCACCGTCTGTGGGAACCCGTGATACGAAAAAGGAATCTTTTTCTTTCAAAATCGCGATCTAATCTTAAAGAATGAATGACGAAGCAGTCAGGGAAAGGGTCGGGAGAGAACTAGCCCGAGCCGTTTCAATGTCTGATGGCGAGGAAGCTCCGGGTCGGGAGTATTACGCACAGGGTCGGGATAAGAAATAGCCTTTTATCATGACCAGGAGACAACTGCTGGAAGATATCGCAAAGCTAAACGCTGAAAGAGAGCGAGCACTAGATGAAAAAAGAGTTCGGGATGGCAAAGGAAAAAAGCCGGTCATAGACAACCGCATCGAAGGCTATCCGACTATTGACCATCGTATCGATGCCCGACCTGTTCGTTATTATACGAGTCTCGCCCAGAAGACAAGCAGGATGGAAGAGCGGAGCAAGGCCAAAAGGATAGTCGGGGAATCTCTGCTGATTATACTTCTAATGATTCGTCGGGAAGAGAGTACCGACGCAAGGAAAGGCTAAACAAGCGCACTCAGAAAAGTAACTCCCAACGCAATAGGGCATCCCGTTCCGACTCTCCCAAGTTCAAGAAGGGTAGCGCTGAGAAAAGAACGCCAGTGTCTTTCGAGAAAGAAGAAATGTTAACGGGCAGCAGAGAGGAGCGGGTAGTTCTACCCGAATTCCAGTGGCAGCAATCGAATAGCCAGACCCAGGGGTACCGGATCAGTAGCCAGTTCATCAACCCAGGCGATGGAGGTTTGTATGGGATTCAGACTGAGGGGCTTGGAGGCGGATAGTTCGGATTCGGAATGAATTGGAGAGCTTCACCGTTGTCCGACGAAATATTGTCGGGACACCTCTCGAAGAGGTTTGGCATTTCCAAATTGGAAAAGTATGAGGATAAGAGGGATCCAGATAACCACTTGGAAGCCTTCAAGAACTTTATGTTGAGCTTCGATAATTACGATAAGTTATTGTGCCGGGCGTTTTCGATGACCTTTAAGGATCGGGCATCTAAGTGGTATAACCGACTACCACAGGGTTGTATTAAAAACTTTGGGATGTTCTGGATGATGTTCCGCCAGCACTTTGTGGGAAGCAAAAGTTTCCAGGGCAACGGTGATACAATCTTCAACTGTAAACAAAAACTGGGCGAAAGCCTCCGAGATTACACCAGGCGTTTCATCGATGCTAAGACCGACCTAGATCATTGCAAAGAGAACGTGGCTCTAACATCATATCGCTTGGGGTTGCTTCCAGGACCGATGAAGCAAGCAGTCACTAAAAAACAAGCTTTTACTTTTTCCACCGTTCTAGCTCAGGTGGAAAAGCAGATATTGATAAAAGAAACCGAGGCGTCTGAATTGGTTGCGCAAATTCAGCAAAGCGCGCAAGCGTCGTTCGTTATGAAACAGGGTGCTCAATCCAGTTATGCTCAGCAAGTCCAGCCAGTCAACATAATACCACCGACCCAGGCCTTACCAGTCAAGCCTCTGGCTTTCCAAGGCACAAAAGCAAAGCAAACAAACCAAGTAGTTTCGCGACCCATGTCTAACAAGTGCATCCGACCTGCTCACTTCGCTGATTTGACAGAATGCGTGTCTTCAATCTATGAAAAGACTAAGAAGAGCGGGATATATTGAATGCCTTTCCCCATACCAACACCTCGGGAACTTTGGAACAACCGATACTGCCGATACCATGAAGACATGGGACACGATACAAAGGATTGTATCGCTCTAAAAAAGGGGATACAGATGCTGATAGAGCATGGAAACCTACTTGAATATGTGAGAAAAAAAGCGCAGCAGGGCGTGGCTTCGAAAGAAATCGTGACGATACAGAATCTTGAGACCACCATGGCGATTTCCGAAGTGACAGACCCTTTTGATGTCTCCATCGAATATCTCAATCCCGATGTAAATCGTAACCTCATCGGGTCATTGAAGAAGAAGCTGCGGAAAGTAACGGGAACGTAAGAAACCTCTGTCGATTTATCGAATCATTGACTATTTTCGGGGGTGATTCTATGGCAGGGATCACACACTCCTCCCGAAAGCGATATATTGTGAACCTGGCTACTCAGTTAGAGGCTCGGCCCTATCCTCATTCAAAAGGCATACCTTCACCAATTTTGTATTTTGATGACGACGACATGCGAGACATAGCCGGTCCGATGTCGTTATTGGAGCAGCCAGTGCGGGGGAAGAGGTTCGACGCATCCTTGTGGACACCGGAAGCTCAGCGAACATAATCTTCGCCTCGACATTCGCTAAGTTCAGGGCACCCCCGGTAATCACATGTTCGGATCGAACTATTATAGGTTTCACAGGTTTGGCAGCGGATGCGGTAGGAGAATTTGAAGGCATCGTTCAGTTAGGTCGCGGGCCATTCAAGAAGGAGGTCACCGTTTTATTCGTCGTGGTAGACGCACCGGCCTCCCATAATGCGATATTTGGAAGGTCGTGGCTGTCACGAATGCACGTGGTAACGTCCATTATTCACCAATGCTTGAAATACGTGGTCAGGAACAACGTGGGGTAGTGCGAAGCAGCCAGAAAGCGGCAAGAGAATGTTAACGAGCGGCTTTAGCACCAAAAAGGGATCAAGAGATGGAACAAGCGCGAGACTAGCAATTAGTGGGACTTCCCTTGGGATCGCTGCCTGTCGATGATCCCAGGGAAGCCCCCAGTTTTTTAACCACCGACGAAGAATGCGAAAAACACCAATTTACTGAAGGAAGAATTTTACAGATATGGGTCAGATTGTCGCCAGGTTTTAAGAAATAGTTGGTATCGTTGCTATAGGAAAATTTGAATTTGTTCGTGTGGTGCTCAGGGGACGTGACTGGAGTCCCAGAGAGCCATATACTTCACAAGTTAATTGTCAATAAGAACGTCAGACCCATCTCGCAAAAGCGTTGGGCCTTTTCCCCGGAAAAGGCAGAAATTATTCTGAGAGAGGTCGAAAGAATGCTCTGCGTCGGGCACATCAAAGAATCAAGTTACCCACGCTGGACGTCCAATCCCGTCCTAGTCAAAAAGAAGAACGGGAAGTGGCAAATATGTGTGGACTTTACCGACCTTAATCGAGCATGCCCAAAGGATCCTTTCCCGATGCCGAGAATTGACCAGTTGGTGGATTCCACGTCGGGAAACAGATTACTCTTTTTTATGGATGCATATGCGGGCTACAATCAGATTAAATTGCACCCAGCGGATCAGGAAAGCACAACGTTTGTCACGGGCCGATGCCTATATTGTTATAAGGTTATGCCGTTTGGGTTAAAAAACGCAGGAGCCACTTACCAATGATTGGTTAACAAGACCTTTGACTACCAGATAGGCAGGAATATGGAGGTTTACATGATGACATGCTCGTGAAGAGCGGCACAGACGAAGACCATCTCGCTGATTTGAGGGAAACCTTTGACAATCTAAGGGGTATAAATCTCAAGTTAAACCCGGAGAAATGCTCCTTTGGGGTAAGGTCGGGCAAATTCCTAGGATTCTTTGTTAGCGAATAAGGAATCGAGGCAGACCCGATCCAATTACGAGCTCTTACCAACATGACACTACCTAAGAACATCAAGGAGGTCCAGATATTAACCGGGCGCCTAGCGGCCTTGAATCGATTCATTTCTCGTTCATCTAACAAGTGCGCTCTATTTTTTCAGGTCCTGAGAAACGCTAAGAATTTTGTTTGGACGCCGGATTGCGACACAACCTTTTTGGGGATCAAAACTTATTTATCGTCCCCGAACCTTCTAACGAATCCCCTGACAGGGGAGACTATTTTTCTTTACATAGCGGTTTCAGATTTTACAGTAAGTGCGGCGCTGATCAGTGAATCGGGAACGGCTCCCAAAGCGGTGTACTTTGTGAGCAAAAGCCTATTGGATGCGGAGACCCGGTATTTGAAGTTGGAAAAAATGGCCTTGGCTTTAGTGACCGCGACACGAAAAATGCGACCATATTTTCAGGCCCACCCCATTGTCGTCCGAACCTCGTTTCCACTCAAGTACGTGCTTCAACGACCGGATATGTCAAGAAGAATGTCTAAGTGGTCGGTCGAGTTGGGCGATTTCGACATCAACTTTGAGCCAAGAACATCGATCAAAGGCCAGGCCATGACTGATTTTATAGTCGAATTCCATTCCGATCGACCCGACCAAGAAGCACCGCCCGAAGAAGACAAGCTAGTTGAATGGGTTATCAAAACCGATGGTGGGTCGAACGTCAATGGATGCGGTGCGGGCGTGCAGATAGTCACCCCTACGGGCGTAAGTATGCATCAGGCAATCCGATTTGGTTTTCCCACTTCTAACAACAAAGCTGAATATGAAGCTGCCCTGGCCGGTTTGAGACTCGCACAGGTGTGCGGGGCTACGCATGTACGTCTTGTTAGTGATTCTCAGCTTTTGATTAATCAAGCTTCGGGAGCGTCGGACGCTAGGAAAGAGCACCTAGTTCATTACTTAGCAGCATTGCGAGTGTTAGCCACATTATTTTCCAAAGTAACATATGAGCATGTCCCCAGAACCGAAAATGTAATCGCCGACTCCCTAGCATTGGCCTCTTGCTCAAGCAGTTACCCTTGGATAACCGAACAAGATAACCCGTCGATCATAAAGAGGACAGAGCTGGATAATCGACCAGAAATGGCTTGTCAGGTATCTTCGGTAACTATTTCAGACTGGAGAAGGGATATTATAGCTTTTCTAGCCGAAGGATTACTACCAGACGATAATATCACGGCTCGAAAGATACGAAATAAAGCCTGGGGCTATGTTCTGTTGGTGGACATACTATACAAAAAGTTGTTTAGCAGGCCTTTAATGAGATGCTTGGGGGTAAATAAATCACAAATAATTGTGTCTGAGTTGCATGACGGAGAGAAAGCGGCTCATTTCGGTTACAAAGCACTGATAAGAAGAATTTTTCTCGCCGATTTCTATTGGCCAACTGTAACGGCTGATCCTCAGCAGATAGTAAAAACCCGCGACACCTGTCAAAGATTCGCGAATGCGATAAACATGCCCGCGGCCCCCTTAGAATCAATATCTGAAGGCCTACCTTTTGACCGATGGGGGATCGATCTCGTAGGGCCGTTACCAATGGCATCCGGTGGAAGACAAACGATTGAGGTGGCGGTGGATTAATTTTCTAAATGGGTAGAAGCCGAACCATTGTCGGGAACGAGAACCAAGGATATCATCAAATTTATTTGGTCGAATATCTGCTGTAGATTCGGGGTATCTCAGAAGCTCACCATGGATAACGGACCTCAGTTTGACAACAGCGAGATGAGATCCTTTTGTACGACCCATAGGATTAGGCAATGCTTTTCTGCCCCTTTCCATCCCCAAGCAAATGGGCAAGTTGAAGTTACGAACCGAACCATCTCGGACGGACTTAAAAAGAACCTAGAAGGAAAAGCTGGCAAATGGCCGGATTACTTGCAGGAAGTGTTGTGGGCTTACCGAACTACACCTCGAACGACGACTAAAGAATCGTCTTATGCCTTAGTATATGGAATGGATGCGGTCACCCCAGCAGAGTCAACCTTCCCATCTTTTAGGGTCGGCAACTATGATGAAAATAAAAACGAGGGTGACAGAGACTAGCTCTAGACCTAATAGAAGAAAAACGGTACCGAGCTCAACTAAATTCTTTACATTATCAGACCCTAATGAGGAGTCGGTATGCGTCAAAAGTACATCGGCGAGAGTTCAAAGTTGGTGATAGGATTTTGAGAAGAGTTTTTCTGCATACCAAAGACAAAAGCCTCGGTAAGCTCGCCCTAAACTGGGAAGGGCCGTACAAAGTAGTGGAAAGAGTGGGGCATATCGGTTACAGGATAAGCACGGGCGTTCGTTAAGGCTCCCGTGGAACATTGAACATTTGAAGCTATATTTGGAGTAATTTTATTGATTTTTGTAACTTCATAATCATTGTTTGTGTAAAAACCTTTGGTCGGGGATGCACTTTTTCCTACTTCGGTGGCACGAGAAGGTTTTAATGAGGCATCCATAACAACCGACCTTTTTTAATCCAAAATTTTACCCTTCAGTCTCAGAAGTATTAAACAGGATTCCATTAGCTGACGAGCTGGTGGACAACCTTTGGCGACCTTAATTGATTGCTCAACAGAACCTTAAAAGGTTTTTCAGTGTTTTAACTGATCTACATTTTATATTCCCGACCATATGGGAAGGTTTTCAATTTTACATTGATCAACAGAACCTTAAAAGGTTTTTCAGTGTTTAAACTGATCTACATTTTTTATTCCCGACCCTATGGGAAGGTTTCCAATTTTACATTGATCAACAAAACCTTAAAAGGTTTTTCAGTGTTTAAACTGATCTACATTTTTTATTCCCGACCCTATGGGAAGGTTTCCAATTTTACATTGATCAACAGAACCTTAAATGGTTTTTTGGTATTCTACCAATCTACATTTTATTCCCGACCAGCTATGAATTTATAAAAGCACAGTGAAAATAACGTCACGATTCTGGATATTAATTTTCAGAAACGTCGGTTACAAAAACGGTTCAAAAAGGGTTCAACAGACCCAAAAGTTAAAAAATTTAAATACAAAAATATACGAGGTCAAGCATCCTCTTCCTCAGACTCGGGTTCCGTGTCGTCCGACTCTTCCTCCTTGCAGACCACACCAGCGGGCCGATCGGCATTTGGGGCGCTTACTAGGAGCCTTGTTGCGCTTCAGAAGAAACAAGTATGCGTCAGGCGCGTTCGTCTTCGCGACCAAGTCCACCAAGCTAGGTGGTTGGCGCAGCTGCTCAATAGTAAGCGGCTCAGACGAGCAACGCCAGAGGTTACTCGTGATCAGGTTCGTATTCTTGAAGGCGCGATGGAACGCCCGACCCCAGTGCTTCCTGGCATAGTCCTTCAAAATTTGGAAGGTCACTTTGCCAAGTTTGAAGTAATCCTTCTTCAACCCTTGGATGAACTCCTTCGACACTGCACAAAGGATCGATCCGTTAATATATATATATATATATATACCATCAGGAACCCAGGTCCGCAACAATCCCCTCGGGTTCTCCTTGCTATATGGGCGGCCATTTTCCCAGCAGCCAATGAGGAAGACGAATCGATGCTTCCAGCCTTTATCGCCTTCGAGGAAGTCATTCAATATCTTCCAGGCATTGGCCAGGGAAGAATAGAAGAAGGGGGACTTGGGAGATTTCGAGATCCTTGACATGGCTATGTACTCGGCCATTGGCATAACCTGACCCTATAGGCGTGAGGCCATTATACATGACATCAGTGTATACCACGCATTGGACGTTAACTGTGAGGGACAGATATTAAGGGTCTGGAAATACAGAACAATCTCAGGATCCAGAGGAAACCTAAGGCCTCAGTTGAAGAGCTCTGTGAAAATTACGATCTCCCGTGACCGAACATGCACTTGCGTCTCCCCAGGAACGGGGAATCGGACGGTGACGCACTCCGGGACACCCCACCGGATCAGAAGTTCTTCATGTTCTGCAGCAGAGAAGTAAAGGTACTTGCCCTCAAAAAGGGAAATGACGTTGTCCCGGGGCAACCAGCGATGGTAGGTTGTGGTTATGACCGCCTCAATCTCCGTGGAAAGAGGCTCTTCGGGAGGAGCAGCAGTGTTGCCAACAACGATAATACCTTCCTGAGCAGCCAAAACATCCGCTTCTGGCTCCTCGGTATTTTCTACCGGGACCGCATCAGGTCTAAGGGGGCGGGCCACAGGAGGATCGGACGGTTGGGCAAGAGGATCTGCAAAACCAGAACTGCTTCCGGTTCGGGCGAGTTGCGACTCTTTTCGCTGTTGACGAGCACGCTCGATCTCGGGTTCTTGACGGTCCTGATCTCGTTGGTTAAGGCCTAAATGAGTACGCGTAGTATTAACGCCGGTCCGGTACCCTTGTATGTCGGGGGTAAGCTGGACTATTTTAGGAGAATTATCTCCCGCATGCGAAGTTGAGGTGTTTGAGTCTCCCATGGAAAGAAATTTAGCTTTTCCTCGACGTCGGGGAAGAAAAGGGGTCGAAACAGTATAAGAATTCACCGATGAAGGTGTTGGGCGGTTGAGTTGAGTAGTTGGGGAGTGTGGAGAGCTGCTGCTTGAAGGAATAACAATGGCTTCGTGGGTTTGAACGCCAGATGGTTTGGGTATGATAAAGGATTTGGCAGGGATCGGATCAGGAAGGACGGGGTCGTGGGGAAGCGGCACGGGCGTAAAGGGCTTTGTGTCAGAACTCCAAATTAATCCCGCGGCTCGATACTCTTCAGCACGGTCACCAATACTAGCCCAATCGACAAATCCAAACGGAGGCTCTTTCTTCTTTTTTGTTTTCGGTTTTGGCTTCGGGTTCCTATTTCTCATAAAACTTTCTCTCTCTCTCTAGAATGGTCCGGACAGCACTTTCTCTTTCTAGAATTCCTCTGAGAGTGATTCTTGCTTATGAGATATTTATAGGCACCCTCACTTAACCGCTTCACGTATGGGGGAGTCCAAACGACGAAAAGCAGCGGGAAGGCGAATGGCCTCTTGGAAAAATGTGCAGACGAGCACGCTTCGAATACTCGGATGACACGCGTAGCTCTTGCTCAGGGTAGCGTCGTTGGTCTACACCAACTAGCTCTGACGGATATGCTAGTTGGGCTTCATATACCCGTTTTTTTGTTTAAAAAGCCTGATCACCCTTTTGATCCCATGAAGAATCTGTCAATCAGGGTCGGTAACAGACCCATGATATGGGTTTTTAGCGTCGGTGCAATTCGCAGCCGTCACTGGAGAGAGCGGTTAATCGGGGAATCCCGGGGCAGGAGACACCGAGGTTGTTCGGTCGTTCGGTACCGAGGCGTAGGAGACAAAGGCGTTTCAGACCAACTCATTTTACGAGTCTTTAATCCCGACGCTCTTGAAGACAGAGGGGCTACTGATAAGGGAGTAATTCGCCGATCTTAATAGAAAATGAGTTAATTGTTAACACGAGAAAGAAAATATGCCCCTTATTGTATTTATTATTTATTGGGAAACTATTTGTAAATAAAGTAGTTTGTAGAGGACTAATAGTGAAATAATGTAAGACCACTAAGGACATAAATGGGACCCACCTTCCCCATTATAAAAGAAAGCCCATTTATTCTTGGTGGGGGACGATTGAATATTATATTCTCTTTCTACTTTCTCTCT
This sequence comes from Limnanthes douglasii subsp. nivea, assembly GCA_036936605.1. Taxonomy (NCBI): domain Eukaryota; kingdom Viridiplantae; phylum Streptophyta; class Magnoliopsida; order Brassicales; family Limnanthaceae; genus Limnanthes; species Limnanthes douglasii. The sequence continues at coordinate 342,240,242 of JAUPFV010000001.1, forward strand.
CTAGACTTTGATTTCTAGTCACATCAGGCTCGAGATCGAAGATCCTTTATCCTAGTCATTTATTCACTCATCACACACTACTAGCATTCCTAAGATTTTTACTCAACTCAGCTCGTCGTATACCTAGCATGCCAGCATAAGTACTAATCCGCTCAACCTACGAGTCAAAAGGTAAAACATCAAAAGACCTACCTACAACCAGTAATCCAGTGATGATGAAGACATCGTCCAAGGTCACTGTCATCTCCCCGAACGAGAAATGGAATGAAGAAGACTCCTCATGCCATCGCTCAAGGAATGCCTCGACCAAATAGAAGTTGGTATGCCAGCGAGAGAGTGCATCGACGAGCGGGCCAAAAATAGTAGCCATCACCCTTGCCCGTACCCTGCTCTTCTTTTTCAACTCCCATCTGTGAAGACTATCGTACATAGCGAAGCGTCGCAGGGAGACCCTATCCTGCAATATGTATCAAACACGTAAGAAATTGATAAAACAATAAATATAAACATATGTATCAAACACGTAAGAAAGTGATAAAAGAATCAATATAAAAGTATAATAATTACATCTCCGTGATAGACGTTGAACGCCTCGTGTTGGGTGTAATCGGGATAAAGAGTCGGGGCGTGCGGCATCACCGACAAGAACTCGTGATCCTCACCCTCGGGTGCGTGGGGTGCCGCCTCGGGTGTGTGGGGTGCATCGTCCTCATACTGTGAATGTGAGGCCTCAGGTGCCTCCCCCCGCTCCACCCCGTCCATATCCTCCGGTGCATCATCATCGTCAACGTAAGAAAGGTCAGGCGGCTGCGAAGAAGAACCTGCCCCTGTGGTACCGGCAGCAGTAGGAATGTCATCGTCATTTCGATGACGACGGAGACGTCGTTTCGTCCGCGTACCAAGAGTATGTCCCTCACTGGGACCTGCCTCTACATGCTCGGGCTCGGGCGAAACTCTAGCCTCTGCCGCCTCACCCGCCAAACGTTCGCGTGCCTTCGCTTTTTTAAACGGATTTTTGATTGTCATCTTGGTCCGCCCCATCCTGTAAAAACAACATAAAGTAATATGTATTAGTGAGACAACACAAAAGTAGTATTTTGTAAACGTAAGTGGTCGCATGAGACAGCTTAAGCATGCGACGAAAATGCACACTCCGTCTTATGCGACGAGATGCTGTCTTGGTCGCACGATCGTGCTACCAACAACCACGAAAACCCAATTTTAGAAACCCACCAAAGTAGCCTCATTTCACTAAAAATCAAACACATAAACATAGATCCTAGCAAAACTAACAAGAATACAACACTAATCTAAGAAAACAACACCTAAAATAATGCAAAAATCGAATTTTTGAAATCGAAACCTAAAAACCTAAAAACCTAAAAACCTAATTTCAACAGTTTATACCCAACGAAATCTAAAAAAAATATAGCATGAGGTTTGTATTACTTACCTTTATGTTTTGCTCAGTTTAGATTCTTGAAAAATCGAGTTTGATTTGGGTCGATTCTTGAGTGATTGAGAGGTTTCTAGAAAGAGTAAAAGAGAAGAAAAAATTTGTGAGAGGTTTATCAAACCCTATTATACCTAGATTTTCTGAATTTGTCAGAAATTAGGTTTAAAATCTATTAAAATGAGGTCCGACTCAACCTTTAGTTGCTTTCCTTTTTTAAATATTTATTGACCAATATTGTTGTGGAAAGTTGCCTAGATTTTCAAGCTTTGCTTTCTTGACTAATGGACTTTTGAGTTATCTGGCTTCTAAAAGCTTCAGACTTTTTATATTTCTTAGAATTTGTTTAAAGGTTAGTCTATTTTCCTGCTTTTTTTTTCCGATTTTTATATAAATTTTGTTTATCTATAATTCGTTAAGCATATGATAGTAGTTAGCTGCAATCTAAGATATGAAGAAAACAGCTTGGTTTGATTTTCTTCTTTGTTGTCTTTTGATGCTTTTGTTTTCACGTGTGTGTATGAAAGTATGTCTGGCTGATGGAAAAACCAGCTTCAAGAATTGCAATATAAAAGAGAGAGAAGCACTTGTGGCTTTCAAAAATAGTCTCTTTGATCCATCTGGAAGGCTTTCTTCATGGGTTGGTGGAGATTGTTGCAATTGGAAAGGGATTGGATGTGACAACCAGACTGGCGTTGTTACCAAGATTGACCTTCGCAATCCACTCCGATCCAGATATGGTGTTTATGATCCAGGCACGGAACAAAGATATTGTTTGGGGGGTAAGATTAATGCTTCTTTACTTGACTTAAACTACTTGAATTACTTGGACTTGAGCTTGAACGATTTCGGAGGAATTCTGTTTCCTGGATTTATCAGTATGTTAAAAAACCTGAGTTATTTGAATCTAGCATCGAGTTTATTTGCTGGGGAGATCCCATCGGAACTTGGGAATTTGCCTAATCTGCAGCATTTAGATTTGTATGAGTCAGGCTTGGAGGCTAAATCACTGCATTGGGTTTCAAGTCTCTTTTCATTAAGGTATCTAAACCTTGGAAAAGTTCTTCTCTATAGTGTTTCCAAAGATTGGTTGCACTCTATTAACCAGCTTCCTTCTTTGGTTGAGTTGCATCTTTACAATTTGGACATTGGAGATACCGATCTTTATCTACCATTTGTAAACTTTACTTCTCTAGTCACTCTTAATATGTCCGGTAATTTCTTCAATACTTATTTTCCTTTGTGGTTGTCTAACCTGACAAGCCTCGAGACACTTGATTTGAGTCTAAATGGCCTCACCCGTCCTATTCGTACTGCAAGTTTATGCAACTTAAAGAATTTGGTTCTTTCTAGTAATGATCTCAACGTAAGCCTTCGTGATGTTCTTGGTCTGTTCACGGGTTGCTCCAGGAACAGGTTAGAGTTTATGGACCTTAGAGATCTTGGGTTAGTCGGAGAAATACCTGAAGATTTAAGACTATTTAGTAATTTGCAATTTCTCGACCTATCTGATAACTCCTTAAGGGGTTCGATTCCGTCTTCCATAGGAAACTTATCGGCCTTGAAAAAACTGGACCTCTCTTCAAATGAGATGAATGAAACCATCCCCGAAAGTATTGGCAAACTCTCAGAGTTAGTCGAGTTGCAACTCCAGTCGAATAAATGGAAAGGTACTATAACAGAAGCCCATTTGATGAATCTCACGAGTTTAACGAAATTAACAGTTACATCAGACCCACCCATGTCGCTGGTGTTCAATGTTGCTCATGACTGGGTTCCCCCATTTGAGCTTACATACCTTTACATAGAGAACTGTTTGGCCGGTCCCATGTTTGGATCGTGGCTTCAAAGCCAGAGCTTGCTTACCTACCTTGTCTTGAAAAATACTGGAATCTCTGACATCATTCCTACGGAATGGTTTTCTAAGATAGCTTCTCGGATTACGTTCTTGGATATGTCTAATAATCAGATAAAGGGTGAACTACCTCTGCGGATGGTATCCCCTAATTTGACTTCCATTGATCTGAGATCTAATCTTTTTCGAGGTGGAATACCATTGTGGTCCACGAGTGCTATGCGGCTATCTCTTCAGGACAATCTTTTTGATGGACCCTTACCTGTAAACATTGGTGAACTAATGCCGAATTTGACAGAAATCGATCTTTCAGAAAATAACTTTAATGAAAGCATTCCTTCTTCAATATGTGAAATGAAGAGTTTATCTCTTCTTTCCCTCAGAAGCAATGGGTTTTCAGGACAGCTTCCTGATTGCTGGGATAAGCTGCCAGAACTATTGTTTCTAGACGTATCAAAAAACAGTATTTCTGGTCAAATTCCCAAATCAATTTGGAATAGCAGATTGCTAAATGGACTGCTATTAAGCAACAATGACTTCGTTGGGGAAATTCCTAAGGTCTCGCAAAATTGTACTGCGTTGATGATCTTGGATCTTCAGAAGAATAGATTATCAGGTAAACTTCCAACATGGATAGGGAGTAGCCTCCCCTCCCTTATTTTCCTACTTGTTGGCGGTAACTTTTTTGAGGGGGGGATTCCACAAGAAATTTGTTATCTTTCAGATCTACATTTCTTAGATCTTTCCAACAACAAGCTCTCAGGAGCTATTCCCAAGTGTTTCAGTCAATTTTTTGCTTTGGCCACTGGCGGCGGATATGATATTTACCGCGATATCCAAAATCGATATGGGGTTTCCTTTGATGGGCATGTAGTGATTAAAGTAAATGGGACAGAGCTAGAATATACGAGAGATCATAACTTTCTTAATGGAATTGACCTTTCAAGCAACGACCTATCGGGAGCTATCCCCAACGAAATTACAAGCCTTTCTTTATTAAACATCCTAAACTTGTCAAGAAATCATCTAAGTGGAAGCATTCCGAAAGATATAGGAAATCTGAGAGAACTGGCACTACTTGATTTTTCACTAAACAATCTTTCTGGTTCGATTCCTCAAAGTTTGTCTTCCTTAATTTTTCTGGCAATTTTGAATTTATCTAATAATAACTTGGTGGGAAAGATTCCGAAAGGGACTCAGCTGGAGACCATGCCTGAATCATCTTATAAGGGAAATATGTTGCTCTGTGGTTATCCCCTCCACACTAGTTGCCCCTTCGATGAGGCCGCCCCAAAGTCGACTCTGCCTGATGGTGCAGAAACCGAAGATGGTGGAGGTGCGCTAAATGATCTATGGTTTTATTTAAGTGTCATTGCAGGATTTGTCTTCGGCTTTTGGGGGGTCTGTGGGACTTTGATAATAAAGAAGTCATGGAGAATTGTCTATTTCAAGTTTTTGGATAACATTGGAGATAGAATGTCTCGCATAATAGCGTCTTCAATGTAATATTGTAATTTTTAAAAAGCGTAATTACTAAATGGTAAAGCGGATTCAGTTATTGTAACCATGTATGATTATGTGATAGAACGGATTGCTGTTATTGTAGAGCAAATTATACTTTATATATGGTAGAGCGGACTCAGTTCTTGTAGAGCAAATTATACTCATATATGGTAGAGCAGATTGCAGTTATTCTAGAGCGAATTATACTTCATATATAGCAGAGATCTCCTAAAGAATGTAGATATATCTTCAAGACATGCAAAACTATTATCGCCATGCTTAGTGGCGGAGCAAAAATCAAATTAAGCTGATGCTGTAAGTTTTTAATAAACCTGGTTTGGTTGGAAGTAATTTATTTATAAAACTACTGCGATAAAAAAAACTTCATTCTTATTATACATATAATTTATTTTAGGGAAATAATTTATTATACTATCTAAAAATGGTTAATGCTCACTTAATATCCACTTCAATATACATATTCTTTTTTAAAAGCTAATTTAATTTTAATACCATAATTACCCTCAATCTAGTATATAAGGGTTAATCTGTGAAAAAAGAGACTTTTTTGCTACAGTACCATCGCTCTATTTTTGAATTTTGAATTTATGACACTCTTTCCTCTCTCCTAACTTAACAAACAACCCGTTTTTCAAGAAGGTCTGTTCGTTTCAAATTTCCTTGCCGTGATCACACTCTTTCCGGCGAACCTAACTAACAACCGACGAACCTAACTATTAACCGGCCAACCAACTAACCACCGTCTTCTGTCAGTTCCGACCACCGGCGACCAAACGGCGTCGACGAAGCTCATAATTTCAGGTTTTTTTTTCAGCTTCTTCAAGCATTGAACTACCTATCTCATAGTTCCAGTCATTCCTGTCGACTCAATCTCGTACCCGGACCTTTGCACCACTAGGTTACCGTCGATTTCACCGGTGAACCAGTTCCGACGTCAGAACGAAAGGTCAGTATTCTCTTTCATTTGCAACTGCATTCTTGTTTTTCCCTTTTCGATCTTAACACTAGGTTCACTAGTGTAACTAATGTATGTTAATAGCATGAAATCCTTTCGTTTCTCTTTTTGGTCGAAACAAAGGATCGATACAGGCTCCAGTGACATTCCGGTAAGAAACTGCAGTTTTCCAACTCTATTTGATTGGATGCGATCGCTGTATTTTCAGTTCGAGATACAGGGTTGCGATTTATGTGATGTTTATATGTTTGTGATTGCTAGTTTGGTATAGTTCTTGACTGATGCTGCGTTTTGTTTGTTAATGGCACGAATACTTACATTGCCTTTAGTCATTGCGTTTTTACCTAGAACTGTTACATGGTTTTGCGAATTATATATGTATATAGTGGTTGCTAGATTTTAGTATGAACATTGCGATTTGGTGCAGGCATTGCTAGATTAGTGTACATGCATTGCGGTTGTAGTTATAATCATTGCTAGATGCCTTCAAACATATATCATTTGGACAGATTTAGGCCTGTAACACATTCATGCGTTGTACGATGCCCTATAACAAACTAACCAAAAATCCTACAATTCAAGTTACTATATGTCAAAACCAAAAGTTTGTATTTTCAAATTTGGTCACGAAACAGCTATTGTTCCGTTGTCCGAATTCAAAAATTTTGAGTCTTTGCAACAGTACGTTGAGGAAACATGGCAGGGTCTTGTTAGGCAACTACAGCATTAGCTATTCTTGTGGGGCTCAGAATAATTTTTGTTTAATAAGGAGACCGATTTTATTGGGTTGGAATGTTACCTTGATGTTGAGCGTCTCAAGAGTGTTAGTTTTCTTATCGAAGAACAGGTTGCTGATAAAGCCTCCGCAATTAAACGTAAAAAACCTGTTCAACTGTTCGAAGATACCTCGCATAACCAACGAACTAGTGGTGAAAGCAGTAACTGTTTAGTGATTTCAACCCCAAAGAAAAGGCATCTTGCTACAACTGGATGAGCGGAAGCTATCATCGGTGTTGCCCAGCCATTTGCTGATGGTGCTGCATGTCTAAGGTTATCCTTATTCTGTTATGCATTAGAGAACGGTTTTGCGTTTAGGTACATGCATAATACCTTTAGGAAGATCACCGTTTATTGTGTAAACAAAGATTTGGACGGGTGCAAATGGAGGCTGTATGATTCTGTTGATTCTAAAACCGGTTTGATGACCATAAAAAGATTTGTTAGTACCCCTACTTGCAGTCCCGTATTCACAAAAAAGAAGAGCATACATTTTTCATCCGATTTGATTGCTGATGAAATTCAAGATTCTCTTAGGAACTGCCAATCAGTAACAGCTAAGACTATACAGTCCTCTATCAAGAAAGACTATGGTTTAGACATTTCCTATCGTCTATCGTGGAATGCGTTACAAAAAGCACGACGTGTAGTATTTGGATATAACAATACCTCTTTCGGAGTGCTAAAATAATACTTCAAGAGACTAAAGAGTCGTGACATCGCTACAGACTGCCATTTGGATTTAGCTCCCGACAATGTTTTCCGTCGTTGTTTTATAGTGTTCAGGGCGTGCCTTCAGGGTTTCCATTCGTGCCGGCCTTTACTGTACGTTGACGGAACCCATCTCACAGGGAAGCATGGTGGCCTGTTGCTTTCAACAGTGGCTAAAGATGGAAACAATGGTCAGTCCATTTTCACTATACTTTTGGTCTACATATGTGCTTTGCTTTTTCAAATGTATATCATGAGCTAAGGTTGCTAGATTGGTCATGTTTACATTGCGATTTAAACATGTATGCTAGATAGGCAGACCTAGGTTGCTAGATTGGTTATTTGATGTGATTGCAATTTACGCCTACTTTAGTTTGCTATATTGATGAATAAACTGTTACAATGGTGTTGCTAAATAGGTTTTATCTACATTGCGATTTAAGTTCATTCACCCAAGCAGCTTAGTATTATTGTATACCCGTATCTTTTCCGTTTCAGGTCTATTCCCCGTATCTTTTGGTATCTTTGGTAGTGAAGACTCAGATAACTGGTTTTGGTTTTTGCAAAGTCTAAAACCGCATTTGCTAGGGCGCCAAATAACTTTCATTTCAGACCGTCATGCTGGTATTATTATAGCTGTCGCAACTCTTTGTCCTAATGACTACCACGCGTATTGTATCTTCCATCTAATACATAATTTGAATAAAGCTCTTGAACACACTAAAGACGTACTAAAGACACACATTTAGATACAGCAACTTATGTATGCAATTTTAAGGTTCACATCTATTTGATAGATTAGTTATATTTAGATTGCAATTCCGCCCTTTGTGTTTCATTTCAAACATAAACGATCCACCCTATGATGTAAGATTTACCTTGCATTACAGATTTTCCTAGTGGTTGCGATTTACAGCTAATCGAGCCTGCTAGATTGAAGATAGATATAGGACATTGATATAGCTAGATACATATTATTAACATTGCGATTGACGTTGATTTATTTGAGATGTTAAGGTTGATTTACATTCCTGTAAAATGAAATGCCTATCAGCCATATCCAACGTTGCTAGATACATCAACTTATGTCTGCGATTTTAAGGTTCACATCCATCTGATAGATTAGTTATCTTGAGATTACGATTCTTCCCTTTGTGTTTCATTTCAAACACATACGATCCACCCTACGAAGTGAGATTTACCTTGCATCCTAGATTTCCACAGTGCTTGCGATTTAAGGCTAATCGAGATTGCTAGATAGAAGATAGAATTATGACATTGGTATTGCTAGATACGTGTTATTAACATTGCGATTGACGTTGATTTATTTGAGATGTTTATTCTTGTACTCTGCCTGCACCTTTGAAGTGTACCCTGGTTAGGACTGCGATTTATTAGTGTTTTTACTGATAACATTGCGATTGTGAATCCTAACTGCCTTTACAACTGCTCCACTTAATTTCTTTCTCTCAAATTTTTAGTTCAAGCCTTCAAATCTGAACAACATGCACAGTAATATAGACAACACAAATATTAATAAAACCATAACAATTTTAGAACATCAGTCAAGGCATTACAACTGCCAAATAAAACAACCCTCTCAAAAATGAAATTGCTCAGAGGGTTGGTGAAAGTTATCAGTCCATCAAAACATAAAAATACATTACAAAAAAAATAAAAATAAAACGATGCTGCATGAACTTCCTTAAACCTAATCAGAATCCTTGTCGTCGTCCTCTTCATCAGACCCTTCAGATCCCTCTTCTTCTTCTTCTTCAACTTCTTCGCCCTTTTCGTCCTCCGACTTCTCATCGCCGACTTCCTCAGAATCATCGTCCTCTCTCTTTTCAGAGTCCCAGCTGTCCCGGCGTCTCTTCCATTTTGGATGTTGTTCACTGTCGGACTCGTACTTGTCGTCCAGCGACCAGGAGTCCCACGAAGCGTAGTGGTCTTCGTGGTTGGAAGACCAAAGGGAGCAGTTATCCTCCTCATCAGACGAGTACTCCAAAGTGGTAGTTCTCTTGTATGCCTTGTTGTCTACGTAGTAGTCCGAAGACCATCCGTCGTCAGACGAGTACATAGGTGTTTCTAGGGAAGATGGGGCCATTTTCCAGAGTTGTTTTGTTGCAAGGTAGGCTAAACTGGCTGGTGGTTTTCTGGTTGGTGTTTTTCTTTATAGAGAAGTGTGAGATGAATAGACTAAACTATCATTCCCTACTTATATCGAAACGCAATGCCCAAGGCTACGTCCCATCTAGCAACTATAATAATTGCAAAAATTTAATTGCACGCGTCTAATTATTGCATGTAATGATTCAACTCATCTACCTTTGTCTTTTCAATTATCAAGCTAACCAATAGGATTAAAACATTTACTTTTAATCACTGATGGATGTAGTTAACAGTCATTTTGATCTCATTTAATTTACGCGTCTACCAATAAACCTATCCAGCAGTCTAGTAATATAGTTGGTCCATCATTAATATGTTATTGCGATTTACGCCTATTAAACACTACTAGATAAACCATATTTCAAATTTAAAACCACAACTATATATCATTGCTAGATACGTTATACTGATATTGCTAGATACAATATCTAGCCATTTTTAGATACATGGTAACGACTTTGATAGATAGAGAATCCAAAAGTTTGCTAGATGGGTTGTAACATGGCTGCTAGATTGGGCTTATGAACATTGCTAGATGCTGCATATAATTATTGCTAGATACTGTATATTAACATTTCTAGATGCTAATATAAACATTGGTAGATGTATAATACGAACATTGCTAGATACCACAAAAACAATGGTAGCTTGGGTTTATAGAGGATGAATGATACATCCGCATAACATTGCTAGACATGTTATAATAACATTGCTAGATAGGTGATAATTTGTTTGAGAGATACAGTATTATAACATTGCTAGACATGATAGCACATCGTCGTTGGATACACTATAAGGACATTGATAGATACAACATTTCTACATTACTACATACGATATAGGCACATTGCTAGATGCAGCATTGTAAAATTGCTAGATACGAAATATAGACATTGCTAGATATTTGAATATAAGACTGATATATACAAAATGTAGACATTGCTAGATACTTGAGTATAAGACTGATAGATACAATATAAAAACATTGCTAGATACAACAGTCTAGGATGTAACAGTGATGTGAAATTTATTCATACTAAAAAATGATGATCTTCCAAGATAGTTTAGAAAAAAAATGACATTTGTATAAATACTATAAAAATTGCTAGTAATACAAAAGTTGGTAGAAATGACTTTTTGTAGTTAAAAATTACATAAGATCTTCGATATGCATGGCAAAATGAGATACGTTTGCAATTGTTAATAAGTTCAGAGTAATAGTCTAATACTAGCATCCTTTGTTAACTGAATCATACATCCTGCTCCCAACAAATGAATTACATACTACCATCATCTGTTTGTGTTTGAATCATTGAGTAAATGCTTAAATATTTCAACTCTTGTTTCGGCGGGCATTTCCTTTCCATATTTCAGAGGAACATATCCTTTCTGAATGATGTCTTTTGCATACTTATAAACAAAAACACCGCAGTCCAGGCTCTCATTCTCCTGCTGTGGGATATTTCTCATTGTCTTTATTTTGTATCCACCTTTTACGTGAGGTATGTATTTTTTCTTCATGCAATAGACCAACTCCAAAATAAAGTAATCCATCGTTACATTGCGATTTATGATACTATGTCAATGCTATTTACTACTAATGTCATTGCTAGATACAGTATGCAATATTACGAGATAGGCGAACCAACTGTTTGGCTCCAATTCTAATAACACATTACTAGATACGTTGCTATGGGATTGCTACATATGGCCACAAACACTTGCAATACATTTTTAGCATTTAAGTTTATACCAGAGCATCGGCTGTGTTTTTCGTCTTATCTGGAATGTGTTTGCTCCACGGCAACAGTGGGTTGTAGCTACTAGCAGTCCCATTCTCCATATCTATAATCAGCAGCGTCCAGTGGTTCACGCCGGACGTGTTAACGGTGCAAAAAGGAACAAGGGCAACGTATGTGTCTGATTTCATTGTTTCAAAAACATTATCCACAATAAAAGACATATCTCCCTTGATAGCCAGTGTTTCCTGCAAATTTTAGTCATTACTATAGGAAGTAGATATTTCCAATATAACACAAATAATTCCTGTTCGACTTACAGTTGCGATTCCAGTTATTTGAATATCGCTGACCATATATGAATACTTATCATCAAACCCTTTCACAGGGACTTTCTAATCTGTCTCCTTGAGCAGCTTATATATCCAAGTATCTATGATCTATCAATTAACAATTAGAAGCTTAAATTAGGTAAATGACAATTACTGAAAACAAGAACTAACGGTGTATAGGTAGACTACTTAGAAGGTAACTTAAATGAGGTACCCTATACTAAGACATTGCTAGATGCTGCATATTTATATTGTTAAACGTACTAAAGACACATTGCTAGATACACTAATTTAACATTGCTAGGTACAACTAGAAATCTTATTACCTTGAAGTCGACTTGAGTTTCGTTAGGCAGTTCCATTATCTCGATCACACTAATGGAAATCCTATACGAGAACTCCGACATTGGCAAGTACCATACTTATGGATCTTCTTGTTCTTCTTCATTGCTTATTTTCATCACCTTCTTGTACTCACTGAAAATAATGAGTTTCGTTGTCTCTGTAGGCAACGACCAATCTACGACCGCAATCTGTTGTTGTTTGACCTACGTCGGAGTAAGTAAGTTCCACCTAGGCATGTCATCAACTTGTACCTATAATAAAACATCAAATTAAACTGTTAAAATTACTTTTTGAAGGTGATGGTAAATACAAGAGATCTACTTACATCATCGTTTGTTTATTCTTTCTCGATGGAGTCCAATGTACGTCTCTTCTCGTTTGAATTTTCCACAGCCTTGTCACATTATTCGTAAAATGATTGAGTGCAGTCTACAAAAATATCGTCAGCCAACGGTGTAACAGATCTGACAATCAGATCGTTAGATGCTGCTTTATCTTGTAGGGGTGTTGCATATGAAGATGGCTCGAACTGTTTTAGTTTTTCATTGTGCATAATAACTTCAATCTTTGTTGTGGATTGCTGTTCTTCGTTGATAATTGGAATAACCTTTACGGGAGATACAACTTGTGATAGTTGTTCACACTTTGCTGCTTGTTCAACCCCATGGTACACCAATGTCTATACAGTAGACTGGCGCGTGTCTTCAGGCGCTGCTGTTTGCACTTCCTAATAACAAAACATAAAAATATCATCAACATACATTGCGAGTTTAGTGCAGTCTCATTGCTATACTAGTTATTAGTCGAGTGTTGCGATTTACGCCTATTAGACATTTCTATATACGGCTTATCATATTAACATAATGTTATTGCGATTTGTTTGATATAGGCACATTATTGTTTTATTTTGTGTTTGCTAGACTTCATACATTTTGTGGTTGTGATTTGTTCTACATGCATTTACCAATTAAGATTGAATCATGATGCAAATCATGTTTTAAAAATTTATAATACTATCAAAACAACATTTTCATAAAAACAACAACCCATCTTAAATATTATCCAACCTAGGGTTTGAATATTTCAAAACCTGCCAAAACATATCATTAAATATTTATGAATCTTAACGATTTTAAGATCTACTTACATCTTCAGCCACATTCTCCACCACCTTCTCAGAGTCAGGTTCTGGCACCAGGACTTCTGTTGCTGCGTTCTCCACCTCAGTAGGTGCTTCTTCAATCTCTTTGGTTGAATCTGCATTAGCCACAACTTCCTGCTTGTTAGCTTCTTCTTTCTCCTGACCAGTCTCTACATTTTGTCCTTCCTCTACGGCTTCTTCGGTGTTCTCTAACTGTTGTTTCGTAGTTTTTGTTCCTTCGTTGCACCCTTTGTCCAACTGCTCACTTCTGTCCACCATTAGCTCTTGTCCATCAACCTCGTTGTTTCCAACTCTGTGTCTCTGTTCAGTGAAGAAAATTTCATTTTACGCACCGGCAACATGATTTATGGGTGATAAGTCTGCTGCCACATCCCCTTTCTCATTACTAGCGTCAAAACCAAGTATTATAGTCCCTTTCTGCTTCCAAGCGACATCAACAACAATAGCTTCTGGTGTAGTAGTTGCTGGCCTTGGTTCAACAGGTGTTTCAGAGTGAATACACCCTCAATCTCCTTCTAAGTTCTCCTCTTCAGAAACTTCATTTTCTTTTGTCTCAGCTGTCTCAAACTCCTTCTCTTCTTCCGCTTTTTCCTTCGCCTCAACATCCTGTTCTTTTATTATTTTTTAGGTGTTCGAAACTTATTGGCTCCTCTTGGGCACAAATCCATGCCTCCGAGATTGGTAACCCAATGTTTCCTTAACTACCTTCTCGCTAATATTGGCAGCCACAATTTCAGTATCCTCCTTATCTTCACGGCAAAACGGCATTAATAAGGTGTTCAACAGATCCTCATCCTCAGCATCTACAGTTTCCTCTTCCACCTCGAGCTTCTGTTTTGGCTCATTTAACTCTTTCATCAATTCTTCAACCTGTATCAAACAAGCATACGAAATAGTTAAGACTATTAACATTGCTAGATACATCATATTGACATTGATATATGTTACGTATGAACATTGCTAGATGCATTATTTTTACATTGCTAGATGCAGCAGATTAACATTGCTAGATACCTTATAATGATGTTTGCTAGATCCCTTATAATGATGCTGGTAGATACAACATCTAAATATTTCCTATATACAGTGTAACCAACTTATATAGATACAAGCTATAAACGTTATTAGTCCTTAAAAACATGGGAATACTCACTTCTTTGTTTTTCTCCTCAAGCGACGTTTTTAACCTTTTGTTTTCAGCTTTCAACCGGTGCATCCCGCTTCGTTTTTTTAAGTTTTTTTTGTCACGCAGCACAGACTGTGATAGCCCTCCCAAACATGGAATACTTGACGTACGATTGTTTTTCTTTTGCAACATATCCCCTTTTTTGTACCAACTCTCGACTTCTTCTCCCCAATGAATTCACGCAATGTAACATCGTAGTTCTCTATTTCTTCTGGTGTTGTTGTGTTGTCTTTAACCTTAGTGTTCGAACTCCTTTTACTGCTTGTTCCAGCCCCGTCATGTACATGTTTCTTCTTCCTTCTTATACTTTTGTTTGCAACAGATTTCTTTTTTTTCCTACTCCTTCCTTCACTTGTTTCCGCAACACCTTCGTAGTTCCTCCCCAATTCAATTTCTCCAAAAGCATCACATTCAGCCTTGGTCAACGATAGCTCATCATCCATAACCTAAGAAATGCAGTTTTATAATATAATATACATTCAGCTTCACAATATAATAATCATGGATGCGTTTTACAAACAATTACTATTTCCAATTAATGTTAAAGTGGATGCGGTTTGTTTGATGTTATGATTGCTAAATATGTTAAATTATTGGTCACTGGTATATATATGGTTGCAATTTAGGTACTGGGCTAATGTGGATGCGATTTGTTTGATATTATAATTTGTACATTGCTAGATACGTTAAATAACTGGTTGTCTCTGAGTTCACTAACCATCTGGATCATTTCAAATGTTGACTCCTTCCCCTCCAATTCACCACTTGTAACACATAAGGACTATGTTTGGCCTTGGTATTTCAACGTTTATCAAACTATGCTCCATCAGAAATGACTGCAGACAATATAACTTAACATTACAAACACGGTTTTAAAAATAACGTGCTGGTCATAAACCATTGTATTTACAAATAGAAGAGCAACGCATCCGATCACTCTACCGGGTTTCCCGGCCTTAATATATTTGTCCAGTCTTTTATGCAGCTTCTCAACGATTGCTCTAGACCAGTCATAGTCGTTTATTTTTTCTAGATTCTCCACGTAGACTACTGCTGTCCACCCGACGACATCGCCTGACACTGAAAAGAACAGTGTCAAGCATATGAAAAGTATCAACAGACGAGCAACATCCTTCGCTTCGTCCTCCCCTCCTTCCCTTATTGCTTTCTCGATCGATTCCTACAAAATAAATAACATCATAGTCAGAAACTGCAAGAATAATTCAAGACAGTTACGCCTACTACGACATTGCTAGATATAAAGGAAGACATTGCTAGATACATATACCCAAACAGCAGCATACTAATATACTGCTTTCACATTGCTAGATAGAGTATGCTGCATTGCTAGATACATGCAGACAAATGCAGATTTTGGTATCATACTAATATGCCTGCAGCATAAACTCAAAACAAATACAATTTTATAGATTTGATTCACCTTTATCAATGCATTAGACACTGATTTGTTGTTGGTTGGCCCGCTCCTCCTTGTCCGTGGACTCAAAAAATATTTCTGCATTAAAATGGAATCGAGCTCAGCTCGATCAGCAAACCGACCGATAAATGCGCCTGTTTTATTCATTGGCATCTCCTCGTTCCCGTGTTTCAGCCCAAATATGGCCTTCACATCTTTCGTAGTTAGCCTTACATGCTTATGTCCAATCTTGAAAGCCTTCCTTCTCACATCGTAAAAACTACAAATCTCCTCGATAAGGTTATGGAACTTTTTCAGCTTCAAATTCTCGTTCCTTACATCGAATGATGTTTTTAGAAACGTATAGAACGTTGTGCCTCGTGCATCATCTGTGTGTTCTGATGTAATTATATCTCGTCTTAGAAGGTTGATTATGCTCACTAAACCTGACCTATAGAATACTCCTGTCGTAGTCATGTTTGCCTGCAAATATTCCCATTTAAAAACTACTTAATTATAATCCGAACAATCCTATAGTAACATCTAATTCAACCATCAAGCAATTAAACAAAAAAACTCAGCAGCGAACATATACATTAACAATCGAAGACAACACTTGTGCAACTAACTCGACAACAACATGAGTCTCACTTCATTGCTACATTGCTAGACGTGACCAAGTTCAACTACTACATTGCTAGACGTGCAGTGTCTGACAGTAAACTAGTCAAAGACATTGCTAGATACGGCCACAAATATTCTCCCCATTGCTAGATACGTACAACATCTCTAGATATGAACAAAAAACTACCTCAACTCTATACATTGCTAGACATTCGTACTTCCACCAGGCGACATTGCGATTCTAGAGTACAACAACAACTACCCAGTGCCATCGGCATTGTCCGACTGCACTATCGACACTATCATAACCACGCCGATACTAACCACCCATGTCCAACTACTAACGATGAGACGCGATGTCAGGAGCACAACTAAATTTCAACACCAGCAAGTAACACTAACGTTGGACTTAAACGAAACGCAAAAATTTCGCCGGAGAACGGAAAACTGTCTAATACAGTACTCAACGACAGTTACTACTCCAGCAACGTTAATGAAGTCGGCTTTTAAACACACTGACACACATTCAAACTTCCGGCAAAAACCAAAACTACCTCAAACGTACCTTATCAACAATAACGAAGCCGGTGGCTGGTCGATGGCTGCCTTGTCCAGTTCTTGATCGGTATCGGGTCGAATGTTACAGTCGCTGGAACGGTTATGGTCGACGATACGGTTAAAGCACGTTGGGTTCAAGTTTGTGTTTTGGGTTTCTCTCGTTTTTCGTGTTTCTCTCTCCTCAAAATTAGAAATGTGAAAGTGGAGGGAATTTGAACCCAAAAGTCAGGATTAAAAGGTGAAAAAAGTGGGTTTCAACCAAAAAACACCCTTTTATACCCTAGAGGATATTTTTGTCCAAAATATGACTCTAGATATTTTATGAAACTAGTCTAAAAATGGATACCAATTTGATATTTCAAAGTTGACTAAGTATTTATGGGTACTTTCCTCTTTATTTAATATAAAGTAATATGTTTCAACTATAGTTTATTACATAAGGTTATAGCTAAAGAGGTGTTTGAATTTTAATGAAGGCCAAATCCTTTTTTAAAACCAATAAATTAGTAAATAGTAACTTTTATTGTGAAAAAAAAATCAAAAGATAATAATAAAGCTCAGAGTATCCAAAACTATTTCCTTTTTCTTTTAATATATAGCTCATTTAGTCGATAAGTAAAATTATATTTTTTTATATACAAAATATTAGATTTTAAAAATATATATTAAATTGGTACCAAAATCAAAAGAAAAAAAAACAACAAAACATGAGTTAATAAAATGGTTGAGAACCATGGGTCATATCGTGGTTATATCTTGGATAAGCTTAGATCCAAAAATAGTCTACGGATAAAACTCTCACACCAAACACCAAACTTCTTTTTATATATATACAGGCTTTGAACAGTGAGTAGTCTCTCGACTATCGCGTTTGGTGGCAGATAGTCCATGGACTTTCAAATGTCCGTTGGTAGTCCCTGGACTATCGCGTTTGGATAAAGTTAGTCTAGAAGATCCTCAGATCCACCAGATGCTGCCACCTGTCCCCATACTCTTCAGTTTTTTGTGTCACCAGTAGTCCCTTGACTTTAGGCACGATTTTGCCCTTTGACCAAAATCCTTATTGGCATAGCTGTTGGTGAGATGACATATTTTTTAATACGTTGCACCTATTAAATGAATCCTATGTGTAATTTAATCACCTAATTTAATTAGGTTAAATTAATAATTAAACATCCGTACATATATTCATAATTTCATCTTCCTCAACTCGAATAGCTTCTCCTCTCTCATATTTGCTTTCATCTTATTATTTCTTCCTTCTCATTCTATTCGTTTCCTAAAACCAGTAAAAGTATTTCATCTACATCCTCCATAAATGTCTACCATCTCTACCTCTTTCTTTTATAAAAAAATGGAGATTCGGTGTCGATCTGCTTTTGTGGAAAACCTTTGGTAATTTGTACCTCATGGACATAATCGAATCTAGGGAGGATATTTTATGGATGCAGAAACTATCGGGTAAGTTTAATCTAAGCTAAATCTTCTAAAACCCTAATTTAGGTTTAGAACCCTAGTTTTCTAAAACCCTAAATCGATATAATGTTACAGAGTGTTGAAAGAAAATGTGGTTTTTTTGAGTGGGTGGATTCACCAGTTCCTCATCATTCCAAAGAATTAATTATATCGTTGAAGAAAAAGATACTCAAGATTGAAGGTGAGAATGGTAGTCTGAAGACCAAAACTAGTTTGTTGATGTTGTTTTGCTGTATTTGTTGTCTGATTTTTTAGTCTTGTTAAGAACTAAGAGACAGCGATGTAATTTTTGGTTTGATAAACAATGTAATGTTTGGTTTGATTTGCAATATAAGAACCGGATATGGAGAAGTAATTTTATTAGAACTAATTTTATTAGTATTGTTCTTTGTTTGGTTTCGAAAATTTAGGGTTTGTGTTTCGATTTGGGTATAGATTTAGGGTGTGGAGACTGAGATTAAGAAAGAAGATTTAGGGTTTGTGTTTCGATTTGGGTATAGATTTAGGGTTTAGATTATGGTTTGATTTGAGGATTTGCTGTAGAACAAGGGAGAGTGGAGATGAGAAAGTCGAGGGATTAGAATTCGAAAAGAGTTAAGTGTGTTCAGGGTTGCAAAAAATCTAGGGTTAGATTTGGTTTAATTATTATAATAAATTAAATTAAATTAATTAAAACTAAAATGTAACGCACCGATTGATAAAGTTATAAATGATTTTGGGGCAAAATATTACACATAGGCTAATAATGCCACATGGATAAACTGATTTAATTTTTAATGCCAAGGTGGAAATTGAAGGGGTAGTTTGGTCATTTAATATCGCAGACTAAGTTTGGGGTTTGACCTAAAGTCAGGGGACTACTGGTGACACAAAAAATTGAGGAGTATGGGGACAGGTGGCAGCATCTGGTGGATCAGAAGATCCTCTGGACTAACTTTATCCAAACGCGATAGTACAGGGACTGCCAACGGACATTTAAAAGTCCAGGGACTATCTGCCACCAAACGCGATAGTCGAGGGACGACTCACTGTTCAAAGCCTATATATACATATGTATAAATCTGTTTACATGTTTCTATGCAAAGTCACTCAAGATGTCTTAATTTTTTATTTAATTTTTTTATACGCTTTTATTTGTTTGTTTGATGAATGCGATGTGTAGTGTTTAAATTTCTGACACTTTTTGTATGAGAAGAACCAAGTCTCTTCTTTGAACACAAACCTACGACCGTGGCATTTTATTTTCCTCAACTTCACCTTCATAATCTTCAAATTCGTTAAAGCAATATCTGTAAGCTGTCTGATATAAGCGGGGCGACCATCCTCCTTGCCCTTATGTAGATATGTTGCTGTTCGCAGGAGATGTAATTGCATGCAACCAAGACTATATTTGATTCTATAAGATCAAGAATTGAATCTACGTAAACTAACTAATAGGTACCTCACACAATCATTAACTAGTGTAGTTAAGGTTGTTAGCTACGGTTTAGTGTAGGATGTATTAGTATATATAGATTTTATGATGGTACATTACAACCACTCAAAATATATATGGAAGATATACGTTGATTTCTTCACACCCTGTTTCTATATTCTATTTTCTTGTTCAAGAACTCTACATGGTATCAGATCTAGGAAACTGATAATACAAGCTATTAGTTCTAGAAATTTCTCAAAGCGTGTTATTAGTTCTAGAATTTTTCCTAGAGTGTTAACTAAGATGGAAGATACAAACGATGTTAATCTCAAAGATTTTGAAGAATATTTGAACTATGGAAAGCCATGCTTATAGTAATAATGGATAAATGGTAGCTGGTGTGAAACAAATATGATCTTAAAAAGAAATGAAGAGAAATAGATTTTAGAGAGAGAAAGTCAAGAGGAGGAAAACAATTTAACCAAAAATCAAAGTCTACCATTAAGTTCAGGCCTGTCATTTATATATAGGTGCAACGACTTAAGTGTAACCGAGTTTGTTATACAAAATATCTAATTGCATACTAGCCTTTTACCTTTACATAAAGTTTTAAATCTCTCCCACAACTATACAACTTATCATACAAGGTTTTATTTATTATATTTTGATCCTCAATATTCTATTTTCTTATTAGTAGCCCTCTTAGTTCTTATGAAAGTCAATGAATGAGAACTAATTGTCATCGAAAATCTTTATTAGTGGAGAAAAATCCCTTCAGCCAAGGTTCAAACTGCTTTGAGTTAACTGTCCTCACATTCTTGACAAATAGTCTTATCCTCTAATTAAAGTAACTTTTTTGACGCCTCAAACATTTCTATATGGAGACGTTTTCTTCTAACGGTCATAAAATTTCGGAACGAAAATAAAATGGGTGATGATGCCCTACCTACTAGGCCTACCACTAGGCTTGTCATGTCGCAGGTGTCAAACTCTTCTTCACGCAACCGTTTGGAATTTTGCCCAATTAATTTCTCCACCTCTTCCACTTCCCTCTCCCTTGGCTCTTTCTATAAATACCTCTTTGTTCCTCATTTTGCTTCATAACATATTTTTAGAAGGAGAGAGTCTACTTGTTCCTGAAAATTCTTGGCTACCTTCATCTGAGTCTTTAATCTCCAAGCTACCTTCACCATAAAACAAAAATCCATCGCCCGCCCTTTAATCTTTTTTATGAGAAATCATCCAAAACTCAAAAAGCCAAGAGCAAAAAAACCCAGAAATTCATTCTCCCCAGATAAACAGAAACCTCACTTTGGAGGATACGACTAGTTCTGCATAAGTGAAAGGGAAGATGAATATAGAGAAGCTGGATTAATAAGCAAAACTCCCCAATTCTCCACTGAGACAATATATTACGGTAACTTTTATCCAAACCGAACTCATCCTGCCTTTTCAAATTCATCTCTTCTAGAAGAAAGTCAATAATAAAAAACTCAAACACCAAAAATACCTCGAATTTCACCATCTATAGCTAGATCATCACCTCGAATCACTTCTGAAAGTTCAACTCCTTGAATCAATTGCAAAGTAACCTAAACCACATCTACTTCAAGAAGATCAGAAGAAACTCGTTCTCCACTTAGCTCTGAATCCCCTCGACAACTGCGCAATCAAACCCTTTCAGTTCATTCTAAAACTCACCTTCCTCAAACCCTTAAAAGAAAAAGCTTCATAGCTATGGGAGACGATGTTAACCATAATTCGAATACTACATCTTCTTCTCCTCCTCTGAGGGAATTTGTTGAGACAACTATAAAGTCTCAACAAAATCCCTCAATCAACGATGATAGAGAACTGATCTCGAATCCCAATCCACCTGAACTTGTAGATGAGGCATCTGAGGAGGAAGCTGACTCTGAACCTACCCAATCAAACATTAAAGCTAATTATAAAGATGATGCTTTGAAAGAAACAGATAGTGAAACGGTTAATGGTGTTTCGAAGACAAAAGAACCGAGGAGAAAGAAAAAAGAAAACTCATGTTGAACTCTCTGAACATCTAACTGCTTCAATGGGTGAGAAATTGAGACCACTAAATCCAGAATATATATTGACACTAAAAAATGTGCCATATATTTACTATCCAGAGTCCTAGGCTGCCTCCTTAAAAATATGTGAGAATGCAAGATAACATTGTTCTTCGGCTTCCGAAAGAAGGAGAGGCTCCATTTGACAGTGGAAAGGATGAGATGGTGGTCTGCCCAGAGATTATCAACTGAGGTCTTTGGTTTTTGTTAGATCCAATGATAGTGCAGTACTTCGAACTCTTAGACCTCTGTCATACACATCCCACTCCCAACCAATGGTTCACCCTCCTATCTATAATCATGGCCTCCAGACTTGCTCAAATTCCCCTCTTTATTCGAGATTTCATTACCCAAACTAAACTTTGAAGGGACCTGTTTTTCGGGGGCCCAGTAGAATGGGAAGGAGATATCTGAGGAGAACCCATCAAGACTTGGCCTCGTCTAGAGGAGTAATAGTAAGCTCATTTTCTTCTTATATTTTTTTTAATTCATTCAGATTTTCTTCCTATCAACTTTATCAATAGCCACTTATGGCGAATCACATGGGGTTCTGACTTTTCTGAAAATCCGATGGAACCCCCAAATCGGATCCTAGCTGTGAAGAGACTATTGGGGCCTAATGGTAATGCGCTTCTTCTAGTTTGAAACTGGTTAGAGAGTCATGTTACTTCATAAAAGAAATGGAAAAGAATAAAAAAAATAACTAGCACATCTGGTGCTAGCCCCTGAGAGGTTCTGACGATGCAACCAAAAGCAAAGATGAAGTAAACAAAAAAATTCTTCCAACTATCAAAAATGGAGAGAAGGTTAAGCTTTTCCCCAAAATAAAGAAAACTGTTGCTTCGAAGAAAAAGAAGAGCACATTTAAGACACCATCACAAAAAGGGCAAAAAATAAAATTGTACAGACCTCTTAAGAAGTACTATCTTCTGAAGCTGACGAAGTCATTATCGTGGACAATCAACAAAGAGAAGCTGAAGTAGATAATGATCATGGAGACAATCGAAAAGGAGAAACTGAAACAGATAATGATCGAAGAGATGATCACTTTGATCCTAATAATTTCATCAACATTGATCAATCTCAAGAGCTCGAAAGAGATGAAGATCCATACATCTAAGAGATTCAGGACTAACTACAACACTATGGTGAAAGGCCTACTCCTATTTTTACCAAAGTAACTAAGTCAAAGATCTCTTTGCCACCATCTACCTCCCCTCTTATGCCCTACACGAGTCCAGTATTCATACCTACTAAATATCCATCCGAAGACATTGTACTTACTCTCCAACCATTTACCAACCTTGGTGTTGCAGCACAAAAGTTATGCTAAGAAGTAGAATCTGTCGGAAGCCACTTAGAGAGTATGACGAATGAGATGGTTTGTCAAAAGAAACTAGTTGCTACTGAGAAGAGAATGAGGGAAATCTTTGGTGATACTGTGGAGGACCAAATTCACGAATTTCAAGCTGCCAGATCAGAATTCCTCAGAGGAATCATTCATCTTAAAAATCATCTCAGATCTGTGTACAAGAAAAAGATAGAAGAGCTCAACATTTCTCACAAAAATAAGATAGAATAACTCAAATATAAACATACTCAAGAGTTATATGAGGAGAAACAAAAATACTCCCCTCTTCAATTTTTAATAAACAAGAGTGAGGATGAAAATAAAAAGTTGACAGAGAACATCGATGCTTTTAAGACTCAATTCGAGGAAGAGAAAAAACTTGGTGTGGCTGGTGCTGAAAACGAATGTGGGAAGGACATGCTAGCGGCCATTAAAAATGACAAGGAGCGAAAAAATGTTAACCTTCTTCGTGAAATTCATGCCTCATTTCTAAAGGATGACCTTTCAAACTTATGATCATGTACATATTTCTTCATCCGAAGAAGTGGAATTAGAGGAAAGTGCTTCTGATCGAGAGGAGCCTTCTGAAGAAAACTCGGATGATAAATAATTGTTCTCTTTTTCTTTTTTTGTACATTTCATCCAACTATTATAGGATGACTTGATTTTGGTAATGTTATTTTACTTAGTATTCAAAAAATTGTTTTGTGTATCATCGAATTAATGCAATAGTATTTTGTTTCTCATAATACTTTCATTATTTTTACATTTATAATTTTATAAACAAGGCATGTTTACCTCGAAATATTACGTTCATTATAATGAAACTTCAAACTTCACATGTGTATTTAAAGAATGTAAACACCTTTAGCACAAATAATGCGTTTAAAGAACATAGAAATTTGAATATTATAATGCATTTAAAGAACGTAGGACTTTAAATATAATAGTGAGTTTAAAGAACGTAGCACTTCGAATATTATAGTGTGTTTAAAGAACGTAGCACTTCGAATATGGTTGTTTCTTCGAAATCTGTATACGACACTTCGAAAGAGTTACCAAAATAATTTAAATAGGTATACTTAAACAAACATTGGCCAAAAAATACTTTTATTTATAACGTCAAATATTTACATAGCACCTCATTAAAACCTCCCTAAGCCAACATGGTAGGAAAGAGTGTGCCAATTATATTCAAAGTTTTCAAAATAAAAAATTACTCGTAATACAATTTTAGATGTTGTATATTCCAAGGATGTTGAAGCATCCTTCCATGCTCATCACAAAAGTGATAAGAACCCAAATTTATTATTTCCACAACCATATAGAGACCCTCCTAATTCGGGGCCATATTGTTTAGATGCTTTTCCTTAGCATGGAGGAATACCTTTCTTAGAACGTTATCACCAATTTTGAAATCCCTCTTTTTTACCTTCAAATTATATCTACTTTTCATAAGAGTTTGATAAGGAATCATATTAGAATGAGATGTAGTTCTTTCTTCCCCAACCAGGTCCAAATCTGTTTTTTTTGCTTCGTCTTTCAGGTCCTCGAAATACTGAAGTACTCTATTAGAAGGTAATATAGATTTTACATGACTAATAACATTCATTCCATACACCAAGGTAAAAGGAGTTTCTTTAGTAGCCTCTATAGGAGGTGTTCGATAAGCCCATAACACCTCTTGCAAATAGTTAGGCCATTTTCCTGCAGGCCCTGTAAAATTCTTCTTTAGACCTTCTAAAATAGATCTATTTGTCACCTCTACCTGACCATTTTATTGTGGATGAAAAGGTGAAGAAAAACATTGTGTAATTCCCTTCGAAGCACAAAAATAAGTTATTTCTCTATTATTAAATTAAGGACCATTATTCGTGGAATTTTTTCGAGGTACCCCAAAGCGGCAACAAATATTGTTCACAATAAACTTAATAACATCCTTGGCTTTTTTTCGAGAAAATGGTGCAGCCTCTGCCCAATTCGAAAAATAGTCCACCGCCACAATAATCATTTGGCGTCCTCCAGAATCCATGGACAATGGTCCTACTAAATCTATTTCACATCTGTCAAAAGCGATGGCTTTGGTAATGGCCATGAGTGGAACCGTAGGTGTGTGAATAGAATTGGAAAATCACTGACAGGTATCACAACCTCAAACTAAACTCTTAGCATCGTTCATAATCGAAGACCAATAATATCCTGCCAACAAAACCAAACGTGTCAATTTCGTAAACCCACAATGTGCTGAACCCTCACCATCATGTAATTCTGACAGAATTTCCTGAGACTCTTGTTTATTCAAGCAACGCAACAATGGACAACTCAATGTTTTTTTATAACACCCCATCTAACACAACATATCCATGAGCTTTATACTTCAATTTCGGATCTAATTGCACATCTTGAGGCAACATTCCTCTTAACAAGAAATTCAAGATATTAGTCCTCTAGTCACTTTGTATTACATCTGGTGTGACAAAAAATTCTTCTGCATATTTACACTGCTCTGACCGGGTTAGAATCGAACGACTCTCTTATAATAAAATCCAAGGATATTATTCTGTGTAAGCAATGATTGCCAAAGAATCAGTAATTGTATTGTATCCTCGGCTAATATGCTCTTGAATAACGTGGTAAAATAGAATAGTCAAGTTTCAAATATCTCGAAGTTACAAAATTAAATGATCATTTTTAGCTTCGGAAATACCGGTCACCTGATTCGATATTAATTATGAATATGTTTCTAAACAAACTGAAGTTGCCCCACAAACACTCGCAAACCTTAAACCAGTCAATGCAGCTTCATATTTAGCTTCATTATTCGATGCATGAAAACCAAATTTAATGGCTTGAAACATTGCCTCCCCATATGGAGAAATCAGTTGAACTCCCGCACTGCATCCTAGAATGCTAGAACCTCCTTCAGTTCGATCTACCCACATCAAACTCTTTAGAAAAACAATTTTTGTTTATCTCTTCCTCTGATCTACTTGAATGAAACTCAACAAGAAAATCAGCTAAGGCTTGGGCCTTGATAGCCGTTCAAAGAGCAAAAATGATATCAAAATCTTCTAGCTCTACTGACCATTTGGTCATCCTGCCTTAAATTTTGGGGCGTTGCAAGATATTTTTCAATGGGAACGAAGGTCGAACCACAATAGTGTGAGCTTGAAAATAAGGGCGCATCTTCCTGACAGCCACCATTAAAGCCATTGCCAATTTTCCGAGCTTTAGATACCTTTTCTCTGCTGCCACCAAACTCTCACTAACATAATACACTGACTTCAAAATTCCAAAATTTTCACTTATCAAAACAACACTTACTGCGAAATCAGATATTGCAATGTACAAAAATAGTTGTTCTCCAATTCGAGGCTTGAATAGTAACTCTGGTGATGAAAATAATTGCTTAATTCTTGAAAATGTTGCTTCACATTTCGAGGTCCACTCAAAATCCTTTGGTCTTCGTAACACTTCGAAAAAGGGAAACATTTGTTAGAAAAATTGGAAATGAATCTGTTAGGAGCAACTAACCTTCCTGTTATGATATGTACTTATTTAATAGTTCGAGGCGATGCCATTGATACCAAAGCCTTTAGTTTCTCTGGATCAACTTCTATCTCATTTTCACTAATGACATACCCCAAAAGGTTTCATAACCAAAGTCCAAAAGTACAATTCTTAGGATATAACTTCAATCTGATAGCTCTTAAATTCAAAAGAGTCTCCTCTAAATCCTTCAAATATGCCTCATCTGCTAGACTCTTGACCAACATGTCATCAATATATAACTTAATTTTTCTTCCAATCTGATAAGCGAAGGCTTTATTCATTAACATTTGATATGTTGTTCCAACATTCTTTAATCCAGAAAGCATAACCCTATAACAATGCAAGCCTCGGTCCGTGATAAAGGTGGTGTAATCTTGATCCTTTGGATCCATTTGAATTTGGTTATACCCTGCAAAAACATCCATAAAATACAAAATTTTATTTCCTGAAGTGGAAGCAATCAATTGATCTATTCGAGGAACATGAAACAGATTTTTATGACAATCTCGATTCAAATCTTGTGAAGTCAACACATATCCTCCATTTCCCACCCTTTTTTTAAAACTGGATTTGATGTCAATAAGGGATATTGTGACTCCCTTATATGTCCGACGCTTGACAAATGATCCACCTCAGTAAAAATGGCCTCTGATTTCTCAAAAGAGAAAACACATCTTTTTTGGATAACATGTTTGATTTTTGGATTAATTGCTAAGCTGTGACATATCACCTCCATAAGAACTCCTACTACATCTTCTTTTTTCCAAGAAAAAACATCCAAATTGTGAAACACGTATTGTAATAACTGCCGGCCGACGTAAAGCTGAGGTCAGTAAAGTTCTTATTTCAAGTATCTTCCCATTAGGGAAAACATACTCTTCTATACTTACATTAACTGTTAAGGAACCCGGGGTTTCCCTCAGATCATCAATCCTCTCCTCTGCTTCCTAGGCCAATCCCCCTGATTGTTATTCATCTTTACAATGTTATCACTACTGCTTGACCCTCGGATTCAAAGTGCTATAGCATAACATTTTCTAGCAACCTTCTGATCACTTCAGATAACCCCCTTGCGGTCTCCGATGACATACTTTAAACATTGGTGGACCGTAAATACAACTGCATACATCCTCAAAAGCCAAGATTTCCCGAAAATGGCATTATAGGTGGTCGGACAATCCACTACCATGAATAGAACTTGAAACTTCTTTCTAAAAGGTCCCTTTCTCAAACACACCTCTCCCTCGAATTCCCTAATAACTTGAGTTGTCACTCATGTGAATCCAATTATAGTACAGTCTGACTGAGAAATTTGAGGAGGATTACATATTCTATCATATGTTGTTCTAAAAATAACATTTACAGAGCTTCATGTATCTATTAGAACGCGTCAAATTTCAATACCAGATATTTCTGCTCTAATAACTACTGCATCTTCGTGAGGACCTGCAGTACCTCTCAAATCATCCTCATCGAAAATAATAAAAGAAACATTTTTGTTGTTATACAAGTGAGTAGATATTCCCCTTTAATTTGAGTAGCTAAACTCACCACATGCCTCTTTCTAGAGGTATCAGTGTTTCCAGTCACATTATCTCCTCCGAAAATGGCCAAGGATTCAAATTATTTTGACGCAACATCGAAATCATCAATCTTAGAATCCAGACATTAAATTTTCTTCCTGTGAATTTGGATTCGTTGCATGTGAAGTTGATACAACAGAAGCCTTTGATACAATGTTGTGCCCTTTTACATAGGCTAATAACTTGTCATTTCCAATTAAAGCTTGTACCTCATTCTTCAAAGTGATACAGTCTACAGTATCACGTCCTATAGCTTTACGATATTTATATAATCTTTTATTACATTCTTCCATTGGTCTATTTATCGGAGTAGGATTTTTAAAACTCACACATAAACTTTTAAATGTAACACATTGTTTTGATGAGGATAAAATACGTAATGTTTGCCCCATTGACAGGGTAACAAAGAAATGATCTTCTTTCTAGTATCTCTTTTTCATGGAAACCTTTTGATTTAATTCATTTAGATGTGGTGGGACTTAAATATGAAAAATATTACTATGAATACATATTTTTTTACAATAGTGGATGATCACACTAAATGTAGAAGGACTTTTTAAATAAAAAAATAAAACATAAACGTTTTCCACTTTCAAAATTTTTATTATTGTGTGTCAAACTCAGTTTAATACCAAGTTCAAGTTCAAGATCATAAGATTGATAATGAAATTTAGGTTATCAACTAAAACATGTCCTCCTTTTTTGTCCAATCTTGGTATTGTTCATCAAAGGAGTTGCCATTATACACCTTAACAAAATGTCATTTTATGGAAAGAAAACATAAACACTTACTTGAAACCAGCAGGTCCCTCACGTTTC
This sequence comes from Limnanthes douglasii subsp. nivea, assembly GCA_036936605.1. NCBI lineage: Eukaryota > Viridiplantae > Streptophyta > Magnoliopsida > Brassicales > Limnanthaceae > Limnanthes > Limnanthes douglasii. The sequence goes on from JAUPFV010000001.1 coordinate 342,269,337, forward strand.
AATCTAACATTGCTAAATTCTTATGGGGGGAATCAATACTCACAGCTACCCATCTTTTTAATTGAATTCTATCTCATGTTCTAGGTTGGAAATTACATGAAGATATTGACAGGAATACCACTTAATATAAAGAACCTTAAGGTTTTTGGATTCTTGTGATTTGCTTCTATCAATCTGAGAATTTATGATAACTTTTCCCATAGATCTTATAAACCTGTTTTTGTAGGATATTCATCCATACAAAAGGTTTATAGGTTCTTCAAGCTGAGGATATTTTTCCTTACAAAACTAATGTTGAACATGAACATATCCCTACTCTATTATAAGTCATTTTGATGAGCAAAACATTTTACAATCTAAACAAAAAATGTTACATAATGACACTTTTTCATGTTATAATAGCCCCTCAAATGGTATTTATGATCCTTTCAATATAAATGATAGTATTGATGAGTCCGGATTTATTCACCACTACTCACTAAGAAAACCGGACAGGGGTAATTTGGACAATAAGCGCCGACTGAATTATCCGGACAGGACAAAAGTATTAAAACACTAAACACCTTTTGACTAAGCTAGGTGCTAATCTACTTAAAAACTAATGGGTCTTTAAACTCGACCCGGTTTCATAACTTGACCCGAAAGCCCATGGGTCCATAATTAAGGGTATAAATACCCAACTACTTTTATTAATAAGGGTAATGAACATTTAATACAACCAGGCAGCTTAAATCTCTCACTACAAAACAACCAAACATTTAATACCTTTGAAACTCTCTAAAACACTTGACAAAATTACCCTCAGTTTAAAATAAACCACACCAAATTGGCGACCACAGTGGGAGCACGAAGGTGCCTGAATCTAGCATTCGAAACCAGCAAGAAAAATCAGTTCGGATGAATCCAGACGAGCAAGTAGTGCCATCACCTTTGATAGAGGTGGTGGGAGAAAACAATGAATACACGATCGAAGAACGAGACAAGCTGAAAGATGAAATAGAAGCGTTGAGGGCATTAAAAAGGCAGAGTTAGGTTTAAAGGAAAAAATATAAAGTGTCAGACATTCACCATACTGACAACCCAAAGGAGAATGACCTGTCAGTAAAGACTCACTTGAGTTCAAAAAAGACCCATGTCAGTTCCAAGAAATCTCACCGGTCCAAGCCGGTGGAGAGCTCAGAATCTGAGTCCTCTAGTAGCACCTCAAATGAGGATGGGGTTGAGGAGTCCTTGTCATCTAACAGTGATTATGAGAGATCTAAGAAGAAACAAAAGTTGGTTAAAAAATATTCAAGAAAGAGGGATATGCATGGGAGATTGAAGAGGCATCTGGGAAAAGGGTCGTCTCACAACCACAGCCATAGCCGTAGGAATATGGACCATCTGCTGATGGATCCATTTGCTTTCCATGATGAGCGAGATATTTCTTGCAACACCTAATGAAGACACTGTTTTTAGTCGTTGCCGGAATTGGAGGCAATACCCATTTCCATCCAAGATACTGTCCGGAAACCTTCCTAAGAGGTTTGACAATACTAAAATTGAGAAGTATGATGGGAGAAAAGATCCGGACAACCATCTGGAACAGTTTAAACTTTTTATGATGAATTTTGATGATGATGACAAACTATTTTGTAAAGCCTTCAATCTTTTATGGGAAGTGATTTGAAATGGTACAACAACGTACTACAGGGTTGTATCAGGAACTTTGAACCGTTTTGGTGGCCTTCTGGAGGCATTTTGTGGGTAGTAAAGAGGTGAAGGGCAATGGAGATACTATCATCCATTGTGCCCAAGAGCCAAACGAATCACTGAAAGACTATATAAGCCGGTTCGTAAACACAAAGAATGGGTTGGCTGATTGCTTTGAGCAGGTAGCAATAGCTTATCTGAGACAATGATTAAACCCTGGGAATCTGGCCAATTCGGTGACCAGGATAAAGTCCATGACTTGGGGTGGTTGCTAAACCAGGTGGGAAAGGAAATCAATGTAGATGAAACAAAGAAAAATAGGGTGCACAGGAAACTGAGATCTGCCCCAGTTGCACCAAACCAGAACCAGTCCGGATACAAAGCCAAAGAATCCGGACTGGGGCCCAACATGGCCAAACAAACTCAATCTCACCCAGCTCCAGCTCAGAGCCAACAGTCCAGAAATAAACCAGGACCTTGGGTCTAACCTGAGTGGTTTGCAGAATTGAAAGAAAATGTGGCAACCATCTATGACAAAAGAAAAGATGAGATACATTTCAGGAAGCCGGCAGCGCTCCAATCTCCTAGGGAAAGTCGTAATACTTGTTTTTGCCAATATCATCATGATATTGGCTATAACAACGAGGATTGCATCGCTTTGAAACAAGAGGTGCAAAATCTGATTGAAAGGGGAAAGTTGGGAGCTTATGTCAAGAGAAGAAATGGGAACAGGCCTGATAATGCTCACCAGACTGGCCCGACGAAGAATGCAGGGACATCTGCTTCGGACGGGGCCATGGTAATCATTGAAAGATTTGATGTAGAATCAAAGTATTTGGATCATGATCCAACCCGAAATAAAGTGGGGGTTATAAGAGAACATACCAAGACAGTTTCTGGGCTCATAAGGTTTTTTGAGTCACTCACTATATTGGGGGGGGGGGGACACTATGACTACGCCGACTCCTTCTTCAAGGAAGAGGCATGTCCACACTTTAGCTACTCAGTTAGAGGGAGGCATGTCCTCCTATCAGGCCCAAATTCTTTTTCCCTTCATTGTTTTTGATAAAGATGACCTAAGGGACATAGTTAGTCCTCATGAGGATGTTGTGGTGATAGGAGCATCGATTGGGGGCAATGACATCAGGTGAATTTTAATTGACACTGGCAGCTCAACCAATATTCTCTTTTCAAGTTCCTATAAACAGATGAAGAATCCAGCAGTGATTCAGCGTTCGAACAAATCCATTGTGGGCCTCACAAGGAGCTCTGCGGATGTGATCGGAGAATTTAAGAAGGAGGTATTGTTGGGCAAAATCCCTTTCAAGAAGATGGTCATGGTACTTTTCATCGTGGTAGATTGCCCCATATGTTATAATGTGATCTTTGGGAGATCCTGGCTCTCCAGGATGCATGTTGTGGCTTCAACAGTTCACCAATATTTAAAGTATGTAGTTCAAGGAAAAGTGGGAGTTGTCTGGAGTAGCCAAAAAATAGCAAGAGAATGTTATGCAACTGCACTTGCCCCTAAAACTCTAGGGGAAACCCGGATAAATGAAGATTAGCAGTTGTTGGGGCCCTCTGAGGGTGAGGGTGAAATTGATGACTCCAGAGGGACCCCTGGTGTTGTGATACCAATCGAAGAAGTTGAAACTCACTCTCTGGTTGAAGGAGGGAATGTTAAAATTGGCTCCAAGATGGCGCCAGAATTGAAGAAAAAAGTGTTGTCCTTTTTGGCAGATCACCAACATGTTTTTGCTTGGTGCAATGCTGATGTGACCGGAGTACCGGAAAATGTTATATCACACCAACTATCTATCTGAAGAGATGTTGCACCTGTTGTGCAAAGAGGGAGAGCTTTCTCTAAGGAGAAAGCTGATTTCATAGTTCAAGAGGTTGACCGACTTACCAAGATGGGGCACATAAAGGAGTCTCAATATCCTTTATGAACATCCAATCCAGTGTTAGTAAAGAAAAAGAATGGGAAATGACGTATGTGTATCGACTTTACTAACCTCAATAGAGCTTGCCCAAAATATCTCTATCCAAACCCCCGAATAGATCAATTGGTAGAATTCACATCTAGGAACAAGCTATTGTCCTTCATGGATGCCTTCTCCGGTTATAACCAATTATAGGTGGATCTGAAGGACCAAGACCACATTACTTTTGTTATAGATAAGGGCCTCCATTGTTACAAGGTGATGCCTTTTGGGTTGAAGAATGCTGGGGCTACCTATCAGAGGTTGGTGAACAAAGCATTTGTTGATCAGATTGGGAGAAATATGGAAGTATATATTATGACATGATGGTAAACAGCTTAAAAGAAGAGTTGCACCTAGCTGATCTTCAAGAAACTTTTGCCAACTTGGCAAAGGTTAATTTAAGATTGAATCCAGGAAAATGTGTCTTTGGGGTGCAATCTGGAAATTTTTTGGGGTATGTGATAAGTGAGAAAGAGATATAGCCTGATCCGGACCAGCTTGATGCCTTATTAAAAATGGATCCTCCTCGGAATGTTAAAGAAGCACAAAGGTTGACATGAAGGTTGACTGCATTAAATCGTTTTATTTTAAGGTCTTCGCATAGGTGTGCCCCGGTTTTTCAGACATTAAAGGGTGCTAAAGACTTTAACTGGTCTCCAAAGTGCGACCAGGCGTTTAATGAAATAAAAAAGCATTTATCTTCCCTCAAAACCCTTTTCAAACCTGTTGATGGAGAGACAATGTACATATACTTATCTATGTCTGAATGTGCTATAAGGGCGGTGCTGCTAAGAGAGATGGACAATTATCCTCGTCTGGTGTACTACATCAGCAAGAGTCTGATGAATGCTGAAAAATGTACCTAAAGCTTGAAAAACTCGCACTAGCCTTGGTGATTGCTGCCAAAAAGATGAGGCCATATTTTCAGTCTCATTCTATTATCGTCTGGATGTCTTTTCCTTTGAAAAATGTTCTTCAGAAGGTAGACATATCAAGCAGGATGACCAAATGGTCAGTAGAATTGGGAGATTATGATATTGATTCCCCCCCCCCCGAACTGCAATCAAAGCTTAATATATTGCTGATATCCTGGTTGAATTCCATTTGGGTAGAAGTACTAAGCAAGCTCTAGATGAGAAAACTAAGAAAGTGTGGGTTGTCCGGACAGATGGTGGATCAAGTACTATGGGTTGTGGGGCTGGGATATGTTTAACCTCTTTGTACGGTGATAAATTATACCAGGCTATATTTTAGGGATTCCAACAATGAGTCCAAATATGAGGCTGATATAGCTGGTCTGAAGTTAGTTTTTCTGTGTGGATCTAAAAGAATCAGGTTGATGAGTGATTCTCAGCTTCTTATCCATCATGATCAAGGTCTATCTGAGGCAAAAAAGGAGCAGTTAATCAAATATTTGTTTATTCTTAAAAAAGTGGTAGCTAACTTCAAAAATGTTAGCTATGAGCATATACCTAGATCGGAGAACACACTAGCAGACTCTTTGGCAACCATAGCATACGCTGAGTCCTACCCTTGGATTTATGTGGAAGAATGTCCATCCATACAACCCAATAAGAGCAAAGAAGAGGAGGAAAGTTTAAGTATACAAGTGGTGCAACCCAAAGACTGGGCCACAATTCGATAACAAAGATATGGAGACTTTATGTACCTCCCGGGACATTCAGTATTTTTTTATTCTCCTTTCCATCCACAAGAAAATGGTCAAGTTGAAGTGGCAAACAGAACCATCCTGTCTGGTTTAAAGAAGGATTTAGAAGGGGCTGCAACAAAGTGGCCAAGCTATTTGCAAGAAGTGTTGTGGGCATACCGGAGTACTCCTGGAGCTGCTATACAAGAATCTCCTTTTGATTTTTTATATGGGATGGATTCAATTGCTCCTATAGAGGTAACTCTTCCATCATACAGAGTCCACAATTATTCCGAACAGGCTAATGAAGTGGCAATCAGAAGTCAATTAGACTTGATAGAAGAGAAAAGAGTTAAGGCTCATCTTAGAACCACCTATTACCAAGGCTTGATGAGCAGGAAACTTACTTCCAAAATAAAAAGAAGGGATTTTTTATCAGGCGATAAAGTATTAAGAAAGGTTTTATTGCATACTAAGGAGAAGCAGTTCGGCAAGCAAGCTCCGAACTGGTATGGGCCTTATAAGGTCTCCGAAAAACTTAAGCCTGTGACATAGAGGCTTCAAGATAAAGATGGAAGAATCTTAAAGTGCCCCTGGAATATTAAACACCTCCGCTTATATCTGGAATGAAAGTTGTGTAAATATTTACTTGTTTAAAGTTCATGTAAATATTAGGGGGGACATGCTCTTTCTTACCCTGGTGGCGCGAGAAGGTTTTAATGAGGTGTCCGGGTTTTTCAATGAAATTTGATGCCTTCTTAAAATATTTGGAGTGGTTTGATTACAATTTCTTTAAAATATTCTAAGGATTTTTGGCAGAATGAATTAATTTGGTCAAATGATGACCATTAAACACATGTCATCGGAGATTTTAAACACCCTCATCTTAAATACTTGTAAAATAAATTAGGGCACTTTAAACATTAGCCATTAAATTTAAGCAAGTATGAAACAAAGAAAAAATTTAGCAAGGTAAACATGTCCGGTTAAAAACCGGACATAGTTACAAAAATGCCTTGGCCATTCAAGGACTTTAGTATTTCACAAAATTAAGAAAAACAAGTAAAAAAAATATAATTAAAACCTCATGGCTTATTCCCTTTGGATGTTCCTGCATCGTCTTTTTTCTTAGGATCTTTGGGTTCACTACTTGAACTTTCTCCGGTTCCTTCTTCTTCGTCAGTGGTGGAATCTATTCCACTGCTATAGCCATGCATATCACCTTCTACCATAGTGTTAAATGAGAGGTCTTCATACTCCACATGTCTCTATAAATCTCCAAGGGTTCTCTTCGGAAATTTCTGGTGGAAAAGAAGTACCATATCAGACTTGACCTCCGTATCTCTTACTTACATGGAGTCTATTATTCTGTTGGTATACGCATCAATCATGGCCTGGATTGTCTTTTTCCTGCTCTTTCACTAAGTCCTCCTTCTCTATGGTTGCCTTGGATACAGTCTCTTCAAGGGAAGTCTTTAAACCGGACAAGGTATGGATGGCTTCATCTTTAGTCTTCACATCCCCTTTCAAGGTGGAAAGATCTTTCTCTAAACCGGAGCATTTTATTTGGAGCTCTGTGTTAGCCTTCTCCGAAGTGACCAGCTTGGTTGACAGATCTTCTTTGTCCTTCTTTAAATCTTCAAGCTCCTTCTTCAATGCCTCGATGCTCTGGTTTGCATTGAGGAGGTTAGTTGACAAAGTATCCTTGTTTGTTTTGAGGGTGTTGATGAGGGCAGACTGATTCTTTAATTGTCTTACCAAGTTAAGTACTGGCTGAATATGGCCCAGGAGAGAGTGGATCAGCACATCGTGTTCCCCGGAGATAATGGAGGACTTTCCATTGTAAGTCACCATATTGGAAGAGCTTGGAGAAAGGTAGGGGTCAGCGAAGTCGTCTTACTCAAAATATTTGAAATAGATACCAAGTTTTGGAGGCCACTGATGTCTACTCCATCAATATCCCCTCCGGTACCTTCCCCGGATTGTAGATCGGTGGGAATCTGCTCTGCTAAGATGGGATCAGTTGGGTCTGCTGGAGGTAGAGGCTCCGAAGGCCAAAGGATTACTTCTTCCCCCAAAGTGACCTTCTTCTTCTTAGCAGTCCTCTCATCGTTGCTTGCTCCCTTTTTTGGTCTTTTTTAGGAGGCCTTGGTGGATTTTGAGGTTCACCTGCCTCCTTAATAGTCTCATCCTCAATTACTTTGATAAAAGTAGCATCAATCCCTCATTGGTTCTGCCCTCCTTGATAGTCCGGATCAGTCTCTTCTGCAGCACCCCAAACTGCCTCTGCTGCAGCCTTCTTATTCTTTCCCTTCCCTTTCATTTTGCTAGGGGCTTTGGCTTTGGAGGGCAAGGCCATTTTGCCATCCTTTTCCTATGTTCTCTTAAGTATGACAGTCGGGGGAGGTGGTGTAGTCAGTTTCTCCCAAGTGAGATCTCTCAAGCCCGTGGTATTAAACAAGTGGATCTCACCAAGTTGCCAGAGGTAAAAACGTTGTGGAAGGCGTTCCCCCAACGTTGAGCAGTTCAGGAATTTAGCTTGACACATGTGGTCTGCCCCTCCTCCAGATAGCCGGTGAACTCCTTCGCCAATACTGACATGAGAAAATGGGTGATTCAGGAGTGGAATTTTTGTGAAAATAAGAAAGAGAAAAATACAAACAAAACTGAATACTTACTTGTGTTCTTCCACCTGTTGGTGAGCATACTAGGGTTAACATTAGCCTTTATCTTTCTCCCATTCTCCTATTCCTCACTGATGAATAGGAACTGAGTCTTCTAGTTTTTCTCTGAGTCCAACAAATCATCAACTACTTTGAAGTTCTCTCCCATGTTGTAGTGGTAGAATGTGATGTGATGGTTTTTGCATATGCTGGCTACTGCGGGGAATTATTCCATGGGAGAGGAATTTCGGACAGCCTCGATGCCATTATACAGGTAAGGAGTGTATACTAAGCATTTGGACTCAGGTGGCTTGGATAAAGTTTGATCGGGTGAGAATACCTGACGATTTCTGGATCCAAGGGGAATCTGAGCCCCTAGTTGAATAGCTCAGTGTAAATGACAATCTCGTTGAGCTTGCAGTCCATCAGAGTTTCCGGATTTACTGGTATTCTCACCTTCACTGATTTTGGAATCCCCCACTTGGTTCGGATCCGACCCAGCTCAGCGGTGTGAGTATATACATAGTTGATGTTCTACATGGACAACATATACTTCACATTAACCTTCTGAAAGCAAGGTCCCACCTTGCCATGCAAGCACTCCGGTAGCTCCGGATGAGCCAGTCCCACCTTCACTTTGCCCTTTCCTTTTTTATCAGAGGCATCGTCCTCATTTTTTCCAGAGGCTTCAGTCTCGAAGGGGGCCTCTTCGATGCTATCTTCCATTACTTCTTCCATCATAGTGGAAGGTTTGTCAGTTGTTGAGGATGGAAAGTGTCAGCTTGTGGCTCAGTGGTCTGTCTGGATGGCTGAGCACCAGTTTTTTCTAGAGGTTTAGTGTCCGGTTGGGGCTCAGCTCCGGAGGACTTTATTTGAGAAGTTATTTTAGTAGCCTTCAATCCTGAGGGCTTGTCTCTGGGGGCACTTATAGATATCTCTGATCTGAAGGCTTTATCTTTGGATGCTGACTTAGAGGCCCCCGTTTTGGAGGACTTTGGTTGTGAGCCAGTTGCTTGGCCTTTTACCAAGCGTGTTGTCCGGCGAGGGTTGGTTTTCTCAGGGGACTTTTCAATGTCAGATCCCATGGCGATAAACGGAGAAGGTTTCCTAACACTTGATACAGCTTTCTCTTGAGCATTAGAAGGTTGAGACTCCTGAACATAGGAGCCTGATGGGATTGGCGAGAGGTTTGCCTTGAATAAACGTTTAGGTTTTGCACTTTTGGTAGATGACGATCCTTGGTCAACTTCTATGGATGGTTTTTCAGACTTATTTCTTGGAGAGACTGGAAGACCAGCAACAATGCGTCTCTCTTGTTCGACTTTTTTCGCTTTCTCTAGTTCAGAAAGATTCAACAAATGTACAACATGATCTACAGCTCCTAAGGAAGATATGATGCATGGCATAGGAAGACAATGATGCCCCAACAAAAAGGGCATCACATCAAGGGGTTTATATTTTTCAGATGAAGATCGATGAATCAACTGTTCACTGAAAGACTGAAAAACTGGATTAGGCCATTGTTAAAATTGAAAGGAAGAAAAGAAAACTTGAAATATATGATAAAATATATGATAGAAAAAAATGAAATATATGATTGATGATAAAAATAAGGAACATTATAAAATATATGATAAGATTGATGATAAAAATAAATAACATTATAAAATATATGATAGGAAAAAAACAAATAAAGGTAAAAGGTTGATATTTATAGTGGAAACGCATATTTAATATTTACCATAGACATGTGGAGAGATATGGTGTTCCACTATAAAGCCTAATGGTCAAGATATGTGCATGTTAGCTATCACTGATACGTCAAGCGCCTCTTCCCCCCCCCCCCACACAATTACCACCGCTTTGAACTCGAGTATTTTTTCGAGAGTTAAGATCAACTAACTTTTATTTGACAGAATCCGCATAATATAAACTAGCAAGTATGTGCCCTTCGTTCATTTGATTTGATTTTTCAATTAATAGTAATTCTTTGTTTCCACTAAAAAAATACTAAAAAATACTATGAGGCCACTACCATAGATAAAATTAATTTAAAAAAAATTAAGTTCTGATATTTTTATCCTCAAATGTTTGGATCAGAGAAACATTTGAATAAAGTATGGAATAAGGATAGTATTGAACCGAAATTTTCTAGAACAAGGATGTTTTGGTTAAGAGTAACTAGTCCCGCCAAAGAGAATTAGCTGTGATGCTTGATATTAACTTCAATAAAAAAATAAAAATAAAAAGTAAAAAATCTCATAAAATATTTAAGGAATTGACTATACAACTACAAAGAAACCTAGAAATTTGGTCATACATATCAAGTAACCATAGAATTAAGGGTTTGGCCGGTGGAACCACAAAACAAACTCTTATTGGTTCAACAAAAGTTTCCAAGTACCTAAATTAGTAATGTCGACAAGTTACTGATCTCAAAGAAAAAATTCGACTATAAAAGATTATTATACTTATATTTATACTTCTCTCTCATTTTATTTTCATGAACTATAAGCTGCACTAATAACAACCAGATATATAAATTAATTAGAACTTAAGTATATAAAAAAGTAAGGTTAATAAAGGTATCAGACTCATTTTTATAAAGAACTTGTTCATCTACAATTGTGTTAAATGGAGTGTTTGTACAGTCGATTTGGTGAATTAGTAGTATTATATGTCTTCTTCTTTTTCTATGTCACTGTTTTTTTATTTTCTTAATTTGAATTCGATTTGATATTGTTCGTATTCTTGCCAATGCACTCTCGTGTTGAGATTAAATTTTGGCTTGGTTAAAAGATTGGCAGCAGTGTGTTTGGAGATATCTACTTTGGTAATGATATTCATACGAATGAAAAGGTCACCATTAAACTTGATAATATGAAGACAAAACACCCATAATAACTACATATATTAAACATATACAAAATTTTGCAAGTAGGAACTCTGATTTTGAATATAATATGATTCTGAGTTGAGAGATGCTACAATATATTGGTAATGGTTATCTACTTGGACCTAGTCTCGAAGATTATTTTCTATTCTGCACCATAAAACTCTTTTTAAAGTCTATTCTTATGATTGTTTATCAAATGATCAGCTGTGTGGAGTATATTTTCTATTCTGCACCATAAAACTCTTTTTAAAGTCTATTCTTATGATTGTTTATCAAATGATCAGCTGTATGGAGTATATTTTCCATGTGATTTTTGCATCGTGATATTAAGTGAGACAATTTTTTATGTCTTTCGGAAGGCATGTATACCATTTGAATGTAATTGGGTAAAAAATATAGAGATTGCTTAAGTCATACTCACATATCTTAGAAGGTATGCAAAACATGTTTATAGAGAAGGTATGCAAATCTTTTTTCAAAAGCATACGTGAATGCCTCATCTATTTTTTTAATTGATGAAGTTGGTGTTATTGCGTTAAAAGTGAGAACCTGCAGAGGGAAATGGAGAGGCGAATTGTTAAGTATGATGATTTGATGAAAGAGGTCTAGAGGTATAATAGCCTCATATAATATTATAAGGTTTAAAATAGAGTAATTTTATCTTATAGTGTCAATTAATGTATTCTGCTCCAAACAGGGATGAAATAATGAAAATATTGTTGATGGAAGTTGGTCCACGAGTTGGTCGTATAAGTCATTTGGTCGCAATTGTGGCTTATTTTTATGAAGTTTTGAAGTATGTTTTTAATCACCGGTACGTGTCTTCTACATGGAAAATTTAGTTATAACATATTATACTTTCCAATGACTTAAACACGTTAACAATTATATATATATTAGTAGTCTAAAAGCTTCTAACATCTTAAGTTAAAGAATAGCTTTGACAAAAAAATTGTATTTCGTTAAAAATGGTTAAAAAATACAGTATTATTACTAATTTATTTTAGTGCGGATGTTTGGTCGAATGAGAATGTTTTTGTTTTTTTAACTTGTTTCTCTTATTAATTAAGTTCTTTTTTATTCAAGTACCTTTTTCAATCAAGATTATAGAAAATTATGCTAGACGTTGTAACTTTTAATACCTTAATTTATATTTTTTATAAAGTTACGATCATCGAGGTATGGAAGGTGTTTGAAATAATTATTCAAAAAATCATAGAGTTTGATGTTGTTATTTATAATTTTCTATAAGAGTCATGTATATTATTTGATGTGGTGGACATATAATTTCATTTCACACATGTAATATATTTTAGTTAGTTGAGTATTGTACTTCATTTTGACTTTGATTCGTATATGTTTTTTATTTTCTTTGAATAACATAAGGATTTAGAAATAATAGTTATTATTTTTATTTAATAGATGAGTACCATAATTAATTATGTATTTTTTAATGATGAACATGATTAACTTTTACTAATATAAACAATTGAATTGTTATTTTTATAACAATAATGAATAACATTATTTATTCTTTTAAATGAAATATACAAATAATTATAAACCATCACAACATAAGTCAAGCTCACAAGATTTAACTATTGTCATATTTGTTTTTGTTAATAAAAGACCAATATTTTGAAAATAAAAATATGTTTTTAAACATTATATTAGGAATAATCATATTAGATCTAGAATACCAATATTTGTACTATTATTTCTTATTTGAGTACATAATTAATTAATAATAATAATAGTATTAGCAAATGTTATGAGTAACATTATTAGCAAAAGACCAAACAACCAGAAAACACCTAAAGTCTTTCATAATTAGATGCTTCATATGTTAGCTTATATCAGAAAAGATACACAAAAACGAAAGGTAATGCAAATTTGGAATGAGTTTTATAATTAAATTGAAAGTGTATAGAAGCATATAACAAAAAACTCATTTTTTTAAATATAGGTTAAAGTTGTAACTCCAACTCAAAATCATTCAATCGAACCAAACAAAAAAAACATATTCAAGTAGACTTATGTAAATCTTATCTGAAACACGTATATTAACCAAAACGAAACAAAAAAAAATAGTTTTTACTACATTTATATCTTATTATAAATAAGAAAAAAATTTGAAACAAATATTTTAACATTATACTATTTCTTGTATTTATCCATGGACTTTATAGAGAATACCAAGTTCATAACATATAGTGGAGTCACTTTGTCACGACATAGTGCTTTTATTAATAAAAAAATTTACCACATAGAATTATCGCTTATATTAATAAAACAATTGATCACGATTCTAAACTCATTGGATTTGGATAGAGCAAACATATGTCAAATCCAAACACCATGTAAATCCTGCATAATCTATGTCAAGAAATATATGAACAAATGATATAGTCATAAAATATAAACTAGATCCAAGGGTTAGCGTAAACATCTCAGTATTACACACTAAGAAATTCTAAGTTTTTGTTTAATTCAGAATAAACGAATCCTGAATTTTTTATGTAAAGATGGTCAAATAAATTTACTCCTATTTATATCAATACACTTCTAAAAGTCGCCCAATTTAGTCTAATAAAAAAATATATTATATGCTAAGATATACAACCTAATCTTACCAAAAAAATAGCAGTGAGGTGACAACAAAATAGTTAATTTCATCGATTATATACAATTTAGAGTTATTCTTAAAAAACACAAACATTTCATAAACAAACCGAACAAACTATGAACATTCACGACATTTTAAAGTCCAAATTTATGAAACTATTTTCATTCTTACTCAAATTATGAAATTGATCTATGAATGTAACCCTTATAATCGAAAAGATTGAAATATCTTGTGGGAGCGAGAGGTAAGACAACATAGAAAACGTCATGGCTTGCACACAATAAATACGGGGAAATCAGAACCAACAAGACTAACAATATGTTTTTTGATTAAATTTTAGGGTTTGGCTAAATTCGGGTCCAAAATATGTTAACCAGCCCCAAAATTTTAGCCGTCTTTTACCCCGCCGGTTGATAGACTTTCAACCGGCGGGGAAGCTTACTCCGGCGGGTGAAACAGCTTTTCTGCCGGGTGGGAGGGTCTCAACCGGCGGTTGAGAAAGGTTCAACCGCCGGGGTAAAGGTAAAATTGTAAAACTTCAAAAACACTTGTTTTTTGGGGCTGGTTAACATATTTTGGGCCCGAATTTAGCCGAACCCTAAATTTTATAGAACATTAAAATTATAAATTCTTTGGGGATAGTGTAAGAACAATATCATTGTAATAAGTAATTTAAGTATGTTTTTTCAGATTAACCTTGGTCACGGAAACTTTAATTTTTCGACGAAATATTGACGATTTTATGATTCGTATATATAAATTTTGGAAAAATAGGATGGTTGAGTATCTAAGTTCTGATTGCGATTTTCTAAATTATAGTGGTTGGGTTTGGTAAAATGGTGAAGAGATAGTCGAAAAATAAAAAATTAGGAAAATGGAAAAAATAGTAAAAAAGTAGTCCAATCTTTAGGTTATGGTCAAATAATCAAAAAAAAATGTTGGTTGGATGGTGAATAATGCAATAACTTAAACGGTAAATCTTAGTTGGGTGCTGCTTTGCATTTGCAAAAATCTCATGTATTTGTAAATTTTTTAAAAATTTAATGTATCTTAACATTATCGTTGTTTTAGAAAAAAAAATTATATCTCCATGGAAATTCACCCCCTCTTTTAACCATAAATACTAAAATTTATAATTTAATCCTTAAACTGAATTCAAAATTTTAACTTTAATACTTTATACTAGATTCTGACCCGACGCTAGATATAAACTTAACCCCCAATTCAAAAGCTGTGGTAAGTTAAAAACTAAAATTTATGCTTAAAATTCAAATTTTAACCTTAAATCACAAATCGAAATGTATTTTAAACCTAAACCTAAATGCAACTAAAATACAAATCCTAAAATTAACCAGCAAACTTTAAATGGTAAAGCTTAACATTATACTTTAAAAAGTAATCTTTAAAATCTAAACCTTAATCTTAAACATACTCATCTTAAATCTTAAAATTAAACTCCCCTACCATTAAATTTAAACACTAAAATGAAATATTGATTTTTAAACCACAACTTTAAATGTAAAGTTTAAAGCATAACTTTAGTCCAATATCTTATATTCTAAAACCAGATACTAATCCTTAACCTCAAACTGTCCCTCAAACTATAATTATAAGGCTAAATGATGTTACATCCTAAATCTTATTGTAAATCCGTGCTAAATAGTAAATCGGAGAACAAAATGCTAAATTCTAGTTTTGAACTTAATTATAAATTTTACGTTGAAAATAGATGGATCAATATAAATAGATGTATTTGGCTATTGTCAATAAATTATCTAATTAAATAAGTAATCGGAAGATTAAATTTGCTAAATAATTTGACAAATAGGCGAAATCTTATTATGAATGTTATTGTACATATATTATATTAATATTTAGAGATGGTAAAATATTGTACCGAAATTACTAACACGTAAGCATAAACTAAATTTTTATGTCTAAAGGGAATAAATTAATGTAGTTGGGTTCTGGCTAGGGCGGTCAACGGTTCTCCGGAACCGAGAACCGGACCGGGACCGAACCGATAAAAACCGGACCGAGAACCGGACCGAACCTTAACGGTTCGGTTCGCGGTTTCATTCAAAAAACCGAAAACCGATAAGGAACCGAAAAGAAAAACCGGTTAGGAACCGAACCGATAGAACCGATAAGGAACCGATAAACCGATAGAACCGATAAGGAACCGAACCGATAAAACCGATAAATCGATAATAATATATGCGAACTACTTAATCAATTATACTATTTTATCACTATTTATACAATATAATACAAACATTGTACCATAATATTTTCCAAATATACAAACTTTAAAATGTTTTAATATGTATCTATTAAATTATATTCTGTCTATTTTTAAATAATTAGAATAGAATATACATGAGTGGATAAGAATGGTAGAGGATAAATAATAAAATCGATTTGAATAATAAAATACAAAAGAATAGAAACCATCTAACAAATGAATATAAATAAAGATAAGTAATATTCAAATCCCACATTGCTACTTTTGGTACTAGATAGACTGCTTTTCTATAAAAGCCCTATGATTTATATAAGTATTTACTTAGGTTCAGAATAGGGCAAGAGCTGTACAACAATAGCGTGGCCAATGGTGATATAGTAAAATATTTTACATAATATTTATTTAACCGAACCGGACCGAACTGGTTCTTTATCGGTTCCGGTTCGGTTCTATTTTACGGAACCGAAATTCTGTTGGTTCGGTTCGGTTCGAACCGACAGATTTAGTGGTTCGGTCCGGTTCTGTCAAAATCCGAACCAGACCGATAAGACCTCTAGTTCTGGCCCATCAATAAGCTAACTAAAAGCTATGAATATCGTTAGGTGAAAACTAAAACTAAACTACATCATACATTAAGAGATATAACAAAAGTATTCCTGTCACTCTTAGTGATTAGAAAATATTAAACTCTGGTTCTTTTTATCTTGAGTTTCTACTGCAAATCAATCAAGAACAAATATCAATATTAAAGAAACACAAATGGATACCAGATTCACATGATTTCAGGGAATAAGACCTACATGAACAAGTTTACATCTCTAATCCGTAATTGTTATGATGAACAACATCACAAGTAAGTTTTTCACGTCCTTTTCTATTAGTAACATTCACAAAAAAGAATAATTATTTATTGTATAATAGATATAATTAACGATTTAATATATTCCATCTATTGATATCAGAATCAATTCCGTGTGAATAGATGGTATGATTGATTGCACGTATGTTAATTTCACTTTTATGTAAAAAACCATATCATTAGGATTATGTGATGTTCGAAAAGATTGAGTAATGGATTTAGGAATTTTGAATAGTATGTTTGATTAATTTAATCATAGAAATACGATTAGATATGCTTGTTTTTGTGTTTGAGATTTAATTAGAGGTTAACATTTTTTTTTATCTTAATTTATGGTTGTTTTGTTGAATTAATGGATTTTCGAAACTAAAAACAGGATAATGAAGTGATATCAGGAAACATTTGGCGTAACCATCCATATTATGGTCTCAATGAAGTCGTGTGTTCTTCGGGGAAAAGTCTAGCTCGCCACGATGAAGTGGCGTGCTTATTGGGAAGAAGTTTAGTTTGTTGCAACGATCACGTACTGCTGGAGCGGAAAAGTTCTTCATTACAACTACAAACCTATAAGGGTCCAAACTTGGGTCTTCTTTCCATTTTACTTTTGACCACGTGATATGTATTTGGATATGTTATATTTTTTTTCATGTATATGGTTAATCGAGATGTGTCTAAATGATTAAGGTTTTTTCCAATTACAGTAGGTAAATCATAAAATCAATTTATCGGCTCAAATGAAGGTTGCTTTATGAATTGAGGAACCTAGGGTCTGAATATTTTATGGATTAATCATATTACATGCAGTATTGATCCAAACAAAGGTTAATGATTGTCATATTTAAGTATGAACGGAAGAAAAGTTATCTCTTAATTAATCTTTAATTTTTTAATTGAAGTATGAACATTAGTCCAAAAGAGGGTTTATTGGTACTTAATAAATTAAAATTAGATGAAGAATGATTTTCTCAAACTCATAAAATGTATGTTAGTATGTTTGTCCAAAGATATCTTATTAACGATGTATATTGTGTTTTACATGTAATATGTTATGTTTAAACACTATTATGTTTAAGAATTATACATGACTCGGTGTGTATTATATATATTGTTTGTTATGTGTAAAGTTTTAGTAAATGTCTATAAGTCATAGCGTTAAGGTTATATTCTCATATTAGTCTAATTCTTTTATTCAAGAGGTAATGATCTTTGATCAAGAAGGGTTCATATTGGTAATGATGACCAAGAGAGAAATCCATACTAACATGACGACCTAAAGTGATTAATCCATATTTCATATTAAATGAGACAAGCTACGCACGATTGAAAAAATAAATTATAGCAAAACCTGTAAAGTATCATGACGAACCTGATATGAAATAATATGACAATCCCAAGTGTGAGCCTTTACTTGACGATCTATGTATGGTATTTGGTGAGTTGATTATTTGAATTTGCTTTACTAAACGAGAAAAGTAAAGTTTTAGAGTGAGAGATAGATTCTAGAGAGAGAATATTAGAGTGCACAAAATTAAATCTCATTTGGCCTTTATATAGAGGTGCAAGGTTGGTATATAACTGAAAGTGGTTACATAAAAGGACTTATTACATACTAGTTCTTAATTAAAATACATTATTCTCAATTTCTCCTCTAACTTTATAATATGATATATAAGGTTTTATTATTTATATTTTAGTCCTCAAAATTCCACTTTCTTATCAGTATCCCCCTTAGTTCTCATGAGAGTAAATGAATGAAAACTATCCAACTTCGAAGTACATCGATCACTCTGTCATATCATTATTCATTCCAAATACATCAAAATATGTCAACAAATTCTCATCCTTTTATATCATAATTCGAAGCAAGAGCTAGTAATCCTAGGTGTCAAACCTAATTCTCAGCGAATCATGACCTTCTAGGTGATAAGTCTACAACTAGGCCATTAGAGTATCATGTGTTAAACCCTCGTCTACGTAACCACTTCAACTTCTATCCAATCAGTATCCACTTTTTCCACTTCTCAACACGTCGTTTCTCCCCTTATAAATTCCATTGTGACCCATTCTTTGATCCATAAGCAACATTACTTGAGAGAGAAAGCACAAAAAGACTTTAAATTCCTCTGCTACCTTCATTGGTTTCTTCAAACTACTGGTTACCTTCACCGGAAAATTCATATTTTCCGATCAACCTTCAACCAGTTTATGAGAAAGTGCCCAAAATCCAGAAGATCCAAGGCCAGAATTTCCAACGAACCTAAATCCCCAAAATCAGACACCAATGTCTTCGGAGCTTACAATTATTTCTGCATTGGTGAAAGAGCAGAAGAATATAAAGTTGTTGGGCTAATAAGTAACGCTCCTCTTGGAACATCAACGAAGACCATCTATTACGGTAATTTCGATCCTTCTAAAGCTCCTATTTTTTCGCCTTCACCTATTACAGAAGAAATTCAGTCTTCAAAAACTCGAACGCCAAAAGCTCCTTGAATCTCACTTCTTTTAACAAATCATCACCTCAAATTAGTCGTGAAATAAACAGATCTTCTTCAAAACAATCTGAAGCTTTGAGAGATCTTCCTCAACCTGTCCCCCACGAGCTCCTAGAAAAAAAAACTTTCATAGCTATGGGAGACGATGCTGAAAAAGTATACTACTCAATTTCTTCACTTACTGTAATGGACCCTAGGGTTTCCCTCAGATCGTCAACCCTTTCATCAAAATCCAAGGTCAATCCCTTTGACTGCTATTCGTTCATCATATCACCACTATTGGATCCTCGGATCCGAAGTGCAGTGGTATAACATTCCCTTAAACTTTTTTGTCACTTCGAACAACCCATACTCGGTGTCCAACAACATATTTGAAACATTGATGGACTGTTGATACAACGCCATACATTTGTGACAACCAGGACCTTCCAAAAATGGCATTATAACTTGTAGGAAAGTCTACCACCATAAAAAGTACTTGAACCTTCTTCTTGAATGGTCCATTTCCCAAACTTACCTCTCCCTCGAATTCTACTATAACCCGTGCAGTAACTCCAGTAAAACCAATGATTGTACGCTCTAAGTAAGAAATTCAAGGAGGATTGCACATCTTGTCATACATTGCTTTGAAAAGGACGTTCGCAGAACTCCCAGTGTCTATCAACACGCATCTAATCTCAAAGCCAGCAACTTCTGCCCCAATGACCACTGCATCCTCATGTGGCCCTACAGTTCCCCGCAAATCATCCTCATCGAACAAAATAAAAAGAATGTCGCTTGCCATACAAATGAGTAGACAATTTTCCTTCTATCTGAGTTGCCAAACTAACAATATGTTTTTTCCTCGAGCTATCAATATTACAAGTCATCGAATTACCCCTGAAAATGTCCAGTGACTCAAACTACTCACACAAACTTTGAAGATTCCCCTTCTTTATTGGCTCTTCCACATCATCAAAATTAGTCTATCTAGATCCATATCCAAACATTCTGAGACAACATCAAATTCATCAAAGCTGTGAATTCAAAGCTGGATTTTCAATGCATTGTTCTGTGCCTTCACACAAGTCAATAGCTTTCCATTTTTAATTATAATTCCGACTTCCTTTTTCATAATAATGCAATCAGTAGTGTCGTGACTAATGTTATTGTTGTACCTACATAATTTGTTGTTTTGCTGCCCTCTTGGCATATTGATTGGAGCGGGCTTCTTGAAATTTACGTATCCTTAAGTTTTATAAAAAATTGCAGCCACGCTTTCAGTCAAATCTACATAATATTCAGGCCTTATCCACTTGTTCGTCCTCGGCCTATTCAATTAATAAGATAGAGTTTGATTCGAATATTCCCCAGTTCAACGTGGTAAATTATTATTCCTCGGATGTGACTGTTGTCTAAAATTCAAAGATTGTCCCTGGTTGTGAGAAGTTTAACCCGGATTCTTTGGGACGTTAATTGTTACCCCTCGAACCCTTGTTAACTATTCAACTTTAATTTGGTCCTCAATTTGGGCCAATAAATCCCCAAAAGTTAATGTTCTTCTCTTTGTTGTCTCATTGGCCAGATCTCTGGCAATAGTCCTTGGTGAAAAGTTGACATCACTACCAACACCTTACAGTTTTCTAAGTCTGCAATTGTCAACACAAAATGATTCGTATAATCATTAAGTTTTTCTCCAACTGACTATTTGCACTGGATGATTGTATCCCTATTTTCTCTCATTTCCTTACTCCCAACGAACTGTCTTCAAAACGCAGTATAAAAGTATCTAAAGTTTGAAATAGATCTCTTCAGGATTTGGTTATACCATATCAAAGCCATTCCTCTAGAACTCTGAGAAAAATCTCGACAAACCAGTATGTTGTTGTCTTTGAAATTCATCATATAATTCTTGAACAGCTAGATGTGATCGTCTGAATCCTGCATCCCATCGAACTTTTGAACTTTTGAAATGTCAAAACGTTTTGGAAGCGTGACAGGTCTAATCTCATTTTTCAATGGTGAATTTCTCCAATCAACGCCTTGAACGTACTATTCTTCCATTCTCATTACCGCATACATATTCTGATCATCCCAAATATTTAACATATTTCCTTCGCACTAGTTTGACTCTCTTAAAGAACGAGGAAAACTATCACTTCTAGCTTTATGTTATTTTTTAGATTTTTGAGGTTGATCCTTCTCTTCTTTTGAAGAGTCTCGATACCTTCTAAAACCTGATCCAGAACTTCCAACTTCCTCATCACTAGACGTAACATATCTTTGTTTGTCTGTTTTTTCTTTTCGAGAGACATGTCGGTCTTTTAAGACTTTGAAGCGCACCTTTTTGTGTTCATCTTTGTCTGGACGATGAGTACAAGATCGATCATAATGATTTCCAGAATAATTTTGATCATTCATTTTCCTTACTTCGGATTTCAACCTTGTTGATTGAATTTCTTGCTCACTTTGATCATAATTCTCGTTCAGAGCAGTTATCTTATCCAAAAGCTTATTTATTTTTAGCTATATCTGAGATTAAGTCTGGAAAATCAGAGTAGATGTTTTTTGTCTTTCATATGTCTTATGCAAATCTTTCTTGAGTGTTTTGATAGATGATCGAACCGATAGATTATTTTCTTGATCCATTGCAAAGCTTTAAGATTGTTTTTCAAGATTGATGAATTCGAACTAGCTAAAAATGCACCAATTGTTGATCTGTCCCCAGTAGAGTCGCCAATTTGGTGAGTCTGATTATTTGAATTGCTTTAGTAAATAAGAGAAGTAAAGTTTTAGAGTGAGAGATAGATTCTAGAGAGAGAAAATTAGAGTCCACAAATGTTCTAACTTAAAAATCCAACCTCTTTATTAGATCTGCCTTGGCTTTTATATAGAGGCCTAATAAAAATACATTGTTCTCAATTTCTCCTCTAACTTTATAGTCTGCTATATGAGGTTTTATTATTTACATTTTAGTCCTCAAAATTCCACTTCTTTATCAGTATTAAGCTAATCAAAGAAAATAAAAAGATATTCAGGAATGCGTATATGAGCCAAATATGATGATTAGGTTGAGCAGAGTAATGATAAGAAGATTAACAGATATAAAAGCTAATATGTTAAAAAGAACACTCAAAAACCTTCTAAGGTCTCTAAAGATACTATTTAATATTATTCAAATACCTAAAATTGTTAGAGATTCAACTTATAATGTTTATAGCCAAATCGTTTTTGGATAAATTTCACGTAGCTATTGATGAGTCCGGAGATTTTCACCACTCACTGTAGAAACCGGACAGGGGCAATTCGGACAAAAGCCACCCACTGAACCATCCGAACTGGACAAATATAAAAAGCTAATCACCTTTTGACTAAGCTAATTGCTAATCTGCTTAATAAACTAATGTGTTTTTTTTAACTCGACCCGGTTTTATAAGTTTGACCTGAAAGCCCATATGGCCCATAATTAAGAGTATAAATACCCAACCCCTTTCATTAATGAGGGTAATAAACATTTAATACAACCAGTCAGCTTAAATCTCTCACTACAAAACACCCGAACATTAAATACCTTTGAAACACCATAAAACACCTGACCAAATTACCCTTAGTTGAAAATAATCCACACTAGCTATGACAACACATGCCATTCATCAATAGAATTAAGACTAATGCTAATATATTAGTATAAATAAGGCCAGTGACCTCATTACAAATGATTCTGCTTTTATAATCTTTAGAGTAAATCTAATATATATAGTTAATATTCCTTATTTCCTTGATTTGTTTAGTCTTTTTTCCATTAAATTTTTTTTCTTAAGGATTTATCCTTATCATTTTTTGTATCATCTGTTGGAAATATGTTCTAAAATAATTTTATAATTAATGGTGTTAACTCTCTCTAGAATTAAAAATTATTATTCTAAACATTTCTTTGCTCGAAGGTCCCCGGTGATCATCCAGTATGTTCCTAATGTTGTGTCTCTGGTTTCCAGAAAATAAGATGATAAAAGGAAGAACAAATGTTGTTTTACCGACACATAGAAAAGAAAGAACACAATGAATTTTTGGAGTAGTTTCTCATGTTCTTTTGAATGAAGTTGTTATGAATGAATCTAGTATATCTAATGTTTTTCTGATTAATCTTGGAGTTTAGAAGGTGAGAGCCAAACCTGTTAATATATAATATAATTGGTGAATCCAACAAGTTGTGTTTGCATCAACATCGTCTAGGAACAAACATGCTACATCGTAAGGTGAGGATTTATCTGTTATGAATGCTTTACAATTTCAAATGAATTATTTAAAACAAGAGATGTATAAATTCAATGTGTGACAAAACCTAAGAGATGAGGAAGAATGAATTAGATATGATCAATTTTCCAAAGATCTGGTAATGAAGTAAAGTCTAAAGAGAAAGAAAGAATAGTATAGGAACTTAAATTAACATTTAAAAGACCAAAACTAGTTGCACATACAATAGCTCGATCTAATTTATCTCAAATAATTCTTGACGATAATCTTGAATGAAGTTTGATCCTTATAAGATAGACAAGTATGATAGAACGAAAGATCCAAACCATTATTTATAGAAATTTAGAAACTCTATATTTGGATTTAGTCATGATGATACCCTTATTTGTTATGACTCTTCGAGAAAATTATCTAGCATGGTTTAATAATTTTTCTTATGGATCTAGTAAATTTTTTGATCAGTTATAAACTTTTTTAGAATTTAATTTATTGTATACAAAACTATCAAGAATGGAATATAACTATACGAGAAAAATAGTGAAAATATTGCTTATGGTGATTTATGAACTTGGCTTGAGGTTATCATTGGTTACATAAGATATAAGTACTAATCTCATACTATCATCAATGCGTGAAATATATTGTGGGAAGTCATATTGGAGCGATTAAAGGAAGCTAGCGAGTATCAAAGCATTTTTATTCAGTTTCTCAATCCCCAAGCAATATCACTGAATAACAATCACATATCCCATTGAAGGATAAAAAACTAGTATAATTTGAAAACTATTTGATGGAAATTTGTGATAAATATATTGACGGCCTAAAAGAGGAAGTACATTTAACCAACTCATTCGATGAAACGGTGAATGAGGATATTTGTGTTGGTAAAGTCGTATTAATTCGGAAGTATATATTCTAAAGTATTTGACCAAAAACATCAATGATGAATTGATTGAGTGTATGAAGTCAGATATAGGTGTTTCTGCATGGAGTATAAATGATGTCATAAAAGTAAGCAAGTCAATTATTTGTCATGAGTTAGTTGTTGATAATAGGGTAAGACCAATCTCGTAAAAAATAAGATATTTTTATAAAATAAAGTTTGAAGCAATAGTCAAATAGGTTGAAATACTTTTAAACTTGGTCATATCAGAGAATTAAAGTCCCCAAATTGGGTGGCAAATCAATTTTTGTTTAAAAGAAGAATGGACAACTGAGGTTTTGCATTGATTATACTGATTCAATTCAACCAAGTAAAAAAATACTTTTTATTTACCTCGTATTAATCATCTAGTAAATTCAATGGTAGGAAATGGTGTATTATCTTTCATAGACGCTTATTCGGATTATAATCAAATTAAAATGCATCACAATGATGAAGGAGTACATTTTTTATCAAAAAATGAGGATTATATTGTTACACATTTGGATTGAATATGTTGGATTAACTTATCAAAAACTCGTCAATTATATTTTTTACCATCAACTAGGAAAAAATTAAAAGCTTATGTTGACGACATGATCGTAAAAAGTAACATCAAATAAGAGAATTTAATGGCATTAACAATAATGTTCAATAATTTAAGAAATTTCGGTTTGAAGTTAATAGACTATTATGCGCTTAAAACTATTATGGGCTTAGAAAAAGCTCAATAGGTGCTACAAATGAGACACCTTTCACCATGGTATACAAGATCAAAATTGTAGTTTCCGTTCAAATTTGATTGCTAAGTCATAGAATTCAATATTATTATTTAGATAAAATGAGGATAATACAAAATGGGTTGGTGACTTAACTGAAGAGGGTAGAGAAGAAGCTCAAGTATGGGTTGAGAATTAATTTATGTTGATGATCGATATATATATATATATATATATATATATATATATATATATATAATTAAAGCTTAAAGTAATGAATTTTAAGGAATGGATATGGTACTAAGGAAGGTTTTTAACAAATAAAAAAGAAGAATTCTGGAAAATTAGTACCTAATTTGGACGGTTTATTTAGAATCATTTCTAAAGGAAATCGTGGAGAAAATTTGCTAATTAATCTAGAAGAAGATATATCAAAATATATTTGAAATGTTCAAAATTTGAAACGGTATAATTCTCGAACGTAAACGAGGTGGGTGTACTCATTTTTCATCTAGTGGCAGGATGAGATTTTTACGAGACAACAAAATGGTTATTACTGATACAAAGTTTTTTCTATTTTAAATAATTATTGGGGTGTGTTGTAATTAGTTGTTATTCAAAAAAATTGACAACCTAAAGATCTTTAAGAATCTGATAAGTATATTAAAGAGACATGACAACCTTAAAATAAAATTAATACAATCCAATTACAAATAAAAGAAAAACTAAAGTTAAAAATGGAGCATGACTATAAATCAAACGCATCTTTAAAAACAATACGAGGGAAAACATTTAATTAATGTGAACAATGGCTATCAACCAAGCCTTATAGAGTATGCAACTGCCGAGATTGTGACATTGACCACTAAGTTAAACGCGAACATGGCTATTATCCACGCTTTACTATAATACTCTTGTTTATTTTTATGCATGACCAATCAATCTTGATATCGTTCCATAAACCCATCAAATCAAAACATAACCAAAAAAGTAAGCTTAGTCCCAAGAGGTTTTACATAAGAAGAAAATGAAACAAAATCCCTAACCTGATTTTGTTCGAGTCCTAAAAGTTATGCGTCAACGGATTACCGTAAAAGTTTATTTATATCAGTTTTTTCTTAATATGGAATAGGAATAGATAATATTATCTTTGTTATTATAAGAATGAAAACGGTAATTTAGTGGCATAGGTACTATGTGTATGTAGAATATGTGTATTTGTTGTTACAAGATCAACAATCAATGAATAACTTGAATGAGGCATATGATGAGTCATATTGGATGTTTTATGATAACGAATTTGATGAACCAATAGAGGTTTGGACAGTTGAATGGTCTGAGAGATCTAAGGAGTAACCGGTAAATGGTGGAAAAATTAAAAACAAAATAGATATTTAATATATATATACCTTTGGAAAAATATATAATATTTCTAGACATTCGAATACGCCTTAGATTATGATCATGAAATGATGGATTGAATAACCAAATATGCACATTGAACTTGATAAGGATATAAATTGTGAGGGAGTAAAAGTAATTAGGAAAAATAATTATTATTATTAGAGCTTTGTAAGGTTAAAAAGATTAATTTAATATTGAATATAGATAGGTTGGGCCAATGTGCAATTTACTCAAAACGTGTAACTAATTCTTTTATTTGTCATTATGTCCTATAAATAGAAGAAGAGATTACGAAATAAAGGATGATTGACATTTATTCATGGATATTTGATTTCCAACTTTTCTCTCTCTTTATAAGTAGACAAACTATTCTCTCTCTAGATTTACTTATATTGTTTGACTTTTCATACCAAAAGTCTAATACTTAACATTTGCGACCAAAGTGGGATAGATTACGAGGTACCTAGATAGCAAATCTAAAACCAAAAGCTGCAAAATTTGTGATTAATGTCACTAATTGAGGTCACAATAAAACCATAAATCAGAGATGATCCTACAGTGCAAGAGGAAATTGAAGCGCTTGGATCAAATTTACATAGAAAATAAAATCGAGGTGATAGTCAAAATCCAGAACATCGTGAGCAATATGATATATTAAAATCGAATGAATCAGTTGTTAGAAAAGATAATAGTATTGAACAATGAGTATATTTAAAGAGAGCAACAAATTCAGTCAGGTAGGCTGAAATCCGAGGTACTACAAGTTGAGGAGAAAGAAGAATTAAAAAATCAGTATGATGAATCTTACACAGCTCATTGAATTTGAAGTGACCATAAAAAAACACATTTTCACTCAGACAAAGAGCATCATTCTTCACGAAAGGAAAAGAAAGATAATCATCAGTATATATCATCTAGTGATAGTAAAGTTTCTAGCTCAAATTTTGAGGGTGATTCATTTAAATAATATTGGCATTCTTCGAAATGAGAGGGAAGTCGACGTCGAAAATCACACAAATAGCATAGATCGAAATGGTGGGCCTCAAAATGTGAAGGAAAAATTGTTGTATGAGGATGATACATCTAACTAGTATGTCAATACTGCGGATCAGAACCTATATGTTGTTATGGGAACCACTGGAGATGATCAATATATGCAAGGAGTGGATACGAGGAATTCTCCTCTATCTGCTGAGATTAGGTCGATACCTCTTCCTAGACGTTTTTATATTTCAAAAGTGGAAACATTTGTTGAAACACAGGATCATGATGATCATATTAAACAGTTTAAAAATTATATGATGAATTTTGAGGATGATGATAAATTGGTGTGTAAATCATTCTCACAAACTTTTAAAGGCACTACTTTAAAGTGGTATAATAGAATTGATGGAATCTATAACCAACTTTAGCATTTTTTACACTGCATTCTAATGACAATTCGTGGGGAGAAAATAAATGCAAGCTAATGGTGATACAATAATACAATGTAAACAGGTTGTAGGGGAAAGAATAAAAGATTATACTAGACAATTTGTGTTAACAAAGACAGAATTGGAAGATTGTAAAGAGCTTGTTGCTATGGTTGATTTTAGGCAAGGGTTTCCACCAGGGGATTTAGCAAAGGATACTACGAAGAGAAGGGTCTTGACATTTTGAGCTTTAATGAATCAACTTTAGGAATAAATTAAGGTAGAAAAGTCAACAACAGCTCCATGTGGCTTAAGTTCCACTCAACAAAATTTGGGGCATGCATCTACTAGTCAAGAATATCAAGGAATCACTTACTCAACCAACTAGTTATCAACCTCCTCGAGTGAGTTCCAATCAACAAAAATATTTTACAGAGTTAACTAAAAACGTGACAACCATCTTTGAAAGAGCTAAGAATTATGTGAACTTTAGAAAACCAGCTTTAGTAAACATGCCAAGGGAGGAATAAAATAATAAATTTGTAAATACTACAATGACATTGGGCATGATACTGCGGATTGTATAGCTTTGAAGAAAGAAATTTAGATTTTGATAGAAAATGGTAAGTTGACAACTTTTGTTAAAGGACAGAACAGTGGTCAGAATAATCCAGGTGCATCAGCGCAGCATAATGTGAGCACATCACCGAAACCTAGAAAATACATTAATGATTTTGGATTCGAAGTTAGAAGAACATGAAAATTTTGACGAAACCTTTGAATATTTTGATGTAGACTTGGATGGGGAAATTGTTATGGTTGTGACTGAACCAATAGTTTGAGGAAGGGTTCAAAGTTTGTGTGAATATTTTGAGAATTTAGCTATCTTCAGAGGAGATATAATGGCTAGAAATACAAACAGTTCGAGGAAAAGGCATGTAGTAAGTTTGGAAACTCAAATAGAAGCTAAAATATCTACCCATCTATATGGGAGGAATGTCATGCTGTTTTAAATTGTTTGACGATGATAATTTGATAAGTATAGCTGGACCTCATGAAGATGCAGTAGTTATTGGTGCGGAAATAGCGGGGACAAAAATTCGAAGAATATTAATTGATATTGGGAGTTTAGTATATGTGTTATTTAAATGAGCATATGATAAAATGCTTAATCCACCGTAGTAGTGGAATATCTGACTAGCTATAATGCATATTTGGGAGGTCTTGGTTTTCAAGGTTTTATGATGTTGTGTCAAATGTTCATAAGTGTTTGAAATATGTAATTGGTGATTGCATCGAAGAAGTTCAAATTGACCAAAAAGTGGCAAACTAGTTTTATGTAACAACTTTGCATTTAAAGGGGTTGTTTTTAGTGATCAAATGATTGAATATCAATTAAAAGGGTTGAGTTCATATTAGGAAGGTGTGGATGATCTGAGGGAAACTCTGGGCCCGATGAGTAAAGTTTTCCAAATGGGAAATCTTTGAAAATAGGGACATTAATGTCGCATACTTTGTGTTATTAATAGTTGTAGTTTTTGTTTGATAACATGGATGTGTTTTCTTGGAAAACCGAGGACGTAGTAGGGGTTCCATCTGAGGTGATATGTCACAACTTAGGTTTAAATCTGAAGCCATGCTTAATATTCAAAAGAGGCGAGCTTTCTCTCTAGAGAAATCTGAGGAAATTGTGTCATAAGTGGATCATTTATCCATGTTCGGACATATAAGGGAGGTACAATATCAATTAGGGACTGCAAATGTAGTATTAGTAAAAAATAAAATGAAAAATGGAGAATATGTGTTGATTTTACAGATTTAAACATGGCATTTTCTTAAGATCCATTTCATGTTCCACGAATTGATTAACTGGTTGATTAAACTTTGGGGAATAAAATCCTCTCTTTCATGGATGCATCTACGAGTTATAATCAGATTTAGATGAATCTAAAGGGTCTACTACATTTATTATTGATCAAGAATTGCATTGTTACCGGGTTATACCATTTGGTCTTAAACTTTTAGGGAAACATATCAAATATTGGTAAATAAGGCTTTTGTTTCTAAAATTGGGAGGAACATGGAAGTTTGTATTGATGATATACTAGTTAAAAGTTCAGTAGATGGACAATTTGGAGGAAACTTTTTTTTTGAATCTTTGAGCTATCTAATTAAAGTTAAATCCAAAGAAATTTACTTTGGGTGTAAGGTTAGGAACTGTTT
Source organism: Limnanthes douglasii subsp. nivea (assembly GCA_036936605.1). Taxonomy (NCBI): domain Eukaryota; kingdom Viridiplantae; phylum Streptophyta; class Magnoliopsida; order Brassicales; family Limnanthaceae; genus Limnanthes; species Limnanthes douglasii. The sequence continues at coordinate 342,299,356 of JAUPFV010000001.1, forward strand.
TTAGATATATCATAAGTGAAAAAGGAATAAAATCTGATAATGATCTTCGTCATCGTTGGGAGCATTGTCTGAACTTCCTTCTGAGGAGCTCCTTTTTTGTTTTGAGGCATTTACATCATCCTTAGATTCACTCTATTTGGAGGATTCACTTGGGACAGTCACAAAAGCTTATTTAGGGCGTTGTTCTACTAGAATTAATTTCCAGAATTTCGATCAATTTTGCTTTGGAAACGCTTAATTAAATTCGCGAAGCAAAGATATCATTTCATGTCATTCGCATATTTTGATAGCAGCAATGCTATTCATTATGCTTTTATCATATGTGTCTTTGATGGCAAAGCGTTTTTCTTCCTCAAATTTTGTCTTGAATGATTCCAAATATTCAATTGCCTTCTTCTTTTTCCCCTCACTTTTGTCAAACAGCTCTTTCAGAGATGTATACTTCGTTCGTTCCTCGATTAGCTCAACCTCATATTTTTCCTTGAGATCGACCGGTTCAGTTTGATGCGTAGAGTTCAATTTTTATTATATTGGTCATAAATTTCAACCAAAAAGCATTTAATTTGGATGGCTCTCTTGAGAATTCTGATCTGTCAGAGTGGGAGGCTTAAATTGTTCGATGAGGTTTTTGTTGCAAATGTCTCTCAACTTTATGTTTTAGTCAACTTTCTTTTTTCATCAAATCACATCCTTTGTAAGATTCTCCAATTTAATTTGTGTTGATTTCACCTTTTCGCATAGTTGTTTGGCTATATTTTCGAGACCAATGAAAGGAAATAGTATATTTAACACCTCCTCGAAGGGTTCCCTGGAAGGATGAGGAATATAGTTTTAATATATAAAAAGAGTAGTTGAGCAAAATACTTGAGGAGGAATTGAACTTAGATCTTTAGAAAAATGGCTTATGTAATTTGGTTACCAATTTTTGCGATGTAGTTTTGGATCTCTTGAATTTGAGGTTCCATCTTCATGTAAATATCTTAAATTTTATCCTCACCAATATCATCATCGACAGTCATATTTCCTATTGCTTGGTCTTTTGTTTCAATAACTTTCTGCCTTTCTTCTATCTCCTCGACATGAGTGACTGTATTTTGAGGAGATATATCAATATTGTTCTCTATGACAGTTGTTGGAGGGGTTTTCAAAGAAATTTTCTTTTTGTTCAAGGCATCGGTTTCTTTCTTTTTCGTGAAGGCTCTTCATAAGCATACTCTTCGATGTTTGGAGGGTTGGTATCACTGTTTTTCCTTTAAGTTTTGATTAGCTTCAGATCTGTGGAGGAGCTAGCTTGTGTTTTTTTCTTCTTTTTCTTTGGAGGCAAGTGGCTCTGTGATCTATTCCAAACCGGCAGTATGACTCATGATTTTGGAGATGTTAACTTTTTCACGAAATAACCTGGATTGAGGGCTCCGTTAGTTCTTCAGCAGGGACGATAGAAGACGGAGAGATCCTCCATAGATTGTTATTAACAAAATCGAGAGGCAAGAAGGCACTATGGAATTTGTTACACCATGTTTTTCTGCCCATTCAAAAAGTTTGGCAAAAGTGGCTTTGGCAGCAGCTTGGTGGATTTTGTATCACCTTAGAATTTCTACATAGAATAATAATATATGAAAGATTTGAAATACAAATATAGTTAAAGAGAAGAAAATAAAATTGTATAATTTACGAATATTTTTCCACTTGAAATTTAACCTCGGAGGATTCTTCTCGGAAATCTCCTTTCCTTTTTCCCAAGCTGTAGAGATAAAGAAATATATCTACTTCCAAAATTATCAGCTTCAAGGAGATCGTCATTTAACTTGAAGGAATCTCCGAGAGTGAGATAGTAGAAGGGTAGCACCGGATTTTCAGAAAATCCAGTCAGCACGATGAATTCTTTGATTAAGAGGGGTTGGCCAAGTATTGAAGCCTTTATGCTGGATAAGAGTGTTAACAACATGTTTGGACTTATTTGCGTCGGACACAAGTTGATGATCTCAAATTATTCTAATATCATTGCATCCTACAGAAATCGAAGTCCCTAATTTATGATCTCAAGATATACCAGAAGTTCATTCTCTAAACATGAGAGATGAGTCTCTCCCACTTCTGGTAGACGAAGTGTTACATTATCTTGAAGGCTTCTTTTTTTAAAGTACCCGCCTTAGATTGATTTTAGTACTCATATTGAAATTTTTTGAATGCAATAAGGTACTCAAGGAAGACGTTCTTTAGATTTACGCTCAAGTTTTCAGCAATGTCCTCGGGAAAAACGACTGGTTCTTTCTTCTTTTTCTCTTTTTTCTTTGGAGTCGGTTTCTTGGAGACATGATCCTCGAACTCTGAGGGAGGATCATTTTATGTATTTTCAATGAGTCGGTCTCTGTCCTCGAATCTGACTCAGCATTCTCCTCGGATACTTCATATTGAAGTTAAGGATGAGCAATGTTGATAGTAGCAGCTTTGAATTGTTTGAGGCATTCATTGTAGTTTGTTGGTTTATCTCCGAAAGAGTTTATTGTGACTCTTTTTTATCACAAACATATCCTTTGAGGGAGGAGAATATGCAGGGTTCTATGAAGTGTTCATGTCTTCGAAATCTCTTATTTCTACAAATACACTTCTTCGGGGATGTTGGTTCTTTTTAGAATGAGCTTTTGAATGTATTCGAAGAGTTTCTTTGTGGTTGATTTAATGAGGGTTCTTAGTATTAGCAGAAGATGTTTCTGGTGATTTCTGAGAAGATTTCCCTTGTGTTTGTTTACGGTTAATTCGAGGAGGAATTGAAGTGTTGACATAATGTGCTTTTGTGGGGTTTCGATGTGATTTAGCTTTGGTTTGTGGAGGGGATTGTTGTGAGAAAGTTTCAAGGATCAAGTTAGAAGAATTTTGGTTCCCATAACTATTTTTGTTAGGATTGAAGGCCCCGTATATAGTGGTGTGAGTTAAAATCTTTGGTAAATTTTCAATCACGCCTGCTACTCAATACTCAGTGGCCCTCTCAGTAATATTGAAATAGTTGTATATGCCAAAATAGGGTTTTTTTTACAGGGTTTTGGTTTTTTTATAAACTAAAGTGAAGGATGTTCTTCAAATTAGGCATGAAAAAAATGAGTAAGAATCAGAGAAATTGATGGTTTCATGTGAAGTTGATGGTGGAGTAAAACCTTTTCAGGCGACTTTCTCTTTCCGATCACTAAATTTTTTATGTGATGGAAAAATGGGTATAAAGATAATACTTATAGAGAAATTAGTGAAGAGCATAGTGAGAAAATGAGATGAAAAGTTGACAGGCGTCCATAGGCTGAAATGTGGATCGACAAACGGTTAACTAATCTAAAGTAGGTTGGCACATGTAAGCTACCAAAGTTAAATATCATGATGCACGCGTACTAGGGATACTCCATGACTCTCTAGCCTTTTCCAGATAAATGATTATAAAATCCACGTGAACATTCAAAGTGAACGTATAAAGGTCATACAAATTTTCGAGGTGAGTTCCTGTAATGACATGGTGAAAATTCGAAGCGATCGTTAACATATTAAAGAAGACGTAAAAACACAAGTAAATTTTCGAAGAAGATTGAAAGTTTGTCTGAAGCGGCTAAAAGTAGTTTTAGTGTTTATTCAAAAATATTCATAAGAACTAAGGGTGGCTACTGATAAGGATATAAATTATCCGGGAATAAACGCAATTAGGAAAAAGAGTTTTCATTAAAGCTTCGTAAAGGTAAAAAGATGAATTTAATATTGAATATATAAATAATAAGGATCAAAGTGCAATTTACCCAAACGTGTAACTGATTATCTTATTTTTCATTATATCCTATAAATAAGACAAGGGATAACAAAATGAAGGATGATTGATAATTGATTTCCAACTATTTTCTCTCAATAAAAGTAAACAAACTATTTTATTTTTTAGATTTATTTATATTATTTTATTTTCATACTGGAAAGTCTAATACTCAACAGAAATGATTAAGCTGTGAGTTTTTTATGTTTATATGTTGAAAGAAGAAGAAAACACATATATATGATAGTAAACAAGTTTGAATAGTTTTTAGTAGTACCAAATAATCGAGTGAAATGCAAAAAATCCAATAAGGGTAAAGGTTATTTGTTATGTATGACAATAAAAAGAGCTTTACAATAAAACCGGGCGAGTACAAAACTAGTAAAAAATTAAAAACATAGAAATAAGGTATTGGTGCATAATAAGAAGATAATATATCAAAAAATTTACCTGAAAGCCCTAAAGTATAAAATGCATAAATAATAATTTGTTGAATCATTTCATGTATTACTGGTGGAGTATCAACATTGTGTGTTACATTTGCATAATTTCCATCATTAGAAGTGATGAATCTAGAAATATCTGATGGACAAATACATCTAAAATATTTCGAGAAGAGTCCCACAAATATTAGAGGGATAAGCCAAAACAAAAATTCTAGATAGTGAAGCTGTCAAAAGTAGAAAAGAGTAATAAATGTTCACCTTCACCGAAAAATGTACATTATCCTATATAATAATGGTGGTGGGCCCTTAGGCATACAAGGCTAACTTATTTTTTTAGTTATTCTATCCCTTTAGTTTATAATATCAAACATATTTAATCTTTATTACACAAAATATCATCTATGTTATACATTTGTTATGCTATATTACAAAGAAAATACTAACCCTATATTTAACTGGTTTAACATGCAGGTCGGATAAATCATATCCTTATTAGTAGCCCCTAGTCTTTGTGAATAATATTCATAAGGAATAACTCTAGAACTTCTTCAAATTTCATTTGTACCCTGATTCCAGACTGTAACAGACCCCGTTGATCTGAAATGGTTCGGATCAGATAACCTTATCTCTCATTATCATTTCTGTGGAAATCACTAGTCTCGTGAACTATGCATCCTGTGTGGTTTTAATCATATACACGTGTCACGAAAGTATTTAACCTACACAATAGATATTTAGTGATAAATAATGAGGAACTAGTAAAGAAATTTTCTCATTTCCCAATAAATATATATATATTAAGGCTTAGAAGGACAATTAAGACATATTTCCATTCCCCAATCTAGGTGTCTGATGGGCCTTCAAAAAATATTTATTGGTCTTTCGAAATCCCCTTTATAAACTTGGCATCCCTTCTCTCGTTCCTATCACTTCTTAGTGTTTCAAAAGATACAAAGAGAAAATGTTGTGTTCCTCCCACCATAAAACTCATTTTCTATCTCGATCGTCAATGTAACAACGTTTCTGGAAAAAAACCTAGCATGCTTTCATTCTCCGTCACCACACAATCTCTTCGAAATTATATGTTTTGTCTTGAAAATGATCTAGATGATTGTTTGTCAATTTATAAGAAAGTTTAGGCGAAAAATATTTATGGGATCGTAAACAAATGACCAATTCATATTGTTCAGGTGTTCAATTATGGATCAGCACATGAGTAAAAAAAACTACTCGAAATGTTTGTCCTATCATCTTCTTAAAACCCTTTGGTTAAATCTTAGACAACAAAATCATATCGTGACTACTGCGCTGACCAATCATTTAGAGATTTAACCCTTATGAAACCAGTCAACAACTCGTCTTGAGGAAAATTGGTTCACAGGGTATCCAAGATGGGTTGAACACTGAACCTCGAGAAGACCACATACGAATTTCTCTACAGGATAATCAACAAAGATCGGATTCTCCTAGATCCGGATCGTTTTGACTGCTCAACACTTAAAGATTTTCCCTAACTCTTCATGAGTGTGAAGAATAAACTTCATCCCATAGAGGACCCCCAATCCCACATTGCTAACAAGGAACATAAAAGAGTGTATATAAGTGTGAGCCCACCTCAACTAGCAAGAGGCCTTTTGGGAGTACACCCAAGAGCAAATTCGTGTGCGCCTCCGAGAGCAAAGCGGACAATATCTTGCTAGTCAGTGAGGTCCGACACACACTCGCACACCAATTCTAACAATGAGCGCACCTTAAGAAACCCAATTTAACCCTTGAAGAAAATGTTGTGTTTTTTCGTGACAGGTTTAGTAGGATGTGATTGGAAGTTTTACGCCTACAAAAAAAACCGCTCCGACGGAGCAATGGGCTCGCTCAGTTGACCGATATCTTGCGGATAAAACCTCCACATTTCAGACTGAGTTGACCGAGTTAATTACTATCATGCTAAAAATATGTTTGGATCATCAGACAATTTGCAAATAGAGAGACCTACGCTATGAGCTCGTCATGGATAAATACGAAGAACATGTAAAAGGTGCCCAAGAGACTGAAGAAGATAAGGGAAAGATTATCAAACAAATTATTTCTTTCAAAGATGAAGCGAAAAAAGACGTAGCATGTGTGTTCTGCTACTGTCGATGAATGCATGAGGACCCTAACTTAGCATGAGGCTAGATTTAAATCTGCAATGGTCCTTGGTTTTTTTACACCTTTCCGAACTTGAAGTTAGGTTCTTACTAAAATTTTCTTCCAGAGGAGGATTACCCCGCAGACATTTCGCTAGAAGATGAAGAAGATGCGTCAGAAGATGTATCTGAAGAGTGTACAGATTTGAGACGTGAAAATAAGGACGGTAGTGACCTCGATAATAATAAAGCTGATGACGAGACATATTAAGACACTCTTCCAAGAGGAGACTTTGAGGATCACTGAATAATTTTGTTTTTGAATTCTCAGTATAGTAAATTTTTATGTTGATTTTTAGAATAAAGTCCTTATACGGCTCGAGTGTTTTGTACTTTTATTCAGATTTTATAAATATTAAGCGCGTTATTCGACTTTTTCTTGTTATCTATTAAATGTTTTATATTAAGTCACATCTTCAAAGTCTTTCTAGTTGAGGGTGATCAGTCCCCAACAAGTTATCGAAGCTCTCTTATAAATTCAAAAGTATTATAGCTTCCAGCATTGAGAAACTATTGTTGGAACCTCTTCAACATGACCAACTAGTATCAGAACCTTTGAAAATATAAAATTTTGGGTTATAAATGTCGAGACTGGTTGAAAATAAAACTGGGGAATTTAAAAGAAAATTAATTTATATTTACTAGCCGACTATATATGCACCTCATGAAAACCTTCTTGCATCACCAAGTAGTAAAGAACATGCCACTTGTCGTTACACAATTAATTGAAAATATTACAGTTTTTATGTATTACTTCCAAATACAAGCTCAAATGTTCAATGTTCCACGAAATCTGAAGTGGTTTTCCTTCTTCATATTTAAACATATAAGGTTCGGCTTTACGCTTTCATTTACTCGATAAGGCCCTTCCCAATTTGGCAATAGCTTTCCGAGCCGTTTTTCTTTGGTGTATAAGAAAACCTTCTTTAAAATTGTATCCCCTAGTTTGAATTTTCTCCAACATACTTAGGATGTATATTTACTTCTCATTAAAGTTTGATAATTATGGGATCTTAGATGGGCTCGTATTCTCTTTAACTAAGTCAAGTTCGGCTCTGCGAGCCTCATCATTTCCAACTTTATAGTATTTTTTTACTCTGAAATATGGGGGTATGGCTTCGGCAACGATTACTACATCCATCTCATAAACCAAAGTAAAAGGCGATTCTTGAGTCGTTGCCTGAAGAGTCGTCTGGTAAAACCGCAATATTTTTTGGAGGTAATTTAACCTTTTTCTAACAGTCTTATCTAAATTATTTCTTAAGCCATGAAGGATAGTTATGTTCGTAACCACCACTTTCCCATTCGCCTATGGGTAAAAAGGGGATATAAAACAACGTTGGATGCCTCTAGAAGAATAAAAAACCTCCATGTCCTTGTTATCAAATTGGCTGTAATAAATTTGATAACATTCTTTTCTTTAGTTTCAGAGAAAGGCTCGGCTTCCATCCACTTAGAGAAATAATCAACAACTGCTATGATAGTTTTCCATCCTTTAGAGGCCATATGCAACGACTCGACCAAGTCCAAACCCCACATATCATGAGGCAACGCTTCAGAAATCTATTCAAGCACTATTGTTGGCATATGTATTGCGTTCGCGAATCGCTGGCAGGTATCACACTTCACCACAAATTATCTGGAAATAACCATGATGTAAGACCAATAATAATTGGCCAATAAAACCTTTATCGTTGTAATTTACATAATACCATATGTGATTCAATAGTTCTAAGGCATCACACTAATGGTCGACTTAAATATTTCTTTATAAAACTTGTATCCGAAGACTGCAAAACCATGTGCCTTAACTTTCAGTTTTTAAATCAACACTTTATCAACTGGTAAAGTCCCTCTAAGCAGGAATTCTTTAAGCTCATGTCTCTAATCGTTTGCCAGACTTATCAAAATTTGCAACGCTTTTTTGGTATCTTATCTATGTTCAAGGGCTGGTGTTATCCAAGGGTGTTCTTGTTTAAGTATTCAATGATAGCTTCAGAGTATGTTATAGTTGCTAGGGAATCAACAACAAAATTTTATGCCCGATGAACATATTGAGACTGAACACACTCGAATATATTTTTTAGTTCCTAAACTCTTTTAATTACTTTACTGTATCTTCTTTCCTTGCATCGGCCTCTCCTGATGCATGGTTATTTTGAAACTATAAAGTGTCTATCAAATAAACTATTTTTGCACCATAAATGTTTACAAGTCGCAACCCTACTAAGGATGTTTCATACTCTACTTCGTTGTTAGATATTCTGAAGCTGAAATGAATCGCTTGATACATTGCTTCCAGTTGGAGCTACCAGTGGAAGTCGGTGCTATCGAAGGGTATTCTTGTTCAAGTATTCATGGATACCCTTAGAAGTATGTTATATTTGTTATTGAATCAGAAACGAAAGTTGTTGCCCAGTGAGCATGTTCATACTGAACGCGCTCTAATAAGGTTTTTGAGTTCCCTCAACACATTTAGGTACTTTACTAGATGATCTTTAATTTCCTTGTCTTAGCTTGATGCATGATTGATTAGAAGTTTTGAATCATTTATCATAAAAAATCCTTTGGCACCATAAATTTTATCAAGTCGCAACCCTGTGAAGGTTGCTTCGTACTCTGCTTCGTTGTTAGATACTTTGAAACCAAAACGGATCGTTTGATACATTATTTCTCTGTTTGGAGTTGCCAACTGAACCCCCGCTCCACAACCCGAAATATGTGTGCCCTTGTCAGTCTGAATAACCCACTTGTCTCTCGATATGTCAATATCTAGTTGTGGTTCATGTTCTTCGGAAAGAAACTCAACTAAAAAATCCGTCAAGGTCTGCACTTCGATTGGCCTCCAGGGTTCATGTTATCTAGTTCAACTCATCACTTAGTCACCCGACCCGATACCTTAGGCTTTTGCAACATATGGTTTTAGTGGAAAATAGGTTCAAACAAAAGAATGAGCCTGGAAGTATGGCCTCATTGTTTTAGTCACGGCAACAAAAGCCAATGCTCGTTTTTCCAACTTAAATTACCTTTTTGTAGCATCTAAAATACCTTTCTCACATAATATAACGGGCGAGGATAATGTTCGACCAACACTATACTCACTGCATAGTCTGATATCGTGACATACACAAACAACCTCTCTTTTGGCTTAGTAAAACTTTCTACAGAGGATAAATGTTCTTTAATTTTGAAAAAAGATTGGTCACACTTCGAAGTCCAGTCAAACAATTTTCTTTTCTTAAAACTATGAAAGTGGAGCAATTGTTTATAACGATCTAGATATGAATTTGTTTAGAGCAGCGAATCTTCCAGTTAAGATTTATACCTTCTTGATGGATCTCGAATGATCCATATCAGTTAAAGCATTCAACACTACATCGACTTTAATTCTTTTTTCGTTCAGTATATAACCTAAAATGTTGTTGGATTGTACTATGTAAGAATATTTTTTCAGGATTTAGTTTCAAGTTTATGGCCTTTAAGTTACAAAACGTTTCATCTCGATCAGAAAACGTATCCTCATATTTTGTGCTTTTTACTAATATGTCGTCAATATTGACTTTAACATTTATTCTGATTTGAATAACAAAGGATTTGTTCACTAATCGCTGATAAGTAACCCCAGTATTTTTAATCCAAATGAAATTACCGCTGATAAGTAACCCCAACATTTTTTAATCCAAATGAAATTACCTTGTAGCAATGTAGACCCCTATCAGTTATGAATGTAGTGTCCTACTCGTCTTTCAAATTCATCTAAATATGATTATACTTAGAAAAAAAATCCATAAATAACAAGAGTTTATTACCCAAAGTTAAGTCTATCAGTTACTAGGAACGGGAAATGGGTCCTTCGCACAAGCTCTGTTCAAATTAGTAAAATCAACACGCATTCTTCATTTCTGATTCTTCTTTCTCACGAACAATGGATTTTCCATCCACAACTCATACTGAGATTCTTTGATGTGGTGTACTTTTAATAACTAATACACTTTCACTTCAATTGCTTCAGATTTTTGAACAAATAAATATCTTCGTTTTTTAATAATAGGCGTACATTCTGTCGTATTACAAGTTTCTGACAAATAACACTCGGGTACACTATGTGAACATATGCAAGTTTTTTTTCCAAAAAAAATATCATTTGTTTTCTTACAATAAGTGAAAATTGGATACCAATCTTCAAACTTTTTTTCATTGGAGAAACTATAAATTTCAACATCCTCATTGGATATTATTGAACTAGGATTCTTCTTGGATTATCTACAACATCTGACTCTGAAGTAGACTCTTGTAATTCTTATTATCGCTTTGTTTCAACATTTTTTAATTTTCTTCTGAGCCAATGCAATACTATAGCACTCTCTTCCCACTTTTTGGCTACTTTGGAATCCTTCCACCTGACTTCCAACGATATAATTCAAACATTGATGAACAGTACATGCAATAGCGTGCAATTTGGACAACCAAGAACTACCAAAAATTTCATTATATGATGTTGGACCATCTACCACTATGAACAGTACCCTTACAGTCTTGTTTAAGGGCCCTATGCCTAGTAATACATCCATTCGAACTCTCTAATGACATCTATGGTGAGCCCGGTAAATCCCACTATTGTTCAATCAGATCTAAGAATCACATGAGGGTCTTCTATTTTTTATGTAGACATAAATAGGATGTCAGCCAAACTACCTGTATGAATCGGCATCCTTTGGATTTTGGTTCCTTCAATGGCTGCCTCAATTACCACAGCATCCTCATAAGGTCTGGCTACCTCTCTTAAATCATCATTCTTAAAAAGTATAAAGTACAATGGATCTCTGTAAATATGGGTCAAGATTCATTCCTCTATATGTGTCATTAAGCTCATAATATTCCTTTTCCAAGAGTTACTGGTGGTTCTCGACATGGTATCCTCACGAAGATTGTTAATGACTCAAGAAACATGCCAAAACGTTTGACCTTGTCTTCATCTTTGCACTCGTACATTACCATAACACTCATTTGATTGGAATCGGGGTCTAAATACTTTGTATCCACATTAAAATCATTAAAAACTTCTATTATGACTCATAAAGAAAGATTAAAGATCTAGGAAATATAGGGGTGTTTTATTGATAAAGAAAGTTTCTTGGGAGAAATTGTCAATTATGTAAAGAAAAAGGACTAATGTAAAGAAAAAAATAGACTTGAGGATAGAACCGCAATTATAAAATTGTTAAGCTTGTGGGACTTACTATTTGTGCTATAAATAGACCCTCTATTTTGGGAAAAAGGGTGATTGATCAATGACTAAGCGATTATTATATTTATTTTCTCTCTCTAAAAATACGTATTTCTCTCTATATATTATTGTCTAAGTAATCTGAACAACGTTTAAGCCCTCTAAACATAGTTTTATAAAGAAAACCCCCTCCAAAGATTTATGGAGCAATCATTGGTGCCGTCTGTGGGAACGATTTGGTACCAGGAATTGTCTTCAAAACCAATTTAAAATAAAAAAAACATCAGAATTCTGAGGAGAGTAAAACATGAGTAACGATTTGGAAATTCAAAAATAATTAGAGGAGGTCCCAACGCAAAATAATATGGAAATTGATCAACAGAGTGATGATCAGCACGCTGATGAAATTTTGGAAGAGTCCATATTGATGGCTCGTAGACATCAATTGCTAGAGGAAATTGAAAGGTTAAACTCTGAAAAAGATGCAACGATCGCTGCTAGGAAAATTCAATCTGAAATCCGAAGAGAAAATGAGACAGAAAAAGATGAGCATGATCACTATCGTAATTATCCGAAGAAGAAGTTGAAGCCAAGGAGCCGGTATGAATCATTTGAGTCACGTGATTATTTTGTTTATGATTCTAGTGAATCTTCGTGGGAAATGAAGTATCGCATAAAGAAATATTTTTAGAAAGAAATATTTGAAGAAGTATAGGAATGAGCATCGATCAAGTCATCGTACTAATGAGTTGAAGGGAAATGATCAAATTTCCGAGGAGTATGTTAAGAAAGACAATATGAATGTACAGAATCAGTCAGGAAGTCAAAATTTTGAATATAATGTAAGTAACCAGTACACGTTACCTTTTGAGGAAGGTCTTTATGCGATGGCTCACGAGGAACCAAGAACTAATATTTACAGAGCGGGTCATAACTGGATGTCTTCTTCTTTGTCTGCATAAATACTTTATGGCAACCTTCCGAAGCACTTCGATATTTCAAAGCTGGAGAAATTTGATGGGACTCAAGATCCAGATAGTCATATTGAGAAATTTAAAAACTTTATGATTAATTTTTATGATGATGATAATTTGTTGTGCATGGCTTTTTCTCAGACTTTTAAAAGGCTCGCTTCAAAGTGGTATAATAGATTATCGCATGGTTATATCAAGAATTTTGATATGTTTTTTCAGCATTTTGTGGGGAGTAAAATCAACACACATTATTAAAATCAACACACATTCTTCATTTCTGATTCTTCTTTCTTACAAACAATGGATTTTCCATCCACAACTCATACTGAGATTGTTTGATGTGGTGTACTTTTAATAACTAATACACTTTCACTTCAATTACTTCAGATTTTTTAACAAATAACTCTCTTCGTTTTTTAATTATGGGGCGTACATTCTGTCGTATTACAAGTTTCTGACAAATAACACTCTGGTACACTATGTGAACATATGCAAGCTTTTTTTCCAAAAACAAATATCATTTATTTTCTTACAATAAATGATAATTGTATACCAATCTTCAAACTTTTTTCCATCGGAGAAACTATAAATTTCAACATCCTCATTGGGTATTATTGAACTAGAATTCTTCTTGGATTATCTACAACATCTGACTCTGAAGTAGACTCTTGTAATTCTTATTATCACTTTGTTTCAATATTTTTAATTTTCTTCTGAGCCAACGCAATACTATAACACTCTCTTCCCACTTTTTGGCTACTTTGGAATCCTTTCACCTGACTTTCAACGATATAATTCAAACATTGATGAACAGTACATGCAATAGCGTGCAATTTGGACAACTAAGACCTGCCAAAAATTTCATTATATGATGTTGGACCATTTACCACTATGAACGGTACCCTTACAGTCTTGTTAAAGGGCCCTATGCCTAGTAATACATCCCTTCGAACTCCCTAATGACATCTATGGTGAGCCCGATAAATCCCATTATTGTTCAATCAGATCTAAGAATCACATGAGGGTCTTCTATTTTTGATGTAGAAATAAATAGGATGTCAGCCGAACTACCTGTATGAATCGGCATCCTTTGGATTTTGGTTCCTTCAATTGTTGCCTCAATTACCACAACATCCTTATAAGGTCTGGCTACCTCTCTTAAATCATCATTCTCAAAAATAATAAAGGACAAAGGATCTCTGTAAAGATGGGTCAAGATTCCTTCCTCTATCCGTGTCATTAAGCTCATAATATTCCTTTTCCAACAGTTATTGGTGGTTCTCGACATGGCATCCCCACGAAGATTGTTAATGACTCAAGAAACATGCCAAAACGTTTGATGTTGTCTTCATCTTTGCACTCGTAGATTACCATAACACTCATATGATTGGAATCAGGGTCTAAATACCTTGTATCCACATTAAAATCATTAAAAACTTCTATTATGACTGATAAAGAAATATTAAAGATCTAGGAAAGATATGAGTGTTTTATTGATAAAGGAAGTTTCTTGGGAGAAATTGTCAATCATGTAAAGAAAAAGGACTAATGTAAAGAAAAAATAGACTTGAGGATAGAACCACAATTATGAAATTGTTAAACTTGTGGGACTTACTATTTGTGCTATAAATAGACCCTCCATTTTGGGAAAAAAGGTGATTGATCAATGACTAAGCGATTATTATATTGATTTTCTCTCTACAAATACGTATTTCTCTCTATATAATATTTTCTAAGTAATCTGAACAACGTTTAAGCCCTCTAAACATAGTTTTATACAGAAAACCTCCTCCAAAGAGTTTTGGAGCGATCATTGGTGCCGTCTGTGGGAACGATTTGGTACCAGGAATTGTCTTCCAAAACCAATTTAAAATAAAAACATCAGAATTCTGAGGAGAGTAAAACATGAGTAACTTTGGAAATTCGAAAATAATTCGAGGAGGTCCCAACGCAAAATAATATGGAAACTGATCAGCAGTGTGATGATCAGCACACTGATGAAATTTTGGAAGAGCCCATATTGGTGGCGTATACATCAATTTCTAGAGGAAATTGAAAGGTTAAACTCTAAAAATATGCAACGATCGCTGCTAGGAAAATTCAATCTGAAATCCGAAGAGAAAATGAGACAGAAAAAGATGAGCATGATCATTATTGTAATTATCCAAAGAAGAATTTGAAGCCAATAAGCCGATATGAATCATCTGAGTCACGTGATTATTCTGTTTATGATTCTAGTGAATCTTTGTGGGAAAGGGAGTATCGCATAAAGAAATATTTTTAGAAAGAAATATTTGAAGAAGTATAAGGATGAGCATCGATCAAGTCATCGTACTAATGAGTTGAAGGGAAATGGTCAAATTTCCGAGGAGTATGTTAAGAAAGATAATATGAATGTACAGAATCAGTCAGGAAGTCAAAATTTTGAATATAATGTAAGTAACCAGTACACGTTACCTTTTGAGGAAGGTCTTTATGTGATGGCTCACAAGGAACCAAGAACTAATATTTACAGAGCGGGTCATAACTGGAGGTCTTCTTCTTTGTCTGCATAAATGCTTTATGGCAACCTTCCGAAGCACTTTGATATTTCAAAGCTGGAGAAATTTGATGGGACTCAAGATCCAGATAGTCATATTGAGAAATTTAAAAACTTTATGATGATAAGTTGTTGTGCATGGCATTTTCTCAGACTTTTAAAAGGCTCGCTTCAAAGCGGTATAATAGATTATCGCATGGTTATATCAAGAATTTTGATATGTTTTTTCATCATTTTATGGGGAGTAAAAAGTTTGTGCTAACAGATATATTATAATATATTGCAGATAGAAGTAACTGACAAGGTGAAGCTTGGGACATACTGAATTAAGGACAAAGAAGGAAGAAATCTCAAACATCCCTGGAATATAGAGCATCTTAAATTGTATTTGATGTAAATGTAAAAATATACATATTTACTTCTTTTCTTTATTTTTGTGTAAACATCGGTGGCATGCTTTATCCAACCGTGATAGGCGCATGAAAGTTTAGATTAGGTGTCATTTTAAGCCATTTTATATGAATGAGTTTTTTACCTTAAAATTTTGATGATTGGACCTAAAAGGTCTTCCAACGAAAGTTGGTCTACACTATTATATGTCCGATAAAAGTTGGTCTAAAACAATTACATGTGCGAGGAAAGTTGATCTACAACGATTATATGTTTGACGAAAGTTGATCTACAACAATTATATGACCGACGAAAGTTGGTCCACAACTATTATATTCCCAACAAAAGTTGGTTTACAATTATTATTTTTCCAACAAAAGTTGGCTTTGAATTAGTAAGGATGACTTGAATTATTCGAGGGAAAGCAAAAATTATTAAGGATGACTTGAATTATTCGAGGGATAATTTAGAAGTATTTCTTACAAAGTTGCCTCGAAGTTTTCTACAGGACTTTTCTTACAAACTTTCCTCGAAATTAATGAGGACTTCCAACAAAAATGCCTCAAAGTTTAAGAGGACTTTAACAAAATACTTTTTTAACTAGAACGGCTATTTTGTTCCTCAATAGATTCAGATGAGTCATGACCATCGGTTTCTGTCCTATTACTTTTACTTTCAATTTCACTTTCATTGTCGCTTAGCACTATCCCATGAGGGTGAAATTTGGCTGGAACATGTTCCCAAAAACTTCCTAAGTTGAGGTCAATATAGCGTGCATGAATTTCCTGGATTAAGGCACACCTAACTGTCGAATCCAACTTATCCACGCATTTAGCAGCATAATTTTCAACATCATCGAATTTTTCTTTCTTAATATTAGCCAATATGAGTTGTTTTTCTTTTAATACCCTTTCAAAATGCTTAAAGCATTTGTTGAATCCATCTGTTGCTAAGCTGTTAGAGTCCTTATAAGCTGCGATGAGCTTATCTTTAGTTGTGTTTTGCTGCGCGTAAAGTTCCCTTTCATCCCGACAACAATTTTCGAAGATGGCGTCAGCTTGTCGTTCAAGAGTAAAATGTTCCTTCTTAATCTCTTCAATTTCAGATCTGACCTTTGTGAGTTTAGATTTATAATGACTCCTACGATCCTTGAGATATTTAATTTTTTTCCGATGGTTACAGAGGAGTGGAGAAGAGTTCTAATGCGAAGAGAAAATTCGTCTTCCATCGGAATTTCAAAGGAGCTTGAGGGAGACCCTTCCTCAAAAGTTTCTAAATATGTGGAGTCAACTAGTTGAATATTTTCTTGAGAACTTTGAACTTGTAGGTAAGAGATTGGAATTGGATTAAGTTCGGGGAAAAAGGGAACTTACTCCGGGGAGTTCTCGATTGGAGCCTGACATTAACAAAGCCTCTGGAACTTCCTCAGAAATAGTCTTCAATTTTCTTTGCACTTTCGTCTTGGAAGAAGTCTGAGCGGGAAGCTTCTGTGAGGAAACTTTCTTAACCGTATCAATATCTTTTACCTTTGAATTCTTAGCCACGTTTATCTCTTTGGTTGCTTTCTCAAACATTTCTTCCATTTTGTGAGGGAACATTTGATTCCTCCTCAAGATGGCTTTTAGCTCTATCTACTTGTTGGAAGTTAAACGACCATATCATTTTTGGTCAGCCTATCTAGTACTTTTTGTTGTGAACGGGGAGTCATGAGTTCTTCTATTGTTAGCGGTTTTGAGGGGTTAAGTCTCCATAGACGGCCTTTAGTAAGGTTTGTGGGGGTGAAGCAAAGTTGAAATTTATTGAAACAATCAGTTTTGGCCCATAAACTTAATTCAGAAAAAACGTCTTTAGCATGAGGGACAAAGTCGGTATATAGCCTAGATATACCCCTCATCGTTGTTAATTCAAGAAAAATGTTAGTTATTATATAAAGAAAAAAGAGAAATTTTCGTTGAAATGAAAGGCCATACCTTTGTTGGTCCATACTAGTTTGAGCTTGTGAAGATTGTTGGGAGTATCCTCGGACCTGGTCTCCCAAAGAGCAAAGAAGAAGAGGAAACGTTGTTTCCATTTTTTGTCTCCTTCAAGAAAATTCTTTATCATTTTTTAATTGCGCCCAAAAGTAAGAGAATAGAAAGGGAAGTATGGATTCTTTGCTAGCCCAGAAAGACCAATAAGTTCCTCCAAGAAGAAAGAGATTCCTGATATCCTGGAAACCTTGACACACACCATTAGGGTGAACCACGTGTTAGGACCAGCTTGGGTGGGACATATTCGACGAAGAAGGGATCAAGTGGATAGAGAAGGCCCCATTCTAATATTTCAGTGTAAAATATCAACTCGTTATCTTTAACAGACAAGGGGGTTTCTCAGACGGTGGTGAAGCGGATGTCTATTGATGAAGGGATTCCCCATCTAAGTTTTAGTAGATCTTCTTCGGATGGCTCAAAGTATTTGAATTATATGCAAGGCCTATAGATTTCTTTGGAACATTTGAAATGTTTGTGCCTATTATCTTTATGGTGTCTCTTTCTTTTTGAAGAAGATCCCTTCGAATTTTTGTCCTTCCCCGTGATTTTGGAGTCACTCTTGTAGATTGGTAAGCAAGACTGACTAGGGGTTGAGAGAAAATATCCAACAGTGTGATAGCTGTTGAATTCTCTGTGGGAGGCCAAGTACCGTAGTAAAATATTTCCGAGGGCTGGGGCTCTGGTGCAGTGTATAAACCGCCAGGTTTTCTTTCTTCGAATTTTTGGTTGATAGTTAACCACTCCCGTATGCGTGAACTTCTTGGCATGCATGACTATTTCTCTCTCTAGAATGAGTTACTAGAACTTTCTCTAAAAATGATGCTGGAGAGTTGTGAGGGGTAAGTGGTATTTATAAAAAAAATGATGGGCCTGAACGCGTCGAGCCCCAGAGAGCTGGCGAGTCATTTTCCTAGGGGCAAGTTGTCCAGCATAGGCTTAATGAGTGCCTAGGGAACTAATGCGCCACCCCTATACTATGTTGTGTCAAGAAAATAAGCACGTTAAAGGCTAGTCAATTGGCATTTGTCAATATGAGAAGAATTTTCATTGGTGGTGTCAGAAAAAGATGTGACGTCATGATTGGTCTGAAAACGTTTGGTCTCGGTAATAAATGCCTATTAAAATTTGGGGAGATTGGATTCATTTTTAGCATACTTTTAGAAAATTTAAGGAGCCAGAATCCAATGAGAAAGCACTATGCAAAATCCGATGGAGTTAAGAGTATGCAACCGTCCTTGCATAAAATATTTTCACAATGATTGGGGGGCTACTGATAAGGGAAGATAAAAGATCTAGGAAATATGAGGGTGTTTTATTGATAAAAAAGTGTATTGGGATAAATATTCAATTATGTAAAGATAAATGACTAATGTAAAGCAAACAATAGATTTAAGGATAGGACCACAATTATGAAATTGTTATTGTGGGACCTATTATTTGTACTATAAATGGACCTTCCCTTTTTGGAAAAAGGGTGATTGATCAATGATTAAGCAATTATTATATTAATTGTTGCTCTCTAAAAATATGTATTTTTCTCTCTAAAATATTTTCTAAGTAATCTGAACAACGCTTAAGCCTTTTAAACATAGTTTTATACAGAAAACCTCCTCTAAAGACTTCTGGAGCGATCAATGACCATCTTATTTTTTTTGTTTTGATTCAACCTTAACTACCTCCCTTTGAGTTGTTTCTTGATTACGCACGGAGCCTGTTGTGGACCCCTGATTATATTTATCGTTAACTTGTTATTATCGATCAGAATTTAATTTTTCTGTTTTAAAGTTATGCAGTCCCTCGTATCATAAGCGACAGCATTGTGATATTGTACCGATTTTATTGTTCCTTTCTTCTATCAGTCTCTGAACTGGGAGGGGATTTCTGAATTGGATAAAATTTCTTGTGTTATTAAAAATATTAGCAACACTCTTTGTTAGCTCCGCAAAGTTACAAGGTCAGACCCATTTATTTGCTCTGGGCCTTTGCTACTGAGCCTAAGGCTGTTGATTTACCCCGTTTGTGGCGATATTTGATTTGAGCCTCTCGAAGGAAAAATGATCAACAACCTCGGATTGAAAACTTTGGATTTGTTGTTTTTGATAAACCGGAGCATGCTACTATTGAATATATTTTTACAAGAGAATTAGCCTTATACTTTTAGATTATTCCACTTTGATATGTTCTTCTACCTAGGCTAGCAAATTTCCAAAAATAGACCTTTTCTTTCTAGTAAACTTATCAACGAATTCTTATGGAAGAAGCCCTTGTAAAAAAAAGAAGCAATGGTGATTTGTTCATAACAATCATTCAGACTATTTTTTGTAAGACTGTAATGTTTGGTATAATGTTTAAAACTTTCTCCAACCAACTGTTTGTATTTGATAATTTTATCTCCATTCCCCCGCATCTCTTTACTTACCATAAACTATCCCCTAAATGACGTCGAAAACATGTCAAAATTGTAGATAAAACCCTGCAAAAAACCGGTTGTACCATTTCAAAGCACGCTCTTTAAAGGTTTGAGAGAAAGCACAGTACAATAATTTATCAGCATCGTCATAATTCATCATAAAAATTCTTAAATTGCTCAAGATGATTATCGAGATACCTATTCTCATCAAACTTTTCCATCTTAGATATATCAAACTGCTTCGCTAGATATCTTGAAAGATTTTTTGCTTATAAAGCAGATTGTCTCCTATTATGTCCTTGACCATACATATGGCCCTCGTTAGTCACTACATATAGACCATGGATGGGTGGATTTGCAAATTGGCTATTATTTTGGTAATAAAACTTCATATTACCCGATCCTTCATGTAATAGAGCTGAACTTTCTCGAACCTGAACAATAGTTAGTTTTCGTCCGCCCTAAGATGTTACAATCATATATCCTTAACCTAAGAAGGTACATGGTTATCCAAATAATCGCGTTGTTTTTTCAATTCTCGTTCTCATTTTGACCCTGATATTTACTCGAATGTCTTTTTAAATAATACGTACCACCATAATTTTAACTTCTCATGTGATGGCAATCCCTCATTGGGGAAGAAGAAAATTCCTCTTAGTTTGACATTGAATAATCACTATATTCTAAAGGATCGTACTGATATATGGTTTTTCATTCATTTCTCAAGCAATGGTGGCTTATGTCTAATCTGAATTATTTTCTTTTGTATTTTTCCTGATTTCATAGGGAGACAAAATCAAAGTCATTGCCCTCGGGAATTTTTTTTCTCCCTTTGTAGCTTTTTGAATTTTGATCGAACATTTCTTGGTTGTGCTACTAGTAACGCAACAATTTCACTTTACAATTGATCTTGATGTTCTTCGAGGATCAACTATTCATGTTGCTCTTCGTGCTACTATTGCCCTTGAGCATCCCACGCTAACTTATCGAAAACTTATCCAACCATTATTCTTTTTGTCAGTACCATATGATCTATATGCATCTCGGTATTCATCTCTTGTAAGAATATGAAGATGAGCTTAGTATGTTAATGGTATTGGATGTTCGCATTCGGGTATCTGTCTAGATTCCCATCATGATCGCCACTGGTGATTCTATAAATATTCAAGGGAATGGGTCTAAAATATTTCGAGAAGAATCACATGTATGTTAGAGATATAAACTGAAATGATAATTCTAGAGAGAGAAGCTTCCAAAATTAGTTAAAAATAATAATTATTGTTTATTTTTACCAAATAAAAGTTGCATTGCCTTATATAGTAATGGTAGTGGATTCTATAGGTCAATCTATTTTTGGCTATTTGACCCCATTAATTTACTAATATAAACACATTTACTTTTTTTTACACAAAAAATCTTTACTGTTACACATTTGTTGGCTTATATTACCATGTAAATACAAATCTAATATTTAACTAGTTCGTCATGTGGATCAGATAAGTCATATCCTTTTTTTAAAAACACTTGATATTGTGTATGCTTCTAAAAAACCACTCGATATTGTGTAGGCGCAAGATTGTTCGAATAAGTTGAAATATAATGTAAAAAAAACTGAAACACTATTTATTTAAAATTTCTTCACTTTTTATCGTACCTTGTGTTATATAAACCATGGGGCGAAATACGATTTTTTGTTGTTCAAAGGTATTTTGAGTCAAAATGAGTTTTTATTCGCTAAACAAAACAGTGGGTCATGTATCTGGTGCGTGAATAAGTTTCATGTTCATCATATTAAATATTTGGTCTCTTCATACATATAGGAGTTTTATAATAAATAATCCATTTTATAGTTTCATGAACAAATTGGACCGGAAAAGATATGTTAGCCTAAATCATATCTGATAACTGAGACTAAAGATTAATAAAAAGTACATTTAGGAAGACTATTATGTTGTAGTGCAGCTATTTCATATTCAGGTTGAAATCTTCAAACAATATTATGTTGACTATGGTGAGGATTATTTTGGTCTAAGGGTAGTTTGGTCTAGTATTTTGTGATGTTTCAAGGCTATTTAATGTTTAAGTGGTTTGTAGTGAGAGATTTGAGCTGCCTGGTTATATTAAATGTTCATTACCCTCATTAATGAAAGTGGTTGGGTATTTATACCTTTAATTATGGGCCTCGTGGGTTTTCGGGTCAAACTCATGAAAACGGGTCGACTTCAAAGGCCCATAAGTTTATTAAGCAAGTTGATAATTAGCTTAGTCATAAAGTGATTAGTTTTTAATACTTTAGTCTTGTTCGGATGGGTCAGTGGGTGGCTTTTTTCCGAATTTCCCCTGTCCAGTTTCTACACTGAGTGGTGAGAAAAACCGGACTCATCAGTAGCCCCTTTTTAGGTTATGTTCGAAGGCCTTTGACAAGACCTAAAAAATCGCTCATGAGAACCTGTTATAATGTCCGAATAGATTTCGATTTGTATAACTGATTTATACGGACTCGCAAATCTCTCAGAAGCTCAATAGTTTTGCCATAGATCGTGGGACACGTGTCCCTTCCTGATTCGCCCCACCAACCGTTTTTTCCTAGAATGGCGCTCCCACTAACCTCAAAAAGTAACATCTTCAATTAATGTTGGTGATGTCAGCGCCGTCTTTAATCATTACTCTATCTTTTCGAATTCTCCTAGGTTTCAAGGTATCTTTTGTTTCTTTAGTATAAATTAAATCACTTTTCACTGTTTTACTATCTTCAACATCTTCTCACTTCTAACTTTCAGAGGTTTTATCTTTCTTCTCTAAAAACACATTTTAGTGTAAGTTTATGTTTACAGCAAGAAACACTTTGGTAAAAGGTGGGTGGCTGAATCTGTCGGAGTTAGAGAAAGCACAAAGGGTCGAACGAGAAAAACGCATTGCACCAGGCCTCCCAGTTTCTCCTATCGACAAACCTGAAACACCAACCTCTGAGCCTGATCGAGGTTCGTCTTCTGCCAGAAGCTCCAAACCTAGAAGGTTGTTTCAACCTAGTCTTTCACCGATCATCTCAGGCTCATCGATCCAGGAGTCGGACCCTATTGTTGAACAAGAGCAAGTAGTTACAAGTGCTAGGAGACCTTCTACATTCATAGCCATGGGGTCAGATGCTGATGTTTCCCCAGAAAAGCTAAAACTTCGACGAAGAGGCCGCTTAGTAAAAGGCCAGGTTGTTGCTCCACAGTCTAAGTCTCCAAAATCTGTGCCTTCTAAATCTGGGGTCAAAGACAAAATTTCAGAGTCAGAAGTGCTATTAAAGCTCCTAAGGACAAATTGTCTGGTCCGAAGGCCACCAGTTCAAGCCTTCAAAACGAACCCTCCGGATCCGAGCCTAAGCCGGACTCCACACCACAAAAAGAAAGCAGTGCTCAGCCATCCAGACAGCTTACGGAGCCAACCACAAGCGCTTCCCTCCCAAAAACAACTGATAAGCCTTTCCTGGTAGTGGAAGATGTTATGGAGGACAGTGTTGAAGAAGCCCCTTTTGAGACTGACGTCTCCGGGCAGACAAGTGAGACTGCCATTGTCAATAAAAACAAGGGCAAAGAGAAGCTATGTTTAATACACCCAGACTTGTCGGAGTGCCTTGAAGGAAAAGTGGGACCTTGCTTCCACAAAGTGAGTGTAAAGTATCTGATACCTATGCAGAACACCAACTATTCTTTCATTCACACAGCCGAACTAGGTCGGATGCGTACGAAGTGGGAAATCCCAGAGTCTGTCAAAGTGAGGATTCCTGTTGATCCGGAGACGCCGATGGATTTCAAGCTCAGTGAGATAGTTTTCTACACAGAGTTATTCAACTAGGGGCTTAGGTTTCCCTTGGACCCGGAGATAGTCAGAAATTTACATTTGATAAAGCTCTGCACAAGCCAACTGAGCCCTACTGCTTGGTTAACACTCATGGCCTGCATTATGGCCTCCAGTCTTTCCGAAATTCCTCTTCTGATGGAGCAATTTGCTGCTGTGGCCAGCCTTTGCAAAAACCATGCCATCCCCTTTTACCATTACAATATGGGTGACAATTACAAAGTGGTGGACGACTTACTTGAGTCGGAGAATAACTGGAAGACTCAATTTTTGTTTATCAGTGGTGCTTGGGAGAATGGGAGGAAGATTAAAGCTGGTGTCAATCCAAGCATTCTTACCAGCAGATGGAAGAGCACAGGTAAATATCTCATTACACGTTTCTATCTTTTCTTATAATAAACTTGTTTGTTTAATTTCTCTCCTTTTGTTTTTTGGTAGTGGTGCCGAACGAGTTTAATGACTACTTAGAGGAGGGGAGACCACTTGTGCCAAGCTAAATGCTTGGGCTGCTGAGAAGTGGGAAAATCGTTTCCACAACTGCTTCGTTGGTGGCAACTTGGTGAAATCCCATCTCTAGAACACCAGCGGTCAGAAAGACATGTCTTGGGAGGAATTAACCACTCTGCCCCCTCCGGAGGTCATACTCTAGAAGACATATGGAAAGGATGGAAAACAAGCTTTGTCGGGCAGAGCTAAACCTCCAAGCAAGATGAAGGCAAAAAAAGGAAAAGCTAAGCATGATGCAGCTGAGGTCAACCCATGTGATGTTGAGGAAACTGTCCCAACCAACCAAGAGGTTCAGGACCAGGGAAAGGATTGATGCTGCTTTGCTTCAAGTAGTGGAGAAGGAAAGCACCAAGGAAGCAATTGAACCTTCAAGACCCCCAAAGGATCCCAAGAAGGACAGAAAACGGGGAGCTGAAGGTGGAGACAGGGAGGCTAAGAAGAAGAAAACCTCCAAGGGGGATGAAGTTATTCTTCGGCCTCCAGAGTCTCTTCCTTCGGTCGACCCAACAGATCGAACTCATGCAGAAGAAATCCAAAGTGACTTTCACACTGGTGAGGGCACCGGAGGGGACATTAACATTGATGGGGTAGACATCAGTGGTCTTCAAGTGATTGGCCTTTACTTTAAAAACCTTAATAAGGATGACTTTGCTGGCCCTTACCTCCCCCCAAACTCTTCGAACATCTTCACTTTTAATGGTAAATATTTTTCTGTTTCAGGAGAGAGGGATATGGTGAACCACTCCTTATTGAGCAACATTCAACTTGTGCTCAACTTGGAGAAACAAGTGCGAAATCAGTCAGCCATTATCAACTCACTCAACTCTGACAAAGAGAGTTTGTCTAACGACCTCCTTACTGCCAATCAGAGTATTGAGGCATTAAAGAGAGAAAATGAGGAGCTGTAGAAGGAGAAAGAGAACTTGGCCACCGAGTTGACCACTTCGGAGGGGGTTGTGAAAGAACTTCAATCCAGGTACTCTGACTTGGAGAAGAATCCGTCATCTACAAACGGAAGTGAAGGTCAAGGACAACATCATTCAGACCCTAACAAGTGACAAGATTTTGCTTGAGGATGTTGTGTACAAGGCTAAGCGAGAAAAAGATGATTTGATAAAAGAGCAAGAGAAGACAATCCAAGCCAGAATTGATGCAAACACCAACAAGGTGATAGACTCCCAAGAGGAAAGTTATGCTGAAGTCAAATCGGACATGGTCTTGCTCTTTCATGAGAAATTCCCGAAGAGGACAATGGGAGATTTATGGCGATTCGTGGAATACGAAGACCTCCCTCATCATACCATGGCTGATGGTGACAAGCACGGCAACTCCAGTGGTTGGGATGATACCATTGATGAAGATGAAAAGACTGGAGAGAGTCCAGATGAGGAGATCAAAGATCCCAAGAAGAAACCAAGTGAGGCTAGGTCATCCAAGAAAGCTCAGCCTTAAAGTTTTAACCATATTTTCTTTAATTTTTGTGACTAAAGTCCTTGGATGGCCAAGGCAACTTTGTAACCGTGTCCGTTCATTGTCCGGACAAACCTTATCTTTTAAATTCTAAAGTCCTTGGAAGGCCAAGGCATTTTACATATTTAATATCGTTCCCCGGTATCTGCCGGGTAGTTTCATCTTACATAACTCTTATATTGTTTTATAGTTTTCCAATTTTAATGGTTCTTATTTAAATGGCCTTTCAATATTTTAAAGCGAGAGTGTTTAAATTCTCCGATGAAAAGTGTTTAAATGGTCATCATTCCACCGAATTAATTCGATCTAATAGTCAAATCACTTCAAATTTTTCAAGAAAGCATCGAACTTTATTAAAAAAAACCTAGGCACCTCATTAAAACCTCCCCGCGCCATCAGGGTACGAAAGAGTATGCCCCCAAATATTTACATGGACTTTAAAAAAGTAAATATTTACATAGTTTTTATTCTAAATACAACCGAAGGTGTTCAATGTTCCACGGGTGATTCCAAATTCTTTCATTTTTATCTTTGAGCCTGTATGTCCCAGGCTTAATCTTTTTAGTGACCACATAGGGTCCTTCCCATATCGGAGCTAGCTTTCCGAACTGCTTCTCTTTGGTGTGTAGGCAGACTTTTCTCAGACACTTATCACCTGACCGAAAATCCCTCCTTTTGACTCTGGAAGCAAATCTGCTTCTTATCAAACCTTGATAGTGTGTGGCTCTAAGGTGAGCTTTGACTCTTCTTTCTTCCATCAAGTCAAGCTGGTTTCTGATTGCTTCTTCATTAGCTTGTTCGGAAAAATGGTGGACTCGAAACGAGGGGAGTGTAGCCTTTATGGGAGCTATTGCATCCATACCATATACCAAGTCAATTGGGGATTCTTGTGTTGCAGCCCCGGGAGTGGTCCGGTAAGCCCATAGGACTTCTTGTAGATAACTTGGCCACTTTCTAGCAGCTCCTTCTAGATTATTTTAAAGACCGGACAAGATGGTTCTGTTAGCCATTCAACTTGCCCATTTGCCTGTGGGTGAAAAGGAGAGGAGAAACAGTGTTGAATTCCTTTAGTGGCACATAAATTCTCTACATCCTTGTTATCGAACTGCGGCCCATTGTCTGTGGTTATCTTTTGTGGAACCCCAAATCTACAGCAAATATTAGATAGGATGAATTTTATCACAACTTTCGAAGTAGTTCCTGCCAATGGGGTTGCTTCAATCCACTTTGAGAAGTAATCAATAGCAACTATTATAGTCTTGCATCCTCCGGATGTCATGGGTAGAGGTCCTACCAAATCTAGCCCCCAACGAGCAAAAGGTATTGGCTTAAAAATTGACTCTAATGGGACAGCTGGGGTATGAATTTCATTACTATATCTTTGGCACAAATCACACTTTTTTACCAATTCCTTGGCATCTTCCATTATGGAGGGCCAATAGTATCCAGCTAGCAAGACCCTTCTGGTTAGAGCCCTGAACCCACAGTGTGTTGATCCCTCGCCATCATGCAATTCGGAGAGCACCATTTGGGACTCTTCAAACCCCAAACATCGTAAAAGAGGCCTACTAAAGTATTTTTTTTGTAAAGAACATCTCTTAAGATGACAAAACCACGCGTCTTATACTTTACTTTTCTTGCCACTGCTTTTTCCGAAGGCAAAATGCCATCTGAGAGGTACTGGAAAAGAGAAAACCTTCATTCTTGAGGTTGATTTACTTGTATATTCAAACTTTCTTTCTCATTGTCCGGATTGATTTGAATGGATGGGCACTCTTGCACATAAATCCAAGGATAGGACTCAGAATAGGCTATGGTTGCCAAGAAGTCTGCTAACGTATTTTATGTTCGGGGTATGTGCTCATAGGTAATGTATTAAAACTAAGTGCCACTTCATTGAGAACAAATAAGTATTTAACTAGCTGCTCCTTTTTTGCCTCGGATTGACCTTGGGCATGATGGATGAGAAGCTGAGAATCGCTCATTAACCTTTTCCTTTTAGCTCCACAAATAAGAGCTAGTTTCAAGCCAGCTATAGCAGCTTCATATTCAGATTTATTATTGGAAGCTCTGAAAGTAAAACATATAGCCTGGTACATTTTGTCACCATATGGAGAAGTTAAACATATCCCAGCACCACAACCCATAGTACTTGATCCTCCATCAGTCCGGACAACCCATATTTTCTTAGTTTTCTCAACCGTTGCTTGTTCGGTGTCCCTGTTTGAGTGAAACTCCACTAGGAAATCAGCAACAGCTTGACCCTTGACTGCTGTACGAGGGGAAAAATCAAAATCATAGTCCCCCAACTCTACTGACCATTTGGTCATTCTGCTTGAAACATCTGCTTTTTTAAGAACATTTTTCAAGGGAAAAGACGTCCGGACAATGATCGAATGAGACTGAAAGTAGGGCCTTATTTTCCTAGCAGCAATTACTAAGGCCAGTGCTAGTTTTTCAAGTTTCAAATATCTTTTTTCTGCATCAATCAAGCTTTTGCTGATATAGTACACCGGTCGGGGATAATTATCCACCTCTCGTACTACACTTCACTTAGGGCGCAATCAGAAACTGCCAGGTATATGTAGAGTGTCTCTCCATCAATAGGTTTAAACAAAGTTTT
This sequence comes from Limnanthes douglasii subsp. nivea, assembly GCA_036936605.1. Taxonomy (NCBI): domain Eukaryota; kingdom Viridiplantae; phylum Streptophyta; class Magnoliopsida; order Brassicales; family Limnanthaceae; genus Limnanthes; species Limnanthes douglasii. The sequence continues at coordinate 342,327,785 of JAUPFV010000001.1, forward strand.
AGGGGAGGATAAGCACCTCTTTATTTCATCAAAAGCCCGGTCACACTGGGGAGACCAATTAAACTCTTTTGCATCTTTTAAAGTTTTGAAAAACGGAGCACACTTATCCGAAGACCTTGAGATAAAACGGTTTAGAGCAGCTAACCTCCCTGTCAGTCTTTGTACTTCTTTAATATTTCGAGGAGGCTTTATCTGCAATAAAGCACTAAGCTGGTCTGGATCAGGTTGTATGCCCTTCGCACTTATTACATACCCCAAGAATTTTCCGGACCGTACTCCGAACACACACTTTTCTAGATTTAATTTTAAATTTACCTTCACTAAATTGGCAAAGGTTTCTTGGAGATCTACTAAGTGTAGTTCTTCATCCACACTCTTTACCATCATGTCATCAATGTAGACCTCCATGTTCCTTCCAATATGATTTGCGAAAGCCTTGTTTACTAATCTCTGATAAGTAGCCCCAACGTTTTTTAATCCAAAAGGCATCAGTTTGTAGCAATGGAGGCCCATATCAGTAACAAATGTAGTATGTTCTTGATCCTTCGGATCTACTTGTATTTGATTATACCCGGAGAAAACATCCATAAAGGACAGTAGCTTGTTCCCAGATGTAGAATCCACCAACTGATCAATTCGAGGGACATGATATAAGTCTTTTGGGCAAGCCCTATTGAGATCTGTAAAATCAATGCACATACGCCACTTTCCGTTTTTCTTCTTTACTAGCACCGGATTAGTTGTCCATAAAGGATATTGAGACTCCTTTATGTGTCCCATTTTAGTTAGTCGGTCAACCTCTTGAGCTATGATATCAGCCTTTTCCTTGGAAAAAGCTCTCCTCTTTTGTACAGCTGGTGCTATATCCCTCTAGATGGATAATTGGTGTGATATAATGTCTGTTGGTACTCCGGTTACATCAGCATTGCACCAAGCGAAAACATGCTGATGGTTTTTCAAAAAGGCTAACACTTTACTCTTTAACTCTGATGTCATCTTGGATCTGATCTTGACATTTCTTCCTTCAGCCAGAGAGTGAGTTTCAACTTGTTCAATAGGTATTAAAACACCAGGGGTCTCTCTGGGGTCATCAATTTCACCATCTTTCCCAGAGGGCCCCTCAAATTTCTAATTCTCATTGATCCGAACAGACCCCAAAGTTCGAGGGGCAAGTGCTGTTGCATAACACTCCCTTGCTACCTTCTGACTACTTCGGACAACTCCCACTTGTCCTTGCACAGCATATTTCAGACATTGGTGGACTGTTGAAGCCACAACATGCATCCTGGAGAGCCAAGACCTCCCTGAAATGGTATTATAACACGTAGGATAATCTACCACAACAATACGTATTCTGACCATCTTCTTAAAAGGGCCCTTGCCCAAAAGAACTTCCTCTTCGAATTCCCCAATTACATCAGCTGAGCTTCCAGTGAAACCCACTATTGATCTGTTCAAACGCTGAATCACCGCCAAATTCTTCATCTGTTTATAAGAAGTTAAAAGAGCATATTGGATGAACTGCCGGTGTCCACCAAAATCCGTCTTATGTCATTGCCGCCGATGGAGGCTCTTATTACAACAGCATCTTTATGAGGACCAGATATGTCCCTCAAGTCATCTTCATCAAAAACAATAAAGGGAAATGGAATTTGCGATTGATAAGAAGTCATGCCTCCTTCCAACTGGGTAGCTAAAGTATGAACATGCCTCTTTCTTGAGGAAGCAGTTGGGGCAGTCATAGTGTTTCCCCCAAATATTGTTAGTGACTCAAAAAACTTAATGAGCCCGGACACCGAATTAAAGTTCTCTGTGATAACGCCCACCTTGTTTCGAGTTGGATCAGGATCCAAATACTCTGACTCTACATCAAACCTTTCAATTATCACCATAGCCCCATCCGGAGTCGATGTCCGTGCATTGTTCGGGCCAGTCCGAGGAGCATTATCAGGCCTGTTTCCCCTTCTTCTTTTGACATATGCTCCCAACTTCCCTCTCTCAATCAAATTTTGTACTTCTTGTTTCAACGCGATGCAATCTTCAGTGGTATGGCCAGTATCACGATGATACTGACAAAAACTGTTATTTCGACTTTCCTTGGCTGATTGAAGCACAGCCGGCTTCTTGAAATGTACTTCATCTTTTGTTTTGTCATAAATGGTAGCCACGTTTTCTTTTAGTTCAGCAAACCACTCCGGTTGAACCCATGGTCCTCACTTATTTCTAGATTGCTGGCTTTGAGCTGGTGCAGCTGGATGGGATTGAGCCTTGGCCCTGTTTTGACCCTGTCCAGCTTCTTTGGCCTTATACCCGGACTTATTCTGGTTTTAATTTGGTGCAGCTGGAGCAGACTTCACCTGCCGGTGCACCCTAGTTTTCTTTGTTTCATCCACATTAATATATTTGCCAACCTGATTCAGTAAACCTTCTCATGTCATGGTTTTTTTCCTAGTTACTGAAGCAGCCAAATTGCCAGGGTTCAAACCTTGCCTCAGAGAAGCTATTGCTACTTGTTAAAGCAATCAGCTAATCCATTTTTGGTGTTCACAAAGCGACTTATGTACTCCTTCAAATATTCATTTGGTTCTTGGGCACAATGGATAATAGTGTCTCCATTGCCCTCTACTTCTTTACTTCCAACGAACTGTCTCCGGAAGGCCACCCAAAAAGTATCGAAATTTATAATGCAGCCTTGTGGCAAACTATTGTACCACTTCAGAGCACTCCACGAAAAAGACTAGGAGAATGCTCGACAGAGTAGCTTATCATCATCATCGAGGTTCATCATAAAAATTTTGAATTGCTCCAGATGGTTATCTGGATCTTTACTGCCATTATATTTTTCCATCTTTATACTATCGAACCTCTTAGGAAGGTTTACGGACAGTATCTTGGAGAACAATGGAGATTGTCTCCAATTCCGACCACGACTGTACACAGTATCTTCGTTGGGAGTTGCAAAGATCCCTGGCTCATCATGAAAGGCAAAAGGATCCATTAGTAATCGGTCTACATACCTCCGGCCATGGCTGTGACTATGAGACGATCCTTTACCCATATGCTTTTTCAACCTTCCATACCTGTCCTTTTTTCTTGAGTATTTTTTAACCAACTTCTGTTTCTTTCTTAGAATGGCCTTCATCACTGCTGGAAGACAGGGATTCTTCGACTCCGTCTTCATTTGAGGATCTGCTGGAAGATTCTGAGTCTGAATCTGAGCTCTCCACCGGTTTAGATCGGTGAGACTTCTATGAACTAGCATGAGTTTTTATAGTGCTCACATGGGTTTTTTATGGCTCTTGCTCTCTTGGATTTTCAGTATGGTGAACTGCTGACACTCTTGACTTTTCTTTCACATCCAATTCTGCCCTTTTAGCCGCCCTCAAGGCTTATATCTCAATTTTTAGTCTATCTCGCTCCTCGATGGTATATTCATCATTTTCTCACACCACTTCTGCCAAACCTGGTGGCACTTCCTGCTCGTCCGGATTCATCCGAACTGGTTTTTCTTGATGGTTTTGAATACTTGATTCAGGCACCTTCTTCTCCCACTGTGGTCACCAATTTGGTGAGGATTATTTTGGTCTAAGGGTAGTTTGTTCTGGTATTTTGTGATGTTTCAAGGGTATTTAATGTTTAAGTGGTTTGTAGTGAGAGATTTGAGCTGCCTGGATATATTAAATGTTTATTACCTTCATTAATGAAAGTGGTTGGGTATTTATACCTTTAATTATGGGCCTCATGGGTTTTCGGGTCAAACTCATGAAAACAGGTCGAATTCAAAGACCCATTAGTCATTTAAGCAGGTTGGTAATTAGCTTAGTCATAAAGTGATTAGTTTTTAATACTATAGTCCTGTTCGGATGGGTCAGTGGGTGGCTTTTGTCCGAATTTCCCCTGTCCAGTTTCTACTGTGAGTGGTGAGAAAAACCGGACTCATTAGACTATAAATTGTTTTTATGTCATTAAACATTTCAATTGCGGCTTGAAAGGGTTAGAAATTTAAGATGATACGTTGAGTCCAATAACCATAACTTGAGCATCCTCATCTCTCTTTTCTTATGCTTTTCTTTTTGTTTAACTATATTCGTCTTTTTCTTTAACTATCTCCGGAGAAAGTTTGCTTTCATCAACATGATCTCATAATTAGTTTTTTAATAATTTTAAGATAAAAAATCTACTATGATAATTGTTTATACTAAACTCAATCAAAACTCTTACATTCTTGCTCATCGACATGATCTTGATAAAATTGGTTAAGAATAAACAAAAACGAATATTGAGACCTTAAGAAACAGTAATTGAAATTAAAACAAAAACAATCGAGATAACTCAACAAAATATATGATTTAAAAATATGTTCGGATTCCATATTTGAAATTTTGTTCGGATTCAATATTATATAAAAAGTAAATGGTTTACTAATCCATATATCTCTATTTCAAATATTAATCTTTTATGATAATAATTGCAAATATTTTAACTTATTATATACTCCCTCCATTCTGAATTATTAGTTGTTTTAGACAAAAATATAAGTTCCATCTTAAATGTCGCGTTTAAAATTAGCAAGATTATTTTTTAAGTTATCAATATAGTCATTGATTAAAAAGTAAATAAAATATTTTACCTATATCTATTTGGACCAATAACAATATTTCATTAATAAAAAAGGTAGACTATTATGACACGTCTCCTTCCCTTTTCGTTGAAAACAGACGTTATTATTAGTATATTTAATATCCGTGTCGAGAGGTAAAACGAACAATATTTCGGAACTGAGAGAGTAATTAACTAAGCAGTTTAGTTTTGATGGTTTCTAAACGATAAGGTTTCAGGTATCCTATCATAACTATTGCAGAAAGTTAACTACATTATAATTGACAATTACTCACATATTTAAGGAATAAAATATGGTGACGGATTGGATAGCTAAAATAAAATTAAAAGACTCTTAAAGCTCTACTTTAATAAAGTACAAGCCCCTCCTCTTCTAAGGGTTATTTTTTTAAATGTGGAAACAGAATACTTAAGGTTTGAAGACAATGATTAAGTACTTTCTTTGTTAATTAAGGTCAACAAGAATAGGAATTTGATAAGCAAGCTCATCTGCTTTAGCTGTTATTTCGATGGCTTAATGTTTTCTTTTTGAATTTTCAATGGCTTCTTATATTTTCTCAAGTTGTTATTTGTCCCTAACACTCCTGTAGCAGGCTTTATGCCTGACTACTCCAAGCGTTGTAGATTTTCTTGATAGAGAATTAAACATTTAGAAAATTTGTAAAGTGATCTATTGAATTTGGAAATTATGTTTGCAACGATCAAAGGCAGAGATATATAGAGGTTTTAGTATTGTGTAATAATTACATTTAATCCTGTAATATTTTCAGGATCCTATAGTAATTACATATAGTCTTGTAATAATTCCAGGATCCTATAATAATATGAAATTATATTCAATCACCTAATATATTATATTCGATATCTTTTAATGATTGCATATTATTGTATTACTCCCCTCGCTCTCAAGTTGGCGCATGTAAGAGAGAAATGCCCAACTTCGGAATGATTCTTGTCGGGTGCTTTAGTATCGGTCAAGTCAGCATGAGTGGAAATATGAGAAGGTGTAATCAAACCATGTATCTACTCATCCCGAACAAAATGACAATCAACCTCGATATGTTTGGTACATTCATGGAAAATGGGGTTAGCGACAATATGTAATATTGCAGTGTTGTCGCAATAAACTTGTATAGGACCTGTATTGATCCCTAGAAAACTAAGAAGGCCTTTCACTAATTTCAATTCACATGTGAGAAGAGCCATAGAGGAATATTTAACTTCGAATGAAGAGCAAGCAAGAATATGTTATTTCTTTGTCTTCCACGAGATTGAGGAGTCCCCAATTTGGATGAACCACTAAGATAAAGAACGCCATGTGAATGGGCAAGCAACTCAATCCAAATCACACCATCCTATGAGTTTAATATCATTGTCTGATATAAGAGAATACAAGTCATGGAGAACCCTTCAGATTTCAAACCACACCAAGTGCGGCTTACCAATCATCCATTATGAGTTGCTTAAAATATTAAGCCAAAGTTTGAACTGCACAAGAAAGATCCGGACGAGTGACCCAAGCCGACAATAGGAAGAAGGATCAGCAAAATGATCATTGGTGGCTGGGGACGGTCGATGATGTTGATTAAGCATATCACCAAGAGGATATGCTCCAAGTAAGCATGTTTCCGAAATAATATTAAGTGCATATTGTGTTGACTCATAAAAATTTTAGAAGAGTTGCAGACAACTTCAATACCTAAAAAATATTTTAGAACACCAAAATCCTTCATGTCAAAGTAGTCACACAAGTATTTTATAAATTATATTATAGTGCCAAAATTATATCCTGCAATGACCAAATCATCGACATACACCAAAACATAAGTTACAGACTAATTACATTAATGAGAAACGATAGATTAATATGGGTGTGACTGAGTAATACTATATGTACGCAATACACTAGAAAGTTTAGAAAACCAACATCGTAGAGCTTCTTTTAGTCCATACAAATATTTTTTAAGCTTGTAGACGAGATTTTTATGCATTGGTTGGAAACCAGAAATGGGCCGTATAAAGCTTTATTCTTGCACATCACCGTGAAGGAATGCATTATGAACATCTATCTCATATAATTCCTACTTCTTAACAACTACAATATTAAGAAATACACGAACGATATTGAGCTTAACTGATGGAGCAAATATTTTAGTATAATCGAGACCTTGTTGCTACTCATTTCTCATGATGATAAGTCGTGATGTTAATCTTTTTATTTTCCATTGGAGTGATATTTGATCCAGTATACCCACTTTCACCTTAAGGCTTTCTTGTTCAAAGGAAGAGGAACCATATTCCACGTGTTATTTACCTTTAAAGTTGCAGTTTCGTCAAACATCACTTTCCGTCATTCTACAGACTCGACAACCTTTTTATAAGACTCAGGTTCCATATTTGTATCAAGCGAAATCATGAAGTCCTAATATTTTGTATAGAAAATTCTCATATGAGATATATGCATGTAAAGAATACTTACAACTCTGAGTATCCCATTGAATCGTATACATATCAAAATCATGCAACCGCACATTATTGGTCTTCACTAGTTGTCCACGTCCAAGATTTTTCAACTTCGCCCTCAACCTGGATCAACGGAGCCTACCTTGTGGGGTTTGACATGGTTGTATCAACTATGGTCATCTATTGGTTGTCGTCGTGATTGAGTGAGATTGGCGTATCAATTTGTTGTACGCCATAAATGGATGATGAAATTTTCGGGTTGGAGACTAATTTAAATGAAGGGGAAGCTTGCGTACCCTTGCTAGGTTTGGTTGTCGTAATTCTCGGGACGTACATAGAATCTTCATCAAAAATATATGGAATGGCTTTGTAGGTGTATGAATTGTAATGATAGTGTATTTTCAAAAAGGAAAAACATTTTCATAGAATATAATATCCTGATAGATAATTATTTTGCCCGTGTCCGGACAATATACGCGTCATCCTTTTTTTCCAAAAGGGCAACTCATAAAGATTCTATGAGTATTTTTTTTATGCAAACTTGTCACTATCACAATTCTGATTATGAACATAGCATCTACAACAAAATACCCTTATACGATTCATAGGTGGGGCTTTATCAAATTAAATTTCAAATGGAGTTTTCATTTATAAAAGAGCCGATGGAATGCGATTAACTAAGTAGACGGCAGTAAGAATACATTCACCTCAAAATTTGATAGATAATGAAACTTGAAACCGTAAAAAATTCCAAACATTTGAAATACGTCTATCCTTCCATTCAACACGTCCATTCTGTTGGGGTGTCCCACTACATGAAGTCTCATGAATTATCTTAGCATTTTAAACAATTCACCGAGATATTAAACTCTATCCCATTATCACTTCAAACTCGTTTAATGAGACGATTAAATTGACGATTAATCATACCATAAAATTGAGAGATAATAGTCATAACATTTGACTTGGACCTTAACGAATACACCTAAGTGTAACGAGAAAAATCATCCATGATGGTTAAAAAATAAGTAAAACCATCTAAAATTGGTGTACTGTTAGGTTCCAGAACATCAATATGAATAAGTTGGAAGACAACGGTACTCTTATTTGAGTTCAAAGGAAAACTACTACGAATATGTTTAGCTAGCATACAGATATCACAAGTATTATTCTACAAACTACTAAATTTATCATTTTTTGTTGCATGAAAGAAGGATAATACTTTATGAGACAGATGTTTCAACCCTTATGTCATATGTCAAACAAACTATTCTGAGAGGAGATATGCAAACTACCCAAATATGCATGTTGCAAGTAGAAAAGTCCACCAGACTGCTTACCCCCACCATTCAGCTTATTCGTTGCTCGGTTCTTAATAATGCATATTTTCTCAAAAAATTGGACAATATGATTAGTTTCATCTATCAATTGAGATACGAAGAGAAAATCATAGTTCAAATCTTGCAAAAATAAAACATTCTCCAACATCATGGAATCATTTAATTGCATGGACCACGTTTTCATAGCGGGCCCGTTTCCCATCCGACAGACGATTCCAGCAATCCCGAATATCACAAATATTATTCAAATATTGTAAATTACTTGTCATACAATTTGTAGCATTGGTGTCAATTATCCAACGTTTTAGTAATAAGAATACCTGATAGTTGTGATAGTTGTTCAAATGAACAATCTTTCACGGAAACGAGCATATTTTTGAAATGATCCCACTGTTCCAGAGTAAGAGATTAGACCGCTGACTCTTCCTACTAGTCTTTTTCATGCATAATATCCAAGCCAACAACATGGCCAACGTGAAGATCGTACGGAAAAATTGTATGACATTGCGGTGCAATCCACGAGGATTTCACGGGTTTCATAATATGTTCTTAGGATGAAATTATGTGTTTGTCGGAAAAAAATTATATATTTGTATGGATTGAGCAAGAAGGAAATAATATATTTTTTATATTATATATATATATATATATATTAATTTTTAAAAAATAGATAGAGAATAAAACAGTTATGGAGGAGAAAATTAGAACTCCTTACTAAAAGTTTCAAAAAGTAAAAATAAAATAAAAATAAAAATATAATATTTAAAAAATTAAGATTTTTTACCTTACCACGAAATTCGTCATACAAATTAAATTGAATATTTTGAAATAATAGAATAATTATATATTATTATATTCCGTTTTTACAAATTAATGCTAACCACAGTCTATTATAAGGAGGAGGAACATAATAAGATTGAAAGGAGGATTGATAAATAAAGATGGAATAAACATGGAAATAAAAATTAGATCTCGATATCATGAAGAATTTATATCCAATTCTTTAAGAATATAAAAAAAAACAAAAAATTGCTTTGATTTTGTCTTTAAAATGTTGGTGTCTTAGAAAATGAGCTTCGATTTCAATAAATAACAGGGAGACTTTCGTCTTATTTAAAGGATATACTTTTGATAGTTCGAGGATAAGTTGAATTAAGAAGACAGTGGTGACGTCTCGCGTCTTGATTATCGTCCTATTTTCAAAAAGTTTGAGTGAAATTTTAGATTCCCTCCAACTTTATTTACCGTCAAATTTTAGACCAATTTTTTGAATTTTTATAATTTGTTATATTTTTCAAAGTTAATAAAAGTGAGACTAATAAAAAAAAATAGTTTAATTTTGATTTAATTTATTGTTTATAAATTAATTTGGTTATTATTTTAACAGGTTATTTTTTATTTGGTTCTCGTGTTACATATTTTTGTTTAGTGAAAGTGTAGTTTTAAATGACGTCACCGAGGTATAAAGCTATTGGTCTCAAACTTTATCAACCAAACTGCACTATGGACATGTGGTGCGTTGTTCAATACGAGTTTAAGATGCAGTTTTTAATCGTTTTTTCTAAAAAAATTAAAAAATAAATTTTGAAAACTATAAAAATGTAAAATCAATTGCGCTTGATTTTGTCCATCTTAGTTTTTTTTTTAAATCGGACTTTTTACCGTATCAATTTAAATAAATTAAAAAAACATTAACTATCATAACTTAAAAAAATTAAAAAGAATTATTTATACATATATCATATCATGAAATTTTAATTTTTGAAATATTTAATTATTTTAAGAGTTTTTATGTATTTGTTTTAAATATTAGAAAGTTTTATTGACTTTTCTTATTAAAGTTTTATTTTTTAAAATTTAATTATATTTAAATTATTGTTTAAATATCAAAGTCATTAATTTTTAGGAAATGGGCATACTTAGTTAATAGATCTCCTCCAAGATTCAATCAAGAAAATTGGCCTAGATGAACTCCCTTGCTCTTCTCTTCTCTTGGATCATCTTCTTCTATAGCCTCTAATGGATGAAGGTGATTGTTCTTCACGGATCAATAGATCAGCTAATCTTGATAACCAATTCCCAGCTCTTAAATCTCCTCTTGCCCAGCCTTGGATAAGAGATAATCCGACGTTTGAGTCTACAACTAACGTTGTAATGAAAGATGATGCCACTAAACTTTCGCTGATCTGTTCAAGCAAAGCAAATATAGGTTAGTTCACAAAAATGTGCAACAAGCACGGGTTCATGATCACGTGGAAGTCAATTTTGATGTTTCTGATTTAGGTCATCTCCAGGAAAGATCTAAGCATACTATAATTGGTAAATTCTCAACTGGGAAACCGAAATATGCTTTAGTCAAGGATTTTCTTGATACGTTTAGATTTAAAAGAGAAGTCAATGTATCTGCCTGGGATTTTCGTCATATATTTATTGAGTTTTCTCTTTTGGAGGATCTGAAATTGATTTGGAGAAGGAGTGTGTGGCAGATTGGTGATAAAATCATGAGGCTAATTGTTTGGTCTCTAAACTTTAACCCTAATAAGGAGAACCCTTCTACACCTGTCTACGTCGATCTGCCTAATCTACCTGAATTCTTATATAATGAATCAATAATTCTTGAGGTGGCTAAGTACATTGGTACTCCATTGAATGTTTGGGTACCTGACAGAAATAGGGCTAGGCAAAATCATTGTAGAATATGGGTTATTCTAGATGTTTCCAAGTCTCTACCTAAGGAGATTAAGATAACTTTTGGCCCCCCATACTTTTTGGCAAAAACTGGTCTATAAAAGAGTTCTGAACTACTGCAGTGTGTGTTCTCACCCGGGGCATGCCAATATGGATTGTAAAAAGTTCTCTCAAAAGAAACTTGTTGAGCAGGTCACAACCATCACAAAGCCAGTGTTAAGCTCAAAAGGGATTATCTTCCCTAAGTGTGTGCAACATAAAACTGTTGTAAAAAATTCTAAACATTCCAAATGATTGGTATTCTTAATTGGAATTTCTGTGAGATTGGGAATAAACAAACTCAAGCCATGATCAAATCTTTAAAGAGGTCTAAAAAGTTGGATTTTATAGCCATTCAGGAGCCTATGGTGTCTGAGTCTAAGCTGGAATCAATTACTAAGAAATTGGGGTTCATGGGTTTGCTAAAAATGTCTCTAATAAAATATGGGTCATGTGGAACAGCTTGTATGAAGTGGAGATTCTTTCTAATGAAGATCATTTTCTTCATATCAGAGTTAATCATAGTCTTTTTCCTGAAGACTTTTATGTTACAGCGGTGTATACTAAGTGTTCAAGATCTTTGAGAAGGCTTCTGTGGGATAGCTTAAGGGCTATTGACATTGAGGAGAGGGAATTGTTGATAATGGGAGACTTTAATACTATTATCTTTCCTAATGAGCAGCTCAACTGCACCTCTAATTGTTCTGCTAGCATGGATGAGTTTAATGAATTCATGCAGGATTGTTCTCTAATGGATGCTGGTTTTACGGGTAATAGGTTTACATGGTCTAATGGTAGGTAATGGAGGAGATTGAATAGGGTTATCTATAATGAGAAATGGTTGAATTATTTTGACAACACCTACATTCACCATATTCTTAAAACTTGCTCTGACCAATCTCATTTACTGCTAACTATCTCCTCATCCTCATCTGCAAGGGTCTCCTCTTTCAAATTTCTGAATATGTTTTACAGCTTTGTGGAAGAGTGTTGGGGCAAATATCTCTCTGGTCCTCCTATTAATAGGTTATGGTTTAAGCTAAAGATTCTTAAATATAAGTTGAAAGTGTGGAATAGAACGGTTTTTGGGAATGTTTTTTACTCTTTAAAGCTGGTTGAGGAGGATATTGCTAATATAGAAGCTAACCTAATTAATTCTAACTCTGAGGAGGATAAGAATAAGCTTGAGATTGCCAAAAGAAAAAAATTGTTACTACTGAAAAGGGAGGGATCTTACTGGTCTCAGAAAGCTAATACTAAGTGGACATTGGATGGTGAAATGAATTCTGCCTTTTTTCATAATAATGTGAAAAAGAAGCGCAAAAAGTCTTTAATTACTAGAATCTAGGATGGTTCTAAATGGGAGGAGGATCCTACTGCTATAAGTGATTCAGCTGTGAATCATTTCAAAAACCTAATTTCTGATCACCCTAATCCTTGGTGTTCTAATATTCTGGGGGGCTACATTCCTAAGATGGTGACAGAGGCAGATAATGACAGTCTTATGAGGGTGCCTACTGAGAGTGAAGTTTATGAGATTATCAAAGATCTTTGTCTAACAACGGCAGTGGGGTCTGATGGTTTTAACGGTCCATTCTACAAGTTCTGTTGGCCTATTATCAAGGTGGTTCCATGTGAAGCTTTGAAGGATTTTTTCAAGGAAGGGCAGTTCCCCTTTGGTATCTACGCTACTGTCTTGTGCTTTATTCCTAAGGGTGATTCTCCTAAGGAGTGGAAGGACTACATGCCTATTAGCTTAACTACCTATTTCAGTATGATTCTTTCTAAGCTAATAAACAAAAGGTTAGCTTCCATTCTTTCTAACTTCATATCAGATGTTCAAGGGGCTTTTACTATTGGGAGGTGTATCCACGAGAACATATTTTTGGCTCAGGAATTTTCAAGGGATCTTTCGACTAAGACTAGAGGAGGTAACGTAACGCTTAAGATTGACATGGAAAATAATTTTGACAGACTTTTAGTTTCAGAAATGATTTCTTAAGGATTATTGAGAGGAACCTTGAGAACTGTCAATTCTCTGTCTGAATTAATGGGACCTTCAAGGGCTACTTTAAGTCTAATAAAGGGTTGAGACAGGGTGACCCACTGTCACAAACCCTTTTCATTCTTGCCCAGGAGTATCTGATTAGAAGCCTATGTTATCTATCATCTACTGATCCTACTATAAGATTTAAATCTAGAGGTGAAGTTAACGTTGAAGATTCGGAGCAGGTTTGCTTCCAAATTTAAAAGAAGAGATTTTCATTCGGGGGATAAGGTGTTAAGGAAAGTCTTCTTACACACTAAAGAGAAGCTTCTCGACAAACTAGCCTCAACTTGGGAAGGGCCCTATATGGTCATTGAAAGGCTGAAACCTGGAACATACTGGTTAGAAGACAAGGATGGAAAGGTTTTGAATCACCCTTGGAATATTGAGCACCTCCGGATGTACTTGGAGTAGAAGCTATGTAAATATTTACTTGTTTAAAAATCCATGTAAATATTTGGGGGCATACTCTTTCCTACCCTGGTGGCGCGGGGAGGTTTTAATGAGGTGTCCAGGCTCTTTTATAAAATTTGATGCCTTCTTAAAAATTCAGAGTGTTCTTACTTTGTTTCTTGTCAAATTTTTGTTTAACACCAGCATGATTAAATTAAAGGAATGATGACTACTTAAACATTTGTCATCGAAGAATTTAAACATTCTCGCTTTAGAATGTTTATGAAATAACTAAGGGTTGTTTAAACACTAGCCACCAAAGTTGAAACAAACTATGAAAGAATGCAAGAGTTGTGCAAAATCAAAACATCTATTAAAATAACCGAATTGCCTTGGCCATCCAAGGACTTTGAGTTTTCAAAACAAACAGATCTGTCCGATCACACACCAGACACAGTTAAAAAAATGCCTTGGCCTTCCAAGGACTTTAGTTCAATAAAAAAAAGGATAATTGATATTTTAAGAGTGAGCCTTTGAAGACGGCTCAGCCTCACTTGTTTTCTTCTTCTTGGTATCATCATTCTCCTCACCTGGGCTCTCCCCGGTGTTCTCTTCTTCATCGGATGAGGATGCACTGGAGAAATCAAACCTATCACCCTCAGCCATTGTATGAAAGGGAAGGTCTGGATACTCTACAAAAGACCATAAGTCTCCCAGGTTCCTCTTCGGAAACTTCTCGTGAAAAAGCAAGACCATGTCCGGCTTTACCTTGGCATACATCTCTTCTTGACTGTCTATCACATTGTTGGCATAAGCATCAATCTTGGCCTGGATTTTTGCCTCTTGCTCCCTTAGTAGATCAGCTTTTTACTCTATAGCCTTGGACACCGAGTCCTCGAGTGCGATCTTGTCATTGGTCAAAGTAAGAATGACTTGATCCTTGGTCTTTGTCTCCTCTTTTGAAGAGGTGAGATCTTTCTCTAACCCGGACAACTTTTCCCGGAGGCCTTTGATGGTATCTTCTAAGGTTGCAACCTTTGAGGTCCAATCCTCATGTCTCCTCTTCAACTCCTCGTTTTCTCTCCTCGAAACATTAGCATTTTGGGTGGCAATGAGGAGGTCGTTGGATAGCTTCTCCTTTGTCAGAATTAAGGGCAGTGATGATGGCTGCCTGACCTCGCACTTGTTTCTCCAGGACCAACACTGGCTGAACGTTACTCAGTATAGAGTGGTTTATAGCCTCTATTTCACCTGAAACGGTGAAAGACTTACCATTAAAAATAACAGTGTTCGAAGTGCTCGGAGGGAGGTAGGGCCCGGCAAAGTCGTCTCTGGGAAGGTTGGAAAAATAGTCACTAAGCCCGTCAAGCCCTGTAATGTCGACACCGTCGATGCTAATGTCTCCTCCTCCAACCTCATCGGTTTGAAAGTCAGCAGGGATCTCTTCTGCTCTTGTTGGATCAGTAGGATCAACAACAGGAAAGGGCTCCGTAGGCCGGAGAGAAAGTTCATCACCCCTGGAAGTTTTTTTCTTCTTGGACTTCATATCCTTGCTTTCTGCTCCCCGTTTTCTGTCCCTCTTAGGAACCTTTGGAGGCTTTGTAGATCCTGCCTCTTCCCTAGCACCCTCATGCTCCACTACTTCAAGAAGAGCAGTATCAATCTGACTTCGAGCTGGCCCCTCCTGGTTGGTTGGAGCAGTTTCCTATGCATTAGTAGGATTGTCTTCGACCACACTCTTCTTGCCCTTCCCCTTTTTTCCTTTCATCTTACTTGGGGCCTTGGCTCGACCTGGTAGATACAGTGACCCGTCCGGTGCGTTTGTTCTTTTAAGGACTACATCCGGAGGGGGTGGAGTGGTAAGTTCCTCCCAGGTCAAGTCCCTTCGGCCAGTATTGTTTCAGAGATGGGACCTTACGAGATTGCCTCTGGTAAAGGCGTCATGAAAACGGTTTCCCCACTTTTCAGCAGCCCAAGTGTTGATCTTGGTACAAGTGGTATGCCCGGCCTTTAAATAATCATTGAAACCTTTAGGCAGCTCTGTCAAGAAAAAAGACAAGACCAACCAGTTAAACAAATTTGATAAAAGTAAAAATAAGAATGTAAGGTGGGGTTCTTACGATCACTTCGCCATCTGCTGGTAAGAAGACTCGGGTTGACTCCGGCTTTGATCTTCCTCCCATTCTCCCAAGCACGACTCACAAACAAGAAGTGAGTCCTCCAATTTCTCTCCGACTCGAGCAGGTCATCCACCGCTTTATAGTTATCACCCATGTTGAAGTGATAAAAGGGGATATGAGGGTTTCTGCAGAGGTTGGCCACAGCAGCGAATTCCTCCATCGGAAGAGGAATTCCGGAGAGTCTGGAAGACATGATACAGGCCATGAGGGTGTACCAGGCATTAGGGCTCAGTTGACTTGGGCAGAGCTTTATAAGGTGCAGATATCTGACTATCTCCGGATCTAAGGGAAACCTTAATCCCAGTTAAAAAGTTCAGTAAAGATGACTACTTCACTAATTTTGCAATCCATTAGGGTTTCGGGGTCTATTGGGATCCTTATCTTTACATTCTCCGGAATCCCCCACTTCGTTCGCATCCGATCCAGTTCGGCTGTGTAGATGAAGACATAATTGATTTTTTGTAAAGCAAGTAAATACTTAACATTGGCCTTGTGGAAACAAGGTCCCATTTTTCCCACAAGACACTCCAGCAGATCCGGATCCCTAAGACATAGTTTTTCTTTGCCTTTATCCTTCTTGACAGTACCAGTATCACTTGTTTGTCCGGAGACTTCGGACTCGAACGAAGCCTCTTCAACGGAATCCTCCATTACTTCATCCATTACCGAGGAGGGGTTTTCAGTTGTTTTTGCGAGGGGGGAGTTAGAAGTTGGTACAGTCTGACCTCCAGACTGTTGAGCTTTAATACTTTCTTGGACTCTGGCCTCCGGCTGGGGCTCAGATGTGGTGGTTTCTCTTCAGAGGCTTGAGCTAGTGGCCTCCGGTCCGGACATCATGTCCTTAGGAATTTTCATGGGTGCCTCTGACCCTTTGTCACTGTCTTTAACCTCCAACTTGGAAGGTGTACCTCTTTTAGCCTGCCCTTTTACCAGGCGACCTCTTCTTCGATCGACTAACTTGTTAGGAGAGACATCTGCATCTGAACCCATGGCCATAAATGGGGAAGGTTTTTTGAAGCTGGTAACTGCTTGCCCTGGTTCAACAGTGGGCTCTGATTCTTGAATCGATGAGCCTGAGACAATAGGAGAAAGGTTGGTTTGAAACAATCTCCTCGGTTTAACACTTCTAGTTGAGGAGGAGCCCTGGTCAGGCTCCGTGTTTGAGGTTACTGGTTTGTCGATAGGGGAAGAAAGTAGGCCTGCAGCAATGCACATTTCCAGTTCAACTTTTTGTGCCTTTTCTAGCTCTGATAGATTAAGCCACCCGCATTTAATTAAAGCGTTCCTAGCTGTGAACATAAACTCACAACCAAAAAGAAGAATTTGTGTTTGAGAGAGAAAGCTCTTAAATTTGGCAAAGTAAATATGAAGATGATGATAAAACAGTGTAGAAGTGATTAATTTATAGTAAACACACTTTGATACCTAGGATAATTTGAAAGGATTTGCAATGATTAGGGAACGGCGCTGATGTCATCTTCATTGAATGAAGAGGTTGCTTTTCAGAGAAGGTGGGAGCAAAATTCTAGGTGAAAAAACGGCTGAAGTAACGAACCAGAGAGAGACACGTGTCCCACGAACTCTGAAAAGAAACCGTTAAGTTTCAAGAACTTTTTTCAGTTCGGATAAAGCTATAACACAGTTCGAATGATTTGTCCAGATGTAGCTGTCATCGAGAACGGACTGGTTTTTAGGTCTTGCTAAAGGTTTTTGAACACCACCTAAAAAAGGGGCTATTGATGAGTCCGGATTCTGTTACCACACTTTATGGTCACCGGACAGGGTCAATAAGGACAATGACTACCTCACCGGACAGGTCTGCCTCACCGGACAGGGTCAGTTCGAACACCATCATCCATCGAACTATCCGAACAAAACTAAAGTACTTAAAACACTAATCACTTTTTGGCTAAGCTGCCTATGTACTTACTTAGAACTAATGGGTCTTTAAACTCGACCAGAATCTATTAAACACGACCCGAAAGCCTATAAGGCCCAAATGTGAGGGTATAAATACCCAACCACCAACATTAAATGAGGGTAATGAAAATTAAATACAACCAGGAAGCTCAATTCTCCCTTTACACCCTATCCAAACATTAAACGCCTTCAAAGTACCACAAAACTCTGGACAAAATTACCCTCACACGAAAATAAACCTCACCAAATTGGCGACCACAGTGGGAGCACGACGGTGCCTGAATCTAGCATTCAAAACCATCAGAAAAATCAATCTAAATGAATCCGGACGCACCAGAAGTACGACCAGCTTTGCTTGAAGTGGTGGGTGAAAATGATGAATACACCATCGAGGAGCGTGATAGATTAAAAGTTGAGATATAAGCTCTGAGGGCGGAGAAGGCGAAGATGGGCATAAAAGAGAAGTCAAAAGCATCAGTTGCTCATCATACTGACAACCCTAGAGAGCATGAGCCTTCGAAGACCCATGTGAGTACGAAGAAGACTCATACTAGCTGCAAAAGGTCTCACCGGTCCAAACTAGAGGGGAGTTCTGATTCAGACTCAGAATCTTCTAGTAGCTCATCGGGAGAGGATGGAGTTGAAGAGTCCTTATCCTCCAGCAGTGATGAGGGCCGATCTAAAAAGAAACAAAAGTTAATTAAAAGTATTCAAGAAAAAGGGATAGACATGGAAAGTTAAAGAGGAATATAGGCAAAGGATCATCTCATATCCGGAGATACGTAGACCGGATGCTGGTGGATCCTTTTGCCTTCCATGATGAACCAGGTATCTTTGCAACTCCCAATAAGGATACCGTTTCCAGTCGTGTCCGGAATTGGAGATAATCTCCATTGTCTTCCAAGATCCTGTCCGGAAACCTCCCTAAGAGGTTCGATAGTACAAAAATGGAGAAATACGATGGCAATAAAGATCCGGACAACCACTTGGAACAATTCAAAAATTTCATGATGAATTTTGATGATGACGACAAGTTTCTTTGTAGGGAATTCTCCCAGTCTTTTACGGGGAGTGCTCTGAAGTGGTATAACAGCTTACCACAGGGGTGCATCAGAAATTTCGACACCTTCTAGGTGGCCTTTCGGAGGCAGTTTGTTGGAAGTAAGGAATTGAAGCGCAATGGGGACACAATTATCCATTTTACCCAAGATTCAAACGAATCACTGAAAGAATACATAAGTCATTTTGTAAACACTAAAAATGGGTTGGCTGATTGCTTTGAGCAAGTAGCAATAGCATCTTTGAGACAGGGCTTAAACCCTGGAAATTTGGCTGATTCAGTGACCCGGAAAAAAAGCCATGACTTGGGGAGGTCTACTGAATCAGGTTGGGAAGCAAATTAATGTTGATGAAACCAAGAAAACTAGGGTGCACAGGGAGGTGAGGTCTACCCCGGCTGCACCAAACCCTAATCAAAATCAGTCCGGGAACAAGGAAAGGGAGGCCGGGCAGGGTCATAACAGAGCTAAAGCTCAGTCTCAGCCAGCTGCGTCTGCCCAGAGTCAGCAATCTAGAAATAAGAGAGGGCCTTGGGTTCAACCAGAGTGGTTTACTGAGTTAAAAGAAAGTGTAGCCACTATTTATGACAAAACCAAAGAAGAAGTACACTATAGAAGGCCGGCTGCACTACAATCCCCTAGGGAGCATCGTAACAATTCCTTCTGTCAGTACCATAATGACACTGGCCATACCATTGATGATTGTATTGCTTTAAAGCAAGAAGTCCAGCAATCAAAGCCCAAGCTGTGGCTGATTTCTTAGTTGAATTCCACCCAGACAGGGATACTGAACAAACAACTGAGATGAAAGATAAAAAGGTCTGGGTTGTCCGGACGGATAGTGGATCAAGTACTATGGGATGTGGTGCAGGGATATGCTTGACCTCTCCGTATAGTGACAAAATGTACCAAGCTATATGTTTTGCTTTTAGGGCTTTTAACAATGAATCTGAATATGAAGCTGATATAGCTGGTTTAAAGTTAGCTTATATTTGTGGGGCCAAAAGGGTCAAGTTGATGAGTGATTGTCAGCTTCTTATCCATCATACACAAGGTCAATCCGAAGCCAAAAAAGAGCAGCTAATAAAATACTTACTTCTTCTTAAAGATGTGGCACTTAAGTTCAAGAGCGTTGTTTATGAGCACATACCTCAAACAGAAAATGAGCTAGCAGACTCCTTGGCAACCATAGCCTATACTGAATCATACCCTTGGATCCATGTGCTGGAGTGCCCTTCCATTCAACTCAATATGGGTAAGGAGGAAGAAAGCTTTGATATACAGATGGGACAGCCCCAAGATTGGAGGTTTCCTCTCCTTCAATATCTCTCTGATGGCATCTTGCCTCCGGATAAGTCAATGGCAAGAAAAGTGAAGTACAAAGCTCGTGGTTTTATCATTCTAAGAGATGTTCTTTATAAAAAGTCTCACAGTAAACCCCTCTTACGATGTTTGGGGGTTGATAAATCTCAAATAGTCCTCTCCGAATTACATGATGGTGAGGGATCAGCTCACTGTGGGTTCAGGCCTTTAACAAGGAGAATTTTGTTGGTTGGTTATTATGGCACACTATAATGCAAGATGCTAAGGAGCTAGTGAGAAGGTGTGACCCATGTCAGAGATATAGCAGCGAAATTCATGTTCTAGCCACCTTAGAGTCAATTTCTGAGCCTATACCCTTTGCTCGATGGGGGCTGGATTTGGTGGGACCTCTACCTATGGCGTCCGGAGGGCGCAGAACAATAATTGTGGCTATTGACTATTTTTCGAAGTGGATCGAAGCAGCCCCACTGGCAGGTACAACATCCAAAGCTGTCATCAAATTCATTTTGTCCAATATTTGTTGCAGATTTGGAATTCCACAGAAGATAACAACAGACAATGGGCCACAGTTCGACAACAAGGAAATGGAGAGTTTATGTGCCTCTAGAGGTATACAGCATTGTTTCTCTTCACCTTTCCACCCACAAGCAAATGGTCAGGATGAAGTGGCTAACCGAACTATACTGTCCGGATTGAAGAAGAATTTAGAAGGGGTTGTTGGAAAGTGGCCTAGTTATTTACAAGAGGTTTTATGGGCCTACCGGACTACACCTGGGGCTGCGACACAAGAGTCACCTTTTGCCTTGGTCTATGGGATGGATGCCATAGCTCCCATAGAAGCAACTCTCCTTTCATTCCGAGTTCATAACTTCTCCAAACACGCTAACGAGGGGGCTGTCCGAAGTCAACTCGATTTGATAGAGGAAAGATGAGTTACGGCTCACCTTAAAGCTGCACACTATCAGGGTTTGATGAGAAGCAGGTTTGCTTCCAGAATTAAAAGAAGAGATTTATAGCTGGGGGATAAGGTGTTAAGAAAAGTCTTCTTACACACTAAAGAGAAGCTGCTCGGAAAACTAGCCCCAACTTGAGAAGGGCCTTATATGGTCATTGAAAGGATGAAACCTGGAACATACTGGTTAGAAGACAAGGATGGAAAGGTTTTGAATCACCCTTGGAATATTGAGCACCTCCGGATGTACTTGGAGTAGAAGCTATGTAAATATTTACTCGTTTAAAAATCCATGTAAATATTTGGGGGCATACTCTTTCCTACCCTGGTGGCGCGGGGAGGTTTTAATGAGGTGTCCAGGCTCTTTTATAAAATTTGATGCCTTCTTAAAAATTTGGAGTGTTCTTACTTTGTTTCTTGTCAAATTTTGTTTAACACCAGCCGGATTAAATTAAAGGAATGATGACTACTTAAACATTTGTCATCGGAGAATTTAAACACTCTCGCTTTAGAATGTTTATGAAATAACTAAGGGCTGTTTAAACACTAGCCACCAAAGTCGAAACAAACTATGAAAGAATGCAAGAGCTGTGCAAAATCAAAACATCTATTAAAATAACCAAATTGCGTTGGTCATCCAAGGACTTTGAGTTTTCAAAACAAACACATATGTCCGATCAAACACCGGACACAGTTACAAAACTTCCATGGCCTTCCAAGGACTTTAGTTCAATCAAAATAAAAAAAACAAAGGAAAAATTGATATTTTAAGAGTGAGCCTTTGAAGACGGCTCAGCCTCACTTGTTTTCTTCTTCTTGGGATCATCATTCTCCTCACTTGGGCTCTCCCTGGTGTTCTCTTCTTCATCGGATGAGGACGAACTGGAGAAATCAAACCTGTCACCCTCAGCCATTATATGAAAGGGAAGGTCTGGATACTCTACAAAAGACCATAAGTCTCCCAGGTTCCTCTTCGGAAACTTCTCGTGAAAAAGCAAGACCATGTCCGACTTTACCTTGGCATACATCTCTTCTTCACTGTCTATCACATTGTTGGCATAAGCATCAATCTTGGCCTGGATTTTTGCCTCTTGCTCCCTTAGTAGATCAGCTTTTTCCTCTATAGCCTTGGACACCGAGTCCTCGAGTGCGATCTTGTCATTGGTCAAAGCAAGAATGACTTGATCTTTGGTCTTCTTCTCCTCTTTTGAAGCGGTGAGATCTTTCTCTAACCCGGACAGCTTTTCCCGGAGGCCTTTGATGGTATCTTTTAAGGTTGCAACCTTTGAGGTCCAATCCTCCTGGCTCTTCTTCAACTCCTTGTTTTCTCTCCTCAAAACATCAGTATTTTGGGTGGCAATGAGGAGGTCGTTGGATAGCTTCTCCTTGTCGGAATTAAGGGCAGTGATGATGGCTGCCTGACCTCGCACTTGCTTCTCCAGGACCAACACTGGCTGAACGGTACTCAGTATAGAGTGGGTTATAGCCTCTCTTTCACTTGAAACGATGAAAGACTTACCATTAAAAATAACAATGTTCGAAGTGCTCGGAGGGAGGTAAGGCCCGGCAAAGTCGTCTCTGGGAAGGTTGGCAAAATAGTCACCAAGCCCGTCAAGCCCTGTAATGTCGACACCCTCGATGCTAATGTCTCCTCCTCCAACCTCATCGGTTTGAAAGTCCGCAAGGATCTCTTCTGCTCTTGTTGGATCAGTAGGATCAACAACAGGAAAGGGCTCTGTAGGCCGGAGAGAAAGTTCATCACCCCTGGAAGTCTTTTTCTTCTTGGACTTCCTATCCTTGCTTTCTGCTCCCCGTTTCCTGTCCCTCTTAGGAACCCTTGGAGGCTTTGGAGATCCTGCCTCTTCCCTAGCAGCATCAATCTGACTTGGAGCTGGCCCCTCCTGGTTGGTTGGAGCAGTTTCCTCCGCATCAGTAGGATTGGTTCGACCACACTCTTCTTGCCCTTCCTCTTTTCTCCTTTCATCTTACTTGGGGCCTTGGCTCGACCTGGCAGATACACTGACCCGTCTGGTGTGTGTGTTCTTTTAAGGACTACATCGGTAGGGAGTGGAGTGGTAAGTTCCTCCCAGGTCAAGTCCCTTCGGCCAGTAGTGTTCCAGAGATGGGACCTTGCGAGATTGCCTCCATCGAAAGAGGAATTCCGGAGAGTCTGGAAGCCATGATTCAGGCCATGAGGGTGTACCAGGCATTAGGGCTCAGTCGACATGGGCAGAGCTTTATGAGGTGCAGATATCTGACTATCTCCGGATCTAAGGGGACCTTAATCCCCAGTTAAAAAGTTCAGCAAAGATGACTACTTCACTAAGTTTGCAATCCATTGGGGTTTCGGGGTCTATTGGGATCCTTATCTTTACATTCTCCGGAATCCCCCACTTAACATTGACCTTGTGGAAACAAGGTCCCACTTTTCCCACAAGACACTCCGGCAGATCCGGATGCCTAAGACATAGTTTTTCTTTGCCTTTATCCTTCTTGACAGCACCATCATCACTTGTTTGTCCGGAGACTTCGGACTCGAACGGAGCCTCTTCAATGAAATTCTCCATTACTTCATCCATTACCGAGGAGGGGTTTTCAGTTGTTTTTGGGAGGGGGAGTTAGAAGTTGGTACAATCTGACCTCCGGACTGTTGAGCTTCAATACTTTCTTGGACTCTGGCCTCCGGTTGGGGCTCAGATGTGGTGGTTTCTCTTTGGAGGCTTGAGCTAGTGGCCTCCGGTCCGAACAGCCTGTCCTTAGGAATTTTTATGGGTGCCTCGGACCCTTTGTCACTGTCCTTGACCTCTGACTTGGAAGGTGTACCTTTTTGAGCCTGCCCTTTTACCAGGCGACCTCTTCTTCGATCGACTCACTTGTTAGGAGAGACGTCTGCATCTGACCCCATGACGATAAATGGGGAAGGTTTTTTGAAGCTGGTAACTGCTTGCCCTGGTTCAACAGTGGGCTCTGATTCTTGAGCCGATGAGCCTGAGACAATAGGAGAAAGGTTGGTTTGAAACAATCTCCTCGGTTTAACACTTCTAGTTGAGGAGGAGCCCTGGTCAGGCTCTGTGTTTGAGGTTACTGGTTTGTCGATATGGGAAGAAGGTAGGCCTGCAGCAATGCGCCTTTCCCGTTCAACTTTTTGTGCCTTTTCTAGCTCTGATAGATTAAGCCACCCGCCTTTAATTAAAGTGTTCCTAGCTGTGAACATAAACTCACAACCAAATATGAAGGTGATGATAAAACAGTTTAGAAGTGATTAATTTATAGTAAACACACTTTGATACCTAGGAGAATTCGAAAGGATTTGCAATGATTAGGGAACGGCGCTGATGTCATCTTCATTGAATGAAGAGGTTGCTTTTCAGAGAAGGTGGGAGTGAAATTCTAGGTGAAAAAACGGCTGAAGTAACGAACCAGAGAGAGACACGTGTCCCACGAACTCTGAAAAGAAACCGTTAAGTTTCAAGAACTTTTTTTCAGTCCGGATAAAGCTATAACACAGTTCGAATGATTTGTCCGGATGTAGCTGTCATCGAGAACGGACTGTTTTTTAGGTCTTGCTAAAGGTTTTTGAACACCACCTAAAAAAAAGGTTACTGATGAGTCCGGATTCTGTTACCACACTTTATGGTCACCGGACAGGGCCAATAAGGACAATGTCTACCTCACCGGAAAGGTCTGCCTCACCGGACAGGGTCAGTTCGAACACCATCATCCATCGAACTATCTGAACAGAATTAAAGTACTTAAAACACTAATCACCTGTTTACTAAGCTGCCTATCTACTTACTTAGAACTAATGAGTCTTTAAACTCGACCCGAATCTATTAAACACGACCCAAAAGCCCATAAGGCCCAAATGTGAGGGTATAAATACCCAACCACCAACATTAAATGAGGGTAATGAAAATTAAATACAACCAGGAAGCTCAATTCTCCCTCTACACCCTATCCAAACATTAAACACCTTCAAAGTACCACAAAACTCTGGACAAAATTACCCTCACACGAAAATAAACCTCGCCAAACGTACCTTGTTTAAGCTTCGCTGATGATTTGTTGATTTTGTGTATTGGTTCAACTGTCTCTGGCAAAAAAGTAATAAAAGTGATTAGTCAGTATGAAGAGATTTCTGGGCAGATTATAAATAAGATTAAATCAAGAATAATTGTGGCAAAGAGTATATTACCTCTTCATGCTAGAAGACTCGAAAGGCTCATGGGTTACAAACTTCGCCACCTTCCTTTCAAGTATATGGAATCTGTGATTAACAACAAGAATCTGGTTAGTAATTATGAGAATATTATATCTAAAACCAGGAACAAGATTAGGGAATGGGAACACATTACACTTTCGTTTGGTGGAAGGCAACTGTCAGTTGGTGCAAGTGGGGGAAAGTGTGTAAGCCTCATGAATATGGTGGTCTCAGCGTTAGAAGTACTGAAGACATGTTACCGGTTTTCTCTTGTAAGTTGTGGTTTCAACTTAGAGGTCAGAACTCCCTCTCGTCTAAAGTCATGAAATCTATATATTTTAGTGATAGTCATCCCCTCGTGGTGTCTTTGCATCCTAATAGTTCTCAGGTTTAGAGAAGAGTTTGGTCAGTTAGGGATTTGGCTGAAAAATATATTTTCTGGCATGCAAAGGAAGGATGTATTGACTTAATATTAGATAGATGGTGTCCAACGAAGCATTTAAGATTTTTGATAGTGGTGAGGACAGGCAGCTCCATGTGTCTTATCTGGTCAATGATTTTTTTTCTAATGGTGGATGGTTGATCAACAACCTTGAGAGTATTCTGGACTCATATCAACTCCAGAACATTCTTAAGGTTTCTCTTGAGGGTTCTACGTGTGATTCTATTTCTTGGTCTTTAAGTGACAATGGGTTGTTCTGTTCTAAGTCTACGTGGAAGGATATTTGTAAGAAAGGACACTGCTCGTACCTTTATGGCAAAGTATGGAATAATGTGACTCCCCGAAAATACTTCTTTCTGCTTTGGAGAATCTTCAAGAATTGGCTGCCAGTTGACACTATCCTGCAAAACAGAAAGTTCTACTTAGCATCTAAATGTTAGAATTGTGATAACATTGAAAGTGTGAAACATGTGTTTATGGATTGTAAGAAATCATGGCAGGTTTCTTCTTACTTTGCTGGGCACTTTAGGATTTTTATCTCTCAAAATATGTCTATTGATAAGGGGGGATTCCCCAGGGCACGAGCAAGGAGCACTGGGAGTTGGGATTATGATGATCAGAGAAGAATAGAACAAGCTCTATGGCTTGGATGAGCTCGACATCAGGTCAACATTAACAATAGGTAACGCGAAAGATATTAATAATAGGATTGGCAGATAATGGGGATGATCTCAAAGAGATACTGAGCTCGTCATTGAACCGAGCTCAACGGTGCACAGAGCATGATAATAGAAGCAAACTTAAGAGCAGCCATGGTGTGGCTGAACTCAAGATCATGATGAGCTCGATGATGTAAAAGAAGAGTTGATCGACTGAATTCAAGCTCAAGATGAGCTCGATAATGACATAGTAGAGTTAATTGACTAGAACAAGAAATGTGGTAAAAAGAAAGGACCTGAGCGTGTCATAAGTTAGCTCGAGCTTAGCACAACAGATCAAACTGGGTTCCGAGCTCAAGTTTGAGCTCAGCAAATTAGGTCAACTCCGGTGTTCCTAAAAAGAAGAGTTCAGCTCAGATTAAAGTGTAGATTGCACTCAGAGCTTTTATTTGTAATGTTAAACACACGATTAAATCCACGGGTTTAGGGCGTGTTAGTTATTCCACGGTTATAAGGATAATAGTGGTAACAGTTGTTAGTTCCACAATTATAGGGATAATGGTTAATGTGGGTTAGTGGCGCTTTTAGCGTAACCAAATGTAACTACCCACTCGTCTGTATATTATAAATAGGGAAAAACTATTAATGAATAAAGTGATCCCTTTCTTGACTAAAACATAGTTGACTACTTTGGCAGAATTTGTTAGTTCCTTAACAAATTTGGCGCCGTCTGTGGAAACTCTTTAACCAATCACCATGGTGGTCACTAGGTCATGAATTAAGAGAGATAATCATGAAACTAGTGAAACAACAACTCATCGAAGGAGAACCGTAAGTCGTGTCGACCCTATAATTCCTCAGGAGATCAATCCTTTAATACCCCCATCAACAGTGGTAGCAGAGGGACCTCTGGTCCAAATAGGCACTTCTCCCAGGGAAGAGACTCATCCTCATCAAAACAATAATACCTTGGGAGTTCAAAGAGCTACAGAAGCCGTACCAGTGAATGACTCGGTGGTTCTCCAACTGGAGCAGCGACTCCAAAATTTGCAGGAAGAGCAGTTAAAAATAACGTTTGAACGTGACGCTAGAGAACAAGCTATGCATGCTACCGTGGCAGGTATGAATGATGTTATTCATGCTCTAACTGCGAGAATCAAGGGTGCAAGCAAGACTCACCATCCATCAGGACTAGCGGCAAGCAAGGTCAACAGGACTGACCTTATTCTAAAAGAGACGACAAACGAGAAGATGAAGGTGAAAGCGGGGGGAAAATCGCAATAGAGGATCACGAGATGAGGCCAAGAAGACGACTACCAAACGAGCCAGAGAGGACGAGGACCTTCGTTATAACCAGATCCGCCCGAAATTATCAGCTTACATATTGAAGTAATCACCGTTTTCAAAGAAAATCCTGGTGGTCCAACTTCTGAGGAAATTCGATCCGTTCAGGATGGAAGCTTATGACGGAACAGGGGACCCAGAGAGGCACTTAGAGCAGTTCAAAAACATGATGATGGCTTTCAATCCTGACGATGTAATGTTATGTCAAGCACTGTCCATGACCCTTAAGGGTAACGCTATGGATTGGTTCAGTAGCTTGCCGAAAGGGTCTATTTATGATATTTCTGGATTATGGAAAGAGTTTAGAGAGAGGTTTGTAAGCAACAAGGAACTCAAGCGCGAGCGAGATTCGATCATGGATCTTTATTAACGTCGAGGTGAGTCTCTCAAAAGTTATGCTAGACGATTTGTTCATTCCATAAATGCCTTACCAGATCTAGCTGAGAACATGGTGGTGGCCTCTTTGAAACGAGAACTCGATAGGAAAGGCGAGCTATATGCAGATCTTATCAGGTTCCCAACTGAAAACATAGGAGATTTTCTTGCAAGAGCAGACACTTTTATCAGAGTTGGCTACTGAACAGGGGTCTACCCAGCATAAGCGAGCTAAAAATGAGTTCGGGGTTTATGAGATAGATGAAAGTTCTTATCGAAATTACAGAGACCCGTTCGCCGATCTCACTTTCAATGATGATGATCTCAGAGGCTTAAGTTTTCCCCACGAAGATGCTCTAACTGTTCATTTGGACATAGTATGAGTAATGGTAACAAGAGTATTGGTCGATGGAGGAAGCTCGACGAATATTATTTTTATGGGGAGTTTTAATCGCATGGAGAATGCCCCACCGTATCGACCAACTCAGCGAACTTTGGTAGGGTACGAAGGGAAATCTTCACAATGTGCTAGGGAGGTCGAGTTGGTGGTTAAATTCGGTCATGGAGCTACAAATAAGGAACTAACAAGTTCGCGCTGAGTCCTTATCATGCGATCATCAGGCGACCATAGCTCCATAGGATGGAAGCAACGCCATGCACGTATTGGCAATGCATTAAGTATCCAGTGGGTAGTTCGACAGGTATAATCCGAGGCAGCCAGAGGACTGCGCGAACTTGTTATGCAATCGTGTTGGATCCTTCAAACCCCATCCAATAGCAATTAAATGGTGGGTGGATATTGTTCCAACTGTAACAAGTCTTACCTCGCCAGGATCAACAGATGATCCACGCGAAAATGAGGATTCACCCACAACGGATGTTACAACAACAGACACGGTCATATCTGCTAATAGAGTGCTACGCCTGGGGAATGAGCTGACTTCAGAGTCAAAGGTACGATTCTTGGATTTATTAGTTAATAATTTAGTTTTATTTTCTTGGGAGGAGGCTGACGTTTCAGTAGTAAGTCCTGCAATTATAAGTCATGAATTGGCTATCAATCCATGCGCTAAACTAGTACGGCAGAAACGAAAAGAATTTTCAGCTGAGAAGCAGGCTGCTATATTAGCTGAGGTCACTAAGCTCACTCGGTTGGGGCACATTCAAAAATCAAGGTACCTGGTTTGGATAGCTAACCCGGTCTTAGTTAAAAAGAAAAGTGGGAAATGCAGAATATGTGTGGATTTTACCAACTTGAACCAAGCATGTCCTAAGGATGCCTTTCCGCTGCCAAGGATTGATCAGCTCGTTGATTCAGCTTCATGCTGCAAGTTTCTATCTTTTATGGACGCATATTCAGGATATAATCAGATTCGCATGCACCCGTCTGATCAAGAGCACACAGTTTTTCAAACCGAGTGAGGCCTTTATTGTTATACGGTCATGCCCTTTAGGTTGAAGAACGCGGGATCAACTTATCAAAGACTGGTTAATCACATTTTTCAGGATCATTTGGGGCAGCATTTGTAACGTATATTGATGACATGATTATTAAAACACATGAAGAGGAGCAGCACCTTAGCACTTTTCAGGTTGTTTTTTATTTATTACGCAAGTATAACCTTAAATTTAACCCAGAAAAATTCTCATTTGGTGTGGCGAAGGGAAAATTCCTAGGCTACGTGGTAAGTCAGCTAGGTATTGAGGCAGACCCAGTTCAATTAAGTGTAATTTTGCAGATGGAACCGCCAAGGAATGTCAAGGAGGTCCAATGTCTTATAGGAAGTTTAGAAGCTCTTTCAAGGTTTATCTCACGAGCTTCAGATAAAAGTCACCCCTTTTTTGACGTATTGCGGGGTGCCAAGAAATTTGCATGGACAGAGGAGTGTGACAAGGCTTTTGATGACCTGAAGAAATATCTTACATCTTTTGAGATTTTTTCTGCTCCTACACCAGAAGAGCCATTGTTTATGTACTTGGCAGTATCATCTTTTTCTGTAAGTTCAGTTCTTGTGCGTGATCAAAAGAGGAAACCGTGGCTTGTGTATTACACAAGTAAAAGGTTGACAAATGCAGAGACAAGGTATTTAAACCTTGAGAAATTGTCCTTAAGCTTGTTTGTCGCAGCTCGGAGAATGAGACTATATTTTCAAGGGCATGTTATTACGGTGTGAACACCATATCCTTTACGAACAGTGCTTCAAAAACCCGATATTTCTGGTAGGTTAACTAAATAGAGCATCGAGCTGGGGGAGTATGACATCCATTTTGAGCCACGGGTAGCTATAAAGGGACAAGCAATTGCGGATTTTTTAGTTGAGTTCACCTCGAAAAAGGAAGAACATGATAAGATAAACAACGAACAGACGGTTGAACTCGATCAGTAGATTATTGAAGTAGATGGTGCATCTTCAACAATAAGAGGAGGTGCATGAGTTGTAATCAAAACTCCAACAGGAGAGGAGATTAAGCAGGCAGTGCATTTCGATTTTCCGGTTACAAATGATGCTGCGGAATACGAAGCTGCCCTTTGTGGCATGAAGTTGGCTTTAATATGTGGCGCTCGGGCTGTCAAAATTAGATTTGATTCTCAGTTGGTGGTCAATCAAGCACGGGGTCTTTATGATGTCAAGCAAGGCAACATCAAGGAATATCTCGTAATTCTCAAGGAGTATGAGTCCAAGTTTACTAGTGTTTTTTATGAACAGATCCCCCGAAGAGATAATTTGGCAGCCGATATTTTGGCAAAGACAGCAGCTGCAGGAGAGCATCCAGCAATTTTGATCCAGCAACTCCCTGCGACAGAGCTAATTTCAACGGTTGCTATGATTGATTCATTTATTAACAGGGATGATTGGAATCCATACCTCCAGTATTTTAATCAAGGAACGTTTCTTTCAAGTAAGAGTGAGGCTCGTGCATTACAAATAAGAGCGGCTAAATATTGTGTCCTCGATGATTTTTTATATAGGAAAAGCTCGACCAGACCTCTGCTCCGTTGTCTTGATTGAGCTGAATCTAATTCTGTATTGGAGGATCTACATTCGGGGGAAGAAAGAGCTCATTGTGGACACCGAACGTTGATTCGACGGTTCCTTCTCGCTGGATATTATTGGCCAGAGCTAGCAAATGATGCTGAGAATCTCGTACTGCATTTTCATAAGTGTCAGGAATATTCAAACACCCAACATAGACCAAGCGAGCCCATGCTGAATATTCTTGTCCCATGTCCGTTTGATAAATGCGGAATAGATTTGGTAGGACCTCTACCAATGGCCACAGGCAAGCGACAATTTCTAATCGTGGCAGTCGACTATTTTTCGAAATGGGTGGAAGCTAAAGATCTATTTAGAACTTGTGCTCAAGAGGTATGTGACCAACAGAACGTTGTTAGAAGGGTTAAAGAAAAGGTTGGAAGGAGCTAAGGGCAAATGACCAGACAAGTTGGCAGAGGTTCTATAGGCTTATAGGACTACACCATGTTCTACAACAGGTGATACACCTTTCGCTTTGGTATATAGAGTAGAATACGTTATCCCAACGGAAGTCATAGTACCAAGCCATAAGATTCAGCACTATGAAGAATAAGCAAACCTTATAGCTAGGTCACCGTCTTTGTATCTAATTGACGAAAAAAAGACCAGGCCAAGGTCCGAGCAGAGCACTATCAAAGTCTCATGAGAGGATGTTTTAATGCTCGGTTGAAGCCACGATCATTCAAGGAGGATGACTTGGTCTTGAAGAAGGTGTTTCAAGGTTCTGGTAGCGAAGCAGGTGGTAAGTTAGGACCAAATTGGGAAGGCCCGTACTCAGTCATTTAGGCAGGACACCATGGCGCGTACAGATTAGCAGATCAAGAAGGCCAAGTACTCAAGCATCCTTGGAATGTTAATCACCTTAAATTGTATTACCAAAATGTATAAGATGTAAAGATGTGCTATTTTCCTCTCTGATGGCGCAGGGAGGTTTTTTACTGAGGCATATATGAACAAGCTTTCGAATCTTTTCAATATAGATTATTGTTTCCGCCAAATGTGTGTGTGAGTTTTATCTTTGTAACCAGCAAATGGGTCAATGACCACGCCATTATCAGGTTATGCAACGGAGCATACTGAGTCCAGACTAAGTGTCTATAAACGTGAATGGGCTAATTGGACACGCCTACGGGCTACGCAATGACCATACTGTGTCTATACTTTTTACTCGGTATATTAGCGAACTGGTCAAAGATCAAGTCTGAACAGACCATGCAATAGGGTCCATATGACCTCACCGCGAAAATGCTAACATGGCACATGTTGTCTAAGCTACGCAATGAGCCATACTAAGCTCTGGGTTATAAGAGGTCTCTGGATAACTCAACACACATATAGTCTATATTTGCTAAACATACGATGCAGTAATAATTAAAGAAAAGCATGCATCAATTCAAAATAATGTGGTACAGATACTGCAAGCAGTACCAAAAGTTTACCACAACCAAAAGAGAAGACAAGAATAAAGTTTAATAAAAATAAGAGTGAAAATTATTGAGACCCACTAGGAGGTAATAGTTCGAAAGGATCCACGACAGTGTTAGCTTCTGTGTTTTTCTCGAGGGCCACGGTCGAAAGGAGCCCAGGTTCAAACCAGGATTCAGGGCCATTAATTCTGCAACAGCTTTTTAGTTCTCTGTGGCAATCATATCGGTTGCAGCTGAGAACATTTGTGTTTCCCTTTCCTCAACAGTTGCGTTTATCTTTTTTTTTTTCCATTGGTGTCGTTCTCGCTCGAGCTGAGAATGCCATTCTTTGACTTCCTTGGTCAATTTGCTCACCTCAGAAGTCAGAGCAGCAATCTGATCTGCTTGACCCTCTACCCTGTCCGCCTGGTGGTTGGCCCTATCTAGCAGTTTGACATTCTGTGTTTGCAGATTGCAGTTCCTCTTCAGCAAGTTTTCATTCTGATTTACCACCATGTTAAGGTTGTCAGAAAGAGCTGCGAAGCGTTGGTCCTTGAACGATACAGTTTCCTGTATAGACACAACTGTTTTCTCTAGCTGAGCTTTAGCATTCAATGCTTCGTGTTTAACAGCATGGACTGAGGAACACGCATGTCTCAAATGAATGATTTCTGCAGTACAGAACTTGGAAGAGCCAAAAAAACATAGCTTCAGGCTTCCATCTCTCCATTGCAGTTATATCAGCAGGAGACATATTCCGATAACTCAAAATAAAGGAGTTATGCTGCATCTGAGCAATCAACAATGAAGGTAAGTATACATATATAGTCTACAATTTGGAGTGTATAAGTTAATAGGTTATACCTCAATAGCTAGCTCTGTTTGTCTTTGTAAGAGCTCTGCATTGGACACCTTATCGTAGTAGGAAATATCAGGTGTCTTGTGTAGTTGCTCGAACATGTAGGAGGAAGGATGTGGAACTTTTAATTTTTGGTGCTCCCCTATAGGTACCCTTTGTTGGTTGGTCTCCGCAGTTTTATCGCCAGGGTTAGTCCTTTCAGTATTCTCCACAGAGGGAGTTTGAACTCCCAAAGAGGAGCTCGGTGCTAGTTGTTGCGCTGAGGTCGCATGAGTGGGAGGTTGCAGCACTGTATCTTTTTCAGCTTTGCGGACATTCTCCTCGAAATCAGCCAGATCGACTATCTCCTTAGCCCCAGGAGGATTTTGTCCTTTACCAACTTCTCTTGTTGATGGATTAAGAAGACCTGCTCCTTCATTAGAGGTGGTTTGAGCGCCATCACCTTCTTTATCTCGGAGTAAAAATCTTCTGGTGGTTAGAGGAACAGCATCAATTACCTTTTTCTTTTTATTCCTCCTTGTGTCGAGGCCACCAGAGTTAGTTTCTTCGTCTTCATTTTCTCTTTATGCTCGAGGGTTAGTTGATTGAGTAGTTGCAGGAACATGAGGTGCTTCTTTTTCATTTTGCTCGACAAACTTCTCTTTCTCCTTACACCCGTCATTACCTTGATCAATCGAAAGAGCTGCAGCAGAGGCAGAATCCCCGGGTTCGCCAGCTTTCCGTGTGACTTGAGGTACTGCTAGCCAAACGCCAGGACTGTATTTCTCACGGAGCTTCTTTTCTAAAATCATCTTGAGACGGTCCATGGTATCTTTAGAGCCATCTGCCATTTTGATTCCTTCCTTTTTTGATGTGCTGAGTTCAAGAATAGGCCACACACCTGATCGTAGATAGTTGTATCGAGTGAACAGATTTTTGGGGTCTTGTTGCCAGGTTTCTAAGGATAACCTGCTAACTCTGATCAGAGGGTTTATGTAATCGTCTGGTTTTCCTTCTTTCCACCAAGCCTGGTTTGAGAGTTCACCTGAAGACACAAGGGTATGATTAAACAGTTCGAGCAAATTAATATTTCCATACAAAATGAAAACAAAGCTTATAAGTTTTCTTAATCCCTTTAAAATGGGTGTAGAAGAAGGGAGTTTTGGCTAGTTTGGTTACATCGGTACCCGATAGGAGGTCTGATAAACATATTTTGATGTTTAACAAGCGCAAACTAAGGACTATGCTGAGCAACAGCCTCCAGCCATTTGCTGACATCTGGGTGGGGAAAACATTCAGAATGCTGAAGTAGTCACGAATTAGTTCAGGGAGGGGTAACCTAAGTCCCCAGTCGAACAAAGTGGTGAAGATACAAGTTTATGTTTCCTGAGTGTGATAAGGATGCTCTCCTAAACCAGGACCCATAATGGTTATGTTATCAGGTATATTGCATCTTTCTTTTAGATTGACGATTCCCTCATCATCTAAATTACTGTATCTATGAGCTATTTGAGTAAAATAGTTTTCTAAATCGTTCATATCCTTGTATGAGGATTCTTCAATTTTGGCGGCCTTACTCCTCACTCCCTTTTTGGGTGCCATGGTTTTTCTAAAAACTGCAATTAGGGAAGGACATAAGTCAGAATGATTGTTATGGTAAGGGCAAGCGATTTTGGGGACTCCTCTACAACTAAAGTTTTTAAAACCCTGAATATTAGGTTATCTACAACATTGAACATAAGCAAAAGAGTAAGAAGAAGGATGTTACCTGAGAAGTTGATTGACGAAGGAAAGAAGTGAACGCCTGGGAATAAGTTTGCAGAGAATTTTTTCTAGAAGAATAAAGTAGAACACTTGAAGTTATATGGTTTTTTCAAATAAATGAGGAAGTTATTTGAGTAATGGAACGTTTCCGCGAACGCGTGTAAGTTATGACATAATTGTCTATTTGAAAATTGTGTCAGAAAGCTAAGTCGCCAAAAGATAAATGTAGGAAACGGCGTTGTCTAAAAACAACCATTTGTTTTGACAACACGTGTCAGAAGGAAGCAGACACAAGACGATTCAAGTTATTATTATAATTAGAGTTTTTAATTTATTTTTAATTTACAGGTTTATTAATGTCTTATTCAACCTCTAAACCTAGGGGGAGCCCTTATAAGGAGGGATTCCTCAGGACACGAGCAAGGAGCACTGTGAGTTGGAATTATGATGAGCAGAAAAGAAGAGAACGAGCTCTATGGCTTGGATGAGCTCGATATCAGGTCAACATCAACAATAGGTAACGCGAAAGAGATTGATAACAGGATTGGCAGATAATGGGGATGATCTCAAAGAGATACTGAGCTCGTCATTGAACCGAGCTCAACGGTGCACAGAGCATGATAATGGAAGCAAACTTAAGAGCAGGCATGGTGTTGCTAAACTCAAGATCATGATAAGCTCGGTGATGTTAAAGAAGAGTTGATCGACTAGAACAAGGAAGGTGGTAAAAGGAAAGGACCTGAGTGCGTCATAAGTTAGCTCGAGCTCAGCACAACAGATCAAACTGGGTTCCGAGCTCGAGTTTGAGCTCAGCAAATTAGGTCAACTCTGGTGTTCCTAAAAAGAAGAGTTCAGCTCAGATTAAAGTGTAGATTGCACTCAGAGCTTATATTTGTAATGTTAAACACACGATTAAATCCACGGGTTTAGGGCGTATTAGTTATTCCACGGTTATAGGGATAATAGTGGTAACAGTTGTTAGTTCCACAATTATAGGGATAATTGTTAAAGTGGGTTAGTGGCGCTTTTAGCGTAACCAAATGTAACTACACACTCGTCTGTGTATTATAAATAGGGAAAACCTATTGATGAATAAAGTGATCTCTTTCTGGACTAAAACATAGTTGACTACTTTGGCAGAACTTGTTAGTTCCTTAACATCTATCTACCACTTAGTGAGAACATGGTTCTAGTATTCTAAAACGGAGGTTCATGTTAGAAATATTTGACCTCCTATAATAGTTTGGGTTATTTGGATGACAAGAAATAAACTTAAGATGGAAGGTAAGAACTGGAGGGCTGAGGAGATGATTGAAAGAGTAATTTTTATTCTTTCTAGTCTGGACAATGCTTTTCTACTTAAGAAAAAGCATTGGGGCAGTGACAGTGGTATTGGGCTCTCTCTAAGTTGTGTGAATCGTCTCCAAATGAAGCATATCCCGTAGCTCTGAGGTGGGTTTGTCCTAAATTGGGTCGTTACAAGCTCAACATCGATGGTGCTTGCTCGGTTAATGGTGAATGTACGGGTGGAGGTATTCTAAGGAACAGTGAGGGTGAGATCATTTTTTGTTTCACTAAATGCTATGGTAAAGGGAGTCCAGTTGCTGCTGAAGCTAGGGCATTTATAGATCGCCTTCAACTTTGTCGATCTAAGGGGTTCTACAATGTCGATATTGAGGTGGACTCTAAAGTGTTATGTGAAATGATCCTATCAAATAAGTCGTCATGGTATCTAAAAGCTTCGTTAGACTACTGTTTCAAGATTTTTACTTCCACCATGGAAATTAAGCATATATTCATAGAGCATATTGAGGCAGCAGACTGGCTTGCTCATTATGCTTCTGATGGTATGAGAGAGTCTGTGTTTGAGAAGGATGAAGCCCCAGCAAGACTAAGGGTTATTGTCTTTCTCGATGGGTTAGGGATTGGTCATGTAAGAACTAGTTCTAATGCCTATAACGAGTAATGCGGAGTGAATTATATAGTGATGTTATTACCTGGGTTTTCTGGTTTCTACTTGAACTGAGATTCGTTTTTTCCTGATGGTAGCTTGCTGTTTCGTGAACTGCATGTTGGATCTGATGTTGTAGTTGATGGCGATTCTCTATCAGCTTGTCGATCTGGTGTTGGGGTGAAGTCTGGAGCTTGTCGGTTGTTCGAAAGGAGCATATCGATCTGATGTTTCTTGTTGCATGTCGATCTAGGTTTCTATGTTGCTGGTGATGGCTGCTCGGGACTATTTTTGCATGTCGATTTGGCTGTTTCTTTCAAGTTGTGGTGTGAGTAGTTAGGTGTGAGGGCGACTCAGGGTTTTGGATGGAAGAGGATCACAAGAGGCTGGTAGACGGTGTTTAGCTGGGTTTTGATCTGATTGTTGAAGAAGAGGGTAAGAGAGAGAGAATTTTGTCTGGGGTTTAGGGACTTTTGGTCTTAGCTGCCTTGCAGTGAGTATGTAGTGAACATTTGTTTTCTAATAAAAGGTGTTATGGCATGGTTTAATGAAGGAAAAAAAAATCATTAATTTTTGTTATAATACTTATTATTCAAATGATATTTTTATGTAAAAAAATCAATCACTGCACGCCCCACGCCGTATCCTTCGAACCACCCACAGCCCGCCATCAAAACCTATGTTAAAAACACTCTTCGTTTGCACATTGTTTTCTTCTTTAGCTCATACTATTTCAAGCTTGACTCGCCTGGGATCCAATCCAATTCTAACATTGCATTCTCTCAAACCGACATTGTATCTGACATACGTGATTGAAGTTTTTGGTTTGTAAGCTTCATTAGTTATCAAATCATAGTTAAAGATTATCTTTCCATTAAAAAATCTCAAAAACAACATTATCTTTCCATTAGGAATTAGTTTCAAGAAAAGACATACAAAGTATTTACCTAATCGTGTCAATGTCAATGCATTCTGATGCATATAAATTAAAATATTTGAACGATATTATTAAATAATTAAAATCTTCCATCATTTTATAACAACTTGGTGTTAACTGTTTGTTTATATCTCCCGACTAAGCAATGCTGCATCCTGGTTTCGTTCAATTAATTTCATTAGTTGACCCCTTCTCTCTCTGGCTCATACCACATTTAAATACATTTAATCATAAGTTATTATCTCTGGCTCATACCACATTTAAATACATTTAATCATAAGTTATTAGGATAATCATAAGAAATTCGGTTAAAACAGGGTCTAAAACTAATATTTTGATTGATTTAAGATCTATATTTTCATATATTTTTTAAAAATATATTTCACAAATATATTTTTAATTTATCAATAATATTCTAAATATTTTTATTTTTATTTATATATATATATATATATATATACTTCACCATTTTTTCTCTTTATTTTATTACGTAAATATAACAGTATCTTAATATTATAGGTGAAGATTCGATTTTGTATTCGATTTCTTGTTTTTTTTACTATAGTTATTGTGTTTTTATTTTATTTTGAAGTTTGATTTTTTACTAACTGTTTAGATAAGTTGAGTGTGTGTTTAGGAAACTCTATTTTTTATTTCGAAATAGGTAACTCGAAATCTGTTTTCTTTGTGATTTTTCGTATTTTTTTGGTATTATGTTGCTAATGTAGTGTAATTGTTGTATTTCAGTAAGGTTTTCGTCGATTTTTATTGTGTTTGCGTGTTTCTGTAAATTTATATTTGAGTAAGGGTTGAAGGTTTAAATTGAAGAAGATGCAGTAAGAAGATGCGAAACCTGTTTTACTTTACATACTCATAGTAGCGGCACTTGTTTATTCTTTTGGAATACTAGATACAATTTTTTTAGAAAAAAATTCAAAACATATCATGAATGGTACTAGTTTTGTTTGTCTTAAAAAAGAAAAATAGTATTTTCAGATTTTTTTTCTGAGTTACGGTTTAAAAGATACGAACTTTTTAATTTTTAATTTTAGAGTGTAAACAAAAAAGACGATCGAAGAAGATGTGAACCCTTTTTTTGCTAGATGCGAAAACATTTCTAACTTTGTACCGGTAGACGCAAAACCAAACAATTATGATATATGCGAAACCAGGCCAACTATGACAGATGCTAAACTAGGCTAACTATGATAGATGCGAAACCATATAATGAGAAACCAGTGTAAAATATATTTTTTCTAAAAAAAATTCAAAACATATCATTAGTTGTACTAGTTTTGTTCGTCTTAAAAAAAGAAAAGGCAATGATATTTTCGGATTTTTTTTTCCCGAGTTATGGTTTAAAAGATACGGACTTTTAAAATTTTAAATATATTGTGTAAACGAAAAAAATGCGAAAATTTCTTTGTTTTGCTAGATGAAAACCTTCTTTGTTTTGCTACATGCGAAACCTATTTAAATTTGTACTCCTAGATGTGAATTTAGACCTACTATAATAGATGCTAGATATGAAGGCTCACTATGATAGATACGAGACCAGCCCACTATGATAGTGTAAATTTTGATAATAGATGTAAAACCATATAATGAGAAACCTGTTTAAAATATATATTTAAAAAAAATCAAAATATATCATGAGTAGTACTAGTTTTGTTCGTCTTAAAAAAACAAAACCAATGGTATTTTCTAAAAATAATTCAAGTTACATATTTTAAAATTATAAATAAAAAATAAAAGAAAGAGAATGAGTATATAGAATGGTATATTAGGTATAAAATCTCTTAAACTTTTTAGATATTTTTTACATATTTTTGTTAGATGGGTCTTTAATGGTAAGTCTCCATTAAACTTTTTACATATTTTTTATTTTTATAATTTTTTATATAAAATCATTAAATATGTATATATATATATATATATAATTTAAATTTAAAAATTTCTTATTGATTTTGTTTTTTTAAGATGAATAAAACTAAATCCACAAATGAAACTTTTTAAATTTATTTTTATGCGTCGTATTTACCTAAAACTATTTTCCAATATTTCATATTTGGTCACACATTCGCATCTATCACTGGTCTCGCATCTATCTAAAAAAAATTATTTTATCTCTCCCATCTATCTAAAAATATCTTAATGCGAGACATGGACACGGGAGAGGAAATTATCTGAAAAAAAACCCAAAAACATAAAAACATAGTACAACTTACATGAAAAGATAGAATGTCTCCAAATAATCCATAATCCTAAATCTAGAAACACATTCCAATTCAAATATAAATTTCAATAAAAAAATTGATCGAAGACGTTTATAAAAATAAATCATTAAAAAAAGGAAGAAAAATATGAAAACAGGATCTTTAATGAATATATATGTAGTGAAGAAGAAAAAAATTGATGAAAATATTCAGTTAATTACAACTTAAGAAAAAAAGAGCTTTTAATAAAAAAAAATATGATTCAGTAAAAAAGATAGTCTTATATAATGAGTACCATATTATAAAAATTAGCACGGTATTAGATAGTAAATATGAAAGCTAAATGAGTATTTGGTAGAGATATACGATAGTTATTATAATTATAATTATTATTATAATTACTGATAAGGATATAATTAATTCAGCCCCAACCAATTAGTTTATGGGTTTATCTCAATCAGTAAATATCTAAACATACTAAGTCTTTTGCTTAATACAAATATCGTCAATTATTTTCAACTATTTGGAAGATAATTATTGTAAAATGACTTACCTATAAAGGTCGAGCATCAATCAATAAAATGGCTAGGTTATATCGGGACCCATTTGGCTATAATGAGACCCCAAATCCAACATGTTTTTTCAACTCATGTAAAATTACCAATATATCATTTATATATAAAACCCATTTTTAATTAAAAAATTAACTTTTTATTCTTTTCCATAAAGCTTTCTCTCTCTAACATACCAAAAATTCTAAAAAAAACTAAAACTTATGGATTTGAGCGACTTGAATGATGATTTTAGCTGTAATATCGATGAAATTGGTTCGTGGACCATCTCGAAACCCAAGATGAAGTAGCTTTTGAGATTTTTTTACTTTCAGTGCGATTCTCGAACTCATTACGCTATAAAAAAGACGAATTGCGAACCCAGAATTCCCAAAATTGCATGTTTTTTTTGTCAAAATCGCGAGTAAAGAGTTCGTGAGTTGGACAAAATCGCGAACAGTTACTTCAAAATCATTCGCGATTTTGTCCAAATCACGAACTCGCGATTTTGAAATTTAATACTTAGTTTATATAATTAAGTATATTAAAATTAAATATATTTTGATATAATTATTACCTACCTTTTTAGAAAGCATACCAAACTCAGACAGAGCCGCATGAGTGCGGAAATTAGAAAAATCATTAAAGACTAAATATATATCTAGCATTTTCATTAAATTTAAATATATTTGCTATTTTTATTAGATCATGAATATATCACTATCATTTTCATTAAAGAGTTATATAATATTTAGTTTAAATTAGCCAAATAAATATAATAATCATTATAGGTGAACAAAAATAGAGTAAAAAAAACTAAATTGATCATCTTTATCTTTCCCATTTGCCCAACCCCGTGATTCAGAATCAACGCAACAGTTTCATTCATTGAGAAACTCTTGAATAACCTAATTCTAAAAACAATTGTATCATCTAACTTCATTCCAAACATGTAATTTTTTCTAAATATGTAAAAAATGGGAAAAAAGAAAAAGAATTTGATTCCTTATTTAATTTTTATTGTATTTATTATGTAATATTTATTTTTTAATTTTTTTAAAATATTTAAAAATATATATTGCATAGTTATTATGACATATTTATTTTTTGAATTTTGTTATTCTAGTTTAAAATAGTAAAGAAATATATTATATATTTATTATTTGATATTTATTTTCTAAATCTTTTTATAGTTTAAGCTAGTCAAAATATATATTGTATTTTTATCATGTAATATTTATTTTTTAAATATTTTTCATTCTAGTTTAAGAGAGTCAAATAAATATATTATATTTTAAATTTTTTATTCTAGTTTAAGAGAGTCAAAAATATATATTTGTTTCGAAGTATTTTTATTATAGTTTAAGAAACTCAAATAGATATATCACATATTTAATTTTTTTATTACATATTAATTATGTAATATATAATTTCTAAATCTTTTCAGTCTAATTTAAAATAGTCAAACAATATATCAGATTTATTGAAGTAATAAAGACA
Organism: Limnanthes douglasii subsp. nivea; assembly: GCA_036936605.1. Taxonomy (NCBI): domain Eukaryota; kingdom Viridiplantae; phylum Streptophyta; class Magnoliopsida; order Brassicales; family Limnanthaceae; genus Limnanthes; species Limnanthes douglasii. The sequence continues at coordinate 342,370,027 of JAUPFV010000001.1, forward strand.
AAAAGAACTAAACTTTGTCAATAGAACAACGGAATTAAAAACAATGTTTTTAATATATACTTCATTTGTAAGAGCTAACCATCCGTGAAATAATAAAAAATAAATCATTTGTTTAATATAGTAATTAATAGACTAGTACAAATCACACATAATTGGATAAGTAACGAAATAATAAATTATAACTATATATTCACATTTAATTAAAAAATAATTAATGGCTAAATCGGGTGTCCAATTAATGACTCGAACCTGGAAAATAAAATCATTAATAAATTTGGAAATAAAAACATCATAATTCGACAAAACAACCAAAATTTGGCATCTCCTGTTTTTTTGAAATTGCGAGCTCGTGTTCGCAATTTCACCACTCTTGGAAGTGCAAAATCGCGAACAAGTACCTCGCGATTTTGCACAGGTTGCGAGGTGCTTGTTCGCGATTTTGCACTTCCAGCAGCTCTCAAACCCTAGATCTGAAATCGAACCCAAAACCCACAAACACAACCAAATTCAACAAAAATGGTACCAAAACGTTCCTAATGCATCGACTAACACAAATCTACAACTATTTTTTCAAAAAAACAATAACATATACATGAAAATCGGACTTTTGAGGCAGAACCCTAAACTCTAAATATCACTAAAAATACTAAAGTAAATTGTTTAAAAATTACATGAATAGGTAAATGATTCGTACCTTAACGTGTTTGTAATGTCGGATTTGAGAAATCTTGCATTTTTCGGGATTTTGAGAGTTTTTGCTAGAGAGAAGAGAGAAGAAGAGAGAAAAGAAGCTTTTGGGCTGAAAATACAACTTTTATATGAGGGGTAAATAGGTCTTTTCGGGGTCTCATTATAGCCAAATGAAGTCTCATTATAGCCAACGAGGTCTCAATTTAGCCTTGCCCTCAATAAAATGAATGTATTTTCTATTATCATTTGTTTTCTCGGTCCTCCATTTATTCATTTAAATACCGTTCTTAACTCCAACTCAATTATCTCGTAATCCACTTACCGTTAACTATTATAATAAATATTATTAGAATCATAATAATAATATAATAATAATGGAGAGCTACCAACCTATGTAAAAATAAAAGTACCACTCAGATATAAAAACACAAAATTCACGTCTTTTTCAATTTATTGTCTAGCTCGTGAATCCCCTCAATCTCTTAAATAGAAAGTATCAAATGTCTTAACTTACCAATTTCTACAACATATTTTAGTTAACTTTGAAGCATTTCGCAAAAAACAACTACTAAATTAATTTTTTGCCATAAAAATACTATATTCCGTCTTAAACTTTTCAATTGTTACGTTCTTGACCTAAAACCTGCTCATTTTTTGTTTTGATAATTTGTATGTATTTTTACGTAACCAAAACTAAAATTAGTAACCTATAAAAAAACTTGTGTATATGTCTAAAGGTTATGGATAAAAAATCATTTGTAAAACCAATTTCAACGTATTTATGCACCAGCATACAATTAGTTTCCAAACCAACTTTCTTTTTTATATTTTGAACCTAAAAAGGTGTTTACGCAACCAATTTCAACATATTTACGTACCCAACGACAGTTAGTTTTCATACCAACTTGATTTTTTGTATTTCCAATCTAAAAACAATTTTACACAACCAACTCTATCGTATTTACGCACTTAAATATAGTTAGTTTCCAGACCAACCTTATTTTAAACCTAAGAAAACTTTTACGCAACTAACCTTAACGTATTTACGCACTCAAATACAATTAGTTTTCATATTAGCTTTCTTTTTTTGTATTTCAAACCTAAAAAAACTTTTACACAACCAATTTCAATGTATTTACGCCATTATTCTACTAATGGTGTTGTAAATATTGTTCCATTATATAGTAATGGAGGTGGGCCTAAGGGCTACATGGTTGATCCACTCATGGCTCTTTCACCCCATTATTTTATTAATCTTAAACATACCTATTATTTATCACATGAAATACCTTCAATGTCACTCATTTATTGTGCCTAATTTACAAGCCTTATATAAAGCCAAATTAAACCAATGTTTAATCGATCCGACCTAAGATTCGGTAAATCTAACTGTTATCAGTAGCCCCTTTAGTCATTGTGGAAATAGTTGAGAGAGGATTATCTGTGTCGGCACTTCAGATATGTCCAACCTGCATTTACCCTGCTATCGTAATTTTCATCAAACTCATTTGAGCCATACACTCATCGGAATATTCTATCATAGGATTTTCTAACTTAGTAATTATACCTCATGCGTATTATTTTTTCGTACACATGCCCCTCAATCACTGGAGTTATGCTATAAAGTCCTCAAAAATGAATTCTACGTGACTTGGGAAATAAGAAGACCTTTCCACTTTCCCATGTGCGTGCTCTTGAAAATACAGAGGATGGGTTAACAAAAATCTCTCCTTCTCTTGGCTTATATGACCGTTGAGGACTCAGTGGCTTCTCTATAAATAAGGCTTCATTTTCATAATCCTCAGTTGCTAGCTTTTAAGAGAGAGAAAGATAAAATCCTTTTAGAAATAGAAAGTAATGATATTCTTCACCGTCGTGAGAAATCTATTATGATCAACCAACCGTAGTGCAATGTTACTCTGGTGATCTTACTCTCTGGATAACCGACGTTCATGAAAAATAAATTTAAAATACTAGATTGGTTTTTTATATCCGAAAAGGACAAACAGAGCCGGTGTCATTGTCTATCATGCAAACCATCTATTACGGACCTTAGCCACCAACCAAAAAACAAACCGAGGCAGCTAACGCTTTGAATTTCAAAACCACTTTCACAGCTCCTCGTACTTAGCCAACGGTCAGACTTGTTCTCATCAAGACATAGATGAGTTAAAATCCTCGACCAGATCAGTCCATGGATTACCTATCTTCCGATCAGTTATACGGATGATGATCACGCAAGACCAGACAAAACAAATGATAAAGCTCCGAAGAGGAAAATCTCTCCTCAGTTGAAGAAGAAACTATACATAAAAATTAAAGTCTCATCGGGGACATTTGTTCCCTTGTAGAATTCTGCAGCGACCATTCCGTAATAATCATATTCCCCTTAAGATGTTAACCTAGACCGCGCCATGTGTCCAAAAGTGCCCATAAAATCACAAATCCTCAATTCGGTCCAAGAAAATGGAAAATACACTTAATTGATGAACCCTTTGAAGAAAATGAAGGTTGTGATACTGCTCATGTTGATTATAACGAAACAAATAATCAGCAAATGTTAACACTTATAAATAAAATATTGAAACCAAGATTTTTATAATAAAAAAAAACTTCAAAAAGGAATTTAAAGAACCTATGATGTGAGGCTTCTCGTGAAAATTGTTGCGGTTCTCAATAACAACCTTCAAAATATAGAGAATAAATATCTCATTGCGCTCTACAAGGTCAACTGCCTCTAATTTATGGAGTACGATGAAGATAAATTGTAAGACCCTTCGAGAATCCCTAGCTCGGTCATGATTCGGTTTCCTTCAGTGGGAGAAACCTTTTTGTCGGTTAAAGATTTTGACCTGGTGGTCTTCCCTGAGATACTCAATTGGTGGATTTGATTCCCGTTGGACTTTGTCCTGGTCAAGTTCTTCAAACTGGTGAACATATGACCCATCCAAGCCATTCTAAACCTGTGTTTTACCTTGATGGTTTGCATCATGGCCTCAAGGCTCTACAGAATTGGATTTTCCATTGAAAAATTTGTTTAACTGACTATCGTGTTGAAGAACCCCAATGTTCCCATCTATTCGCTTACCCTAGAGAATAAGTTCAAAGTAGTTTATGATCATATGTAAGCGAACAAAAATTGAAAGTAGATATTCTTCTACATTTGGGGGCTCTAAGAGATATGGTTCAAAACGTAGGTCGATAATCTGCATCGACTTCCTCTAAAGTGGAAAAGAAAATGTAACTTACTTATTCCAAACAGACTCGTTTTTATTTTAAGTCCCTATTTTTCCTTGGAAAAAACAGGGATGACTTGAGCCTTTGAGGAACACAAAGAAGTTTCTGAGTAGATTTTTACTCGGCTAAGCGCTTGGGTCAGAACTGTCTTTTCCAACAAGTTCCATCAATGCTTCACGCCAGTAAACTTGGTGAAGATCCACCTCTAGAGGGCTGAGTTGGCCAAGACCTTCTTTTTAGATCAACTCATACTGCATCTTAAAGAGACCAAAGTGTTGAATAGGTTAAAGGAATTTAACATGCTTTTTTTTCTACCAACGAGATCTGGAGCGCCGAGCCACCGAGTCTTTTAGAATGATAATGATAATTTGGGGGAAAAAGAGGCAAGAAAATAACAGTTGAAGTTATTGATGTGAGCGATGAAGCGGCTGCTGAAGGGGATGGCTTTAAGAGGCCATCAAAAATACATTATCTAAAATAACTGCAAAAGAGTGGGCAACGAACGTGGTGAGGACACAAGAGAGGAAAAGTATCCTCAAAGATACCTTAAAATTGGGAAGGATAATCTGTCATCATCTAAACGGATAATAATTATCGATTGGGATATTATATTGATTTTTTATTGGATGCAGAGTGAGGACCTCATCCTCCAAGAATAAAATAGAGAAGTATCTCAAGATGACCGAAGGCATGATGGTATATCCCTCAAGAAAGATAACATGAATCCTGTTGTGGTATATCTCAAGACTACCGAGAAACCCTTCGAACTTTATATGGATGACGTGCTTGCTCTTCAGATACACAAACTTATAGTCCCTGATGCCGTACTTGAGAGAGAAGCACCTCTACTAGTTGATCTGAATATTTTTTATGAGGAGGAAACTCACAGATTGAATGATGGAGTCTAAATATTAGAGGAAGAAGTTTCCGATCTTAAGAAAACTACCATGGATTGGCTCCAACGTGATGAAACTATGGATCGATGGTACGATAGTGAATTGAAATTCTTAAATACTAAACATGAGAACTCCTAAATATTCTTCTCGGAAAAATATATCTTCATCAGCGTATTCCACAAAAGGATATGAGAGAACCAATTTTGATTTCATGCAAGCTATCAAAGACTTGGGACGAGGGAAAGAACGAGCTGAGGGTGATAAGAAAGTTGATATATCTTCCTACGCAACGGATCGTACAAGTAAATTGAAGTCTCGGGGCTCCAAGGTAAACATGATTTGATCCTCTATATTCACGAGGACTTTCTAGGGTTAAAGTTAGGAAGTTACTAGGAGCTCGTCCCTGAAAAGTATTATCATGTGGGCGTTCTCTTGTGGATATTTAGTGATCTTCAAGTAAAAGCTCATATGGTGAATCTGAAGGCACCAGAAGCTCCTCAGAGTCCTCATCCAAGACAGGATCCGAGAAACCCCATAAACATAAGTAATTGTGTGACGTTCTATATAATATTTGTGATAATTGAGATTTTTATGAACAAGTCACTGCGTGGTTAGGGCATTTTGTAATTTATATGTTTTTATCAATAATAATTTTCTTTTCATTTGCCCTTTTTTCTTTTTTAAACTAAACAATTGGTCATTTGGTTTCTTCCTAGTTGAAGGTAATTAGTCCTCAAGTAGTTCTAGAAGCAATCCCTCATATCCAATAAGAAAAAATAGATGACCAACTCTCATTAGAAAACCCCTCAGATACAAAAAGGTATAGGTGAATGTTGACCAACTTTAGTTGGAAAACCTCTCATATCTAATAAATAATAATAGGTGAATGTAAAACAACTCTCGTTGGAAGATCCTTTGAATCCAATAAATAATAATAGGTGAATTTTAGCCTCGCTCCCTGTAAGACATGTACAAAGGAAAACGGGTTTACATTCACAAATCAACTATGTGGACACCTCGTTAAAACATTTCCACGTCAGAATGGTAAGAAAGAGTATGCCACCGATCATTATACAGGCTAAAAACAAACTGTACAACTTATCTATATTTACTTAGATACAATTTAAAATGTTATATATTATATGGGTGTCGCAGTGGCCTTCTTTTTTTATCTCACAAATTATACGTTTTCGGCTTCACCATTTTCAGTTACCGTATACAAGATTTCCTAGTTTGGTCCCAACTTACCGAGTCGTTTCTCTTTGATATGTAAGAATATTTTCCTCAAAACCCTGGATGCGTATTCATTTCTCATGAGCGTTTGATAATATAGTTAGTTTAGTTTGGCTCACCTTCTTTTTTCTTCAATTAAATCTGATAAGGAAGAATAAAAGACAAGGAGAAAAGTGTGAAGAAGAAACTTGACAGGAGAAAATAGCACAGGAAAAGTGTGATAGGGGAAAATAGCACAGAGAAAGCTGTGTGAGGACTGAATTGTACAAATTACATAAAGAGATAGCCAAAATAGGAGGAAAGTAAAATATAGGGACTAAAAGATGTAATTAACCAATGTTAAAGCGTGTGGGGTCCGCAATTGTACTATAAAAGGACCACACACGCTTCACAAATCCCGAGATGAATAATATGAGACTTTCTCTCTCTACTTAACCTAATAATCTAGACTTGTGTTTTAACTTGTTTTTCCAGTATTCTTAAAGGCGCTTGTGTCGCGGGTAAATTGTGATAGTATTAATAAATTTGGGGTTTAAATTGAAGAAAATATAAAATTAATATACTTGAAGGAAATTTTAGAACAATTGAAAAGAAAGAAAAATATATTAATGCCTAAAAAAATATTAGTGTTGAAAAAAAAGGGTAAATATGTGTGTGAAATTTTGTTTAAAATATTGAATTAAGAAAACAATATTAAAGCGAAGCACAAAAAGAAATTAATGCTGAATTAAGAAAAAAAATTAGTGGTTCGGCAGAATTTATAAATAGAAGAAAACGAGAAAAGACAAAGGAGTGCCGTTTTTGTTCGACATAATATAAAACAAAGAAGAGAAAAATCAAAGGACGACCACTAGGTTCCTTTGGGCAGAACAGACGATCTCGACAGAATAAATAAAGAAGCAAAATCGCAGTTTGTTACCTATGTGGGTTTGTAACCTGCATAATACAAAAGGCCGTTTTAGGCTATTATTCAGAAGGACAGAGAACGATAATACACATAAAGAATAGAAAAGGTAATTGATTACCTATTTTGGGTTTTTAACCTGCGAACGGAACGAAAGAGAGAAGGAAGGCAGGTGACAGCTGTTTACGGTTTTCTTTCGGCAGCGGCAACATACAACCAGTCGGCAGTTGAGGTAACGAGTACGGTGTTTTCGACCGGTAGTTTATATATTGCTCGAGACAGGTTACAGCTACTTCTTTTTTAGTGGTTTTCGATTGGTAGTTTACGGATTGTTTCTGTCAGGCGATATTTACGGCTACTGTTTGGTTTAACATTCTCTAAACGCTTATTCATCTATTTACATTCGTCTTAGAGCTATGTTAACTTTTGAGCCCATGATGATGATTCGTTCGATTATAAACTAATCGTTCTCATGGAACTCTAACGGATTTGTTTGATTAATACTTATAGTTTGATTGCTTGATTGATTTGTGAGATACGTATATCAGTTACCTAGTATGGTTGTGCTTATCGTTAGATGCGTCACGAACATCTAGTTTGTTAATCTTTAATGAATGTGAAAGGATTTAAGGGTTTAGAACTTTCCATGCTAACATGGGTTCTTGAATGATTCGTATTGTGATTGTTCATGATTCGTAATATGCCACTAACCATATCATATTACCCTGTGTAACCGAAATAGATAACTTGTGCTTAAAACCAATTGTAACTCAATTTGTATAGACATATAGGATTGTCATGCAAGCGGTGTCTGCTTAACTACTATCTCTTTTGTGGCTGTTTACGTGGTTTGGTTTACGTGTACTGAAAGGTAGCGTATATTGATTTCGTGTTATATGATTAGTAATCGTAGTTATCATACATATTGATTAAGTATATTAATACTCTGAGTAAAATAAACAATGAAGTTAGGGTTCCATGTTTTCTCTCGCATAAGTAAACTCGTTAGATAATCTCGTTAGTTAATTTGCTTAGTTATATTCTTGCTTTATTACTGGTTCAAGCATTAGTCTAATAATCATACTTTGTTGCATAAGTGAATTCTTGTCATATACACCTGGTCTTCATGGGAACGATCTTTCTTACTTATTACTTGCTACTATTTGACCGCGTATACTTGCGTGAGAAAAGGACTAACAGCATCGACTTGGCTTCTATCCCCTTCTCACTAATTATGTAACCCGATAATTTTCCGAACCGAACTTTGAACGTACATTTCTTCCTATTTAACTTTTAATTTATAGCCCTTAAGTTGCCAAAAGTTTCTTCTAAGTCGGAAAACCGGTCCCCGTCCCTTGTACTAATTACCAACATATCATCAATATATACCCCGACATAGACCGATCTAACACTCAAAACCCATGTTCACTAGCTGCTGGTGAGTTTTCTTGACGTTTTTTAACCCAAATTACATTACCTTATAGTAATGCAAACCTCTTCCAGTTATAAACGAAGTGCTGTTCTGTTCTCTCGGATTCATCTTAAAGTGGTTGTATCATGTATAAGCATCCATAAACGATAAAAACTTATTCCCGAGGTCGTGTCTACCAACTGACCAGTCCCTCATATTGGAAAATATCCTTCAAACACACTCTAATAAAATCGGTAAAGTCTACACACATTTACCATTTTCTGTATTTTGTTTTTACCAAAATCGTGTTGGTTGTCCATCAATGATACTGCGATTCTCGTATGTGGCCTACTTTTGATAATTGGTCCACCTCGGCCATGATTGCCTCAAATTTTCATAAGAAAAAAACATTCTCTTGCGTATAATTGGGCGCACATTTCGCCAGATAGCCAACCTATTACAATTGATCTCCTTAGGTACCCCTGTAACGTCCTCAGTACACTACGCAAAATGGAATAATTTATCTCTTACTTCTGAAGATAAAATAGTACTGATCTTCAACTTATGTCCGCCCAAAAAATATAGTTCTAAAAATTATCATTGGAGACAAGAAAACTGTGGGTCTCCCTTGGGTCATCAGCACGATCGAACCTCAAGGTCGACCCTAGTAATTGCTAATATTTCTTTGGTTCAGCCCCCATAATCTGCCTTGGGGCTAAAACTGTTCGATAACACTCTCTAGTGATTTTCTAGTTGTTTCTGACTTATCCTACATTTTTTCCCACCGCGTATTTAAAATGTTGGTGAACTCTCGAGCCCACTACATGCATTCTTGACAGCCAAGATGTACCAAAAATTGTGTGTGTCGACCATTATAAACAACAACATGGCTTCTTTCTTAAATGGCACATGTCCTAGCTCCACCCCTCATTCAAACTCCCCAATAACTTGAGAAATTACTCACGTAAAACCCACAATAATCTAATCATATTGGAGGATACTCTTAGGGTTTTCTCAAATTGTTTGTATGTTATCATGAACAATATATTAGCAGAACTACCTTTGTCGATCGTAACCCGTCGGATTTCATCTCTCGCAATGACAGCCACAATTACCACTGCATCTTTGTGTGGCTCTGCCATATCTCTCATATCATCATCTTCCAAACACATCAACTATGAAGGGTTTATATACAAAAGATTTGAAGCACCTGCTTCCAACTGGGGATTCAGAATTACGATGTGCTTTTTTTGGGAAAAATATTATAACCTCTAATATAAAATCTCTATAAAAAATAATTAGTGACTCGTTTTTTTACAAAGCTCACTAACCTTCCTATATTTCTTACGCTCTTCTACCATCAATACAACTCTTCGGTTAGGTTTGAGATTGTCGACACATCAAATGAATCAGCTCGCTTTAAAATTATTTATGTAATCTTTTGCTTTAGGGCCACTACTACCTTTTTCCATATCAGATATTGTTTGACATTTATTTTAACAAACGTTGTCAACTTCTCATTCTTAATTAGCACTTGCATTTCTTTATTTAGAGCAATACAGTCTTTCATCTCATGTACGAAGTCATCATGATACTTGCAATATCGGTTGCTCTTTCTTTCCGTCAGAGTTTAGATCGGAAAATGCTTTTGGAATGTATATAACTTCAAGATATATCAAAATTTGTAGACACGCACTTGGTCAATTCAACCAAATGGGTGGGTCGAACCCATTTATTTAACATTGCTCTTGTTTCCTTCTTAATATTTACAACTTCTTGACTCGTCCTCGGTTTCAACTGTTCTTAATTTGGAATTCGTCGTCGGAAAACAGTTGAAAGGTAAAACTTTTGGATGGGTTGTGGCTGAGCATTGGGGCAGGAAATTATTGGTAGAAGCAAAGTCTAACCCTTGGGTTATTCACGCGTACTCATTTTTATACTTGTAGTAAAGCGTCGAATGTCATGGTCTGTTTCTTGGAAACACTATTCTTAAAATATTGGAGAGGAGTCTCATCATCTACGCAACGCAAGAAACAAACTACTCACATCCTTCCATCTTGGTTTTCGTTTGGACAAAACTCATGGTATACTTCCTTATGTTTTTCCCAAACTTTTGTCTGCAATTAATGGTAGTATTTCCGTTCGCTCGGAAATTTTAACTTCCCACAAAATAATGTCTAAACAGTGTCCAAAATGTGTCAAAATTCATAAGACGCTCCATGCCAATATCTTTTGAATTCAAACATTTAAAAGGGCTAATGTAATACTTATGGTAAGTAATAATTCAAATATATGTATTTAATACAATATAATAAGAAATAGTAATTAATATGCTATTTACTTATCATTGTGCATCTATTTTTCCAAGAACACACAAACTTTGTATTATACTCAAGATATAAAGAAAAATTTACCATGATGTTTCAAATGAAAGGCTCTAGAGACTAGAAATTATTAGAGACTAGAAATTATATGAAACTCCTTGAAATATTCCAAATTATAACACACACAAAAGTAAGTTTACACATGATTATTGTCACATAAAATTAATTTTAAACTATAAATTTAATTAATACATTTTCCTTTTATAATAGTAAATTATCATGGGAGAACTTGAAATAATAGAAAAATAAAGGTTGAAATTTTCAAATAAACTAAATGAAACAGCAAGTGATGTATGTGTTGATGTTGATGCAAAAATGAACAAAGATGTTCTAAAAATGATGAAAATGTTACATTTATTTATACTCAGGAGCGTGACTGTTCACAAATTAGTTCTTTAAAAAAAGAACAAAATTTTGTTTGAAATATGGATGCGGAAAAACTCCAGATCGCAGATTCTAACACGTTCGGAAAGACCACATGAATAGGATAACATCATTTTAAATGAAATTTTGGATAATTTGAGGCTAAAAAACAAATAAGAAAACTTCATGAAGAAGTAAAGAATTTCAAGAATCAAATTGAACAAGTAACTTTAGTCTATTTATGCAACCAAAAATTTATTTTCGTAACTCTGTTACTCATAATTCCGCAACCAGTTAGCATGTAATCACACAACTATTTTTAATGACATCTAAAAAGTATATGCCATAACTCAATTGCACGTAATTATGCAACCTGAGTTTGACAATTTTTAAATTTTTCAGCTAAAAGATATAGGTCCAACATAAGCATATGAGACTGAAGAAGTGAAAAAAATGAACTCGTCAAACGGATTGAAGAACTTGAAGGAAAAAACAATAAACTCATTAAACAGATTCCAAAACTGAAAAAATCAAATGCTACTTTTACAGTTCAATTTCAAAAGCTAGAAAAGGAAAATGAATATTTGGCCAACAATATTCTTTCTTTGAATGATCAAATCAAAGATATTAGTGTTACCAATATATTTCTAATTGAGAAAATAACTTAGCAAGCTTGTCTAATGAAAGATGAAGATAATGTTCTAAAAACAAAAGAAGCATAAATTCATACATATATATAGCCTATTAAGAGTATTAATACTTCTTATGTTACAACCGTATAGGGTAGTTGAACAAAATCCAAATCTGGTTGATGCAACAAAAAATTCAAATAAAAAAATAAAACATATCACATATTAACAAAAACTCATAAAAATGAATGTGAAAAAAACACAATAGGAGAAATTACAACAAAAAAATGTTCAATGAGTTGTTGAAGCTTGAACTGCTGCATTGGAAAAGAAAAATAAAGTTAAAACGGGGTAAAAGCTCATAATCCACTAGAAAAACCTAAAAGTGTTTCAACACGTTTGATAAATGAGTTTGAAACATGTTCAACAGCTATTTCTAAAAATCAATGATTTAAAAAAAATCAACAACTAAATAAACAAATGTACAAACAGTCGTATCACATGATCCGGTAACTTATGATAAGAAAATCCTAGATGTGGAATACGATTGGTCAATCAACAACGAAACAAATAAATTAATATTAGAAGAAGTTGTCAAATATTTCTTTATTTTGAAAAAGATAGAAGCATCTTAGCTCGTTCTGAATCTTGTTATATGGTCATGTTTAATAATAGATTTTTTTGTTCATTTCGAAAACATGTTGGAGATTGTAAATGATGATAACCTGAACTACAAGGTGATCATGCATCCTAAAATATTATGTACGCACCTAAATTTGTCATATTTACGCACGCATATTACTCGTAATTATGTAACCAGTTGTTTTTTCAAAATTAAAAAACTTATATATGCACCCATTTTACTCATAATTCCGCAACTAGTTAACACTTAAATCCTCACCTATTTTTATTTTTTTGTTCTGTTGCAAACATTTTTGCCTTATTTTAACAAGTATTATCATTCGCATTTCATTTATGCATATATATATTGATCATATTGGAACACAATAATCATAATATCAATGTTTCACAACCTTATGACTTAAATCTGCCAGATTTTAGAAAAAGAATCTACATATCAAGTCATGTACTAGTAAGTTAATTTATTATGTTCAAATAAAAAAATTAAATTTATTATTCTTTACCAATAAATTTGATTATATATATATATCCTATTATAGATTCCAATACAAGATAAAAAAAAAGATGTTTCCCCAATGCTTAAAAATATTTACAAGGTGACCCTAAAGAAACAAGATATATCACTGTCCTAATATATATACAAAGACTAGAGTAAAAAGTAAATCAAATGAGTGGAATTTATGTATATTTGATTCAGATGAATGCATTATATAAACTACAACTCTATATTCTCTAGTAAAAATGATATGACATTGAAGTCGGCTAAAATGTTAGTAAGGCTTTCAAAATATAACATTATTTTATTTATATTTATATTTATATTTTATTAAACAATTTACAAATGAATATGCCAACTTGATTTTACAGTACAAATAGTATCGAAAGGGAACTCATGATACCAAAAATTGGCATATGTTGATTGTGGGGCTTTTGTGTGCGAGTATGCGAGGTGTTTCATTCAAACTCGAAAAATATCCAATACATTTGAACCGGATTTTGCGACAATGAAAATAGTTGAAATGTTTACTTTATTTCTTAACCATGAACATACAATAAGATATTGCTAGATGCTCATATGTTAATGTCACAATTATGTTTTTTTTATAAAAATTTGTATGTCTCTAAACTACATTTTTTAGAGTATTGATTTTTTTATCGTTTATTTATATATTGTTATTTCACAACTGCAACCATTTATGACATAATTACGCAACCAATTAAAGCATAATTTTGCACCTCATTACACTTGAATTTTTCATAACATGTGTATATTTACGCAACAAAAATGTTATAACGCAACCAGTTATAACGTAATTCCGCCATCCATTATAACGTAATTCCGCCATCCATTATAATGTAATTCTGCAACCCACTAAACTTGTTTGTTTTTACAAACAACTCTTTTTTTCGCAACCAAAATGAACATAGTTAAGCGCCCAACTTACAATGGTTACTTTCATAGCTAAAAAATGTACAATTCTAAATTGTTGAGGAAAAAATAATAGAGATAGAATAAAAAAAAACATATCCAATTACAAAAATAAGAAACATTGTTTTATATGTTTTCTTCCCATGATCTTCTACTATGAACCAAGTTTTCAACATTGGATTAGATATATGTTTCTTTTTAGGTCCGCCAAATTTATTTTTTATCATAGGTGGAAGTATATAAGGAGATTGATTGAACAAAAAGATTCACCAAAAATAGTTAAAGCTAGTGTACCCCGGAAATAAATTTCCTTATCAGAATTTAAACTATAACATAACCTATATAAGTGAAGACTATTTTCGAACCCAAGTTTCATATATTTTCGTAGAAAAAAAAATTATTACACAACCGAAGTGAACATAATTATGCAACACAATTGCACTCACTTATTACGCAACCAGATTGAATGTAATTCCACACCTAGTCAACACTTAGTATTTATGCAACCCAACAACATGTAATTACGCAACCAGACCTGCAAAAACCAAAAAACCCCAAATTTGATTTCCCAAAATCACTATTTTTATATAATTGCTAGAACATTTACGTGAATGCAGAATAACTAGAACAATCATATAAATCATGAAACAACCACCGAATAATTCGAAACAAAATACAAAAATAACAAAAAAACAGAAACGAAAATCACATGAATCGATAAACGATCGATAATTGTCGAAGAACAAAGAAAATTGATATAAGGAAAACAAAAAACTGGTCGCAAATTACATAAGAAATTGATCGAACATAAAAAAAATCTAAATTCCAACAAAATAAAAGAATATAAAAAAATACATATTATATGTGTAAAACAAAAGTATGGTTGGTATTTCAAAAGATCGAGGTGGCTATGAATACTTTAATTTAAACCAGATGGTTATTCGTATTTTATCAAAATTTTAGATGATTATTGATAGGCTAAAAACCCTGAATGGTCACCGGTGTTTAACATCGCTTACAAACCTGTCACTAAGGTGTTTTCATGTCCAAAACTGGGCACCTATATTTAATAATGTTACATATATAGTCATTGGCGCATACCAATTAATCATACGCTGACTGTGGAGCTCAAAGTTATAAAAAAAATTACAAATAAGGTCACTAGACATTACTCCCAAAATATCTTTAAAATCGATTTGTTTCTTTGAATATAAAATATCCGGTGACTGTATTTGTAGTCGAACTAGTGTTTAATTTTCGATTCGTTTATCATCTAGAAAAGGTATCTTGGGTGTGTGAAATGTTCAATATCCGTATTTGTAATAAAAAAATATATAATTTTAGATGCCACGTGTTACCTTGTGGTTAATTGGCACGCGACAATGAGCACATATACAATACTTTTAATTATAGGTGATCAATTTTATGGACTAATAACCTTAGTAAGGTGTTTGTAATAACAATGATAACGGGTTGAAAATTTTATGCGTTTTTATGTATAAATTCGATCGTAGGCGTAATAATAATATTTGGATAGAACAAGACAGAACGCCATTTAATTCCCACCCCAAAAATGTTATACACCCAGATTTATTTCATGAAAATTTATGAGCCACGTGAATAAATTTAAAATATTTAGTTAAATACTCTGTCTTCGTCTTTTCCTTGGTAGGTAGTCATAAAACTTAAAAGGACCAAACGAAGGAACAAAGAGAAAGAAAATGGTAGCTCTGCTGACTTTGTCAATCGTCCTCTCACGTTTCCTTCACGTCAGATTTTACATTTTAAAACTTAAACATCAATCCACCAAACCACCAACACTTTTCTCTCTCTCTCTCTCTCTCTCTCTCTTATTTTTCTTTCTCTTTCCCGGAAAACAAACAGACTAATCAACCAGAAAACCAAAACCAAAACCCAAACCAAAATATAAGCACCATCTAGCTATATTCTGATTGTATTTGTTGTATTTACGATGATGGGTTCGGTACAAAACAGAGTGATTAAAGCTCTGTTTGTTATGTTGACCATAGCTACGTACAGAGTATCAGGCAGGTTCGTAGTAGAGAAAGGAAGTGTGAGAGTTATGAGTCCGGGAAATATGCGATCGAAACATGATGCTGCAATAGCCAATTTCGGCGTACCGGATTATGGAGGTTTTGTTTTGGGCTCCGTAGTTTATCCAAATAGTGGTGTTACTGGATGCGAATCTTTTAGTGGTGATAAACCCTTCAAGTCTAAGTTTTCTCATCCCACCATTCTACTGCTTGACCGTGGAGGTATGTTTTGATTCTTCTTTAAGCAAAGTCAATTGTTTATTGGCTTTGTTTTAGATGTTTTTTTTTTTTTGTTTTTAATGACAAGTTGCTGTTTGGAGATGCTGATACATAACATGAAGTTGCTATTGGTGTATTGATGTTTGAGCCTAGAGAGACTATCTTGGGTTTTGGTGTTGACCTTTCCTTGATTTGGATGGTTTATGCCTTGTTTCTCGCTCAGTTTTTTCGGTTGTTATGTCGATTAATATTGTTGTTCAAATGTAGATTGTTACTTCGCCTTAAAGGTGTGGAACGGTCAACAAGCAGGAGCAGCAGCAGTTTTAGTAGCAGACACAATAGATGAGCCTCTATTAACAATGGATTCGCCAGAAGAAAGCACTGACGCCGATGGTTACATAGAAAAAATCAATATCCCATCAGCTTTGATCGACCGATCCTTTAGCGAAAGCATAAAAGAAGCACTAAAGAGAGGAGAAGAAGTCGTACTAAAAATGGATTGGAGAGAGTCAGTGCCTCACCCTGATCAAAGAGTTGAATACGAGCTTTGGACGAACAGCAACGACGAATGTGGAGCTCGGTGCGACGAGCAGATGGATTTCATAAAAAACTTCAAGGGTCACGCTCAGATCCTCGAACGAGGTGGTTATAGTTTGTTTACGCCGCACTACATTACTTGGTTTTGTCCAAAGCCTTTTCTCCAAAGCGATCAGTGCAAGTCTCAATGTATAAACAATGGGAGGTATTGTGCTCCGGACCCGGAACAGGATTTTTTGGAAGGATATGAAGGAAAAGATGTTGTTTTTGAGAATTTAAGGCAGCTTTGTGTGCATAGAGTTTCTAAAGAGTCGGACCGATCTTGGATTTGGTGGGACTATGTTACTGATTTCCATATTAGGTGTTCCATGAAAGGGAAAAACTACACTAAAGAATGTGCAGAAAATGTCATGAAATCGCTTGGTACGTAAGGTTTTTTCGTACTGGTTTTTAATTTTACTTGGGTCCATCTGTAAGTAAAATAGAGTGTTTGTTTCATAATATGAATCAGATTTGCCTATCGAGAAGATAAAGACTTGCATGGGTGATCCTGCGGCCGATGTGGAAAATGAAGTCTTGAAAGCGGAACAGGACCTTCAGGTTACTGCTTTTCCATTTCTATAGTTTGTAAAGTCGTTTAAATGCAAATGTGCCATTCGATTTTTATAATGCATCAACTTCAGGTTGGCCAAGGCGACCGTGGTGATGTAACAATTCTGCCGACCTTGGTCATTAATGACATCCAATATCGAGGAAAATTGGAGAGGACTGCGGTGCTGAAGGCCATATGTGCTGGATTTAAGGAGACAACTGACCCTCCAATTTGTTTAAGTGGAGGTTGAGCCATGTACCTTAATTTACACTTTATATTTGATGCTTAAATTGTGTTATCCTGATACTTCTGCTGATATTCCACCTTTTATGCTTCCAATAGAACTTGAGACTAACGAGTGCCTAGACAACAACGGCGGCTGCTGGTTTGAGAAAGACTCTAACCTAACAGCTTGCAAGGTAGACACTAATGTTCGATCGATTGAGATTTTGATTAATAAAGGTCTAAAGTTTTAACAATTATTCCGTTTTGTTTTTGTTTCTCAATTTAAATGGAGAATTGTTTTTCATTAGTATTTTAACATCCTCAACATTGCATTCTCAATTTTTCCTTTATCCAGACAATGGGTCAGACTGGTAATTTCTTTTGATTAATGGCGCGATATGACATTTGAGCAGGATACATTTAGGGGACGAACGTGTGAATGCCCTGTCGTGAAAGGTGTGCAGTATAGGGGAGACGGCTACATATCATGTGAACGTAAGTCTTTGGGAAATCAGGTTTTGTGCAAATAACTTGTGTATCAAGTTAATTGGTGTTGATATTATTAGCCTACTTTATATATATAGATATTTAGGAAGCAATCAGAGTTTCATTAATATTTCTTATCCAATCTTTAAGATAACAATCTCGCTGGATTTGACAGCTTACGGACCTGCAAGGTGTACGATAAACAATGGAGGTTGCTGGTCTTTCGATAGGAAAGGAGTATCTTTCTCTGCTTGTTCAGTTGAGTGTGTTTGTCTTTCAATATTTGCTTTCACTAAATTAGCTTCTATATTGTCTGTTTTCTTCAATTCACTACACTGTCTTCGAATGATACCCTTTAACGTTTTGTTGTAACTATCCATGATCATACAAAGCAGGCATCTAGCTTATCAGGCTGCCAATGTCCACAAGGTTTCCACGGAGACGGTCATAAGTGTGAAGGTAAATTTTCTCTCCGAGATTGATTATACCTTTTAGATCTGTTAGAATTCGGTATTGAACCTAACTCACTTCCAATACGTCCTATAGAGGAAAATATACTATAACCGTATCATATCTAGTAGTTCTTGCCACTATGATGCGATACACTTAGCAGGACAGCACCCAGAACAAACGGAGATTCTGGTGACGCAATGACCTTACATTACAGCGATCTCACTGAAGATCTTTAAATCCAACTTAGACTCCAATACCACCATATTATAAGTGAATATTCGATGGAATATATTGACAACATTAAACTGATTTTCTCATATTTATCGTTATTGTTTCCACCACAGATGTCGATGAATGCAAGGAGCATTCGGCATGTCAATGTGATGGGTGTAAGTGTACGAACACATATGGTGGATATGAATGCAATTGTAGGAGTGATCATCTGTACATTAAAGAACAAGATACTTGTATCGGTAACAAATCTACCTTTACTTGTTAATTCCCAAAACTTATTAGAAAAACTTATCTTTGTTTTATCTTTGCGCAGAGAAAAGTAGTTCTAAATTTGCATGGTTCGTCACACTCATGGTTCTAGCAGTCGTAGTTGCTGCTGCTATAGGTGGTTATATATTCTACAAATACCGTCTCAGGGTATGTCTCTACATATAAGTCTTCTATTTGTCTTTCTTGAGCCCAATCCAAAAAAAGCTTATTACGTGACATGGTATTATGCAGTCGTACATGGACGCAGAGATCATGGCTATCATGGCACAGTACATGCCACTTGATAGTCATCAATCTCAGGATGTTCCCACTCATGAAGATCAACCACTAAGACAAAGTTCAGTATAAATTCATGCTTATACGCAGAAATTCACAACGTGCTTCGCGTGCTATACCCCTTTTTTAGGGACTTTGTAGGCATTTATCATGATTGTAGATAAATGTTTGACATGTAGATAATAGGCACAGAAAATGAAGTAAAAGGGACCATGTTGCTGTGTTTCAACAGATTTTCATGAAACCTGTTTTGCTATTTTTATGTAAGAAGCAGTGAGATCATGGTTTAGTTTATTGCTTTTGTACTTTTGTACTTTTGTACTTATTGGAGTTCCGTTAATATATGCTACTGTGGGCCTTTTTAGTACTTGTTGGCTTATACGAGAACTCGTGATACTTTCGCTACTGATGGAATATACTTGAGCTCATTTCAGCCGTACATTAAGGCAAAGATAATGGCTTAAACTTGACCTTGACTTAGAATATTCGACCAGCGACAAATTATCTCTGCCAATATTTAACACTATCCGTGTACACAACATAAAGCCGATATAAAATATTTAGGATTAAGCTCAAAAAATTTATAATCTGATAAGATTTAAAATTATATGAATATGATATTAACGCTGAATCCAGAGTTATGACCGTTATTATATATGAGGTGCAATTGAGTGCTTATTTGTTGAATGACTTGTCGGTTTATATTTTTGTTTATATTTATCTACATTGTGACGACATGGTTGCATTACATATCTAGTCAAATCCGTTGTTTCATAAGAGAACTAAACATCTTGATATCGATTATCATATAGTCATGAATTAGTTCCTTCAATGATTCACGAAACATACTCATTTGTCCATCAAACTTTAGTTGGAAGATTTATTCACTAAAGCATTGTCTAAACCAATTTTTCAATATTTAATATCCAAAATTTATTTGCATTTTTTACACCTCATATTTAGAGGGGATTTAAAATAATAATTTGAAAATTCTAGATCTTATCAACAAACTCACCCAACAAGAAGAAGTTCAGTATGTTAGATATAATTAATTCTGGTTGTAGCTAATTTTAGTTTGTAACTTTTTTAGTATAGTTTTTTAGTTTATATACTGGAATCATGTACATAACATGTATTAATTCATTGTAAAGACTGTGTATTTTAGATAATACAATTCTAGGGTTTGTTATTCTCTAATTGTCTTCCAATTTCTGTTTAAGATTTTCTTCTTTGAATATTCCATCATTAAAGCTTGGCTTTAGATTGTATATCATCCCTTGACTATCAAATCTCTGTACATATATTATGTTGACTAAAACTTATTCGGTGGGGATCCTTTGACTACCCAATTTTACTAAAGCTAGTCTTTGGTGTGTGTGTGAATTAAAACGAACCGATCATGTGGTATGAAATTCAGTGACAAAATTTCTCAGAAAATAAATCTATTTCAGTATGAATTACATCATATTTTCTATAATAAAGTCAACAGATTACATGTTAATGTTTTGACACCTAACTTTGGTTCCATGTGGTAATATTGTTTTTAATTCACATGCGTGAAGGACTAACTCTAGTGAAATTGGATAGTCAAGATACCACGTTTGACATTTTTTAGTCAATGAACTATATGTATATAAAGTTAGGCTTAAATCTGTGATTGGACATTTGACTATAACGAGTTCTTTCATATAATCCTTTGACTTCAAAATGTCCGGTGAAAGTCTTTCGACCATGGTGATTTCTTCCCTATAGTTGTTCGACTTCAAAATATACAGTGAGTGTCCCTCGGCTATAGATATTTTTATAAATTTAGTCCTTAGTTCCTTAGGATGTTGGGAATATGCGTGTTCGGTCCACATATTCCACCTCCGTATATAAGTACGGACAAGACGATCTCAACACTAGTATGATATTGTCCGCTTTGGCGCCCGAAGGTCCGCACGACTTTGCTTTTGGTCCACTTCCAAAAGGCCTCACACTAGTTGAGGTATTTTCTTACTTATATACCACTAATCCTTCCCATGTATTACCGATTTGGGATGTGGAACTTTGGTCGCTACCCTAACAAATCCTCCTCTCGAACAAAGTACCACTTTAGCCTCCTCTCAATTGACATCCATCCGCTCACTCTAATCAGGTTGGGGCTGCCTGATCTCTATAGCCTTTACAGCGGATCTATATGATCTCAACCATCCTATCTTGTTCCTTAGCGCCACTCAAAACAAGTCCCACCGTCTTGATACACTCCAATCAAGCCACACTGCTTGATGAGCAACATGTATTCAAAACGAGGATCTCTCCAATCAAGCCACACTGCTTGATGAGCCACGAGCACTCCAAACAAGGATCTCTAGAGCAAATCAGCTTGAGCATGACTACTAATTCATCATGTTCGACTAATGAGAATTTCACCCACATCGCGTACTGTCTGGACCTGGAGCTCTGATACCACATGTTGGGAATATGAGGGCTCGGTCCATATATTCCATCTCCGTAGATAAGTACGGACAGCCCGATCTCAACACTAGTATGATATTGTCCGCTTTGGCACCCGAAGGCCCTCACGGGTTTGTTTTTTGTCCACTTACAAAAGGCCTCACACTAGTTGAGATATATTCTTACTTATATACGACTAATCCTTCCCATGTATTACCAATGTGGGATGTGGAACTTTGGTCGATACCCTAACACAGGCGTGAGATACTAAATTTATCAAAATATTAATAGTTAAAAGACGTTCACTATACATTTTGAATTCAAAAGACTATATGAAAGAAATTATCATAGTCGAGTGACCTTCAACGGATGTTTGAAATCAAAAGACTATATAATAAAAATCGTGATGTTTAAATTCAATAGTTTATATGAAAAAAATCGTCATGGCTAAATGATTATAGTAGATATGTATTTTTGAATTTCTTACATGGTATAATAAAATCAAAATTTTATAAATGGAGAAGGTTAAAAATTGTGAAAATGAATAATCTGATTTTTTTTACATTTTTTATGTTTTTATATTTCTCCATTTTTAGATCATCTTTTATCGTATGGTAGTATAATAAATTATATTAAAAAGACATATGGACTAACATTGGTAAAATTTTGGTTCGCGTGAGATATAGTTGTATTATTTTTAAAATTCTACGCAGAGATAAACAAATTTACTTGATTAGGGAATGAGAAATAGTAAGCAAACAATTCTAAATGAATGTTTGAGTTGTTGGTTTGCTTATGTTGTG
Organism: Limnanthes douglasii subsp. nivea; assembly: GCA_036936605.1. Classification (NCBI taxonomy): domain Eukaryota; kingdom Viridiplantae; phylum Streptophyta; class Magnoliopsida; order Brassicales; family Limnanthaceae; genus Limnanthes; species Limnanthes douglasii. The sequence goes on from JAUPFV010000001.1 coordinate 342,392,430, forward strand.
TATGTTAAGAAAGATCATAGATTGGTACGTCAAATATATATTTAATCATCGTTATAAGAAAGTCTAAATAATAAGTAATCAAATTTATTATATTATATATAATTAAATAGGAATTGAGCATATAGATGAAAATGTGTTATGAAGGTATGCTAACTGGATTTAATTTGGGACCTTGAAAGATTGGACCCAAATCCTAATAATTTAGCTTGGACGAATAATTTATGGACTAGATTGTTTAACTAATTTAGAGGTTGTGGTCCTCGATAACGTTTTTTGTGGATGTTGTGTTTGGAGGGAAGAATTCAAGAACATATATTCATTTTGAGGAAGAATATGTAGGGATTTATGAAGTTTCCAACGAAGATACTCATGTATTAAAAGATTGAACTTTAATACCAATTATTTTGGCCTTATTAGAACAAAGTTATACTCAGAATAATATCAATGTTCCACTTGAGAGTGTTTTTACCAGGGCACTAATATGGTCCAATTAAAATAAGAGGACCATCCAAGGTAATCTTCCACAATAAGATCGAAATAGCATTATTCATGAGGGTCAAACCCTACATCTTTAATAAGTGCAATAAAAAGTAATGATGGCTTTAAGAAGGTCCATGATAGAAAATAAGAATGCGATACATTCTAATTATATAGTAGATATTCTGAAACATGAAGATGATCCATCATCCTACCAAAGCCATATAAAGCTCTAACTTTCGGATGTGGATTAACTTTGTAAATGAAGAGTATAAATCATTGCAAGACAATGCATTATAGGAACTTGTCCCATTACCTGAAAGAGAAAAGGCAATTGGTTGTCAGTGGGTTTGTAATTATCTAGATAATATGCAGAGACATAAAGCACGCCTTGTAGCGTAAGGTTATACGCAATATGAATGGATTGATTTTAAAGAAACCTTATCTCCCATATCGATAAAAGATTCCTATAAAATAATCATGACATTAGTTATGTGCTTTGATTTTGAGCTTCATCAAATGAATGTAAAAATCGTGTTTCTCAATGGTGATATTAAAGAAACGATCTATATGACACAATTGAAATACTTCAAAATAGGTTACTCAAAGAATATTGTATGCATTATTGAGAAATTCATTTATGGGCTTAAACAGGCTTCTCGTTATTCCTTGAGGTAATAGTCTATTATGACTTAAAGGTCAAGTTAGTTGAGGATTGTGTGTATCACAAGTTTAGTGTGAGTACTTTATATTTTTTTATTAAATATCGATGACATATTACTTGCCTCAAACAATAATAATTTTTTACACATACAAAGAAATTTCAATGAAACAAATTCAATAAGAAAGATCTCGGTGATGTAGGTTTTGTGTTAGGAATCCAAATACACCAGGATCACTCCCTTGGTATTCTTAGAATGTCACAAAAAGCATATATAGACCGTATGTTTCACTATTACGGATTGGAAAAGTACATATCCTTGGGTACTCCTATATTTGTAATGAACGAAAGGGTACATGTTGACATATATGAAGTTGGAAAAAATGAAGATCATTGGGTATTTTAACTCAAATTTTAGTAGATGCATATACACAATGTAAGTACTTCGATGAACACATTCTTCTTAAGTATGGGTGTAATATATTGGAAAAGTGTAACACAAACACTTATCACATCATCCACTATGTTGGCATAATTTGTTGCATGTTGCGAGGAATCAAACTAGTTATCGTGGTTGTGGAATTTTGTTATTGGTTTGCGTATTATATAACTATGAAAGGTCCCATAAATTTTTACTATGACAATAATTCTGTAATGATATACTCTAACAGTAATATGAGTTCGTCTAAGTCCGAACACTTAAATATAAATTTCATGTCTGTTAAAGAGAGAGTTCAGATGGGTCTAATATATATAGAGCACGTGGGTATAAACTCCATGATGACAGATCCTCTAACAAATGCGATATTGTCTATGTTTTCAAGGAACATACCGCGTGGATGAGTGTAGTTGATTTGAAAGACTGTTAATTTAGTTAGAGTTTTTGTAATAAGATCCGATTAATATTTGTAATATTGAATACTTAAAGGTTTATTGCAGTATATGACTTGGTTAAATTTATTGACATCTCTTACTTTACCGATCTTTAAGGTATGACCATTTAAGAATAGATATATACAATTACACTTCATATTACTCTTATATTACATACCATAATACTCCCAAGTAATTAATTGATGGTGATAATGTGATTAATGTTGCATCGTATTGTTCATATTAGGAGAAAAAAGGTCTTAGTCCGTTATCATTCATTGATCATGTACGGGGTTCTATTGTTCACCTATTGACAATAGTCTTAAAGGCTTCAGTGAAGTTAAATATATTTGTGAGTAGCATATGACAATCTAAACATGAGATTGTTGGAATAATTATGGATCGGTATGCTAAATATATATTTGGTCATTGTCATAAGATATTCCAATTAATAAGTGATCATATTAATTATATTATATAATTAATTAGGTATTGGGCCTATAAGTAAAAATACATTTTGGAGGTATAAGTGTGGAAACTGGGTTGAATTTGGGCACTGTGAAAGATTGAGCCCAAATCTCAACATTTAAGCATGAACTAATATTCATGGACAAAATGATTAATCAATTTTGTGGTTGTGGTCTCCGATCACAAAGAGGCTAAAGTAATGGGCTTAATGCAAATAAGGTTTCTAGTTGCATTTCTTTATAAAAGAGACTAAGAGTTATCCCTTCAATATACATATAGTAGGTTAATCGTCACTTTGATGTATTGGAATATCCACAGTTACCGTGTATCTAAAGAATCCTAAAGGAGCATTCAATTACTAACAATGAATTGCAGGCAAAACTGTAAGTTTTTTTAATCATATCTCTAATAGTTAATCACAATTTAAGGGTTTATTATTTCGTGTATGATAAACTATCTTAGGCGATATAATATCAGTTCTATTAGTGTTAGATTTGTTTTTTGGTGAATTAATTAATGGTATAAATTTTTTAAAGAGATAAGTTAATGTTGTTGAAGAACAAAAAAATAAAAAATAGTAATGAATGAAAAACGAGACATAAAAGAATAGTTAAAGGAAAAATTATGTACGAAACCGAAATACAAAAGTTGTTTTAGAAAATTAATTGAATTTTATATATTTTAAATGAATTTAAATATTATAACTAAATATAATATAATTAAAATAAGAGTAAAATAACTTTTAACAAAAAAAATTAAAATTTACGGACAACAAAACCAATACTTAAAAATCGTAAATGTAAAAAACTAGTGATGTTTTTTTACGGTAGTATAATTGACATTATATGTCAACATAAAAAAATTTATATTCGTATGAAATAATTTGTGATTATTTAAAAAACAAAAAATGTGGGGAGTAATAAAAAACAAAAAAAAATTAATGGTAGGTAAATTCATATAGTCATAAGAATAATATGTTACACTGATTTTAGTTGAAAATTAATGTAGTAGGTGTGATACATTCAAATAATAAAGACGATGAAAATTTTCTCCAATCTTCGTGGACCTATCATGTTAAAAGTGAGTATACAGAACAAATTTTCTTTTATATTTTACTAATATAATTAGCATTTTACGTTTTCACTTGTTTTTTATCTAAATATCTCGTGGATCTATTTTATATAAGTAATTACAGATTACGGAATGAATTTGAGATATATTGGTACTTTTTAGTTTGTCTAAATGTAGTTCTCCATTTGTAGGATTATCAATTTTTTTATTTGTATATGTGTTAAAATTGCAATGATTTTATCTGAGCTTTGAGTTTGAAGTGCTCTTCTTTCGTATGGTTTTTAAGATATCTCAACGGAGGTAACATTTGGATTCATAGTTTATGATATGGAAGATGAGAATGTAAAAGATGATAGGAATTGAAAAGATGATGATTATATTGATTATGTTTGTGCATTATGTGATAATGTGGTAATCTTTTACAATATAATTTTATGCTAGTACTGTTTTTATGTGGAATCTTGTCTTGGGTGGTGAAGTGACTTTTGGATTGAATATTTTCATATGCATGCTAATTTTGTGTTACTCTTATTTTTTATTCATACATTGTACTTGCTTTTAATACACAATATATTCGCTTTTAATAAAATGTATCATTTTGAGTTATCACATTCTTACATTTATAAACTACATAAACTAAACAAATTTGAATTTTGCATTAGTCATTTTTATTACATTGATAATTGCATGAGTTATTTTTTTTCAAACTTAAAAACATAAAATTTTCTCGTGTCAAATTCATAAAAATTATAATTATTATCGTCAAAACTGAACGAAATTTTTATGTTATTATAAATTAAGAAATTGATATATTACTTTTTGGTTGAGTACGGTTAAACATGTTATTTTTATATTATATCCGAATTGATATCACTAATCATGTCTTTTACCCAAAATAGATTAAAAAAATTATATAGTCATACAAAATGGTTGGGGTATTACCACGAGATCTAATAGAACCAAAACTACTGAAATATAACTACAATCTATCTGAATTGCCGATTGGGCCTACTATATCAAAATATGTACGGATGTTATAACGAAGCTACAACGACTACAAAAAAAATGGAAGATGCACGATATAAACAACATCTCATCTAGCGGAGCAGTTCCAGCCATAAATATATATACATATATAAAAATAAATAAACCGAAAAATCTAATATAAAGCTAAGCAATATTGGTTTTTAAATTTTGAAAAAAATATGATAATATAATTAGGAGTCCAAATCAATTGATCCAAAAATATCGCTTAGGGTGTACTTAAATATAATATAAGAGTTATATTAATTTATATCAACATCAAACAAAATAGTTATTTCGAGATATAGTACGATTATTATTTTTAAATTTATATATATATATATAGATATAAATAGATGATATATATGGTGTAAGTGTATTAAGTTCAAATTAACACAAACCACTTTTTATTTTTTATTGTCATGACATCACCATTGTGAGGCATAAAGTGATTGTAAATTACGAGCTAACAATTTCTGACACGTATAAATAGAATACTAAGATGGGATGTGAAATAACACACCTTTTAGACATTTAATATTTTCTTTATATATATATATATATCAACATTTGTTAAATTATTGTTTTTAATCTACAGTTTCTTGTTGCTTGTGTAAAACTCCAGATGTCTGTGATATCTCAAATTAATTCTCTAAAAACTTATAGACAATATAAAAATATAAATAATTATTTTTTGAAAATTATATGCAACAGAATCAAATTTTAACTTTACTTTCTAACGACTTTTCTAGTGACTTTTCTAGTGACTATATATATATATATATATATATATATATATATATATTAGAATTTTAATACATTCATAAATAGTATATAATACATTTATGCATGATTTATAGGTAAGAACAAGCTCCATCTACCCTATCACTTTTTATTGTCCGAATCTGATTGCTTTCTCCACTGCATGCATTGTATACACTATTTGGCATGACCGTCTGGGTCACATAGGAGATTCAGTTTTAGCTATTCTTCAGCGAAATAAATTGATTGATCGTAATAGTCCACCTAAGTCTACTATTTGTCAGTCGTGTGTACTCGACAAACATATAAAATTGCATTTTATTCCTCACCTTCTAATATATCTTTTGATATTATTCATAGTAATGTTTAGACTTCTCCATAATTAAGTTCTTTGGAACATCAATATTATTTGCGTTTCTTGGACGTTTATTCAAAATTATTGTTGACTTTCCCTATTGCTAATAAACCATAATTTTCCTCTATTTTTACAAAATTCCAAGCTCATATTTGTAACCAGTTTAAACGAGATATAAAAATCATACAATGCAATAATAGGAGAGAATTTGATAATCATTATTTTTGGAAATTTAATGAGTCTCATGGATTTTTTTGTTTTCCTGTCCCCATACCTCCTCACAAGACGAGAAGGCCGAAAGAAAAATGCGATCCATTAATTCTATCATGCGCACACTTCTCATTCATGCATCTTTGCCACTTATCTTTTGACATCATGCTCTTCACATGGCAACACACCTATTTAAATATTATTCCCATTAAATTTCTTATCAATGAGACCCCTTTTCCAAATTATCTACCATTGTGTTCCATCTATTTTCATATTCAGGTTTTGGGTGTTTGTGTTTTCCCATGTTTTTGTCCATTACTATTAAAAAATGCAAGCTCATTCTACTCCTTATATTTTCATGGGTTATCCCAAAAGTCATAGAGGTTATAAGTGTTTTGATTTATCCACTAATAAAATCATTCATTATTGTCATGTACAATTTGATGAAACCATTTTTCCTTTGTCAATGTTCACCAGTGTCATACCAGAGATTATGATTTTTTTGGAAATGGCGTGTCTCCCTATTTCATCCATCAATACCATAACCCATAGCCTATTGTTCAATCTCTTACGGTCAAGTAGGTTCCACCATCTCTTGTGGTTGATTATTCTGCATCATAACCCATCTCAGTTTCCTCACGGTCTTCATCATCACCTTTTTAGGGAGTCATCAGACACCAGTTTTGCTCATACGTTCCTATCAGTCTGTTATACATCAATTCTAACGTCATATGATTCACTACTAACAAGGTATTTTCAAGCCTAACACTATATTCGACCCATCTCAGGCTCATACCACCATGTTTACGCCGTCACCTTTACCCCGTAATCCTATGGTTGTCTTTCGCGACCCGAATTGAATATTGGTTATGATCGATGAATTTGATGTTCTTATTAAATATAGGACGTGAGATTAGGTGCCCCACCCCCGGATGTTAATGTTATTTGTTATATGTGGATTTTTACTAATAAAATCAAATCTGATGGTTTATTTAAGAGGCATAAAGCCCGTCTCTTGGTAGATGGTAAAACTCAGTGAGTTGGCATTGATTATGGAGAGACTTTCAGTCCAGTGGTGAAACTAGCTCTCAATCGTACAATGCTTAGTATCACATTATCGAAGCAATTACAGATTCATAAATTAGATATCAACAATGCTTTTTTGTATGGACACCTAAAAGAGACTGTTTATTTGCATCATTCCATAGGATTTTAAGCCTCTCGGGTGTGGTATAAAAGATTTATTGATTTTGTTGACAATATTGGTTTCTCTAACAATAAGTCGGATACTTTATTGTTTATCGAGAAAGAGGGGTCAGATATGGCTTACTTGTTGTTATACGTTGATGACATTATTTTGACAACTTTTTCTAACACTTTCTGCACAACCATCATGGTGCATCTTAGCTCTGAATTTTCCGTGAATGATTTAGGATTCTTGTACTATTTCGTCGGTATAGGTGTGCCTTGACACAAGGGTGAATTATTTTTACCTCAGCTAAAATATGTTGATGATATTGTCCAACGGGCTCGAGCAAGCTGACTCTCACTTCTGGTGACATAAAGCCAAAAGTTAGCCCCACTAAAGGCGAGTTGTTTGTATTTTACATTATACCCCAGCCTCGTTGATACACTCTAATATCTTACATTTACCCGGATAGATATCTCTTATGTTATCCAATTTTTTTTTTCCACATATGCATGATCCTCAAGACAAACATATGAATGCTTTCAAGCGAACCATACGATATATACATGAAACTCTACATCTTGGACTATATCTCTCTCGTTCTTCCATTAGATATCTTGTCTCGCATACTGATGCTGATTGGGAAGGGTGTCTTGATACTCGACGTTTCACCTCCGGATATTGTGTCTTCTTGGGTGATATCTTGATCTCATGATCGTCAAAACGCCAACCTAATCTATCTTAACTAGTGTAGAAGGTGAATATAGAGGGGTAACAAATGTTGTTTCTAAGTCTTACTGGTTTCGTAATATTCTTTTGGAATAGCAATATCTCATCTGAGTCTTGTTGAATGAATAAGTATCAGTTGAAACAAGACAAGTATGGATGACATTATCTCTCACTTTAAGTATTAATAACGTCGATTATTTTTCTGATGAATAAAATATTGTTTGTTATTATATTTTCATTATGTTTTTATTCTAATTATGTATCAATGTTGTACTCTGTTTAATTTGAATATGTTACAAAAATATATTTTTTCGAAAATATTTTAGTTCGAAATAGAAACACAGTAATAAGAAGCTTACATATGATTTCAATGATGGCATTGATAGAATTCCTCTTTGGAACAACCTCCAATCCATTTATTCCCAAGAGTAGGGTATCCTGTGGGTTACTCTTGGGGATTTCAATGTTATCCATAAGTTGGAGGAGCGTTTTGGTTCCTCCTACAACTGGTCTGTAACTATTGATGAATTCAATAATTGTTGCTTATCCTACGATCTTAGCGATCTTCGATCCACTGGATCATTCTTCACCTGGTATAGCAAATTTCCATATAACCCCATATTCTCCAAGACCGATCGTGTTCTTGTTAATAATGACTTGGATAAGGCTTTTCCAAACACCTCAATCCACTACGGTTATTCGTGTTCCTCTGAACACACTACAGTTACGCTCAACTTTGGTATGATCCGTAAATGCTGGAAACAACCTTTCAAATTATCTAATATGTAGCAATTTCACCCAATATTAATTGATATTGTCACCTTAAGGTGGAACTCTCTTTTCCCCGTCCGGGTATGAAGATAGTTTTTTTTAAACTCAATTGTCTTGAGCTTGCCCTTAAAAACCTCAACTGTAATGCTTATAGTGATATCATCTTGAGAGTTTAACCACTCAAAAGGAACTTTTCTTCGTTCAAGCCCTTCTTGCTCAAAACCCTTCAAACCCTTCTATTATCACTCATGAGATTAATGTTTTCTCATCATACGTTTTTATTAGCAGAGCTAAAAAGTCATTTCTTAAACAAAAATCTAGAGAAAATTGACTCAAGCTTGGGATAAGAACATCAAATTCTTCAACAACAACATAAAAAACCATCGCGTGTGTAAATAAATTACCTCAACCATGAATAATCGCGGTGATTTGATCATTATTCAATATGATATCTCCAATATCTTTGTTAGACACTTTAAATCATTGTTGGACATCAAACACCCTCCAGGGTATCCAAGTCTATCCAGGTCTTCTCCCGTATCTCTTTCAGGGTCAATTCCTTGGACAAGTCCTCTATGACTCGCCCGATTACCCGTGATTAAATTAAAGAAGTTCTTTTTAGTGTAGAAAATTATCAATTAGCCTTCATGGCCGGTACGAACATCTATGTTACCATCCACCTCTCCCACAAGCTTCTCAAGGGGTACCACCTTAACTATGTAGACAAGTCAGTTTCCAAAAAACATGACTTGATAATTGTTTTTGGCAACTTTAGATGACACCTCATCCTTGACTTTTTTATCTTTATGGATTTCCCGAAAAAGATTATCACTTGGATCATCCAATGTATTGTCACTCCCTCATACTACATCAATGTTAATGGTGATCTTTCTGAGTATTTTATGGAAATAAAAATACTTATACAAGATGATCCTCTCTCATATTTTTTGTTCGTTCTCATCATGCAAGTTCTCTTTGACATTCTCAAAGAGAAGAACATCGATAAAAAAATTAAATTCCATTCAAAGTGTCTAAAACTCTAAATTTTTAACTTATGCTTTGCAGATAATTTAATGATCTCAATTCTTTGTTTCTCATCAAAGAAGGTACCAATAATTTATTTCTTCTCTCGTGACTCCAAATTAGTCATGATAAAAGCCATATTTTCCTGTCTGGGATCAACCTCACTCTTAAGCTTGATCTCATTAACCTTTCAGGTTTCAAGGTTGGCGCTCTCTCAATTAAAAACCTTGGAGTTCCTTTTCTCACTAGCCGACTGTCACATATTCATTTTCGCCCGTTTTTGCACAAAATTATTGCTCGTATTGGCTATTAGACCTCCAAATATCTCTCTTATGTAGGCCGTCTTCAACTCATTAGATATGTTCTCTTCGCTAGGAAAATATAATGGTCTTTTATCTTCATCATCCATTTAAGAATAATAAAAAAAATCTCTCAAATCCTCCGTCATTTCCTCTGGTCCAACCATAAGATGAAAATCTTGGGTGCTAAAGTGGCATAGACTTCTGTTACTGTACCCACATTGGAGGGCGGCCTTGGGATTCTAGATCTAAAAACCTAGAATTGTCCTTAAACATCTCTGGTCCATCATTAATAATATCTTCAACTCTATTTGGTGCAAATCGATTGAGATTGAAAAAATTAAATTACATCAATCATGTATAATCGAGGTGATTTTATCATTATTCAATTTGGTATCTCCAATATCTTTGTTGGACATCAAACACCCTCCAGGGTATCCGACTCTATCCAGGTCTTCTCCCTTATCTCTTTCAGGGTCAATTCCTTGGACAAGTCCTCTATGACTCGCCAGGTTACCCGTGATGAAATTAAAGAAGTTCTTTTTAGTGTAGAAAATTATCAATTATCCTTCGTGGCCGGTACGAACATCTATGTTACCATCAACCTCTCCCACAAGCTTCTCAAGGGGTACCACCTCAACTATGTAGACAAGTCAGTTTCTCTAAAAAATGACTTGATAATTTTTTTTGGCAACTTTAGATGACACCTCATCCTTGACTTTTTTTGTCTTTATGGATTTCCCGAAAAAGATTATCACTTGGATCATCCAATATATTATCACTCTCTCATACTACATCAATGTCAATGGTGATCTTTCTGAGTATTTTATGGAAATAAAAATACTTATACAAGATGATCCCCTCTCACATTTTATGTTCATTCTCATTATGCAAGTTCTCTTTGACATTCTCAAAGAGAAGAACATGGATAAAAAATTTAAATTCCATTGAAAGTGTCTAAAACTCTAAATTGTTAAATTATGCTTTGCAGATGATTTAATGATCTCAATTCTTTGTTTCTCATCAAATAAGGTACCAATAATTTATTTCTTCTCTCGTGGTTCTGAATTAGTCATGATAAAAGCCAGATTTTCCTGTCTGGGATCAACCTCACTCTTAAGCTTGATCTCTTTAACCTTTCAGGTTTCAAGGTTGGCGCTCTCTCAATTAAACACCTTAAAGTTCCTTTGCTCACTAGCCGACTGTCACATATTGATTGTCGCTCCCTTCTACATAAAATTATTGCTCGTATTGGCTATTAGACCTCCAAATATCTCTCTTATGTAGGTCGTCTTCAACTCATTAGATATGTTCTCTTCGCTAGGAAAATATAATGGTCTTTTATCTTCATCATCCATTTAAGAATAATAAAAAAAATCTCTCAAATCCTCCGTCATTTCCTCTGGTCCAACCATAAGATGAAAATCTTGGGTGCTAAAGTGGCATAGACTTCTGTTACTGTACCCACATTGGAGGGCGGCCTTGGGATTCTAGATCTAAAAACCTAGAATTGTCCTTAAACATCTCTGGTCCATCATTAATAATATCTTCAACTCTATTTGGTGCAAATCGATTGAGATTGAAAAAATTAAAAACAATAATTTATAGGACATCACTCCTGGCTCCTCCCCCTCCTGGACTTGGAGGAAAATATTATCCCTTAGGCATCTCGCCAATATTATTTTCAGGATGGCGATCGACAACAGTAAGAATACCTCAATTCTGGTTTGACCCATGGTTACTCACTATCTCCATTGCATCTCATTATAGGCAAACTATCATCCTCTACTCAAGGTCGGTAAGAACCTTAATGTCTTTAACTTTATCTCCGAATGACATTGGATTTAGCCTTTTAACAGGAGATCCTCTAGTGCTAGAAAGAGAAGAAATCTCATTGAAATCCGCATCATCATCCTCTCATTTCCTCCTCCAAGCGTTCTCCTCGATGACATCCGCTACAAGACTGCAAAAGTTGGGTCCCCCAGACTCACGCTTAAAGACACTTACAATGCCATCCGCATACCCGTCCCCTGTGTCGGATGAGCGCGGTTAGTATGCAATAAATTTAATATTGTACATCATTATTTCATCCTATGGCTTGTCATACATGGCAAGCTAACCATCCGTGATAAACTTTTATCTTGGGGTATTACTACTCCCCATTTATGCGTTCTCTGCAATTCCGCCGACAACAATATAAATCACATCATCTTTAATTGTAGCTTCTCCGGGAGCTTGTGGGAGTTCGCATGTGTAAAGCTTGAAATTCCCTAGCATAATAACTCAAATTGAAACTCTTGGCTCATAGAGACTTCCAATTGGCCCTCATCTAGCTTACGTTACCTATGGTGGGCTTGCTTTGGTGCTACCATTTACCATATTTGGGGTGAAATAAACAACAAAATCTTCGACTCCCCTCCGAACCTTGCCTCTGCTGTCTCGTATCGTATGGTAGCTCATCTCGATTTTTGTTTTTTGGGAACTAAAATTGACTGACCTACTCATGTCCTATTTCTTCTAACTTAGTTTTGTTTACATTTGATTTCTGTTTAAAAGTGCAATTGACTTTCCATCATTTTCATTATCTCTGTTCTTGGTTTATGACCTTCTCTAACACTTTTTTTTTTTTATATTTTGGATAGTTGTCAATTTACGTTATTCTGCTATTCGTCTGATGCTCATATTTTATTTTGATTTTAGACATGTTATGGGTTTTTTACGTTATTTATTTATTTTTTATGCTTTATGATAATTTTTAAAACATGTATCACTATCTAATGTATTTATTATAAGTAAAAAAAATGGATGAATTCAAAATTAAATGCGAGACCATATATATTTTTTTTTGCAACAAAATTTTTGAATTCGAAGATTAGAATTTATTACTGAAAATCTATTCCGCATAACTGTTTTGTTTTTTAAGTGGAGTTCAGAGACATGGTTACTTTAGTTTGGATAAAGTAAATATTGATTTGCCATTTAGATTAGACGCTAGGTATAACAAAATGAGTGACGTGATTTTATAAATAGATTCAGTATTTACCAAGAATACGGTTATGTCAAGCAAAATAAATAAAAAAAATGTTACGAAAAAGTTTACTAGAAAGAATGAAGGGGTTTAGTATCTTGAAGCCGTTCTATAATCCAACGGAAACTTTCCTAGAATTCATTAGGAACTAGTTTGAGAATGGCAGCAAGTAGACTATAAAGAACCCAACACCGGAAGCTTCTTGAAATGAGACAAAAGAAAAAGACAAGAAGACACGTGTGCTTCCGATCTGCCCAGATCTAATAATTAAACGAGAACCTTTACGACCAGCAAGAGAGGTCAAAGCATGATCCAAATCAATTCTGAATTGCCTCCCTCCTTCATTCTAGCTTCCTGGCTAAAAAGACATCAATAGTTCTGTCCCGATCAACCGATCAGAAGGCAAGCCATCCATCACCATCCATATCCCTCAAAACCCTCAGCCCTTCATGAAAGAGGCCAACCTCCTCGAAGCCCACCAACCAGAACCCCATACACCTCTCTCTCCACCTCGCAAACCGAACCTGGCCGACGAACCTAGCTGTATATCTTCAAATTAGCATCATTAAACCGGCCTTTCATTTTTTTTCTTTTTTGTGTGTGTGTGCGCGGCCTATGAGCATACCCGTGACTTGGTCCGATGGAGGTGAGCCGGTTGGGTGTGCCTGCGCTGGATTGATAGATAGAGACATGGGATGGGTCTGGCCAGGCCAGATTGGGAAGTGATAGAACCGATGAGTATAGAGAAAGACATGGATTTGGGTGGTTTGTATTGAAACGCAATCAAAATGTAATATTCTACCAAATTAGCATCTGCTTTCATAGCTCAGTTGGTTAGAGCACCCGTTTAGTAAGCGGGAGGTCTTGAGTTCAACTCTCAATGAAAGCATTTTTCTATTTTTATTCATAAATACTCAAAATCAAGGTCGTTATCCATGGTTTTGAATGGAGGTTTGGACTACAAAATCGAGTTTTAATTTTTGTAATCCAATCCTAATTTTGTTTTAGGAGGAAAAGACAAATCCAATTGGAATTTGGGTTTAAAAAGCGCTTTTAACATATTAGAAAGAACAACTTTAATTTTCTTTTATTACAAAAAAAATTGGTTTTCTAATTGAAATGGGTTTTCACGGACATAGAAGAAGAAAAAATTTAAAAGAGTCCATTCTACTTAAATCTAGTATAATAAACAAACATTTAAACTTAAGAGGATAAATAAGTATTTAAATTAAAGATCTCGACGAATTCTTCAAATTTTAAAAAATGTGACTCCTTAAATTCAATCAATAAAACTTTTAAATACCAGTTTTCATATTTTCGCGTTATGTTTTTATTTTTATTTTAATATTTTATTTTAAATCATTTAATTTTTATTTTTAATATTTCATGCTCATACTTCACTAACTATCGATATCAGTTTTGATGCTATATATATATATATATATATATATATATATATATATATATATATAAAAGAGTCCAAATTTGACAAGCCGGTCTACGATAAGTTTGGTCTAGGTTAAGTTTGATGATGAGATTGAGGAGAAAAGTGTGGATGATAAAAAAGATTAAAAACCTCAGAAAAAATAAAAAAATTTGAAATCCAATTTTTCATCAAAAGAAAAAAAAACTGAAATCCAAGTAGATAGAAATTCATCTTCTACTATTCAATTGATGAATTAAAGTCATATTATTCAAATTATCATGTAAAATTTAAAATCATGAACCAAAATTATTACGAAAGATGTCTTTGTTAAAAAGTTTGATATCCTTGCACAAAAAAAATTCTTTACCACCACCCAGACTACCTGAAACTTCAACGAGAATGTGTACTGTGAAAAAACACTAATACTATTTCGCAAACCAATTTGTTGATGCAATGGATAGTCAGACGAAAAAGAGTCCCCTCTCTCATCTACTGCAAAATCCGACCGATCTCTCAAAGTTAGAGAAACTAAACGGAAACTCGTTTGATCTGGTCAGTTTATCACCGAGAACTGCTCATGATATGAGGACTGACACATTTACAATGGCGGCCAATGAAAATAAAAATAAGGTAACTATTATTGGCATTTCAGTGTTTGCCCTTTGATTAGAGAATCAAAAACTTTTTGTTATGTCTTAAGGTTAATTATTAGTTAATGGATACTTTAAAAACGGTAAAGTTAAGTGTGCATCTAACGTGCCCAATGCAATGTCCGAAAGAGGTAGTCTCGTGGTCGATATGTATGCTAAGTGTGGCATGACAAAAATGAGTTTCAAGATATCGCAGGTTTCTGCTATCACACGATATTACAGGTTTTTGTTGTTTGGTTTTGAGGAAACCGAGTTTGAGGTAAGTGAAGTTTACAACAATCTAGTTGTTGTTTTATTCAGAGACTTAGTGGCCTAAATGACACTATATCTCGCTTGAAATGTAAGTTTCTTATGTAGAGTGTGGATCAATTTAACAATGTCAAGATTCGAGCTACATTGAGAGTTCGGTATAAGTTGCAAATGCTTATGTTGACCTTGATTATATGCAGATACTCGGATGCATTAGTTGCATATCACCGCAGATCATTTTTAAATGCTTTGTTATGTATTATATCTCGGGGAACACTCGTGTTTATGGCTTCGATGAGATTTTATTTCCTATATACTTATGTATAAATTTAAGAAGAGAAAAAGATTTTGGTATCAGAGTGTTCTCTCTTGCAGCAACTGTTATGAGTAATTTAATTCACAAATGTCCTACGTGTCTTCCTGTTTTAGATGCAGCTGGTCTGCCTCCTACATTTCTCAATGCTATATTGGATGGTTTGGTATGTTCTATAGAAACCATAACATGCATACCTCACCTCAGTGTGTAGATGTCTTATATCTGAACGATAATGGTCTTCAAGCTGCGAAGGACAGTAATGCTTCGAGGTATTTGGATAAAATGTTTACCTCCAAAACTTATTTGCGTGCCCTTACCGGTTATGGATACGCGGACAAAATTGTAGACGGTATGCCTTTTAATGTTCAAATTGTAAACCTCATACTTGAAACTCGTGGAGGTGCAAAACGAGAATAAGCTGGTTAGGGATCACTTGTACCACTTATAACCATTCGCAACCTCTTACTTTATACCACAAACAAAAATTGGGAGGCTGTAAATCTTAAGGAGGCAAAAAAGTTCTTTACTAGCAAAGGGTTTCTTATCTACTATTTTTATTTCTCTTATTGAGTTCTTGCAGCTGTCAATTTTGTTACTCTACTAACATTTTCTTGATGAAATCTTGGACAAGACTTTACACAGTATAATTTTTTGCTTGCGGCACTTCAAAAATACAAGTAAAATGGAAACATCACTCTTATCTTGCCAAATATATTTTACAACCCTTATGGACTCGTTTCATCACTTTCTTTCTACTTTTGTGTTATAGGAAAATCTAACAAAAGTTGTTACAAGTATAATTTATATGTATTAGAGAAAAAGAAAGATCTCCCTTCTTTAGGTTTTTCAATTTATTTATACACTCTGTTAGCGGTTTTGAATAACTATTTAATACATAACCCCACTAATTTAGCATGCATACTAACATTTATGACACGGGCTCTAAATTCACGACCATTACTTTAGCATTTGTGCGTTAAGTGGGTTGACCATCTTATTCAACGTTGATTTTAACAATTTCCTCATTTTTCTGTTTTTGATAATCGATCTTGGTCGGTGTCGTCTACTCTGCTCATCCAAGTTGTTCGTCCTTTGTTCTTTTGCTCGGTTATCGTCATCGCTCAATTTTATTCTTGTTCGGTAATGGTTTGAATATTCCTCTATTGTTGATTCATGCTCGGTTTACCCAACGAGGCGTCTTCTTAATCTAATTCCGCGTTCTTGTTATTATTGCTCGTTCTATTATCATATGTTATCCCCTCGATTACCTTGCTAACTTGCTCTTGTCTCTTGGTTGGGCCTCGGCGATGTAGTACTTTCCTTTCAACTGTTCGTAGCATTGATCCTTTGCATGTTTATATAATAACAGCTCTGCTCGGTATGATTGATATAATCTTACCATTTCCCTATACTCAACTACTGTCTGGTCCACTAAGTGGTGGGAATTTCATCATCGCTTTAGATGCATTCAAACATGATAACACTAACATGCTTTATGTTCTTGATAACATCTGCATTTATTGGTTATATATATTCACCACACTTGGACACACCCCCTCCACGCTGGGTTCCCTTCATGCATGGATTACTTCTATTTTTATACCAGACCTTTGATGCCAATGATGGGAAGCAAGCCCGACGGATGAGTTCTTCAAGCCCATTGGGTAAGATTATTTACCATGGTTGTGGTGCACTCACATGCACTTTTGAAGGTCTGGCTTTTATGAGCATTGTCATGTGTGGAAGGGATGTTTTTTGGTTTTGGGTAATTCCAGTGGTTCTATTTTATGGAGCTACGTGGGAACACTATTTTTATACCAGACCTTTGATGCAAATGATGGGAAGCAAGCCCGACGGATGAGTTCTTCAAGCCCATTGGGTAAGAATTTTTACCATGGTTGTGGTGCACTCACATGCACTTTTGAAGGTCTGGCTTTTATGAGCATTGTCATGTGTGGAAGAGATGTTGTTTGGTTTTGGGTTATTCCAGTGGTTCCATTTTATGGAGCTACGTGCGAACACTACTTCACGAATACACGCATTCTACCAGTCGCCAATGGACCTACATAGGGACTTGCCATGATCTAGTTTGCCCATATATTTACATCAATAGTTGGCACTTAGTTGTGGGCTCAACATTTCATGGATTATATTCTTTTTTTTGGGTTGGGTGTCATTCATTGGTGAAAGCCCGATGTACAAAGTAACTTGTACTTAATGATAGCTTTTGTTGTTATACCTACAATCAAGATCAATATGCTAAATTTTCACAAGGTTGTTCATGCATTAAGGTACTTTGATGGTTATGGGATTATTCGGGACGTAGTCCACAACCATATACTTCAAACAATGTACTATTGAAGATGAAACCATCGTTAGTATGGGTGATGAAGATATTCGAAATGAAAAAATGAAGGTATTGAGGTCAATACCAAGATTGGATCTGAATGATGTCCTTCTTGGGCAGTAAAAATCTAGTTATGGGGACAAGTTTGATATAGATTTGCGTAGTTTGACGCATACATACTTTATTGCTGAATTATATATTGACAATGCACGTTGGGATAGAACATTTAAACTTGAAGGAAGTTTGGTGGATGTCAAAATGAGTTTATTATGATAATTGACCCATAAACTTCAATGATTCTGGGTGAGGTTCAAAGAAATATTTATACTCTAACTGGAACACTCGCCTCAAAACAGCTAAGCATTAAAAGATGTGAAAATTAAGTCAACCGCATCCAAGGAAGATAGAGGTATCGGTTCCTTAACCAAGATTTTATATTCAAAATAGTCTGCCCAACAATGACAATAGAGCTCAACTCATTCCTTCTAAAATAATTACGTCACAGCGGAAACCCACACCCATAAAACTATCTGGGTTAGAATATGAGCTTAACTAAACGCACTTCAAAAAGAGAATTTTCTAAGTACGATCAGACTTGAAAATGAAATCTTTAAATGATGTACGTCGGTTAAAGACACGAATCTGAAAGAGTTCCATATCCAAAGCAGAAACATCCAAAATATATACGAATAGTTGAACAGGAAAAACATAATGTGAGATTTTTGAGATAGAGATACGAGATTGTGAGAAAAGAAACGCGGCGACTGAAAAGCTGAACCAATAAAAACATTGGATCAAGGATGCTCTGACTTGAATACACTACAAAATATATAAAATTTGTAACGTTAAGGTAGGTGGGAAAAGGGAGAGAGAAAATAAAATAAAAAACATCATATCAAAGTTATTATAATATTTTATACAATTTATATTATAATGTTTATTATTTAATCTGTTTCAGTTTATAAATATTGTTTCTTTCGATCTTTAGGTGAGTTGATGGTTTGCTTATATTTTCAGTTCCATTTTTTATGAATCAATTAATAGTAAGTAGACAAAAATTACAACAATGGTATGATTATCATCGACAATTGAACTCTTAGATCAAAACCATGGTTATTATAATGGAGGATGCCCAAACCTAAATATAAAATGGTTATATCCTCATTGGCCCCGAATAATCTTGAAGTTGCCTACCATCAAAATTAAGTCAGTACAAGATGAAAAATTATGAAAGGATGGTCAATCACGATCACCACATCATGTAACCCGACTTCAACGGAGAGGATGCGAATCTTGTGTCAAACCTTCTTGATGATTTTCTGAGAAAGTTCTCTTAACGGATTGAACCAACTTTCTCCTCCATCATTACATACATTCAAAAAAATTGGACGTTATTTTGGGACAAATTTATTAACAACACGGTAATCCGGGTATATGAAGATTACATCATATACTATAATAAAAATCCAAACAAAAATTATTAGAAATATAAGAATCGATTTTTTTAGACTAAAAATAGTTTGGAAAATTGTTATGGGTTTTTAATGCGTTTCCTACATAAAAATAATCTTTATAGGTCACTTAGCCGAGGATATTATGAAGATGAAGGTTTTAACTTTTGATGATCTTTAGCTCGCATCGAAACCCAAATCAAAATTGACTAAACTATCACTTATCCTTCCTATCACACCATTGCTAATGTGAAAAAATACTCTCACTATTTACCTTATTAAAACTTCCAAACATTATACCAAACCCTCATGTAAATCTAAACATATTAATCAAAATGAAAAAAGCCTAACAAAACAAAAAAATTAAAAGGACGAGACTCAAATTTGGCGTAGGATTGTTGTACATTCAAGAAACAAATTATGAATCTAATAGACTATGGTAAATTGAGAGACTTTGTTAAATAACAAAATCTATCCAATTTAAGAAATTTCATAGGAAAACCAGTACCTTACTCGAAGCCTCATAACCTAATGAGGGTTATAACCAATTTTGAGATGATCATAATGCCATGGAGGTAGACGGACCCTTGTCTTATAACCCAATCTCCAGATGATTATATCTTGACCAAATACATGTGATTGTATCTAATGCGCACCAACAATTTAGGTATGTTATTAGTGATAAAATGAGGGTTTTCTAGAGAAAATCGCGTGTTGCCAAAGAGTGTTATTTTCCTCTTTTTGGTCTGAAAATAGCAACCAATAAAATTCTTGACCATTCTAGATGAATATGGATGATCCTCGAGAGGCCCCTCACTTAATGAAACTATTTAATATAAACCCCCTAATTTAGCACGCAGACTAACATTTATGATATGGGCCCTAAATTCACAGCCATTACTTTAGTCTTCGTGCGTTAAGTGGGTTGACCAGCTTATTCAACGTTGATTTTAACAGTTTCCTCATTTTTCTGTTTTTGATAATCGATCTCGGTCGGTATCGTCTGCTCTGCTCATCCAAGTTGTTCGTCCTTGGTTCCTCTACTCGGTTATCCTCATCGCTCAATTTTATTATTGTTAGTTAAAGGTTTAAATATTCCTCTATTGTTGATTCATGCTCGGTTTATCCAACGAGGCATCTTCTTAACATAATTTCGCTTTCGTGTTATTATTACTCGTTCTATTATCAATATCGTTCTGAATGTTGTATTAAGCTTCCAAATGACAAAGTAAAGGAAGAACAATCAAATTTTGTTGAAAATAAGGAAGTAGAAACTTTGTTAATGATTGTCCAAGCTAATTAGAAATCTCAGTCTGATGTTTGGTATGTGGATACGGGCTGCAGTAACCACATGTGTGGAAGTAAGTCTTATTTTTCTTATTTAAATGAAAACTTTCATTCTAAGATAAGTTTAGGTGATTGTTCCACTGTGAAGGTGATGGGAAAAGGTAAAATTGAGATAAGAACCAAGAATGGTTTTGTGGAAATAATCTCTAATATTTTTATGTTCCTGACTTGAAAAGTAATTTGTTACGTGTTGGTCAATTGCTAGAAAAAGGTTATATAATCACTATTAAAAAGGAGATTTATGATCATACTAGAGGAGCTATTGTTGTTCTGTCCATAAGTTCAAACAGGTTGTTTCCATTAAAGATTAAAAATGTGCAATTTGTCTAGTCATTGAAGTAAAAAATCCTTCTGGGCGGTGCCATTTTCTTTATGGAGACAGGTCTTCCTCATATTATTATTCCAACCTAAGTTTGTGAAGAATGTGTTGTTAGAAAACAACACCGTTCTCAATTTTCCCAAGGGAAGTTATGGCGAGAAAATGAGTGTTGGAGCTAATTCATTATGATATTTGTGGCCCGATAACATCTATTTCTAATGGAGGTAACATATACTTAATTACCTTCACTGATGATTCTGCCTGAAAAATTTGGGTTTATTTTTTACAGACTAAATCAGAAACTCTTTGTGCATTTAAAAGCTTCAAGGCTCGTGTGGAAAATAAAACAGGAAAGACCATTAAAAACCTTAAAACAAATCGTGGTGGAGAATATTTCTCAATCGAATTTAAAGTTTTTTGTGATATTCATGGTATTTAAAGAGAGTTAACAACTGCTTATACATCACAACAAAATGGTGTATTAGAGAGGAAAATAGAACTATCCTCAATATAATGAGAAGCTTGTTGGTATAAGGGAGAATTGCAAAATC
Organism: Limnanthes douglasii subsp. nivea; assembly: GCA_036936605.1. Classification (NCBI taxonomy): domain Eukaryota; kingdom Viridiplantae; phylum Streptophyta; class Magnoliopsida; order Brassicales; family Limnanthaceae; genus Limnanthes; species Limnanthes douglasii. The sequence continues at coordinate 342,414,025 of JAUPFV010000001.1, forward strand.
GTTTTGGCATGAGGCAGTAAATTGGAGTATTCATATCTTGAATAGAAATCCTACATATGTTATTCAAAATGTGACGCCATAAGAGGCTTGAAGTGGAAGGAAACCAACTGTAGATTATTTTATAATTTTTGGTTGCATTGCTTGTGCACATATCCCAGATGAGAAAATGAAGAAACTTGACGATAAATGGAAAAATGTGTTTTCTTGGTGTTCGTGAAACATCTAAAACTTTTAAATTGTTTAATCCGTTAACTCATAAAAAATTGACAACCCGAGACGTTTTCTTTGATAAATAAAACACTTGGGATTGAAATGGGAAAGAAACTACTCAAGTTCTCTTCTTTAACAACGATTCTAAAAGTGAACCAACTCCAACAACTTTTATGTCTGAAAAGTCATTTGAAAGAACTCCAACAGCTGCTGAAATTTTGTCAACAGTAGTCAAAACTAATGATGAAGCAGCAGAAGCTAATGATGTAGCAGCTCAATCTCCTCCTCGTATTTGAAAAATGCATGCATGAATGGAAGACTGTAAGGTAACTGAAATTGACGATCCAGTAACTCACTTTGATTTATTTTCATATTGTGATCCTACATCATTTGAAAGTGTTGTCAAAGAAGAAAAATGGAGGAAGGCGATGAATGATGAAATTAATGTTATTGAAAAAGTGATACTTTAGAGATGACTGATCTTCCAAAAGGGAACAAAACCATTGGTGCAAAGTGGATCTTCAAAACAAAACTAAAAGAAAATGGGGAAGTTAAAAAGTATAAGGCGCGTTTGGTAGTTAAAGGATATAAGCAAGAATATGAGATTGACTATACATAATTTTTTACTCTTGTTGCAAGACATGACACAATAAGATTGTTGATCGCATCGGCGGTGCATAATTCTTGGCCTATCTTTCAGCTAGATGTCAAATCGGTATTTTTGCATGTAAACTTGAATTAACATGTATTTGTAAAACAACATTTTTGTCATATTAATATTGGAAATAAGAATAAAGTTTATATATTAAAAAAATCTCTTTATGGCTTCCAAGAGAATCCTTTGTTATTTGCAAGGAACTAGAGATTTTGGGTTGTTGTACAAAAAGGGTGAAAAATTAGAACTGTTTGGGTTTACTGGAATTGATTATTCAGGAAATCAAGATAATAGAAGAATCACTTCATGCTATGTTTTTATGTTCGACACTAGGGCTATTTCATGGTCTTCTAAGAAGCAACAAATTGTCACCTTATCAACTATAGAAGCTAAATTTATTACTGCTACAACTTGTGCTTGTCAGGTTGTCTGGTTGAGAAAAATTCTTGAAGAAATCAAGTTCAAATAAGTGGAAGCTATTACAGTTTTTTGTGATAGCAGCTCAACAATCAAACTCTCAAACAATTATATGCTACACGAAAGAAGTAAATATATTTATGTGAAATATTATTTTTAGAGAGATCTTAGTAATGATGAAATAATCAAAGTGGTTTATTGTTGAAGTGAAGACCAAGTTGCAGAATTACAGACCAAGCCTCTCAAGTTGGCTACATATATGAAGTTGCGTGGTTTACTTGGAGTTTGTTCACGTACTGTCGTAAAATAGTTTTTGTAGAAGGTTAATTATTTCTTTTAAGGGAAGGTGTTAAATTTTAAGTGTTTTATTTTATATTTATTACATTTAAGTCTATTTAATGGGTTAGACAAAGTCTTTATGAGTATTAACTCTCATTGAAATCTCTTTATTGAGGTTAACCAAAACTTTAGGAATTCTGTGTAAAGTCTATTTAAAAGTGTCCATTTTATCAATTCATTAACGCAAACAATTTTCTCCATCTCAATTTTCTCTCTCCCAATTTTATTCTCTAGCTAACGATTCTAACTAAACCGTTAAACTTATTATAACTAAATCTTTAAATTTATAGGAAGTTTGGTGGATTTCAAAAAGATCTTATGATAATCGATTCATTTAATCGATTCCTAAACTTAAATGAGTTTATGGTGAGGTTCATAAAACGTTTGGTACCATAAACAGAACACATCTAATGAAGGTAGAGGTCTTAGTTTCTTAACCAGGCTTCCATATTCAAAATATTTAGCCGAACAATGAAAATGGTCCTCCACTCTCTAAGCGATACCTTTTAAAGTAATTACGTCACACTCGGAAACCCGCATCCGTAAAAATATCTTGGTTGAAATTTAAACTTAACTAAAGCACTTTGAGAAGATAATTTTCTGAGTATGACAAGACTTGAAAAGGGCATCTTCGAATGATGTATCATGTACGTCGGTTAAAGGTTTAAATCTGAAAGAGGTTTATATAAAGTCAAAAATATGTACGAATAGTTGAACAGTAAAAAATTGATGTGAGATTGTTCAGATAGGGATGCGAGATTGTGAGAAAAAAACGCGGTGACTGAAAGACCGAACCAATGAGAACATTCGATCAAGGATTCTCCAATTTGAATACACTATATAGGATGTAATTAGAGGTGTCTAATGGTTCAGGAACCATGGTTCAAAGCTGACAACCTGCTTAAGAACTGGCGGTCTACCTGCGAAACTGGCCCATTAGGACTGCAACCTGGCAGGACCGCAACCCGCCGAGACCGCAACCCGCCGAGACCGCAACCCGCCAGGACCGCATAAGGAGCAACCCGCCAGGACCGCAACCCGCCGAGACCGCAACCCGCCGAGACCGCAACCCGGCAGGACTGCGAAACCACGGTTTATTTGTAAAAAACCGGTGGTTTATTGGTAAATATTATGCTGATTTTATTTATTTTATATCCAAAATGTTATATTTAAAAAATATTGAGATATTGCATATTATTATAGAATTATTATTACATTTTTGTTAATATTAATTTGTTTTGGTTATTAAGTTTTTTAGTGTTGTAATTATTATATAGTCCAAAATTTTAAATATTACTTATGTTATTATCACATTTTGAATATTATTATTATGTTTTTAGATCTAATACAAACCAAAACTATATCTTATCATGTTAAAATATTACAAATTCTACGGTTATAATTTTAATATTACATTTTGATTACTATTGTGATTTGGTTTTAAATTTTACAAGTGTTTGTTATTATTTTTTAAACCAAAATTAGATCTTATGAAGTTATAAGTATTTCATAATACATTTGTTGTTGTTATAATAAAAGGTAAAGTCATTTTTGGATAATTTAGCCGTTCACAGTTTATACTCGTGCGGGCCAGGAGTTGTACAAATATTTTCAAATTACAATACAAAATAGCAAAAAACTATTACAAACATCATTCATCTCCAGCTTCGTCTTCTTCGTAAGTAAAATCTTCGTCGTCATTTTCGTTTTCTTCCGCAATTTCTTGTTCAAGTATATCTTCGTAATCATCCGGATAATCTTCGAAGATGTCGTCTACGTTCACTTCGTCTCTGAACTCTATGTCTTGCATCCTTTTATCCGCCGCTGTCCAATCCTTAACTGCCACAAGCACTCCAAGTGCTTTGCCCGTCAATCTTGTTCTCTTAGTCGTGTATTGCAACCTCGCTTGGCTGAAAGCACACTCACTTGCAACTGTAGACATAGGTATAGCATAAATCTCTTTAACAATCCTGCAAAGAATAGGAAACTCTTCAGTTTTGGTACCCCACCATCGTATGATATCTTCAATACCTTGGTCTTGATAATTCGTAAAGTCAAACCTAGTGGTCCAATATCTATACAACTCATTATCAGATTGAGGGGTTTCTGTAACATTGTTGTTTCGTAACATTGCCAATCGAATGTAGTTAGTATTTCTCCCTCTACCCCTATTGTTACTACTGCTTACATTTGTAGATGTATTTGATCTATATCTTGCAGCATACTTATCATAAATATTATACAAACTATCATATATACCGCTAATATACCCTTGAGGGTCAATTGGTTCGGTCGGTGGTATATCTGTAGGAAACCGTACAGATTTATAAAAGCAATCAACTAGCAATTCAAATTTTTCTTTTCGTGAAAAAGGATCTAAAAGGCAAGCAAATGAATAACTATCAGGGATTGGATGAAAATACTTTGTGAACTTATATTCCATTCCAGGCACCATGTCTACGCATGCATAATGTGATCTAAATTCATCCATATGCATGGCAAGATTAGCAATCGTGAAAAGGGCCAAATGAGCATTAGGTTGATTTTGTGAAGAAAAGGTTAGGGTGTTTTCTTTAAAAAGTCTTAAAAATCTTAACATGTGTGCACAAAATTTCCAATGATCTGGTTCAATTGGTGTTTCACGATATGTATTATAAAGCGTCGATATCTCTTCTTTAAAAACATGCGCACGTGCAAGCATTGTGTAAGTAGAATTCCATCTAGTTTCGACATCTAATAAAAGTTTCTTATATTTTTTCCCATTTGAAAGAACAAGTGTTTTAAAAGCTCTTTTTTTAGCAGCGGATGTCGAGCAAAATAGGATCCCATTTTTTATAGGGGTAATATAATCACCCTGAACCTTACGTATTCCTTCTTTCGCAATTAATTGAAGTACGTGGCATAAACATTTGGTGTGAAACAATTTTGGAAAAGGGGGATTGCAATCTGCTATAAGAAATGTTATAGCACTAATATTAGAAGATGCATTATCCAACGAAATAGACATAATCTTGTTTTTAATGCCATAAACATTCATGCATTCAGTCATACTCTCCCTAATTATTTGTGCGGTATGCTTCCCAATTGATTCAAACCATATAATTCTCCTTTGGAGGACCCATTGGGCGTCCATCCAATGGAGGGTAACACATATCATATCTAAATCAGTAAAAGTAGCTATGTCACTAGTAATCGAAACATTCCATGGCAAAGTCTGCATAGTTTGAATAATCTCTTTTTTTCTTTGTAAATAATATTTAAAGGCTAGCGATCGCAAAGAGGTACGTGGAATGCGTGTTGCCTGTGGGTTTACCCCAACTTGCATCCAATTTTCGTATCTCCAAGAATCCCCAAAACTAAATGGTTGTAAACTACCGACTGCATAAATCATTGTTTCTTCCCTATACGTATCGTGGTTAAACTCAAAAGGAAGACCTGTTTGAGGGTTCGTGCAAACATTAGTTGGGTTAGGTTTTGTAGGATCATATATTTCATGTTTCGTTAAATGTTTTACCATAGTGCTAGTGCCCATATTTCTAGATCCACTTACGTGAAGATAACGTTTATTTCACTCTTTACAAATACAAAACAAACCATCTTCTGATAGAGTATAGTGTTTCCAAATCCAAGATGTTTTCTTACGAGATCTCCCCCCACTAGTACTTCCACCACCACTTTCGTGGGAGGAGAGTGTGTCAACGTGAGGGAATTCTGTAGAAAAATCATCCATGGTATTGAGATCCACATTAGATGGTGGGTTTATCCCAGTATTTCTACGTTTTGAATTCATTTTAAAACTAATAACAGTTTTTTTTTCAAATATGCAATAAAATACTAATAATAAAATCACAATTTAGACTAATAACAAGATATAACAACTAAATTTAGACTAATAACAAGATAGAACAACTAAATTTAGACTAATAACAACTAAGAAACAATTTGCGGAAAAACAAAAATCAAACAATTTCGAAAGTAGGAGTAGAATAAGTAAAATAACTAATTGTAGTTTTCTAGAACTTATCGAACAAATAGATAGATTTAGAGAGAAGTAGAGAGTTGTTTGAGAGGTGTGAGTATTGGTGTTGGGGTCTCCTCTACTTATAGGGGAGACCCAAAAAAAAAAAACCGAAAAAACAAAAAAAAAAAATCGCCCGGACCATCCGGATGGGCGTCCGGATGGTCCGGACACATGACCCGGGGCATCCGGACAGTTTCGCCCGGACGCCCGGACAGACAATTCGGACCATCCGGATATCGATCCGGATGGTCCGATTGGAACCGGGGCATCCGGACGATCGTCCGGATGCCCCGGTTCAACCAACGGCTAGTTCGTTTGAACTAGCCGTTGGATAAACCGGGGCATCCGGACGATCATCCGGATGCCCCGGTTCAACCAACGGCTAGTTCAAACGAACTAGCCGTTGGCAACGGCCAAAAGCGAACCATCCGCACGCGTGGCCGGATGGTCCGCTTGATGACGTCATGCTGACGTCATCCAACGGCTAGTAGAAAATAAAAAAAAAAACACAAAATTACCCTATAAATACACCCTACATCCTATTATATTTTTCACTACAAATCTCTCCCTCTCCACTACAAATCTATCCCCTCTCTCTACTACACTTCTCTAAAAAAAATTTATATTTTTCAAACTCTATTTAAATTTCAGGTTTCGCAAATGTCTTCGAAAACAAAAAAGAATGCTCGTAAAGGTGGACGTAGTGAACCAACCACTTCCGAATTGAGAGAGGTGGAAGAAATGTTGTTGCATACCATGGAGCAGGAGGTAACGGAGAGCGAGACTATCGAACATCGCCCCGAGGGGGAGATTCGCATCCGTAGTAATCAGCAAGGAGGTCGAGGTGTAACAAAAATTTGGTCTGGTATGTTTCTGAACTACGAGGAACTGATCCAAATAGAGGGTATGCAAAAAAAATTCAAACTTATTGAGCCTACTAATGGCCAAGGTTGGATGAATCTAGCTAGATTCAAATGTGATTGGTATATAGAACTAGTGCGAAAGTTTTATTCCACGGCTAGATTAATCGAAAATGATCCAAGAGGTTTAGGAATGAATTGTTTGATTGATGGTAAAGACATTAGTTTTTTTGAAACTGATTTCTACGATCTTTTTTCCGTTCCAACCCATGATATCTATACCGGTAATAAATTACCTCCCATTAGTTATCGCCCTACGATATGGAGTGCTGATTGGCCTTTGTCTTACGAAGAAGCGGTAGAGATTCTTACTTGTCCTGGTGCGGAAGCTCCGGAAATTAGCGGTAAATTTCGAGCCATGCGGGGTAATTTGGATGGTATTGGGAAATTAGCTTTGAAATTGGTAAATAGTATATTTCTTCCACCTAGTAACAATGATTCGCAGCTTTCATATATTCAAACATTTGTTACTGCTTTTATGATTCGAAATCAGGGAATAATTAATTTACCCAGCTTGATGATTCGAAATATGGCTGCGAGGTGTGGTACGGATAAACTACCTTATGGGATGATATTGAGTAAATTGCTTGTTTCGAAAGGAGCTGATGTGAGTATGTACACTCCGGTGAAGGTGAGGCCGACTAGTGCTATAGGTAGAAACTCTTTGCGTTTGCAGGAAATATACTCTTGGGATGGAGAGTTGATTTCGAAATTAGAGGCATGGAACCACCATAGAGAAGACTTGAATCAGATATATATTGCGAACGGTCTTACAAAACCGCCAAATCCACCTACTCAGTATCGAGTTGAGGCTGAAGTGTCTTTCGATCCAAATGCTAGTGGTTCTTCGCGAGTACCGCCACAACAAAGACGAACCGATCGCGAATTTGCTGAGTTTGCGCATACTCAACAAATGGTTTGGCATGATGATTTTACAAAATGGCAAGGTGAATTTCAAAATTGGCAGGGGGGGGGGGTAAATGACCAGCTTAGCCAGATACAGCAGTGGCAAGTAGGGGTGAATGATCAACTTGGTCACCTCCAGCAGTGGCATGGTCAATACGAGCAGTGGCATGGTCAATACGAGCAGTGGCATCATGGACAAGATCAATGGAATGAGCGATTTGCAAACTCTCAAGCCCAACAGTCGGAGTATATGCGACAGATGATGGAGAACATGCATTTGCAAGGTCAACCACCTAACAACAACAACGATGAAGCTCCTTAGTTTTTCGCAATTGATTTTCATTATCGTTGTAATGTTTATCTTTTTTATTTGATTGAACAACTATGTTACTTGTTTGGTTTTTATTTTTAATGAATTGTTTGTTTTGCTTCTATTTTTTATTAAATGTTATTTAAATCACTTACCTAGCTTTCAATTTTTATTTTGTTCTTTACAACTTACAAGTAATTTATGTTTATGCATATAAACTTCTAATATTGAATAGTTCGAAAATACAATAAACTATATAATTCATCTAACCATAAACACTTCAAGCTTGAAAGAATCTAAAGAATCACCTAATAATTTAAAATTTTAATACAATTATATGTCTAATAGGTATATATTATTTAATAGTAATATATTATTCAAACGTATCAAAATCAAATTACAATTATTATTTTAAAATATAATTGATGATTATAAAATTTCGATTAAAATGATAACATATTTAAATTAAAATACATGAAATAGAATAATTAACTCAATTATTGAAATTAGATTCAATTAACACTTACAAATTAATTTTAAATAACATTATAATATATTCTGATAAACGGTTCTTAAATGGTTAAATGGTTTGACTGATGGTTTGAACTGGTAAACGGCTCTTAAATGGTTCGTCTGGTGGTTTGAACTGGCGGTTTAACTGTGAAACTGGCCCATTACGACTGCAACCTGGCAGGACCGCCAGACCGTCAGGACCGCATAAGAGCAACCCGCCGAGACCGCAACCCGCCGAGACCGCAACCCGCCGAGACCGCAACCCGCCGAGACCGCAACCCGCCAGGACTGCAACCCGTGGTTCAGACTTAAACGGTGCGGGTTGGTGCTGGTTCAAACCGTTTGACACCTCTAGATGTAATTTGTAATGTTAAGGTAGATGGAAAACTGAAGTGAGAAATTAAATTAAAACATCATATCAAAGTTATTGTAATATTTTATATAAAATATATTATATTGTTTATCATTTAATCCGTTTCGGTCATAAATATTTATTCTTTCAGTCTTTGGGTTGATAGTTAGCTTATATTTCGAGTTTTCGTTTTTTATGAAACAATCAATAGTAAAAAAATAGAGAATAGAATAGTTATTGTTGTTGAAGAGAAGAAATACATTATTTGTCAAAAAATAAAAAGAAGTAAAACTCGTATGAGATAAAAAAAAAGATAAGATATAAATGAAAAAGATAAGATATAAATGAGTAGTTAGAGAAAATAAACTGGACAGAGAAGAAAATGAGGAAATATAAGATAATAGTTTTTATTTTATCTAATTCTATATATGTATATTGTTAATTATTACTAATATGAGTAAAATATAATTAAATTAACTTTTAACAACTAGAGTAAAAAAATTGCGGTAAAAAAATATGATACTTGAATATATTTGGAGGATTAGAACAAACAAATTTATACGTCCTGAAATGTTAAAAATCGTAAAAAAAAATTAATTATGATATTTAACCGTAATATGATCAATTTATTAAAAGGACACGTCTCAACCTCTAAAAAAATTCATGTTCATGTAAGACAGTGTGAGATTATTATTTTTTAAATAAAGCGAAATGACACACTAAGTACCTATCAGCCAAATATATTACTATCTAGTACCCATAAAAGGGTTAATGCTCACTTAATACTCACTTCAATAAACTATTCCCTTTTAAGACCTAATTTTATTTTAATACCACAATTACCATCAACCTAGTATATAAGTCGAATTTGTGAAAAGAGGTATTTTGGCTACAGTATCATCACACAAATTTTGAATTTTTAATTGCTGACACACTCTCTCTCCTCTCTCCTAATCTAACAAACAACCCGATTTCCAAGAAGGGTCTATTGGTTTCAAATTTTCTTGCCGCGATCACTTTCTTTTCGGTAACCACCGTTGGCCACCGGCGAACCTAATTATCAACCGTTCAACCAGCTAACCACCGTTCCTCGGTAATTTCCGATCACCGACGAGCAAACGGCGTCGACGAAACTGAGTTTTTCAGCTTATGTCAAACAGCTTCTTCAAGCATTGAACTACGAAATCCAGTTACTCTCCTGACTCTCGACTCAAACCTGTGAACCAAACATTACCGTCGACTTCACCGGTGAACCAGTTCTAAAATCAAAACGAAGGTCAGTAGTACCTTACTGCACATCTGCATTCGTCTTTTTCCGTTTTCGAGCTTAACATGAGGTTAACTAGTCTAAATCATGTATGTTAATGGCAGGAAAACGTTTAGATTTTGTTTAGTTTCTCGTTCTGGTCGATTAACTATAAGCCAAATTCTTCAGTAACGGTCTGGTAAGCTTCTGCAGTTTTTCAGTCTGATTGAACATGATGCGATTGCTGTTTGTTTAGTCGAAGAGATGATTATGCGATTTACGCGTTGTTTTTATACTGTCTTTGCTAGTTTGGTTGAGTATCCTACTGTCGTTGCGTTTTATTTGTTGAATTCTTACCACTGCTAGATACAGGAACCATTGTCGTTAGTCATTGCATTTTTACCTGGCACTGATACCTGTCTTTGCGATTTGTGTATGAATATAGTTGTTGCTAAATGTTAGTATGAACATTGCAATTTGTGATTGTATGTTAGAGACATTTCTAGATTTGTTTTCATACATTGTGATTGTAGTTACGCTACATTGCAAGATGCTTTCAAAGATATATAATTTAGACAGAAATAGCTCTGTGACACATTCATGCGTTGTACGATTCCCTACAACAAACTAACCCAAACTCCTACAATTCAGGGTACTATATGTCGAAACCCAAAGTTTGTATTTTCAAATTTGGTCATGAAACAGCTATTGTTCCGTTGCCCGAATTAGAAACTTTTGACTAATTGCAATAGTACGTTGAAAGCACACGGCAAGTCTTGTTAGAGGCAACTACAGCATTAGATATTATTGTGGTGCTCAGAAAAATTGTTTGTTTAATAAGGAGACATATTTTATTGGTTTGGAGGTATACCTTGATGTGGAGCGTCCCAAGAGTGTTAGTTTTCTTATCAAAAAACAGGCTGCTGATAAAGGCTCCGAAATTAAACGTAATCAACTTGTTCAAATTTTTGAAGAAGCCTCTCATAACCAACGAACTAGTGGTGAAAGTAGTAACTGTTTAGTTATTTCAACCCCGAAGAAAAGGCATCTTGCTACAACTGGATGGGCTGAAGCTATCGTCGGTGTTGGTCAGTCATTTGTTGATGGTGCTGCAGGTCTAAGGTTATCTTTATCCCGTTATGCATTAGAGAACGAATTTGCCTTAAGTACATGCATAATACCTTTAGTAAGATCACTGTTTATTGTGTAAACAAAGATTTGGACGGGTGCAAATGGAGGCTGTATGCTTCAATTGATTCTAAAACCGGTTTAATGACCATAATTATTTTTTGTTAAAACCCATATTTGCAGTCCCGTATTCACAAAAAAGAAGAGCAGGCATTTGCCGTCTGATTTGATTATCGATGAGATTCACGATTCTCTTAGGAACTGTCAAAGTGTAACAGCTAAGACTATACAGTCCTCTATCAAGCAAGACTACGGTTTAGAAATTTCTTATCGTCTATCGTGGAATGCTTTATAAAAGGCACGACTTGTAGTATTTAGAGATAGAAATACTTCTTCGGATTGGTAAAAGCATACTTCAAGAGACTAAAGAGTCGTGATATCACAACGGACTGCCATTTGGATTTAGCTCCCGGCCATGTTTTCCGACGCTGTTTTATAGCGTTCGGGGCGTGCCTTCAGGGTTTCCATTCATGCCGGCCTTTATTGTACGTTGACGGAACCCATCTAACAGGGAAGCATGGTGGTGTGTTGCTCTCAGCAGTGGCGAAGGATGGCAACAACGGTCAGTCCATCTTTCAATTTACATGTTGCTATATATGTGCTTTTCTGTTTCAAACGTATATCATCAACTAAGGTTGCTAGATTGGTTATGTTTAGATTGCGATTTCTACATGTACGCTAGATTGGCAGAATTATGTTGCTAGATAGGTTATTCAAGTGATTGCGATTTACGGCTAATTTAGACTGCTAGATTGACGATGCAACTGTTACAGTGGTGTTACTAGATAGGTGGTATCTATATTGTGATTTACGATCATTCACCCTAATAATTTAGTACTGTTGTATGTCTGCAACTTTTCTGTATAACCCTGTAAACAAATGTTATTTTACGTGTTGTTCCAGGTCTATTTCTCATTTCTTTTGGTATTTTTGGTAGTGAATACTCAAACAATTGGTTTTGGTTTTTGCAAAGTCTAAAATCGCATTTTCTAGGGTGCCAAATAACTTTCATTTCAGACCGTCATGCTGGTATTATTAACGCTATAGCAACTCTGTGTCCTAATGACTACCACACGTATTGTATCTTCCATCTACATTAGAATTTGAATAAAGCTCTTGAACACACTAACAGAGTCTACAAAAACAATATGCTAGTGATGTTTAAGAGCTGTGCTTATGCCCCGACCGTGGACCTTTTTAATCAACGACTAGCTCAGTTTGAGTGCCAAGGGGGTGATCGTATTGCCAAATTTCTAAGAAATTTTCCACCAGAAAAGTATGCTCAGGCATACATTAAAGGCAAACAGTATGGGGCGATGGCTTCAACAGCTGTGGGATCGCTCGATGCGCAGATTAAAAAATTGTGCAATCTGCCTATAGTAGAATTGGTCGACAGGATTAGAGATCTTATTATGACTCAGATGTATCGACGTTCAGTAGAGGGTCTAAGCTGGAACACACAGTTATTCCCTGAGTTTGACAAGCTGTTTAAAGAGAATGTACAATACGGTCGAACGTGGTTAGTACGCAAGTCTTCTGCCGCTTATTTTGAGGTTTTATCAGACCCAGTCATAGTAGTCAACACCCTTGATTTAAAATTCACATGCGGTTCTTGGCAGCAAGAATGTTTCCCATGCGCTCATGCATTGGCTGCAATAACATCTTTAAGCGAAGATCCGATGACATTAGTAGAGCCCTTTTTCACTTCTACAAATTTCAGGTCCAGTTATTCTTTTAACATACCGGCTATAACAGATTTTGGTGAAGCTACTACGCTAATGATGATGGAAAACCAGTGGTTAATCCCCCGACTCTTAAAAGACGAGCGAGATGGCCGAGAAAAAAACGTATTCCATCAAGAGGAGAGGTAACCACTAGCCAGTCCCGGTGTGGTCGCTGTTTCAAATCAGGACACAACAGGAGGTCTGGTGATGCTCCGTTTTGAACTTATGTTCGTTTTTTTGTTCTTTTGGATATTCATAGATAAGCACTCCTTATCTTTCGATTTGTATGTTTTGAAACTGTTAACATTGCTATGTACAAGGTCTGGTTGTATCGTTAATTCTATTCTTAACCAGTGTTTGACATTGCTAGATAGGCTATGATTACAATGCTATATACTCGTTATATCGTTCGTAGTTGCATTGAAATTAAGTTTATGATTCCATATTTGATAGATATGGTGTAATACCTCTGCGATTGTAGGTATACAATAAGATTGCTAGATACATGTATTTGAAGTTTCTAGATACAGAATTTTCCAGACATTAACATTCCACTAACATGAAGTACCTATCAGCCAAATCTAACATTTCTAGATATAGCAAATTATCTTTTTGATTTTAAGGTTAATATCAAATTTGTAGATTAGTTATATTTAGATTGCGATTTCTGCCTTTATGTTTTATTTCAAACACATATGATCCAAGCTAGTTTGGCAAATTTAGGTTGCTAGATAGGTTAGTCAAGTATGCGATCTACGGCTACTCTAGACTGCTAGATTGAAGATACAACTGTTAAAGTGGTGTTGCTAGATACGTGTTATCTACATTGCGATTTGCGTTGATTCAATATAAACGTTTAGTTTTGTTGTCTGTCTGCAACTTTGATGTGTACCCGGGATATCCATGCGATTTACTAGTTAATTTGGTAATAACATTGCAATTGTCAGTTGTAACTGCATTACAACTGCTTCATGTAACTACTTTCTCTCAAATCCTTAGTTAAAGTCTTAAAATTTGAACAACATGCAAACTAATATAGATAACACAAATATAGATAACATCATAATAATTTTTGAACATCATTCATGGCAGTACAACTGCCACATACAACAACCCTCCCAAAAAATTGAATTGCTCAGAGGGTTGGCTTTGTTTTCAGACCATCGAAACATAACAAAAAAAATACAAAAATATAAAAAAAACATAAGGAAATGATGTTGCATGAACTGCCATAAATCTAATTAGAATCCTTGTCATCATCCTCGTCATCAGACCCTTCAGATTCCTCCCCCTCTTCTTATTCTTCGACTTCTTCATCCTCTTTGTCTTCCGACTTCTCATCATCGGCTTCATCAGAGTCATCGTCCTCACCCTTTTCAGAGTCCCAACTATCCCGTTGTCGCTTCCTTTTTGGAAATTGTTTAGGGTCGGACTCGTAGCTATCGTCCAGTGACCATGAGTCCCATGAAGCGTAGTTTTCTTCATAGTCGGAAGACCAAATGGAGCAGTCATCCTTCTCGTCTGACGAGTACTGCAAAGTGGTTGTTCGCTTGTATGCCTTGTTGTCTAGGTAGTAGTCTGAAGACCATCCGTCATTCGACGAGTACCTTGGTGTGACTGGGGAAGAGGGGGTCATTTTCAATAGTGTTTTTCTTGCAAGGTAGTTTTAGATGATTTATTTGCAGAGTAATGTGAGATGAATAGGCTAAACTCTCATCCCCTACTTATAGTCAAACGCAATGCCCAAGGCTACGTCCAATCTAGCAACTCCAATTAATTACAAACATTTAATTGTACACGTCTAATTAATGCATGTAATGATTCAACTCATCTACCTTTGTCATTTCAACTAACAAGCTAACCAATAGGATTTAAAAATTTATTTTTAATTACTGATGGATGTAGTTAACAATCATTTCGATCTCATTTAATTTACTCGTCTCCCAATAAACCAATCCAGCAGTGCAGTAATATAGTTGGTCCATCATTAATATATCATTGCGATTTACGATTGTTTCACACAGCTAGATATAACATATGCCACATTAACAAACACAACAATATATCATTTCTATATACCTTATCATGATGTTGCTAGATACAACATCTCAACATTCCTAGATACAGTATAACGACTTTGATAGATACAACATCCAAAAGGTTGCTAGATGGATTGTAACAAGGTTGCTAGATGGGGCTTATGAACATTGCTAGATGCAGCATATGAACATTGCTAGATGCAGCGTATGAACATTGCTAGATGCAGTGTATGAACATTTCTAGATACAACTAAAACAATCGTATATCGGTTTTAAAGAAGTTGATAGATACACCCGCGCGACATTGCTAGACATGTTATAACGACATTGCTAGATACGCCATATGGAGATTGATAGATACAATATTTCAACATTTCTAGATACGATATAAAGACATTGCTAGATACAGCAGTATAGGATTGTAGATGATGTTAAATTTATTCATACAAAAAATGGCAAGATCTCCCAAGATACTTTCAAAAGACATGACATTGGTAGAAATACTATAAAAATTGATAGTAATACTAAAGTTGGTAGAAATGACATTGGTAGTAATTAATTACATAACATTTTCGATATCTGTAACACGATGAGATACGTTACAATTTTTAAATAAGTTCTGAGTCTAATACTGTCATCCATTTTTAACTGAATCAGACATCCCTTGTCCCAAAAAATAAATTACAAAAAAAAATTTGTCTCAACACTACCATCGTTGGTTTGTGTTTGAATCATTGAGGAAATGCTTAAATATTTCAGCTCTTATTTTGGCGGGCATTTCCTTTTCATATTTTAGAGGAACATATCATTTCTGAATGATGTTTTTTGCGTACTTACAAACAAAAATGCCGCAGTCAAGGCTCTCATTCTCCTGTTATGGGATATCTCTCTTTGTCCTGATTTTGTATCCACCTTTCACATGAGGTATGTATTTTTTCTTCATGCAATAAGCGAACTGCAAAATCAAGGAATGGATTGTTACATTGCGATTTACAATACTATTTCATTGCTAGATACGACTATTGTCATTGCTAGATACAGTATGCGACATTGCGAGATACAGTGAAATAACTGTTTATGTACAATTCTAATATCACATTGCTAGTTACATAGCTATGGGATTTCTACACATGGCCACAAAGACTTGCAATATATTTTTAGCATATAATTTTTTACCAGGGCATCGACTATATTTCTCGTCTTATATGGAATGTGTTTGCTCCACGGAAACAGTGGATTATAGCTACCAGCAGTCCCATTCTCCATATCTATAATCAGCACTGTCCAGTGGTTCACGCCGGGTTTGTTAATGGTGCAAAGAGGAACAAGGGTAACGTATGTGCCTGATTTCATTGTTTCAAAAACTGTTATCCACAATGACAGACATATCTCCCTTGATAGCCAGTCTTTCCTGTAATTTTTGTTTCATTACTATAGGACTAGTAGATATTTGCAATATAACACAAATGATGCCTGGTGCACTTACAGTTTCCATTCCAGTTATTTGAATAGCGCTGACCATATATGAATACTTATCATCAAACCCTTTCAAAGGGACTTTCCAATTTGTATCCTTGAGCAGCTTATATATCCAAGCATCTATGATCTATCAATTAACAATTAATTGCTTTAAACATGTAAATGACAATGACTAAAAACAAGAAACAATGCTGTATAGGTAGACAACTTAGACGGTAACAGCTCTAAGTACCCTATACTTGGACATTGCTAGATACCTTATTCTAACATTGCTAGATGGACTAATTACACATTTCTAGATACATTAATTTAACATTGCTAGATATATGTAATTTATCTTTGCGATTGCAATACCAACGTAATATTACCTTGAATTCTTAAGTTTGGTTAAGCAGTTTCATTATCTCACTCACTCTAATGGAAATCCTACACGAGAACTCCGACATTGGCAAGTACCATACTTATGGATCTTCTTGTTCTTCTTCCATGTTTATTTTCAACACCTTCTTGTACTCACTGACATTGATGAGTTGCGCTGTCTCTGTAGCCAACGGCCAATCTACGACCGTAATCTGTTGTTGTCCCACCTGCGTCGGAGTAAGTAAGTTCCACCTTGGCATGTCATCAATGTGCACCTTTAATACATCATCAAATTAAAATGTTAACATTACTTTTTGAAGGTGATGGTAAATACCATAGATCTACTTACATCAACGTTTGTTTGATCTTCCTCGATGGATTCCAAAGTACGTCTCTTATCATTTGAATTTTCTACAGCTTTCTCACATTATTCGTAAAAGGATTGTGTGCAGTCTACAAAACTATCGTCAGCCAACAGGGTAACAGATCTGACAATCGATTCATTGGATGCTGCTTTATCTTATAGGGGTGTTGCATATGTAGCTGCCTCGACCTGTTTTAGTTTTTCATCACGCGTAATAACTTCAATATTTGCTGCAGATTGTTGTCCTTCGTTATGAATTGGAATAACCTTGACGGGAGATACAACTTATGATAGTTGTTCACACTTTGCTGCTTGTTCAACCCAATGGTACACCAACGTTTGTACAGTAGATTGACGCTTGTCTTCAGGCGCTACTGTTTGCACTCCCTAATAATGTGACATAAAATAGTCATCAACATGCATTGCGATTTTAGTGCAAGACTCATTGCTAGACTAGTAATTAGGACGTGTTGCGATTTACGCCTAACATATATTGCTAGATACAGCTTAGCAGATTACCAATGTTGTGGATGCAATTTGTTTGATGCAATCACAATATTATTTTAGTTTGTGTTCGCTAGACATCATACATTTGTGATTGCGATTTGTGCTATATGAATCTATCAAGTAAAATTGAATCATGATGCAAAACTATACAAAAAAACCATTTCAAGTCTTAAAATTTTCTTACACGGTCAAAACAACATTATGAAAAAACAACAATCCATTCATCTTAAATATTATCCAACCTAGAGTTTGAATATTTCAAAACCTGCCAAAACATAATACTAAATATTTTTGAATCTTAACAATTTGAAGATCTAATTACATCTTCAGCCACATTCTCCACCACCTTCGCAGGGCTAGGTTATGGCACCAGGACTTCTGTTGCTGCATTCTCCACCCCAGTAGGTGTTTCTTCAATCTCTTTGGTTGAATCTGCAGTAGCCACAACTTCCTACTTGTCAGCTTCTTCTTTATCTTAACCCGTCTCTACATTCCCTCATTCCTCTACAGCTTTTTCGGTGTTCTCCACCTGTTGTTTTGTAGTTTTGGTTTCATCGTTGCACCCTTTGTCGAACAGCTCACTTCTGTCCACGACTAGTTCTTGTCCATCAACCTCGTTATTTCTAACTCTGTGTCCCTGTTCAGCTAAGACAATTTCATTTTGTACACCGCCAACATGAGTTAGGGGTGATAAGTCTGCTGCCACATCCTCTTTCTCATTACTGGCGTCACAACCAAGTATGGTAGTCTCTGTCTGCTTCCCAGCGACATCGACAACAATAGCATCCTCTAACGTAGTTTCTGGCCTTGGTTCAACAGGTGTTTCAGAGTGAACAGACCCTCCAGCTCCTTTTAAGTTATCCTCTTCAGATATTTCATTCTTGTTTGTCTCAACTGTCTCAAACTCCTTCTGTTCCTCTGCTGTTTTCTTCACCTCAACATGCTCTGCTTCGATTATTTTTAGGGTCTCTGAAACTTGTTGGCTCCTCTTGGGCACAAAACCATGCCTTCGAGATTGGTACACGACTTTTTTCTTAACTAACTTCTCGCTAATATTCGCAGCCACAGTTTCAGTATCCTCCTCATCTCCACGGCAAAACGACATCGATAAGATGTTCAGTAGATCGGCATCCTCAGCATCTACAGTTTCCTCTTCCACCTCGATCTTATGTTTCAGCTCATTTAACTCTTTCTTTAGTTCTTCAACCTATGTCAAACAAGCGTTAGAAATAGTGTACATGATGTATAATACGTTCTTAGTCCGTAAAAGCATGGGAATAATCACTTGTTGGTTTCTCTGTTTAAGCGACGTTTTCAACTTTTTCTTCTCAACTTTCAACCGGTGCATCCCACTCCGCTTTTTCAGCTTCCGGTTGTCACGCAGCACCGACTGTGACAGCGCCCCAAAACTTCGAATACTGGACCTACGATGGTTTTTCTTTTTCAACCTCTCGCATTGTTTTGTACCTGATAAGGGAGTAATTTGCCGGTCTTAATAGAAAAGGAGTTAATTGCAAAAAGGAGAAGGGAAATATGCCCATTATTGTATTTATTGTTTATTAGAAAACAATTTGTAAATAAAGTAGTTTGTAAAGGACTAATGGTGAAATAATACAAGACCACCAAGGATATAAACGGGACCCACCTTCCCTACTATAAAAGAGAGCCCATTTATTCTTGGTAGGAGGACAATTCTTTAATATATTCTCTCTCTACTTTCTCTCTCTATATTTTGAGCTGTAGTCACATCAGGTCCAAAATCCAATATTCCTCTTTCTTGTCATTTATTCTCTCATCATTGGCGTCGTCTGTGGGAACACGTGATACCCAAAAGAAATCTTTTTCTTTGAAAATCGCGATCTGATCTTAAAGAATGAATGATGAAGTAATCGGGGAGAGGGTCGGGAGAGAGGTTGCCCGAGCTGTTTCACTATCTGAGGGCGATGAAGCTCCAGGTCGGAAATATTATGCGCTGGGTCGGGATAAGCGACGACTCTTATCATGACCAGGAGACAGTTGCTGGAAGACATCACAAAACTAAACGCTGAAAATGAGCGGGCACTAGAGGATAAAAGAGTTAGGAAAGGCAAAAGAAAAGAACCGGTCGTAGACAACCGCGAAGAAGGCTATCCGACTATTAACCATCGTATCAATGCCTGACCTGTTCGATATTATCGGGAGTCTCGCCCTGACGGAGGGCAGGATGGAAGAGCAGAGCAATACCAAAAGGATGATCGGGGAATCTCTGCCAATTACACTTTGGATGATTCGTCGGGAAGAGAATACCGACGCAATGAAAGGCTAAACAAACACGCGCAGAAGAGCAATTCCCGACGGAATAGGGCACCCCGTTCTGACTCTCCCAAGTTCAAGAAGGGTAGAGCAGAGAAAAGAACGCCAGTTTCATTCGAGAAAGAAGAGATGCTGACGGGCAGCAGAGAGGAGCGAGTAGTCCTACCCCAGGTCCAGTGGCAACCATCGAATAACCAGACTCAGCGTACAGGGTCAGTAGCTAGTTCGTTAACCCGGGAGACGGAGGATTGTATGGGGTTCAGACCGAGGGGCTTGGAGGCGGATATTTCGGATTCGGAATGAATTGCAGAGCCTCACCGTTGTCCGACGAAATATTGTCAGGACATCTCCCGAAGAGGTTTGACATTTCCAAGTTGGAAAAGTATGATGGCAAAAGAGATCCGGATAACCATTTGGAAGCCTTTAAAAACTTTATGTTGAGTTTTGATAATGATGATAAGTTGTTATGCCGGGAATTTTCGATGAATTTCAAGGATCGGGCGTCTAAGTGGTACAACCGGCTACCACAGGGTTGTATAAAAAAAAATTGGAATGTTTTGGATGATGTTTCGTCAGCACCTTGTGAGCTGCAAAAGTTTCCGGGCCAACGGTGATACGATCGTCAACTGTAAACAAAGGCTGGGAGAGAGCCTCCGGGACTACACCAGACGTTTTATCGATGCTAAGACCGACCTAGATCATTGCGAAGAGAACGTGGATCTGACAGCATATCGCTTAGGACTGCTTCCAGGACCGATGAAGCAAACGGTCACTAAAAAACAAGCTTTTACTTTTTCCGCCCTTCTAGCTCAAGTGGAAAAACAGATATTGTTAGAAGAAACCGAGACGTCTGAACTGGCAGCGCAAATTCAGCAGAGTGCACAAGCGTCGGTCGTTATGAAGCAGGGTGCTCAACCTGGCTATGCCCAGCAAGTCCAGCCAGTCAACACAATACCGCCGACTCAGTCTATACCAATCAAGCCTCTGGCTTCCCAGGGCCAAAGAACAAAACAGACGAACCAAGTAGTTTCACGACCCATGTCTAATAAGTGGATCCGACCTGCGTACTTTGCTGATTTGACAGAATGCGTGTCTTCAATCTATGAAAATACTAAGAAGAGCGAAATGTATCAGAGGCCCTTCCTCATACCAACGCCTCGGGAAAATAGAAAAAATCGAGACTTTCGATACCATGAAGATGTGGGACATGATACTAAGGATTGTATCGCTCTCAAGAAGGAAATACAAATGTTGATGGAGCACGGAAACCTACTCGAGTATGTGAAAAAGAAAGCGCAGCAGGGTGCAGCTTCGAAAGAAATCGTGACGATACAGAAGCCCGAGACAACCATGGCGATTTACGACGCGACCGACCATTTTGATTTCTCCGTCGAATATCTCGATCCGGATGTAAACCGTAACCTTATCGGGGTCATAGAAAAAGAAACTGCAGAAAGTAAAGGAAACGTAAGAAACCTTTGTCAATTTTTCGAATCATTGACTATTTTTGGGGGTGATTCTATGACAGGGATCATGCACTCTTCCCGAAAGTGACATATTGTGAACCTGTCTACTCAGTTAGAAGCTCGGTCTTATCCCCAGTCAAAAGGCATCCCTTCACCGACAAATTTATTTTTGACGACGACGACATGCGAGACATAACCGATCCACATGAAGATGCCGTCGTTATTGGGGCGGCCATTGCGGGGGAAGAGGTCCGACGTATCCTCGTAGACACCGGAAGTTCAGCAAACATAATATTTGCATCAATATTTGCTAAGTTCAGGGCGCCCTTAGTGATTACACGTTCGGACCGAACTATTGTAGGTTTCACAGGATCGGCAGCACATGTGATTGGAGAATTTGAAGGCATCGTTCAGCTGGGCCGCGGGCCATTCAAAAAGGAGGTCACCGTTTTATTCGTCGTGGTAGACGCACTAGCCTCCCATAACGTGATCTTTGGCAGGTCGTGGCTGTCACGAATGCATGCGGTAACGTCCACTATTTATCAATGCGTAAAATATGTGGTCGGGAACAATGTGGGGTGGTACGAAGCAGCTAGAAAGTGGCAAGAGAATTCTACCGAGCGGCTTTAGCGCCAAAAAGGATCAAGAGATGGAGCAAGTACGGGACTAGCTGTTAGCTAGACTTCCTTTGGGGTCGCTACCCGTCGACGATCCCAGGGAAGCTCCCAGTTCTTTGACTACCGACGAAGAATGCGAAAAAAACCAGTTTACCAAAGGAAGAGTTTTAGAGATAGGAATTAACTTGACGCCAGACTTCAAGAGACAATTGGTATTGTTACTATAGGAGAATTTAAATTTGTTCGCGTGGTGCTCGAAGGACGTGACCCGAGTCCCAGAGAACCATGTAATTCACAAGGTGACTATGAATAAGAATGTCAGACCCATCTCACAAAAATGTCGGGCCTTTTCCCCGGAAAAGTCAGAGATCATTCTGAGAGAGGTTGAAAGAATGCTCAGCGTCGGGTACATCAAAGAATCAAGTTACCCACTCTGGACGTCCAATCATGTCTTGGTCAAAAAGAAGAACGGGAAGTGGACGATGTGCGTAGACTTTACCGACCTTAATCGAGCATGCCCAAAAGATCAATTTCCGATGCCAAGAATTGACCAGTTGGTGGACTTGACGTCGGGAACAGATTACTCTCTTTTATGGATGCATATGCAGGCTACAATCAAATCAAGTTGTACCCAGCCGATCAGGAAAGTACAACGTTTGTCACGGGCCAAGGCCTATATTGTTATAAGGTTATGTCGTTCGGGTTAAAAAACGCAAGAGCGAATTACCAAAGATTGTTGAACAAGACCTTTGACTGCCAGATAGGGAGAAATATGGAAGTTTACATCGATAACATGCTAGTGAAGAGCGGCACAGATGAAGACCATCTCGCCGATCTGAGGGAAACCTTTGACAATCTAAGGGGTATAAATATCTAGTTTAACCCGGAGAAATGGTCTTTTAGGGTAAGGTCGGGAAAGTTCCTTGGATTCTTTGTCAGCAAAAAAGGAATCGAGGCAGATCCGATCCAATTACAAGCTCTTACCGACATGAGACCACCTAAGAATATCAAGGAGGTCCAGATATTAACCGGGCGCCTAGCGGCCCTGAATCGATTTATCTCTCGTTCATCTGACAAGTGTGCTCCTTTCTTCCAGGTCTTGAGAAAGACTAAGTCTTTTGCTTGGACTCTCGCTTGTGATAAGACATTTTTAGGGATCAAGACTTATTTATCGTCCCCGAACCTTCTAACAAAGCCCCTGAAAGGGGAGACTCGTTTTTTTACATAGCAATTTCAGATTTTGCGGTAAGTGCGGCACTGATTAATGAATCGGGGACGGCTCCCAAAGCGGTGTAGTTTGTGAGAAAAAGCCTATTGGACGCGGAGACGCGGTATTTGAAGCTGGAAAAAATGGCCTTGGCTTTGGTGACCGCGGCGGGAAAAATGCGACCATATTTTCAGGCTCATCCCATCGTCGTTCGAACCTCGTTTCCACTCAAGTATGTTCTTCAGCGACCGGACATGTCACAAAGAATGTCTAAGTGTTCAGTCGAGTTAGGCGATTTTGATATTAATTTTGAGCCAAGGACAGCTATCAAAGGCCAGGTCCTGGCTGATTTTCTAGTTGAATTCCTTTCCGACCGACTAGACCAAGAAGAGCCACCCGAGAAAGACGAGCTAGTTGAGTGGGTTATCCGAACCGATGGTGGGTCGAACGTCCATGGGTGCGGCGCGGGCGTCCAGATAATCACCCCTAAAGGCGTAAGTATGCATCAGGCAATCCGATTTGGTTTTACCACTTCGAACAACGAAGCAGAGTACGAGGCAGCCTTGGCCGGTTTGAGATTAGCATAGGTATGCGGGGCCAAACACGACGTCTTGTTAGTGATTCTCAACTCTTGATTAATCAGGCCTCGGGAGCGTCGGAAGCAAAGAAAGAGCATCTGGTTCAATACTTAGCAGCATTGCGAGTGTTAGCCGTGTCATTTGATAAAGTAACGTATGAGCACGTACCTAGGACTGAAAATGTGATTGCCGACTCCCTGGCGTCGGCATCCTGCTCAAGTAGTTACCCCTGGATAACCGAACAAGATAACCCGTCAATTGTGAAGAGGGCATAACTAGACAATCGGCCAGAAATCGCCTATCAGATATCCTTGGTAATGATATCGGATTGGAGAAGAGATATTATAGCCTTCCTGGCTGAAGGACTATTACCAGATGATAGCACCACAACTCGGAAGGTACGAAATAAGGCCAGAGGCTACGTATTGTTGGGAGAGATACTATACAAAAAGTCTTTCAGCAGGCCTCTACTGCGATGCCTGGGGGCTAATGAATCACAAATAATTGTCTCCGAGTTACACGACGGAGAAGGCGCAGCCCACTGTGGTTACAAAGCACTGATAAGAAGAATCTTCCTCGCCGGGTTTTATTGGCCGACGGTAACCGCCGATGCTCACTAGATAGTAAAAACGTGCGATACCTGTCAAAGATTCGCAAATGCGATCAATATGCCCGCGGCTCCGTTAGAATCAATCTCCGAAGGCTTGCCTTTTGACAGATAGGGAATCGATCTGGTAGGGCTACTACTGATGGCATCCGGTGGTAGACAAACGATTGTGGTGGATGTAGATTACTTTTCCAAATGGGTAGAAGATGAGCCGTTATCAGGAACGAGAACTAAGGATATTATCAAGTTTATTTGGTCGAGCATCTGCTGTAGGTTCGGGGTAGCTCAGAAGCTTACCATGGACAATGGACCTCAGTTTGACAGCAGCGAGATGAAAGTTTTTTGTACGACCCATAGAATTAGGCAGTGCTTTTCTGCCCCTTTCCATCCCTAGGCGAACGTGCAAGTTGAAGTCACGAACCGAACCATATTGGATGGTCTCAAAAATAACCTAGAAGGAAAAGCTGGCAAATTGCCCGATTACTTGCAGGAAGTATTGTGGGCTTACCGAACTACACCGCGAACAACGACTAAGGAATCACCTTATGCCTTGGTGTATGGAATGGATGCGGTCACCCCAGCAGAATCAATTTTCCCATCTTTTAGGGTCGGCAATTATGATGAGAACGAAAACGGGGATGGCAGACGACTAGCCCTAGACCTAATAGAAGAGAAAAGAGGCAGAGTTCAGCTGCACTCTTTACATTATCAGACTTTAATGAGGAGTCGGTATGCGTCAAAAGTGCGTCGACGGCAGTTCAAAGTCGGGGACAGGGTTTTGAGCAGAGTTTTTCTGCATACAAAAGACAAAAGCCTCGGCAAACTAGCTCCGAACTGGGAAGGACCGTATAAAGTAATGGAAAGAGTAAAGAGTGGAACCTACCGGTTGCAGGACAAGCACAGACGCTTATTGAGGCTCCCCTGGAACATTGAACATTTGAAGATATATATGGAGTAATTTTATCTATCTTTGTAAATTCTTTGTAATCATTCTTGTTTATGTACGAACCTTTGGTCGGGGATGTACTCTTTCCTACCTCGACGGCGCGAGAAGGTTTTAATGAGGCATCCATACCAACCGATCTTTTTAATCCAACTTTTTTGCCTTTGAAATTCAGAAGTGTTAAAAGGGGTCCCTAGCTGACGAGCTGATAGACAACTTTTGGCAATATCAATCGATCAACAGAACCTTAAATGTGTTTTTCGGTATTTAACCGATCTACATTTTAT
The DNA here is from genome assembly GCA_036936605.1 of Limnanthes douglasii subsp. nivea. Lineage (NCBI taxonomy): Eukaryota > Viridiplantae > Streptophyta > Magnoliopsida > Brassicales > Limnanthaceae > Limnanthes > Limnanthes douglasii. The sequence goes on from JAUPFV010000001.1 coordinate 342,439,572, forward strand.
TCCCGACCCTACGAGAGTTTTTCATTTTAACATTGATCAATGGAACCTTAAATGGGTTTTTTGGTATTTAACCGATCTACATTGTATTCCCGACCCTATGTGAATTTTTCAATTAAACATTGATCAACATAACCTTCAATGGGTTTTTCGGTATTTAACCGATCTACATTTTATTCCCGACCCTATGAGAATTTTTCTATTAAGCGTTGATCAAATCAACAGAACCTTAAATGGGTTTTTCAGTATTCAACTGATCTACATTCTATTCCCAACTCTACGGAAAAAACATTCTTACACAATATCAACGATCGACTCTTCTACAATCATGCCCGACCGAATATAGATTTACAAAAGCATAATGGAAGAACCTTCACGATTATGGAAACTTTCATATTTAAGAAGCATCGGTTACAAAACGGTTTAAAAGGGTTCTACAGACCCAAAGGTTACAAAATTTCAATACAAAAGGGGGGGGGGGGGGGGTCGAAGTCAAGCGTCCTCATCCTCAGGCTCGGTTTCTGTGTCGTCCGACTCTTCGTCATCGCAAACCACACCAGATGGGTGATCGGCTTCGGGAACATCTAGCCACATGGACCCAAGGGGAAGTTCGGGGAAACGGTGATGAAATGTCAGCACATAAGCAGCCTTAGCCTCGGCCGTCTCCTTATCCGTCCACTTCTGGCACTTATCAGCAAAAAGAGCGTTGGCATTCTTCAGATAGGAAATTTCTTTTGCCTTCTTTACCGCGAAGTAATAAAAGAAGCGGCTCTGAATCTTTGACACTACCAACTGCCAGCTCGGTCCTCGCGGTTTTTTCTGACCCGCGCTAAGTTTTTTTCAACCTTCTTCCACTTTTCTTCCAAGAGCTCTTGTGTTGCCTCTCCCTTTTTTACTTCCTTTTCAAGAGTGGAAACTTTCCCCTCCGGTTCCGTAAGCTTTTGGCTTAGCTCCCCTGCCCGCCGCTCTTTCATCGCCAAAGGCACGATCATATTATACAACGACAAGGGCAACACGTTCGTTATCCGCAAAGGAAAGGTATGAGGACTCCCAGGCACTGACAGCACAGGCAGCTTAGTACCACTTGATGACGCCACGACATCTTTTGATGCCTTTGAGGACCCAACATCGTCATTGTCGGGGATCACCACTATTGGAGCACTTTCGACCGGTACTGTTGTGGGAGCGGCTACATCCCCACCCTTGACCTCCCCATATTGCTCAAAAAGCGTCGGGATGGTTGCATTATCGACAAGGGCAGGAGCAGCGGCAGGTTCGCTCTCCTTCTTGGAGCATTTCGATATTTTGTCGATATATATCACCCCTCCTAAATACACTTGTTTTCTATGTTACCCAATATTTACAAATAGGTCCTCATTTTTTCACAAGTATTAATTAAACCTCATAATAACCTTGACATTTTATGCGCTTATCAATAACCCCCTAGTTTTGCGGAGGGTAGAGAAAAAACTACTTGATCGTTGGGGTCTGTTGGCTAAACGTTTGCACCAGAAACTGTCTAGATCTTGTTCATCCCGTCGTTATCTATTGGAGGATACCGATGTTGTAAGTCGCGCGTTAATGCTCGATATTTCCTTGCACGGTCAACATACAAAAGTCCTGACGTTAACACTAGTTTGTTAAGGATCAAATTGTTGGTCTGTTGTTTCCCGACACATTTGAATTTACTTAGAGTTGTAGTTATCCTCTTTGATCAAAACTAGTGGGCTTTGGTTCAAATCACCTTTTTCCAAAACCCATTACTTTTGAACAAAGAAGATACTTCCTTACTCGCACACGTGTCTTTTCTTGATTCGTCATCAATATTCGAAATCATTGTCTGTTGAACTACCCGAAGTGAGCATCATGAAGCTAGCCCCCTAGCTTTGCTGGAGTTGTCAGAGTGGAAACGTTTCTTGTAATGATTTGAGTGTGTTTTAACTAATGTTTTGGTAAAGCAATTTTTGAACTTCCCAAAGCTCTTTTCGATTATGCTTCTCCATGGAACAATCCGTTACCCCACTTACTTTCCTATAAATATTCTTAGTTCTTCACTTCCTATTTCACCTCAGTTTTAGAGAGAGAGAAATCTGTCACTCTTCCCATTTTCTAGAGAGAGAATCTCCGCTATTGTTTATGAGAAGGCCTACTTCTCACAAGAGAGCTAAGAAAAAATCTGACCAACCCGAAAAATCAGTCTTCGGTTTATTGATTATCTTAGTATCACTAAAAGGGCTGACGAATGTCGAGCCGTGGGATTAATCCACAAAGGCCTCATATCTCTGCTGAGTAAAACTCCGTTGAATTTTCCAAAACCCAAAAATCTGAGATCATCTAAACCATCTTTCGAAGCGGGTCCTTCGACTATCCTAAAGGCTTCTTTAAAAACCGGAGATCCCAACGCTATTAACCGTCCAGTACCTTCAAAGACCAGAAATTCCCTCGATCGGAAAACCAAAACTTCATTCTTAACCATGGGCGATTCTAGCTCTTCATCTACCACTCCCAAGTTCGTCCAGCTGACTCCGACCATCCTAGGGCGTCGAACTAGTCACAACACCGCAACTACTCCTAAATGAGTGGTACAAAAGTATGAGGAAAGAAGGAAGCTTAAAGAGGCTGCCTCCAAGAAAGCTAAAAACTCAATACTCGGCCATACCCGAGTCAACAACAGTTCTAGCGTTGTTCTTGCGACTCCTTGTACTAAGGAGTTGGCATCCACTGACAAGGCTCTACCCGAGAAAACAAAAAAAACCGAACCAAAAGTTCCCAAAGCTTAAAAAAAAGGTATTAATTTCTTCGAAAGTCGAAGCCCAGATTATTGAAACAAATCTTTTAACCAATCCAACCGTCCAAACTGTTCCCATGGCTGGCGAAGCTACCCTTGCGGTAGATTAAGAACCCCTTCCCCCCGAGATCGTCAAGGCCTTAACTGGCTACCATAATTTCTTGCCCAGAGATCACATTGTTTCTCTTTTCGTCGGGAAATATTTGTATTACAATCCCGATGAAGAAGCCGTGTTAAAAACGATCTTGGGGATTCCTGACTGTGTGGACATTCGATTCCTAATTCCCGGTGAAATCCCCTTGTCGATGGAGTCACGAGAAATAATGTTTTTTACTGAACTCTTCAACTGGGGTCTGCGACTCCCTCTCGACCCCGAAACCGTCAGATATTTTGAGATCCTCCGGATATGCCCGATCCAATTGACTCCTAACGCATGGTATACTCTAATTTCAACCATAATGGTCTCTTGTTTAGCCGAGGTTCCAATATCCACGGAAGAGTACAAAGCCATCTCTGGACTATCAAAGTCTCCCAAATTTCCTTTCTTCTACTCTTCCTTTGCAAATCTGAGAAATATAGTAAATGATTTATTGGAGGCTGACAAGTCGTGGAAACACTGGTTTGTCTTTATCAGTGGTACCTGGGAAAATGGCAGACCGTACACTAAGGAAAAACCGAGACACTTAACTTATAAGTGGACTCTTGAAGATTTGTGTAGATACTCACACTTTTTTTTTCTACTGACTGATCTTCTCCTTCAATTTTGCAAGGTAACTATATAAGAGTTGAGATAAACTCATCTTAAGAAGGCCTAAGACATCTTTTATAAACTTCAAACTTTCGCCAGAAAGAATTGGGCTCAAAAGTTTCGTCGGTGCTTCAAAAATACCAATTTCATCAATAGCAACATTTGGCGTTGTTCCGACGACATTATGGATGCTGACCAATTGTGGGTGCCTCCTGACGTCGTCGACCTCATGAAAACGTTAGATGCTCCAGATGCCGATGTCATCGACCTAGAGGAACCGAGCGCCCAGTAAACCGGTGAAGTCAAACGAGATGTCTGACCAAGAATATGGGTATAAGATTGTGGAAACCGCCACTGAAGAAAAACCTCGAGAAGTGTTACCTTCAGAGCCTGAAACCACTGCCATCCTCAGTGACCGATCGCTAGTGGAGGTAAATCTCCTGTGGCCAGCAAAATCCAGAAGAAAGGGCATGGCTAAAAGAGAAACTCGTGGTGTATGAGGTGTACAATGACTTGACTGTGGAACAAATCACCATCTTAACCATGTTTGGGCAATACGAAGGTGCGAAGTCGTCCACGCCCGTTGAGGCCTCTCTGAAAGGGAAAAGCACAGAGGAATAACATTCCACAGATAAGGCTAGAGCACCAGACCGCCCGGACAACCATGCTGTGGAAAAGTACCAAGACTGTGGACATCACCAAGAGGGTTCGATGCATCCCGATCCTCCAAATTTATCTGTACCTGCTCAAAGTTTGGGTTTGTTCTCCCTTTAAAAATCGGATACCCTAACAACTTCCCTATACAACATGTTTGCTCCCATAGCACCAAAAGAGAGAGAAGTAATAAAACTTCTAAATGAGCTTGCAGAACTCAAGAAGAGCGCTTCATCCAAAGCCAAAGAGTCACAGGACCTAATTGATCATGCCAATGATCGGGCTACTGCAGCCGAAGCTAAAAACCAGGCTTTCAAGATCAAAGAGAAAGAATGGGAACAATCTGTTTCCCAGGCCAAAGAAGATCGTGCCAAGGAAATGGAAGGATTGGCTGCCCAAAAGCTTCAATATGGTTATCTTCACCTTCGATCGACAAAAAGGACTAAAAGCCTCCACGAACTTCAAGTGGCCGTTGACAAGAGTAAAGAGGAGAACTGTCTTTTTGCTGTTAAGTACAAGATGTCATGGAAGAGGAGCTCGTTGATGCAAGGTCTGGCTATGTTTTAAACTTTCATGAACAGTTTCCCCAGCTATCATTAGGGTCGATGTGGCTAGATGTTCCAGAAGAGGATCGTCCTGAAGTTATTGTTTGTGTGGATCCCAAAGTTGAATATACCGAATCTTCCAAAGACCCTTCCAATATTTAAAATTGTTGTTTGTAGTGTGTTGTTTTTTTTTCAATATCCGGACTTGGTTATTGTATGCTTAAATTTCTGTTCGCATTTTGCTTATTCTGTCTAATGTTTTTCCACCTTTTGTAATCGAAAGTGATCAATTTCTGATGCAAAAAAATAGATTCGTTATAAGTTATCATATGCTACACTCGAATACGTAGATTAACTTGAAAGTTGAAAAACCTTGTAAAAGGTCCGAACTCGTAGATCAACTTTAAAAGTTGAAGAACCTTGTAAAAGGTTCGAACTCGTAGATCAACTTAAAAGTTGAAAAATCTTGTAAAAGGTTCGAACTCGTAGTTCAACTTTAAAAGTTGAAAAACCTTGTAAAAGTTTCGAAGTCGTAGATCAACTTAAAAGTTGAAAACATTGTAAGAGGATCAAACTCGTAGATCAACTTTAAAAGTTGAAAAACCTTGTAAAAGGTTTGAACTCGTAGTTCAACTTAAAAGTTGAAAAACCTTGTAAGAGGTTCGAACTCGTAGATCAACTTTAAAGTTGAAAAACCTTGGAAGAGGTTCGAACGCGTAAGAATAACAACTTGATTTAAGGATTTAATGATTTACTAAATAGGCCAGTTTATATAGACGCCTCATTAAAACCTTATCGCGCCACCAGGGTAGGAAAGAGTATGTCCCCGACCAAAATTATTTTACAACAGGATAAAGAAAATAACGTAAATATTAACAATCACTCTAGATATAACTTAAGCTGCTTGATGTTCCAAGGAAGTCGTAGAGGTCGGTCGAACTTGTCTTTCAGTCTATACGTCCCTGGTTTTACTTTTTCTACCACCTGAGACGGACCTTCCCAATTGGGTGCTAAGTTCCCTGGATGCTTGTCCTTGGTGTGAAGGAAAAATTTCTACAATAATTTTTCCCCAACTTTGAAATCTCTTCTTCGAACTTCCGAAGCATATCTGGTTCTCATAAGGATCTGATAATGAAACAAACTTAGGTGAGCTCTGGCTAGTTTCTCCTCGAGCAGGTCCAAGGCTAAAGACCGACTCTCTTTGTTAGTCCCTTCCTTGTAATGATTGATTCTGAAAGATGGGAACATTGTCCCGGCAGGAATTACTGCATCCATACCATATACCAACGCGTAGGGCAATTCCCGAGTTGCAGTTTTGGGCATGGTTCGGTATGCCCATAGTAATTCTTGCAAACAATCCGGACATTTTCCTGCTTTTCCTTCTAAAATCTTCTTGAGCCCATTGATAATCATTCTGTTTGTCACCTCGACTTGTCCATTAGCTTGGGGATGGAAGGGATCTGAGAAACATTGTTGTATTTTTTGATTTTAACAGAATTCTCTCATTTCTTTGCTGTCAAATTAGGGGCCATTATCCATAGTTATCTTTTGAGGGATACCATACCGATAACAAGACTTTACAAAGTTTTTAGCCTTAGTTCCCGGACAGCGGTTCCGCCTCGACCCACTTTGAAAAATAATTAATTGCGACCACAATAGTTTGTCTTCATCCGGTTGGAAAAAAAGTGGACCGACTAAATTTATCCCCCATTTGTCAAATGACAACCCTTCTGAAATGGATTCGAGGGGAACTGTTGGGGTATGAATTGAATTAGCGAACCTCTGGCAAGTATCGCATCTTTTAACTAGCTCTTTGGCATCGGTCGCTATCGTGGGCCAGTAAAATCCCGATAACAAAACTCTTCTGATTAACGTCTTAAAACCATAATGCGCCGATCCTTCATCGTCATGCAGTTCAGACAACACCATATGCGACTCAACTTGTCCAAACACCTTAGTAGAGTCTACTCACAGACTTTTTATAGAGTATATTTCTCAATAGTGCAAACCCTCGCGCCTTGTACTGCATACTTCTTGCCAAACTTTTGTCATCGGGTAACACCCCTTCCGCTAAGAAATTTATGTTGTTATTCCTCCAATCTACACTCAGTGATGTTGAAATTTGACAAGCCGATTCGGGTTGGTTCTCTAGCTCCTTCCGCTTCAAAATAGAAGGGTATTCTTGAGTTAAAATCCACGGGTAATCACCGACGTATGTTGTAGTTGCCAGTGAGTCAACAATGGTATTATCCTCCCTACGGACATGTTCGTAGGCCAAAAATCTTAGAGCTGCTAAATACTAAACTAGATGTTCTTTTCTCACCTCGGATTTCCCCGTCGCATAATTAACAAGTAGATGGGAATTGCTTAGTAGTCGAACGTTCTTTGCTACACAAATCATTGCTAACCTTAAATCTACCAACGCTGCCTCATATTCAGCTTCGTTGTTCGAATCTATAAAACCAAAATGAATTTCCTGATGCATAGCAACTCCCAAAGGCGTAGAGTTTGGATATCGCTCCCCCAACCGTTAATACTTGAACCACCGTCAGTTCTGACTATCCATTCATCTGGCTCATTTTATTATTCGGCTACTGCATCATCTGCTCTGCTAGAGTGGAATTCTACTAGAAATTCTGCTAAAACCTGTCCTTTAATAACCGTCGTAGGTTTAAAACTGATATCAAAGTCTCCCAACTCTACCGACCACTTGGACATACGTCCCGAAATATCAGGTCGTTGTAACACATTCTTTAACATTAAAGTAGTCTGAACCACAATTGAGTGGCCTTGGAAATAGGGTCACATTTTTCTAGTTGTTGTTACCAAAGCCAAAGCTAATTTTTAAAGTTTCAAGTATCGTTTTTCAGCGTCTAACAAGCTCTTGCTTACATAGTAAACCGGTTTAGGAATTCGATCTTCTTCTCGAACTAACGCTGCGGTCACCGCATAATCTGGTACCGCTATGTACAAAAATAAAGTCTCTCGAGGTAGTGGTTTTGTTAATACCGTCGGGGATGACAGATAATTTATTATTTTGAGAATGCCTCGGTACACTCAGGTGTCCAACTAAAATTCTTGGTATTTCTCAATACTTGGAAGAAAGGAGCACACTTATCAGAGGATCGGGAGATGAATCTATACCTGTAAGTTTGGCTCCCCAAAGGACAATGAAACTGTTGGACGTTGAGATACTCTCTTCTATTAATCATTATCGCCCCCTCATTTCGATAGAAATGAGAGTTACTTTATCGATGCTATCCCCCTGGGGGTTTTGTATTTTCGCTCGACGCTGATAAGGGAATAATTCGCCTGAATAAATAATAAAGAGTGAATTATGAATGTAAAATAGTTGACGTGACTGTAATAGCATTCACGGCTTATTAGAGGCTAATTTGCAAACAATGTATTTGATGAAGGACCAAAATAGAAATAAAACAAGCCCACCAAGGACATTAATGGGCCCACCCTTCTTTACTATAAAAGGAGACCCATTATTCTTGGTATATGGGACATTCCACAATATAATATTCTCTTCCACTTTCTCTCTCTATTCACTCTCTCTAGTCACATCAGGTCCAAATTCCAACATTCTTCCAAGTCATTTATTCTCTCATCATGCGCGATTTACGTCGCCGAATTTCTCGCTCCCGTATAATTCTTTTATCCCTTCTAAAGCATCGGGCTTCCAGATCTGGAGAGGATGATTCATACAGGTTTTCCTCGGTCGAATACTCATATTCTTGATTGGTTCGGAGTCCATACTTTTTCCTCAAAGCATCATCATGTTTTCGCACTCGAGTTATGCCTTTATAAAAATCAGCCTCGTTCCTATTAACAATACAATTATCATCTTTGCCATCTTTGCATGATCATTCTCCCCGGCTATCCAATTGATAATTCTTTTCAGCCAAGGTCGCCCTTTTCTCAACATTAAGCTTAACTATGTCATCCAGTAATTGTTGTCTGGTCATAAAGAGGGTCAAACGATTGCCTCGACCCTGGCTATACTGATCATGATCATTGTACCGCTCCTCGGAACGTTGATCCTATGAGTAAGAGATTTCCCTATCAGAACTTTTATCTTCTTTCTTTCCTTCTCTAGCCTCCATATCCATTCCTTGAATTTAAATTTTTCCTTGGGTCGAGATTTTGGAGAACTTGATCTCCGGGTATCACTCTTTCCCACAAAGGGCGTCAATGATGGTTCTAGAAATATCTGAGGCTGAATATTGGATAAATCTTGTAGTGGATAATGTTAGAGGAATAAATATAAAGTTGCGGAGAGAGAAATTAGTCAAATCAAAGTACCAATAATTAGAAAGTATCATTTTCCCAAAAAATGATCTTTCCTTATATAGGGTAAGTGGTGGGCTCAATTGACACATGTTATATTTAATTAGTTATATATCAGCCCTCTTAATACACTTGTTTTCTATGTTACCCAATATTTACAAATACGTCCTTATTTTTTTCCCAAGTATTACTTAAAACCCATAATAACCTTGCATTTTATGCCCCTATCAATAAGGATTACAAATCTTTGACCTTGAACTAAATAAATCAATTTGAGGATTGAAAGCTTCTCAAAGTTCATGAGTGCAATAAAAAGAGAAATTACATGCTTGAACACGTGTGGGATAACTCGAGTATGAAAATTGTGTAGCATATGATACCATAGTTTAGGTTTTGCATTTATTATCGTTAAATACTATACACTAACAACCGTTTGATATTACACGTCAGTTATTTAGTATGTTTTTAGATCATTTGGATGGGGAGCCTTGTATATGAATACATATAGTAATTACCGGTTGCACCTTTCGCACAGTTAAGTAAATTTTATTATCTTTCTTCATCTGATCCTTCCACACAACATCTTACAAACCTCTTATTTTCTTAGTTTGAAGCACGGGTCGTAAAGTGATGAGTATAACTTATAATTTTGTAAATGAGGGGTTTGATAGCCAAAACTTTCATGTTCAAATTCATTTAGAGATCTATGTCTTAGTCCTCTAAGGGTTGTTACCAATCCCTCTGACACGAAAGTTAATTAGGTGGTGCATTCCATCATCCAAGTTAAACCTATTTGTACACCTTATTTAGTGGCCTTGTCCTGTCTGTTTGGGCCAGCCTTACCTAGAGATTTGACCCCTAATGTATTTGAGGAAATTTTTGAGGCCTCGTCCTTAGTATAGGCAAACCTACAGTTTTTGGTAGAGGAACAAGAAGCGGCGCATCCGCAAGGTTTAAAATCCGCTCATGGATCTGATACGAATGGATGTAACTTTAACTTTTTGGATTAAGTCGTGAATGAGACTTATACGTATTGGTAGCCAAAGGCTTAAGAAGATTTGAGGTTATAGTGGATCATCTTGGGTGATGTTATGGTTAGACTTCATACCATCCAAGAGACCCTCGCAGACGCACGAGACAATGTGGTAGTATTTTTTATACTTGTTTGATATTGCGGTTCGTTTTTCCTTGCGCTAAAAGTTACTAAAGTTTATTTATTTGATTGGGATGTGTAATGAATATAATTTAAGCAGTAATATGATATTGTAAGTTTCCATAATGGTTGTTAATTTTTCCAATTGTCAATTCTCAATGAGGGAGTTGTTTTGGTCTTTGACGATTATTAGCTCACATATCAAGAGCCTTTATTTTTACTTATTTATATTGAAATATATACAAATTTATGACCAATCTCCCTGATTTGGAGAAGTTGTGGAAGCATTCATTTTTCTTTCTCAATAAAAACTAAAAGATGACTCATCCATTATGATAACCTACAACTTCTAGTTCATAAAAATATAAAAGTAAGTCTTTATTCACGCTTTAAAGTTTTTATACTTATTTTTGTCTTATTATTCTAGATATATCTTAATATTATAGGTAAAATATATGTTTCAATATCATGTACTACATTAAATTTCAAAGAATAGATTTTATTTCCTTCGAGATTTTATGTATGGTTCCTCGATGAAGGAGCACCATGTGATTTTTACCCCTATGAATTTTACATGTTTGAGGTACTTGCCTTCAAATGCTACCACTATTAGGGTTGTCAAGTAAGTGAGGGAGCATTCAAGATTTCAAACATGTGAAGATTATAATTGTTTCCAGTACGATGAGGGTCCAGCCTCAAGTGAATAATATGACTAATAGATATCAATTAACCAGGGAATGTAACTAGTGCCCATATTAGTTGGGTAAGAAAAAAAATATTGATGAACATTCGTTGCTTATAGGAAGGCCGAAGATAAGGTACCTAAAAAAGAAACTCATGTGGATATCACAACAAATAAAATAAGATTCCTTACAATATAGTGTAAACAACTCATAATCGTAAAAATAAAAGAGAATTAAGGAGTGGACCAACATTAAAAAAAGATCACAAAAAGAGAATAAAATTGGAGGTTGTTGAACCTGTTATAAATAGATCGATGAAATATTTTATTCTCTTTGAATTGTAGCTGAACCCCTGACCCTTGGACGTAGTACCAAGAAGAAAATAGTGCATATTCAAAATATTTATCAAATATTTAGAGTTAGTAGCCCAAGTAGTAGCACATAGTAGGAACAGTTTGATGAGGTTACTAATTTAGTTGAACCTCTAAAAATTCAAAAAATATAAAAGATGATCTATCAAATGGTGGTATCAGCACATACCCAGACCTGGATGCATATTGGGATTTAGTGGAGTTGACAACGTAGAAAATACAACTCATAACTGATGTAAGTATATTTTTGTGCTCCTTATTATAGACACGTATTTATACATATATTTTCAATGTTTTTATATTATTAAATATATAGAGGTGAACATAAAAGTTAAGTTGTCAAACCTCAAACCCTTGCTGGATATGGTGGCCAGACCAATGAAGGATGTTTGACATGTGGAAAACCAAAATCGAGAAATAATTTATATTCAAAGAAAGCTAGTGGTGAATTATAAACAAAAATTATTGTTCATGAGAATCATAGTAATGAGTTAGCAACACAATTCAGAGTCTTAGAGAGAAAAACCTGGATCAAACTCAAAAAGTTCTCCTTTTAACCAAAAATTACACAACGCATGTATTGTAGACTTTACAATAATAGAGGCACATAAGTAAGAGATTTTAAATATTATTCAGGATTTAGTGAAAATTGGGGGAAGAACCATGAGTAAAAATTAGCTGAAATACAAGACATGACTTATCAAATGACCAATGAGATGGGTCTACAGTTGGATGCAAACCATATGTTGAGACTTCATGAATATTTTCCTTGATATGTCAAATTCTGTTGGAGGCCAATAAGGTAAAGAGGTTCGGATTTTTCTTAGAGGAAAATTTAGACTTATAATGAAAACAATATTGAATAAGCCGTGTGTCTAGTATAGTCAGCTGAGTACCTACTTCACTTAATTTTGGACCTTCAAGCCTACCAAGCTGACCCGGGTATACTAACTGACCCGGTTGGCCCATGAATCTTTCTAGTTTTATAAATAGATCCAAAAATATCATTTAATGGGATGGATATTTTCTCTCTAGACATTAAACACAAGTACCTCTATTATCTATCTACTTTCCACATGAATTTAGTACACCACTTAAACAACTACCAAAAATATCCTCTGACTAGGTTTTACCTTCATCATTTCTGACCTTATTTTTGGAAGGTTCTCGGAATACATCCCACGGATAATTGGCTGCACTGTAGTTTTTTCACCTTAGTGGTCATTAGTCGAGACCAAGGTAGTGGTGGAAGAAGGTGATGCAGGGAAATATATTGTTGCGTCAAGGATTAATAATTATACGTTGGGTTTCTTTTTTATATATCATTATAAAAATCTTGGTACACAAGTCATTTAATGAATATATTTTTATAATGACATAAAATTTGTTTGATGAGATATTAACTTATGCAAGATATTTGTTTATCAACATATAATTCTTACTTATTTAAAATATATATTGGATGTATGTAAGTACATCTTATAGTTTAAATGTTTAATTTTAACCGATACTTTTAATTTCACTAACTTTTATGAGGTATCTAACTATCATCCCCACCTTCTGATATGTTCATGAGGGAAATCAATAGTTTACATGGTTTGATTGAATTTTTTCATACAATAGTTTATATGTATTTTTCTAAAATTGATGTGGTTTATTTCTGTTTGAGAGTAATTTTATAAAATGTTTTGGATTTTTTGTGGAATTCAATGTTTAGAGTAGTGGGTAGTAAGATAATTAATCTGTGTGCTAGTAGTCAATTCTGATTACCCTCATTAACCTTAATTATTGACTCATGGGCCTATTGGGTCAGATAGTGAAATCGGGTCAAGTTTAAGGACTCATTAGTAATCTGGTGTGAAGTGATCAACAACTAGCTTAGTCAACATTTATTACATTTGTCCTGTTCTGTTTTTTATAATAGTGGTTATGGTCCGAACTGACCATCGGATTAAGACTGAATTTAGTAGCTAAAATATCTGACCTCATAAAAAATAACGCTTAATATTGAGTTTTTGTTGACCTATGATTTTGTATTTAGCAGATTTATTGGTTTCAATTGTATAGGAGCTCATAAACTCTATGCACATTATAATGCGAGAGCTCGAAAGCTCAATACAAAATCTGAAATTACTTAATGTAAATTATTATATGAATGCATGAGCTTTTTATTAATCATAAATTTTTTTTAAAAAACTTTCTCGCGTCATCAGGTTAAGAAAGAGTGTACCTTAATTAAAAAATTAAAAACTTCATAATTAAATTACAAATTTAAAGCCAATAATGATAAAGTATATTAAAGAGGTTTGCAACTTTAAGTGCTCCACATTCTATGGGAGAATGTAGTGTCAAGTAAGAAAAAGTGAGAATGTAAATTTATGTGTATATTATCTTCATGTATTCATTGTGAATAGTAAATGTTCAATCCTTAGTGATACCTTGATATTCGAATATTTGGAATTTGTAATATACTAATGTGAAATTCAATCGTTACGATATTTCATTTATGCATAAATTTGATATTTGATATGATTGTGTTTAGTAGATCATGAATTACACTGAAATGGGGGAAGATTGTTATTTATTTTAGTGTAATTGGATCGACTAGTCGACCAATTTAATCATGATATATTATCAAACAAGTCGTAGAGTGCGGAGTGCACGCTTGTTAGATTATATCATGATTAGCGGGGTCAAGGGGCGGAGCCCCTTGCGGGGTCCAACTTTCAAACTGTTTTTGGTTGGTCGAATTTATAAATATGGGTTCTGTTGAAAAGGATATTATATCATTTTCATCCTCTCTGTTCAAAATATATATCTCTGATTTTATCCAATTGAAATTTTTGGAGAACACAAAAAATATTTCAATAAGAAATTGTTTACAAGACTTCAGAGATTATCCGGAAACGAAACACTATTTTCTAAATTTTATTGAAATATTCTGGTCTTGTTGATAAAGATAGAGATGACGAACGGAGGAGAATCTGCGAAAGAGATGACAAGTAAATTCGCTAAGTTGGACAAGTTCGAAGGACATGATTTCAGACGATGGCAGAAAAAGATGCATTTTCTGTTGACTACACTCAAGGTTGTGTATGTCTTGAGTACCCCCTGGCCAGAGATCACTGAGAATGAAACATTGGAACAAACGAGGAGGCGCAGCAAGTGGGAGAATGATGAATATATTTGTCGAGACCATATATTAAACGGTATGTCTGATACTTTGTTTGATGTATACCAAAATATCGAATCTACAAAAGAATTATGGGATTCTATAGAATCAAAATACATGGCAGAAGATGCTTCTAGTAGGAAGTTCATGGTTAGTAATTTTATAAATTACAAACTGGTTGACTCTAGACCTGTAATGGAACAGTATAATGAACTACTAAGAATTTTGGGTCAATTTGTTCAGCACAATATGAAAATGGACGAATGTATTTCGGTTTCTTCTGTAATTGACAAATTGCCTCATTCGTGGAAGGATTTTAAACACACACTGAAACACAACAAGGAAGAAATGACTCTAGTCGAACTTGGTAGTCATTTTAAGATTGAAGAGTCTCTAAGGGCTCAAGATGAATTAAGTAATCCCAAGGGTAAAAACCAAGTGGGAAACTCATCTGTAAATATGGCTGAAAGCAGCGGATTCTTTAAGAATGGAAATACAGATAAGGGGAATAAACGAAAGTTTAAAGGAAACAACAAAAACAGTAATTTTAACAGCAAAAAGCCTAAAATAGCATGCTGGAAATGTGGCAAACCTGGTCACTTTAGAAGGGATTGTCGAGTTGGAAAAGGCAAAAATAATGTTTGTCCAAGTGGGAACAATGTTGGTTCAAGTGGAAACAATGCTGGTTCAAGTGGATCTAAGGATCCTGAAAAGCAACAAGGTCAGATTTTGATTTCAGAATTCTAATTCTGGTCAAAATTATATATCTCTAATATCTGAAGCATTTTATGTGCAGGATGATGATGTTTCTTGGTGGGTTGATTCGGGAGCAACAAGTCATGTATGTAAAGATCTTCGATGGTTTAGTAATTTTCAACCGATTGAAGGACCTTCACTTAAGATGGGAAATGTTGCTACCGAACCAATCAAAGGACTAGGAAATGTTAAATTACTATTTACTTCTGGAAAGTACATATTATTGAATAATGTATTGTATGTTCCTGGGATTCGAAAGAATCTTTTGTCTGGTGTTGTTTTAAACAATTGTGGTTTCAAACAAGTGTACGAAAGTGGCAAATATGTATTGTCAAAACATGGTGTATTTATGGGATTCAGATATTTATGTAATGGTATGTTTATGTTAAATATTAATGTTTCCTTTGAAAATGATTCTGTTTGCATGACTTCTACTAGTGTGTGTAGAAATATAAATAAAACAAAATTATGGCATGCTAGATTAGGACATGTTCATTATGAAAGAATAAAAGACATGTCTAAAATGAGCCTTATTCCTCATGTTGATGCAAATAATGAAAAATGTAAAACTTGCATGTTAACTAAGATAACTAGAAAACCTTTCAATAATGTTAACCGAGTTTCCAAAATATTGGAACTAGTACATAGTGATTTATGTGATTTCCATGTTACACCTTCATTAGGAAATAAAAATTATGTTATTACTTTTATTGATGATACATCTAGATATTGCTACATTTATTTATTGCATGCTAAAAATGAAGCTCTTGATAAGTTTAAAATCTATAAGGAAGAAGTTGAGCTACATAAGAATGATTTGATTAAAAATCTACGTACGGACAGAGGAGGTGAATATTATGATCCTATATATTTTCAGTCTACGGGTATAATTCATCAAACCACGGCTCCTTATACACCACAACAAAATGGTATAGCTGAAAGGAAGAATATGACTTTGAAAGAAATGGTTAATTTCATGTTGTCATATTCGGGTTTGAGTGAAGGATTCTGGGGTGAGGCTATGTTAACAGCCTGTTATTTATTGAATCGTGTTCCTACTAAAAGGAATAAGATGACCTCGTATGAGCTTTGGTTTAAGAAGCCTCCAACACTAAATTATCTGAGAGTTTGGGGCTGTAGAGCAGTTGTAAGACTCACTGAACCTAAAAGGAAAAATTTGGGTGAAAGAGCTATAGATTGTATCTTCATTGGGTATGCTGAGCATTCCATTGCATATAGGTTCTATGTGTTAGAATCTAATGACTATGTGTCGGTGAACACAGTTATCGAGTCAAGAGATGCAATATTTGATGAAGAGAGATTTACTTCTATACCTAGACCTAGAGATTTGATTCAAAACTCTTTGAATAGGAACTCAAGTGAAATTGAAAATATATCAAGTGGTACCAATTGTGTACCTGGACCTTCTGAACCAAGGAGAAGTACTAGAGCCAGAAAATCTAAGTCGTACGGATCTGATTTTCAACTATATTTAGTTGAAGGGTCAAGAGATAAGATTGACTATCAATATCAATACTGTTTTGTTATTGAAGATGATCCAAGGACTTTTAGTGATGCTATGGCATCAAGGGATGCTGCATTCTGGAAAGAAGCTATCCAGGATGAAATAGAGTCTATCATGCATAATAATACATGGGAGTTGGCTGATTTACCTCCTGGGTGCAAATCATTGGGAAATAGATGGATATTTAAACGAAAAATGAAAGTAGATGATACTATTGAAAGGTATAAAGCTAGATTGGTTATCCAGGGATTTAGACAAAGAGAAGGCATTGACTTCTTTGATACTTATGCTCCGGTTGCTAGGATTTCCACTATTAGATTGTTGATTGCACTTGCATCTGTATACAATCTTGTAATTCATCAAATGGATGTTAAAACAGCATTCTTGAATGGTGATTTGGATAAGGAGATTTATATGAAACAACCGGAAGGGTTTGTGATGCCTAGTTGTGAAAACAAGGTATGCAAGTTAAAAAAGTCTTTGTATGGTTTGAAACAAGCACCAAAAGATTGGCATCAAAAATTTGATAATGTGATATTATCTAATGGATTTATTCTTAACCAAGCAGACAAGTGTGTATATAGCAAATTTGATAATTCTAGTAAATGAGTTATGATTTGTCTATATGTGGATGATATGTTGATTTTTGGTACTGACCAAAATCAGGTTAATGATATGAAGAATTTTTCATCATCTAACTTTGAGATGAAGGATTTGGGGGAAGCTGAAATGATTCTTGGTATAAGAATCAAGCGAAAGAACAATAGTATATCGATTTCTCAATCTCACTATATTGAGAAGATATTAAATAAATTTAATTTTAAAGATTGTTCTCCGGTAAGCACACCTATAGATCCTAGCCTTAAGCTTCTACCTAATAAAGGTATTGCTATATCTCAACTTGAATACTCGAGAGCCATCGGGTGTCTTATGTATGCCATGACTAGCACTAGGCCGGATATTGCCTTTGCTGTTGGAAAACTTAGTAGGTATACTAGCAATCCTAGTTCGCATCATTGGCAAGCTTTAAATCGAGTATTCAAGTATTTGAAAGGAACCATGAATTATGGTTTAACTTATACCGGATTTCCTTCTGTACTTGAAGGATATTCAGACGCGAGTTATATTTCCAATATGGAAGATCATTCTTCCACAAGTGGATGGGTATTTCTACTTGGGGGATGTGCTATCTCTTGGGCGTCTAAGAAACAAACTTGTATTACTGATTCAACAATGGAATCAGAGTTTGTGGCATTAGCAGCAGCGAGTAAAGAAGCTGAGTGGCTAAGAAATTTAATGTATGAAATTTCGTTGTGGCCCAAACCGATATCACCTATATCTATCAGATGTGATAGTGAGGTTGCCTTGGCCAATGTTTATAGACAAGTTTACAAAGGCAGGTCTAGACACTTAGGTGTTAGACACAATATGATTCGTGAGCGTATCATGCATGATGTTATATCAGTAGAGTTTGTGAGAACTCAATATAACTTAGCCGATCATTTAACCAAGGGGTTAAATAGAGATCTTGTGCACAAATCGGCTATTGGGATGGGATTAAAGTCCATTTGAAATCTCTCATGTTGAGATAACCAATTCCCATCTAATATGACATTAGGTGTTGAATTCAATGTGGAAAGCTTAACATCAAGATATTGGAACACATTTGTATATCATCCCAAGGTATGTGTTCAGAACTGCAAGTTGTGAAGGTTGAAGATTATCTTCTTAATAGCTCTTTTGAAAAATTGCATATGCAGGTGTAAGATGAAAAGAACTACCTATTTGAGCATGAAGTTTAGCCTCTTCAAGAAGCTAGGACTTGGCTTTGATATGCTTAAGAAGGATAAGGACACAAGGCTAGTAAAATATAGTGTCAAGTAAGAACAAGTGAGAATGTAAATTTATGTGTATATTATCTTCATGTATTCATTGTGAATAGTAAAGGTTCAATCCTTAGTGATACCTTGATATTCGAATATTTGGAATGTGTAATATACTAACGTGAAATTCAATCGTTACAATATTTCATTTATGCATAAATTTGATATTTGATATGATTGTGTTTAGTAGATCATGAATTATACAGAAATGGGGGAAGATTGTTATTTATTTTAGTGTAATTGGATCGACTAGTCGACCAATTTAATCATGATATATTATCAAACAAGTCGTAGAGTGCGGAGTGCACGCTTGTTAGATTATATCATGATTAGCGGGGTCAAGGGGCGGAGCCCCTTGCGGGGTCCAACTTCCAAACTATTTTTGGTTGGTCGAATTTATAAATATGGGTTCTGTTGAAAATGATATTATATCATTTTCATCCTCTCTGTTCAAAATATATATCTCTGATTTTATCCAATTGAAATTTTTGGAGAACCCCAAAAATATTTCAATAAGAAATTGTTTACAAGACTTCAGAGATTATCTGGAAACGAAACACTATTTTCTACAAGTGGGTCTTGTTTTGTATAACTTTGATCGGGTCCATCTTGAACTTATGAGCATAAGAGTATTTATTTTCATCATAGTTGGAGATTCGAAATTAAGCCAAAAATATTTCATATGAGACCACAACCTCTAATCCATAAAGAAATATGAAAGTATCTTCCACTATTATATTATGCGATATGGTTTGATATGGCCCAAAATATTCTTTGAGTGTGTCTAAACATTTTCCTCACACCTTCTAGGAGTAGACATATGTCTTTTGATATGATTTGGTTACTTATTCTTCTCTCTGCTTGGGGATACAATGGTATCATATAATGTTGTTTGATTTCTCAGTTTTGATATGCTAGTGTTGGTTGCGTATTTTCGAATTGCAATCTTATGTCAATGGTTATTTCCATGTAAGCAATAACTTGTGTTTATTTTGAGGATGTTAATAACATATTTCTCTTAAATTTTAGCCAAAAGTTCGACTTACATCAATTTAAATAAGTAATCCACTACCACAATGAGGTACTAAATCTTTGACAATATTTCAAAACAAACTAACCATCGTGCGAGTTGGCCATATATGTTTAGATTTTCTAACATGATTTTTGAAGGAATTACGTCATAACAACTATACAATGCATCTAAAAATATGGCCTCATTTTTAGTTGTCACAATTAGTCTTAATGCAAGTTTATCTAGTTGTAAGTAATAAATTTCATTATTAATAGAGACTTTACTCATATATTATAGTATTATAGATGTATCTATTTTCTCTCTGTTTGAAACCGCATTGACGACATGATATGATACTACAATGTAAGAGTATAAAGGTTCACTAGGGTTTGATTTATATAAGACATTCTAAAAGGTTGAATTTTCTTTGATTTTAATGAATGGTGCATCACATTCAGAAGTCTAGTGGAATTAAAATTTAACCTCTTTGAAGGTTATATAAAATCAAAGGATATGTAACCTCTCACAAGGTTTTTGGATAAAATGATAACACATCGGTCTTATAGCGTCTTGTTAATCATTTCCAATGCGAATGACTTGATCTACCCCTATGGTTTTGGTCTTGATTTTCTCTTCAAGTTTCACTAAGTGAGGGGCCTCTCGAGGATCATCCATACCATCTATAATGGTCAAGAATTTTATTGGTTGCTATTTTCAAACCAAAAAGAGGCAAAATAGCACTCTTTGGCAACACACGATTTTGTCTAGAAAACCCTCATTTTATCACTAATAAGATACCTAAAGTGTTGGTGCACATTAGATATGATCACATGTAATTGGTCAAGATATAATCATCAGAGATTGGGTTATAAGACGAGGGTCCGTCTACCACCATGACATTATGATCATCTGAAGATTGGCTATAACCCTCATTAGGTTATGAGGCTTCGAAGGTACTGGTTTTCCTATGGAATTTCTTAAATTGGATAGATTTGTTATTTAACAAACTCGGTCAATTTACCATAGTCTATTAGATTCATAATTTTTTTTCTTGAAGGTACAACAATCCTGTGCCAAATTTTGAGTCTCGTCCTTTTTAAATATTTGGTTTTGTTAGGTTTTTTCATTTTGATTAAAGTGTTTGAATTTACATGAGGGTTTGGTATAATTTTTAGAAGTTTTAATAAGGTAAATAGTGAGAGTGTTTTTTCACATTAACAACGGTGTGATAGGAAGGATAAGCGGTAGTTTCTTTCAGAAGCCTCATGCACATTGTATGTCAATTTTGATTTGGGTTTCGACGCGAGCTAAAGATCATTGAAAATTAAAACCTCCATCTTCATAATATCCTCGGCTAAGTGACCTATAAATATTATTTTTTATGTAGGAAACGCATTAAAAATCCTTAACAATTTTCCAAACTATTTTTAGTCTAAAAAAATCGATTCTTATATTTCTAATAATTTTTGTTTGGATTTTTCTTATAGTATATGATGTAATATTCATATTCCCGGATTACAGTGGTGTTAATAAAGTTGTCTCCTAATAACGTCCAATTTTTTTTAATGTATGTATTGATGGAGGAGAAAGTTGGTTAAATCCATTAAGAGAAATTTCTCATAAAATCATCAAAAAGGTTTGACATAAGATCCACATCCTCTCCGTTGAAGTCGGGTATTTCATTTTGGAATTACATGATGTGGTGATCATGATTAACCATCCTTTCCTAATTTTTCACCTTGTACTGACTTAATTTTGACGGTAGGGAACTTCAAGGTTATTCGAGGCCAATGAGGATATAACCATTTTATATTTCGGTTTGGGCGTCCTCCATTATAATAACCATGGTTTGGATCTAAGAGTTCAATTTTTGAATATGATCATACCATTATTGTCCTTTTTGTCTACTTACTATTAATTGATTCATAAAAAATAGAACTGAAAATATAAGCAAACCATCAACTCACCTAAAGATCGAAAGAAATAATATTTATAAACTGAAACGGATTAAATAATAAACACTATAATATAAATTTTACAAAATATTACAATAACTTTGATATGATTTTTTTATTTTATTTTCTCTCTCCCTTTTCCCACCTACCTTAACATTACAAATTTTATATATTTTTTAGTGTATTCAAGTCGGAGCATCCTTGATCCAATGTTCTTATTGGTTCAGCTTTTCAGTTGTCACGTTTCTTTTCTCACAATCTCGTATCTCTATCTCAAAAATCTCACATTATGTTTTTCCTGTTCAACTATTCGTATATATTTTGGATGTTTCTGCTTTGGATATGGAAATCTTTCAGATTCGTGCCTTTAACCGACGTACATCATTCGAATATTTCATTTTCAAGTCTGATCGTACTTAGAAAATTCTCTTTTTGAAGTGCGTTTAGTTAAGCTCATATTCTAACCCAGATATTTTTATGGGTGCGGGTTTCCGCTGTGACGTAATTATTTTAGAAGGAATGAGTTGAGGTCTATTGTCATTGTTGGGCCGACTCTTTTGAATATAAAATCTTGGTTAAGGAACTGATACCTCTATCTTCCTTGGATGCGGTTGACTTAATTTTCTTATCTTTTAATTCTTAGCTGTTTTGAGGCGAGTGTTCCAGTTAGAGTATAAAGCTTTCTTTGAACCTCACCCAGACTCATTGAAGTTTATGGGTCAATTATCATAATGAACTCATTTTGAAATCCACCAAACTTCCTTTAAGTTTAAAGGTTTGATAAAAAATGGTACACTATCCCAACGTGCATAGTGAATGTATAATTCAGCAATAAAGTATGTATGTGTCAAACTACGCAAATCTATATCAAACTTTTCCCTATAACTAGATTTTTACTGCCCAAGAAGGACATCATTCAGATCCAATCTTGGTATTGACCTCAATACCTTCATTTTTTCATTTCGAATATCTTCATCACCCACACTAACGATGGTTTCATCTTCAATAGTACATTCTTTGAAGTATATGGTTGTGGACTACGTCCCGAATAATCCCATAACCATCAGAGTACCTTAATTCATGAACAACCTTTTGAAAATTTAGCATATTGATCTTGACTGTAGGTATAACAACAAAAGCTATCATTAAGTACAAGTTACTTTGTAAATTGGGATTTCACCAATAAATGACACCCAACCCAAAAAGTAATATAATCCATGAAATGTTGAGCCCACAACTGAGTGCCAACTATTGATGTAAATATATGGGGAAACTAGATCATGGCAAGTCCCTATGTAGGTCCATTGGCGACTGGTAGAATGCGTGTATTCGTGAAGTAGTGTTCGCACGTAGCTCCATAAAATGGAACCACCGGAATAACCCAAAACCAAACAGCATCCCTTCCACACATGACAATGCTCAAAAAAGCCAGACCTTCAAAAGTGCATGTGAGTGCACCACAACCATGGTAAAAAATCTTACCCAATGGGCTTGAAGAACTCGTCCGTCGGGCTTGCTTCCCATCATTTGCATCAAAGGTCTGGTATAAAAATAGTGTTCCCACGTAGCTCCATAAAATAGAACCACTGGAATTACCCAAAACCAAAAAACATCCCTTCCACACATGACAATGCTCATAAAAGCCAAACCTTCAAAAGTGCATGTGAGTGCACCACAACCATGGTAAATAATCTTACCCAATGGGCTTGAAGAACTCATCCGTCGGGCTTGCTTCCCATCATTGGAATCAAAGGTCTGGTATAAAAATAGAAGTAATCCATGCATGAAGGGAACCCAGCGTGGAGGGGGTGTGTCCAAGTGTGGTGAATATATATAACCAATAAATGCAGATGTTATCAAGAACATAAAGCATGTTAGTGTTATCATGTTTGAATGCATCTAAAGCGATGATGAAATTCCCACCACTTAGTGGACCAGACAATAATTGAGTATAGGGAAATGGTAAGATTATATCAATCATACCGAGCAGAGCTGTTATTATATAAACATGCAAAGGATCAATGCTACGCACAGTTGAAAGGAAAGTACTACATCGCCGAGGCCCAACCAAGAGACAAGAGCAAGTTAGCAAGGTAATCGAGGGGATAACATATGATGATAGAACGAGCAATAATAACAAGAAAGCGGAATTAGATTAAGAAGACGCCTCGTTGGGTAAACCGAGCATGAATCAACAGTAGAGGAATATTCAAACCTTTACCGAACAAGAATAAAATTGAGCGAGGACGATAACCGAGCAAAAGAACAAAGGACGGACAACTTGGATGAGCAGATTAGACGACACCGACCAAGATCGATTATCAAAAACAGAAAAATGAGGAAATTGTTAAAATCAACGTTGAATAAGCTGGTCAACCCACTTAACGCACAAAGGCTAAAGGAATGGTCGTGAATTTAGAGCCCGTGTCATAAATGTTAGTATGCATGCTAAATTAGTGGGGTTATGTATTAAATAGTTATTCAAAACCGCTAAGAGAGTGTATAAATAAATTGAAAAACCTAAAGAAGGGAGATCTTTCTTTTTCTCTAATACATATAAATTATACTTGTTACAACTCTTGTTAGATTTTTCTATAACACAAAAGTAGAAAGAAAGTGATGAAACGAGTCCATAAGGGTTGTAAAATATATTTGGCAAGATAAGAGTGATGTTTCCATTTTACTTGTATTTTTGAAGTGCCGCAAGCAAAAAATTATACTGTGTAAAGTCTTGTCCAAGATTTCATCAAGAAAATGTTAGTAGAGTAACAAAATTGACAGCTGCAAGAACACAATAAGAGAAATAAAAATAGTAGATAAGAAACCCTTTGCTAGTAAAGAACTTTTTTGCCTCCTTAAGATTTACAGCCTCCCAATTTTTGTTTGTGGTATAAAGTAAGAGGTTGCGAATGGTTATAAGTGGTACAAGTGATCCCTATGCAGCTTATTCTCGTTTTGCACCTCCACGAGTTTCAAGTATGAGGTTTACAATTTGAACATGTAAAGGCATACTGTCTGCAATCTTGTCCGCGTATCCATAACCGGTAAGGGCACGCAAATAAGTTTTGGAGGTAAACATTTTATCCAAATACCTCAAAGCATTACTGTCCTTCGCAGCTTGAAGACCATTATCGTTCAGATATAAGACATCTACACACTGAGGTGAGGTATGCATGTTATGGTTTCTATAGAACATACCAAACCATCCAATATAGCATTGAGAAATGTAGGAGGCAGACCAGCTGCATCTAAAACAGGAAGACACGTAGGACATTTGTGAATTAAATTACTCATAACAGTTGCTGCAAGAGAGAACACTCTGCTACCAAAATCTTTTTCTCTTCTTAAATTTATACATAAGTATATAGGAAATAAAATCTCATCGAAGCCATAAACACGAGTGTTCCCCGAGATATAATACATAACAAAGCATTTAAAAATGATCTGCGGTGATATGCAACTAATGCATCCGAGTATCTGCATATAATCAAGGTCAACATAAGCATTTGCAACTTATACCGAACTCTCAATGTAGCTCGAATCTTGACATTGTTAAATTGATCCACACTCTACATAAGAAACTTACATTTCAAGCGAGATATAGTGTCATTTAGGCCACTAAGTCTCTGAATAAAACAACAACTAGATTGTTGTAAACTTCACTTACCTCAAACTCGTTTTCCTCGAAACCAAACAACAAAAACCTGAAATATCGTGTGGTAGCAGAAACCTGCGATATCTTGAAACTCATTTTTGTCATGCCACACTTAGCATACATATCGACCACGAGACTACCTCTTTCGGACATTGCATTGGGCACGTTAGATGCACACTTAACTTTACCGTTTTTAAAGTATCCATTAACTAATAATTAACCTTAAGACATAACAAAAAGTTTTTGATTCTCTAATCAAAGGGCAAACACTGAAATGCCAATAATAGTTACCTTATTTTTATTTTCATTGGCCGCCATTGTAAATGTGTCAGTCCTCATATCATGAGCAGTTCTCGGTGATAAACTGACCAGATCAAACGAGTTTCCGTTTAGTTTCTCTAACTTTGAGAGATCGGTCGGATTTTGCAGTAGATGAGAGAGGGGACTCTTTTTCGTCTGACTATCCATTGCATCAACAAATTGGTTTGCGAAATAGTATTAGTGTTTTTTCACAGTACACATTCTCGTTGAAGTTTCAGGTAGTCTGGGTGGTGGTAAAGAATTTTTTTTGTGCAAGGATATCAAACTTTTTAACAAAGACATCTTTCGTAATAATTTTGGTTCATGATTTTAAATTTTACATGATAATTTGAATAATATGACTTTAATTCATCAATTGAATAGTAGAAGATGAATTTCTATCTACTTGGATTTCAGTTTTTTTTTCTTTTGATGAAAAATTGGATTTCAAATTTTTTTATTTTTTCTGAGGTTTTTAATCTTTTTTATCATCCACACTTTTCTCCTCAATCTCATCATCAAACTTAACCTAGACCAAACTTATCGTAGACCGGCTTGTCAAATTTGGACTCTTTTATATATATATATATATATATATATATATATATATATATAGCATCAAAACTGATATCGATAGTTAGTGAAGTATGAGCATGAAATATTAAAAATAAAAATTAAATGATTTAAAATAAAATATTAAAATAAAAATAAAAACATAACGCGAAAATATGAAAACTGGTATTTAAAAGTTTTATTGATTGAATTTAAGGAGTCACATTTTTTAAAATTTGAAGAATTCGTCGAGATCTTTAATTTAAATACTTATTTATCCTCTTAAGTTTAAATGTTTGTTTATTATACTAGATTTAAGTAGAATGGACTCTTTTAAATTTTTTCTTCTTCTATGTCCGTGAAAACCCATTTCAATTAGAAAACCAATTTTTTTTGTAATAAAAGAAAATTAAAGTTGTTCTTTCTAATATGTTAAAAGCGCTTTTTAAACCCAAATTCCAATTGGATTTGTCTTTTCCTCCTAAAACAAAATTAGGATTGGATTACAAAAATTAAAACTCGATTTTGTAGTCCAAACCTCCATTCAAAACCATGGATAACGACCTTGATTTTGAGTATTTATGAATAAAAATAGAAAAATGCTTTCATTGAGAGTTGAACTCAAGACCTCCCGCTTACTAAACGGGTGCTCTAACCAACTGAGCTATGAAAGCAGATGCTAATTTGGTAGAATATTACATTTTGATTGCGTTTCAATACAAACCACCCAAATCCATGTCTTTCTCTATACTCATCGGTTCTATCACTTCCCAATCTGGCCTGGCCAGACCCATCCCATGTCTCTATCTATCAATCCAGCGCAGGCACACCCAACCGGCTCACCTCCATCGGACCAAGTCACGGGTATGCTCATAGGCCGCGCACACACACACAAAAAAGAAAAAAAATGAAAGGCCGGTTTAATGATGCTAATTTGAAGATATACAGCTAGGTTCGTCGGCCAGGTTCGGTTTGCGAGGTGGAGAGAGAGGTGTATGGGGTTCTGGTTGGTGGGCTTCGAGGAGGTTGGCCTCTTTCATGAAGGGCTGAGGGTTTTGAGGGATATGGATGGTGATGGATGGCTTGCCTTCTGATCGGTTGATCGGGACAGAACTATTGATGTCTTTTTAGCCAGGAAGCTAGAATGAAGGAGGGAGGCAATTCAGAATTGATTTGGATCATGCTTTGACCTCTCTTGCTGGTCGTAAAGGTTCTCGTTTAATTATTAGATCTGGGCAGATCGGAAGCACACGTGTCTTCTTGTCTTTTTCTTTTGTCTCATTTCAAGAAGCTTCCGGTGTTGGGTTCTTTATAGTCTACTTGCTGCCATTCTCAAACTAGTTCCTAATGAATTCTAGGAAAGTTTCCGTTGGATTATAGAACGGCTTCAAGATACTAAACCCCTTCATTCTTTCTAGTAAACTTTTTCGTAACATTTTTTTTATTTATTTTGCTTGACATAACCGTATTCTTGGTAAATACTGAATCTATTTATAAAATCACGTCACTCATTTTGTTATACCTAGCGTCTAATCTAAATGGCAAATCAATATTTACTTTATCCAAACTAAAGTAACCATGTCTCTGAACTCCACTTAAAAAACAAAACAGTTATGCGGAATAGATTTTCAGTAATAAATTCTAATCTTCGAATTCAAAAATTTTGTTGCAAAAAAAAATATATATGGTCTCGCATTTAATTTTGAATTCATCCATTTTTTTTACTTATAATAAATACATTAGATAGTGATACATGTTTTAAAAATTATCATAAAGCATAAAAAATAAATAAATAACGTAAAAAACCCATAACATGTCTAAAATCAAAATAAAATATGAGCATCAGACGAATAGCAGAATAACGTAAATTGACAACTATCCAAAATATAAAAAAAAAAAAGTGTTAGAGAAGGTCATAAACCAAGAACAGAGATAATGAAAATGATGGAAAGTCAATTGCACTTTTAAACAGAAATCAAATGTAAACAAAACTAAGTTAGAAGAAATAGGACATGAGTAGGTCAGTCAATTTTAGTTCCCAAAAAACAAAAATCGAGATGAGCTACCATACGATACGAGACAGCAGAGGCAAGGTTCGGAGGGGAGTCGAAGATTTTGTTGTTTATTTCACCCCAAATATGGTAAATGGTAGCACCAAAGCAAGCCCACCATAGGTAACGTAAGCTAGATGAGGGCCAATTGGAAGTCTCTATGAGCCAAGAGTTTCAATTTGAGTTATTATGCTAGGGAATTTCAAGCTTTACACATGCGAACTCCCACAAGCTCCCGGAGAAGCTACAATTAAAGATGATGTGATTTATATTGTTGTCGGCGGAATTGCAGAGAACGCATAAATGGGGAGTAGTAATACCCCAAGATAAAAGTTTATCACGGATGGTTAGCTTGCCATGTATGACAAGCCATAGGATGAAATAATGATGTACAATATTAAATTTATTGCATACTAACCGCGCTCATCCGACACAGGGGACGGGTATGCGGATGGCATTGTAAGTGTCTTTAAGCGTGAGTCTGGGGGACCCAACTTTTGCAGTCTTGTAGCGGATGTCATCGAGGAGAACGCTTGGAGGAGGAAATGAGAGGATGATGATGCGGATTTCAATGAGATTTCTTCTGTTTCTAGCACTAGAGGATCTCCTATTAAAAGGCTAAATCAAATGTCATTCGGAGATAAAGTTAAAGACATTAAGGTTCTTACCGACCTTGAGTGGAGGATGATAGTTTTCCTATAATGAGATGCAATGGAGATATTGAGTAACCATGGGTCAAACCAGAATGAGGTATTCTTACCGTTGTCGATCGCCATCCTGAAAATATTATTGGCGAGATGTCTAAGGGATAATATTTTCCTCCAAGTCCGGGAGAGGGAGGAGCCAAGAGTGATGTCCTATAAATTATTGTTTTTAATTTTTTCAATCTCAATCGATTTGCACCAAATAGAGTTGAAGATATTATTAATGACGGACTAGAGATGTTTAAGGACGATTCCAAGGTTCTTAGATCTAGAATCCTAAGGCCGCCCTCCAATGTGGGTACAGTAACAGAAGTCTATGCTACTTTAGCACCCGAGATTTTCATCTTATGGTCGGACCAAAGGATTTGATAGATTTTTATTATTATTCTTGAATGGATGATGAAGATAAAATACCATTAAATTTTTCTAGCGAAGAGAACATATCTAATGAGTTGAAGACGACCTACATAAGAGAGATCTTTGGAGGTCTAATAACCAATACGAGCAATAATTTTGTGTAGAAGGGGGCGAAAATCAATATGTGACAGTCGGCTAGTGAGCAAATGAACTCTAAGGTGTTTAATTGAGAGAGCGCCAACCTTGAAACCTGAAAGGTTAACGAGATCAAGCTTAAGAGTGAGGTTGATCCCAGACAGGAAAATCTGGCTTTTATCATGACTAATTCGGAGCCACGAGAGAAGAAAGAAATTATTGGTACCTTCTTTGATGAGAAACAAAGAATTGAGATCATTAAATCATCTGCAAAGCATAAGTTAACAATTTAAGTTTTAAACACTTTCAATGGAATTTAAATTTTTGATCTATGTTCTTCTCTTTGAGAATGCCAAAGAGAACTTGCATAATGAGAATGAACATAAAATGTGAGAGGGGATCATCTTGTATAAGTATTTTTATTTCCATAAAATACTTAGAAAGATCACCATTGACATTGATGTAGTATGAGAGAGTGATAATACATTGGATGATCCAAGTGATATTCTTTTTCGGGAAATCCATAAAGACAAAAAAGTCAAGGATGAGGTGTCATCTAAAGTTGCCAAAAAAAATTATCAAGTCATTTTTTAGAGAAACTGACTTGTCTACATAGTTAAGGTGGTACCCCTTGAGAAGCTTGTGGGAGAGGTTGATTGTAACATAGATGTTCGTACCGGCCATGAAGGATAATTGATAATTTTCTACACTAAAAAGAACTTCTTTAATTTCATCACGGGTAACCTGGCGAGTCATAGAGGACCTGTCCAAGGAATTGACCCTGAAAGAGATAAGGGAGAAGACCTGGATAGAGTCGGATACCCTGGAGGGTGTCTGATGTCCAACAAAGATATTGGAGATACCAGATTGAATGATGATCAAATCACCTCGATTATTCATGATTGAGGTAATTTATTTACACACGCGATGGTTTTTTTTATATTTTTGTGGAAGAATTTGATGTTCTTATCCCCAAGCTTGAGCCAATTTTCTCTAGATTTTTGTTTAAGAAATAACTTTTTAGCTCTGCTAATAAAGACATGTGATGAGAAAACCTTAAGCTCATGAGCAAGAAGGACTTGAACGGATAAAAGTTGCTTTTGAGTGTTGAAACGCTCAAGGTGATATCACTATAAGCATTACAGTTGAGGTTTTCAAGGGCAAGCTGAAGACGATTGAGTTTAAAAGAAACTATCTTCATACCCGGACGAGGAAAAGAGAGTTCCAACTTAAGGTGACAATATTAATGAATATTGGGTGAAATTTCTACATATTAGGGAATTTGAAAGGTTGTTTCTAGCGTTTACGGAGCATACCAAGGTTGAGCATAACTGTAGTGTGTTCAGAGGAACACGAATAACCGTAGTGGATTGAGGAGTTTGGAAAAGCCTTATTTAAGTCATTATTAACAAGAACACGATCAATCTTGGAGAATATGGGGTTATATGGAAATTTGTTATGCCAGGTGAAGAATGATCTAGTGGATCGAAGATCACTAAGATCGTAAGAAAAGCAACAATTTTGAATTCATCAATAGTTAGAGACCAGTTGTAGGAGGAACCAAAACGCTCATCCGACTTACGGATAACATTGAAATCCCCAAGAGTAACCCACGGGATACCCTAATCTTGGGAATAAATGGATTAGAGGTTGTTCCAAAGAGGAATTCTATCAAGGCCATCATTGAAATCATATTTAAGCTTCTTATTACTGTGTTTCTATTTCGAACTAAAATATTTCCAGAAAACTATATTTTTGTAACATATTCAAATTAAACAGAGTACAACATTGATACATAATTAGAATAAAAACATAATGAAAATATAATAACAACCAATATTTTATTCATCAGAAAAATAATCGACGTTATCAATACTTAAAGTGAAAGATAATTTCATCCATACTTGTCTTGTTTCAACTGATACTTATTTATTCAGCAAGACTCAAATGAGATATTGCTATTCCAAAAGAATATTACGAAGCCAGTAAGACTCAGAAACAATATTTGTTACCTTTCTATATTCACCTTCTACACTAGTTAAGATAGATTAGGTTGGTGTTTTGATGATCATGAGATCAAGATGTCACCCAAGAAGACACAATATCCGGAGGTGAAACGTCGAGTATCAAGACACCCTCCCCAATCAGCATCAGTATATGAGACAAGATATCTAATGGAAGAACGAGAGAGATATAGTCCAAGATGTAGAGTTTCATGGATATATTGTATGGTTCGCTTGAAAGAATTCATATGTTTGTCTTGAGGATCATGCATATGTGAAAAAAAAACTTTTGGATAACATAAGAGATATCCATCCGGGTATATGTAAGATATTAGAGTGTATCGACGAGGCTGCGGTATAGTGTAAAAAAAATAAACAAC
The DNA here is from genome assembly GCA_036936605.1 of Limnanthes douglasii subsp. nivea. Lineage (NCBI taxonomy): Eukaryota > Viridiplantae > Streptophyta > Magnoliopsida > Brassicales > Limnanthaceae > Limnanthes > Limnanthes douglasii. The sequence goes on from JAUPFV010000001.1 coordinate 342,471,247, forward strand.
TCGCCTTTAATGGGGATAACTTTTGGCTTTATGTCACCAGAACTGAGAGTCATCTTGCTCGAGCCCGTTGGACAATGTCATCAACATATTTTAGCTAAGGTAAAAATAATTCACCTTTGTGTCAAGGCACACCTATACCGACGAAATAGTACAAGAACCCTAAATCATTCACGGCAAATTCAGAGCTAAGATGCACCATGATGGTTGTGCAGAAAGTGTTAGAAAAAGTTGTCAAAATAATGTCGTCAACGTATAACAACAAGTAAGCCATATCTGACCCCTCTTTCTGGATAAACAATGAAGTATCCGACTTATTGTTAGAGAAACCAATATTGTCAAAAAAAAAAATCTTTTATACCACACCCGAGGGGCTTAAAATTCTATGAAATGATGCATATAAACAATCTCTTTTAGGTGTCCATACAAAAAAGCATTGTTGATATCTAATTGATGAATCTGCAATTGCTTCAATAATGTGATACTAAGCATTGTACGAATGAGATCTAGTTTCACCACCGGACTGAAAGTCTCTCCATAATCAATGCCAACTCGCTGAGTTTTACCATCTACCAAGAGACGAGCTTTATGCCTCTTAAATAAACCATCAGAATTGATTTTATTAGTAAAAATCCACATATAACAAATAGCATTAACATCCGGGGGTTGGGAACCTAATCTCACGTCCTATATTTAATAAGAACATCAAATTCATCGATCATAACCAATATTCAATTCGGGTCGCGAAAGACAGCCATAGGATTGCGGGGTAGAGGTGACGGCGTAAACATTGTGGTATGAGCCTGAGATGGGTCAAATATAGTGTTAGGCTTGAAAATACCATGTTAGTTGTGAATAATATGACGTTAGAATTGGTGTATAACAGACTGATAGGGACGTATGAGCAAAACTGGTGTCTGATAACTCCCAAAAAAGGCGATGATGAAGACGGTGAGGAAACTGAGATGGGTTATGATGCGGAATAATCAGCCACAAGAGATGGTGGAACCTACTTGACTGTAATAGAATGAACAATAGGCTATGGTTTATGGTATTGATGGATGAAATAGGGAGACATGCCATTTCCAAAAAAATCATAATCTCTGGTATGACACTGATGAACTTTGACAAAGGAAAAAATGGTTTCATCAAATTGTACATGACGATAATGAATGACTTTATTAGTGGATAAATCAAAACACTTATAACCTCTATGACTTTTGGGATAACCCATGAAAACACAAGGAGTAGAATGAGCTTGTATGTTTTAATAGGTAATGGACAAAAACATGGGAAAACGCAAACACCCAAAACCTGAATATGAAAATAAGATGGAACACAATGGTAGTTAATTTGGAAAAAGGTCTCATTGACAAGAAATTTAATGGTATATAATATTTAAATAGGTGTGTTTCCATGTGAAGAGCATGATGCCAAAAGATAAGTGGCAAAGATGAATGAATGAGAAGTGTGCGCATGATAGAATTAATGGATCGCATTTTTCTTTCGGCCTTCTCGTATTGTGAGGAGGTATGGGGACAGGAAAACAAAAAAAATCCATGAGACTCATTAAATTTCCGAAAATAATGATTATCAAACTCTCTCTTATTATTGCATTGTATGATTTTTATATCTCGTTTAAACTAGGTACAAATATGAGCTTGGAATTTTATAAAAATAGAGAAAAATTATGGTTTATTAGCAATAGGAAAAGTCAACAATAATTTTGAATAATCGTCCAAGAAACGCAAATAATATTGATGTTCCAAAGAACTTAAATGTGGAGAAGTCTAAACATTACTATGAATAATATCAAAAGATATAGTAGAAGGTGAGGGAACAAAAGACAATTTTATATGTTTGTCGAGAACACGCGACTGACAAGTAGTAGACTTAGGTGGACTATTACAATCAATCAATTTATTTTGCTGAAGAATAGCTAAAACTGAATCTCCCATGTGACCCAAATAGTGATGCCAAATAGTGTATACAATGCATGCAGTGGAGAAATCAGATTCAGACTATAAAAAGTGATAGGGTAGATGGAGCTTGTACTATCACATTTTATTAGACGTGTTCTCACCTATAAATCATACATAAATGTATTATATACTATTTATGAATGTATTAAAATTCTAATATATATATATATATATATATAAATCACTAGAAAAGTCGTTGGAAAGTAAAGTTAAAATTTGATTATATTGCATTTCAAAAAATAATTATTTACATTTTTATATTGTCTATAAGTTTTTAGAGAATTAATTTGAGATATCACAAACATTTGAAGTTTTACACAAGCAATTGTAAATTAAAAATAATAATTTAACAAATGTCGATATATATAAAAAAAAATATTAAATGTCTAAAAGGTGTGTTATTTCACATCTCATCTTAGTATTCTATTTATAGGTGTCATAAATTGTTAGCTCGTAATTTACAATCACTTTATGCCTCCACAATGGTGATGTCATGACAATCTAAAATAAAAATTGGTTTGTGTTAATTTGAACTTAATGCACTTAGACCATATATATCATCTATATATATATATATATATATTAATTTAAAAGATATAATCGTACTTTGTCTCGAAATAACTATTTTGTTTGATATTGATATAAATTAATATAACTCTTATATTATATTTAAGTACACTAAGCGATATTTTTGGATCAATTGTTTCGGTTTATTTACTTTTATATGTGTATATATATATTGATGGTTGGATCAGCTCCGCTAGATGAGATGTTGTTTATATTGCGCATCTTCCATTTTTGTTATAGTCGTTGTAGCTTTGTTAAAACATCCGTACATATTTTGATATAGTAGGTCCAATCGGAATTTCAGATAGATTGTAGTTATATTTCAGTAGTTTTGGTTCCATTAGATCTCATGGTAATACCCCAACCATTTTGTACGACTATATAATGTTTTTAATTTTTTTGGGGAAAAAAACATGATTAGTGATATCAAATCGGATATAATATAAAATAACATGTTTAACCGTACTCAACCAAAATGTAATATATCAATTTGTTAATTTATAATAACATAAAAATTTCGTTCAGTTTTGACGATAATAATTTTAATTTTTATGAATTGACACGATAAAATTTTATGTTTTTAAGTTTGAAAAAACAATAACTCATGCAGTTATCAATGTAATAAAAAAATGACTAATACAAAATTCAACTTTGTTTTGTTTATGTAGTTTATAAATATAAGAATGTGATAACTCAAAATGATACATTTTATTAAAAGCAAATATAATGTGTATTAAAAGCAAGTATAATGTATGAGAAAATAAGACTAACACAAAATTAGCATGCATATGAAAATATTCAATCCAAAAGTCACTTCACCACAAGACAAGATTCCACATAAAAACAGTACTAGCATAAATCATATTGTAAAAGATTACCACATTATCACATAATGCACAAACATAATCAATATAATCATCATCTTTTCAATTCCTATCATCTTTTACATTCTCATCTTCCATATCATAAACTATGAATCCAAATGTTACTTCCGTTGAGATATCTTAAAAACCATACGAAAGAAGCGCACTTCAAACTCAAAGCTCAGATAAAATCGTTGCAATTTTAACACATATACAAATAAAAAAACTGATAATCATACAAATGGAAACTACATTTAGACAAACTTAAAAGTACCAATATATCTCAAATTAATTTCGCAATCTGCAATTACTTATATAAAATAGGCTCCACAAGATATTTAGATAAAAAAATAAGTGAAAACGTAAAATGCTAATTATATTAGTAAAATATAAAAGAAAATTTGTTTTGTATAATTACCTTTAACATGATAGGTCCATAAAGATTGTTGAAAAGTTTAATCTTTTTTATTATTTGAATGTATCATACCTATTACATTAATTTTCAACTAAAGTCATTAAAACATTTTATTCTTATGACTATATGAATTTACCTACCATTAATTTTTTTTTGTCTTTTATTACTCCACACATTTTTTGTTTTTTTAAATAATCACAAATTATTTCATACGAATATAAATTGTTTTTATGTTGACATATGATGTCAATTATACTACCGTAAAAAACATTATTAATTTTTTACATTTACGATTTTTAAGTATTGGTTTTGTTGTCGGTAAATTTTAATTTTTTTGTTAAAATTTATTTTACTCTTATTTTAATTATATTATATTTAGTTATAATATTTAAATTCATTTAAAATATATAAAATTCAATTAATTTTCTAAAACAACTTTTGTATTTCGGTTTCGTACATAATTTTTCCTTTAACTATTTTTTATGTCTCATTTTTCATTCATTGCTATTTTTCATTCTTTTTCTTCTTCAAAAACATTAACTTATCTCTTTTTAATTTTTATACCATTAATTGATTCACCAAAAAACAAATCTCACACTGATAGAACTGATATTATATCATACACGAAATAATAAACCCTTAAATTGTGATTAACTATTAGAGATATGATTAAAAAAACTTACAGTTTTGCCTGCAACTCATTGTTAGTAATTGAATGCTCCTTTAGGATTCTTTAGATACACGATAACTGTGGATATTCCAATACTTCAAAGTGACGATTAACCTGCTATATGTATATCGAAGGGATAACTTAAACTTAGTCTCTTTTTTAAAGAAATGCAACTAGAAACCTTATTTGCATTAAGCCCATTACTTTAGCCTCTTTGTGATCGGAGACCACAACTACAAAATTGATTAATCATTTGTCCATGAATATTAGTTCATGCTTAAATGTTAAGATTTGGGCTCAATCTTTCACAGTTCCCAAATTCAACCCAGTTTCCACACTTATACCTCTAAAATGTATTTTTACTTATAGGCCCAATACCTAATTAATTATATAATATAATTAATATGATCACTTATTAATTGGAATATCTTATGACAATGACCAAATATATATTTAGCATACCGATCCATAATTATTCCAACAATCTCCTATTTAGATTGTCATATGTTACTCACAAATATATTTAACTTCAGTGAAGCCTTTAAGACTATTGTCAATAGGTGAACGATAGAACCCCGTACATGATCAATGAATGATAACGGACTAAGACCTTGTTTCTCCTAATATGAACAATATGATGCAACATTAATCATTTATCACCATCAACTAATTACTTGGGATTATTATGGTATGTAATATAAGAGTAATATGAAATGTAATTGTATATATCTATTCTCAAATGGTGATATCTTAAAGATCTGTAAAGTAAAAGATGCCAATAAATTTAACCAACTCATATACTGCAATAAACCTTTAAGTATTCAATATTACAAATATTAATCAAATCTTATTACAAAAACTCTAAATGAACTAACAATCTTTAAAATCAACTACACTCATCCACACGGTGTGTTCCTTGAAAACATAGACAATATCGCATTTGTTAGAGGATCTATCATCATTGAGTTTATACCGACGTGCTCTATATATATCAGACCCATCTGAACTCTCTCTTTAACAGACATGAAATTTATATTTATGTGTTTGGACTTAGACGAACTCATATTACTGTTAGAGTATATCACTACAAAATTATTGTCATAGTAAAAATTTATGGGACCTTTCATAATTATATAATACGCAAACCAATAACAAAATTCCACAACCACGATAACTAGTTTGATTCCTCGCAACATGCAACAAATTATGCCAACATATTGGATGATGTGTTAAGTGTTTGTGTTACACTTTTCCAATATATTACACCCATACTTAATAAGAATATGTTCATCGAAGTACTTACATTGTGTATATGCATCTACTAAAATTTGAGTTAGAATACCCAATGATCTTTATTTTTTCCAACTTCATATATGTCAACATGTACCCTTTCGTTCATTACATATATAGGAGTACCCAAGGATCTGTACTTTTCCAATCCGTAATAGTGAAACATACGGTCTATATATGTTTTTTGTGACATTCTAAGAATACCAAGGGAGTGATCCTGGTGTATTTGGATTCCTAACACAAAACCTATATCACCGAGATCTTTCTTATTGAATTTGTTTCATTGAAATTTCTTTGTATGTGTAAAAATTTATTATTGTTTGAGGCAAGTAATATTTCATCGATATTTAATAAAAAAAATATAAAGTACTCACACTAAACTTGTGATACACACAATTCTCAACTGACTTGACCTTTAAGTCATAATAGACCACTACCTCAAGGAATAACGAGAAGCCTGTTTAAGCCCATAAATGAATTTCTCAAGAATGCATACAATATTCTTTGAGTAACCTATTTTAAAGTATTTCAATTATGTCATATAGATCGTTTCTTCAATACCACCATTGAGAAACACGATTTTTACGTTCATTTGATAAAGCTCAAAATCAAAGCACATAACTAATGTCATGATTATTTTATAGGAATATTTTATCGATATGGGAGATAAGGTTTCTTTAAAATCAATCCATTCATATTGGGTATAACCTTTCGCACAAGGCGTGCTTTATGTCTCTGCATATTATCTAGATAATTACAAACCCACTTACAACCAATTACCTTTTCCCTTTTAGGTAATGGGACAAGTTCCTATAATGCATTATCTTACAATGATTTATACTCTTCCTTTACAAAGTTAATCCACATCCGAGAGTTAGAGCTTTATATGGATTTTTGTAGGATGATGGATCATCTTCATGTTTCCGAATATCTATTATATAATTAGAATGTATCGCATTCTTCTTTTCTGTCATGAACCTTCTTAAAAGCATCATTACTTTTTATTGCACTTATTAAGGATGTAGGGTTTGACCCTCATGAATAATGCTATTTCGATCTTATTGTGAAAGATTACCTTGATTGTCCTCTTATTTTAATTGGACCATATTAATGCCCTGGTAAAAACGCTCTCGAGTGGAACAACGATTATTCTGAGTATAACTTTGTTCTAATAAGGCCAAAATAATTGGTATTGAAGTTCAATCTTTTAATAAATGAGTATCTTCATTGGAAACTTCATAAATCCCTACATATTCTTCCTAAAATGAATATATGTTCTTCAATTCTTTCCTCCAAAGACAACATCCACAAGAAACGTTATCGGAGACCACAACCTCTAAATTAATTAATCAATCTAGTTCATAAATTATTCGTTCAAGCTAAACTATTAAGATTTGGGTCCAATCTTTCAAGATCCCAAATTAAATCCATTTAGCATACCTTCATAACACATTTTCATTTATATGCAAAATTCATATTTAATTATATATAATATAATAAATTTTATTACTTATTAATTAGATTTTCTTATAATATATATTTGACGTACCAATCTATGATCTTTCTTTACATACACAACATAAGCAAACCAACAACTTAAAAATTCATTTAGAATTGTTTACTTACTATTTTTCATTCCACTAATCAATTAAATTTGTTTATCTCTCCGTAGACTTTTAAAAATAATACAACTATATCTCACGCGAACCAAAATTTTACCAATGTTAGTCCATATGCCTTTCTAATATAATTTATTATACTACAATACGATAAAAATGATCTAAATAAATTTTAAATAGGGAAATATAAAAATAAAAAAAAATAAAAAAAAATCAAATTATTCATTTTAATTTTTTTAAACCTTCTCCATTTATAAAATTTTGATTTTATTATACCATGTAAGAAACTCAAAAATACATATCTATTATAATATCGGAAACACTATATTTTTTATGAATAAACATAATAACTTAATATACGATTTTATTTAAAAAAATAGTGAACCAAACAAATACTAGTTTGATTTTAAAATAAAACAAAATAAATAAAAAGAACTTATGTCCGAAAAAATTACTTTTCATATTTTGTTCTACAAAAAATCATAAAATTAAAATCTAAAAAATGTTGTTGGTTATAATTATTGAGTAATTGAAAGTAAAAAGTTCAAAACTATATACTAAAAAAAATTTAAATCGATGTGAAAGAAAGTCATATACTTGTAATATGAAAAATATATGCTTATCTCTCATATAAATAACCTAATTTTATGTTTTTTAGTTAATTTAAGTGTTTATATAATACATTCAACTCATTTAAAAACGGTGAAAAGATAATATATTATTAAAATCTGAAAAAATTATATTAATTTATAGATATTATTTAAATAAATATTTTTTTATTAAAAATAAATAAATAATATATTTTTATTTATTTTAAGTTAAGTATCCAAAACATATTATCTCATCAAAATATCAAATACTTATGAAGAAATTTGAAAACATAAATAGTTAAAGATTTGAGGTTTAACTCTTTCGACTATCAATTTTATAGGTTTAAATATGTGATTAATCATTTAGCCATGACAATTTTTTTTCATATAGACTATTGACTTTAAACATCACGATTTTTATTATATAGTCTTTTGATTTCAAACATCCGTTGAAGGTCACTCGACTATGATAATTTCTTTCATATAGTCTTTTGACTTCAAAATGTATAGTGAACGTCTTTTAACTATTAATATTTTAATAAATTTAGTCTTTGACGCCCGAGGACTAAGGATTAAATTTATTAAAATCTATATAGTCGAGGGACACTCACTAGATATTTTGAAGTCGAACAACTATAGGGAAGAAATCACCATAGTCAAAAGACTTTCACCGGACATTTTAAAGTCAAAGGATTATATGAAAGAACTCGTCATGGTCAAATGACCAATCACAGGTTTAAGCCTAGCTTTATATACATATAGTTCAGTGACTAAAAAATGTCAAACGTGGTATCTTGACTATCCAATTTCACTAGAGTTAGTCCTTCACGCATGTGAATTAAAAACAATATTACCACATGGAACCAAAGTTAGATGTCAAAATATTAACATGTAATTTGTTGACTTTATTATAGAAAATATGATGTAATTCATACTGAAATAGACTGATTTTCTGAGAAATTTTGTTACTGAATTTCATACCACGTGATCGGTTCGTTTTAATTCACACACACACCAAGGACTAGCTTTAGTAAAATTAGGTAGTCAAAGGATCCCTACCGAATAAGTTTTAGTCAACTGAATATATGTACAAAGATTTGATAGTCAAGGGATGATATACGATTTAAAGCCAAGCTTTAATGAAGGAATATTCAAAGAAGAAAATCTAAAACAGAAATCAGAAGACAATTAGAGAATAACAAACCCTAGAATTGTATTATCTAAGATCCATAGTCTTTATAATGAATTAATATATGTTCTCTACATGATTAAAATTAGCTACAACCAGAATTAATTATAGCTAACATACCGAACTTCTTCTTGTTGGTGAGTTTATTGATAAGATCTAGAATTTTCAAAATTATTGTTTTAAATCCCCTCTAAATATGAGGTGTAAAAAATGCAAATAAATTTTGGATATTAAATATTGAAAAATTGGTTTAGACAATGCTTTAGTGAATAAATCTGCCAACTAAAGTTTGATGGACAAATGAGTATGTTTTGTGAATCATTGAATGAACTAATTCATGACTATATGATAATCGATATCAAGATGTTTAGTTCTCTCATGAAACAACGGCTTTGACGCGATATGTAATGCAACCATGTTGTCACAATGTAGAGAAATATAAAGAGGAATATAAACCGACAAGTCCTTCAACAAATAAGCAGTCAATTGCACCTCACATATAATAACGGTCATAACTCTGGATTCAGCTTATGTTGCTTATTTATTTTCCATGATACCAGAGATGTACCTAAGAACATAAAGTATCCCGTGATTTATTTCCTTGTATCAGCACATGCTCGTCATTTTGCATCAAAAAAATCTTTGAGAATAAGACTGCAATTAGATGAATAAAACAAACCTTGTGAAGGATATCCTTTGATAAATTTAAGGATGTAAAGTTTAGTCTTCAAGTACAATTTATTGGGTTCATGCACGTATGACTAAGTTGTTGCATTATAAAAGTAAGATCATGTCTAGTAAAACTTAGGTTTCTGATCAACCTCATATAACTCCATGTGTTCTCAAGAATGAAAGATTTTTTATCAGTTAAATATAAACCAGTGACCTTTTGTGTGTTTGTTAGTTTACATCTTAATAGTCAAGTTTTTGTTATCATATCAAGAATATACTTTATTTTATTGAGAAAAGTCCTTAAAATAGTTTTCATTGTTAGAGATAAACTTAGGCCTTATATCTCTAACATTCATAACTTGAATGCTTGTGAAAAACTTAAATATGATCTTTTTATATTAAATATATGTCCAAACGTTATTTAACACCAATAATCAGATTAACATCATTTCTTGTTATCAATATATCATCAACATATACCAAGAGAATTGGGAAACACCTTATTTGAGAGTGAAGAGCCAATTATCTTGAAGAAAACTACATAAAACCATACTCTAAAAGACTTATTGTAAACATGTAATTCCACTCCCTAGACTATTTTGAACCATAAAGATATTTGATCAACATAAATACTCTTTTATCTTTTTCTATTAACATTGATGAGCTTTCATATACAGAAATTCATCTAACAAACCATGAAGAAAACCATTATTAACATGTAATTGGTGTACTTCCCAATGTCTAGAAGCTATAATAGCAAATACTACTCTTACAGTGACTAATTTAGCCACATGAGAGAAGTTTTACGTGTAGTCCTCTCCTTCTACTTGAGTGTAACCTTTTGTTACAAACTTAGCTTTCAGTCTGTTAACTGTACAATAGCCTTTTTTTAATTTATACACTTAACTTAGCATATGGATTTTTTTCCAAAATGCCACCCAATTAAGTCTCAAGTGTGGTTTAGTTCAAGAGCTTAATTTTTTTTAAATTGCTAAATTACATCATGGATCATTCTTAGCATGACTATAAGAAAATGGTTCGCATATATCTGAAACATTTTCTAAAAGTATACTATATTATGCATGTAAAAGAGGATGTTATGTATGAATATATAGGTGAAATATTAGGAGAGTGTAGAGACTCACCAGATAGTGAAATAGTATGTGTTGTGTTAAAAACAAAATCTTCGAGCCAAAATAGTTAATTTATTTGTCTTATGCTTGTCATTATATGAACCTAATCAACAAAAATATCGCTACTAGTAGATTCATTACCATTTGAAGGAGAAAGAACACACTAAACTTGAGGATCAACACTAGATTCTACTTGATTATACTCATGAGCATTGTGACTGGCTTGAGAATCTAGTTTGTGAAGTACTGAAAATATAACTAATTATACATGTGATTGTTTTATAAGGGAAAATACATTTCCAAACACAATAGCCATAGAGATAATGATCTTGTGTTGATCAATACTTTAAATCCTATATTTTTTTGTAGAAGAATATCCAAAAGAAATAGATCTTTGTGCTTTAGGTGAGAATTTATCCTTAACTTGAGGACAAATTATGGTAAAACAAAAACAACCAAATACTCTAAGTTGTGTCATATCAAGGATAGTTCCTGCCAAGACCTCGTAAGAGGTTTTCCATTTTAAAACTAGAGCATGGATTTTATTAATAAAATGTGTGGCAATTAAAATAAATTTTCCCCAAAAGAAATTAAGAACATTAGACTGTAACATTTTGGATCTTGCAATCTGCAATAAATGTTGGTGTGTTCTTTTTGCAATACCATTGTATTAAGAAGTATAAGGATAACTAATTTGGTGAACAATATCAAGAGAATTTAAAACATAAGACACTTCATTATTAGCAAACTCAGATTCATTATAAATTCTCACTGTCTTAATCTCACTATACATACCATAAGCACATTTCAGTTGACATCTACACAGTTGAAAAAACATCAAAATATTCTTCTCATCCCATAGCCTTTTTAGTTTAGAATAATATGTCATAGCACTCAAATTCCATGTGACAAAAAAATATTTTTTTTTCTTCAAATCATAAGCCATAGGTCCATTGTATAAGTTATATATATATATATATATATGTGTGTGTAATTTTATCCCACAAATTGTTCATTCAAGGTTTTTGATATAAAGTTGATAATCCATGAGCACACCATGTTATTCACCTGTTTCTATTGATCATATTCCATACTATTTATTTCACGTTCATAATATTTGACATCACTAAACCTTAACTTCTTTTTAACAGCCAAAGAGAGCTTCAATACTCTACACTAAATGGTAAAATACTCATGATTAAGTGTTGTAGTGGTAATTATCATCCAAGGATTGTCGGAATTATGATTCATCATTGCATCACCATTTCTGTGACAAACATGTGCTTAGAAATTAAAATCAGGATTATGCAAAACACTGGCAGAAGAACCATCTAAATACTTTATTTGATCAAAATTTCAACTAAGAAATAAAAAAATGAGATTAAAGTGTAAGGATCAATCTAGAACTTGCTATGATACCATGTTTTTTTTTTGAAAATATAAGTAAATGAAGATTTGACCTAGGAAAATGAATTTTCGAGAAAAAAAATGTAAAACCAAAAATTGGAAGAACTATTTGAAAATAAAAAACCTTTCAATTTTTATTATCCAAAATTCATAGTTTTTACAATGAAGTGATACATGATATATATATATATATATATATATATATATATATATATATATATATATATATATGATTAAATCAATGAATAGTCCATCAATTATTCTGTTTTCTTTCATTTAGTCCATCGACTTCAAAATCACCGGTGATGATCTCTAGACTTGGAAAAAACTATAAAATTAATATGTGGCTTGCAAAGTCTATAAATCTAGTCCATCGACTTGACAAGATCTATAAACTTAGTCCTTGACGCAAAAAAAAAACCTCACTTATGATGGACTAAATTTATAAATTTTATAAATTAAGGATTAAATTTATAGATTTTTCCAAATCGAAAACCGTCACCGTGATTTTGAAGCCAACATACCCAATAAATAAAACAGTCAAAAAAATATTTCATAATGATTTAAATCTAATATACACGATTTACTTTATAAATTCAAACAAACTATACTACCAATAAATTACAAACTAAAACTAATTAGTACCAGAATTCGTTATAGCTAACCTACAAATTTATTTTTGTTGGTAAGTTTGTTGATAAGTTCAAAAATTATTATATTTGTAGTTTTTTAATTTCGCAAATTAAACATGAAGCAGAATGGATTGTTTTTAGATTCAATTTGAGAAAATAATAATTGAATTTTCAAACTTTTTGAAAAGTTAAAAAAATGATAAAAGTACTTTTAAGAGTAAAAGATAAGACACGTCTAAAACGAGACCCCGTTTTCTTATAGTGAGACCCAAATTTTGATTTTTTTTCATTGAACTTAAAATTACAAAAATATCCCTGCATATAAAAAAGTTAACCTTTTCAACCAACTCACTTTCTACCTCCTCTCCCCTCTCTCTCTCTCCTTACCACTTTTCTCTGCAAAATTCAAGAAAAACCCAAAAACCCATAAACCCAAACTCCCAAAAAAACATAAATCAACTCTAATTCATAGAATTAAAAACTCAAAAACTCATACTACGGATTTGAGTGACTATAACGACGATTTCAGTTGCAATGTTAATAATTTCCGTTCGGACGAGGAGGAGCCGCTTACTGACCATCTGGAAAGTGTCCTAGAGCTAAAAATCAGTTTTTTTAACAGAACACAACCTCGCACTAAATCGCACCTTGAAATGTACACTTCCACGCAAGAACATGTGTGGAAGATACAAAATCACGCACAATCATGCCAAAATTTGACAAATCTTTGCACACAATTGCGTTATTTTGTCAAATCTTGGCACAAAATCGTGCAAAGATTTGACAAAGAAAGATACAAAATCACGCACAATCACGCGAAGATTTGTCAAATCTTTTCACGAATTTATGCGAGGATTTGATAAAGCTTGGCACAAAATTGCGTGATTTTGTCAAATTTTGGCAGATCTATGCGCGACTTCGGCCTGTCTTTGTTTTATATGCCCGTTTATTGCCGGAATTTGCGTTTGTATTCGCATTTGAAAGTGTAAATATATGTATGAAATTGTTAACAATTGAATGAGTTATTTTTGTTGGTGATTTGAATGAATAATGATATTATGCCCATTTAAACGATTTTTCTTTGTATAGGAACCGAGAGAAGCACCATGTAACATGGCCGATTATAATCAATTTTTTACTACGGATAACGTCTACACCAAAGCGAAATTTCTCGCATGGGTTGATAAGGAAAACAAGAGTATATGATTCATTGTTTTGGTTGATAAAGATGACGGCGGTAGTAAAAAAGATAAAACTCTGTGGCTATATCTTAAGTGCGAGAGGCACGATGTGTACAAGCCGAGGCCGAAACCGGGGATTGTGAAGAAGCGACGAGAGTGTTCATCCAAAAAATGCGGTTGTCCGTTCATGCTAAAGGGAAATCCAGTGTTAGAACTACCCGGTTATTGGAAATTGATAGTTAGAAATGGAAAACACAACCACAACCCTTCTTGCACTTTGATGGTCATTCACGGACCGCGAGGCTAAAAGCAGAGAAGGAGAAGTATGTCTGTAAACTCACAACAATAGGCTCTCGGCCAAAAGATATATACCGTGGATTGAAGTTAAAAGATCCGAAAAATGTATCTAGTATGCGTACCATCTACAACATGCGGCAAAAACACCATTCGGTAGATAAAGCGTGCAAACCGAAATGCAATACTTGTTCGGTAAGTTAAAAGAGCACGAGTACTATATTTGGGAGCGAAAAAACAAAGAAACGGACGAGATCCTTGAATTGTTTTTCGCCCATCCTACAAGCGTTGATTTGTTGCGCACTTTTCCTCAAGTTCTTATAATGGATAACATGTACAAGACTACAAGGTATAAAATGTCTTTGCTAAAAAGACTTTTGGTATAGATTTTGTTTTTATGAGCTCCAAGAAAGAAGAGAAGTACACGTGGGCATTGATCGTTCTTAGGAGAGTGATGATGAATAACATGTGCGCATTACCAAATATTATCGCCACTAATAGGGAGTTGGCTTTAATGAACGCTATCGATGATGTATTTCCGGATGCAAGTTATCTGTTATGCACTTGACATATCAATAGGAACATTAGCTCCTATGCAAACCAACAAATTTAATTAATATTTTCCGTTAAACAAGCATAATTTACTAAAATGGAATTAAAATGAATAAAAAAAATTGTGAAATCATCGATGTAGGATAAGAAATGCATCGTAACACGCATCAAAGTTCATCGGAATAAAAATCGGAGCTAAAAACAGAAAATGCGTGCATCCACGCACTCAATTGCATGGATTGAGAAAATCCACGTTATGTGGAATTCCCCAATCCACGCATCATGGGTCTGACCTAATCCACGCGGATTTGGTATTTCTGGCATTGTCTCGTGCCACGAAATACCGGATGCACGCATGTGGTATTTCCAAACACGAAACAGTGCTTGGAAATACCAAGAACCGAAATGTTGTCCTAAATTCCTAAATATACCATAAACTACCCCAAATCTAACAAAAAAACAAAGTAAATCGAATTTATTCGTCTAACTAAACACTTACATGCATTCAAACATCAAGAAAACAACTACAAGTAGAAGAAAAATCGATTTTTCTCTCCGAAACCTACTCTAAATATCTCTAAAACCACACATGGAAATTAAAAAAAATACACCAAAATGTAGAGAATGCTTACCTTAACAAGTATTTGGTGTTGGATTTGAAAAAACTTCACTTTCAAAATCGCAGGTTTAGAAAGGTTAAGAGTTTCGAATGAAAAATAAAATTGTGAAATTTGAATTTTTTTCTATTTATATGAATGATAATTTTGTAATTAACAAGAATCTAGTTATAGCCAAATTGGGATGTCATTATAATCAAATCTCATTATAAAAAAATGGTTCTTGAATTAGCCTAAACCTAAAGATATTCAAAGCGTGCGAAACACAAGGGAATGACAGAAACGATGCTGACCAGTTCTAAAAGATAAATGTTAAACCGTGTTCTAACCATCTGAGGTACGACAAGTTTTGTTTCACACATCAAAACTAAAATTTTGTTTGAATACAAAGAAAGTATACAGGTTGCATATTCTCCAGCCGTATAACATTAGTGGCATCACCACCAGTCCACCATGATACTTAAATCATATAGACTACACCAAGTTCTTAATCGAGTAACCTTCTCGTTTCACCGCTTCTCTGTTTCAATCGAACCAAACACATTCAACAAAACCCTAAACCCTCAACTCTCCCAACAAGAGCTAACCCAAATCAACCTACTAATCCCACGCCTCTGCTACTCCGACGACCTAACCACCGCAATCCAACTCACAACCACCGTACTCCTCACAAACCCACCACCCAAATCCCTCTCATTCTCTGCACTCATCCATTCTCTCACTTCCCTTCCCGACCTGACCCGGCCCATGTCTCTGTTGACCCAGCTCAGGCACACCCGACCGGCTCACCCCCACCTGACCCCAATTACAGGTATGCTCATCAAGTCGTATATGAAAAAAGGTCGGTTCAAAGATGCTTTGAAGATATACAACTGGGTTCGTCGGCCAGGTTCCGTTTGCGAGGTGGAGAGTGCGGTTTATGGGGTTTTGGTTGGTGGGTTTTGTGAGGGTGGCCTTATTTTTGAGGGGTTGAGGGTTTTGAGGGATATGGTGAAGGGTGATTTGATGCCTGGTGATCGGTTAAGGAATAAATTGGTTAGGTGTTTTTTAAAGGAAGCTAGAGTGAATGATGCAAGAGAATTGGATCATGCGTTGAGATGTCTTGGTGATGGTGCTTGTGAGGATGGTGTTGAAAAGGTTCTGGTTTTGTTAGATCAGATGATATCTAACTGGACAGATTAGAAGCAGGTATGTCTTGTTTTTTAGTTTGTTTGACTTCGAGTCTTCAATCCCTAATGTGTTCTAGATTATTTGGACAATCTATATATATGGTGGTCGGTTATTCTTGTATAGTTTTCCTTTTCGAAGTCACTGACTTTAGATACATTGGGCCATTGTTGTTTGAATTGGATTATTGGAATGATAGTAAAGTTCTGATTTTGTAAATTTGGCAGGGACAAGCAAATATATATTGCGGTATAAAGATGGTGGTGCGAAATGTTGTGCACTGGGATATAATTGCTTTGTGGTGTTTGTATGGCTCATATTCGGAATCTCAAATAGATTGTGGATAAACTAGAGAATCAAATCGCAAACATAGTGCCAGACCTGGTTCATGAAGAACAAGAACAAGTGAGTATGCCGCTCCAAGAATACACTTATAAAAAATGAATTTTACTTGTGAGGTCTAACTAGTTGGTTGATGTAGACGCTATTTTCTTTCAACTATTTCTTGAGCACCTTAATTTTTGGCTTTCTCTCACTTTTTGTGTACTTTTTCTCAAATCCGAGTAAGATTAATTAAATATAAAGCTGATTGAAGATGTGGTATCATGCTTTCTGCCCATCAAGTTCATATATAATGTTGGCCAATTGTTTCAAGTAGAACACTGGCATGCAAAACATTCACCCGAATGAATTAGGACGGGAAGATGACCTCCAACAAAGAGCCACCCTTTTATATAAGTTTTGTTGGATTGTTTTAATTTTATTGTAAATCATGGAATGATGCAAGCCATCCGTATTTATGACAAAATATTTGAGCGATTGGGAAATAAGTTAGCTCACTATTAAGTTGGAACGTTATATTATTTCGTAAATTAGTTAGCGTTAGAGCTCTTCATAAGTTCTTTGAATGATCTTGATTGGTGGCAATGGGGTAGTGCCATATCCTGTTTTACTAAAGTTGGTCGGAGGGAGATGCTAGAGATGCATCGCCCAAGGTCATGCCTGGATATATATATATATATATATGTTTGGGAGATGCTTAGAGGTTTTTTATGGGTCGGTCAGAATATTAGTTTAGATATAAAAGTATATAGTAACTATTAAATTATTTTCTAGACATCCAGTAAAAGACCAGTTTGTTGCAATTTTTTTTTTAAATATTAGGATCGATTTATTACGAAAGTGAATGATGTGGACTAACATATAAATATAAATGCGGATAACTCGTCTTATGTTTTAGTCTTATGTTTCACATGTAATTAATTTAAGGTTTCATAAGTTTTATACCATGTTTCACACAGAATTAATGAAATGTTTAATGAAATGATTAGTAAGGTTTATACCCATGTTTCGTAATTGCTCATGACTTAAGTTTTATACACAGATTGTAGTTTTATTAGGCTGGTTGGAAAATGATAAAGTCAAACATCTAAAGTGAATATTTCATAAATATTTTTGTATCCATAAAAATAATAAATGGATTAGGAAAAAAATTCATAGATCAACTATTAAAATGTTAAAATAAAATACATTTGGAATTTATCGGACTAGCTTGGTAAAATACTTTGTAAAATTCACCAGGAATAATGTGATTACTTTATCAAATTCCTTATAATATGGTGAATTTTATCAGGATCCTGCAATTTTTTAAGACATTTGTGAAAGGTAGGGTATAATTATGTTGCATAAATGTGTATCTTCCCGAAACATGTGTATATAGGTTTGACAAATCTAATATGATGTCAAGTTTCACATCTAAACTACATCTAAACTACGTTTTATGAAACCTTCAAAAATATTTGATTTATAAAAAATTCTAGCCCATGATTTACGTAATTCTATACAAAAATAACAATATTGTGCTTAGTAACTTACGTATACTAAGTTTTGTTTTTCAAACATCTTTTCCGACGTCTATTGGATGGCAGAAAGCTGCTCGTGTATGAGTTTAAAATCTATTTTCGATACCAAACAACAATAATCTATCTTTCAAACTATCGAATACAAAACCAAATTTGATCGATGGTGTTTTAGAAATGAAATCAAATTGTTTTATGTGTTAAAGAGATTCAAAACGACTAACCTCTTAATTGGATATGAAATCGTCGAAAAAAATAAATCATCAGTATTTATTAAAAAATTTAGTATATGTTAATTTTTTATCCAAAGATTATTTTATGAGAACCCTAAAAATAGGGTTCAGTAACATTTAAGATAAAAATAATAATTATCCACTTACTACCCATATTTTCATGTATTTATGAGAAATACTCATTTCACTCAAATATGTACCATCTAAGACCCATTAATACCCTAAATATCCTTAGTTAATTATCTAAAACGCAACGACTTTATATTTTACTTTGTGTTCAAACAAAAATCCACCGTCGTATTCCTTAATGAAACTATGTTTATGACATTTGTTTCTTCTTCGTTTTGACCCATCTTTTTCGCAGTGAGTTTTATAAAGACTCATATCACATACGCATCAGTGGCCATGACTGTTTCTTCGTCTCTTAACATGCTCAAGCATAGTTCGATCGTTTGTTTCGATTCTACGACTTTAGAATTTATTTAATGCTAATGAATGATTCTACAATTTTGTTTGTTTCTTTGATATATGTTTCGATTGGGCAATGTTTTTAGTACTTCCTTGTTTGTAGAGCGAAAGAGAGTGATAACGTGATTAAATGACCTGATTATAAAAAAAGATCAAAAGAAATTCCTCAATAAAAAAATACAAATACTAAGAGAAAAAATGTTATAAAATGCTATAAAGAAATTCTTCAATGGTTGTAAGACTGAGAATAACGTGCTTCTTTTTCTAGTGAGTATTTTTTAAAGGTATGCGACAGTATTTGGCTGTATGTAAGTATGTGTAAGTGTTATTTGAATATGAAAATGTATGTAATTAGAGATAATGGCTGCTTTTTCGTCCCTTAACATGTTAAGTATCATTGAGTTTGTTT
Organism: Limnanthes douglasii subsp. nivea; assembly: GCA_036936605.1. NCBI lineage: Eukaryota > Viridiplantae > Streptophyta > Magnoliopsida > Brassicales > Limnanthaceae > Limnanthes > Limnanthes douglasii. Next base: position 342,491,053 of record JAUPFV010000001.1, read on the forward strand.
CTTCTTAAAATCTAAATTTCGTTTTAGTTTTTCTTTCTCTAGAACAATTAATATGTTTCTTATCGAATAAGCTAGGCTTTTTTATCTTAGGTCTTGTTGGCTCGGTACTTGCAAATTTAGGTATTCTTTCAGGTGACTTTAAGGTATGTTCAACCATGTTGGAAGTATTTTATGATAGATGCGAAACTATATCAATTATAATATATGGTAAATCATACCAACTCTGATAGATGCTAAATCAGACTAATTATGATAGATGCGAAACTAAGCCAATTATGATAGATGCGAAATCAGACCAATTATGATAGATACGAAACCATGTCAATTATGATATATGCTAAACCAAACCAATTATGGTAGATGTTAAACCACACGAATTATGATAGATGCAAAACTAGGCCAATTATGATAGATACGAGATCAAAACCATGTCAATTATGATATATGCTAAACCAAACCAATTATGGTAGATGTTAAACCAGACCAATTATGATAGATGCAAAACCAGACCAATTATGGTAGATGCAAAACCAGACCAAATATGATAACTGCTAAACCCGACCAATTATGATAGATGCGAAATCAGGCCAATATGATTGATGAGAAACAAAACAAATATGATAGATTCTAAACCAGACCAAATATGATGGATGTTAGATGCTAAATGCAAAACCAAGTCAACTATAATAGATACAGAACCGTATGTATAATGAGAAACTAGTGTAAAATATTTAGAACCTTTTATGAATAAGTTTAGTTGTTCGTCTAAAAAACAAAACCAATAATATTTTTAATTTTTTTTTTTCAAATTATTGTTTAAAAGATATGAACCCTTACAATTTTAAATAAAAAAATAAAAAAAATGTGTACTAACGGATTTTATATATAAAAATATTTTAGATTTAAAATTGGTTAATTTTATTGAATTTTTTTTTATCTATAGTGCCTTTGTCGAAAGGGTCTTAAACAATAAAATTATTTTATTTTTACTAAATTTAATTTCTTCTAAACCACTATCACAAAAGTAAAAATAAAAACATTTTTCAAACCTCTTAAATAATTGGAACTCTTTTACACTAACACAAAAACCTGGGCTCAAATAAAAACTTGTAAATTAAGCTCACTCGTGTAACGTATTTAGACAAGACCCTCCTTTTTTTAAAGGGGAGACTTAATACTGTCCAACATTAAGCTCAGTCGAACTAAAATGGGTGAGTTTGGATAACGTTCCAGTTATAGTTCGAGTAATTACAAGTTCATGTCTTCCTCTCTCTTTTTAAAGAACCATATCATCTCCTCACTGATTTCTCTCTTCTCAAAATGACCTCTTCATTTCCTCTTCACCACCTCACCCAAACCTTCATTGCAAAACCCCAGGTCTGTTACTTCTACTTCTCTTCCGTCTTCAAATAAGTAACAATAGTTCCTCTTTGTTGGTTCAAAGATTTAATTTTGCTCTTCGTTTGTGAAACAGTGCAGAGATTTATGCGGTGGATGTTTATTCACGTCAAGACCCAGATACTCTTTTAGAGGTGTAAATGACACCAGAACCCAACCCATTAGAGCTGCCGTCGAAACTCCTACCTTCCCTATCTTCGAATCTCCTCCTGTCGAAGAATCTTCTTCATCTGAGGTGCTATTTCATGTGTTTTTTAAACATTTTTGGAATTATTCGCAATATTTTAGTCTACTTATGAGAAATTCTATTTTAAATGGCTGATAATGTCATGTAACTTCATCCACAATGATATCTCATCAGAAACCAAAAACAACTTTAGTTATAAAATTCAAGTTCGTTTATTATTGTTTCCTCTGTAGTTGGAGCCAGCAGACCCTGATTTTTACAAGATAGGTTATGTTAGAAGCATGAGAGCTTACGGTATTCAGTTCAAGGAAGGGCCTGAAGGATTTGGAGTCTTTGCTTCCAAAGATCTTCAACCGGGTCGCCGTGCTAGGGTCAGTTAACATCATCTTGTCTCCTATCTAGCCCCATGTTGCTGTATGTAATATTTCGAACAACTCCTAGTTTCTACTTTATTGTGCAGTTAATAATGGAAATTCCTTTAGAGTTAATGGTAACCATTAGACAGAAACTCCCTTGGATGTTTTTCCCTGATATAGTTCCCATCGGTCATCCGATATTTGATATCATTAACTCGACTGATCCAGAGGTACTTTCATTTTGTTGTTCTTGATTGAATATAAGCTCTTATTAATATAATGTAAACTAACAGATTGTTGTTTTTCGTCGTAATTTAAACCTGTGTATGTCTTATATGTTTCTATGAAATTAACGAGACTCTCTATGGCAGACAGACTGGGACCTCAGGTTAGCTTGCCTTCTTTTGTATGCATTTGATCGTGAGGACAACTTTTGGCAGCTCTATGGTGATTTCTTACCTAGCGCAGAAGAGTGTAGTAGCTTGCTTCTAGCTACAGAGGTCTGTTTGCTTACTTATTAGAAGATCAGTGTTATATATATATTTTTTTCTATGTTGCGTCTTCGCATAAGTATGCTGATTCCGATTCTGCAACTCTTTCTTTTTTGGTGTAGGAAGACCTTCTGGAACTGCAGGATCCAACTCTTGCTTCGGTTATGAAAAAACAACAACGACGAGCTATAGAATTTTGGGAAAAGAACTGGGTTCGAAGCTTTCCTTAAAACTTAAATACATTGAATTTATCAGTCCTTTTGTAGCATTATTTAGTGCGTTCATCTTATAAAGATATATCTGACCCACCTCAGCACTCTGATGCGCCTCTCAAAATTAGACGCCTTGCTCGTGATCGCGAGAGATTCATGTGGGCAATGGCTATGGCACATACACGATGCCTAAGTATGCAGATGAGGATTGGTGCACTAGTACAGGAATCAAATATGTTTGTTCCTTATGCTGGTAAACATTTTTTTTCCATCAAAGATTATTTATCATCATATTCCTTTTTTTATTTCTTATATTAGTCCTACGTGAAAGCCATGGTCTTGGCACCTTCTGATTAGATTCTCCTGCACCCTTTCAAATAAGCCAACCCAGGTACTGCTGAGATTGCCCTCTAATTTTATATTTTAACCATGGTAGCATTTTGACAAAGAGGTGAGTTAATAGCCTCCAAGAATTATGGTCAAATTTCCAAAAGAGTGAGCTTATAAGCAGTACACGAGTCTAATGTGTTTTGCACGTCAACGGTGACAACTGCCGATTAAGAAACCCCAATTTGTTTTGGTTATACTTGTAGAATTGTTTGCCGCAGTTAATATTTCCTTCTCGAATTGTTGTCGTCAAATTTAATTTTGATGTTGCGCAGACATGCTGAACCATTCATTTCAACCAAACTGTTTCCTCCATTGGCGTCACAAGGATCGCATGCTCGAGGTTATGATTAATGCTGGTCAAAGTATTAGAAAAGGAGAGGAGGTAACACTTTTCATTTTGCCCACAATGTTTTTTTATTTTTTTCGGTTGCCTACCTACACCTACTGGGTTGTATAGTGTGTACTTAGACGCACAAGAAGTTGATGGTAGCAGCAACTGTCACATAATATTAGACGCATTAATGCTCAATACATATGATTTTAAACTGTTGACAGATGACTATCAATTACATGCCCGGAGAGAGGAATGATACCCTTATGCAAAGATATGGATTTTCATCTTCTGTGGTAATTGTTCTCAGCTTCTCTTTTGGCAGACTCGATAATCTATTTATTATATAGCACTCAATTGAGAGGAAAAACGGAATGGTTAAATTTGTGGCTATGCAGAATCCTTGGGATGCTATCGAGTTCTCAGGCAATGCACGTATCCATCTGGATTCTTTTTTATCAGTTTTCAATATATCCGGTCTTCCTGAAGAATATTATCACAACAGTAAGCTCCATCGGCTGTCAACTCCTCACTTGCAAGAATAGTTATAAATCTTCTTCCTATTGATATTCAAGTAGGTTTAGATATTGACATGAAAAATTATGATAAACAGGTGAATTGTCTAATGGTTGGGGTGGTTTTGTTGATGGAGCCGTGATTGCAGCAGCTAGAATGCTGCCTACTTGGTCAGACGGAGATGTCCCTCCGATTCCAAGCATAGAGAGGAAAGCTGCAAAGGAATTACAGGACGAGTGCCAACAGATACTTTCGCAATACCCTACTACTTCTGACAAAGACAAGAAACTGTTAGGTAGATAAATTTTTATGAATAAAGTGTTTCATTACTATCTATAGAAACATATGATCTTATAATGAAACTAACATTTTATTACTATTTTATCAATAGATTCTATTACGGAGGGCCGGAGGACGCTTGAAACTGCAATCAAGTATGTGTAACTGTGTTGAGATGTGGATCTTCTTTCTGCTTCTAGTGTCTTTAGGATTTAAGAGAGCATGATTTATGTTCAAATTTTGTAATTTTGCAGATACAGAATACACCGGAAGTTATTGATAGAGAAGACGATCAAAGCGTTGGATATTTATCAAGACCGAATCTTGTATTGATTAGAGGCGTATTGAGCTTTGTTTGTAACAATTTTGTTCCTTAGCTTATTATGTTTAGAACCTTTGGTTGGCAGGCGCTTTGATTCTCCTATTCTTTGTCTCATGTTTTTTTACTCAAAAGTTACCGTAGTTGACAAGTTTTGACAGAAAATAGGATACATTAGGGTGAAAATGACGTGAAACTAAGGTCGTTTTATTTTTGTCTAAATTTTCAGTAATCTGTTACCAAAATAATTTTGAATTTTAACAATTGAGTTTTTTATACTGCTAAAATTTATTTATGAAATATTGATTTTTTTAAATAACTACTAGAACAAATAACAACTGATACTCGGATGATACATATTTTATTTTATTAGTTTAACATTATAGAGTACATTTGATTCGATCTGATTGGTGATACCAATTAGTTGAAGAATTAAATGGTTTTCTTTAAAGATAAAAGTGTATTTTCCATTTAGAGTTTTGGTCGAAGAGGACGAAGAACTTCAGGAGCAGAGCATCTTCCATTTGAGGCTGTGTGCCTTCTCCAGCATCGGTTCTCTCCGTTTTTTTACCGTTTCTGATTTCTCAATTCATTAGAATAGGATTTTCGGTTAGGAGCAAAGCATCTTTCCTTAGAGGCTGTGTGCCTTCTCCGGCATCGGTTCTCTGCGATTCTCTGTTGGTACTGATTTTCCATTACTAATTTCTCTCTTTTGTGAATTCTGGGTCCTTCCTTTGATCTGTCCTTCTTCTGATCTATCAGAGGTTTCTGATTAATACTCTGTTTTTTTTTTATCGTTGATGGTTTTGCGAGTTTAATGGCTAACGATTTACTCAATATCAATGACTTGTCTCCATTGAATGACAAGAATGAGAAGAGTTCTCCACTCAAAAGTTCTAACGAATTCCGCAGCAATAATGACAAGAAGTTATTCTCTAAAGTCTTGAAAAATGCGGCAGAATGTTCTGAATTTCACCCTGACTTTGTTAAGTCATTTGAAGACCACAATGTGATTCGTTACTCTAAACAAACTAAGACCAATCTCCTGACACAATCAAGATCGACAATTATCGGGAAATTCAGTCAGGGTATTCCAAAACGTGCGGCGTTTCATTCTTTTCTTGAGTTTTTTAAATTCAAAGGACTGTTCACATAATGTTACGCTCGACTCTAGACAGATTCTTATTGAATTCACTTTATTGGAAGATGTTGATAGAATATGGTCGAAGAGTGTATGGAATGTTGATGGTAAAGTCATGTGGATCATCAAATGGTGTCCTGATAACAGTAAAAATTATGAATTCCATGTTGCCTTGCTTTGGGTGAGGTTTGAAAAACTGCCAGAGTTTCTGTATAATAGATTTATAATACAGGACTTGGCTGCTTCTTTAGGATTAGCGCATCAAGTTGTTGTTCCTGACGTTAATAGGGCCAAGATGAAATCTTGTTATGCATTGGTTGAAATTGATGTGTCCAGAATGTTGAAAAGAAAATTGTGGATATGGTTTGGTGATCTAGATGGTTGCAGTTAGGTGTTAGTTACAAGAACGCTCCATATTATTGTCAAAGTTGCCATCATTTGGGACATGGTTCTGAGAAATGTAAAAAGATTGCAAATATAGAAGATGCTAAGGAGAAGGCTACTAGTACATAAAATATTGATATACATTCTGATTCTGTTAAGGAAAGTGTTACAAGCTCTCAATGTCCAAAAGATAACCCTAGTTAGCCCTTTATTAAGGTTTACGGAAGGAAATTAAAATCTATTATCACTACAAAGGATAAGCCAGTGGAATTACACAACAAAGCTATTGCTACAAGCCCTGTAAGAGAGATTTGCTCTCCTAAAAAAGATCTGGATCTGATAAGTGCTCTTCAAGACCTGAATCAGGATCACAATGCTGATGGTATTGAGTCCACTTCTCCTAAACAAAGCAATATTGGTAGTTACAATCCTTCTCTAACAGTTGCTTCCCCCAATTCCTCTGATCATGACTCCAACAGTTGCTTCCCACAATCCTTCTTAGTTGGAATGCTCGTGGTCTAAATAATAATGGTACCTTGTCTAGACTCAAGTTTATTATTAATAATTATAAGGTTAAGGTTATTTCTATTCAAGAACCTATGGCTAGGATTGATAAAATGGAGAGAATTGCTAAGAGAATTGGTTTCAATAATTGTGTTGCTAATTGTTCTAATAAAGTGTGGGTCTTTTGGGATAATGAGATTAACTTAAGTGTCTTGATTGACCATGATCAATTTCTCCATATGGAGGTCAATGTCTCTACTTTTTCTGGTTATTTAACTTCTGTTTATGCAAAGAATAAAAGTGTGCAGCGTAAAGAGCTTTGGAGCAAGCTGAGCATCATACCTAATGAAGATAAGCCCTGGATACTGGCTGGAGACTTCAATGCCATTACATGTTCTGATGACCAGCTTAATTGCTCCTCTTTTGATGTTTCTAGCTCCGATGACTTCAATGATTTCATCAGGCTCTGCAATCTTGAAGATCCTGGTTATATTGGCTCCAGATATACCTGGAGCAATCACAAAGCCTGGAAAAGATTAGACAGAGTCATTATAAACAATATGGCTTCTTCTCTGTTTCACATTCAGGTTTTTCACATGGTCAGAACTTGTTCTGACCATGCTCCCCTTCTTATAACTTTGTCAAACTATAATAGCTCTGTCTCTTACAACAAATGTTACTTTAAGTTCATCAATGCTTGGACTAATCACTCTTCTTTTATTAATGATGTTGCCCTTAACTGGAATATGCCCTGTAATGGTGACACTAATATGATATTTTGGTTTAAACTTGAGAGACTTAAGAAGTTTCTGAAAGGGTGGAATATTAACAAATTTGGTAATATTTTCAGCAAGGTTAAAGAGGCTATGGGGGATGTTGCTAATAAAGAGCTTAGTCACCAGCATACCAACAATAATGACTCTAAAGCTAACTTAGCTAAGGCCAACAGCTTGCTCCTTCAAGCTCTCAAGAATGAAGAGTGTTATTGGAGACAGAAGTGTTACAACTCTTGGTTAAATGGGTGTGATGGTAACACTAAGCTTTATCACACTTTTGTTTCTAACAAAAAGAAAAAGAATTCCATTTTGGGTATTAAAGATAATGGTATCTGGTTAACTAAGAATAATGAGATTGTTGGCTCTGCTAAGTCTTAGTTCAAAGGAATTCTATTTAGCTACACCTATTCTTGTGATGATCCTAATATTCTTGACCCTATTCTTAGTAACATTCCTAAACTTGTGAGTGGCGCGGAAAACAATGACATTATGAAGCCTACATCTAAAGATGAGATGTGGAACATTGTATCTGCCATGAAGAATGACAGTGCTCCAGGAACTGATGGTTTTAACTGCTATTTTCTTAAATCTTGTTGGGACATCTCTGTTTTGACCTTTGCCAGGCTATTAACTCCTATCTTAAGGGCAATAGGATTCTCAATGGTGTTTTTGCCACTGGGATCTCCCTCATCCCTAAGTCTCCAAACCCTATATCTTGGAACAATTTCAGGCCCATAAGCCTTTGTACTATATTCAACAGGCTTATCTCTTCCCTTATTAACACCAGAATTGCACACATTCTCCCTAATATTATATCGAAGTGTCAGGGTGCATTTGTAAAAGATAGGCTTATTCATGACAATATCTTAATCATTGAAGAAATGCTGCATAACATCAATAGAATGCCTTTTAAGGGTAATATTATTATGCAACTTGATATGTCAAAGGCATCTGGCAGAATGTCTCATGCCTTTGTTATCAAGGTTATGAAATGCTTTGGGTTCTCTGATGGTCTTTTGGCTCTTATTTACAACCTAATTTCTAAAGTCATGATTTCCATTCTTGTCAATGGTAATAGCATTGGGTATTTTCCTCAGAAGAATGGATTAAGACAAGGATACCCACTGTTTCCATGTATTTTCATCCTTGCCGAGGAAGCTCTCTTAAGAGGCCTTTCTAATCTCTATGAGCCTAACTAAAACATGAAATATTATCTTAAATCAGGCTATATTTTACCTTGTCTTGCATTTGCAGATGACATTGTCATTTTCACCAATAGCTCTTCGTCTTCTATAATCTGTTGGAGAATTACCAAACTGCCTCCAGTAAAATGATAAATAAGGAAAAAACAAAGATTATTACCTCTTCTAGGAATGCTGCTCATGCTGCTAACACCAAGCTCAAGTCTTCTACTGGTTTCAACATTGATCATGCTCCATTCAAATACCTGGGCATCAACATATCTGCAAATAATAAAGGGAAGAATTTCATTAATCTTATGGCTACAATTCATAATAAAATCCAAACTTGGGATATGAAAGCTTTGTCTTTTGGGGGCAGGCTGTCCCTCATTAAGAGTGTCCTCTGGTGTGGTTTATTTTCGTCAGAGGGTAAGTTTGTAATTTATGTTTAGAATTTTGTGGAGTTTTGTGAGTATTTAATGTTTGGGTAGAATGTAGAGGGAGAATCAAGCTGCCTGGTTGTATTTAATTTTTATTACCCTCATTTAATGTTGGTGGTTGGGTATTTATACCTTTGTATTTGGGCCACATGGGCTTTCGGGTCGTGTTTAATGGACTCAGTTCTAGAGCCTTTTGTTTCATTCGACCTCTTCACTTGAACTGCGTGCTTATAGCGATGCTGATTGGGATAATGATTATTATACCCGAAAATTTACTAATGGTTTATGTATTTTTCTTGGAGATTCATTAATCTCATGGAAAATTAAAAAACAAGATGTTTTCTCTAGATCGTCTATTGAAGCCGAGTATCGTGCTATGACCGTGACCACTTGTGAGATTGTTTGGTTACGATGGCTTCTTGCAGATATGAGGGTTAATATTACTAAACCTACTTCCTTACATTGTGATAACAAAAGCGCCATCCATATAGCAAATAATTCTATTTTCATGAGAGGACGAAGCACACTAAAATAGATTGTCATTTCACTCGACATCATCTTCAGATTGACACTATCTCGCTTCAATACGTTCCATCAGCTTTATAGGTTGCTGATATTTTCACAAAGGCTCAGTCAAGATCGTAGTTTCGTTTTCTTTGTGACAAACTCTCAATGATTATTACTGTTCATTGTGAGTTTGAGAGAGGGTGTTAGAGATCTAAGGGCCCAAGCCCATTAACCTTTTATTTTATCTATAAATATAAGTTTATATTCTATGTGATAAATACACTTTCTAATAAATAGAAACCCCAGCCTTTTATTGGCGGCTACTTCTCTCTTTTCTCTCTTTGTTTCTTTATACACGCAACAAGGCTATGTTGATTGTTAAAGGTTTTCAGCAAAAGGAAGGTGTATACTGCATTGATATTTTCTCTCAAGTTGTGAAGCTAAATACAATCGGATTGGTTTTTGGAATTGGGACTGCATAAAACTTATATCTTGAGTAGCTAGATATGAAGGTTGCATTCATTCACGGTTATTTGAAAAAAAAAAGATATTATATGGTGCAACCGTAATATAAATGAGAATCTGGTTTGCAAATCGAAGAAAAGTTTGTATGGTTTGAAACAGTTTCCAAAGTACTAGTATATAAGTTTGCTAGTTTTATGGATACTATCGGTTCCATTAAATGCGAATAAGGTCATTTTTTTTACATAAAAATATATAAAAATAATTATATCACCTTTTTATGTCTGTGGATGATATGTTTATTGCAACGCTTAGTAGGTAGGGAATAATTGTTCTTATTGAGACAACATATGATACTACCAACATTAGTTTAGTTAATAAGATCTTAGCCTTTAAAACCAGCGGTTTATGAACATAGTTGACCTTCCGGAATAAAAAAAAAAGATAGTTGTTTGGCTCAAGTGTGATATTTTTTATAGAAAAAGGCAATAAAGCAAATGATTTAACTTTTTATGCACCCATAGTCTACTATAATATATTTTCCTTCCACGACCTACTATTCCATCAAACATTTATATGTGGAAAATACAAAATATTCTTCCAAGAAGACTAAAAAAACTTGTTGGATGATATGACCAAAGTAAAAATTACAAACCCAAATTAAACACAACCGATATTTTAAAACAAAAGATGACCACTTGGTGAGACTCTTTCAAACGTATGTTTAAACCCAATTACAATATCAAATATGAACATTAATAATGTACTTACATATCCATTTTTTTAAAGAAATCCGCTACTGGAATCCATATTTTATACGAGACCGAGCTTTAACTTCGAACTTTTTCCAGTTGATAAATTATTGCTTAGGAAAAATTATTGTTCGGTTTAGGATTATTATTAATTTCTGAACAACGGTGAGCAAGTTCTTTCTCACTAACGCATTTGCAAGGTAAATCAAAAAAAAATATAGACTTATTATATATTTTTATTTTATTTTATAATCATAAACAATAAAATTACTTTTCAATAATATATTCAATTTTGTTGTCAAGCTACAAAGTATGTAATCGAGTAACAATGTGAGTTTTCTATAATTTCTTTCATACTTCAACCCATCTAGCCTGGTAATAAAGTAAAAAGAGGGGATCGTCTAGAAAAAATTAAGGCTTTCTAAAACAAACAAGAGAGTAACATATGTAAAACGCCAATTGGTTACACATAATATATTTGTTCATGTTGAGACTACCAAACTTAAGAATATTGTGTATGTCGTCTTACATACCCGAAAAAATGTTATGTTGCCGAGTGATAATGAGCACGATAAAAAAGAATAAAATATGAACAAATCGCAGCTTAAACAACAACGGGATGACATAAAAAATTAAAGCATACATAGTTCAAACTTTTCATGATATATTTTAAGATCTTGATTTATGAGTTTTTCAAGGATCTAGTCTCATGTGAGCAATGACCATCATACATACATTGTTTGTCAATCATTTAAAATGATGGTTTAACTGTTTCAAAAAATTTCGAATATGACCTAATCGGTCCGGATGAGACATAAATACTTGTCCTTTAAAAAAACATTCAAAAAACGAAGAATAATATCTAAAGATATCATGAAGTTTCTTAGAGCATATCATCCAAAATCTAAAACCTTGCTATCTTGTAGCACCTTATTTTATGCTCTTATTTTTATTATCTTGCTTTAAGTCGAAAGTATTTGGGTGATTGAGATAATATTTGGAGTTGAATAATTTTTTCTTATCTTTTATTTTTTTATATAAAAAACTTTTTAGTCAATGAAAGATTTTTATTTTTATTATTATTATATATATATATATATAACACAATTAATAGTTTCTTATTTTATCTTAATATTTGTACAAAGCCTAAAGCAATCAAGTAGTTATATATATATATATATATATATATATATTAACATTTTACATTTAGAGTTTGATTACTTATAACAATCTACTTTTCACCCGTCATAGGAAAAGAAATTAAACAATTTTTTTTTTGAATCTACCTCTTTTGAGTAGGTCGGTTTCACACCATCATAATGTATTAAAACTTTCGACATATGTTTCAATAATATATATATATATATATATATATGTTAACCTTTTGTATCTAGAATTTGGTTACTTTGCAAAATACTTATAACCAAACATACTTTGCTTATTTTTTTTAATATCATGAAAACGCTATGAATCTATCTTTCTCGAGTAGGTTGGTTTCACATCATTATGATAAAAATATATCAAAATCCATCATCATGTATTTTTAAGTTTATACTTATCTTTAAAAATAAATTATCCAAATCTTAATCAATCGACTAATTTATTCGTAACATTTTTAATTTAACCACGCACACCTTATAATATTTGGTAATTGAATTTTCTTATTTTTTCTTAAATTACAAATTAAGTAAATAATGTTTTATTTTTCGGTATCCATAATTTGTCCAGAGTAAATCATTTATTATTATTGTTTTAGGTTCCGTTTGACTAAATTTTATTATTTTTGAAATATACTCATCAAATCGGAGGGACTATCTCGAATCCCATCATCATAAGTATAATTTTTCCTTCTAAATGGTTGTTATTATATTAACATGTTATAATTATGTAACCATATTTTTTTCGTTATACTCGTGAACAAGCTTGTTTCTCTGACTTTTTATTTTTCGATCAACAAAATAATATATATATTATTGAATAGTATTATGGATGGGTTCTTCCAGAGCGAGATGATCAATCCCGTACACGAGATTAAGGAATTTTAAGAGCTCTCGGATATTAAAAAAAATGATACTTCAGACTTTTCAACCTGAGCCCCCATTAAGGTTGGATGATGTACTGATTCTAATGCTTAAGCATACTAACCTTCTACCATGGACATGCATTGTAAAATTTGTAGGATTGTATAAATTCTATAATCAGGGTTTCCAACATATGGTTAATCCTATTTGTAAATTTTTTAAAATTTGAATGATGTGAGCACAATTTTTCCCAATAAAAAGAAAAACAACATTATGAAACAATACATTGATTATTTTAAATGACCATGAGTATAATTCAAATTGTGGATGATAGTTAAAATTTTTAATCATGATAAATCTTATACAAAGGATAGTTTACTTAAAATCATTATAAAAAATGTATTCTCATATAATATTCATTAAATTTTTTTAGGACCAATAAAGTAAAGACATGATTTTTACTATGTCATTACTATAACGTCAAATATCCTAACTCAACATTGTTGTTAAGTCCGATTCTACTCCTGAGGATCTTCAACGTTTGGAACCTCAATTGATTTTTATAAGAAGACATAATTTAAAACCTCAATTGACCTCTATAGATCATGTAGATATGATGGTCATATAAATATAGTTTGAATTTTGGACTTCACGCTTTTACATATTTATTTAACAAAATCATTGAAAATATATGTCATTTTTTAAATACCATGTTTATTCATCATTTTGGTTGGAATTGTGGTTAGAGTTATGTTTTTTGTTTTTATCTCATTTAAAATCATGAATAAGATCAACATTTTACCTAAAATATGATCTCAACCAAAAAGCAACACAATTATTCCTTTTACTAAGAAATGTCAAAGATTACCATTAAATTATCGATATAATTTTCTTGATTAAAAATTTATAAAAAACTTATAACACATAAACATCTACATTATAAATAACTAAACAACAAGTATAATATAAAATAAAATAAAAATACTTCATCCATACATTTATTTTACTCGATTTATCAAACTAAATGATTAAAAAAATTCAAATTAACTATTTTTTTTAATTTTTATTTTTAATCCTTCGTATTACAATTATCCAGTCATTATTTTATAATAAAAATTACATAATAAGTTCAAATCTTAATCATTAGAAGTAACTCTCAAAATCATTTAGTATAATATAAATCTGTTGCCTCAATAGCCAAATTTTCATTATTTTTTAATGTTTTAAAAAAACTAAAGCTACAATATAAATGGAGGAGATAGAGTTTTGAAACAACAAACAACCCAATTAGCTAAACGTTTTTTTTAGTAGAAGCATGATTTCATTAATGAACATCTTTAGAAAAAATAATTCTGTACACTTTCTTGCATGAGAAAAGACTGAGTTTGTGTCTCTTTCTTCTTCGAAACATGGGATTGTTGTTGTTGTATATCAAATATGCTTTTTTCTTGTTTATTTGTTCCGGTTTTGCGTGACGAGGATGGGAATCCGAAAACCGAAGCTGCTTCTTTGATCTGCTTGATAGCAGAGTTGTAATGTTTTGACTTATGTTTCGGGGTTGAGTTCTCCTTTTGGTTGTTCGTCTTCTAAATCGATGTCAGTCCATTTTTCATCGGAGTTCTTTTTTGCTTTGTCTTTTGGATCACCTAAGATTACATCTTTTGTTATATATTATTCGAAATCGCATCAAATAATATATAACAAATCGCGGAAAAAGTTAAACCCTTTTGCTAGATTCATCTATAGAAGAAACAGAAAATCAAGAATACTTACGGGTTTGCCTGCTGCTATCCATATAGTATTCTCTTCAGTTCTTTTGCGTTCTTCAGCGATTCCACGTTCCCGGCGATTACGGTTTATGAAACTAAGAGACCTGCAGAATCAGATTAGAGAAGAAGGAAAAGGTTTCCAGACACTAAGGAAGCGGCCATATTTCTGATTAGGGTTTAGAGTGATGAAATACCTAAACCTAGCCCCTTATTTATAGATTTTACAATGTGAAGCCCAACATTGTAAAGCCCATCCTATGTTACTTCCTTGTGTCCGGGACCATAACCCAATAAATTGATAATTCAATTTATATCCCTGATTTATTAATTCAGGCTTAAGTGTTGAGATTTGGGCCCTCTTCATCACAGTGCCCAAATTCAACCCGGTTACCACACTTGAGCCCATAACGCCTTTTTACCCATAAGTCCAATTTAGTTAATTAAATAATTAACTCGACTACTTTTAATTTGGACTTCCTTAAGACAATAATCGAATATGTTTATTTAGCATATCGGTCCAAATTATTGTTAGTCTATAAATATATTAAATAAATATATTCCAACAATCTCCCACTTGGACCGTCATATGCTACTCAAGAATACATATTCAACTTTAATGGGATCCCTATATTCATTGTCAATGGACAAACGGTACAACCCCGTACATGACTGATAACAATAAAGGACTAAAGACCTCTTTCTCGTAATGTGAACAATAGGATGCAACAGTAATCACATTACCATTATCAATCAATTACTTGGGCCAATTATGGAGCGTGGCATAAGAGTAATATGGCTTGTAATCGTACATATCTACTCTTAAATGGTTCCTACTTTTGGAGATCCAATACTGTACAAATATCAATAAATATTTCCAAGCATATATATATTGCAATAAACTTTAATGTGCACAATACTGCAATATATAACATCAGATCCTATTACAAACTCTCCCACTGAAACTAACAATCCTCTAAATCAACTACACCCATATTGATGGTGTGTCCCTGGAAAACCTTAGGCAAAACCACCTTTGTTAGGGGATCTGTTATCATGGAGTTTGTACCGATGTGCTCTATACTTATCTGACCCATTTGTACTCTTTCTTTAACAGACAGAAACTTTATGTCTATGTGTTTGGATTTAGACGCGCTCCTGTTGCTGTTAGAGTACTGCACTGCGGAATTGTTATCGCAATATAACCTCATAGGGATTTCTATCCCTTGTACAATGCGTAATCCAGTAACAAAATTCCGCAGCCATAGTGCCTGGTTTGATGCCTCAAAGCATGCAACAAATTCTGCTGCCATGGTGGACGATGAGTAAGTGTTTGCTTTACACTTTTCCAGGATATTGCACCTCCAGCCAATAAGAATATGTTTCCTGACGTGCTTTTTAATGTGTCTGCGCATCCACCAAAATCCGAGTCGGAATACCCGATGATCTCCAGTTTATCCGACTTCCTATATGTCAACATGTGCCCCTTTGTTCCTTGCAGATATCAGAGTACTCTTTTAACTGCTTTCCAGTGATCCATTCCTGGGTTACTAACATATCTCCCCAACATGTTTACAGCAAAGGCAATGTCCGGCCTAGTACAAACTTGAGCATACATTAAACTCCCAACTGCAGAAGCATAAGGGACCGTTTTCATTTCCTCAATCTCAAGTTTTGTCTTAGGACATTGACTCAGACTAAGTCTGTCACCCTTTGCTATAGGGGTACTTAGGGGTTTGCAACCTGCCAATCCGTAACGTTGTAACACACTTTTAATGTATACTTTTTGTGATAATCCAAGAATACCACGAGAACGATCTCGATGTATCTGGATTCCTAACACAAAACTGGCATCACCAAGATCCTTCATATCAAACTTGTCTGATAGAAATCTTTTTGTAGTGTGTAACAATTCCTTATTGTTCGAGGCAAGCAATATGTCATCCACATATAATATAAGAAATATGAAATTACTCCCACTGAAATTGTGATAAACACAATCCTCAACCGAGTTGATCTCAAAGTCATAACCGACTATCACCTCAAGGAATTTGTGATACCATTGACGATAAGCTTGTTTAAGCCCATAAATGGATTTCTTAAGTCTGCAAACCAGATCTTTTGAGTTACTTGCTACAAAGTGTTCTGGTTGCATCATGTAGATCGTTTCCTCAATATTACCATTGAGAAAAGCGGTCTTAACATCCATCTGATGAAGCTCAAGGTCAAAATGTGCAACTAATGCCATGATTGTTCTAAAGGAATCCTTCGTCGATACTGGAGCGAAAGTTTCTTTAAAATCAATCCATTCACGCTGAGTATAACCTTTCGCTACAAGACGTGCTTTATGTCTTTCCACATTACCCAGGGAATCGCGTTTGGTTTTGTAAACCCATTTACAACTAATTGCCTTTTTCCCTTCAGGTAATGGGACAAGATCCCATACCGCATTATCCTGCATTGATTTATACTCTTCTTTCATAGCGTCAATCCACTTTTGAGATTCAGAGCTTGCCATGGCCTGTTTGTAGGATGAGGGATCATCTACAGTTCCAGCACATAACTCATCATGCTCCTGAAGATATACTATAAATTCTGGACCTATAGTACTCTTCATTTCTCTAGTGGACCTTCTTAATGGCACTATTTCCTCTTGTTGCACTTCTTGAGGAGGTAGAGTTTGATCATTATGAACGATGTCATTTTGATTCCCTTGTGGAAGATTATCTTGAGGTTCCTCTTGTTCTACCTGAATCTTTGTATCCTGGTTAGAACCCTCAAGTGGAGCATCAGTGTTAATCTGAGGATTACCTTGTTCTAATGGGATCGAAATGATTGGCATTACCGCCCAATCTTCAGATATCTCAGTATCCCTATTAAACCTTCATGAATCTTTATGGATTCTTCCTCAAAATCAACATATGTTCCCTTATTCTTCCCCCCAAACTCAACATCCTCTAGAAACTTGGCCGTTCCTGTCTCAAATATTGTACCAGTGAGAGAATCATAAAACTTAAACCCTCTAGAATGTTCGGAATAACCTATGA
The DNA here is from genome assembly GCA_036936605.1 of Limnanthes douglasii subsp. nivea. Lineage (NCBI taxonomy): Eukaryota > Viridiplantae > Streptophyta > Magnoliopsida > Brassicales > Limnanthaceae > Limnanthes > Limnanthes douglasii. Next base: position 342,508,513 of record JAUPFV010000001.1, read on the forward strand.
AGAAACAACTAACTGTTTTTGGGTCCAGTTTATTTTCTTGAGGTTTGTAAGGCCTCGCCTCAGCTGGACAACCCCACACATGCAGATGCTTTAAATTAGGTTTACGCCCGTTCCAAAGCTCATATGGAGTCCTAACAGTAGCCTTTGTGGGTACTCGATTGAGTATATAAGCGGCACATTTGATGGCTTCCCCCCAGAGAGATAATGGTAGAGATGAGTGACTTATCATGCTTCTAACCATATCTTTTAGTGTTCGGTTCCGTCTCTCAGATACACCGTTCATGCGAGGTGAACCAGGCATAGTGTATTGAGGGACTATTCCACACTTCTCTAGGTACTGTGCAAAGGAACCTGGACGTTGTTCACCCGATCCATCATATCTACCATAGTATTCACCACCATGGTCAGATCTAACGGTCTTAATGCTTTACCAAGTTGTTTCTCAACCTCGGTCTTAAAAGTTATGAACTTGTCCAGGGCCTTATACCTTTCTTGTTGACCGAACCTTGACCTGGTCCTTTGCCATATGCCTTCCGCTTAGGTCCTGCCTTATTTGGTGATGTAATCACATTAGCCTCAAGCGCTGTGCCTTTAAGTCTTTCCTCCTCCTGTGCAGCGTGGGAAATCAATTCATTGATATTCCACTTTTCTCGCATGCAGTTATAGGTGGACTGGAAATACTTAAACCGGTCTGGCAGCGAATGAAATGTGAATCCCACTATGCATTCCTCAGGTAAGTCTAAACCGATTGCCTTTAACCTTTGGCAAATCATCAACATTCCCAGAATGTGCTCCCGGATTTTACCTTTGCCATTATACTTTTTTTTTTTTGGCAAAGGCTTTCTCAATCTCCGTGAGAAAGACCGAGGCAGTGGTAACACCTTTAGGGACAGCCCCACGCAATGCTACTGCTATTCCCTGTAACAAGAGCGTCATGCATAACTTATTTGACCTTTCTCACTTTTCATCAGCCTTAGTTTCATCCGGTGTACTTTCCGGACTAAGCGGAGATGGTTTGGGAGTTAACAATGCATAGTCGTAATCATGTACAGATTAAAAACAGCAACATTTCTTCTTTCCACCATTGGAAGTCCGAACAATCCAACGTTGGTGGACGATTCCCCAACAAATTGTAACCCATGGATACTATAATAGGAACAAACAACACAAAGCACATCTAGCATTTTGACATATAACTGAAAACATGTGCATAAACATGACAAATACATGTAAAACATAAAATTCATTGATAATAGATACCGGAGGGCAAATCAAATTAACATGAAATTTTATGAGTTTGAGAAAAATACTATGATCATTATTTTAATTTTCTAATTGCCAATGAGACCTTCCGGAGGGCCGATGTCATTTACATATATTAAAATAACCATAATTTGATTTTCTTAAGTACCGGTGAAACCTTCCGGAAGGCCGATTTCACCTACTTAAAATCAAAAAATTGTAAGGCTGAATTTAATTTATCCTAAGTACCGATGAAACCTTCAGGAGGGCCGAATTCATCTAATTAAAATTAAAATCAGCACAAAGACCATTTTCAATAATTTTCTCCCGTTCATAATTAATTTAAACCCAAACGTGAACCTTCCGGAGGGCCGATAATATTTGAATTTAAATTAATCCCCGAACCTTTCGAAGCCTAGGATCCTTAAGAAAATTAATTTTAACCTTCCGGAGGGCCGATTAAATTAATTTCTTAGTTTCACCTACCGGTCTACGAAACCTTAATCATGCATCGTCATTTAATCATTCACACACACACAATTTAATTCACAAATAAACATACAAAAAAAATGCATGCCAAACACAACATACTTGTGAAATAATTTACATACAATATATATATATATCCGAACAAAATATGTACTTTCAAAAAAAAAATTCTTTTTTTTCGGCAGGTTACCGTGATAATCAGCGGACAGTCTTCGATCAGCGTTAACATCAGGGGTTAAGCTGTCGATGAGCCACTGTCCCAATAATTTTGATTTTATTCGTTATTTTAGGGTTGATTTGATGCTAATTTTGGGAGAAAAAATTTCAGACATCAATAAACCCTAATTTTACCCGGAAAAAAAAAATCCCTAAACTATAAAAATTGAAATTTACTGATAATAAAACATGTGTTTCAATACAATAATCCATGCCCTACCAATTTAATTCACATATAATCCCAAGGACATGGATTCTTTACAATGAAGAAAAACATGCGTTTTTTTTATCTATCAATACTCAATTTGATTATTCTACTGAATCCAAAAAGGGTTTAACCTGGCTCTGATACCAATTGTTATATATTATTCGAAATCGCATCAAATAATATATAACAAATCGCGGAAAAAGTTAAACCCTTTTGCTAGATTCATCTATAGAAGAAACAGAAAATCAAGAATACTTACGGGTTTGCCTGCTGCTATCCATATAGTATTCTCTTCAGTTCTTTTGCGTTCTTCAGCGATTCCACGTTCCCGGCGATTACGGTTTATGAAACTAAGAGACCTGCAGAATCAGATTAGAGAAGAAGGAAAAGGTTTCCAGACACTAAGGAAGCGGCCGTATTTCTGATTAGGGTTTAGAGTGATGAAATACCTAAACCTAGCCCCTTATTTATAGATTTTACAATGTGAAGCCCAACATTGTAAAGCTCATCCTATGTTACTTCCTTGTGTCCGGGACCATAACCCAATAAATTGATAATTCAATTTATATCCCTGATTTATTAATTCAGGCTTAAGTGTTGAGATTTGGGCCCTCTTCATCACAGTGCCCAAATTCAACCCGGTTACCACACTTGAGCCCATAACGCCTTTTTACCCATAAGTCCAATTTAGTTAATTAAATAATTAACTCGACTACTTTTAATTTGGACTTCCTTAAGACAATAATCGAATATGTTTATTTAGCATATCGGTCCAAATTATTGTTAGTCTATAAATATATTAAATAAATATATTCCAACATCTTTGGCATCTATTTCAGCTCCTCGGACTGCTAGCCGTTGTAGCAACGGTCGTTTCGAAGAATGATACTCTTCTTCCGATATGCATTTCGCCTAAAACCAACTTATCTCTCAAGATGAGCGTATGTTCTTGGTCAGGTGGAGAAACAATGATCTTCTCGAGCAAATGTGAACGAAAAGCAGCGACTTCGTTTTGAGCTAAGATTCCTTCTTTATACAAACCCATCAAGTTCAAGATTTGATGAAACTATTCTTGCTGCCATTTTAGATTATCAGACTGCATCTTCGAAAGCTTATGCTCTCCTGTAGCTAAATGTTTCTTTTTTAAGGAAAATGGAAGAATTGTTTTGCAGATAGAGGTGATTGAATCATGTAGAGTAGCGTAGTACGTGGTTGTGTATCAGTGTATGTGTTCACCATTGCTTTTGTTTTTGTGATTGATGTTTTTGTTTTCTTGGTGTATGTGTTCACCATTTTTCATTAAGCTTTTTTTTATGAGATTTCATCTCTTAGTATTATTTATCTAATAATTAAGTTTTATAATTAATATATAACTTTTTAATGAAAATCTTCGTACAACATCTGGTATTTACATATTCCTCCCCTAATTCACCATTATAATGTATTTTCAACATTCATATACCCTGTAACCAAATTAATATATTAAAATAAAACATATTTTATATATAATCCAAATTCAATTACTATATCCAATATTCAAAATATTTTATAATGTCATTCTCTGGTCCTATTTTTTGGATTAATTGGCGAAAAATTATCAAATTATCCGATGCTACACTTGTAAAAATGAAATGTATATTTATATTACGTATTAGTCTATACATAATTAAAAGAAAACTTAAGTGTCATCCTTGAAGTGATATATTGGTTTCCGCATTCAGACTAATAATGTGGTAGCTTTTACTATAAAAAAAATTGATGGTTTAATTGAGCTATCTAATTTTAAAGGTATTGTGGAAATTCCTTAAATAAAATGTAAAGGGTGGATATGAGATCAGAAAATTAGATAACGAAACAAATTAAACATTAAAAATATTAATTACCTTAAAAAATATATTAAATATTTGTTAATGATAAAATTATCTATCAATATCAATAGTATAAGAAAATGCTTATCAATTATCTATTTACCATATATATTAGAAAATATAAACAGGTATAACAGTAATATATCTATAGGATTATTATGACATAAACTAATGACTTTATATTAAAAAATAGTTAAAATATATAAAATTTATCATTTAAATTTTATTTATAAATATATATTTAATTAAAATAAAATAATAATATTGTTTTTAGTAAATTAAAAAAACAATCACATTAATATTAAATATATATTTGGTGCGCAGATTTTCTTAAGGTAATAGCACTCTTTCCTTTCTTTGAAATTTATATACAAATAAGTAAATTTTATTTTAATGAAAATATTTAACATGTCTACTGTGTGTTTCTCCTTATATAACTATGTTAACTATGTGAAACTTAATTTTTATATGATTTATACTAGATCTTGTCTATGTTTTTCATCAAAACATCAATGAGTATTTCACTTTTTGGTCACATCCAAAATATTTAAAGAGGTATTAGTCATGTATCAGGTTAGAACTTTGAACTTATTATATATATATAGATAACTTAGAGCGGATATTATATACATATAGATAAATTAGAGCGGATGTGGCTTCCTATAACACCATCTGCAAAAGACACCAAAGCTAAACTATTACTTAAGAACCAACTTACCTGTATGATATGATATGATAAAAGACAAAAGAAATCCGGAGGTTAAGATACACATCCAAGTAAGAACAACAAACCTTTAAAACAAAAATTACACAGTGGCCTTAGAAGCTAACTATTTCATTTTGGTTATCCGGGGTAATATAATCGGGAGAAGGATACTCATGAAAAACAAATAATTTAACATAAAAATAAATTATATATTTTAAATGACAACTTGAAATAGAATACTAATTTGTATTAATCTAAATTATTAATTTAGAAACATTTCAAACTATATTATCCGCAAAAACTTCTTCCAACATTAAAACGATAATACCGAGGAAGGTAAACTTGTAATTTATAACATTAAAACTTGCAAAGATTGAGGAAGATAAACTTGCGATTTATAATTTTTTTTCAAAGTTTGATATAAAAGAAGTTGATTTTTGTACCGGATAAGAAGATAAACACCAAGTTAATAATTCATTTAAATTTTAATATTTTGTTTTAAGGAAAACAAAATATGGGCTAGATTAGTAATTAGATAAGACAATTAAAATTATTTACAAAATTAAGTTATAAAATTGTACCAATGATTTATTAAGAAAAAAACTATACAACTATCATTTAGATAAAAAAAAATACCAATAAACTAAAAATAATATTTGTTTTTTTAATAGATGATATTTTATCTCAAAAATAAACACCAAAATAAATTAATAACTCCTCAAAGCTGAAATATTTTTTGTTTTGAAGAAGACTAATTGATTAAGTTTGTAATAAGAATAAGAATATTATCGACCAAATTAAGTTATCGGATTATAATTGGAATCATAAAAATAACATATTAAAAGAATTTTACAACTAGAGTTATTGATATAAGAAAAACAATAGGTCTAGTTTGAAAGTAAGCTAAATTTTTCAAAATCTTTTGTTAGCTTATAATATTTAATCTCAAGAAAATAAACTAAAATAGGTCAATAATTAATTTAAACTTAAATATTTTGTTTTAAAGAAGAAAAAGTGTAGGTTAGGTTAGTAATTAGATCATGGGGATAACCAATAAAAACTTAAAGAATTTCCTATCAACAAAAACTTAAAGAAAAAGCAATAAAAATCCTATCAAAATGGGCTCTAAGAACAGAGAAAGTCAGAAAACAGGGGAAATCAACTTTTGAATGATCAACTCGATCATAGATCTCCATTCAGCGAAAGAATTTTCCGTTCTTCATTCTGTTAGAAATCATATTCAACAACCATGTAAGAAATTTGTCGATCTATTCAATCCGGTGGAAGAATCAACAACTTTGAATCCAGAATACGTGAAGAAGACAGAGCATCATTTCTCGATACAATATAGAGATCAAGTTAAACAAACTCTTATCAAGAAGTCAAGAACCACTTTAATTGGTAAGTTCAGCAATGAAGTTCCAAAAAAACAGAAACTCGAAAACTTTTTGGCAACATTGAAATTCAGGGGATCGTTCAGTTTTGAATTATGGGATTCGCATAACATTTTTTTCGAATTTGAATTGAAGGAAGATGTATCAAGATTCCGGTCACGGAATGTTTGGAAATTTGATGATATAGTCATGCGAATCTTGAGATGGAATCAGAATTTCAACAAAAAAGTTGAAGACCCAACATTTTTAACCTGGGTTCGTTTCGAAAACTTGCCAGAAAGCTTATATGATTCTTGTTTGATACATGATATTGCTTCTGTTATTGGTCCAACTTACAAAGTTATTGTTCCGCATAAAAATCGGGCACATACTAAGGCCTGTTATGCTCAAGTGGAGGTGAATATCTCTAAAAAACTGCAAAGAAAGTTGTGGATTGGTTTTGGAAGTAATGATGGATATTGGGTAACCATCAGCTATAAAAATGTGCCATTGTATTGTCATGGTTGTTATCACATAGGACATTGTCAATCTGAGTGTAAGAAATCAACAAAGAAGGTGGAGGACTCTGATACTTTTCAAGAAAATAGCAAGGTTAATGATAACAAGGATGAGAAGCATGAGGAGATTAGCAAAGGGCCTTCTATTGATACTACTGTATCAAGGAACATTGTTAAGGTATATAGAAGAAAGCTTAAGTCAATTGTAACTCAAAAGGATCAAGAAGAGGGAAAGATTGAAAGTAACAAAGATGATAATCAGATAAATTCTACACAAGTTCAATTGGACAAAACTATAGAACAGAATCTTGAAAATGTTCAAGACGTTTTACAAGACAAAAGCAAAGAAGTTATAGATGCCATTAACAAGATTGATGAAGACCAATATAGTTCTCCTGATCCCAATATTGGTAGCTGCTCCCCTACTCCAAGGCTTTCTCCACAAAAACGTTTTAATGAAATCATATCATCCAAATTGAAAGCTGCAAAAAGAAGAAGATCCAAAGATAAGTTAATTATCAAGTCTCTCAGTTTAAGTTTAAGAGACAAAGTAAATAAATCCTACTCTGAAAATGATCAGAACGATTAGTTGGAATGCAAAAGGTGTGAATAACAAGTCCACCTTGAGAAGACTTAAATCTATGATAAATTCAGAGTATATCAAGGTGCTTATTATTCAGGAACCTATGTCAAAGGGTGATAAGATTAAATCTGTTGCTGAGGTGCTTGGTTGCAAATGTGTATGATAAGCTGTCTGGGTGCCTAGTGTTAATATCAATATTGTTCTTAATGTTGATCAATGTATCCACATGAAGATGGATTACCCTGGTATTACTGATAAAGTTTACTTAACATCAGTCAATGCAAAATGCAATCGAATTCTAAGGTTAGATCCCTGGGATTGTCTTAAAACTAGCTGTGACAATGATAAGCCCTGGATGTGTGTGGGGGATTTCAATACTATTTCTGCTCATGATGAGCAATTGGGTTGTACATTCTCTTGTCGAGCCAGTATGGATAACTTTAATGAAGCTATAAGAAGCTGCAACTTGAATGATGTTGGGTATTGTGTTTCGAAGTTTACTTGGACTAGAAGTAATAAGTGGAGAAGGCTTGATCGTGCATTAATCAACGATAAATGGATGTCTACATTCACTGATACTCAGGTTTTTCACATGGTCAGAACTTGTTCTGACCATGCTCCTCTCTTTATCACAGCTAATACTCATAATTCTAATGATGCTATTAACAGGAAAAAGAATTTTAGGTTTCTAAACTTTTGGTGCAATGATGATTCCTTTTTAAGTGTTGTTGAGCAGGATTGGAATCAACCTCTTGATAGTCATCCTAGCAACACTTTCTGGTATAAGCTTAGAAGGCTCAAAGGCTGCCTTAAGCTTTGGAACAAAGACAAGTTTAGTAATGTTTTTGACAGTGTCAAGGAAGCTGAATGCAAGGTTAATGCTATGAAGGTCCTTCATTACACTAATAATAACCATCAGTCTGCTGCTAACTTAGCTATGGCTAATGGTATGTATTTAAAAGCTCTCAGAAATGAAGATTCTTTCCTGAGACAGAAATGTTTCAATAGTTGGCTTCATAAAAGTGATGGTAATTCTAAGATGTTCAATAATTACATTGCTAAGAAAAAAAGGAAAAATGAAAAAAAGAGTATTAGAGATGGTGATACGTAGATTACTGATAAGAAGGAGATAGGTATTTCTGCTGCAACTTACTTCAAAAGCATCCTCACATCTGATCCTTACAAAAGCAATGAAGAGGAGATCAGGTTGTTAGATAGCAAGAACTTCGATTGCATCCCTTCTATTGTGTCTATTGAGGGCAACAATATGCCGCTCAGTAATGTCACAGAAGATGAAATTTGGATTATCATAAGCAATATGAAGAAGGACAACTCTCTTGGTATTGATGGTTTTAATCTCTTTTTATTTAAGCATTGTTGGCATATTATTAGAAGGGATTTGTGCAATGCAACTCTTATATTCATGGCAGTACTATTCCTACTGGCCTCTTTGTAACTGGCATTTGCCTAATCCCAAAGATTTCTAACCCTACTTGGTGTAATAGTTACAGACCTATTGGTCTGTGTACATTTGTTAATAGGATTTTTTCTGCTCTTATAAATTATAGATTGTCTAATATCCTTCCCCAAATTGTATCTAATTCTCAGTCTGCCTTTGTAAAAAATAGACTTATTCATGACAACATCTTACTGGCTAAAGAGTTACTTTTTGATATTAACAAGAAGCCCAAAAAAGGAAATACAGTTGTTCAGTTAGATATGTCGAAAGCTTTCGACAGAATTTCGCACTCATTTATTCTTAAAGTGTTGTATTCTTTTGGTTTTAATTTTAAGATTGTTGAGCTTATTAAGAGAATGATCTCTGATGTTCATGTCTCTATGCTTATTAATGGAGAGACTGTTGATTACTTTAAAATGAAAAGGGGTTTAAGGCAAGAAGATCCTCTTTCTCCTTGTCTGTTTATTCTTGGTGAAGAGTTTCTCAGTAGGGGCTTAAACATCTTGTTTAATTCTAACCCTACAATGTGCTATGCCTCTAGAAGTTCTTTTATTATTCCTTGTATTATGTTTGCAGATGACATTTTGATTTTTACTAATAGTTCTCCTAATTCCATTGATATTCTTAGTGGCTATCTTGATCTTTATCAGCTTACTTCTTGTCAAGCCATTAACAAAAGCAAAACAAAGCTTATTGTTTCTCTTAAGTCTAACTCTTCTAAAGTGCATAATCTCAAGCTGCAAACTGGATTTGAGGTGGATTTTCTTCCTCTTTCTCACCTGGGTGTTACTATCTCATATAACAACAAAGCTAAAATCTTCAAGCCCATTTTGAACAAAATCAATGATAGAATCACTGATTGGGACAGTAAGTTACTCTCCTATGGTGGCAGGTTATCTTTAATTACCAATATTCTTCTTCATATTGTTTATTATTGGATTCAATGCTGTGAAATGCCTAGAACTATCATTAGTAAGATTGAGAAAACTTTAAACAGATTCTTATGGAGAGCTAAGCAAGATCAGAAGACTATACACTGGTCCTCTTGGCATTTCATTTGTAAGCCTTTTGGGGAAGGAGGATTAAATGTCAGAAAACTTCTTGACATTCAAAACTCTTTCTCCCAGAAGCTCTGGTACAAGTTTAGGATGGATGGTTGTCTTTGGTCCAATGTTATGAATGACATTCACTGTAAAAATGCTCATCCTTTATACAATAACATAAAGGGTTCTTTAGTTTGGAATAGATTATGCAACATTAGACAGCAAGCTGAAAAGAACATTACCTGGATTCTTGGTAGAGGTAACTTTGATTTCTGGAAGGATTCTTGGCACAGCCTGCCTGCCATTGCAACTGAACATAATATTAATTGGTATATCGATGTTAAAGTTGAATCTTTTTGGAATAACAACTCTTAGTGTTTAAATGAAGTTCAGGATAGCATTGATACTGATAGAATGTTAAAGATCAACACAACATAGATTACAGATAAGGAGGATGCTATCTACTGGAGGCTTTCTGAAAATGGGCAATTCAACTTTAAGCAAACCTGGAGAATATAAGAACTAAACATAACTACTCAAGCCTTTACAAGAGGATCTGGAACTAAAAAAATCCCATGAAGTTCTCTTTTATGACATGGAAATTAATGCATAACTTTATTGAACTAGATACTATCATGATGAATAAGCATATTAGCATGGCATCTAAGTGTGTATTTTATGATAATTGTGAGGAAAAGAATCATTTATTTGTTAATTGCTCATTTGCTTGGCAGCTTTGGAATTGGTTTGTCTGTATCTTTAAAATCAAAATCAAAATATCAATGGCTCTAGCTCATCTTCTAAGATGCTGGTTTTGGTTTTCAAAAACAAAATTTCATGTTTCTCACCTTATTCCTCAAGTTATATGTTGGGTGGTTTGGAAGGCTAGAAATTCCATAAAGCACAAGGGTGTTCACATAAGTGTTAACAGGGCTATTGATAACATTATTAACATTGTTAAAGGTGTGGATGTCAATGGTAATCTCACTTACAAGCACTGGTCGAAAGCACATGATGCAGGTGTGATCATGGGATGTCGTTGTATTGAAAAGAAAAGCAAACCTTAGTACCTTCGATGAATTCCTCCTGTTTATTCTCGCCTTAAGATGAATGTTGACGCTTCTTGTGCCTTCAATGGTGAGGCTGTTACTGGAGTTCTTTTCAGGAACAGTGAGGGAGACATCACTCATGCATATGGTAATCAAATTGGTAAAGTCTCACCTCTCCAAGCTGAAACTTTAGCTATGATGCATGGCCTGACTATTTGCTTCAAGAATAATTGGAAGCACGTAGACATTGAGTCTGATTACGTTGTTCTTATTAAGCAGCTTACCAATAACATTAGAACTGATTTTGAGGATCAAAATCTTAGTGATTGCCGTAATTTTCTAGATAAAAACATGAGCCTCAAGCACATCTCAAGGGTCCAGAATCAGGCAGCTGATTGGCTTGCCAAATAGACCCTTAAGTGCAAGCAAAAACAATACTTTCATCAGCATAATGCCCCCTCTGCTTTGCTTGCAATTACTTTTCTTGAGAGCTTAAATTTAGGGTATCTTGCTTAGACGAACATTGGTACTGCTAGATTTTGGTTTTTTTGGCAGATTGGATTGGTGTTGCTATGGAAGGGAAGTGTTGGAGACAAGGAAATGAAGATGAAGTTGGAGTTACCATGGGAGTGAAGCTGAGGAGACATGGAAATGGAGATGAAGATGGAGTTTCCATGGAAATGAAGATGAGGAGACAAAGAAATAAAGAAGAAGACGGAATCGAAGAGTTCATTTGTGAAAGAGTTAATGGCTGTTCTCTTGGAATGAAATTCTGTTTAAAAATTTAATTTTGGTTTCTTTGGCAAGGCGGGAGATTTCCAGCGCCAAGTTTTCAGATTTGTAATTTTGGGTCTATTTCATTATGACCCTTATTGTTTGTAAATTTTTCAATTCTTAATAAAGTCGTTCTTTTGATTAAAAAAAGAATAAAAAAAAAAAAGGTTAGTAATTAATTAAAACAATTAAGATAATTTAGGAAATCACTATAATTATCAATACGGTGCGCGGAGATAACCTCAAACTGCCAAAGTAAAAACCCTTTGTTTTCGAAGTCAGTGTTTTACCAGCAGAGAAGAAAACATACAACAACGTCTCATCATCTAAGAAGGTAGGTTTCTTACATTCTTTGTTCGTCTCTGTTGCTCATTAACAAAACGCAAGGATCTGGTCTGATCCTACGTTCTTGGTGTGCCAATGTCGATTTCTGCTAAAGAGAACTTTCGGCACCATCGCATTATATTAACATCTTCCTGTTGCCCACCACCTGTTTGATAAAGTTCCCACACCATAGTAGTCTATGGACTGTTTTGTATTTTCAAAATCAGATGTTATACGATGACACGGGGCTTAGTATATCAGGTACATGTTTCATGAGAGTTTGTAAATACTTAGTAGCTGACATGCCAACCCGTTGCTTGAATTTATAGTCATCATAGATTTCCAGATTCGTGGCAAAGATCAGAATCTGGGCTATGGCTGTTTTCTCCTCCATTGCTAGTAGCTTGATGGGTCGCACGCCCTAATTTTTGGCATTTCATGGCTTAACAGTTGCATTCTTATTTTGCATCAATATTAGTTTGAGTTGTAAATTTGACTGCATTGCAAAAAATATTACACTGATTAAGCTTCAGGGTTATTTTCTTTGTCTTGTTGCGTCTTTCCCCGATTATCAAAAGGTGGTGGGTGGGCTAAGCTGGACCTAGCGTTTGAGTTTCTCTAATATATTGTTGTGAGGTTCTCCAAAACTGATAGGATATTTTTCATTTGTGAATGTTTATGTTGGAGGAAAGATGGCTAGCGGCAGCCTAAAGAATATTTTAGCTGCAGCAGTTTGCAGAGGAGTGACAGAAGCACGGGCAACTATTTTCGGGCATGTGCTCAACCCCACTGGACAGAGAACTGCCCACAAGATCTTGCGGAAAAAGCTTATCGGCGAGAAAGTTGCTGCATGGTACCCTCACGATATCAAGAAAGATGACCCCCTTGTTATGAAACGCGAAGAACAAGAGTAATTTCTCTATCTCTCTTCTGTAACATGTGCATATGCTAGTATGCTCTTTATATACTCATTCATACGTTGCATTTTACATTTAGCTTGGGGTTGGAGGTGTTCGTATGCTTATGATTTTGTATTGACAAGATGAATATAGTATTGGTAGAATCATTATGAGTTAATCATATTTAAGAGTCTTCCTTGAAGTGGATCAAGCCTATACCTTGATAATATTAAGACTACATAATCTGTACAAGGAGTTACTTCTTAACCGTAAAATGCTTGCACAAGGAGCTATATCAAATAGCAGTTCTCTTCGTACGATTTCCCAATTGGAGTAAATCAACTGAACTACTTTAAATAAAATTCACGTTCCCGTAAGAATGAGCTTGGAGTAGTTATTTAGGCTGGCTATCCATCGTGGCTGTAAGCTAGTGATGATAGAACTGGACAAAACTGTCTTAGCTGTCATATTTCTCGTAGTAGACACAATTGCCGAATTATTAATGCATACACATCCACAGATACATATGTTTCGAGCATTATTTCCACCAGATGACCAATTTTTTCCCTCCCCTAGTCTAGAAAGCAACAAGAGGGATATGTTAGAATAATTTTATGATGGTTTACTAAATCTAGACTTTGTAGATTGACCTTAACCTATTCCAGCTAACTTGATTGGATGTCTAATTCTTCTTTAATTTTCTTTTAATTTTGAAGGAGGCATTCTAAATTAACAAATCATCTAAAGATTAATTGGTGTCTGAGTAGTCGTAGCTATGAATTTATTACATGCTCTAATGTTAACAAATTAAATAAACACTTTGTTGATGGTGCTACTGTCAGCTTTTGAGTTTGGGAAACTTAGGAAGTCTTCGATACTAAGTGGATGGACAGTTGGGCTTCTCATTTATGCTACTTTAAAAAATTTAAAGGAGCCCGTCATTTTTCGGAATGCCATTGGACTTTAAATCTATTACTATTAGGAGAGTCCATGTGATAATTTCCAAATCTGTTCAGTTATATGTTTTTCCCTCTTGAAATAAGCTGCTAGGACATAGTATAGCTAAAGACCTTTGCCGTGGCTTTTGATAAATACATTATTTACTGAGCAGTGTTGGGGATAAATACGGGAAAGCCCAGGGATGAAACTGAAAAATAACAACATCCCTAGTTAAATTCTAGAATAATAGTTTGATGAGGATGAAAAGCCGTATAGTTTGAGAAGTCTGATTATTTTGTTAGAGAACTGCTTATTTTTAAGAAACACATTGTAGACTTCATAGTTTGACGCATTTCTGTGATTGTATTTTATCAGGCGCTTATCAAAGCTTGAAATGCTCAAGCGACGTGGAAAGGGAGCGCCAAAGAAGGGCCAAGGAAAACGAGCTGCAAAACGTAACAAATAGAAGTGTTATCCCAATATGAAGTGTTATCCCAATATGTTGATGGATTATGTATTACTTTTCTATTTGTATTTACAATTAAATTGGAATAAATTCTATACAAGTTCTGGAAATTTTCTAACTTCTGTTTGGAAGCTGTGTAAGTTTCTGTTTAGTAATTTATGCTATTCCTAACATACTTGTGGAATACCCGAAAATAGTTATGCCTTGCTCGAGCTGAAGAATTTATAGGTTATGTTCTAAAAAATGTGGATCAGGATGCTGCAATAATATAGTAAATTGAACTACGAATAATTAAACAAAAATGTTGTCCAGTCGGGAAACATTTTGAACATTTAAAATTTGGGTATCATCCGATTGGGTTCAGTTTGGATTTTTGGATAAAACAGCCAGATTCGGACAAGTAAGAAAAATGATAAATCCATATAGTTTTTGTAGGATAATCCAATTAGCTATAAATAAAATAAAATTCATATAAAAAATTCAAATTTTATATGATTGCTATTGGCTATTGCCACTCTAAACAGAAGTCGTCTTGCTGGTCGGAGGACAAGAATAATCTCTTTAATATATTCTTGAGAAAAGATGGAGAACAGTCTAACATCATCAATGTCAGTAGCAGGGACAGCAGATGCCAAAGTGTCATCTCTGTTTGTGTATCCCATTAAATCATGTCGTGGAATTTCTGTTTCTCAAGCACCTCTCACTCCAGCTGGTAAGAAAACACCGACTCTTCCAGTTCCTCGTTCTTGCTTTCTTAGTGTTTTTCAGTATAGAACCTTTCTATATGGAAGAAGATTTTGAAGCTGAGAGCTCTAGTTGGACTTAGACATATTATGCAACATAAAATTGGAAAGGGTGATTCTATTGTCATTTGGTTTGACTTTTGGCATCCGAGAGGGGTTTTACTTGAAGCTTATCCTCCTAGAGTTTTCCAATGTCTTGGCATCCTTAACTTGCCAAGGTTATATGTTGAAGCAACTGGAAATAGCCAGCTGCAAGATCTGATTTTTCTGTCGAGATACAGTCAGTCATATATGGTGGTGTATTGATCCTTTCATGGGACAAAATGATACTGTAGTTTGTGCTCCATTTTAAATTCCGTTAAATATCACGCAGAAGCTACTAGGAAGAGTTAAGGTAAGCAACAACAAAAGTCAACTAGAGTAAAGCGTATATGGTTTCATCAAACTGTTCGAAAACATGGTTCAATTGCTTGGTTGGCTTCGTTGATTGAATAGACTACCAACAAAGTGTTATATATTGGAGTTGAGCGGTTAATGCCATGTTGTTGGCAAAGAAGTGTTGACCAAAAGATTTGGTTTACAGAGATGTTGTTTTTGAAGCAGCTGGATCTTAACAATTGGTGGTGATTATCAATGTGCAGGATTTCGATGGGACCGGACATGGTTAGTTGTGAATAACAAAGGGAGGGGAATTACTCAAAGAGTTGAACCAAAGCTTGCCCTTGTCGATGTTCACCTCCCTAAAGAGGCATTTTTCGACGACTGGGAGCCTACAAAGGACTCTCAAATAGGTAAACTCTTTATTAGTCACCACCAAATGAAACAATTATATTTTGCTTTAACAGTTCCTTATGCTAGTCTGTCATTTTATGCCACTTTCATCGTTGAGTTTTTATTTGCAGAGATAAAAGCTCCAGGTATGAATGTGCTTAATGTCTCGTTGACTGAACCACACAAGATAGCAGATGGTGTCTCGGTATGGGAGTGGTCTGGCTCTGCATTGGATGAGGGAGAGGAGGCATCTGAATGGTTTACAAATTATCTCCGGAAACCGAGTCGCCTAGTTCGCTTTAATGCAGGTTTGGTTCCATTTTAGTGCATATGTACTGGAATAGGCTAGTAACAATCGGAGAATGTACCGAATATACACTTCTGTTTTCAAATTACAGCCTCGGAAACTAGACCTGTGGATGAATACGCTCCTGGTCACGTCACAAAGTTTTCAGATATGTATCCGTTTTTATTGCTCTCACAGGTCTGCCAACTCTAAAGGAAACTTACTTTGCATTTTTATTGGTGGGATCACTGCCTGCACTAAAACAAGCCTAACTAAAAACACTTATTGCAGGGGTCCCTAGGTGCACTAAATGAGCTTCTGAAGGAGCCTGTGCCAGTCAACCGTTTCAGACCCAAGTACCTTTCAAACTTTACACTAAATCTCTTTCAAATTTTTAGATTTAAACAAGAATTAATGTAAGTATCTTCTGTTGGATATGAAACAATATGCCCGGAATAGTATAATAATCTTGTCTTCTTCAAAGTTCCTTATCTTCATGGTTTGCCGATGTCTTTGGGTTGTTCAATCCGCCCTTTAGCCTTTATGTTCTTTTGGCTCTTTTTATTTTAACTTGGCACCAAATAACACCGAAGATGGAATGTGATTAATCGAATTTGTTTATCCAATCTTATTGGTTTATTGATGCCTTTGGGTTGTTCAATCTGATGTCACAGCATCTTTGTTGATGGATGTGAGCCATTTTCTGAAGACTTGTGGACAGAGATTAAGATTAACGGTTTCGTCTTTCAAGGTGTGAAGTTATGCTCCCGTTGCAAGGTGAAAATTTATCTCTTCTTTGAAAATAGCTTCATGTGCACAATTTTGTCTTACAGTTTGTGTTTTTTTAATATAAATTTAACAATCCAGCTTCATAGCTATGACCGTGTGTTCATGTCTTTTCAGGTACCAACAATCAATCAAGAGACAGGGGTCACAAATCCTGAGCCAACCGATATTCTCAGGAAATTCAGGTCGGATAAATTCTTACGACCAAACCAAAAGCAGCAGGGGAAGGTGAGATGCAAGTGCAAAAAAGTTATAAGTAAGAATAAAACAAAGCTAATCATGAGAACGTATTGCAGATTTACTTCGGTCAGAACATGGTTTGGAAAGACAACCCACCGGAGAGTAAGAGGAAGAGTTTAAAAGTTGGCGATCCCATTTTCGTCCTCCAAAAGTTATCCTCTGCTTCTGAAGCAGCTGCATGAACTCTGGAAACTATTCACTATCCATCAATATTACTATTCGTAGTCAGATGTAATGTAACCAACCACGTACAAAGGGAATAACTGAAAAACCTTTAAAAAAATATAATGTCATAAAAAAAAACAATCAACCAATGAATGTAATCAATGTAAAAGACGTTGGCCACAGACCTCTAACATTGAGCTATTGTGTATGCAAAGAGTAGGAGTTATGTTACATCAAAATCCTTCGGCAAGTGCTGAAAATAATTTATAATAGTTCTACCTATTTTTTTTTCATTTTTAGCGTAAACTAAACTATTGATCAGCAATAGGCTCTTGCGAGAACTAGTCATGACAATGATAATTGATCACAGACCAAAAACTCGTGCCAAATCTCCCAAGCCTCAGTTGACATTCAAAGAGTTTGTTTCTCCTGGATAACAAAATATCAGGCATTTCAGGTACGAGATCTCCAAGCCTTTTGCATTTTCTTGCCAAGATATGTAGCGGCATGAACAGTGCCAACAGCCAATAGACCAGAGACAGCTTGCCTTGCACTTGAAAACATAACTTTTCGACTCAAAATCTTTTGCATGCATTTCACGGCCTCTTCTCTCGAACCAATTACAACTTCTCTTACAGAACGACCTGCAATTCACATGTTAGATGTCAAATCATCTGCTCTCGTATGCAACAAAAGTATTGTTGACTTGTGTCTACTTAGACCTTTGCTTGCAATGGTTAGCTCTATGAAATGCATGGTTAAGAGTTCATACCAGATTGACTCAATGTCATCTTCTCTCCTAGCTTCGTCCCCATATGCGTTCTTATCATTGGAGGAAGGAGAGAGACCAGTGAACTAGTCACTGGTAAACTGCAGTCCTAATTTAAAAGCAAACATTCAAAAGTTGCTACAAACAACAATGATGCCTAATTTACAAAAAGGAACTGAAAGTCTTTGAATTTACTTCAAATTCTTTACATGAAACTGAAAGGGGTATATATGCTCTTGAATAACTAAATTTCTCTGTTTGATTAAGACTTTGCCGAAAGAAGATACTTCACTTCACCCATCTTTAAATGTTACTCCATCCTCATTTATAATTATTATCCTTGGAGCAGTTCTCAAAAGAAGGTACTATTGATTTGGAAAATAAGATAGTTGTTATGAAGAAGATCCTACAAAAAACTTCCTTTCCATAAATGAAACTAGCCTGTTTTACAGCCATAAAACTATGAGGAATACATTTCTACAAAATATATACGAACTGTATAAAACCTTTTCCGAAATGGGGAGACTCTGGATATTAAGTGTTTTATTTCTTTGTATTATTGAAATTTGAAACGCATTTGAAATGAGAGAGAAAGGATCTATATACCTGGGATAAATTTGCTTGGCCATTTCCAAAAGTTGAGGATCTCAGTAAATTTTTTGCTTCATATTCTTCAACAAATGGTTTATACATCGACTGAAATAAGTCAAATTGTCCTCTCACAATCTTCTTTACCTGAGGGAGATAGTGCAAACATATCAAAACTTATACCGAGAAAGATGTTTCCCAACTTCCCAAGTATATTGATCGTATTGTTTAGCATCAGGTTTCCTGAAAACTTTAAACACTCTTGAGTCTCAATGTCCACAATCAATTAGCTGCTACCAGGATTATTAGTAAGTTTCTACTTGCATTCATACCTTATTTTTGTCCTCTGCAAAAAGCATTCGCAAGTCACCCGTATATGAAAGGCTACATATCTTGGCATAAAGATCTTCCTGCATACACATACTGTTAAACACCAAATCTGGTAATCATCAATTGTCTTAGCAGTAGTTTTGAAGGAAACTGACCTCAGTGAATTGAGATGGCAAAAGGAGAAGAGCGGCAGATATGGCAGCTCTTAAATTAACAGAGTTTACATTCTCTATGTCCAAATTGTCAACAAGAACATGTACCTGTAATAAGCATTTGAAACTCCAGTTTCAGACAAAAATATGATATCCAAAATAAATTGACCGTGATGCAATTTCAAGACATGCGGTAATTCGTAGAGGAAATTAGAGAGCCTCATCCGTATAGAACATAGTAGAAGTAATTCACTGTTTTCTATGGACAACAAAAAAAAACTTCATCTAATCTTCTAAAGCCAATACAAAGATATTACAAAAGGTATCAGAAAATAGAATAGACAGGAGATATAGTACCGGTTTTTGTAAACGACCACTCAAATAGAGCCTTTCCCAGTTTAGAATATCTTGTACCAAGTGATGCATTCGGACAACCCCATACTTGAACATCTGATTAAATAAAAGATAATGCATCAAAAGATGACTGGGCAGAGCTATACATCAATGCGTAAAAACTGATTAAACAAAAGGAGAAGGCACGTGTTGACGAATAAACCAGTGCTTTAATTTTTAGCGTACCTTGTCCTCCCAAGTAA
Organism: Limnanthes douglasii subsp. nivea; assembly: GCA_036936605.1. NCBI lineage: Eukaryota > Viridiplantae > Streptophyta > Magnoliopsida > Brassicales > Limnanthaceae > Limnanthes > Limnanthes douglasii. Next base: position 342,528,095 of record JAUPFV010000001.1, read on the forward strand.
CAAATGGATTGAAGTGTACTCCAACTCCTATTTCGTCTGCAACTTGAGTAATCTAAAACAAAAAAAAACAAAAAAAATCTTAGCTAGGTGAACAAAATGACATTTAAGCATGCTGTACAGGCTTGTATCTTTGGTCATGAAAAGAGAGGGAGATACCAGCTTCGCTCCACCAAGGACCACCATCCATGAGGCATAATGATCTGAATTCATTTTGAGATTCTTGGTCATACAACAGAAAAAAATTAGGATTCTGCAAATTTTTCTAAAAACCCATATGACCACTAAAGTAGTTAAAATCATAAACCTCACCTCAGAATGCCATTGCTCGGGATCTGATACACCAAGAATGCAGTCTATCATGCTTGACTTGAAACGATTGAACAAAATCATCAAATAATCTGTTTGCAATTAGAATCATGTGTGTTTTGGGGAAGGAGTAAAGTGGCACAAGAAAGAGCATACCTTATCATGGTTGTTCGGGTGGATAGAAGAGCCATAAACACAGCAAAACTCAACAGGCGGTAGATTGCTCAGAAAGTTCATAATTGCATCTCTTTTATAACTCTCCATTACAACCAACTAATATCCAAACAAAGACAAAATAAACCAGTAAGGTGAAATAGAAGTTGGACTAGTAACAAAAATCACAACACCCATTTGAACGCACAAATGTTATCGTGCAATACATACTCTAAGACTTCATTATGAAATTCTCGCTTCTACAAAAGTGTCTGCCCTTTTATCTGAGATTTGTTCTCTAATTTTGCCCTTTCAACTATCTAATCCTGCCTTCGTTATCCAAAACTTAAGACAAAAATGCCAAAACCCTTTCAAGGTGAGACAGAGAAGCGAAAAGGATTATTTTCAAAAGCAGCAGCGAAGATAACAATTTAAACCCTTTTATGAACAAAAATACTTCACAGAGGCGTTGCAGCGAACACCTTATATGCACAGCTCTAAACTCTTTATTTTTCAAAGCATTTCCTACATCTTATACACTTAAACAAACAAAACTAAACTAAAATAAAAGAAAAGAAAAAAACAAACAAATCTTAGTTTCATCGTACCGACAAGTCGCTTCAAGAAGATCAGTTCTATGTTCGTCCCACAGAGGAGGCAAAACTGTGATCACGACTATGTTAAGCCAAATCTAACTCTGGTTCTTCTAATCAGCCGCAAGTAGAGGTCGAATCCCCATAAGTATAATTATACATGAATTTAATACTAAATGTATAAATTGAGCAGATAAAAGTACATTTTTCATAAATTAACCGTATAACAACAAGAAAAAAATACCCATAAATAACTACTTAATTTTGAAATACAAAAAATATATTCACTTTTTGACTAGTTTCATAAAATATTTAAAATCATATTTTGGACAAAAATATCTTTTAGGGTATAAAATGAGCAATTTAGTTGCAAGACACTTTTTTTCACTTTCTAAACCTGACTTTTGGGTTAAAATTCCCTCCACTTTCACATTTCTAATTTTGAGAAAAGAAAAACGAGAGTGAACCAAAAAAACAAACTTCAACCCAACCGTGAAGTAACCGTTCAGTCGACGATATCAATTTCCGGCACCGATCATCAGTCAGAGGAGCACATTGTCGTCGAGGCACGATGGTTTTAATACAGTTACCGGCGTCGTTACTGTCGAACAGGTTAGTTTGACGGTGGTTTTTTTGTCGTCGGACTTTGCAATGTACTGTCGTAGACTACACTTTCGAGTGTTGTTTTGGCCGGACGAGCCACTGTATGTCAGTATTGTATTGGACAGTTCTCCGTTCTCCGACGACGTTTTTTCGTTTCGTCTACATATTTCACTCCAATAACCAGCATGTTTCATTCATTTTTTTTTATCTAAAATTCCGTCGTCTAATTCTTTGTAACAAAAAAAAGGCCCGGCTGGATACTGCCCATATAAACCTTTTTTGTCCGAGATGAAATCAAATAAATATTATTAATTTTTATTAATTTTCTTTTTCCAGCCCTGGTGCATCTTTCGTTCATGTAATAAAAGTCTGAAAACTTGGATTACTGATTGGTGGAATACTAGGCAATCCGAAACTTTTTTGAATGATATTCAAGAAAATGGTGTTGTAGAAAAATTCATACAATTCGAAGAACTCTTCTTCTTGGATGAAATGATAAACGAATATCCGGAAACCCATTTACAAAAACTTCGTATAGGAATCTACAAAGAAACGATCCAATTAGAAAATAGAGTTCTAAAAAACAATCATATTACTTATAGATTTTTTGTTCGCTTTGGATCATAAACTAGCTAGAAGGTTGGAGTTGAATAAAAAATTTAAAGGAGGTTCATGGCCAAGGGTAAAGATGTGCGAGTAACAATTATTTTGGAATGTACTAGGACTCACCCAATTAAAAAAAATCCTTCAATTCTCAAAAAAGAATAGAATAAATCATACTTTCTTTTATACAATATCTTAATTGAATTCTATGTAATGATCAATAAATTGAGTTTAATTTTATGTATACACATGTCAAAATTATAGCACCAACAGATTTCATGTATATTTGGACCCAAACGAACTAGATTCCGTAAACAACATAGAGGAAGACTGAAAGGAATATCTTTTCGAGGTCATCAGATTTGTTTCAGCAGATATGCTCTTGAAGCACTGGAACCCGCTTAGATCACATCTAGACAAATAGAAGCAGGGAGACGAGCAATGGCACAAAATGTACGCCGCGGGGGAAATATATAGGTACGCATATTTCCAGGCAAACCAGTTACAGTAAGACCTACAGAAACGCGCATGGGTTTAGGGAAAGGATCTACCGAATATTGGGTAGCTGTCGTTAAACCGGGTGTTCTATGTTCATGTTATTTGTTGCTATTGAAATCTCGTTGTTTTTTCCTGACATTTCATGTGTTAGTTAGTAGTTAGATGGTCGGGTGATAGTATAGTTGTTATGTTAGTGTCGAAAGTGATATCGGAGAATGCCGATGTAGCCGGAAGTGGTTAGTTATTTTTTATGTCGAGAATCACAACCTCGCAGTGTTCATTTGGCCATGTCTAGTAATGTATGTGTTTCAGGAAGTATTTGGCTCATATGCAGGAAATATTGTACTTATCTAGCACTGTATGCAATATTTGTAGCCATATCTAGCAATGCCAGCAGTGTGTTTACAGTAACACACAGCACGTCTAGCAATGTAGTAGTGAATCTTGTTCATGTCTAGCAATGTAGCCATGAAGTAAGCCTCGTGTGTTGTTTGGTTAGTTGCACGAGTGGAATGTTTGATTGGTAATGTCTATAGTTTCTGCATGTTTTTTGTGTTATTGCGTGATGATTGAAATAGATGTTACTACTTCGATGTAAGGATTATGATTAAGTTGAGTTGAAATTGGAATATATTCAAGCAAACATGACTAAGACGGGCGTATTCTACAAGTTAAGCTTAGTCAGTATAATCAACTTTTTAAGACGGGATATAATTACAGCAGAACACATAGAAGCTGCAAGAGACACCCCGTTCTATACGTTTCTAAAAACATCGTTCGATGTAAGGAATGAAAATCTGAAGCTGAAAAAGTTCCACAACCTGATCGAGGAAATTTTTAGTTTTTACGATGTGAAAAGGAAGGCTTTCAAGATAGGTCGTAAGCATGTTAAGCTAACTACGAAGGATGTGAAGGCCATATTTGGGCTGAAACACGAGAACGAGGAGATGCCAATGAATAAACATGAGCCTTTATTGGTCGGTTTGCTGATGGAGCTGAGAACGATTCGATTTTAATGCAAAAAAAATTTTGAGCCCCCGCACAAAGAGGAGCGGGCCGACGAACGACAAATCAGTGGCTAATGCATTGATAAAGGTGATCGAATTCTAGAAATCTTTATTTGTTTTGAGTTGCTGTAGCAGCATATTAGTATCATAGTGCAATTTGCACGTATCTAGCAATGCCAGCGTACTCTATCTAGCAATGTCAGCATACTCTATCTAGAAATGTTGAAGACAACACAACACAACCAGGAGAAGGAGAGATTTATGATATTACACTGCGTGAATTCACGGGGAAGAAAAAGTTGACAGTCGGTGCAAAAAAAAGGCGAGAGGTTAAAAAAGAAAAAACATTGTAGGTCAAGCTTCGAAGTTTTGGGGCGCTGTCACAGTCGGTGCTACGTGACAACCGAAAGATGAAAAAGCGGAGTGGGATGCACCGGTTGAAAGTTGAGAACAAAAAGTTAAAAATGTCGCTTGAACAGAGAAACCAACAAGTTAGTATTCCCATGCTTTTTAAAGACTAATAACGTATTACAAATCATGTATACTATTTAACATGCTTGTTTGACACAGGTTAAAGAACTGAAGAAAGAGTTAAATCAGCTGAAACAGAAGCTCGTGGTCGCAGAGAAAACTGTAGATGCTGAGGTTGCCGAACTTCTGAACACCTTATCGATGCCTTTTTACTGTGAAGATTTGGAGGATACTAATAATATGGCTGCGAATATTAGCGAGAATGTAGTTAAGAAAACAGTTGTTTACCAATCTCGTAGGCATGGATTTGTGCCCAAGATGAGCCAACAAGTTTCAGAGACCCCAAAAATAATCGAAGTAGAGCATGTTGAGGTGGAGGAAACAACGGAAGAACAGAAGGAGTTTGAGATAGTTGAGACAATCAAGACCCAAATATCTGAAAAGGAGAACTTATAAGGAGATGGAGGGTCAGTTCACTCTGAAATACCTGTTGAACCAACGCCAGAGACTACGTTAGAGGATGGTATTGTTGTAGATGTCAATGGGAAGCAGACAGAGGCTACCATACTTGCGTGTGACGCTGGTAATGAGAAAGGGGATGTGGCAGCAGAATTACCACCCATAACTCATACTTCCGCTGTACAAAATGAAGTTGTCTTAGCTGAACAGGGACACAAATGTTGGATCTAACAAGGTTGATGGACAGGAACTAGTGGTGAACAGAAGTGAGATTTTCAACAAATGGTGCAACGATGAAACCAAAACTACGGAACAACAGGTGGAGAACACCGAAGAAGCTGTAGAGGAAGGAGGGAATGTAGAGACAGGTCAGGGTAAAGAAGAAGCTGGCAAACATGAAGTTGAAGCTACTGCAGATTCAACCAAAGAGATTGAAGAAGCACCTACAGGAGTGGAGAATGCAGCAACAGAAGTCATGGTGCCAGAACCCGACCCTCAGAAGGTGGTGGAGAATGTGGCTGAAGAATTAAGTGGATCTTAAAATCGTTAAGATTCATATATATATATATATAGTATTATGTTTTGGCAGGTTTTGAAATATTCAAAGTCTAGGTTGGATAATAAATAAGATTGATGGATTGCTGTTTTTTGAAAATGTTGTTTTGACAGTGTAAGAAACTTTTAAGACTTGAAATGGTTTTTTGTATAGATTTGCCTCATGATTAAATTTTATTTGATAGATATATCGCAAAAATCACAAACACAAAGGTATGATGTCTAGCAAACACAGGCTAAAATAAGGATGCATGGATCAAACAAGTCACATCCACTATATAGGTGCAATCGCAACCTTGTAATGGGTTGATAGTTTTCTTGAAATCTCCACAGTTGTATCTAGCAATGTCTAGTAGGTATAAATCGCAACCAGTTCTAATTACTAGTCTAGCAATGAGTCTTGCACTAAAATCACAATGTATGTGGATGACTTTTTTATGTTACATTATTAGGGAGTGCAAACGGCATGGCCTGAAGACAAGCGTCAATCTACTTTACAAACGTTGGTGTACCATGGGGTTGAACAAGCAGCAAAGTGTGAACAACTATCACAAGCTGTGTCTCCCGTCAAGGTTATTCTAATTTGTAACGAAGAACCACAATCCGCAGCAAAGACTGAAGTTATTACGCACGATGAAAAACTAAAACAGGTCGAGGCAGTTACATATGCAACACCCCTACAAGATAAAGCAGCATCTAACGCACTGATTGTAGCTTCTGTTGTACCATTGGCTGACAAAAGTTTTGTAGACTGCACGCAATCCTTTTACGAAGAATGTGACAAGGCTGTAGAAAATTCAAATCAGAAGAGATGTACTTTGGAATCCATCGAGGAAGGTCAAACAAACATTGATGTAAGTGGATCTCTAGTATTTACTGTCACATTCAAAAAATAATGTTAACAGTTTAATTTGATATTGTATAAAAGGTGTATGTTGATGACATGTCAAGGTAGAACTTACTTACTCAGACGCAGGTGGGACAACCACAGATTGCAGTCGAAGATTGCCCGTTGCGTACATAGACAAAATAATTCATAAATGTCAGTGAGTACTAAAAGTTGTTAAAAATAAGAAGAGAAGAAGAACAAGAAGATCCAGAAGTATGGTACTTGCCAATATCGGAGTTCTCGTATAGGATTTCCATTAGTGTGAGCGAGATAATGGAACTTCCAAACCAAACTAAAGTAGACTTCAAGGTAATATTACGTTGGTATCGCAACAGCAATGATAAATTACATTTATTTAGTAATGTTAAATTAATATATCTAGCAATGTGTAATTAGTCCACCTAGCAATGTTACAATAAGGTATCTAGCAATGTCCAAGTATAGCGTACCTAGAGCTGTTACCATCTAAGTTGTCTACGTATACAATATTGTTTCTTGTTTTTAATCATTGTCATTTACCTGTTTTAAGCAATTAATTGTTAATTGATAGATCATAGATGCTTGGATATATAAGCTGCTCAATGATACAAATTGGAGAGTCCCTGTGAAAGGGTTTGACGATAAGTATTCATATATGGTCAGCGCTATTCAAATATCTGGAATGGAAACTGTAAGTGCATCATGCATTATTTGTGTTATATTTCAAAAATCTACTTCCGATAGTAATGATTTAAACATAAACCAACGATGGTAGTGTTGGGAGAAATGTTTTTATGTAATTCTTTTTTTGGGACAAGGGTTGTGTGATTCAGTTAAAAATGGATGCCAGTATTAGACGATTACTCAGAACTTATGTAACAATTGCAACATATATCATTGTGTTAAGTATATCAAAAATGTTATGTAACTCATTAATACCAATGTCATTTCTACCAACTTTAGTATACTATCAATTTTTATAGTATTACTACCAATGTCATGTTTTCTAAAGTACATAAGGAGATCCTACCATTATTTTTGTATGAATAAATTTACATAACTTGCAATCCTAAACTGTTGTATCTACCAATGTTTTTATATCATATCTAGCAATGTTACAATGATGTATCTATCAATCTCATTATAACGTATCTAGCAATGTCTTTATAACATGTCTAGCAATGTTATGCGGGTGTATCTATCAACCTCTGTAAAACCCATCTACCATTTTTTTGTTGTATCTAGCAATGTTCATACACTGCATCTAGCAATGTTCATAAGCTGCATCTAGCAACCTTGTTACAACCCATCTAGCAACATTTTGATGCTGTATCTATCGAATTCCTTACATTGTATCTAGGAATGTTCAGATGCTGTATCTAGCAACATCATTATAAGGTATCTAGCAATGATATATTGTTGTGTTTGTTAATTTCACACATGGTTTATCTAGCAATGTAAAACGTTCGTAAATCGCAATGACATATTTATGTTGGACCAACTATATTACTGCACTACTAGATAGGTTTCTTGGGAGATGAGTAAATTAAATAAGATCGAAATGACTGTTAACTACATCCATCGGTAATTAAAATAGATGTCTTAATCCTATTGGTTAGCTTGTTAGTTGAAAAGACAAAGGTAGATGTGTTGAATCATTACATGCATTAATTAGACGTGTACAATTAAATGTTTGCAATTAATTGGAGTTGCTAGATTGGACATAGCATTGGGCATTGCATTTGGTTATAAGTAGGGGATGAGAGTTTAGCCTATTCATCTCACACTACTCTGCAAAGAAATAATATAAAACCACTCTTGAAAATTCCCCATTCTTCCCCAGTCACACCAAGGTACTCGTCGGACGAAGGGTGGTCTTCCGACTACTACCTAGACAACAAGGCATACAAGCGAACAACCACTTCAGAGTACTCGTTAGACGAGGAGGATGACTGTTCCCTTTGGTCGTCCGACTACGAAGAAAACTACGCTTCATGGGACTCATGGTCACTAGATGACAGCTACGAGTCCGACCCGAACAACTTCCAAAACGAAAACGACAACCAGATAGTTGGGACTCTGCAAAGAGAGAGGACGATGACTCAGATGAAGCCGACGATGAGAAGTCGGAAGAAGAAGAGGATGCAGAAGAAGAAGAAGAGGAAGCTGAAGGGTCTGATGACGAGGACGATGACATGGATTCTGATTAGATTTATGGCAGTTCATGCAGCATCATTTTCTTATGTTTTTTATGTTTTGATGGGCTAAAAACAAAGCCAACCCTATGAGCAGTTCTATTTTTAGGAGGGTTGTTGTATGTGGCAGTTGTACTGCCATGAATGATGTTCAAATATTATTATGATGTTTGCCAAATATTTTTTTGTGTTATCTATATTAGTTTGCATGTTGTTCCAATTTTAAGAGTTTAACTAAATATTATAGAGTAAGTACTTATATGAAGAAGTTGTAAAGGTAGTTACAACTGACAATCGCAATGTAAGCAACCAAATTAACTAGTAAATGCAGGGAAATCTACCAATTTGATATTAACCTTAAAATCACAGGGATAATTTGTTGTATCTAGTAATGTTAGATTAGGACGTCCATGTACTTCATGTTAGTGGAATGTTCATGTCTGGATAATGATGTATCTAGCAACTTCATATACACATATCTAGCAATCTCATTGTAGACTTACAATCGTAGAGGTATTACACTATATCTATCAATGTGGAATCATAAACTTAATTTCAATGCAACTACGAATGATATTATGAGTATCTAGCATTGTAATCATAGCCTATCTAGCAATGCCAAACACTGGTTAAGAATAGAATTAACGATACAACCAGACATTGTACGAAGCAATGTAAACAGTTTTAAAACATACAAATCGAAAGATAAGGAGTGCTTATCTAAGGATATCCAAAAGAACAAAAAAACAAACATAAGTTCAGAGCGGAGCATCGCAGGACCTCATGTTGTGTCCTGATTTGAAACAACGACCACACCGGGACTGGCTGGTGGTTACCTCTCCTCTTGATGGAATACGTTTTTTTCTCGGCCGTCCCGCTTGTCTTTTAATGTTCGATGGATTAACCATTGGCTATCCATCATCATTAGTGGTACTAACTTTACCGAAATCTGTTATAACCGGTATGCTAAAAGAATAACTGGACCTGAAATTTGCAGCAGTGAAAAAGGGCTCTACTAATGTCATCGGATCTTTGCTTAAAGATACTATTGCAGCCAATACATGAGCGCATGTGAAAAATTCTTGCTGCCAAGAACCGCATGTACATTTGAAATCAAGGATTTTTACCACCATGATTGGGTCTGATAAAACCTTAAAATAAGCGGCAGAAGACTTGCGTACTAACCACGTTCGATCGCATTGTACATTCTCTTTAAACATCTTGTAAAACTTGGGGCATAAGTGTGTGTTCCAGCTTAGACCCTCTGATAAACGTCGATACATCTGAGTCATAAGAAGAACTCTAATCATGTCGACCAATTCCACTAGAGGTAGATTGCACAATTTTTTAATCTGCGCATTTAACGATTCCACAGCTGTTGATGTCATCGCCTCATACCATTTGCCTTTAACGTATGCCTGAGCATACTTTTATGGTGGAAAATTGTTTATAAATTTGGCAATATGATCACCCCCTTGGTGCTGACACTAAGCTAGTCGTTTTTTAAAAAGTTCCACGGTCGGGGCATAAGCATAAGTCTTAAACATCACTAGCATATTGTTTCTGTGGACTCTGTTTGTGTGTTCAAGAGCTTTATTCAAATTCCGGTGTAGGTGAAAGATACAATATGCGTGGTAGTCATTAGGATACAAATTTGCTATAACATTAATAATACTAGCATGACGGTCTGAAATGAAAGTTATTTGGCGCCCTAGAAAATGCGGTTTTAGACTTTGCAAAAACCAAAACCAATTGTCCGAGTCTTCACTACTAAAAATACCAAAAGCAATGTGAAATAGACCTGCAGCAACACGTAAGATTACATTTGTTTCTAGGGTTACACAGAAAAGTTGCAGACAGACAACAAGACTAAATTGTTAGATTGAATGAATTTAAATCGCAATATAGATACCACTTATCTAGCAATACCACTGTAACAGTTGCATCTTCAATCTAGCAGTTTAGATTAGCCGTAAATCGCAAACACTTGACTAACCTATCTAGAAATCTAAATCTGTCAATCTAGCGTGGATCATATGTGTTTCAAATAAAACATACAGGCAGAAATCACAATCTAAATATAACACATCTAGCAACCTTACCTGATGATATATGTTTGAAACAAAAAAGCACATATCTAGCAATATGTAAACTGAAAGATGGACTGACCCTTGTTGCCATCCTTTGCCACTGCTGAGAGAAAAACCACCATGCTTCCCTGTTAGATGGGTTCCGTCAATGTATAATAAAGGCCGACACGAATGGAAACCCTGAAGGCACGCGCCAAACGCTATAAAAAAAGCATCGGAAAACATTGTCGGGCGCTAAATCCAAATGGCAGTCCGTTGTGATATTACGACTCTTTAGTATCTTGAATTATCCTTTTAGCAATTCGAAAGAAGTATTGATATCTCCAAATACTACACGCCTTGCCTTTTCTAAAGCATTCCACGATAGGCGATAAGAAATGTTTAAACCGTAGTCTTGCTTGATAGAGGATTGTATAGTCTTAGCTGTTACACTTTGGCAGTTCCTAAAAGAATCGTGAATTTCATCGGTAATCAAATCAGATGATAAATGCCTTCTCTTCTTTTTTGTGAATACGAGACTGTAAGTATGGGTATTAAGTGATGAGTCCGGATTTTGTCACCACTCATTATGAAGACCGGACAGGGGCAATTCGGACTAGATCCACCCACTAAAACATCTGAACTGAACTAATGTACTAAAAACTTAATCACTTTATGAATAAGCTAATTACCTACTTACTTAAAAACTAATGGGTCTTTGAACTCGACCCGAATTCATAATCATGACCTGAAAGCCCATGTGGCCCAAGGTTAAGGGTATAAATACCCAACCACTTTCATTTAATTAGGGTAATGAAAATTAAATACAACCAGACAGCTCAAATCTCTCACTACAATCTACTAAACATTTAATACCCTTGAAACACCTCAAACCTCAGACAAAATTACCCTCAGTTGAAATTAATCCTCACCAAATTGGCGACCACGGTGGGAGGAGAAGGTGCCTGAATCTAGCATTCAAAACCATCAAGAAAGACCAGTTCGGATGAATCCAAACGAGCAAGAAATACCACCAGCTTTGGCAGAAGTGGCGGGTGAAAATGATGAATATACAATTGAGGAACGAGATAGGTTAAAAGTTGAAATAGAAGCTCTGAGGGCTGCCAAGAGGGCGGAGATGGGCCCAAAAGAGAAGTCTAAAGCATCGGTAGTTCATCATACTGATAATCCTAGAGAGCATGAGCCATCGAAAACCCGTGTGAGTTCAAAAAAGACTCATGCTAGCTCAAAAAAGTCTCACCGGTCTAAACCGGTGAAGAGCTTTGATTCAGACTCAGATTCTTCTGGTAGCTCCTCAGGTGAAGATGGAGTCGAAGAGTCCTTGTCATCCAGCAGTGATGAAGGCCGTTCTAAAAAGAAACAACAATTAGTTAAGAAGTACTCAAGAAAAAGGGATAGGCATGGAAGGTTAAAGAGGCATCTGAGAAAAGGATCGTCTCATAGCCGGAGACATGTAGATCGATTGTTGATGGATCCTTTTACCTTCCATGATGAACCAGGTATCTTTGCAACTCCTAACAAAGATACGGTTCTCAGTCGTGGCCGAAATTGGAGACAATCTCCACTGTCCTCCAAAATATTGTCCGGAAACCTTCCTAAGAAGTTTGACAGTACGAAAATGAAAAAATATGATGGTAGCAAAGACCCGGATAACCACTTAGAACAATTTAAAAAATTTATGATGAATTTTGATGATGACGACAAGTTACTTTGTAGGGCATTCTCCCAATCTTTTACGGGGAGTACTCTGAAGTGGTATAACAGCTTACCACAGGGCTGTATCAGGAATTTTGACACTTTTTGGGTGGCCTTTCGGAGGCAGTTTGTTGGAAGTAAGGAAGTGAAGGGCAATAGAGACACGATTATCCATTGTGCCCAAGAACCAAACGAATCTTTAAAATAATACATAAGTCGTTTTGTGAATACCAAAAATGAATTGGCTGATTGCTTCGAACAAGTAGCGATAGCTTCTCTGAGGTAGGGCTTAAACCCTGGAAATTTGGCTGATTCAGTAACCAGAAAAAAAGCCATGACGTGGGGAGGTCTGTTGAATCAGGTCGGAAAGTAGATTGATGTAGATGAAACAAAGAAAACTATGGTGCACAGGCAGGTGGGGTCTGCTCCGAATCCAAACCAAAACCACTCCGGAAACAAGGCTAAGGAGGCCGGGCAGGGTCATAACAGAGCCAAAGCTCAGTCTCAGCCAGCTGCACCAGCCCAGAGTCAACAATCTAGAAATAAACGAGGGCCTTGGGTTCAACCGGAGTGGTTTGCTGAGTTGAAAGAAAATGTAGCCATCTTTTATGACAAAACAAAATACAAAGTACACTACAGAAGGCCAGTTGTATTACAATCTCCTAAGTAGAGCCGTAATAATTGTTTCTGCCAGTATCACCATGATACTGGTCATACCACTAAGGATTGTATTGCATTGAAATAATAAGTGCAGAATTTAATTGAAAGAGGAAAGTTGGGGGCATATGTTAAAAGAAGAGGTGGAAATAGACCTAATAGCGCTCATCGGGCTGGTCCAAACAATGTAGGCACATCGGCTCCGGATGGGGCTATGATGATAATCGAAAGATTCGATGTAGAGTCAGAATACTTGGACCCTGATCCAACACGAAATAAAGTGGGTGTTATCTTGGAGCATTGCAAAACAGTGTCCAGCCTTATTAACTTTTTGAGTCACTTACAATATTCGGAGGGGACACCATGACTGCACCAACTGCTTCTTTAAGAAAGAGGCACGTTCATACTTTAGCTACCCATCTTGAAGGGGGCATGACTTCCTATTGATAAGTGGATAATTCGCCAAAACAAATAATAAAGAGTGAATTATGAATAGAAGGAAACTAATATGACTGTAATAGCATTTGTCGCTTATTAGAGGGTAATTTGTAAACAAAGTATTTAATGAAGGACCAAAAGAGAAATAAAACAAGCCCACCAAGGACATTAATGGGCCACCCTTCACTACTATAAAAGGAGACTCATTATTCTTGGTAGGTGGGACATTCTACAATATAATATTCTCTTTCCACTTTCTCTCTCTACAGTCTCACTTTAGTCACATCAGGTCCAAGATCCAATATTCTTCCTGGTCATTTATTCTCTCATCACCTATCAATTGCAAATCCCTTTTCCTTTTATTGTTTTCGACGAGGATGACTTGAGGGATATTGCTGGTCCAAATGAAGATGTTGTTATCATAGGAGCATCCATTAGAGGCAATGATATAAGACGGATTTTGGTGGATACCGGAAGTTCAGCCAATATTCTCTTTTTAACTTCCTACAAAAAAAATGAAGAATCCATCAGTAATACAACGTTCGAACAAGTCAATTGTGGGTTTCACTGGAAGCTCAACAGATGTGATCAGGGAGTTCGAGGAAGAGGTTTTATTGGTAAAGACCCTTTTAAAAAGATGGTTAAAGTACTATTTATCGTGGTGGATTGTCCCACTTGTTATAATGCTATTCTGGGGAGAGCTTGGCTCTCCAGGATGCATGCAGTGGCTTCAACAGTCCACCAATGCTTGAAGTATGATGTGCAAGGACAAGTGGGAATTGTTCGGAGCAACCAAAAGGTAGCAAGGGAGTGTTATGCGACAGCACTGGCCCCTCAAATATTTGGGGCAGTTCGGATCAATGAGGAATAGCAGTTTGAGGGGCCCTCTGGGGGGGGGGAGGGTGAAATTGATGACCCCAGAGAGACCCTTGGTGTTTTAATACCGGTAGAAGAAGTTGAAACTCACTCTCTGGTTAAAGGGAAAATGTCAAGATAGGATCCAAGATGACTCCGAAATTAAATGGTAAAATGTTAGATTTTTTTAGAGACCAGCAGCATGTCTTTGCTTGGTGCAATGCTGATGTAACCGGAGTATCGGCACACGTTATATCACATCAATTATCCATCCGAAGAGACATAGCGCTTGTGGTACAAAGGAGGAGAGCCTTTTCTAAGGAGAAGGCTGACATCGTATTTCAAGAGGTTGACCGGCTTACTAAAATGGACACATAAAGGAATCTCAATACCCTTTGTAGACAACCAATCCGGTGTTGGTAAAGAAGAAAAATAGCAAGTGGCGTATGTGCATCGATTTCACAGATATCAATAGGGCTTGCCCAAAAGATTTATATCCGGTCCCCCGAATTGATCAGCTGGTGGACTCCACTTCTGGAAACAAGCTGTTGTCCTTTATGGATGCCTTCCCCCGGGTATAATCAGATTCAAGTAGATCCAACGGATCAAGAATATACCACATTTGTTACTCATAGGGGCCTCCATTGTTACAAAGTAATGCCATTCGGGTTAAAAAATGCTGGGGATACTTACCAGAGATTGCTAAACAAGGCTTTTGGTGATCAAATTGGAAGAAACATAGAATTTTATATCGATGACATGATGGTAAAGAGTGTGGACGAAGAGCTACACTTGGCAGATCTCCAAGAGACTTTTTCCAACTTGGTGAAAGTAAATTTAAAGTTAAACCTAGAAAATTGCGTTTTTGGAGTGCAGTCCAGAAATATTTTAGGGTATGTGATAAGTGAGAAAGGGATACAACCTGATCCAGACTAGCTTAATGCTTTACTACAAATGGAGCCTCCTCGGAATATTAAAGAGGTACAACGATTGACTGGGAGGCTGGCTGCACTAAACCGTTTCATTTCAAGGTCTTCGGACAGGTGTGCCCTATTTTTTCAAACTTTAAAAAGTGCAAAGGACTTCAATTGGTCCCCACAGTGTGATGAGGCCTTCGATGAAATTAAGAAGAATTTGTCTTCCCCCAAGACTCTATTTAAACCTGTTGATGGAGAAATCCTTTATGTGTATTTAGTCGTTTCTGATTGTGCAATAAGTGCAGTATTGGTAAGAGTGATGGACAATTATTCTCGTCCGGTGTACTATATCAGTAAAAGTTTGATAGATGCAGAGAAACGATATTTGAAGCTGGAAAAAATTAGCATTGGCCTTGGTGATTGCGGCAAGAAAAATGAGGCCCTATTTTCAGGCTCATTCTATCATCGTCCGAACCTCTTTTCCTTTGAAAAGCGTTCTCCAAAAGGATGACATTTCAAGTAGAATGACCAAATCGTCAGTAGAGTTGGGAGACTATGATATTGATTTCGCTCCTCGAACAGCAGTCAAAGCCCAAACTGTGGTTGATTTCTTAGTTGAATTCCATTCAGATAGGGATACTAAGCAAGCAACCGTTATAAAAGATTAAAAAAGTATGGGTCGTCCAACGACTGATGGTGGATCAAGTACCATGGGATGTGGTGGTGGGATATGTTTAACCTCTCTGTATGGTGACAGAATATACCAAGCTATACGTTTTACCTTCAGAGCTTCCAATAATGAGTCTGAATATGAGGCTGTTATAGCTGGTTTAAAATTAGCTCTCATCTGTGGAGCTAAGAGAGTCAGGTTAATGAGTGATTCTCAACTTCTTATCCATCATGCACAAGGTCAGTCTGAAGCCAAGAAAGAGCAACTGATTAAATACTTGTTTATCCTTAAAGAAGTGGCGCTTAATTTTAAAAGCATCATCTATGAGCACATACCCCAAACAGAAAATATGCTGGCAGACTCTTTGGCAACCGTAGCCTATTCTGAGTCCTACCCTTGGATACATGTGCAAGAGTGCCCATCTATTCAAATAAATCCAAATAAGGAAGAAGAAAGTTTGAATATACAGATCAAACAGCCTCAAGATTGGAGGTTTCCAATCCTTCAATACCTCTCAGATGGCATCTTGCCTCCGGAGAAAGAAGTGGCAAGAAAAATAAAATACAAGGCTCGTGGTTCTGTCATCCTAAGGGATGTTCTTTATAAAAAATCCTATAGTAAACCCCTCTTACGATGTCTGGGAGTCAAGGATTCCCAGATAATGCTCTCCGAATTGCATGATGGTGAGGGATCAGCTCACTGTGGATTCAAGGCTATGACAAGAAGAGTTTTGTTAGATGGGTACTACTGGCCCTCCGTAATGCAAGATGCCAAGGAGTTGGTAAAAAAGTGTGACCCATGCCAAAGATACAGCAATGAAATTCATACTCCAACTATCCCTTTAGAGTCAATTTCTGAACCAATACCTTTTGCTCGTTGGGGTCTGGATTTAGTGGGACCTCTACCCATGGCATCCGGAGGGTGCAGAACTATAATTGTTTCCATTGATTACTTTTCGAAGTGGATAGAAGCAGCTCCATTGGCGGGTACAACATCGAAAGCTGTTATAAAATTTATCTTATCCAATATTTGTTGCAGATTTGGAATTCCACAAAAGATAACCACAGACAATGGGCCACAGTTCGACAACAAGGAAATGGAGAATTTTTGCGCCTCTAGAGGCATACAACATTTCTTCTCTTCTCCTTTTCACCCACAAGAAAATGGTCAGGTCGAAGTGGCTAATAGGACCATCTTTTCCGGACTTAAAAATAATTTAGAGGGAGCTGCTGGAAAATGGCCAAGTTATCTACAAAAAGTATTATGGGCCTACCGAACCACTCCTGGAGCTGCAACACGAGAATCTCCATTTGCTTTAGTATATGGGATGGACGCCATAGCTCCTATAGAGGCTACTCTTCCTTCTTTTCGAGTTCATAATTTCTCCGAACACGCTAACGAAGTGGCAGTAAGAGGAAAACTTGACTTGATGGAGGAAAGAAGAGTTACGGCTCACCTCAGAGCCACACACTATCAAGGACTGATGAGAAGCAAGTTCACTTCCAAAGTTAAAAAAAGGGATTTTCAGCCAGGAGATAAAGTATTGAGGAAAGTCTTCCTACACACTAAAGAAAAGCAGTTCGGCAAGCTAGCTCCAACTTGGGAAGGGCCCTATGTGGTCAGTGAAAAGCTTAAGCCTGGGACATACCAGCTTCAAGATAAGGATGAAAGGGTTTTGAATCACCCCTAGAACATTGAACACCTCCGGTTGTACTTGGAATGAAGACTATGTAAATATTTACTTGTTTTAAAGATCATGTAAATATTTGGGGGCATACTCTTTCCTACCCTGGTGGCGCGGGGAGGTTTTAATGAGGTGTCCGGGATTTTCAATAAAATTTGATGCCTTCTTAAAATATTCGGAGTGTTTTAGTGTATAGTTTTCTTTAAAAAAAATTATGGCAAACCAGATTGAATTGGTGGAGTGGTGACTACTTAAACATTTGTCATCTGAGAATTTAAACACTCTCACTTTAAACTGCTTGTAAACTAACTAAGGGCTGTTTAAACATTAGCCACCAAAGTTGAAAACTATGAAACAATGCAAGTTGTGCAAAGTAAAATTGCCCATTAAGATATACGAAGTGCCTTGGTCACCCAAGGACTTTAAGCTTTCAAACAAAAGGTTTATCCGGACAGAAGCCGAACACGATTACAAAAACGCCTTGGCCATCCAAGGACTTTGGTTCAATTACAAAAAAAAATAAAAAAAAAAGATAGTTGATACTTTAAGATTAAGCTTTCTTAGATGGACCAACCTCACTTGGTTTCTTCTTCTTAGGGTCATTATCTTCCTCATCCGGACTCTCCCTAATTTTTCTTCTTCATCGGTTGTGTCATCCCAGCCACTGGAGTAATAATGCTTGTCACCATCAGCCATCGTATGGAAGGGGAGGTCTTCATACTCTACAAAAGTCCATAATTCTCCCAGTGTCCTCTTCGGAAATTTCTCATGAAAGAGCAAGACCATGTCCGACTTAACTTTAGCATACTTTTCCTCATGAGTGTCTATCACTCTGTTAGTATAAGCATCAATCCTATCTTGGATTGTTTTCTCTTGCTCCTTTAGCAAATCAGTTTTTTCTTGTGCAGCCTTGGACACAGATTCCTCGAGCGAGATATTTTCATTAGTTAAAGTCTGAATGACCATGTCCTTAGCTTTCACCTCCTCTTTTAAAGAAGAAAGATTTTTCTCCAATTCGGATTGCTTTGATTGGAGTTCTTTGATAGTTTCTTCCGAAGTGGCTAGCTTTGTGACCAAATCCTCATGTCTTTTCTTCAACTCCTCATTTTCCCTCTTCAATGCATCTGTATTTTGATTGGCAGTAAGGAGGTCGTTAGACAATTTCTCTTTGTCAGATTTGAGGGTATTGATGATGGCTGACTGATTTCGTACTTGCTTCTCCAAAATAAGCACTGGCTGGACATTGCTTAGTAAAGAGTGAGCGATGACGTCTCTTTCACTTGAGACATAAAAAGACTTTCCATTGAACATAACGAGGTTTGAAGAACTTGGGGGGAGGTAGGGCCCAGCAAAATCGTCTATGGGGAGGTTTTCAAAGTAAAGACCAATCCCCTCAAGTCCACTTATATCGACCCCATCAATGCTGATATCCCCTCCTGCACCCCCTCCCGTTTGAAAGTCACCGGGGATCTCTTCTGCTTGAGTAGGGTCAGTAGGATCAACATGAGTAAGAGGCTCCGGAGGCCGGAGATAAACTTCATCACCTTTGGAGGTTTTCTTTTTCTTGGCCTCCCTATATTTTCCTTCTGCTCCCCCGTTTCCTGTCTTTCTTAGGAGCCTTTGAGGATTTTGGAGATCCAACCACTTCTCTAGTACTTTCATGCTCCACAACTTGTAGAAGAGCAACATCAATCTGTCCTTCGTCTGGCCCCTCTAGGTTTGTTAGAACAGCTTCCTCCACTTCGGTAGGATTGGATTCAATCGTACCTTGCCTACCTTTGCCCTTCTTGCCCTTCATCTTGCTTGGGAATTTAGCTCTACCTGGCAGATACAGCGATCCATCCGGTGCATCTGTCCTTCTCAGGATTATTTCCGGAGGGGGTGGAGTGGTTAATATCTCCCAAGATAAGTCCCTCCGGTCAGTTGTGTTCCAAAGGTAGGATCTTGTTAGATTGCCTCCGGTAAAAGCGTTGTGGAAGCGGTTTCCCCACTTCTCAGCAACCCAAGCATTTAGCTTGGAGCAAGTGGTCTGCCCAGCCTTTAAGTAATCACTAAAGTCCTTAGGTAGCACTACCAAAAAACAAAAGAAGACGAGTTAGACCAACAAATTTGTGATAAGTAAAGTTGGAAATATGAGATGAGATTCTTACCATCACTTCGCCATCTGCTAGTAAGCAGGCTTGGGTTGACACCGGTTTTAATCTTCCTCCCATTCTCCCAGGCGCCACTAATAAACAGGAATTGAGTCTTCCAGTTCTTTTCTGACTCAAGCAGGTCGTCCACGGCCTTGTAATCATCACCCATGTTGAAATGGTAGAAGGGGATAATGTGGTTTCTGCAGAGGCTGGTCACAGCTGCAAACTGCTCCATTGGAAGAGGGATTCCGGAGAGCCTGGAGGCCATAATACAGGCCATGAGGGTATACCAAGCATTGGGGCTCAATTGACTTGGGCAGAGTTTGATGAGGTGAAAGTATTTGACTATCTTTGGGTCTAGGGGAAAACTTAGTCCTCAGTTGAATAGCTCAGTGAAGAAAACTATCTCATTGAGCTTGCAATCCATCGGTGTATCCGGATCCACCGGAATCCTCACCTTAACATTCTCTGGGATTCCCCATTTTGTTCGCATCCGACCCAGTTCGGCTGTGTGAATGAAAGCATAATTAAGTTTTTGCAAAGCTAGCAAGTATTTGACACTTACCTTGTGGAAGCAAGGTCCCACTTTTCCCACAAGGCTCTCCGGCAGATCCGGATGTTTTAGACATAGCTTCTACTTGCCTTTGTCTTTCTTGGCAGTAGCAGTCTCACTTGTTTGCCCGGAGATGTCGGACTCAAAAGGGGCTTCTTCAATAGAGTCCTCCAGCACTTCCTCTATTATTATAGAAGGATTATCAGTTGTTTTTGGGTGAGAGGATCTGGTGGTTGGCTCAGCAGGCCCTCCGGATGGTTGGGCATTACTATCTTCTTGTGGTCTGGACTCCGGTTGGGGATCAAATCCGGAGATTTCTTTCCGGAGACTTGAACTGGATGCCTCCGGACCGGACAGCTTGACCTTGGGAATCTTAATGGGTGCTTCTGACCCTGTATTTGTATTTTTAGCCCCAGACTTGGAAGGTGTAGTTTTTGGAGCCTGCCCTTTCACCAAATGACCTCTTCTCCGATCTACTAGCTTCTTTGGAGAGGTGTCAGCGTCCAATCCCATAGCAATGAATGGGGAAGGTCTCTTAAAGCTTGTGACTGCCTGCCCTGGTTCAACAACAAGCTCTGATTCCTGGACCGATGAGCCCGAAACGATTGGTGAAAGGTTGGACTGGAACAACCTCCTAGGTTTAGCACTCTTAGCTGAAGAAGAACCCCGGTCAGGCTCTGAACTTGGTGTTTTCGATTTATCAATAGGGGAAACAGGGAGGCCTGCAACAATGCGTTTTTCACGTTCGACCTTTTGAGCTTTTTCTAACTCTAACAAATTGAGCCACCCACCTTTTACTAAGGAGTTTCTTGCTGTTAACATAAACTCACACCAATAGAAGGGTTTTCTAAGAAGTGAAAACTTTGAAATTTAAACAAGAGTAGAGATAATGAAGATGGTAAAACAGTGAAAAGTGGACTAATTTATAGGAAATGAACAAAAGATGCTTCGATACTTAGGAGAATACAAAAGGATAGATGAAATGATTAAAGACGGCGCTGATGTCACCCACATTAATTAAAGAGGTTAGTTTTTGGAGTAAGTGGGAGCGCCGTTCTAGGAGAAAAACGGCCGGTGTGGCGAATCAGAGAAGGACACGTGTCCCACGATACCTGGAAAAACCGTTCAATTACTAAGAGTTTTGTCCATCCAGATAAAGTCGTTATACAATTTGAAATCTGTCCGGACATAGTTATGAGTGCATATGGACTATTTGTTAGGTCTTGCCAAAGGCCTTCGAATGCAACCTAAAAAAGGGGCTACTCATGAGTCCGGATTTTGTCACCACTCATTATGAAGACCGGACAGGGGCAATTCGGACTAGATCCACCCACTAAAACATCCGAACTGAACTAATATACTAAAAACTTTATCACTTTATGACTAAGCTAATTACCTACTTACTTAAAAACTAATGGTTCTTTGAACTCGACCCGAATCATGACCCGAAAGCCCATGTGGCCCAAGGTTAAGGGTATAAATACCCAACCACTTTCATTTAATGAGGATAATGAAAATTAAATACAACCAGGCAGCTCAAATCTCTCACTACAATCTACTAAACATTTAATACCCTTGAAACACCTTAAACCTCAGACAAAATTACCCTCAGTTGAAATTAATCCTCACCATTAACAAATCCTTTTATGGTCATTAAACCGATTTTAGAATTAATTGAAGCATAAAGCCTCTATTTGCACCCGTCTAAATCTTTATTTACACAATAAAGTGTGATCTTCCTAAATGTATTATGTATGTACTTAAAGGAAAAACCGTTCTTTAATGCATAACGGGATAAGGATAACCTTAGAACTGCAGCACCATCAGCAAATGACTGACCAACACCGACGATAGCTTCAGCCCATCCAGTTGTAGTAAGATGCCTTCTCTTCGGGGTTAAAATAACTAAACAGTTACTACTTTCACCACTAGTTCGTTGGTTATGGGAGGCTTCTTCGAAAAGTTGAACAGATTGTTTACATTTAATTGTAGAGCCTTTATCGACAACCTGTTCTTCGATAACAAAACTAACACTCTTGAGACGCTCGACATCAAGGTATACTTCCAAACCAATAAAATTTGTCTCCATATTAAACAAAAAATTCTTCTTAGCACCACAAGAATATCTAATGATGTAGTTGCCTCTAACAAGATCCTGCCATGTGCTTTCAACGTACTGTTGCAGAGAGTCAAAATTTTCAAATTCGGACAACGGAACAATAGTTGTTTCATGACCAAATTTGAAATTACAAACTTTGGGTTTTGACATATACTACCCTGAACTGTAGGAGTTTGGGTTAGTTTTTTGTAAGGCATCGTACAAAGCATGAATATGTTATACATAATTTATATCTAAATGTTAATTGAACCTATCTAGCAATGTTGCATAACTACAATCGCAATGTATGGAAACCAATCTAGCAATGTCTCTAAATTACAATCGCAATGTGTGTCAAGAATATACTGATAAACCACACACTAACTAACGCAAATCGAAATGTTCATACTGACATCTAGCAACCACTATATTCATACACAAATCACAAAGACATGTATCAGTGCCAGGTAAAAACGTAATGACTAAAGGTAATGGTTCTTATATCTAACAGTGTAAGTATTCAACAAATAAAACGCCACGACAGTACAAGACTCAACCAAACTAACAACGACAGTATAAAAATAATGCGTAAATTGCATCATCATCTCTCAGACTAAACATACAACAAATGTATCATGTTCTATCGGACTGAAAAACTGCAAATGCTTACTGGAACGTTACTAAACAATTTATCGATCGTTAATCGACCAGAACGATAAAATAAACAAAATCTAAACGTTTTCTTTCCATTAACATACATGATTTCGACTAGTTAATCTCATGTTAAGATGGAAAATAGAAAAAGGAGAATGGTGATGTGTAGTCAGGTTAATCTCACCTTCGTTCTGATTTTCAGGTGAAGTCGACAGTAACGTGAGGTTGATTTTAGAACTGGTTCACAGGTTTGAGTCGAGAGTCAGGTTCGCGACGGGATTTCCTAGTTCGAGAAGTGAAGAAGCTGATTGATGGAAGCCAAAAAGCTGAGTTTTGTCGACGATTTTTGTTCACCGGTGATCGGAAATGACCGGGGAACGGTGGTTTCAAAGATGAACGGTATTTGGGTAGGATCGCTGGTGGCCAACGGTGGTTGCCGGCAAAGAACTGATCACGGCAAGAAAATTTCAAACCAATATACCCTTCTTGGAAAACGGGTTGTTTGTTTGGTTAGGAGAGAGGATAGAGAGAGTCATAAATTCAAATTTTAAATTTTGCAGATAGATACTGTAGCAAAATACCTCTTTTTTCACAAATTAGACTTATATACTAGGTTGAGGGTAATTGTGGCATTAAAATAAAATTAGGTCTTCAAATGGAATTGTTTTATTGAAGTGGGTATTAAGTGAGCATTATCCCATTTTTGGGTACTAGATAGTAATATGTTTGGCTAATAGGTACTTAGTGCGTCATTTCCTTAATAACAAATTTATTTAGTACTTGTTCTTTTTATTATCATTAATTATCGAAAGACTTATATAAGCCACAAAGCAACCTCTCAAGGATAAAAATCTAAAATATTGGAGTTTTTTCAAAATTATCACGGATATAAATAAAAATTTGAAAACATAGATTAAATTACCAAAATGTCACTTTTTCAACATTGATATCATCTTTTTATACAGACTCATCGAAATTCAGAAATCAAAGCCTTTCAAACTCTGATTTACTTTTCCTATCAAAACCAATCAAAATCTACAACAAAAATAGTTTCGATCATCTTCTTTTTAGAAAATACAGTTCGATTTTACTGTTTTTGTAGGGTTTCGTTTGTAAGGTTTATTCGGTTACTGTAGTCATTATTTTTTTCATTTATATAAGTTTTGAATGATATTGGTTAGTTATTCGTTTGCAGTGTATTTTTAATTTTGTCTCTCATCTATCATCATATACTACAGCGAGACACGGGGCGTTCATTCATCAATTTCTACAGTCCTGCATAATTACTGCAAAACATAGTCCATAATTTATCATCTATCAAAATAGCCATGATATTGTTTCACATCGTTTATGGTTGGTCTGGTTTATCATTTGGCCTGTTTTTAGCATCTATGCAATTCCCAAGTTTTATTACATAGTTGCCCGGGTTTAGCAGAATATATCATTCCACAACTATCATAGTTGCAATGATTTCGCATAATCTTACTCAACTATCATAGATTCCATAAATTTGCATAATCTAACATTCCACAACTATCATAGTTCTCCTGATTTTTCATAATATACAGTTCCACATCTATCATATTTCACTAGTTTCACATAATATACAGTTCTGCATCTATCATAGTTGACCTATTTTTCTTATTTTATTGTTTTTACATGCAAAATGCCTCCAAAAGCTTGTTTTTTAACATCAGGACTCTTTACCTTGATAAAATAGATGAAAGAGACAAAAATAAGACCAGAACCCCTCGAAGAAGCCAAAAAACCCCTTTATTCCCTTATAAAGGCATCATCCAATCTTTGAAAAAAATACGCATTACAAACAAAATTGAAAATTGATTGTAAAGATAACAAAAAAGTATAATAATGAACATAAAGCTTTCAAATTAGGGGAAAAAGCGTTACCCCTAACGACTAATGATATCAAGATTATCTGTGGTTCAAAACATGAAAACCAATATATGCCACACATACAAAAAAATTGAACCAAGAAATTCAAAAAGAGAATAACAAGAAGAAGAATCAAAGATTATCCAGAAATACTTTTTCTAATGACACATCAAGAAATTTTAATAAAACCAGAGCAAAACCAATCACAAATAAAATGATAAACGTATGCAATTCCAAGTTTTGTTACGTAGTTGTCCTGATTTCTCACAATATATCATTCCTGCATCTATCATAGTTGCCCTGATTTCACATAATATATAATTCTGTATCTAGCATAGTTGTCCAGGTTTAGCATAATATATAGTTCTCTATCTAGCATAGTTGTCATGGTTTAGCATTTGTATTACTTTCCCCGGTTTAGTATAATATATAGTTTTGTATCTATCATAGTTGCATCGGTTACGCATCTCTCATAGTTTCCCTATGATATCAAAGCTATCATATTTTCCCCGGTTTCACATTTGTCATAGTTTCGCATAATACCACATCTAGCATAGTTTCACTTGTTATACATCTATAATAGATTTCCAATGGTATCTCATATATCACATTTGTCTTGATTTCACATTTGTCATGCGTTCGCATCATACATCGTTCCACATCTATCATAGTTTCCCAATGGTGTCACATCTATCATCTATATATTAACTATTGATTTCACATGTTTATAGGATGCTATAAATAAAACAGTAAAAACACCTCGAGAGCAGGCAGTCAAATAGGTTGTAATACTGTTTGTAATGTTAGCTTACTCAACTTATTTTTTTCTCTACATCCAGAGATGTGCTAGCCTTTACAATGGTCTATTACATAGGAGACCTAACCAAAATAAACAGCTATGATAGGGCTAAAGCAAATCCATGAGAAGCTGATAAATTCAATAAATCTCTGAAAATAAACTTGATAAATTAATTGGTTGTGTTACTCTATTATTGGGTTGTATTTTTGCTCTATTTTCAATATCGTTAAATATAGTTAAATCTTTTTATCTAGAATATTTTTAATATATAGTCATTCATCATGGAACACACAACTATATGTCAAAAAGATGTAATTTAAGATAAGATACCGAGATGCTTCAAATGATTGGGTATTGAGGGAAAAACAAAATTAAATTTGACCAATGCCATAAAGGAGGTCACAGATGAACATGTATATTTACACATTGTCTTTTTTGTCAGGTTTCACATTTGACATGTATATATATCTTTACTTTAAAATTTTAATTTTTTTTGTAGGTTTTGGAAGAAGAATTGAACCTTATAAAAGAATGAGAACAGAAATTTGGAGGAGAATTCCAAATACTTGAAGAAGATTTAGAAGACGAAAATGTGTTTGCTTTGAATAACCAAATAAATAGAATTAATGCTGCCAAGACGTTCCTAACCAAGAGAGTATGTGAATAATATCGTCCAATCAAAGATAAGGATGATGTTTCAGAAAACACAAGAAGCAAAATTTGATAGATATAGTCTATAAGAGCATTGACATTCCTTATGTTGCAACCTTCTTGGATATTTGAACAAAGGCCTAATTAGGTTGATACAACAACATATACAAATAAAAGAAAAGAAAACGTATCACATATTGACAAAGACTTCATAAAAAAGAATAAAGGTTGAAAAAAAACTTAAAAAGAGAAAGAGCAATAAAAGGAAAAAAGGTTACAAGAGTTGTAGAAGATTTTACTACTACATTAGAAAAGACAAATGAGGTTCAAAAATGTGTACAAGCTTCTAATCAACCAAAAAAAACTAAAAATGTTGTAACACGTTCAAAAAATAAGGTTAAAAGGGGGTGTAATAACTATTTCTAAAAGAGAAATATATGAAAAAATAAAAAATAGAAGATCAAATATATACGAATAGTTGTAAAACCTCTTCATTCCTCATGAACAAACAGTTGTACAACCGGTTGTAAATCTTACCCTTCCTCGTCCTCCTAAACAAACAATTGTACAACTAGTTGTAAAAGATTCTCATGAAGTTGCAATAGATAAAAAAGATATATCGTCCTTTTATAATAAAAAGCATAAAAAGGGAATATGATTGGCTAATCGATAAGGAAACAAAGAAATTAATATTAAAAGAAGATGTCACATTTGTTCATTTTGAAGAAAAAAGAAGAATGTGAGTTCATTTTCAATCTTGTTGTATGGTAATTTTCATAAAAAAAATCATGTTTAACTAAAAACATGTTGGAAATTGCAAATGATGATGATCTAGACTACAATCTAAATTTTCACCGTAAAATCCTATTTACGAGCCTAATATAAGAATTTGTATTGTATCTGTATTTATAGAGAGAAAATGTAAATGATAAAATTATAGCGAGAGAAGCAAAAGAGAAACAATAGAAAAGTGTTCAATCAAGAAAGTAAAATCAAATCTTTCATTGTCTCCATCCCTATTTATAGAAATGTTGGAAGACTTCAACTAATTCAGTTACACAAAAAGACAAATTATGTTATGGTCCCATATATTTACAAATAACATAACTCTCCTCTAATAACTTTACAACACTATTTATTACAACCTTAATGTTATTGTTTTAAGTCTCTGATAATTTGTGTCCTTATCATTAGCCCTATAGTTCTTATTAAGAATGATGAATAAGTACTTGAAAGTTTTGAAGCCATGTCTGAATAAAACTGTAAATTGCCACTCTAGGTTGCCTCGGACACAAACCATCCATCATCATATCAAAATTGCTTATTTCTAGACTTATCATCTTCGAATGAAACTTTTTTTTAAAGTTTTCCTTGAATTAAGGCTTCTTATGATTATACTTAAAGTCGCCTCGAATCTCAATTTAATATTTTTAGGTTTGCTTCGAATGTACACGTAATTTTTCAATCATTTCTTTGATGACAGCTAGAAATTCATGAAGTGCCCTAATGCGTGTGCATCACACTATTAACTCTGACAACCTACATGTGTCAATTTTTTTCAGAGAAGGTAACCGTTTGTCAGTTCATTTTTCCACCAACTAGCCGTTGTCTACCTTTCACCTTTTCTTCCTACTTTTTCTCCTTTATTTACTCTTCTATATATATATATACATATATTAAACCCTTAGTAATTTTCCTTTCACCTACAACCTCTAGTGATAGAAAGTAAAAGTCATATGAAAACTTCATTCCACCACCACCTTCATCTGAAAACACATCTTCTCTAATTCACCTTCAATCTTTCTATAGCCTAATTTGAATATGTTTCTTCACTTTAATTTATGAAAAAACCACAATCTACTAAAAAATCCATGTTTGGTCTTTATGATTACTTCTGTATTAGTGAAAGGGCTGCTGAATACCGAGCAACAAGCTTTATAGACAACTCACCAAAGCTTTCAACTCATACCGTAATATACAGAAATTTCACCCATGGCCAAAGTTCTTATGGGTATCAAAATCAACCCAACCCAGTTCGTGACACCTGCTCACTAGAATCCCCTCAACAACCATCGCTTTAAAGTCTTTCACCAGCATTTTCTAGAAACGCGCCAATTCCTCCTCGAATCAATTGTAAGAAAACACAAAGTAAATATTCTCAAAGAACATTAGAAACCTATCTTGTAGTTAATACTAAATATCCTTGAATCACTCGCAAAGAAACATATCGAACTCAATCAAAAACTCACTTTTGCCGGAACCAAACTCCTTGAACAAGCTCATTTATATCCATGGGAATTTCAAAGACAATAGTGCTCCATAAAATCCTGCATCTTCTCTTCTCCCAAATTAGTTAATTGTGATCGCCAAAGAGGCATAAAAAACTCCTTCACAGACTCAAAAACAAAATACAACTACAACATCTAACTTACAAGGTGGTACGAGCGACAAAAAACTCCTTCTGGAGAAGAAGTTGAATCAGAGTCGAGGACAAACGGATTCCAACATTAAAATTCTAGAGAAATATACTACTTCAGAATCCAAAGACAACGCTTCAAAGAAACATATACCAGATAAAAAAACAAGGAAAAAGAAAGAGCCACTTGAATTACCCGAGGACATTTTTATAACTTTGAGCGTAAACCTGAAGTTTGTCATCCCTAAATATGTTATTGTGTTGAAAAATGTTCCATATAAACACTACGGTCAAGCCCATGTAGATTGTTTAAAAAGGTAGTGGGGTCTTTTAGAGAATGTTGTGTTTCGCTTACCACAAGTATAAGAAACTCCCCTCTCTTGTGAAGTAAATGAACTTGTGGTCTACACCGAGATCATCAAGTAGGGACTTTGATTCCCATTAGACCCGATGATAGTGGAGTATTTTGAAATCCTTGAGCTGTGTCCGACCCAAGGAAGCCCAAATTTGTGGTTCACTCTCATGTCTGTCATTATGGCTTACAGACTAGGAAAAATTCCCCTTTATATCAAAGAATTCATTGCAATGACTGGTCTTTTTAAAATTCTAGTGCTACCATTCTATTATCTCACCCTCAGATATTCCTTCAACTTAATTGGCGATATCCTCAAAGCTAGCAAGTTCTGGAAACAAATATTTTTCTTTATTTTTGGAGCCTTAGAGAATGACAAGGAAATTTCTAAAGAGAATCCATCAAAGCTCAACCTTGTTTGGAAAAGTACCATTAAGTTAATTAATCTCTTTTGTTTTTCAAATATTATATTTCAACTCTTTTTATATATTGTTGTTGTATGTAGAAATTCTAAGGCGGTACAAAGCTCGTCGAAAAACTACCAACGATATGTTTGCCAAACTGTCTAACTGGGTGGGGAATGCACAGGGTAACGAGTTCTATAGCCCAATCATACCCATAAATTTCATAAACATACACTTATGGAGGATCTCCTTGGATGTTGTCGTTCCAGAATAAGATTTAATAGAGCCCCCCAGACCCATACGACGTTGTGAAAAAACTATTAGATACTTTTGGTTTGAAATAGATCACAAAGCCACTTACCTGCAAAAAACAAAGGTAAAATAAAAAAGCATAGACCATCCATTCCACAAAACCGAAGTCATAGATTAGACAGATAAAAACAAGAGGAAAGCACGGAAAGCTAATCTTCCAACAATTGAAGAAGGAATCAAGGCTGAACCTTCTCAAAAAAGAAAAACGATTTCTGCTTCGAAGAAGAAGAAAAACATTTCAAAAATGCCTCCAACAAAAAATACAGAGAAAAGCATCGAATTTTCTTCTTCAAATTCAAATCCAAAGCCGAAAAGACAGAAGAATTTGTAGTGACAGATCACCAAGAAAATGATAACTTCATCAACGAAGAGGCAATTAGTGAAGATGAAATTTAAGATCTTTATAACACCATGGAGGCTAAAAACATAGCAGGTCCCCTATGTTTGTCAATTGTGTCACGTCAGTCCCTTTCCTTTACTTTTGTATAAACAGGTCCTCTAAATTTTATAAACGTAACAAATAGATCCTTTTCTGAAAATAAGAGGGACCTATTTATTACAAATTGAAAATGCGAGGGACTTGTTTATTACAAGTGTAAGGACCTGTTTATTACAGATTAGGATCTGTTTGTTATGTTTTTAAAACGTAGGGGATCTGTTTATACAAAAATAAAGGAAGGAGACTGATGTGAGACGATTGACAAACATGGAGGACCTACCATGGGTTTTACCCGAACATAGATCATGAACTTCAACGAATCCAAGAACAAATTGAACAAATTGGTCATTAAGTTACCGCACCTCTTCTGCCTCAAATTTTAAGTTCGGATTTTCACCAAGTTCCTCATCAGCCTCTCTTATGATTTTTGAAAATTCTCCTACTATCCCTATTAAAGAGCCTTCTAAAGAAGTATTAAATGCGCTCCAACTATTTTCTAATCTAAAAAAAACAACAAAGCATTGATGCACAAATGTTAAGTCTACTCGAAGCAAAATGGATGCTATGGATAAAGATGTGATCCGGTGGAAAAAAAGGTTGATGGTAATAAAAATATGAGAGAGATTTTTGATCGACATATCCTCGAACAATTGCAGGTCTTTTAGGCTGATAGATAAGAGTTTATAAAAAGATCCATCCAAATCAAATTTCATTTGAGAGCAATCGGTGGTCAAGAAAAAACAGAGTTAAACACTTCACATCAAACTGAGCTAGCTGAGCTCAAAACAAAACATGAAAAAGAAAAATATGAAGAACAAACAAAGTACTCTTTCCTTAAAGAGGCACTCAACTAGAGTGATATGGATAAGAAAAAATTGGTTGACCACTTAAGGTAAAATTCAAAGAAGAAAAACGCATTGCTATAAAAGCTGTTAAGACCCAAAATGGGCTAGAAATCCTTGCTGTTATAAAAAATATGGAAGAACAAACAACAATCACTTTGCTCCGCAAATTCTATGTGGCGTTTCCGAAGGCAAATTTTTCAGGATTCTAGAAATCAATTCCCATAAAAAAATCTATCCAAGTGAAACTTTTGAACCTATACCAAGTGAGTCCTATGAAGAGACTAAAATAGAGGAAAATGAAGACAGCTTTGATCTATAAAGAAGATCATGAGAAGAAAGCTCAGACCACTCTCCCAATGAAGATTAAGAGGATTAAAAAGATGTATTTTTTTTGTTTTATATGTTGTTAAATTACCAGTTGTTGTTTGTATACTATCTTTTGTACGTGCTTAAACGCTTGACACTTGAACTTGATGAGTCCGGATTCTGTCACCACACCTTATGGGAGCCGGACAGGGTTAATTCAGACAATGTCCATTTCACCGGACAGGGGTAGTTCGGACAACTTTCATTCACTGAACTATCCGAACAGAACTAAAGTACTTAAAACTTAATCACTTTTTGACTAAGCTGACTATTTACTTACTTAAAACTGATGGGTCTTTAAACTCGACCCGAATCCATTAAACACAACCCGAAAGCCCATATGGCCCAAGGATAAGGGTATAAATACCCAACCACCTACATTAAATGGGGGTAATGAAAATTAAATACAACCAGACAGCTCAATTATTCCTCTACATTCTACCCAAACATGAAATACTCTCAAAATTCCACAAAGCTCTAGATCAAAATTACAAACTTACCCTCAAACAAAAATAAATCACATCAGAACTTATATTTTTGTAAGGCTGAAAATGCTTTTTTATTTACCTAAGAAACAAAGTTTTCTTCTATTTTATAGATACTTGACACTTTTATATTTCATATTGAATAATATATATTCTATGAACAAGGTGTCAGCAGTTCAAATATTTTCACGACTTGAAACAAATTGCTCTAAATTAACGTATATCATTTCAAATAAAATAACATGTTTAGAGAATGCTAACACTTTGAATATTATTATCTATTTGAACATTGTTTTAAATGAATGTATAGGAATTCGAATTTAACCATTACCTCAAATAGTGCAATAAATGAACGCTAGCACTTCTAATAAAACAATTCATTTAAAGAACGTTAGCACTTCGAATAAAATAGTGCGTTTAAATAATGTTAGCACTTTGAATGAAATAGTTACCTAAATTACCTTTTGTTAACTATTTTAAAGATGATAAGTCTTTGAGTAATTCCCAAGTATTTTTATCTCAAGTAATCATTGGCCAAGATAAATAATTTTATTAATATCTATGAATGTAAATGTGACACCTCATTAAAACCTTCACGGGCCTAACAAGAAAGGAAAAAGTATGTCATTTATACAAACAAACAATAAAATCAAAATTCTATTAAAGTTTGAAAAAAAGAAAGAAAGAATTACTCTCAATATAATTTCAAGTTTCCATGGGTGTTGTGGAAGTCTCCCCTGTTCACCGGAGAGGTGGTATGTAACCGACTTGACTCACTTTACTACCACATAAGGACCTTCCTAATTTGGAGCCATCTTCCCAAGTCGCTTATCATTTGTGTGGAGAAATACCTTTCTTAATAATTTATCACCCACCTTAAAATCTCTCAATTTTAACTTTGAATTATAACAAATCCTCATCAAAGTTTGATAATGAGTCAAATTTAAATGCGCTCTAACCTTTTTCTCTTTGATCAAGTCAAGATCTGTCCTCCTTTCCTCTTCATTTGACTCCTTGGAATAATGAAATATTCTATAAGTAGTTAAATTTCATTCTTTAGTGGATTCTCTAGGATTCGTTCTATAAGCCCATAACACCTCTTGAAAATAATTAGGTCATTTCCTAGCAACACCTATCAAATTTTTCTTTATACCTTCTAAAATATACCTATTAATTACTTCCACTTAAGGATGAAAAAGGCGTTGAAAAACATTGTGTAATACCTCTCAAATTACAAAAAGAAGTCATTTCTCTATTGTTAACCGAGGGTCGTTATCTGTAGTAATTTTTTAAGGAACTCCAAAACGGAAAAAAAAGTATTCACAATGAATTTGATAACATCCTTGGCTCTTGTACCAGATAATGGTTCAGCTTTAGGCCACTTCGAAACAGAGTCCACCGCTGCAATAATCATTTGACGTCCTCCTGAAGACATAGGTAGTAGCCATACTAAATCTATTCTATATATGTTAAAAGGAATTGCTTCGGACGTGGAAGTAAGTGTCGCTGCTAGTTTATGAATGAAATTGGAAAAACATTGACAAGTATCATAGTCTCGTACTAAATTTTTAGCATCACTCATAATCAAATGCCAATAATAACCTGCCAACAAAACCCCTCCAGTCAAATAATTTAACCCACAATGAACTGAACATTCCCCATCATGCGATTTCGATAAAATTTCTTCAGATTCTTGTTTACCCAAACATCGTAAAAATGGTCTGCTTGAAGACTTCTTGTATAACATCCCATCTAACACTGTATAACCATGATCCTTGTATCTTAACCTCTGAGCTGACTTAACATCTTGAGGTAACGTACCTCTAAGAGAAAAGTCTATTATGTCAGATTCCTAGTCACCTCGAATTGTTTCTGGACTGACAAACACCTCCTCAGCATAGTTGCATTGTTTTGATCGTGTCAAAATCGAAGGGCTTTCATGTAATAATATCTATGGATATTCCTATGTGTATGCAATGGTCGCTAAAGAATCAATAATTAGGTTATCTCTTTGATTGATATGCTAAACAACCACTTTATCAAACAAAAGAGTTAATTTTCGAAGTTCACGAATATATAAAATCAACTAATCCTTCTTGGCCTCAGATGTTCCTGTCATATGATTTGCCACTAGCTGTGAATCTATCTCTAACCGAACTAAAATACTTGCAAGCCTTAAACCAGCTAATGCAACCTCATATTCAGCCTTGTTATTTGATGTATGAAATCCAAATCGAATAGCCTGATACATAGCTTCTCCAAAAGGAGAAATAAATTATACTCCTCCTACATGATCCCAATATGCTGGAACCACTATTAGTTCGAACCACCCATGTTAGAACTTTTAAAAATGATTTTTTAAATGACTCATCATCTGATGGACTTGAATGAAACTCAACTAAAAAATCAGCTAATGGTTATGCTTTAATTTTTGTTCGATGAGCGAAATTTATATCGGAATCTCCCAACTCAACTGACCATTTAGTCATTCTACCAGAAATATCTAGTCATTATAGTACATTCTTTAATGGAAAAGAAGTTCGAACAACAATTGTGTGAGCTTGAAAGTAATAGCGCATTTTTCTAAAAGCCACCACTAAATCCAGGGCTAACTTTTCGTACCTCAAATACCATTTCTCTGACACCAGCAAACAATTGCTCACATAATACACTAGTTTTGAAGTGTCACTTTCCTGCCTTATTAAAACAGTACTAACAGCTAAATCCAACACCGTTATATACAAAAATAGTTGTTCTCAAATTCGAGGCATAGGCAAAATTTCAAGTGACAACAAAAGTTCTTTAATCTTCAAAAAATAAATTTCACACTCTAGTGTCCACATAAACTCTTTTGGCCTTTGTAAAACTTGAAAAATGACCATAATTTTCAGAAAATCGGGAAATAAATTGATTAAGAGCAACTAACCTTCCTGTGAGAATTTACACCTCCTTTATTATTCGAGGTGCATTTATTGATACCAAGAATTTTAATTTATCAGGATCAGCTTCCATTCTATTTTCACAGATGATATACCCCAGAAAATTACATGACCTTACACCAAAAGTACACTTTTCAGGATTCCACTTTAATTGAATGACTTTTAAATTTACAAAAATCTCTTCTAAATATTTTAAGTGTTCACCATCTGTTTGGAATTTTAATAAACATATCATCAATGTAAACTTTCATGTTTCTCCCAATCTGGGAAGCAAATGCCTTATTCACTAGTCTCTAGTATGTCGCCCTTGCATTCTTCTGACCAAATGGTATAAATCTGTAACAATGTAATCCTCGATCAGTTATAAATGTAGTAGTCTCCTTATTCTTTAGATCCATCTAAATATGGTTGTAATCTGCAAAAGCATCTATAAAAGATAGAATTTCATTCCCTAAAGTTGAATAAATTAGATGATCTATTTGAGGTACATAAAATGGGTCTTTAGGGCATGCACGATTTAAATCTGTAAAATTAACACAAATTTGTTATTTTCCATTATTCGTGTTAATCAATATTGGCTTAGAAGTCCATAGTGCATATTGTGCTTCCCAAATGTGTTCGACCATGGATAAGTGATCCCCCTCTGTAACAATTGCCTCGGATTTCTCCATATAAAAATCTCACCTCTTCTGAATAATAGGCTTGATCCTCAGATTTAGAGCCAATTTATGATATATTACCTCAGGTGGAACCCATACTACATCCTCTGTTCTCCAGGAAAAAACATCCAAATTATCAAAGAAAAATTGTAACAACTGATAACACAAAGTGGTGACAGTGACGTCCCTATCCGCAGAGACCTCCCATTAGGTAAATGTATACTCCTCGACATTCTCGCTTACTACTAAAGGACCCGGGGTTTCCCTCAGATCATTCACACCATCATCATCCGAGGCTATCCCCCCCCCCCCCCCCCGATCGCTATTCAGTCATCTAATCATTCAAAGTAAGTCTTCAAGAATGAAAAGGTGTTGCATAACATTCACTGTCTACTTGTTGATCACTTCAGACCACCCCAACACAATCTTCAATGACATACTTCAAACACTAATGAACAATAAAGACAACAGCATACATTCTTGACAACCAAGATCTCCTAAAGATAGCCTTATAGCTGGTTGGACATTCGACCACCATAAAGTAGACTTGGACCTACTTTTCAAAAAAGATATTTTCCCGAACATACTTCACCTTCAAATTCTTCAATTACTTGAGTTGTCACTCCTATAAACCCAATTATAGTATGATTAGATCAACAAATCTTAAGTGGATTATACATCATATCTAACATAGACTTAAACAATACATTTGCTGAACTTACTACATCTATCAAAATACGTCGAATTTCAACCCCAACAATGCATGCCCCTATAACCAGTGCATCTTCATGAGGTCCTGCTATTCCCATAACATCATCCTCCTAAAAAAAGGTGTATCCATCTTTCCATACAAATGAGTAGACTTTCTATCTTATATTTGAGTAGCCAAACTTACTACATGTCTTTTTATAGAGCTATTAGTATTACTATAGCCATGGTATCTCTCCCGAAAATTGCTAAAGATTTAAATTATTCACCCAAGCTTTGAGCTCGTTCTTGAACCACCAGTCGATCTACAACTAACAAAATTAACCGATCTGGCTATGCTCTAAATACTT
Source organism: Limnanthes douglasii subsp. nivea (assembly GCA_036936605.1). NCBI lineage: Eukaryota > Viridiplantae > Streptophyta > Magnoliopsida > Brassicales > Limnanthaceae > Limnanthes > Limnanthes douglasii. The sequence continues at coordinate 342,564,470 of JAUPFV010000001.1, forward strand.
CGAGGCTGCATCAAACTTATCGCATTTAGAATCCAAAATCATCAATGTATTTTCTTACTTCAAATTTGTATTAACAATGTGTTGTGCTGAGGTGCTCGGATTTTTTGACCCATTACTTTGTCATTTAACAAAAGTTGTTAACTTGTTATTTTCTATCAAAATCTGCATCTCTTTATTTAACGCTATACAGTTTGTACTATCATGCCCAATGTCACTGTGATACTTGCAAAGCCTATTATTGAGTTTTTCAATTTGACTGATTATAATAGTTGGTTTTTCTAAAATTCACATGACATTTAGACTTCTCAAAAATAACAGTTACATTCTCAGTCAACTCTATGAAATACTCTGGTCTTATCCACTGATTTGGACTTGTTCTATAAGATTGATAGATAGCAACTTGAGTTGGAATCCCTCCTGGTTAATGAGGTAAATTATTGTTTATCCTCGGACGAGATGAAGGTGGTGTTTGGGAATTCAATGTGTTACCTTGATTGTCTTGACTAGAAAATGCATGCCATGAACTCTTTTGAATAGAACTAGTCCCTCATCGAACTCTAGTTGACTCTTCTACTTTCATATGTTCCTCAACTTGAGCCATCAATGCTCCAAAAGTTAGTGCTCTCCTCCTTCTAGTCTAATTTTCTAAATCTCATGGAAGCAATCCTTACCTAAAAGCTGTCACAGCTACAAGCTCCTCACAATCTTCCAACCCTGTTTTTGTTAACACAAAACATCTTGTATAATCTTTTAACTTTTCACCCATCGCTTGTTTACATTGTATTATGGTATCACCAGTAGCTCTTATTTATTTAGTTCCTACAAATTGTATTATACCAGTATAAAAAATTCTAAAGTTGGTTATAGACCCCCTCAGAATTTTATTATACCACTTTAAAACCGTGCCTTTAAAAGTCTGAGAAAATGCTTTGCATACCGGCCTATCGTCATCTTCAAAGTTCATCATATAATTCTTGAACAGTTCAATGTGATCATTGTGATCTTACGTTTGATCAAAAATTTCTACCTTTGAGATATCAAAACGCCTCAAAGAGGTATTGACCTAATTTCAGCAGACAAAGGAGAATTTCTCTAGTCTACTCCTTACATAACTGATCACCTTCTCTTGTTCTCATAACTGTATACAAGCTTTGATCCGCCGTGTTAACGTAACGGTTAGACGTGTTACCTTCACACCATAAGGTATCCCTCATATTTCATGGCTCACTGGTCTTTTTTTACCTGTACTCTTTATGTGACTCTCGATGGCGACTGTCGTCTCCCTTCAAATAATTGCAATACTTTCCTTGTTTAAACAAATTGCCCTCATAATTCGAACTAGAAAATTCGCAATCACTGAATGAAATATATCTAAGTTTATCCTTCTTGTTTTTTCGTGAAGAACGGTGTTCTCTATCTGATTGAAAATGCGCTTTCTTACTATCACCTCGAATTCGATCAGTTGTGTAAGTATCATCAGATTGGTTTATCAACTCATTTTTCTCTTTAACTAGAAGCACTTTTGATTTCAATATGTCGGATTAAATTTGTTGCTCTCTTCGAATGTACTCATAATTTAAAATTGTTATCTTTTCCAACAATTGATTCATTCGATTTTCAATGTCATATTGATCACGTTGCTCTGGAAAGTGACTATTACCTCGACTTTCCTCCATGTGCAAGTATGATTTAATAACCTCAATTTCCTTACGCACCGCAAGATCAGTTCTTATTTTCTCCGGTTCTATTATTATCAATATTACTAGCTATAAATTTATGTTTTCTGGTTTTAGATTCATGATCTAGGTACCTTGTTAGCTCCCACTATGGTCGCCAATGTTGATTGCAATGGATTTATAATATAAGAATTTTTATAATATCTATATTTCTAGAGAGAAAACGTAAATGATAAAATTATAGTGAGAGAAGCAAAAGGGAAACAAAAGATAATTGTTCAATCAAGAAAGTAAAATTATATCCTTTATTCATTTTCTACAACCCTATTTATAGAAACGTTGGAAGAATTTAACTAATTCAGTTACACAAAGAGACAAATTGCGTTATGGTCCCTTATATTTCCAAGTAACATAAATCTCCTCTGATAACTTTACAACACTATTTATTACAACTTTAATGTTATTGTTTTATGTCCCTGATAATTTATGTCTTTATTATACGCAATAACGAATCTAGTTAACAACTAGTCAACACCTAATTTTGCACCTAACTGTTTTTTTTGTTCTGTAGGACATTGATGCATATATATTTACTCGAAGAGCTAAATAATAATGTAAAGGTTTCACAACCTTATAACTTAAATCTACTGAACTAGGGAAAATCAATCTACATATCAACTCATGCATTGGTAAGATAATTTATTATGTTAAAAAAAGTTTTAAATTCTTTATTTTTACAATTAATTTGATTGTATATATCCTATTATAGATATCAATACAAGATAAAAGCGATGGCACCCCAATGATTAACGATATATACAAGGCGAGACCTATGGAAATAAAATATATAATCGTCCCAATATGTACAAAACTTAAAGTATAAAATGGATCAAATCATTGGACATTATGTGTATTTGATTTAGACGAATACATTATATACAACTACAGCTCTGCACTACATGGTAAAACTGAACAAACTGCTAGTGCTAGTACTTCAGCCACATCCAACGTGGTTCCCGTCGTACCACCCAAACCTTCATTAGCAAAAAAGAAAGTTGGAAAGCCGAAGAAAATTGTTAAGGATGGGAAGTTAACATTATATCGGGATTGCATCCCCGCATTTCTACACACTTACATTATAAAGTTAGTTGACGTTCTTCCGGACGGACAATGCGGATATCATTCTGTAGCGGATTCAATATAAAATAACGAAGATAGATTGGAGAATGTTAAACGCGAGTTGTTGAAGGAGTTACGGGACATCTGTGCATCTTGGTTGAATGTATATGGTTCGCCGAAGGTGTTTGACGATTTGGTACATAGGTTAGATTACTTCAAGCCCAGCCCTAGTAGCCACTATTGGATGACATTTCCGGACATTGGACTAGTCATTGCGACAAGGTATCAATGTATGGTATACCATGTATCCCAAGAAGCGTTGTTAATGTATATACCAATCCGTGGAAGGCCACCCATCAACAATCTAACGATCATAGAAGTTGGGATTACTTTCGTACATGGATGTCACTTTATTAATGTAAGTATATGTCCTTTTTAGCCCAATTTCTTACGCTACCATTACAAGATGCATTAATTTTTTCTTTTTTCTTACAGATTACTACTCCACCCGATGGACCATTACATCCATTATAGCTAGGGTGCTTACGCAACCGAAGAAGCGAAAAAATGGGCACATCCGTTCTACCATGGGTTCAACAAATTTACACAAATAATGTCAGCTAGGAAAATCAACTTGAACGAAAAACCACATGTAACAGATTTGACAAGAGACGACATTTGAAATGCTTTTGAACAACATTTGAAGTTATTTTGTCTAACATTTGATGTAATTTTGTAGTATAGTTTATGTAATTTTGTAGTATAGTTGATGTAATTTTGTATGATGTTAGTTTTTTGTTCAATTACTAGCCTTTGTAAGCATTTTTTTATTTAAAAGCGTCGTCACGATAACATATTACACACGTCGCACGTGATGCTCTTTGGCACCGGTCGCATGCGACGCAAGGCCAAAAAATTGGCTATGTTTTTCAAAGAGAGGGCTTGCATCGCACGACCTAAATGTGATGCCCTTTGGCATCGGTCGCATGCGACGCAAGGCCAACAAATTGGCTCTGTTTTTCAAACAGATGGCTTGCGTCGCACGACCTAAATGCCATGCCCTTTGGCACCGGTCGCATGCGACGCAAGGCCAAAAAATTGGCTCTGTGTTTCAAATAGAGGGCTTGCGTCGCATGGCCTAAATGTGATGCCCTTTGGCACCGGTTGCATGCGACGCAAATCCAAAAAATTGGCTCTGTTTTTTAAACAAAGGGCTTGTGTCGCACGACTTAAATGTGATGCCCTTTAGCACCGGTAGCATGCGACGCAAACCCAAAAAATTGGCTATGTTTTTAAAACAGAGGGCTTGCGTCGCACGACCTAAATGTGATGACCTTTGGCACCGGTCGCATGCGGCGCAATGCCAATAAATTGTCTCTCTTATACAAACAGAGAACTTGCACCGCACGGCCTAAATAATGTAGTTTAAACAATTGTTGGAGTAAAAGAATATTAAAGAAGGGGAATTTTAATTTTCGAGTTCAACTTCAACACTACAGCAAATAAGACACTTGAAGGAAATACATAAAGACATAAACAAAAAGTTAACACCTTAACTTAAACAAACATAACAAAATTATTAAACTACAACATGCAAACAACCAAAATGCTCAATCTTCGAAGTCTTATCCCAAGTTGTTGTCAGAATCAATCCCCTCCTCCCTTTCCGTAATCCTATCCTGAAGATACGATACCATATCTCCAGTGATGTAGTCTACCACTGTCATGTTCCAGACGGTGGCTGCTTCTTGCCTAATTTTATATGACAAATACAACAAACGATCCATCGGTTTGCAAAAAAGGTACCTCTGTTTGATTTGTTCACGGTTGCGCACAACTAGACCTCTAGTTCCTAAACGGCCTTAGTTGTAGTACATCTTACCCAGGACTCGCTCAAAAAATGCATCGCTAGTATCTGCCCCCATTTCTCGGCGGGCAAGCTTCACCGCCTCAATCAAATGGTAGTCTTCATAAGGCGTAATCTTTATTTGTTAAACTGTTTATGTTTGATGAGTGTTTTGAATGTTTGATAGTGAGAGATTTGATACCGTTTTTAGTCCCTTTTATAGGGGTTTTTAGGACAGGATTTTTTAATAAAGTGGAGTTAAGTTTGGACAGAGTTTAGGGCGGGATTTTTTTGGTTTTTGAGAATAAGCGGGAGTTATTAAGTTGGCGGGAATTTTTTTGTTAATGAGAATTGGCGGGAGTTTTTTTAGTTAATAATTGTCTGTCCTTATCCTTATATTTCGTCCTCCTCACTTTACATGTGTCACGTTTTCATTTGTCTAACTGGATTACGTTATCCGAAAATGAAATTATCTAAATAGATGTTGTATCCACATTAAAGGGTAAACTAGTTGATAAATTAAGCAAAAATGTGTCCATGAACTGAGTTGGAAGATCAGTATTTGATGAGAACATCAATCAAAGTTGGTAACACGAACCTCCAATAAGGGAGTAAAACATACTGGGAGGTATTACTATGCAAGATATATTTCATATATGGACAGGATGGTGTCCAGCCGCCTAGAATTTCTAGGCGTGTAGATGAGGTGAAAGCTAGGTGGTCAGTCCTAGTCAGATTCCGTTTACATCCAGTTTTTGGCCTCAACGAAATGAAATGTCGTGTTGAGTGTAACCAGTTCAACTACCAGGTCACGGATTCTCTAACAAAGGAGCAGCTGGATTATGTCCGTTCTAACATTATTGACATCTAGGTACAAGAAATGTGTGAATACCAGGATGCGAAAGAAGAGAGGAAGTTAATGAAATGGAATTGGCGTGATAGATAAAATATGATTTGAGTTTATGTTTGAGTGTCAGTTTCAGTTTATGTTTGAGTGTGAGTTTCAGTTTAAGTTTGAGTGTGAGTTTCAGTTTATGTTTGAGTGTATATTTCAGTTTAAGTTTGAGTGTCAGTTTCAGTTTGTGTTTGAGTGTGTGTTTCAGGTTATGTATGAGATTATGTTTCAGTTTGTGTATGAGATTATGTTTCAGTTTATGTTGGAGTTTGTGTTTCAGTTAACACCTTAAATTTCGAACTATTTTATACTATAACATACTAACTATGTTTTTTACATACTTTTATTAGCTAGATTGTTCAAATAAAATTGGGAATGAGGTGTAAAAACAAAAAAAGAAATACAATAAATAAAAGCTGTCATAAACTTATCCGCTTACAAAATATAATGATAATGTAGAAAAGTCTAACATATCAAACAACGAGCTAATAAACAAAAGTCTGATGCGAGTAATAATCAATGACGTCTGTACCGCTCAGCAATCCTGCACATGTGAAGGGCGGTCTGTCCCAGATCGTCGTACTCCAGCGTCGGTATGGATGGAGCATACTGTGCAACTGCTCGTATCCAGCGTAGTCAGCACCACCATGTGGCTGCAACCGAGGACCTCCAGCTGGACCAGAGCTACTAACGATATACCATAGCTTCTTTTTTCACCCAAACGTAGTACATCATGTCTCTACTATCTCCACTAACAAAGTACGACGGTCCAGCAGGAGCGTAACGATGGTACTCCCAATCCCTCCACAAGTGACTGTCCCAAACGTATCTGCTAGTCGTCTTCTTCCCTGTTTTTTTTATGATGGAGTGCATATATCTTTCAGAATCAGCTGCACGAAGCCCATCTGTCGAGTGACACGATCAAACTAATATGGCACAATGATGTCGAACGCCTTAAGCGTCAACTCAACCTAAGTAACGCTCTCGAACGGATGATAGTCCCGTAAATACGTGAAAGGAAGGAAAATGACCTGTAAATAAATAAATAAACAAGTTAGCCATTTATATTAATAAAAATACGTAACATTAAAATGAACAAATATTACTTACATCTGAATCCGTGCACATCGAGAGTGCAAGTCTCAACTGCTTGTGCACATCCTGCGAAACACCGATCTTCTGCGGCGCATGTCGGCACATATGGGGCATAAATAGCTGATAATCGCTAAATAATGAAGACCGGAACCGAACGAAGTGGGAAAATATCCACGACTCGAGCATCCCTATGAACCCGCAAATGCCCCCCGTACCATGCAGAGATCCTTGACTAAGGGAGTGGTACAACTGTGCTAAGACCAACTGACCCCAGTTGAACCTATTCATACCCTGGTATTGGTTCACGAACTGGAAGTAATCTAATAAAATGTTGTTGTCGGTTTTGTTGGTACAGATGGTGGTACCTAACAAGAATAGTATGTATGCACGGGTGGCATGATCTACTCTCTCATCTGTGATCCTACTATCAGTATACCTATCACTTGTAAATGTAGTGCGCAGCCACCCAATATTCACACTACTAGCATTCCTAAGATTTTTATTCAAATCTACAGGTCGTACACCTATCATGCTAGCATAAGTCCTGCTCCGCTCAACCTCGGAGTCGAATGCTAATACATCAAAAGGCATACCTGCGACCGGTAATCCAGTGATGACGTGGACGTCATCCAAAGTCACTGTCATCTCCCTGAACGAGAAATGAAATGAAGAAGTCTCCTCATGCCATCGCTCGAGGAATGCCTCAACCAAATGAAGGTTGGTATGCCAGCAGGAGAGTGCCTCGACGAGAGGGCCAAAAATAGTCTCCAACACCCTTGCCCGTACGCAGCTCTGCTTTTTGAAGTCCCATCTGCGGAGACTATCGTACATGGCAAAGTATCGCAGGGAGACCCTACCCTGCAATATGTATCAACACGTAAGAAAGTGATAAAATAATCAATATGAACATATATTATAGTTAGAGAATTAATACTTATATCTCCGTGATAGAAACTGAACGCCTCGTGCTGAGCTTAATCGGGATAGAGAGCCGCGATGCGTGGCATCACCGACAAGAACTCATGATCCTCGACCTTAGGTGCGTGGGGTGCTGCGTCGGTTGCGTGGGGTGCATCATCGTCATAACGTGCATGTGATCCCTCAGGTGCCTCCCGTCACTTCGGCCCCTCCATATCCTTTGGTAAGTCCGGTGCATCTGCATCGTCCTCAACGTACGAAAGGTCAGGTACATGCGAAGACGAACCTGCCCTTGTACTACCGGCAGCCATAGGAATGTCATCGTCACTTGGATAACGACGGAGATGTCGTTTCGTCCGAGTACCAGAAGTTTGTCCCTCAGTGGGACCTGCCTCTACATGCTCAGGGGAAACTCTAGCTTTCGTTGCCTCACGCGCCAAACGCGCGTCACGTGCCCTCTGTTTCTCCTTCTTAAAAATATTTTTGACTGTGCTCTTGGTCCGCCCCATCCTGTAAAAATAGCATAAAGTAATATGTATTAGTGAAACAAAACAAAAAAAGTTGTAAGTATAAGCTGTCGCATGAGACAGCTTAAGTTGTTTGTCGCATGAGACAGCTTAAGCTGTCTGTCGCATGCGACGAAGTGTCTTCTTGGTCGCACGATCGTGCAACCAGATGAAAACTGGTAGCACTATCGTGCTACCAAGAAGACCGAGTACCAAATTTAGAAACCCACCAAATCACACTCATTTAACACAAAATCAAACACAGAATCATAGATCCTAACAAAAATAACAAGAATACAACAATAATCTAACAAAACAACACCTAAAATCATGCAAAAATCGAACTTTTTAAAACGAAACCTAAAAATCCAATTTTCAACAATTTATACCCAACGAAATCTAAAAACATTATAGCATGGGGTTTGTATTTCTTACCTCTATCTTTTGCTGAGTTTAGATTCTTGAAAAAATCAAGTTTGATTTTCAGTCGATTCTTGAGTGATTGAGAGGTTTCTAGAGAAAGAGAGAGAAAAAAAGAGAAGAAAAAACTAGTAAGAGATTTATCAAAGCCTTTTATACCTAAGGTTTCTGAAAAGGATAAATTTGTCCAAATTTAAATGAGATATATCAAACGGGTGTAAAATCGAGCCATTTAAGATCTATCAAAATATATGACTATGATCCTAATAAGTTTGTTTTATTATTTGCTGGTATATATTGAACGACTTTTATAAATTAGAAAAACAAATGATAATTCTTAATTTTTAATTTTAATCAAAACTATAAAAAAAATTAAGAATTAAAAAACTTGCTCATTTGATACCCCTTTGGATAACCTTTTCAAAGTGTATTTTATGTAAACTCTTGGTATAAAAAAAATTATAAGAAGAATTGAAATAAAAGCTCACGAGGTTTTGGAAATTTATTAGGCCAAAGTTATTTCCTCCATGTTATTTTTTATTTCCTCCATCTTTCAAACTTTCAAAAACACTAGTGACTTGCTTTTCCCAAATTACCCTTATTTTTATTTCAAATTTATCACTAGATGTCATTTATCTAATAGATAGTCTTATATGAAAAAACACAGCATTAACCTAACTTCAATCCAAGATATATGATTCTACCTCTAAAATTAACCCTAAAACAAAGAACTTCAATTTTATTGAAGATTAATCATGGAAAATGAAGAAACCCAAACAAAGCCGGAGAACAGCACTCAATCGACAAACAAGATAATTTAAACTTGTTTTTACGTTTTACAACTTCGTAGCTTGAAAATACATATTTCGAAACTAATTTTTTTTCAGCTAAACCCGATTTTTACAGTTCTGAAAGAAAAACAACTGATTCCGAGAGGGCCACTCGGAATCAGTTTCAAGTTTTCAAAAAAAATGTGCAACTGATTTCGAGAGGGCCACTCGGAATCAGTTGCAAGTTTTCAAAAAAAATGTGCAACTGATTCCGAGAGGGCCACTCGGAATCAGTTGCAAACTTTCTGTCCCGTTAAAAACATCATCCGATAAACAAAAAACATCATCCGAATAACAAAAAACATCATCAGATAAACAAAAAACATAATTCGATTAAAAAAAACATCATCCGATAAACAAACAACAACATCCGATAAACTAGTATGATCATCCGATAAAATCTCGAAAAAAATTACAACATCAAGTATTCTGAAATTTTTTGTATGCATCGAGCATGTGATTCCGAGTGGGCAACATCAAGTATTCTGAAATTTTTTGTATGCATCGAGCATGTGATTCCGAGTGGGCAACTCGGAATCACATGCTCGATGCATTTAAAAAATTGCAGAAAACTTTTCCAAACCAAACCCTAATCGAAAATGAAAAAGCAAAGAAAAATGAAGAAATCCTACCTTTTCCAAGCCTTCTATCTTCTCTCTTGGAATGGTTTTGTGAAGAATGGGTTTTCTTCACCAAGCATCTCTCTTTTGTGAAGAATGGATTTTCTTCTCCAAGCTTTTTCTCTCTCTTCAATTTGTAAGGTACTGGTTTTGTTGTTTTGTGAAGAATGGGTTTAGTTGTAGTGAATGTGTATAAGGGCAAATGTGTATTTTCCTTTATGGAGGAAATAACAACATTGAGATTTTTTCAAATTATGGGGGAAATAATAATTTTGATGGAGGAAATAGCTTTGGCCAATTTATTAATCCTAATTTTTATATACAATGCATACATTTTTTGAAAACATGTACAATCATCTCTCACTATATCTCTAAAACATATTCTCCTAAAATATTTAAGTCACTAAATCGGTTATATAAACACAAATTGCAATAGTTTATTTCAAAAAAGTTAAGAGTTTATTGTAAATTAACATAAGTTTACAAGTTATGATACTTTTCTCTCCCTTCCTCCAGTATAGACCATCTGAACTTTCTCTTAGATCATCAGCTAAATAGGAATTCCTACTATGAAGTCTGAATATCTTTTTTTTTCATGTCGAATAAAAGTAAAATAAAATCAGAAGTAAAAACCATCAGCTTTCTCATTTATCAGAGAGTAAATAAAGTTTTCAGATGAAGAGAGTCTTGTTAACAATTTAACTGGTCAGAAAGAAGCATTTTCTGTACTGCTGCCAAATCCGTAAGAACGGTCGCACCAGCTTCTCTCCATTCGTCTGCAGCTGGAGTCTTGAACCTGTCGAGTAGTAAAGCATGCATCCCTACACTCTTTGCTGGAAGATAGTCTTTACGCAAGCTATCCCCAATATGTAGAACCTCCCCAGCTGAAATTTTTCCAGCTCTTTCAAGGGCAATTTTGTAGATTTTTGGATCTGGTTTCTCTACACCTTCTAGACCAGAAAATACACCGAAGTCCCACTCCGAACCCTGTATTCATTAGTATATGAATTCTTAGCATGCTGTGTGTAGGCAACAAATACAACACACACGCACAAGTTAATTCCAAAACATTGTGCCAAATTTATTATAACAACAATGGCTTCCTAAAGCAGCACTTAGTTTCAGTCCAGGTTGTACGAATCAAAACCGGTATGGGATTCGAACAAACATGTGTCCAAATTCCAGGTTTGGATCTAACAGACTATCAATTACTAGAAGGCTATGTCCGACTTGAACTTGACACGCAACCAGATTTTTACCACCCCTTGTTTGGAACAGTCATTTTGAATTTGGTAGACTTATAATAGTTTTAAGTCCTCAATTATTCTAGTTCCACTTGAAAATTTAGTGTGCAGCCGGGCTTTGAGAATTTAAACTTTATGTTCGCGTCGAGGACATAGATTAAATTTCGAGCCTATGTGCTTGCATTTGAACCAAGCTGTAGCTTCTAGATATTCGGTTTGGTCTGATTCCAGCTCAGCTACAACTAAGTATGAAAATATCGATAAAACTCTATTTTACTTCCTTTAATCCGGAAGACTGACAATATTCTGTTTGCAGTAAATGAAGACCATAGCTAATTCAGACAGAACAGATTGGTTATGCTATGTCCATCAAGTGAATAAAACATAGACAGTAGAATAACTTGTGAACGTAACATTTGGTCTACTTTAACTACATTAGTGAATCTAACAGAATATGTATATACCTGGTTCAAACCCAAGGCTGGAAGAATAACATCCTGGTACCGATATTCTGCATTGCTAATAAGCCCAACTACAAGTCCCCTCTCACGCGCCCATCTCAAGAATGGCTGGGAGTCTGGGAAGATAGTGTAAGGTGCAGACGAACCAAAAGATGCATATATTCGCCTAAATATTTTCTCAAATGTTTCTTCATCGTAATCGTATCCTGCCTGTTGTTCAAAACAAAACTCCTCTTTCATAACTAATAGAAAACAAAGAACATACAAGGGTATATATAGGCTTAAACTCGTGACTGGTCATTTGACGATGAAGATTTCTTTCATATAGTTCTTTGACTTCAAAACCTCCGATGAAAGTTTCTCGACTATGACCATTTTTTCCATATAGTCGGTTTGACTTCAAAATATCCGGTGGGAGTCTCTCGACTATGACGATTTTGATAAATTTAGTCCTCAAACCAGAAGAATCAATGACTAAATTTATCAAAATCGTTATAGTCGAGAGAAGCTCATCGGATATTTTGTCATAGCCAAGGGATGCCCCGGGTTTTGAAGTCAAAGGACCGAAGAAAACGTCATAGTCGAGGGACTTTCATCGGACGTTTTGAAGACAAAGAACTGTACGAAAGACAGCGTCATATTCAAAGCATCAAACACCCATTTAAGCCGGTATACATATAACACTAGACTTCCTATATCCTATTATCCCCAGGAAAAAAAAGAAACAGAATTAATCAAACATCGGACAAGATTAGAGATCTCTTTGTAGATCAACCAAACACCAGACTCGACTATTAAGAGACCAAAGCAGCTTCAGTCCAACCATCCTATGTACCTAAGGACCCCGGAAACTACTTGCCCACAATATTTTCCTTATTCTTATCAAGAACCAAACCAAACATGTCTTACAACCAACAAGCTAATAGTTCAGATACACATTAATAATGCATAAACAATCCAGTTCAAATAATGAAAATACCTCTACTCAGTGAAAAAGTAATGTCTTACCCTGACAAACGAATCTCGAACACACGTTTTCCACCACACAATGTTTGGCATTTTAGCTGCATATCCGAAACACGGATACTGCCTCACCATCTCAGTGTACGCAAGTTTAAATCCCTCATGCACTCGTTTGTAGTCAGGACAAGGTTTTCCAACAGCTTTAGCAGCCATACAGTAATAATCACCCAGATCTCCTTTGTATGCTATAAGAGTCCCAGTAACATCCACAGTGATACATCGCAGTTTCGATAACAGAGACATAATAACAACTACTGTTGTCTCAAAACCCAAATTTGTCTATCTAAACAGCTCAACTCAGCTTCCTATCACAATGAAGTAAACCAACTTAGGACAAACAACCCAGATACGCGCATATCTTAGTGTAATGCATTGACGAGAACAGTAGATAAAGTTACGATTTTCAAAAGATTACTACAAAAACCAAAGTGAAGTGACGAGATTTAAGCAAACTCATATGAATGATTGAAAGTAAAGCTGAAATTAGCGAAATTGAAATCACTTACGAAGCTGAAATAGAGGAAGAGTCTTCGTTGTTTCTTCTAAACTTCTTGTATAGTCGAGCTTCAAGGATTGAACTGATACTTCAAAACCAGACACTTATGAGTTATGAGTGATACCAACAAATTTGTATAAATATACTACAAGTACTCACTATCGATAAAGCGAGTCGTCATTTCCAAGGATGGTTGATAATTCGAAATGAACAGTGTTTTTGTTTAGTAAAGTATTTGTAATTAGGCCCTTAATTCCACGAACTTTTGTTTCTACACGTTTCATATATTCTTTTTAAGGTTATTTATCATTGAAATTTATATACTATTATTTAATGTTTTTTTATTAGACTAAGTTAAATCTATGGTGAAGAATAATTCTTCGATTACTATTTTATTCTTGTTGACACAATAAAAGATTTAATAATAAACTTTGACTTGGATGTGTGTGATACAAATCTGGGAAATTTCAATATGGGGTGGTCAAATTAGAAAAAGAGAAAAAACGTGAGGGTATAAGAAAAGAATTGGGAAATAAAATCTTAAAAAGGACAAGAAAGGAAAAAAACAAGGGACGGAAGCCAGTGGTTTTAGATTTGGCAGGACAGGAAATGTTGGGTGTCTCAAGTCGGCAATTTAAAAAAAGAAAGAAAGAAAAGAAAACTAGGAGCCATATCCCTGATTAACGGACACCGGATTGGACCGTTAGATTTTCCATTTTACAACCTCTTTTTCTCCTGTCACGTATTTTATTATCCACACCCTATCCTACTCGACTAGATTTTTAGGATTAATTACAATAAAACCTATAAAATAAACTTTGCATTCTAACTTATACCATTGAAAAGTTATACTTTAATATCAATTTCAGAGAAAAAACTATATTTTGAACGGTAATATTGAAAACATAACTTTTTTCTTTTTATAAATTTTATATCATATAATTTGTTTATATCATATAAAACTTTAAAAGTTTATATAGTATAAATTTTTTAAACTAGACTATGGATGTTTAAATAATATTTTTTTTAAAATAAAAGTATTAAAATAGATAAAAAGTTTATATAAGGCATATCTTTAAGACAAGTTAAATAATAAGGAAGTAGAGAAATAAAAAGAATAATTATATAAAGATCATAAACAACAAATAGTAAACACATGACAACAAATAAAAAAAAAGAGGGACATGAGTCCAGTAAATAGAAGATGTGGCAGAGCTGACGATGACCATCCTAGTTCCTTGATAGTTTAAAAAAAAACAACCAATCCTAGTTCTTAAAAACGGAAACAAAGATCGGCTAATAAGCGATATGAGACAACTGAGGCAATGTTCAGAGGGAAGGCGAAGATTCGGTTGTTGCATTCTCTTCAAATATAGTAAGTGATAGTGCCGAAACAAACTCGCCAAATGTGCCAAAGATTAGAAGGGTTCCAATTGGAGGCTTCAAGAAGCTATGAGTTCCAATTGGAGTTATTCATGAAGGGGATCCCAATCTTCGTTCGAACGTGCTCTCAAATGCTATGGGAGAAATTGCAATCTTATATGATATGATTTATACTTTCACCCGCACCATTGCAAATGACGAAAGAGGGAGGGGGGGGGGGAATCAATCCTCCAAGACAAAAGTTTGTCACGAGTGGTAAGCTTATCGTAAATGACAAGCCAGAGAATGAAATAATGACGAGCAATATTAAATTTACTCAATGCTAGTCCACCCATCCAACATAGGGGATAAGCGACCGAATGACAGCATAAATGTCTCTAATATAGAATATTTGAGTTCTTTTATTCGTGGTCCAAATAGGGATATTATTGACAAGGGCGTTTGGAGGAGGAAGGGGGAGAATAATGTTGCGAAGATCTGTAAGGTTGTTTCTGATCCTAGCGTTGGCGGATCTCTCGATGAAAGGCCAAATCCAACACCCATCAGATATAAAATCAGTAATATGCTTACCAAACCTTGAATTGGTGATGATTGAATGACCATAGTGAGAGCCAGAGAGGTGGAAAAAATCAAATGATCAAACCAGAAAGAAGTGTTCATGCCATTGCCAATAACCATCCTCAAAAGATTGTTGGCCAAAAGCCTAAGCGATAAAAGTTTCCTCTAAGTCCAGGATGGGCTGGAGCCGGGAGGCATGCCTAATAAATTATTGTTTTTAGTTTTTTTGGTTTTAATCCAATCGCTCCAGATAGAGTTTGAAGTTTTGTTGAATATGGACAAAATGTGCTTAAGGACGGCCGCCTGATTCCATATTTTTAAGTCCAAAATCCCAAGGCACCCTCAAGCAAGGGCATTGTAACCGTGGACCAGGACACTTTGGTATCATAGATTTTAAAATCATGGCTAGACCAGGGATATCGATGGAGGATTTGGGAGAGTTCCTTAAGAACTCTGGATGGGAGAATGAAGATGGAAGGCCAGTATATTTTCCCATAAAAAAGATCAGATTTAATGAGCTGAAGACGACTATTATAAGAGAGGTACTTAGAATTCCAAAAACCAATGCGAGTCGTGATTTTGTGGAGAATGAGACGACAATCAGAATGGGTACGACGACTAGTGATAAGGGGGACACCCAAGTATTTCACCTGGAGATCCAGCTTTAAAAACCCGAAAGATTTATGGATTGGTCTTGAGGGTGAGATTGATGTTAAAAAGGAAGATATGCCTCTTGTTTGGGCTTATTTATAGCCCATAGAGAGAGAGAAAACGTGTTGAGTCATTTCTTAATGAGGAGCGAGGAGTTGATATCACCATGATAGAAAATCATAAGACCATCAACAAATCAAAGGTTAACAATATTCAATTTATGGCATTTCCAATGAAAATTGAACTTTTTGTCCTTACTTTTCTCTCTAAGGATAGAGAGAACTTGCATGACCAGAACAAACAGGAAGGGCGGGAGAGGGTCCCCTTGACGGAAACCTCTCCTACCATGGAAGAATTCAGTGGGATCACTATTAATATTTATGCTATAAGAGAGGGTATTAATATCTTGGATCATCCAAGTGCTCACTGCTCGGGAACTCCATGGATTCAAGAATGTCAAGGATGAGGTGCCATTTAACATTGTCAAACGCTTTTATTAAGTCAATCTTTAAGACAATTATTTAGCCTTTGGAATTGAGATGGTAGCCTTTAAAAAAATTCTTGGGAGAGAAGAATGTTATTGGAGATATTTCTACCATCAACAAAAGTTGACTGGGACTTATCAATCCGCTAAGGGAAATAGTCTTAATTATTTTGGCCTGAATTTTAGAGATGATTTTATAGACTACGTTAAATAAAGAAATAAGACGTTAGTCATAGGCATGAGTTGGAAAATTAATTTTCAGGATGAGCGCAATGGAAGAAGCGTTCTAGGAAGGGTCCATTGATTATAGTTGAAGAATTCAAGGACACCATTTCAAATATCATTTCCCACAATGGACCAAATTGTTTTTAAAAAATCTCAAGTTAAAACCGTCGGGACTAGGAGATTTGTTATTATCGATGCTAAACAAAGCTTCTTTTATCTCATCACGGTAGATCAGACGAATCATAGAAGACTTGTCACGAAGGTTAATCTTGGAGGTAATTAGGGAGGCGACTCTGGAAAGGCTTAAAAACATATGGGTGTTTTGTCCCAATTAAGGAAGTAAAATATATGACCAAGACATTGGAGATGCCGATGGGATAATTGATCATGTTGCCATGAGTATTCATTATCGAGGTAACTTTATTTTGTAACATATGATTTTTATGCTATTATGGAAGAATTTAATGTTTTATCCCTAAGCTTGAGCCAATTTTGTCTAGATTTTTCTTAAGGAAAGATTCTTCCGCTCTACTAAGAAAGACGAAGTTCAAGGAAGTCCCTCTCTCTTTAGTAATATGGGTAGGGTTTGAGGGATCTAGGGTAAGGATATTTTGGGTAGGGAAGAGATTTTTTTGAGCTTCAAAGAATCTCAAACTGATATCACTATAGGATGTTCAGTTTAGATTTCGAAGGGAAATATGAAGTCTGTTAAGCTTGAAGGAGGCCAACTTCATGCCATGAAGAGGGTATGAAAAATTCAAGATAAAAGTAACAATGTCTTTAAAAGTGGGGTGGGATTTCCACATATTGAATAATTTAAAAGGTTTTTTCTTATGGTTGTGGTACCTTTCAAGGTTAAAGGTGAAAGTAATATGGTCAAAAGAACGGGAATAGCTGTAATGAGTGAAAGAATTCGGAATACTCTAATTTCAGTCGATGTTAACTAAGACATGATCAATTTTAAAGTAAATAGGATTAGAATGACATTTGTTATGCCAAGTAAATAAAGAACTTGTAGAACGAATGTCACTTAGCTCACAATTAAAGCAAAAATATTATGATTTTATATATATGAAAAATATAAATTTTAGTTTACAAATATTAAGAGTTTAAAATATCATGTAAATTAAAAAAAATAAATCTATTATCATATGTTAAATAAATAAATTAGTGTATTAAATTTATATATAATAAATAAAAATTGTGAAGATATAATATAAATATGTTATGCTAAATATAAATTTTAAAAAGTTTAATAATGATTAGTTTATCAGACCATAATAGTTAAAAAAATTAATTAATGAGTAGAATTAAGAAAACAAAGAAGATAATACGGTATATTTAGAGTTTTCAAATTATTACAAGGACTACTAACTTAACTAGTGATTTCAAATTGTTAAATATAAATAATCGTCCAAAAGTCCTAATGCATTATTTGTGTAATCTAAACTCTAAATTTACCGTCCTATTTTTTTAATGATTTTTGAAACCTCAATCCAATGTTCTTGATTGTTGTCTCCATCAATTGCTTCTGTCTTCATCATTGAAATATGAGCACAAAACATCTTACAAACTACGGGAAGAACAATAGTCAGTTCTTCATCAAAGAATCAAATAAGACTATCTTCAAATGTATAATGAAAGGAACCGATTAGTGAAATTCCAGAATCACGTATATTTTATTTCATTGTTATTCATCTTTAGACGTAAAGATTAATATTTCGGTATTTTAAAGGTCTATGACTCTAAAATAATTTAAAATTAACAATTGGTATCAGAGATATATGATCACTCTATGTTTTAGAGATGAATGCATTTTGATTTATTCTCCTAAAATACCAATTATAAGATTGATTCAAATTAAGAGAAAAGCCTTAAATTATTTTTTTGATTATGAGATCTAATTGCACGATAGGGTTTAGAGGATGTATTACGTATATTTAGGACTGGTTTATACAATCGAGAACATATAATTGGTTATATGTGATGCACGACTAAAGTTTTAGGTCCAATTTTTAGAACTTTCATATCAAAACCTTATTTCAAACCAATTTAAATTTTGGAGTTTTTATACTCGAGAGTTCATTATGGAAAAGATATTCGTCGTCACAGTTAAATACTTCAGAAGTCCAGTTCACTGCAACATGTAAAACTTCATTGGGTAAGATGAAAGTTTGATGCGACATGTAGTATTTCGTTTGGATGCACTAATACATAAAGTTTTTCGTCACTGCAACCCATGTTGTCGCTACAGCGAACTGTACATGTGTATATCCTAATTTTAATTTTTAGATTTTTCATTTGATTACATGCGAGTTTGTTGTAAAGAACCTCCTCATTCATTTAGTAAGCTGATTTATTTACCAAGTTATCTCAATTATAATTTTATGTTTCTCAATACGTATGTTAAGCATGTTCATAATTTGCACATTTATGATGGAATATTTAGTTATTTTTATCATGTTTTGGTGTGATACTATGTGTTTAGAAGTGTGCAGTTAAGTAGCATGTCTATATGCACATTAATATGCATTTAGTTATTATGTATATATGACTTTTAACATAGGAAATTATTACCCATTTCTGTTAGCAATTGAAATCTGGATGTACGAGGTGCTGTCATGCACACCCATAGATTGTTTGGTTTCAGGTTTGGAGTTCGAATGTCATTCATTTCCTTCCAGATATATGAACACTTGACAAAATATTTCACATCTTAAAATAGTTTTAGATGTTCACATCATAACGAAATACAATGCATTAAGATTTGATGGTTAAGATATATAATCTAGCTGCACTTGTATGAGTTATAATGTGAATACTTTATATGGCCATTATTTGGAAATGCATTGCGAGACTTGTAATCCCTGGAGTTTTTAATGGTTCTCGAGAACCAAAAACCGAACCGGAACCGAACCGGACCGAATCTTAACAGTCTGATTCGTGGTTCCCTTTTAAAAATCGAAACCAATAAAGAATCGAAATGATAAAACTGATTCGAACTGAACCTATAGAACTGATAAATATGTAGAATCAATAAATGTGTAGGATCGATTGAGTAAAAACCTTTTTTACACAAATTATAATTTGAACATAAATATTTTTTAGACATAAATCAATAATTATTTACTAGGAAAATTAGTTGAATTCTTAGATTATACAAAAACTAAACTATTAGAAAACTTTTATAATTAATATCTACACAGTTTGGATGAGTTATTTATTTTTCCAAAAAATATATAATAAATATAATACTTTTAAATTTTTTAAAATAATAGATATAATATTTGTTAAATTCAAATAATTTATTAGATCTCACCAATAATTTAACAAATTTTTAGCAGCAACAAGAATATATATATATATTTAAAATGTATAAGATTTAAATTTTATGAATTTAATTGTTTTCATTAAACTTTCTAGTTGGTTTTGGATTTAGATTTTCTCGATCCACGTGTGAACGTCTATAATTATATTCACCTTTTGATACCTCAATAAACTTCTTCTTTTCCAATACACTATCAAACTTTTAAATAATAAAAAGAGTTATAAACAATAAAAAAAAAATATATTTCGAAGGCAATGGAGGGTGAAATTCACAATTTATATATTCATTGATCATTTACGTTTTATTACGTATTTTCAAAATTCAAAATTTAAAATATTCAAATTATATAAAACTATTTAATCTAATGGAAACGAAAGAAATAACTTTTATAAATTACAGTTGATTATGGAAGTATCTTGTATATTGTTGGAGAGGAAACTTCATCCCATACTTGGTCCAGAATCCAACATTGCTGACATTGAATAGAATAGAGTATGTATAAGTGTGAACCCACATCAACTAGTAAAAGGCTTTTTAGGAGTGTACTAAAAACAACTGATAAAAATACATTATCCATAAATTCTTTCATCCCCTACATCTAATGCAAATAGTTTTAATATAAAAACCCATTATCCCTAAATTCTTAAGGTAAGTCGAAATAAATCAAGTATTTACAAATATTTTTAATTTCTTGAAATTCGAAAGAAAACCCCTAATCTTGAACTTAATTTTAGTTTTGAAGTCAAAGTCTTTTGTTTCTTCTAAATTCCATTCTAAAGTAATCTAATTTTCTTTTGTTTCTTGTAGTATTTAACTGATTTTTTATTTTTATTATTACATTTCAAGCATTGCATTTCATGTTTATAATTTTTAATATCAAATAGAGATAAAAATGAGAGAGGACATACCAAATACTTTAAAAAAATAAAAATTGTTCATGTTGTGGAGAAAATTCAAATTATATATTTAAATCTTCTCAAAGGTCTACAAACACAAAAATAGCTAATTTTCGTTTACACGATATTGGCACGATAGTAAAAGACTATTGTCAGTGATTGTTAAAACATTGAAGCATCATGATCTTCGTATAAAACTATAAAAAATCCAACATCCAACAGTTAGAAATGTAATTATCTTTTAAATAATTTTACAATCATATAATTTATATAGTTTTTAATTTTTACGATTTTCAGCGATACTATGATATAAACTTTAATTGTGTTAATTGTGATAAAATAATGAGTACATTAAATATACTATTGTCAAGACGATATTGAGATCGGAAATCTGATATGCACATTCATTATCAATTGCATCGAGGTTGAGAGGAAGTTTTAGCGAATCTATCTCTAGAGCTTATTGAGCGAATCAAAAGTTGGACTTTCTTATGCAATTAATTAATTTTAATCTTTTCATATTATATTTTTTATTTGTATGTCATTAATTAATTATTTTTAATTTTACAAAATCAGTATAAGAAAAATAGTGCTTGAACATCATGGAGGGACAACACAATTTTTTTATAAAACTGTAAAAATACAAAAATAAGGTTCTCTCTTGAGAAATTAAAACTTTTAAAGAAACCTACCTACAACACAACCAATCAATGGCTCATGACTTATATGTAAGCTGGATCATTTTATCTATTTTATTTTTGTTTACAATCACAAACATATATATATATATATATATATAGTGGCGGATCTAGGAATTAGAGTAAGGGGGGGCTAAACAAAATGCCGCATCCTTACGCACACTGTATTCCAACCATTGATATTTTTCGAACCATGTAACTTGAAAACTCCAGTTATTTTTCCCAAATTGTGTTTTGGGGAAAATATGATTTTTCGATTGGCAAGGTCCTTTTGATATGAATTCTCGTCGAATTTTATCTCTAACATTACTATTAGGATTTTCAATAAGTTGGCGTATTCCCGGATCACTCACTATATCTTCATTCACTCACTATATCTTCATTCAAATGAAATTCTACACTATCATGTCTTGATATAGAGGCAATCAGATTAGGATGAATCATATAATTTTATTATTACTCGAGCTACTTGAAGAACCAACACTATTCCTTGGTTTTTTAGGAAAATAACGGTCCATTATAAGTATTATTACATCAATAAATCTTAATGTATCTTAATATATATTATTTTTAAAAGATATATAAAATAAAATAAAATATAACAAAACCAAATTTAATATTTTAAAAATATATTTTAAAATTTACATAAAAGTAAATAAAATTTGTTATAAAAAAATATATTTTTGAAAAATAGATGAAAATAAATAAAATTTGGTTATATAAAAGATATTTATAATATAAATATATAATTTTATTTTAAAAAATAACAAATATTTCCATATATATTGTCTTTAAACAGATTAAAAATTAAAATCAATTACTTTATAAAAAATAATTTCAGTAAATAAAACTTTGCTATCTAAAACTATGTAAATCTATTTACTTTCTTAAGTGACCACAAATCAGATCAGAAAAAAATATTGATTATCAAGTGTTTTAAGATCAAAATAATAATAAAATTTCAAAAGAAAACAAAAAAACATACATACCTTGAAAAAATAAATTGGGACGTATCGTGATCTTCCTTCTTATCGTGTTCTTCCTTTTCCCCTTTTCTTTGATTTAAATATCGTCTCTCTCGTTCATAAGCAGCAATTCATTATTTTTTTCTAAATCAAAGTAAGAGATAAAACATAATTAATTAGAAATAGAAAGATTGAACGAATATAAAATCAAAACATATTATCGCAAAAAAAAATGAGAATACTTACAAAAATCAACAAGAGTTCTAATATTCTAGAGATTGAGATGCCCAAGACTACATCCAACCATTTATAAATACCAACTTAAAATTTTCTTTTAAAATATTCAAGATTTTTTACTTAAATTTTTCCTTAAAAATAGCCATAATCCAAGATTTTTTAAATTAAAATTTTTAACGCCGGAGACTTTTAATCTAAAAAGTTTATTAAAAATAGTCAACATAATAATTTTTAAATTAAAAGTTTACTTTAAATTTATAACATTCCTAAAAAACAATTATTTTCTTAAATTTTTATTTTAATATTATTTATATAAAATATATAATTTAGGTAGGAGCCTATATATATATATATATATATATTAACATGTGACAATGAAAGGAAAGTTTGATAAAGTCAAAACTAAGCTAGTATCAAACTAAAAACTAGAGGATACGAACCTTGATCTCATGGAAAACAATTTATGGAAATAATGGCTTCCACACTTGGTAAAACGAAAGGAAAACAAATGCGAGAATTATGAATAGTGTACAAACATCTTTGTGGTTTTTAAGATGGTTTATCTTTTCAAGTATGAGTGTTAGAAGCTGGATGTTGGAAATATAAAGTACATAACTTGGAAGTTCAGGTAAAAGAAGCTCATAAAAATCAAGTCAAACGAGATGTAATTTTTGCTGAAAATTAGATTAATTAATGTCGCATTTCATTTCAAGTGATTTGTATTCTAGTATTATATAAAATTTTAAATTTTCTTTTTAAAAAATATTACTATTTTAAGAAGTATATTACATGGTTACAATTTTTATTATTTAATATTGGTAAAAATAAAGACGAATCACCAAATTTTGAAAACAACAAAGTTTATTGATGTTGGAGAGAGAATTAAAATTATATATTCAGATATTCACAATGATCCAAAAACACAAAAAATAACTAGTTTGCGCTCAGACGATATTGATGCAATAGTAAAAGGTCATTTTCCAATAACTGTTAAAACAAGAAAGCATCATGGTCTTTGTACAAAACTATCAACAATCCAACATCTAACCGTTAGAAATTTAATTATTTTTGAAATAATTTTATAATCATATAACTTATTTACTCTTTAATTTTTATGATTTTCAACCATAGTATGATATAGAATTTGATTGTGATAAAATAATATGTATATTAAATGTACTATTTTCAACACGGTATGAAGATTGGAAGTGTGATCTACACATTCATTGTAAATTATTTTGAGGTCGAGAGGAAGCTTTAGCGAATCCACCTTTAGAGCTTGTTGAGCAAACACAAAGTTGAATTTTCTTATGCCATGTGTTTGATATAAAAACGTTTAAGGTTTTTACTTTCATTTTTATTTTATAAATTTCAATCATTACATATTATATTTCTTATTTGTATTTCACTAATTTTTAATTTGTAATTTTTACAACATCAATCTCTAGTCAGCATAGGAAATAGAAGAAAAACTGTGCTTGAACTTCATGAAAGGACATACAATTTCTTATAAATTTGTAAAAGAGTGCACAAAAGTTTGCATGTTTCCAAGAATTGACAGCTTTAAAGAAACCTACGTACATCACAACCAACCAATGACTCATGACTTATATGTAAGTTGAATAATTTTATATATTTTATTTTTGTTTAAAATTATATATGTATAAACTAATTCATATATATAGATATATATTAACATCTGACAATGAAAGGAAAGTTTGATGAAGTAAAAACTAAGCTATCGTCAAATTCAATACTACAGGCCCAAGAACTTGATCTTATAGGAATGTTTTTTTTATGAAAATAATGGCTTTCACACTTGGTAAAATAAATGAAAGACAAATGCGAAGATTAGGAAGAGCGTACGAGCTTCTAAGCATCAGTTTTAAAAGCTGGATATTCAGAATATAGAGTACATAGTGTGGAAATCCAGTTAAAAGAAGCTCGCAATGATCAAGTCAAACGAGATTTTATTAATGTCGAAAAAATTAGATTATTTTATGTCGAGTTTCCTTTCTAGTGATTGGCATTCTAGTATTTAGATTTAAGTTTTAAATTTCCTTAAAACATAATATTATTTAAGCACTATAATTCATGTTTATAATCTTTATATTTAATATTGGTAAAAAAGAGAGCAGAACCACCAAATGTTAAAAACAACAAAGATTGCTGATGTTGCAGAGAAAATAAAAATTATATTCAGATATTTGCAAAGATCCAGAAACAAAAGAAATAACTAGTTTTCTCTCACACGATATTGGCGCGATAGTAAAAGATCATTGTCTAATAACTGTTAAAACATGAAAGTATCACGATCTTATACAAAATTATCAATAACCCAACATCTAACACTTATAAATTTAAATTATTTTAAAAATAATTTTATAATCATATAATTTATTTAGTCTTTAATTTTTGTGTTTTTCAGCAATACAATGATATAGACTTTGATTATGATAAAATAATGAGTTCCTTAAATGTACTATATTCAAAATGATATGGAGATTAGAAGTGCGATCTGCACATTCATTATAATTTATTTCGAGGTCGCGAGGAAGCTTTAGAGAATTCACCTTTATAGATTATTGAGCAAATTAAAAGTTGGATTTTCTTATGTCGTGTATTTGATAAGGAAAAGTTTAAGGTATTTAATTTTATTTTCACTTTACAAATTTCAATCCTTACATATTATATTTCTTATTTCTATGCCACTAATTTTTTTATTTTATTTTTACAACATAAATCTCTGGCCAGCATAGGAAATAGAAGAGAAATAGTGCTTAAATATCGTGGAAGGACAACCGAATTTTGATATAAAACTGTAAAAAAACAAAAAGAGAGTTGTATGTTTCTAGAAATTGAAAATATTAAAGAAACCTACGTACATCACAAGTAACCAATGGCTTGTGACTTATATGTTAGTTAAATCATTCTATATCTTTTACTTTTGTTTAGAATTATATATAAAAAAGTAAGTTATATATACATATTTTCACTGGGGACAATGCAATGCAAGAGAAGTTTGATAAAGCCGAAACTAAGTTATCATCAAATTCAACACCAGATGATCCGGAACCTGATCTCACAGAAAACGAAATTACTGAAATAAGACTTTGTAAATGTGAAAGGAAAACAAATTCGAGGATTATAAAGAGTGCACTAGCGCTTTCGTGGTTCTCAAGAGGGTTTATCTTTTTAAGAATCAACTTTAAATGCTGAATATTGTAAAAGTAAAGTACATAGTTCGAAGTCCAGTTAAAAGAAGCTCTCGAAGATCATCTCGAAGATCAATTCAAACGAGATGTTATTTTTGCATAAAAATAGATTATACAATGCTGTGTTTCTCTTCTGGTGATTTGCATTCTCGTATTTAGATTTAATTTTCTTAGATAACTACTGTAATTTAAGCACTATATTTTATGCTTATAATTTAATATTTAATATTGGTAAAAAAGAGAGTAAACACCAAAATTTTAAAACAGCAAAGATCATTTAGTAATGAACGTTAAAATTATTGTGATGTTACGGAGAAAATTAAAACTATATATTCAGATCTTCACAAGGATCTAAAAATACAAAAAATGCCTAGTTTGCTCTCAAATGATATTGGCGCGATAGTAAAAGATCATTTACCAATAACTCTTAAAACATGGAAGCATCATGATCTTCGTATAAAACTATCAACAATCCAACATCTAATAGTTATAAACTTAATTATTTTTTAAATAATTTTATAATCGTATAACTTATTTAGTCTTTAATTTATGATGTTCAATGACACTATGATATAAACTTTGAATAATAAAATTTAAAGAAACCTACATACATCACAATCGACCAATGACTCGTGACTTATATGTAACCGAATACTTATATATATGTTATTTTTGTTTACACTTACTTATGAAACCATAAGTTATATATATTCACAGCTCACAATGAAAGGGAAGTTTGATTAAGCCAAAACTAAGCTATCATCAAATTCAAAACTTGAGGATCTGTAACCTGATCTTACAGAACAAAAATTATGGAATAATGGATTTCACATTTACTAAGACGAAATGTAAACAAATGAGACTTTGATACAAAAAATTTTAGGTGTTTAATTTTATTTTCATAATATAAATTTCAATCTTTACATATTATTGGAATTTATTTTTAATTTTTACAGCATCAATCTGTAATCAACATAGTAGATAGAATAAAAATAGTGCTTGAACATCATGGGACACTAGACATTGGAAATTATAAAAAAACGAAAAATAAGTTTACATTTTCCAGAAATTGAAAATTTCAAAAAAAACCCTACATACATCACAACCAACCAATGGCTCATTACTTATATGTAAGTTGAATCCTTTTATATATCTTATTTTTGTTTATAATTATATATATAAAAAATAAGTTGTATATATACATATATTTTAACATGTGATAATGGAAGATAAGTTTGATGAAGCAAAAACCTAATCTCACAGAAAAATAAATTATTGAAATAACGACTTCCACACTTGGTAAAATGAAAGTAAAACAAATACAAGGATTATGTAGATCGTACAAGCGTATTTGTGGTTCTAAAGATGGTTTATATTTCAAGTATCAGTTATAAAAGCTGAATATTGGAAAAATAAAGTACATAGTTTAGAAGTCTAGTTAAAAGAAGCTCGCGAAGATAAAGCCAAATGAGATGTTATTTATGTAGAATAAATAGATTATTTTATGTCACGTTTCCTTTCTATGGATTTTCATTATAGTATTTAGATTTAAATTTAAAAAAAAAAATCTTTAAAATATTATTTTTATAAATACTATATTTCATGATTATAATTTTTACTATTTTGTATTAGTAAAAAAAAGAGGAAACACAAAATGTTAAAAACAAAAAACATTGTTAATGTTAAGGGGAAAAATTAAATCATACATTTAGATCTTCGCAATGATCGAGAAATATAAAAAAACAACTGTTGGAATATATTTAATATATATATTGACCGACAATAATTGTAACCGACATGCTAAATAAACATGTTCACTCACCGTGTTTAGGAAGTCCAAATTAGAAGTAAATAAGTCAATTATTTAATTAACTAAATTGGACCTATGGATGAAAAGTCGTTATGGGCTCAAGTGTGGTAGCCGGGTTGAATTTGGGCATTGTGATGAAGAGGGTCCAAATCTCAACACTTCAATCTAGATGTTGAATTATCAATTTATCGGGTTATGGTCCCTGGACACAAGCAAATAATAAATGATGGGCTTTACAATGATGAATTTCACATTGTAAAGACTATAAGTAAGGGGCTAGGTTTAGGAATTTCATCATCCTAAACCCTAATTAAACAGACAGTCACTTCCTTCAGCGTCTGGAAAAAATTCTTTTTTACTAACTCGTTCTGCAGGTTTCTCAAATGCAATATACAGAATCGCTGAAGAACAAAAAGGAACAAACGAAAACTAGATGGAAAGCAGCAGTCCGTAAGTATTCTTGGTTTTTGTGTTTATTCATTAGGTGTCTAGAAAAGAGTTTAATTATTTTTCCGGGTTCTTTGTTATATATTTTTTGACGCGATTTCAAATAATATATAATAGTTAGTATCAAATCCAAATTAATCATTTTTTGGATTCGATAGATTAATCGAATTGTGAGTTGATAGATAAATATGCTTGTTTTTTTCGCAGTAAATAATCCATGCCATTGGGATTATGTGTTGATTGAACTGATTAGGGCATGGATACAAGGATTGTATGAGAAAAATGTTTATGTGATTTATTCGTATTGAAAAGCATGTTTATATGTTTTTTCATGTTTTATATGAATAAATTATAATTTTGATAGTTTTGGGGGGGTTTTCCGGTTAAATTAGGATTGATTGATGTCTGGGAGAGTGGCTCATTGGCGACTTAACCAATGATGTTAACACTGATTGAAATATTTCTAATGATTTTCATCATGTCTAGCGAATTGCTGACGTTGTGGTGAACGTCGTGACCTGCGAGGATTCAAAAACCAAATGTTGTCACGATGATAACAGTGGGAGGCTACTGGCTAGGTATAAACCCAGTGATAGTAGCGCTACTGCAGGCTGGGCACTACCCAGGACTCGCAGCAGCACTGTTGCAGGCTGGGCTCGCCTTGGACATGGAGTAGGTCGGGAGGAAAATAAAAAAATTCTCGATTTTTTTTTTCGGAAATTAGTTTTTCTTTTAAATTAATTATGTAATTAATTTAATATATTTGAATTAATTTATTTGAAAAATATGATGCGTTTAGCATGCTAATTGTTGTATGTTTATTTGTGAATTAAATTGTATGTGCTTGAATGATTAAATGGTGATACATGGCCAATGTTTCGTAAAATGGTAGGTGAAACTAAGGAATTAATTTAATCAGCCATCCGGAAGGTTAAAATTAATTTTCTTATAGATCATAGGCTTCGAAAGGTTCGAGGATTAATTTAAATTCAAATATTACATGCCCTCCAAAAGTTTCACGTTTGGGTTTAAATTAATCATGAACAGAAGAAAATTATTAAAAATGGTCATTGCGTTGATTTTAATTTTAAGTAGATGAAATCGGACCTTCAGAAGGTTTTATCAGTACTTATGATAAATTAAATTCATCATTGCAATTTTTTGATTTTAAGTAGGTCAAATCGGCCATCCGGAAGGTTTCACCGGTACTTAAGAAAATCAAATTAGAGTTATTTAATCTAAGTAAATGATATCGGCCATCCAAAAGGTCTCATTGGTACTTAAGGAATTAAAATAATGATGATGGTATTTTTCTCAAAGTCATTAAATTACATGTTAGTATGGTTTGCCTTTTGGTATCTATTATCAAGGAATTTTATGTTTTACATGCATTTTCATGCATATGTTTTCAGTTATATGTCAAGATGCTAAATGTGATTTGTGTTGTTTGTTCTTATTATAGTATCCATTGGTTACAATCTATTGGGGAACCGTTCACCCATGTTAGATTGTTCGGACTTCCAATTGTGGAAGGAAGATATGTTGCTATTTTTTTATGTACATGATTATGACCATGCATTGTCAACTCCCAAACCATCCTCTTAGTCTAGAAAGTACCAGAGAAAATTAAGGCCGATGAAAGGTGGGGGAAGTCAAATAGTATATCCATGGCGCTCTTTTTACAGGGGATACCAATAGCATTACGTGGGGGTTGTACTATTTACCAGTGCATTGGTCTTTCTCACGGAAGTCGAGAAAGCCTTTGCCAAAAATGAGAAGGTAGAGATGCATCATTTGCTCATCGAGCTAGCTACCAAAAAAGTAAAATGGCACAGGTAAAATTCGGGAGCACATTCTGGGAATGGCGATTATTGGTAAGAAGTAAAAGGCAATCGATTTAGACTTACCTGAAGAATGCATAGTGAAGTTCAAATTTCATTCACTGCCAGACCAGTTTGAGTATTTGTAGTCCACCTATAACTGCATGCGGGAAAAATGAAATATCAATGAGTTGATTTCTCATGTTGCAAAGGAGGAGGAGAAACTTAAAGGTACAATATCTGAGGTTAATATGATTACATCTGTAAAAAGGGGCAGGGCATAAGCGGAAGGCAGATGGAAAATGACAAGGGTAAAGGTCCGGTCAAGAAAAAAAGCATAAGACCCTAGACAAGTTCATAGTTTTTAGTACCGAAGTTGAAAAACAACTCGGTAAGAGCATTGAGACCGTTAGATCTGACCATGGTAGTGAAACTATGGTAGATATGGCGGATCAGGTGAATAACGTCCAGGACCCTTTGCAGAGTACCCAGAGAAGTGTGGAATAGTCCACCAATACACTATGTGGTGTTCACCTCGCATGAATGGTGTATCTGAGAGACATAATCGAACACTAAAATATATGGTTAGAAGCATGAATGGTGTTCAGTCATCTCTACCATTATCTCTGTGGCGGGAAGCCATCCAATGTGTCGCTTATATACTTAACCGAGCACCTACTAAGGCTACTGTTAGGACCCCATATGAGCTTTGGAACGGCCGTAGACCCAATTTAAAGAATCTGCACGGGTGGAGTTGTCCAGCTGAGGCAAGAACCTACAAACCTCAAGAAAAGAAACTAGCCCAAAATAGTTAGTTGTTTCTTCATAGGTTATTCTGAACATTCCAGAGGATTTAAGTTTTATGATTTTCTCACTAGTATAATATTTAAGGCAGGAATGACCAAGTTTCTAGAGGATATTGAGTTTGAAGGGAATGATAAGGGAACACATGTCGATTTTGAGGAAGAATTCATAGAGATTCATGAAGGTTTTAATGGGGATACTTATGTATCAGAATATTATGATATAATCCCAATCCTCTCGGTCCCATTAGCACAAGGTAATCCTCAAATTAACATTAATGCTCCCCTTGAGGGTTCTAACGAAGATCCAGGTAGAGCAAGAGGAACCTCAAGATAATTTTTCACAAGGGAATCAAAATGAATCGTTCATAATGATCAAACTCCACCTCTTCAAGAAATGCAACAAAAGGAAATAATTCCCTTAAGAAGGTCCACGAGAGAAATGAGTACTATAGGTCCATAATTTATATTATATCTTTAGGATCATGATGAGTTATGTGCTAGAAATATAGATGATCCCTTATTCGACAAACAAGCCATGGAAAGCTTTAACTCTCGAAAGTGGATTGACATTATGAAGGAAGAGTATAAATCAATGTAGGACAATGCGATATGGGATCTTGTCCCATTGACTGAAGAAAAAAAAGATAACTGGTTGTAAATGAGTTTAAAAAACCAAACGAGATTCCCTCGATAATGTGAAATGACATAAAACACGTCTTGTAGAGAAAGTTATACTCCGCGTGAAAGGATTGATTTTAAAAAAACCTTCGCTCTGATATTATGAAGGATTCTTTTAGAACAATCATGACATTAGTGGCACATTTCGACCTTAAGCTTCATCAGGTGGATGTTAAGACCACTTTTCTCAATGGTAATATTGAGGAAATGATCAATATGGTGCAACCAGAGCACTTTGTGGAAAGTAACTCAAAAGATCTGGTTGGCAGGCTTAAAAAATCCATCTATGGGCTTAAACAGACCTCTCGTCAATGGTATCACAAATTCCTTGAGGTGATAGTCAGTTATGACTTTAAGATCAACTCAGTTGAGGATTGTGTATATCACAAATCCAGTCGAATTAATTTTAAATTTCTTATATTATATGTAGATGACATATTTCTTGCCTCAAACAATAAAGAATTATTACACACTACAAAAGGAATTCTATCAGACAAGTTTGATATGAAGGATCTTGGAGATACCGGTTTTGTGTTAGTAATTGAGATACATCGGGATCGCTCTCGTGGTATTTTTGGATTATCATAAAAGGCATATATTGAAAGTGTGTTATAACGTTACGAATTGGAAGATTGCGAACCCCTAACTATCCATGTAACAAATGATGACAGAATTAGTCTGGATCAATGTCATAAGACAAAACTTGAGATTGAGAAAATGAAAAGATCCCTTATGCTTCGGCAGTTGGGAGTTTAATGTAAGCTCAAGTTTTTATGTGGTCGGATATTGTATTTGTTGTAAATATGTCTGGGGAGTATGTTAGTATCCCATGCACGAATTACGGAAAGCAGTTAAAAGGGTACTCCAGTATCCGTAAGGAACAAATGGGCACATATTGACATATGAGAAGTCGGATAAACTGGAGATCATTGGGTATTCAGACTTGGTTTTTGGTGGATGTGTAGGCACACTAAAGAAATTGCCATGAAACATATTCTTATTGGCTGGAGGTGAAATATTCTGGAAAAGTATAAAGTAAACACTTATTGCATTGTCCACTATGATGGAATAATTTGTTGCGTGCTTTAAGGCATCGAATCAGTAATTGTGACTACGAAATTCCACAGTACAATATACTAACAATAATAAGAACTTTTCTAGTTCCAAAAACATAGTCATGAAGTTCTTCTCTGTTAAAGTGATAGTTTAGATGAGTTATATGAATATAGAGCACATCAGTACAAACTCCATGATAACTAAAATCCTCTAACAAATGCGGTTTTGCCTAAGGTTTTCCTGGGACACACCATCAGTATGTGTGTAGTTGATTTAGAAGATTGTTAGTTTCAGTGGGAGAGTTTGTAATAAGATCTGATGTTATATTTTGTAATATTATGCACATTAAAGTTTATTTTAATATATATATATATATATATATATATATACTTGGATATATTTATTGCTATATGTACTGAATTGCATCTTCAAAGACGGGAACCATTTAAGAGTAGATATGTATGATTACAAGCCATATTATTCTTAGGCCAATCTCTATAATTGGCCCAAGAAATTGATTGATAATGCTAATATGATTAATCTTGCATCCTATTGTTCACATTATAAGAAATAGGTCTTTAGTCCTTTATTGTTATCAGTCATGTAAAGGGTTGTACCGTTTGATGATTGTCAATGAAAATAAGAATCTCATTAAAGTTGAATATTTATTTTTGAGTAGCATGTGGCGGTCCAAGTGGGAAATTGTTGGAATATATTTAATATATTTAATATATTTATGGATCGACAATAATTTGGAACAACATGCTAAATAAACATATTCAGTCATTTTCTTAAAGAAGTCCAAATTAAAAGTAATCGAGTTAATTATTTAATTAACTAAATTAGACCTATGGGTGAAAGACATTATGGGATCAAGTGTGGTAACCGAGTTAAATTTAGGCACTCTGATGAATAGGCCCAAATCTCAACACTTAAGCCTGAATTAATAAATCAGGAATATATGTTGAATTATCAATTTATCAAGCTATGGTCTAAGACACAAGGAAGTAATACATGATGGGCTTTACACAATTGGGCTTCACATTGTAAAGATTATAAGTAATCGACTAGGTTTGGAAATTTTATAATCTTAAACCCTAATTAAACAGACGGTCTCTTCCTTAAATGTCTGGAAACCTTTCCTTTTTACTAACTCGTTTTGCAGGTTTCTCAAAGGCAATATACAAAATCGCCGAAGAACGAAAAGGAATACAATAACACTAGATAGAAAACAACATGCAAACCTGTAAGTATTCTTGGATTTCTGTTTATTCATTAGGTGAATCTAGAAAATGATCTAATTATTTTTCCGGGTTTTTTGTTCTATATTATTTGATACAAATTTGAATAATATATAACAATAGCTAGTTGGATCTCACACGATAATGGTGTGATAGTAAATGATGATTGTGGAATGACTGTTTTCTTATAAAACTATCAACAATCCAATATCTAACACATAGAAATTCAATTATTTTAAAAATAATTTATAATTATATAACTTATTTCGTTTTTAATTTTTATGATTTTCAGCGACACTATGATATAGACTTTGATTATGATAATATAATGAGTACACTAAATGCACTATTTTCAAAATGATATGGAGATTGGAAGTATAATTATTGGTCACTAATTATTTATTTTTAATTTTTACATAATCAAATCTCTAGTCAGCATAGAAAATAGAAGAAATATAGTGCTAAAACATCGTGGAAGGACAAACTAATTTTCTTATAAAATTGTAAAAAACTAAAAAAGAAGGTTGCATAGTTCCAAAAATTGAAAAATTTAAAGAAAATTATGTATATCACTACCCACAAATGGCTCATGACCTATATGTAAGTTGAGTAATTTCATATATTTTATTTTTATTTACAATTATATTTATATAAAGTAATTTATAATATATATTAACACGTGACAATGAAAGGGAAGTTTGATGAAGCCAAAACTAAGCTATCATCAAATTCAATACCAGAGGATCCAGATCTCACAAAAATGTTTTTTTATGAAAATAATGGCTTTTGCACTTAGTAAAATAAAATAAAAACGAATGCGAAGATTAGGAAGAGCGTACCAATGTCTTTGTGGTTCTCAAGATGGTTTACATTTTCAAGCATCAGTTCTAGAAGTTGGATATTAGAAATATAGAGTGTACAGTTTGAAAGTCTAGTTAAAAGAAGCTAGCTAAGATCAAGTCCAATGAGATTTTATTAATGTAAACAAAATAGATTATTTCATGTCGCGTTTCCTTTTTAGTGATTGGCATTTTAGTATTTAGATTTAAATTTTAAATTTTCTTAAAATATAATATTTAAGCACTATAATTCATGTTTATAATTTTATATATTTAATATTGGTAAAAAGGAGAGTAGAAACAACAAATGTTAAAAAAAACAAAGATTACTCATGTTGCGGAGAAAATTAAAATTATATTCAAATCTTTACAAAGATCCATAAACAAAAGGAATAACTAGTTTGCTGTCACACGATATTGGCGCGATAGTAAACGATCATTGTCCAATAACCGTTAAAACATAAAAGCATCATAATCTTCATGCAATATTTTTAACAATCCAACTTCTAACATTTATAAATTTTATTATTTTTAAAATAATTTTATAATCATAGAAATTATTTAGTCTTTAATTTTTGTATTTTTCAGCAGTACAATTATATAAACATTGATTGTGATAAAATAGTGAGTGCTTTAAATGTATTATTTTACAAATGATATGGAGATGGGAAGTGTGATCTGCACATTCATTATAAATTATTTTGAGGTCGAGAGGAAGCTTTAGAGAACTTACGTTTAGAGCTTATTGAATGAATGAAAAGTTGGATTTTCTTATGTCTTGTATTTGATAAGAAAAAATTTAATATATTTAATTTTATTTTCATAAAAGGTTTTTTTATAGAAATAATGGATTTTGCATTTGGTAAAAAGAATGAGAGGATTATGAAGAGCGTATGAGCGTCTTTGTGGTTCTATAGATGGTTTATCTTTTCAAGTATTAGTTTTAAAAGCTGGATATTAGAAATCCAGTTGAAAGAAACCCGTAAAGATCAAGTCAAATGAGTTTTTATTTATATCGAAAAATTAGATTATTTTTATATCGCGCTTCCTTTGTAGTAATTTGCATTATAGTATTTATATTTAAATTTTGAATTATCTTAAAATATAATAT
The DNA here is from genome assembly GCA_036936605.1 of Limnanthes douglasii subsp. nivea. NCBI lineage: Eukaryota > Viridiplantae > Streptophyta > Magnoliopsida > Brassicales > Limnanthaceae > Limnanthes > Limnanthes douglasii. The sequence goes on from JAUPFV010000001.1 coordinate 342,600,067, forward strand.
CATTTTAAGGACTATATGCTTATAATTTTTAATATTTATTATTAGTAAAAAAACGAGAAAAGGCACCAAATATTAAAAGGAACAAAGATTGTTGATGTTGCAGAGAAAATTAAAATAGTTTTCTCTCACATGATATTGGCACGAGATCATTGTCTAATGACTGTTAAAATATAGAAGCATCATGATCGTCGCACAAAACTTTCAACAATCCAACATCTAACAGTTACAAATTTAATTATTTTTGAAATAATTTTATAATCATATAACTTATTTAGTCTTTAACTTTTGTGATTTTTAACTATACTATGATATCGAAAATGAAAGAGAAGTTTGATAAAGCTAAAACTAAGCTATCATCAAATTCAACACCAGATGATTTGGAACCCGATCTTATGGAAAAAGAAATTATAGAAATAAGAGTTTGTAAAAGTGAATGGAAAACAAATGAGAGGATTAGAAAGAGCGTACCATCGCTTTTGTTGTTCTCAAGATAGTTTATCTTAAAAAGCATCAATTTTAGAGGCTAAATATTGTAAAGATAAAGTACATAGTTTGTAGCCCGATTAAAATAAGCTCGCGAAGATCAAGTCAAACCATATATTATTTATGCAAAAAAATAGATTATTTTATATTGTGTTTCCTTTCGAGTGATTTGTATTTTAGTATTTAGATTTAAATTTTAAATTTTTCATAATTTAAGCATTGTATTTTATGGTTATAATTTTTAATATTTAATATTGGTAAAAAATAGAGAGTTAACACCAAATGTTTAAAAGAAAAAAGATTGTTGATGTTGTTGAGAAAATTAAACTTATATATTAAGATCTTCACAAGGATCCGGAAAGATAAAAAATAGCTAGTTTCTCTTAAATGATATTGGCGTGATAGTAAAAGATCATTTACCAATTACTGTTAAAACAATGAAGTAGTATGATCTTTGTACAAAACTATCAATGATCCAATATGTACTAGTTATAAACTTAATTATTATTAAATAATTTTATAATTGTAGAACTTTTTTAGTCTTTAATTTTTATGATGTTCAACAATAGTATGATATAGATTTTTATTGTGATAAAATAATAAGTACATTAAATTTACTATTTTATAGATGTTATAGAGATTGGAAGTGTGATATGGACATTCATTATAAATTATTTCGAGGTCGAGAGGAAGCTTTATCGATTCTACCTTTAGAAATTATTAAACGAACGAAAAATTAAATTTCTTATGCTGTGAGTTTGATATAAAAAGTTTGATGTCTTTAATTATATTTTCATATTAGAAATTTGAATTTTCATATATTATATTTCTTATTTGTATGTCAGTAATTATTTATTTTTAATTATAGTGTTTGAACATCATAGAAGGACAACATAATTTTCTTATAAAATTGTAAGTAATACGAAAAGAAGGTTATATTATTCTAGAGAATGAAAACATTTTAAAAAATCTACGGACATCACAACTGACCAATGGCTCGTGACTTATATATAATTGAATAATGTTATATATTTCATTTTTATTACGATTACTTATATAAAATTAAGTTATTTATAGATATTTTCATAGGTGACAATGAAAGGGAAGTTTGATTAAGCAAAACTTGAGCTATCATCTAATTCAAAACTTGAAGGTGCGGAACTTGATCTTACTGAAAAAGAAATTATGGAAATAGTGGATTCCACACTTACTAAAACGAAGGGAAACAAATACAAGGATTAGTAAGAGTGTACGAGCGTCTTTGTGGTTCTCAAGATGATTTATCTTTTCAAGAATCACTTTTAGAACCTGAATATTGTAAAGATAAAGTACATAGTTTGGAAGTCTTTAAAAAAGTTCACAGAAATCAAGCCAAATGTAATGATATGTATGAAGCAAAAATGTCACGTTTCCCTTTTAGTGATTTTCATTCTAGTATTTAGATTTAAATTTTCTTAAAAAAATATTATAATTTAAGCACTACATTTTATGCTTATAATTTTTAATTTTTCATATTGGTAAAAAATATAGAGGAAACACCAAATATTAAAAACAAAAAAGAATGTTGATGTTGCGAGAAAAATTGAAATTATATATTCAGATGTTTACAAGGATCCAGAAAATACAAGAAATAACGAGTTTTCTCTCAAACGATATTGGAGTGTTAGTAAAAGATCATTGTCCAATTACTGTTAAAACATGGAAACATCATGATCTTTGTACAAAATTATCAACAATCTAACATCTAAGAGTTAGAAATTTGATTATTTTTTTAATAATTTTATATTCGTATAACTTATTTAATCTTTAATTTTTATGATTTTCAACAATACTATAATATAGATTTTGATTATGATAAATTTAAAAAAATATTAAATGTACTTTTTTCAATATGATATGGAGATTGGAAGTGACCTACATATTCATTATAAATTGTTTCGAGGTCGAGAGGAAGCTTTCACGAATCCATCTTTGGAGCTTGTTTTCAAGTTGGATTTTTTTATTCTGTGGGTTTGATACACAAAAGTTCAAAGTCTTTAATTTTATTTTTATTTTATAAATTTCAATCTTTACATATTATATTTCTTATTTGTATGGTACAAATTATTTATTATTAATTTTTACAACATCAATCTCTACTAAATGTAGTAAATAGAAGAAAAATATGGCTGCAACATCATGGGACACTAGACATTGGAAGTTGTAAAAAAACGAAAAGAAGGTTGTATATTTCTAGAACTGAAAATTATAAAGAAACCTACATATATCACAACCAAAAAATGGCTCATGACTTCTATGTAAGTTGAATCATTTTATATATCTTATTTTTGTTTATAATTATATATAAAAGACTAAATTATATATATATATATATATATATATATATATATATATATATATATATATATATGTTTTAACATGTGCTAATGGAAAAGAATTTTGATGAAACCAAAACGAAGCTATCATCAAATTAAAACTAGATGATTCATAAAATATATTATGGTAATAATGGCTTTGATACTTGGTAGAGTGCAGGAAAAACAAATACGAGAGTTAAGAAGATCGTACGAGTGTCTAGGATAGTTTAACTTTTCAAGTATCAGCTTTAAAAGCTGGATATTAGAAATGTAAAGTACGTAGTTCGGAAGTCTAGTTAAAAGAAGCTCGCAAAAATCAAGTCAAATGAGATGTTATTTATGTAGAAAAATTAGATTATTTTATTTCATATTTCTTTTCTAGTGATTTGTATACTAGTATTTAAAATTAAATTTTAAATTTTCTTCTTAGAAAATATAATTTTTATAAATACAATGTTTCATGCTTATAATTTTTAATATTTAATATTGGTAAAAAAGAGAGGTAACACCAAATTTTTAAAACAACAAAGATTTTAATGTTCGGAGAAAATTAAAATTATATATCCAAATCTTCACAATGATCCAGAAACACAAGAAATAACTAGTTTGATCTCACATGATATTGGTGCAATGATAAAAGATGACTGTCCAATGACTGATAAAACATAGACGCGTCATGATCTTCGTATAAAATTATCAATAATCCAGCCTCTAGCACTTGGAAATTTAATTGTTTTTGAAATAATTTTATAATTTTATAACTTATTTAGTCTTTAATTTTTATGACTTTCTATGACACTATGATATAGAATTTGATTGTGATAAAATCATGAGTACAATAAATGTACTAGTTTCAAGAGGATATGGAGATTGGTAGTGTGATCGGCACATTCATTATAAATTGTTTCGAGGTCGAGAGGAAGCTTTAGTGAATTCACCTTTAGAGCTTATTAAACGAATGAAAAGTTAAATACTCTTATGTTGTGAGTTTGATACAGAAAAGTTTAACGTATTTAAATTTATTTTCATATTATAAATTTCAATAATTACATATTATATTTCTTATTTGTGTGTCACTAATTATTTATTTTTAAGTTTTACCGCATAAATCTCTAATCAACATTAGTAACAGAAAAAAACTAGCACTTGAACATCATAGAGGGATAATACAAATTTCTTCTAAAATTGTAAACAATGAAAAAAAGTTGTATGTTTCCAGAAGTTAGTTTTTTAAAGAAACCTACGTACATCACAACTAATCAATGGCTGGTGAATTATATGTAAGTTTAATTATTTTACATATTTTATTTTTGTTTACAATTATATATAAAAAGTAAGTTTTATTTATATTTTCATAGAAGACTATGAAAGGTAAGTTCGATAAAACCAAAACTAAGATATCATCAAATTCAACACCAGATTATCCGGAACCTGATCACACTGAAAAAGAAATTATGACAATAATAGTTTGTAAAAGTGAAAGGAAAAAAATGCTAGGATTTTTTGGTTTTCAAGATGGTTTTTCTTTTCAAAAATCACTTTTAGAGGTCGAATATTGTAAAGATAAAGTCCATAGTTTGGAATTCCAGCTAAAATAAACTCGTGAAGATCAAGTCAAATGAGATGTTACTTATGCAGAAAAATGAGATTATTTTATATTGTGTCTCGCTTCTAGTGATTTGCAATCTAGTATTTAAATTTTAAATTTAAATTTTTTTAGATAAATATTATAATTCAAACACTATATTTCATGCTTATAATTTATAATATTTAATATAAGTAAAAAAGAGAGAGTAAAGAACTAGATGTTAAAACAACAAAGATTGTTGATGTTACAGATAAAATTAAAATTATATATTCAGATCTTCACAAGGATCCACGAACACGAGAAATAGTTAGTTTACTTTCCGAACGATATTGGCGCGATAGTAAAATATCATTTTCCAATCATTGTTAAAATATGGAAGCATCATGATCTTCGTACAAATCTATCAACAATCTAAGATCCAATAGTTTTAAATTTGATCATTTGTTAAATAATTTTATAATCGTTTAACTTATTTAGTTGTTCATGTTTACGATATTCAGGGATACTATGATATAAACTTTGATTGTTATAAAATAATGAGTACATTAAATGTAATATTTTAAGATGCTATTGAGATTCGAAGTGTGATATGCACATTCATTATAAATTATTTCGAGGTCGAGAGGAAAATTTCACGAATCTATCTTTAGATCTTATTGAACCAACGAAAAGTTGGATTTCGTATGCCGTGAATTTGATACAAAAAAGTTTAATGTCTTTAATTATATTTAATATTATAAATTTCAATGTTTACGTATTATATTTTTTATTTTTATGTTAGCAATTTTTTATTTTCAGATTTTCAATATCTAGTCAACACAGGTGATAGAAGATAAACTGTGTTTGAACATCATGGAGGGACAACATAATTCTTTTTTATAAAATTATAAGAAAAATTCAAATAGTTATATATTCCAAAAAATGAAAATCTTAAAGAAAACAACGTACATCACAACCAGCCAATGACTCATGACTTATATGTAAGTTGAATCATTTTATATATTTTATTTTTGTATACAATTATATATAAAATATTAATTTATATATATTTAACAGGTGACAATAAAAGAAAAGTTTGATTAAGCTTAAACTAAGCTATCATCAAATTTTAAAACTAGAGGATCCGGAACCGGATCTCACAGAAAACAAAATTATGGAGATAATAGCTTCCCCACTCTGTAAAATAAAAAGAAAACAAATGCGAGGATTAGTAAGAGCGTATGAGCGTCTTTGTGGTTCCCAAGATGGTTTCTCTTTTCATGCATCATTTTTAAAAGCTAAATTTTGTGAAGATTAAGTATATAGTTTTGAAACCTAATTAAAAGAATCCCGCGAAGATCATGTCAAACACGATGTTATATGCAGAAAAATTATTGGCAGTAGGTAGATATAGGCAGTAAGTATATAGTGTTCTCCTTTATTGGCTGGAATCCTAGCTCTTGTCAATGGCCTAATACATTGTAATGAACAGAGTTTGACATCTGTATATATAGAGATAGATTGTCTTGGTTTATTTAACATGATTGCAGTAGGTAGATATCCTTGGTATTTAGAACAAATACTTCAATATTGCAGAACACTAATAAAACCTCAGATGACCCTCAAACACGTATATAGAGAGCATAATTTTGCTGTTGATCGGGTGGCAAAACACGCACTTAAGATACAATCTGATATACAGTTGATTCAAATCATTCAATGAATGAATTGACTGCAATTACCTTGCTTGAATCTTTAAACTTGGGTTATTTTAGATTTTTAGAAGATGACTAATTTGCTTGGCAAGTTGAAAAACTTGACCTACATTGTTTCTGTTTTGCAGGTAAAGGAGTATGAGGATGGTGTGAAGCAAGAAGATGGTGTAGAAGATTTAAGAGTGGTTGATCATGAAGTTATAAGATGGTGTAGAAGATGGTGTAGAAGATATAAGATGGTGTGAAGCAAGTACATGTTTGCTTAAGAAAGAGGAAGAACAAGAGTGATTTAGTATATAAGTCACAAAATTGTAGAATTCTGTCAAACATATGTAATCTTGAACATATGTAATATTTCTTTGTAACATCAATAGAAATTTTATTTCTTGGGAAAAAAAAATAAAAAAATATTCTTATTAACTTGCAAGCTTTTTTGACAAAGAATATAGCATATCTTAGATTTATCTAGTTAATCTGCTCGCAAGGGTGGTTAGTTGGAAGTTATATATGAAAAATAAAATAAAATGATATAAATTAAAAATTAATTTCTTATATAAATTTATTATGAGTTTAATTATATAAATTTCATATATATAAAAATAATTTCGAACCAATTTAATAATTTTTATTTTGAAAATCGGAATAATCGAGTTCAACTGTATTATGTGTTTTAGAATGAGTATTGAGAAAGTCTATTTCCATTATAGATGACAATGAGTCGGGTTTGGACCAAGTCCATGTTAATCTATTTGAGTCCGTTTTTTTATTTGATCCGATCTGTTTCGCTACAAGTTCAATATTGTGTTTGATCGTTCGTGTCTGCGAATTAGCCCGATCCGGTCTGAACCCAACTTATACTTAATTTTATTTTTTTGGTTTGAAATAAAAATTAAGATATATAATTTTTAAACCAAAACAAATATAACTAAATAAAAAAATCAAATGTTGTGAAAAACACACACAATCTAAAACATGCTTTAAATAATATGAAATAAATATTAAAAAATACACAAAATATTCTTGATATTTTTTCTAGTTCTGAATAGCATCATCAATCATCACCACCATCTATCATAATGATTTCATCTTCATTTTCATAGTCCGATTATAAAGAAACTTTTTAAATGTGGATTCCAAATATGTCATAACTTTTGGTGATAAACATAGCAAACAACATGATGCTATGTTAAATAATAAAGACATGGTAAATTTATATCAAACTAAATCAATAACTAGAAGATCTTTGAGGAAAATATAGCCATATGCTTTAAACCGTAATCTTTTAGCCATCACCTTGTCAACGGGTAACACATCATTCACCGAAAATTCTTTAATCTCACTCCTCCAATCTTTTGTTGTACTTGCAGAAATTTGAAAAGTTTCAATAGACCCTTCTACTGACTCCGACCCCCTCACTATTGAAAGGTTTTCTTGCGTGATAGTCCAAAGATACTCCTCGGAAGATGAAACCGTATCCAAAGAATTAGCCACAAAATCTCCAGCCGTATGAACATGTTTGTACCTGATGCTTTCAAAAACTAACGTTAAAGTCTTTAACGCCCTCAAATATTTCACTAAATGATATTTTCTTGCCTCAGACTGACCATATGCATGGTTTATGAGAAGTTGCGAGTCACTTACCAACCTTACTTTTTTTGCCCCACAAAGCTTGGCAAGTCTCAACCCTACTAAAGCAGCTTCGTCTTCCCCTTGTTATTGGAAGCCTTAAACCCGAATCAAATAGCTTGATGCATGACAATTCCCTCAGGGGAAACCAGCTGCACCCCAGCACCACACTTGAATGTGCTTGAATCCCCATTTGTCCAGACTGTCCACTCTGACCCAAAATATTATTCATCAATTTTCATGTCCAACCGTTCAGAATAAAGTTCAACTAAAAAATCCACAAATGCCTGTGCTTTGATGCAAACCTCGGCTCAAATTCAATATCAAAATTTGTCAAAGTTTATGATTTGATTGCAGTTATAGGATCAAATTCAATATCAAAATCCTCCAATTCAACCGGTCATTTATTCATTTTCGTACGATGATAGAATGAGCCTGAAAATAAAGTCTCATTTTCGTGCAATAATTATCAATGTAAGGGCCAATTTCTCTAACTTCAAATACCGCTTTCTCAGCATCCAGAAGACTTTTACGCATATAATATACAGGTTTTGGAGTGTTTTCTTCTTCTCGAATCAAAACCACACTCACAACATAGCTTGACACTAGTAGATAAACATACATTTCCCCCCGAATTTGGTTTCTTCAAAATTTCTAGCGAGGAAAGATATTCTTTTATCCAATGAAACGCCTCGGAACACTCTTGAGTCCACTCAAAACAATTTTCTCTTCTCAACACTTAGAAAAATTGAGCACACTTATCTGATGATCTTGATATAAATTTATTTAAGGCTGTCAACATTCATGTTAAAATTTGCAGTTCTTTATTGTCCGAGGAGGTGCCATAGTGAACAAAGCATTTAAATACATTGGGTCAGCTTCCATCCCTCGCTTACTGATTATGCATCCCATAAACTTTCTAAATCTTACTCCGAATGTACATTTTTCTGGATTTAATTTCAAATTTACCTTTGTTAGATTAACGAAAGCTGCTAGACTGAGTTACTAGACTAAAAATATGTCTCTTTCGAGAATAGTTCCATGTCCCTGCAACAGTATCTCCTCCAAATATTGTTAGTGACTCAAAGAAAGCACATAATTTACTAACCTTTCCTCTCACAATCGGCTCTTCCACCATATTTATGAAGTTCCTATCCACTTTTGGATCTAAACACTATGTGGATATATCAAATGCATCAATAAACTCTTTATCAATAGGTTTTGATATCATCAAAAAAATTTCTTCTTTGGAGCGTTTTCCCGCTTTGTAATAGCCAAGGAATTCTTCTTCACGAATGTCATCAGCTTCCCATTTTCAATCAAGGAATGCATATTTTTTTCCAGTGCCACACAATCCTTCATATCATGCCCAACGTCTTTATGATACTTACAATACCTATTACTTATGTTCTCCCTCAGAGTTTGTATTGGAAATGCCGTGCGGAAATTGTACATGTGAACGTGCTTTCTCAAAGATGGTTGCTACACATTCATTAAGATCAGAGAAATATGTTGGTCAGATCAATTTGTTTGACATGTGTCAGACATGTCGATGAGTGTTAGCAACTGATGCATATTCTTTCATTCTTGGAGGTGCGGGGATTATTATTGGAACTAGGGCTTGAGTGCGGACAACATTTGCTGGTCGCGATACTTGCTATCAGAAATTTAATAGTGGTGCATTATTTCTTACCACCATCGGACCTTGGTAAAATTGATTTTGACTAAACTGAAACATAGACTCCAACTCTGATGCCCGTGTTTCTTCCACGAAAATTAATTTCTCTATCTGATCCAGCAAGACTCCGAATGTCTTAGCTTGTATTTCCGCGACATTATCCTTCATGACCAATGGGAGAAAACCCATTCAAAAAGCAGCTAATGCCACATTGTCCTCACAAAATTACATGTTAGTTTTTATTTGGATAAAATGATTTGTATACTCTTTAAGGATTACCCCAACATTTTGTCTACAATAGATGATCGTATTGCCATTCGTTCAGAATGTTTTGCTTCCCAAAAAGTATTGACGAAATATACTCCTGAACATGTCAAAATTCTTAATACAACCCTAAGGCAACTGATTATACCACTTTCATGCAGCATTCTTAAAGGTTTGAGAAAACGTCCTACACAATAACTTATCATCGTCATAGTAATTAATCATAAAATTTTTGAATTGTTCGATGTGGTTATCCGGATCCTGAATTACATCGAACATTTCGAGTTTAATAATATCAATTTTTTGGAAAGTGACTAGAAAATATTTCTGGGGAGAGAAGGGATGACCTCCAATTATGACTCACTTTGTACGCACTACCCCCCGGACCTTCATTCACCATTGCATATAATTTTTTTTCGGATGATTAGGTAAATTGATTACTCACATGATACTCGAGATTATGGCTACCATATTGAATTTGCATACGTGGGGTTGCCCATTCCCGTTGAGTTACATTCACAACTTTATTAGGCTCATCGGAGTAAAGCTTTTTCTTCCCACGATCGAATTTTTCCTTCCTCAAACTATTTACTCCACGAGTTTACCAAAGAACACCTCTGTGCCTCTTCAAATATTTTTTCTCGTAATTTTTTTGATGTCGTGTATCCCTTTCCGAGGAAAAAGATTCATCCGAGCTGTGTGATGAATATTTGCTAAATTCAGTTGATTTGTAACGACGTTCACATCTTGCTCGTCTCTTCGAATAACGATGACTTTGCCTCTGACGTTTCTCCAAGGATTGAGAAATATTTTGTATTTGATCGGCTCCAACTATCCGTTCTCGTCGAACCTCATACCTAATTCTCTGTAAAATGATTATCACCTCCTTTTCCGTATTCAACCTCTCAATATCTTCTAACAGTTCTTTCCGCCGAGCAACTAAAACAGATTCTTCTAGTAGCTCTTCACCGTAACGATTATTTTTTTTTTCATTCGTTACTTGTTCCTTGATCAAGAGATCTTCGGGTAAGTCACCGATCACATGTTTTTTTATACTAGCCTCTAGCTCTCCATTGATTTTAGTTTCCATTACTTTTACAATAATTTCAAATTAATACTATGGTTTTGGAACATCGATTCCGTGTACCAATCGTGTTCCCACAGATGGCGAAAATGATGTAACTAGATATTACTTAGTGAGATGGGCTGTCACGATTATATTTGTATGGGTATATCTATCATAGTTATGTTCGTACGCTAGCAATTCTAGAGAGAGAAACATAATGATTAGAGAGAGAAAAAGGACAAAAATAATAAATGAAGTAATCATTGACTAATTATTACCTCATTTCCCTAAAACGGGGTGTCCTTTATATTGTACATGGGCAAATACTTAATTTAAGTATTTACCCACTCATAAGTGGATTTTTTCACCAATTTCCTTGCTAAATATAAACACACTCACTAGTTATTACATATGACCCCCTCAACCCTTATACTCTCTTTAGTTTTATCATCAACATTTCATTACATCAAATTAAACCCTTTACTTACTACATTTAGCTCGTTTATCACCAGTTTTTTCTCATCTTATCAACTATCATATGGAATATACCATGGGAAAAAAATTCGAGCAGTGTTTTATAGCATACGAGCCTTTTCTTAAGAATTTTCATTCTTGTCATCCACTTTTATTTGTCGATGATATATTTTTTACTTGCAAACATAGAGGAGTATTTTTTTCTACCATAACAAAAAATGGTAACAATAGTAAGTTTCATTTTTTTATTTTTTTATTTATGCAATTCTATTTTTAATATTGTGTGTTTTTGAAGATACGCAAGTAGATAAATTTTCTTACATTACATGTGAGACCAATTAGTTTAGTATATACTAGATACGAGAGTAGGAAGAAAATACATAATTGACCAACATATTATATACATGAAAACATCGATACTTTAGTATCTCGTTATTGATTCATGCATGTACATTATGTATTATCTCATACACGCCTCATGTGATACACACCAATATTGCTTAGCATGTGAAAGATGAGAGATTGACTATATTTTTTTAGGCAATACTTGAGAAAATATTTTTTTGACCTATATAAAGATATATGCGAGTCATCATGAGTTTGTATAACATAGGTGCGAGACCACTATATAATATACATTCTTGACGCCAACCCGACATATAATATATATGCAAGATGCGATACCTTAGTATCTCAGCAATCGTGTATGCGAGTCCAATCTATGGTAGCTCTACTTTTACCAACATGCGAGGTACATAGCATTATATTTGAGATATGAAAGATAGGCTATATCAATCATGTGAGTCGTAACCAAATATCTTTGCGAGACCTATACAAGGATAGTTGCATGACCAGATACGTTGATACCATTTTAATTTGTTTTTATAGTACCTTTCCTATTGCATTTGGTTTTGTTTGTTGTGAATATGATGAAAATTGGCTCTTGTTTCTAGAGAGTTATAAGCCTCATTTATTGGAATATCAAATCATATTTATTTTGGACCACAATTTAGGTATAATTAATGATGTTTATATCTTGTATCCAAAATGCTATCATACTTATTGTATTTTATTTCTTGTTCATAATTTGAAGTATGCTCTCATTTGTTCAAATCGAAAGTTTAAGTCTATGATATTTTTTAGGTTTAAACAATGTGCTTATGCTCTAATGGCAGATATATTGAATGAAAGTCTTGAACTGTTTATTAGCGAAGGAGATTAGAGAGCTATTAACTTTCTCGATAATACCTCAGGAAAAATTTGCCAAAGCATTTGTCAAATGGAAACAATATGGTGTTATGGAATCTTCTCTGAATGAATATTTTAACTATTAGATTAAATATTTATATATTCTCCCTATTGTTAAATTAACTGACAAAATTAAAGTCTTACTTATGAATCAAATTTCATAAATTTATATGGAAGGGCTAAGTTAGAGCAGTAAATTATGTCCTAACTATGGAAAGAAATTTAAGGTTAATGTTGATGCAAGTCTCCTCTGGCTACTTCATAAGTTTTTAGCAACTATATTTGAAGTTTTTCAGAACATGTTATGGTTGTTAATTTACAGTATTTCAAATATTCTTGCGATGTTTGGAAACAAGATTATTTTCTATGTTCTCATGATTTTTCTACAATACATACGACTCAGAAAGATGCAATGACATTAATTAAGCCATTTTATACTATTAGCAATTACATGTCAACTTACCATTTTAGCATACATGCTTTAATTAATTTTGGTCAAGGATCAAACTTTAATAAATCACTGAAATTATACCTCCTAACTTGAAAAGATGAGTGAGAAGGCCTAAGAAGAAGCATATTCCGTCTAGAGGAGAAATAACAACCCACGAGACATTAGCAAATACTACAAATGAGACTACTACATTTACTATATGCAAGACATTAACAAACACTACACGTGAGAATACTGCAATTACAATATGTGAGACTACAATAAATACAATGAAGACTACTGAAATTCCATATATAATCATTCCAAATTCAATTTAAAAGGCAATTCAAACATAGAAAGTAAAATTTAAATATACAGAGTAAAGTACAATTTAAAACTAGATAAAAACAAAAATTACCGATCTAAGCACAAAATTAACATATAAAGAAACAAATTTAAGAACTTGGCCTAAGATGCGAAGTCCTTACACTCTGGTGTTGTGCCATCTGGCTCTTTATAAGAAAGGTAACTTCTTCAACATTTTCATCATTGTTGGTTCTAGATCATTGCTTGTTTTGAGACATAGTAGAAATTTGTTCGGATGAAAGTAATGTTGGAGATTTCTAGGAATATCTAGTTTTCCCCTGCGAAGTGGGGTCTGGCTAATCTCAGATGTAACCTACATAATTTTAGACTATGTACAATTAGGGCTGTTATCGGTCTGGTTCGGTCCGGGTTTGAGGGAACCGGACCAGACCACTAAGGTTATCGGTTCGGACAGGACCAGACCGCTAAACTTTCGGTTCTAATTTTTGGAACCGAACCGGACCACTAAGCTTTCTGTTCGGTTTGGTTCGGTCCAAGTTCGGTCCGGTCCCGTTTTGGTCTATTTCGGTTCGGTCCGGTTTCAGTTCGGTTCGTTATCGGTCCGGTTTCGGTCCGGTTTCAGTTCGGTTCGTTATCGGTCCGGTTTCGGTCCGGTTTGGTCCACTTAAAAAAAATTAAATCCAATTAAAATTTGATTTTTATTTAAATAAATAATATAAAAACTAAAGTTTAAAAATTAATGTTTGATTTTGTTAAAAAGGGATAATTAACTATTAATTTTGGTAATATAATTTATAAAAGAATAAATAATAATAATAAATAATCGATTCTAACGGTTTTATTGGTCTGATTCCCTATCGATTATACCGGTTTATCGATTCTATCGGTTCGATTCCGTATCGCTTCCATCGGTTTACCGGTTTTATCGGTTCGATTCCATATCGGTTCTATCGGTTTACCAGTTCTATCGGTTCGGTTCCTAACCGAGTTTTTGTTTCAGTTCTTTATTGGCTTTCGGTTTTTAGAATGGAACCGTGAACCGAACCGTTAAGGTTCGGTCCGGTCCTTATCGGTTCGGTTCCGGTCCGGTTCTCGGTTCCGAAGAACCGTTGACAATCCTATGTACAATCAACATAGAACCTTCACATAACTTAAATAATATTTGGTTCATCGTCATTATTTCCAATTAGTCACGGTTTTAAAACATGGCCAGTTTCACGGAAGAAGTTTCCGTAGTTGTTTTTTTGTTCAGCCATTAGGGTTTCTTTGTAAACAAATATAGATACAGTAAACAAATATAACAACTATTGAAGTTAGATGGTAAAAATAAGCCTTATATAGTTAGTAAAGAGTTTGTTTAAGTTTTTTATGTATTTTATTTGTCTTGAATGTTGCAACAATCCTCTTGACAATTCACAATTTTCATAACCAAGTACAAGCGAGATTTGATAAAATATAATGCAAGACTATAACAAATAAGATGTGAGACTACTTCTAATTATCATATGCGATACTTGAACAATCACTACATATGAAACTACTACAATTATAGTACGTGAGACTGGAACAAAATACTACATAATAAATTAATGTAACTACAACATGTGACACTACCGGGACAATCCCATGCGTGATTATAGCTAAATAAGACGTGAGACTACAACAAATACAAATGAGACTACTTCAAATATTACAGGTGAGACTAATACAATTAAAATATATGAGGCTAGAACTTGCAGTAGTTTACAAAATATTTTTTGTTTGTTTACTTACATAATACTTGAGTTTACAAAATATATTACATCACAAACTACTCCATCAAGATATCTTCAAATCAAAACATGTTTCGACATCATTAAGGAAAAGATAAAACACTTATACTCTTCATAATGTACACGTTTTTTCACTCTATTTTTTAGAAAGAAACTAATTCTCGCATCTCTAGCGTATTCGCAAACAAAAATGACGCAATCGGCTATTCTTATTTTTGTTTGTCATGAGGGTGTAAGAATCCCCCTTAAATGATCATTGCTAAATGTCAGGTCGGTCGTAAGTGGGATATAAAGAGTCATCCACATAATGATCCTCCCGGTCAATCCTATGCTTTTTCCAAGATGCGTTATCTATTCTTGACAGGGTATCCTCTCTGAAAATTGTATGTAGCCACTGCTGTTTTTTTTTTCGCATCCTTCAATTTGTCTCGGGCATTCGCTACTGGCCCATTTCCTTCTCTTCTATCACAAGGTATGCTATTCCTATATCTAACAAACTGGACGAGATCACTATTGTCAATTTTCATTAGATTTCCTCCTGTAACGGGTATCAATCAATAGTGGGATGACCATGATCATTATTGTACGCAAGAAAGTATAATGGGGATCTCTTGTAATTAGCGACTAACATACTTCGTGGAGCTTGTCACGACCTGTGATATTCTAGTATATATTGGCTATGTTCTCAATTATGGGTGTGAATTTCTGAGTTGGGTTATCAACATAAGAAGGCCGAGCCTACTTACTTGGGATCTAGTGGAATCTTCTCGGGGTATCTTGTTAATGCGTCTCCTATCTTTGACCAGGGTTCTAGATTCCTAAGTTTTATGGTGAGAAATTGATCAGACCTAGCCATGATATCTCTTATTTTTTTAAGTAGGAAGCGGATAAGGTCTACAAAGAGAGATCCTTCGCGATCTAATCATCTTTTAGAGGTAGAGATGACTACATGCTCTTCAGAGGACAACATGAAGTTCATTTTGCGGATGAACCTCTAGACATATCTTTTTAGCGGCTCTCTCCTTCTATGGTACAAATCCATGATAGGATCACCTTCCTTCTTGTTCTTTTTTTTGTATGAAACGACTCCAAAATGCAGCCCAAAGTCATTCGAAGTTTTTGATTGATCCTTCGGAAAGACTGTTGAACCAATCGAGTGCATTCCCCTTAAATGTGATAGATAAATCCCTTCACATGAGGACATCATCATGTTTCTAAACTGTTCTAGATAGTGCTCCAGATCTCCTAAACCGTCAAACGAGTCCATCTTGTGAGGGTCGAATTTTTGGGGGAGCTTTCCCCCTAAGATTCCTTTGAAGTATGAGGATTCATATAACACATACACAGTCATAGTTGGCCTTAATTGGTCGTACTCCACCGCTTCACGTCCCATGCCTTTCCGTACGATTTTGTTACTTGACTCGTCCTCTCGGCGAGAGTCACTCACCCTTTTTTTTGCTTTTACTTTCACTGGTATATTCATCTCCATCTGCGCGCCTTTAGTTTTTTTAGGTGCGACCATATTTGCTAGCCTCCAAGGAAGATCATGTTTTCCTTTGTACTATAATAGAACTTTTACAGTCAAGTGTTGAAGGGTTTCAATTATTTTTTCCAATCTTTCCTTAGCCTTCTCGTCTCTTTCGAGTTGCAGTAGCATGCACCCATTTGATATCCTGTATTTGAGAATCAATATATATAATAAGTTGGGATAGATGGCGTTCAATATTGATTTTGGATTTGTTATTGTTTTCGGCCGCAGCCCTTGAGGCTGCTTAGTTAGCTCACGAAGTCGAATGGTGGTTTTCTTTTCCATTTCACGATCCATGATTCTTTGAACATTTGCATGGTTACCATGTTCATGATGGAATCCTAAAGCCTTTCTATTTAGCTATTGACCTGGTTAATATCATTGGAACCCCCTAAATACAATAATAGAGAGCGATTATTTTTCGTTCCCACAACCACCCTCATAAGATATTTTTATATGAATCAGGAAAGTAAATAATCTCTATAACATTTATGAATTAAAAAAAAAGACATTCACAATTTTATGAATTTAACTTTATCAAATTACTTTGACTAATTTTCTTAAACAATCAATCAAAATATGAATTAATATTTTTTCCCAATAAAATAATATGTCAATTTGAATTCTAAGGTTATGTAAAAACTAAAATAACTTTATCTTTTATTAATTAATATTTATATTCTTTACCAATATTTTTTAACATAGTAAATAAGTAATTTTTCGACAAAAAATATAATAATTTAATTCATATAATTTCTTAGTTTTTTTTTTGAATAATTGATAAAATATTTGTTAAATTTAAATAATTTGCTAGATTTCACCAATAATTTAGCAAATTTTTAACAGCTAAAAGTTGAAATATCTTTAAATACACATCTTTGTCTCATAACTAGTGTTCCAATTCCTAGAGATAAGGTTCAATGGCTAGGCTAAAATGAGACCCCTTATTCCAAAAAAAAAAATTCTATTAATGTGAAATTACCATTTTATCCTTCATATATAAAACAAAAGTCATAACAAAAAAACTAAAATTTTCTTCTTCTTCTTCCTACAATTTTCTCTCTCTAAGTAAGCTAATTTTTTTATAAAACACCAAAAATCATGGATTTGAGCGATTTAAACGAAGAGTTGAGCTGTAATATGGATGATTTCTTGTCGGAGGAGGATGAGCCTTTAACGGACCATCTCCAAACCCAAAAAGAGGTATATTTCGGGTTTTTTAAAATTTCAATGCAAATATAGCACTACCAACGCTATGAACAACGTGAATTGCGAAGAACATTGTGTTTATTTTGTGAAAATTGAGCGCTGGGAGCACGCGATTTGGACGAAATTACGAACTGCGAGTTCGCAGGATTGGAAAAATTGAGCATTGGCTGCTCGCGAACTGGATAGTATTGCGAATATGGGTTTCACGATTTTGTCCAGTTCACGAGCAACTAATGCTCAATTTTACCAATCCGGCGAACTCGTAGTTCGCAATTTCGTCAAAACGAGCGTTACGAGTGCTCGATTTTGGCTGTTAGTTTTTTTTCCTATGCATGCTTATTTAGGTAGTGAGTTTAATTATAATTAAGAATGTTTTAAATAATTAGCATGAACCGTTTGTAGGGACCGGACCAACCACCATGTTCGACGACCGATTATACAAAAATGTTTAGTACAGACACCTTGTACACCAAACTCGATTTGATCGGATGGGTCGAATCCGAAAACATAAAACCAGGATTCATTGTGTTGAGTAGTAAATACGATGACGGTATCAAAAGTATGAAAACTCCTTGGATGTATTTTAGGTGCGAGAGGCACGGGGTTTACACACCTAACCCCAAACCGGGGTATGTTAAGAAGTGCCGAGAATGTTCATCCAAAAAATGTGGGTGTCCGTTCTATTTAAGGGGAAAATCGGTCTTAAAGATACCCGGTTATTAGAAATTGATAGTGCTAAACGAGAAACGCAACCAAGAACGATTTTTGCACTTGGATGGTTGCTCTAGAGCCGCTAGACTAAAAGTAGAGGAATAAGTGTTTGTTCGTAGTCAAACGGAAGTCGGTTGTCAACCACGAGAGATATACCGCGGTTTGAAGGTCAAAGACCCTCAAAATGTATCTAACATGCACACGATATACAACATGCGCCAAAAACATAATCTGGTTGATAATGTCGGCAAGACCCAAATCCAATACTAGTTTTGCAAGTTAAAAGAACACGATTACTACGTTTGGGAGGGAACTTGCTAAGCAACAGACGAGATACTCAAGTTGTTTTTTGCACATCCTAAAAGCATCGATTTCATGTGCACTTTCTCTTAAGTTCTTATAATGGATAGCACTTATAAGACTACAAGGTATAAGATGCCTTTGCTAGAAATAATTAGCCAAACTTCAACGAAAAAGATGTTTTGCTTTGCTTTTGTTTTTTTGAGCTCCGAGAAACAAGAGAACTACACTTATGGTTTGAGCGTTCTAAATAATGTTTTGATGAACAACATGTGTGCATTGCCTAAAATTATTATCACCGATAGAGAGTTGGCATTAATGAACGCTATCGAGGATGTATTTTTGGACGCCACTCATATGCTATGCACTTGGCATATTAGTAGGAACATCAAATCTTACGCTTAGAAATTTTTACCGAATTTGGACATGGCCGACGAGTTCGTTGAATATTATCAAAGGGTTACATTTTCCGCCACGCTCGAAGATTATAACAAAAACCTTGCCGAGTTACACCACACGTACGCATTTTTTCCGATGGTTCTTGAGTACGTGATGAAGCAATGGATAGCCGATTATGGACACAAATTGCTCAATATCCACACGAATAAATTTAAATATTTGGGCAATCAAACTAGCAATCGGTGAGTTATATTACCCTTTCCATACATTAGTTGTTAATATTAAGTGTTAGACTTCTAATTTATTTTATCTTACGTTGTAGGGTGAACTTTCATGTACGGCTATAGAATTAATAGAGATAAATCTTGCGACGGTCTTGAAAATGTGGTTCACTCCCATAATGCGTGGTTGTGTTATTAGGATAACTCATAACTTGTCATGTGTATGTGAGTTAGCTTTGATTTATAAAGAAGGAAGGGAGATTAAAAAAGATGCGTGTGACGTTTATTGGAGTACGTTAAAGATTAAATCTAAGGATGAGGTTGGTATCGAGGACGAGCTCACGAGAAAACTCTCGTTAATAGATAGCACCATCCGCGGTTACGGTGCACACGTCCAAGATCACATCATAAATAGGATGATGCAAATCCTAGATCCCGCTAGAAGTCATGCTTTAGAACCTAAGAAGCCGGTTGTCACGAAAGCTAGGAAAAAAGCCGAATGAGATAAATCAACTAAACAGGACCCATCCGAGTGGGAATACGGTGGTAGTCTAGGCGCTAGCACTCCCGGTACGATAGGTAGCTCGGCCGCCTCGGTAGCTAATAAAACATTTTTTGTACCAAAGTACAAAGCAAAAGAGAAAGTGAAAGTCAAGGCTCAACCCAAGGAGGAGAGAGTGAGTCGATCGAAAAAATCATTAAAGGACAAAGAATTTAGCGGGTACAAGAGTTGGTTTCCCAACTATTTGTATGAGTACATTTCTAGCGTAGAAGACGTGTCTCCCGACGGTAATTGCGGATTCCAGGCCGTTGCTTTAATCGTCAATGGTATCTCCGATGCATGGGACCAAGTCAGACGGGATTTGATCGGCAAATTGCAAAGTCAACGCGATCTAATGGGAGAGAGTGTTTGATGGTTCTCAACGTGTTGATAACCTAGTCAAAAAGTTAGATGTTTTTCAAATGTACGGCAACGGTAATCGGCATTGGATGACGTTACCCGACTACGACTTATTGATAGCCACTAGATACCAGTGTATATTTTACCACGTATCGTTCCACTAATCCTACACATATCTACCTTTACGCGGTGTGCCTCCTTGATCGTGTCCTAGCATGGAAGTTGGAATTGGCTTCGTACACTGTAACCATTTCATGAAAGTAAGTATACCAATGAATCCATTAATATTATATCTTATTTTGTGACCGATTATTATATCTTATTTTGTGACCGAATATTTGTTTTATTTTTGTTTCCGTAGGTTGTGTTGGATGGACCACTTACGGAAATCTATCATACTTGGTATCCCTTTCGGACCGACGAAGCAATTACCGGTTGGGCAATATCGTTCGACAAACGATTTAACAAATATAACCAAATCAAGCCTGTCCAACCTTCGGCCGCACATGAAAAGCCACCACATGTCTACGAATTGGCCGAAGAGTCATGATTTGTTGATGCATCGGTAGTTTTTTTATTTCGCAATTACTAATTACTTTATTTGAATGATATATTGTCTTGTAATCTATACTAACACGTTTATTTACATTGAAATTTCCACTTCTATCATTATTATAAAAATTAGTTTTGTTTCCATTAATCTTAACTTATTTCTTTAATTTTCATCCAAAATTACGTAACAAAATTCCATTAATTTGGAACAGTGGCAAATTTGCGAACACAGAGTGTTTGATTTTGTCAAAATTGAGCGTTGGGAACGCTACGATTTGCAGAATTGCGGGTTCTGAGCGCTCAATTTTCCAAAATCAGACACCCTGTGCTCGCGATTTCGGCTAAAATGAACACTCCCCATGCGCGAAACTCTCTAGAAATTTTGTAATTTTTCATTTTTTAAGTTTACGAGTTCGAAACTCAATTTGTTTTTCACCAATATAGTACATTAGTCATTTTCAATGAATGGTGTAAATTTAAGACAAAAAAAAACTCAAAAAATATGGTAAAAAAAGACCTTGAAACTAGCTTTAAACAACATAGAAAGTACACTAGAAATCCAAAAAATAAAGTGGACTTGAGGGATAAACCTAGTAAAACAAAAGCTTGATATAACACCAAGTCAAACAACAACAAACATAATAATTTTCAAAAACTCCTAGTATAGGAAGTTTTTCTATCAGGCCAGTTCCATTTCATCAACTTCCATTCTTCTTTCGCATCCTGGTAGTCACGCATTTTCTCTTCACTAATGGTAAGCATGTCAGAACGAACGTGGTCCAGCTGGTCCTCAGTTATAGTATCCGTCGGATGGCAGTTGTACCGCTTGAAAGCAACGTAACGTTCCATGTCGTTGAGGTCGGAAACTAAATGCACACGAAACATCACAAGAACGGACCACGTGGCTTTAACCTCATCCAAGCGCCTTGAAATTCCAGGTGGCTGAACTCCATCCATGCTGAAGAGGAAGTACATCTGGCACAACAATGCCACAAAGTATTGTTTACCCCCTATAGCTGGTTACTTTTACCAACTTTGATTGATGCGACAGAGTATTTTTTGGTATTGCATAAGTTTATTTTTGGAGAATCTCTATATATTGAAAATTTGGTCTTCAAATAACGAAATCTAAGTAGACCACTCAATACATGCCACATGTAGGATAAGGATAATGTAATCCAAACAAACCAATAATATTGTGACACCTAGTCGATACAAAAGTACACATATTTCGTTGAGATAATATTGTAACCCAAGTGGGTTAGAGAGGGGTCTCGTTATAGCGTAGTGTGAAAGTCTATTTTAATGGGTATGAGTACTGCTAAAATGAGACCTTGTAGTAAAATTCAACGCCCACCAAAATTGACTCGCTACCTATAAAAAAAGACATAAAATCTAATAAAATAAAGCAACGGCCAAACATTTACCACAAAAAAAATAAATACTCAAACATTATCTAGAGATGGAGTTTACGGCTAACGAAGACTACCATATGCTTCAAAAAGTTAAGATTTCCCGCTCGGAGTTGGGGGAGGATACTAGCAATGCTTTTTTTAATCGTGTCCTGTGTAAGATGTAATACTCATACGACCGTTTAGGAACAAGAGGAGGTCTTCTTGTGCGTAGTCGTGAGCAGATAATAAACAGATACAATTTTGTCAAGTCGATACAACGTTTGTGTTTTTGCACATTATTAATTAAGCAAGAAGCAGCTTCCATCTGGAACCTGACGCCGGTGGACTACATCACTAGGGATATGGTAGCTCATCTTGAGGACACGATTATCGCAAGGGAGGGTCAATGATGTTGAATACAAACTGAGATACAACTAAGCATTACTACTTTCTTCGTTTGCGTTTGAATGTTTTCATGTTACTTTAACTTGTTGTTTGAAGTTGTGATTTTCTTATTAGTTGCTTTTTTTCCTATGTTTTTTGTTTGTTTGTCTTAGTATGCTAGACGATGTGTCGTATGCACCTATCTAAAATAAAATTTTAGTTTATGTTCCCGTTTCGTTCGAATAGCATAAGATATAATCAAAGGAAAACATAAAAACAATATTATAAAATGAAAACATAAAAACAACAACAAAATAACATTCAATAAACAAAAAAAAAACATAAAACAACGCCATCATTGAATCTAGAAGTCAGAGTCGTAACCGGTATTGTCTTTAGCGTCGACGCCGTTGGCGATATCATCATCCCTGCATGGAATGTTATCATCCAGATACAATATCATCTCCGGAGTAATAAAATCGTCAACCGTCATGTTCCACTCACGTTTTGCTTCTTTCATAATTTTAAATGGGAGGAACATTAAACGCTCAAGCAGTTTTACAGCTAAATACCTGGTTTTCACTTCCTCATGGTTGCGCGATATGTTGCTAGTTTCCCCACGTATCCCGTAATTGAAATACATCCTACACAAGATACGATCGAAGAAAGCATCGCTAGTATCTTCCCCTATTTCTTGAAGGACAACCTTCACCGCTTGACACAAATGGTAGTTTTCAGCCACACTGAAATCCATCAATAGTATACTGAAAAACAAACATTGTTGGATGCTTAAATGTAAGACGAAAACTACCGAAAAATGACCAAGTAAAAAATATTCTAAAATGGCTAAATCAATTCTAGAAGCAAAATTACGAATGCCCAATTCACAATTTTGGGGAAATCGTGAGCTCAGATTTCGCGATTTGCCTAAAATTGGGCGTTGGCCGTGCGCGATTTGCCCCAAACAGCTACCCCAATTTTCGAAAACTCCTAGATTCCTAAAAACTGAACCACAAGCAACAAAATTCATACCAAAACGTTGATAATGAGTCGACTAACACGTATATACAACTATTTAAAAAAAACAACATATAGATGAAAATCAGACTTTTGAGGCAGAACTTCTAAATATCACTAAAAATACCTAACTAAATTGTATAAAAATTACATGAATAAGTATATGATTCATACCTTAACGTTTTTGTAAGTTCGGATTTGAGAAATTTTGAGAGGTTTTGGTGAAAAAAAGAGAGAAAAGAAGATTTTTGGCTGAAAATACAGCTTTTATATCAAGAGTAAATTGGTCATTTTGGGGTCTCATTATAGCCAAAAATAGGTCTCATTGGATCTGATTATAACTAAATGAGATCTCGAAATAACCTTGCCGAAAGTTCAATCATGACCCGAATATCCCAAAATGACTATAATTGACTAAAAATAAATTCAACGCCATGATTGGTTGGTTTTTTATAACCGAAAATGCGGACAAATTTCAAGTTTCGACAGATTCCCACACACCAATTGTACCTGAAACTCTGGCTAAAGAAAGTCGTCAGAAAATGACCTTCCTAGCAATGAGAGAATCCGAGGTTCTGAATCTTCCCACAAAGATGACTCGCGGTATGTAAAAATAAACCCCGTTATTACTGTCGTTAGGACGAGCGCCAAAACTGCTACGACTCCGAGGGGGTTGTAGAAATTTGAGGGCTCCAAACGGGGAAACTAAGTCGAGGGGTCCAAAGGGGGAAATCATACAGTCTCTAAAGCTCAAAATCCAACCTTTATGTTAGGATAAACCCCGCTGCTGCTACCACCTGCAAGGATTAATCAATTCTGAGGGCACTGAGTAGATACCACCTGCAAGGATTAATCTTTTGTGGAACTAGGTATTGTTGTGAAGATAGCCGATGAGAAGAGAGCATAAGGTGTTTAAGATCTTGCTACTCTTAAAATCAACTCCAATACGAACAAAGTAAATTCTCTTGCTGCACTCTAGGAAAAGTTAGAGAAAGATAATACTGCTGCACTAAACTTTTATGTCGCGGGTTATTTTAAGACCTTATCTACCCAAGAAGTCGGGGCCAATACTGCGCTGATTTTAGGCATTCATGAATGGTTTTCAAGTCTGAAGCTCGAGTCATAGTGGCAGTTGGTTCTTGAGCGGGAACGTCCCTCAGGAGTTTCTTGTGAAGACAATAAAAAACAGTGATAATGAGTTATCAGCTGATGGATCGATCAGGAAAGAGACTCCCAAGAGTGTTTGAAGAGAACTTTCACTGACAATGATTCTGCCGAAAGCGGAAAAAGATGGATGGTCTTGAGTCCCATCAACATTCTCCAATCAAGAAATACCGAAATACTTTAGAATATGTGCGGATAGGATCTCAACGGACAAGGATATGATCTTCAATTATGCCCGGTTTTGTATAAACTTCATTGGATCGTCCGTTTGCAACCACGTATAGACCCTATTTGCAAAGGTTCTCGAATTAATTGCTAACACGATAACCAAAACTCTGACATCCAAACGGGAATTGAATATTTGTGTGAATTTTTTAACCTTCTTTCGATGTGTTCCTCTCAAATCGGCCATCTCTATCCGAGGAACATAATTCATTTCATTCGTAGACAGAGTAATCATTGGACTTCGTGGAATTGTAGCAATACCTGATTTTTTTTTTCAAAGAATAACGACTTCGACGTTTGTCTTTATTCTTATCGTTGTACGGATGACAACGAGAAATATATAATCTTCAGTTGAATAGGACTATGATTTAGAAGTTTCTTAGTGTCTCTTATGTAATGTTTTAGAGAAAGCTAATAGAGTAATTTTCGGAAAGAGTTCTAGATCTTTTAGTTTACTCATGGGATACTTCAAAAGATTAAAGAGTCGTGATATGATTACCGACTAACATTTGGAATATACTGTTGGAAACTTCAAGTGTTGTTTTATAGCATTTAGTTCATGTCTTCATGATTTTCATTCATGCCATCCGCTTTTATTTGTCGATGGAATATTTCTAACTCGCAAGCATAAGGGTGTATTTATGTCCGCTGCAGCAAATGGTGGTAACAATGGTAAGTTTCATTCCTTTCTGATTTTTATTTCAAACATATAACATGTGATTCATCACCTTATGGTTATGCAGTAGTTTAATATCCCACTTTGTGATTCTAATGATAATGATCTACAAGTTTAGGTATAACGACAATGTGATTCTCCTATTAACAATGTGATTCTAATGCTGATGACACTGCATTTTATGGTGATAATTGGTGATGATTATTTTGAATTAAGGGTAATTTGGTCAAGTGTTTTAGGGAATTTCAAGGGTATTAAATGTTTGGATGTTTTGTAGTGAGAGATTTAAGCTGCCTAATTGTATTAAATGTTAATTACATTCATTAATGAAAGTGGTTGGGTATTTATACCCCTAATTATGGACCCATGGGCTTTCAGGTCAAATTACAAAACCGGGTCGAGTTTAAAGACCCATTAGTTTTTAAGTAGATTAGCACCTAGCTTAGTCAAAAGGTGTTTAGTGTTTTAGTACTTTTGTCGTGTCCGGTTTTTCAGTGAGCTGTGGTGGATAATTCCGGACTCATCAGTAGCCCCTTTTTTAGGTTTTGTCAAAAATCTTTGGCAAGACTAAAAAACTTGTTTAGCCAATAACAACATTCTCCGGATTGCTCATGTATTCTGTTCAGGGTTTATCCAGACTGAATCCTTCTCAGAATTCTAAGAGTTTTGCTCTGGATCGTGGGACACGTGTCACATTTTGATTTGCTCTTCCAACCGTTTTCTTCCTAGAACGGCGCTCCCTCTAAGCCCAAAAAGCAACTCCTACATTTAATGTTTCTTACGTCAGCGCTGCCTTCAATCATTACCTTAGTCTCTTTGTTTTCTCCTAGGTATCAATAACTTTTTACCTCATTAGTATAAATTGTTTCCCTTACTGTTTCACCATCTTCATCACTTTACAATTTCTTCTTCTCAGAGCTTTTTACCTCTCTTCTCAAAAACGTTTCTTAGGTAGTTTTATGTTCACAGCGAGAAACGCTCTCATGAAAGGTGGTTGGCTAAATCTTTCCGAATTAGAAAAGGCGCAAAAAGTCGAACGTGAGAGGCGTATCACTGCTGGTCTCCAGTCTCTCCAAGCAGTAATTCTGATTCACCAACCTTAGAAACTGATCAAGGATCATCCTCTGCTAAGAACACCAAACCTAGGCGTTTATTCCAGTCTCTCCGTTCTTTGCTATGGGGTCAGATATCGAGAAATATCCAGAAAAAACTAACCCTCGCTGGACAACGCGCCTGGTATAAGGCCTAGGAACCGGTTCTCAACCCAAGTCTTCCAAAACAGGGCCCTCCAAATCTGGAGCCAAAGATAAAGCCTCTGGATCAGAGGCATCTATTAGAGCCCCAAGAGAGAAACTCTCCGGATCCGAGGCTACCAAAATCAGTTCCCAAACCAAGTCCTCCAGAGCTGAGCCCCAGCCGGACACCAGATCCTTAAGAGAGTCTGATACTCAACCGTCCAGACAACCTGCTGAGCCACAAACCAACACCCTCCCATCCATAACGACTGACAAACCTTCCACAGTAATAGAAAAGGTGCTGGAGGATAGTATTGAAGAGGCTCCATTAGAAACCGAAGCTTCCGGGAAAACTGGAGATGCTGCCTCCGATAAAAATAGAAAAGGCAAGGAGAAAGTCCGAAAAAACGGAGAGTCTCGAAGGCAAAGTAGGGCCTTGCTTTTACAAGGTCAATGTGAAGTATCTGCTGGCCATGCAGAATATTAATTACGTCTATACTCATACTGCTGAGTTAGGCCGAATCCGGACCAAGTGGGGGATTCCTGAGTCAGTCAAGGTGAGGATACCAGTCACACAGAGACTCCGATGGACTACAAGCTCAACGAGATCGTCATCTATACCGAGTTGTTCAACTGGGGGCTTAGATTCCCCTTGGATCCAGAAATTGTCAGGTATTTTCACCTGATAAAACTCTGCCCAAGCCAGCTGAGCCCCAATGCTTGGCATACTCTCCTCGCCTGTATCATGGCGTCAAGGCTGTCCGGGATTCATCTCCCAATGGAGCAGTTTGGTGCAGTGGCCAGCCTTTGTAAGAAACACCATATCCCATTCTACCACTATAATATGGGCGAAAATTTCAAAGTAATGGATGACCTGCTTGAGTTAGAGAAAAACTGGAAGACCCAGTTTCTATTCATCAGCGGGACGTGGGAGAATGAGAGGAAAATCAAGGCTGGTGTCAATCCCAGTATGCTCACCAGTAGATGAAAAAGCGCAGGTAAGTATTTTACTATGTTTGTCGTTTTTACTTAGTAAAAAATTTGTTTCTAAATTAGTTCTCTTTTTCTTTGATTAGTGTTGCCGAAGGAGTTCTCCGACTATGTGGAGTAGGGGCAGACCACCTGTACCAAATTAAACGCTTGGGCTGCTAACGATTGGGGAAACGCTTTCCACAACTGCTTCACCTCATGCAACTTGGTGAGGTCTTACCTCTGGAACACAACGGGCCGGAGAGATCTTACTTGGGAGGAGCTGACTACACCACCCCCTTCGGCCGTTATTCTCAAGAAAACAGAGGAGAAAGATGGCAAACTGGCCTTGCCCTCCAGAGCCAAAGCCCCAAGCAAAATGAAAGGGAAGAAGGGCAAGAAAAAGAAGGCTGCAGAAGAGGCCGTTCGGGTGCTGCAGAGGAGGTTTTCCCGGAGAGCCAATGAGAGCAGGTCCAAGG
The DNA here is from genome assembly GCA_036936605.1 of Limnanthes douglasii subsp. nivea. Lineage (NCBI taxonomy): Eukaryota > Viridiplantae > Streptophyta > Magnoliopsida > Brassicales > Limnanthaceae > Limnanthes > Limnanthes douglasii. Next base: position 342,628,438 of record JAUPFV010000001.1, read on the forward strand.
AGGGATTGATGCCACTTTACTTAAAGTGGCTGAGGACGAGTCCATTAAGGAGACAGGTGAAACCCAAAACCAACAAAGGCCTCCTAAAAATGATCGTAAGAGGGGAGCTAGCAGCGATGAGAGGGTTGCTAAAAAGAAGAAGGCCTCCTTGGGGGATGAAGTAGTCCTCCGCCTTTTAGAGCCTCTACCTCCAGCCGATCTAACCGACCCCACCCTGGCAGAGAAAATCCCCACTAATCTACACACCAGAGAGGGTACCGGAGGAGATTTGGAAGGAGTAGACATTAGTGGTCTCCAGAACATTGGCCTCTATTTCAGAGAGTTTGATAAATACGACTTTGCTGGCCGCTACCTGCACTCAAATTCCTCCAATATGGTGACTTTTAACGGTAAGTCTTGCATTGTTTCAGGGGAAATGATTCGGTGACTCACTCTCTGCTGGGCCATATTCAGCCAGTGCTTAATTTGGAGAGGCAAGTAAAGAGTCAGTCTGCCCTCATCAACACCCTTAATACAGATAAGGAGAGTTTATCTACTGACCTTCTTAATGCCAACCAAAGTATTGAGGTATTGAAGAAAGAGCTCGAGGAGTTGAAGAAAGGGAAATAATATCTGACAACCAAGCTGGTCACTTCGGAGAAGGCTAACACAGAGCTCCAAACTAAGTGCTCTGGCTTGGAGAAAGATCTCTCCACCTTGAAGGAAGAGGTGAACACCAAGGATAATGCTATCCAAACCCTGTCCGGTGACAAGACTTCTCTTGAAGAGGCTGTGTCCAAGGTTACCAAGGAGAAGGAAGATTTGGTGAAAGAACAGGAAAAGACAATCCAGGCAAAGATCGATGCGTATACCAACGATGTGATAGATTCCCTAGAAAGAGGTTTGCCGAAGTTAAATCTGACATGGTCTTGCTTTTTCATCAAACATTTCCGAAGAGAACGCTCGGTACCATGTGGCAGTACGTTTAATATGAAGATATCTCATTCCATAAGATGGTGGATAGTGATAAGAAGAACTATTCTATTGGTCTTGACGACACTACCGATGAGGAAGAAGGAACCGGAGAGAGTTCCAGTGACGAACCAAAAGATTCGAAGAAGAAAAAAGATAATGTAGGAACATCCAAGGGAAATTAGCCCTGAGTTGTTAACCATTTTTGTTTTTTCTTATCCTTATGATATACTAAAGTCCTTGGATGGCCAAGGACTTTTTGTAACTGTGTCCGGTTTGAGTCCGTTTAAGCTTTTCTTCTTTAAACTTAAAGTCCTTGGATGGCCAAGGCATATTCTATGCTTTAATATCATAATCCAGATTTAGTCAGATAGTTTTACTTTGCTAAATTCTTGCTTTGTTTTATATTCGCTCAATCTTAATGGCTGATGTTTAAATAGCCCCTATTTATTTTATAAGTATTTTTAAGATGAGAGTGTTTAAATTCTTCGATGAAAAATGTTAAATGGTCATCATTCGACCAGATCAATCCGATCTTCCAAAGATATTTATAAGGTTTTGAAGAAACTGTAAATCAAACCACATCGAATATTTTAAAAAGGCATCAAATTTAATTAAAAAACCCGGACACCTCATTAAATCCTCCCCGCGCCACTAGGGTAGGAAAAAGTATGCCCCCTAATATTTATATGAACTTTATACAAGTAAATATTTACACAACTTTCATTCTAGATATAACTGGAGGTGTTCAATTTTCCAAGGATGGTTTAAGATTCTTCCATCTTTTTCTTGAAGCCTGTATGTCCGAGGCTTAAGCTTTTCAGTGACCACATATGGCCCTTCCTAATTTGGAGCTGGCTTGCCGAACTGCTTCTCCTTAGTATGTAAGAAGACGTTTCTCAACACTTTGTCCCCTGGTCGAAAATCCCTTCTTTTGACTTTGGAAGCAAACCTGCTCCTCAATAAGCCTTGATAGTGGGTGGCTCTAAGATGAGCCTTAACCCTTCTTTCTTCTATTAACTCCAGTTGACTTCTGATTGCCACTTCATTAGCCTGTTCGGAAAAATTGTGGACTCTGTATGATGGAAGAGTTGCTTTTACAAGAGCAATTGCATCCATCCTATATACCAAGGCAAAAAGAGATTCTTGTGTAGCAGCCCCAGGAGTAGTCCGGTAGACCCATAATACTTCTTGTAAATAGCTTGGCCACTTTCCAGCAGCCCCTTCTAAATTATTTTTGAGACCGGATAGAATGGTTTTGTTTGCCACTTCAACTTGACCATTCGCTTGTGGGTGGAAATGAGAAGAGAAGCAATGTTGAATGCCCCTAGAGGCACATAAACTCTCCATATCCTTGTTATCAAATTGTGGCCCATTATTTGTGGTTATCTTTTGTGGAACCCCAAATCTGTAACAAATATTAGACAGGATAAATTTTATAACAGCTTTTGAAGTAGTTCCTGCCAAGGGGGCTGCCTCTATCCACTTTGAAAAATAATCAATGGCTACAATAATAGTTCTGCACCCTCCAGACGCCATCGGTAGAGGGCCTACTAGATCCAATCCCCAACGAGCAAAATGTATTGGCTCAGAAATCGATTCCAGGGGGACAACTGGGATATGAATTTCATTACCATATCTTTTGCATGGATCACACTTCTTTACCAATTCCTTGGCATCTGCCATTATAGATGGCCAGTAATATCTGGCCAATAAAACTCTTCGGGTTAAAGCTATATAGCCACAATGTGCTGACCCTCACCATCATGCAGTTCGGACAGCAAAATTTGAGACTCTTCAATCCCCAAACAACACAAGAGAGGTCTACTAAATGACTTCTTGTATAAGATGTCTCTTCTGATTAAAAAACCACAAACCCTATACTTCATTTTCCTTGCGACAGCTTTTTCCGGAGGCAAAATGCCATCTGAATGTACTGAAGAAGGGGATATCTCTAGTATTTGCTTGAATCACTTGTATAATTAAACTTTCCTCTTATTCCCTATCCCTATTAGGTTGTATGGATGGACATTATTGCACATGAATCCATAGGTAGGACTCAGAGTATGCTATGGTTGCCAAGGAGTCTGCTAATGTGTTTTCCGATCTGGGTATGTGCTCATAGCTGACATTTTTGAAGTTGGCTGCTACTTCTTTAAGAATGAACAAGTATTTAATCAACTGCTCCTTTTTGGCCTCAGATTGACCTTGGGCATGATAAAGAAGGAGCTGAGAATCACTCATTAACCTAACTCTTGTAGTCCCGCACAGAAAGGCTAATTTCAAACCAGATATAGCAGCTTCATATTTGGACTCATTGTTAGAAGCCCTAAAAGAAAAACATATAGCCTGGTATAGTTTGTCACCATACAGAGAGGTTAAACATATCCCAGCACCACAACCCATAGTACTTGATCCACCATCCTTTTGGACAACCCATACCTTCTTAGTTCTTTGATCTGTAGCTTGCTTAGTACTTCTGTCCGAATGGAATTCAACTAGGAAATCAGCAACAGATTGAGCTTTGATTGCAGTTCGTGAGGCGAAATCAATGTCGTAATCACCCAATTCTACTGACCACTTGGTCATCCTGCTTGAGATGTCTTCCCTTTGAAGAACATTTTTCAAGGGAAAAGACGTCCGGACGACAATAGAATGAGACTGAAAATAGGGCCTCATTTTCCTGGCAGCAATTACCAAAGACAGTGCTAGTTTTTCAAGTTTTAAGTACTTTTTTTTAGCATCCATCAGGCTCTTGCTGATGTAGTACACCAGACGAGAATAATTGTCCACTTCTCTCACTAGCACTGCACTTATAGTACATTCAGACAATGCTATATACATGTATAATGTTTCTCCATCAATAGGTTTATAGAGAGTCTCGGGGGAAGATAAATGCTTCTTTATTTCATTGAACACCTGGTCGCACTGTGGGGACCAATTAAAATCTTTAGCACCCTTTAAAGTCTGGAAAAATGGGGCACACCTCTCCGAAGACCTCGAGATAAAACGATTTAAAGCAGCTAACCTTCCTATCAACCTTTGCACTTCTTTAATATGCCAAGGAGGATCCATCTGTAATAAGGCATCAAGATGTTCTGGATCAGGCTGTGTTTCTTTTTCACTCATTACATACCCCATAAACCTTCCGGACTGTACACCAAAAACACATTTTTCTGGATTTAATTTTAAATTAACCTTTTCCAGGTTGGTAAAAGTTTCTTGAAGATCTGCTAAATGTAATTCTTCCTCTATACTTTTTACCATCATGTCGTCAATATATACTTCCATATTTCTCCCAATTTGATTAGCGAACGTTTTACTCGCCAACCTTTTATAGGTAGCCCCAGAATTCTTCAGTCCAAAATGCATCACCTTGTAACAATGGAGGCCCCTATCTGTAACAAAAGTAGTGTGTTCCTGGTCCTTCGGATCCACTTGTATCTGATTATAACCGGAGAAGGCATCGATGAAGGACAATAACTTGCTCCTAGATGTTGAGTACACAACCTGATCTATCCAAGGGACTGGATATAGATCTTTTGGGCAAGCCTTGTTGAGGTCAGTAAAGTCGATACACATACGCCATTTCCCATTCTTCTTTTTTACTAACACTGGATTGGCTGTCCATAATGGGTACTGAGATTCCTTTATGTGCCCCATTTTGGTAAGCCGGTGAACCTCTTGAACTATGACATCAACTTTTTATTTAGAGAAAGCTATTCTTCGTTGCACAATAGGTGCTACACTCTCCGGATGGATAGTTGGTGTGATATAACATTGGCAGGCACTCCGGTTACATCAGCATTACACCAAGCAAAAACATGTTGGTGGTTTGCTAAAAAGGATAACACTTTGCACTTCAATTCTGGTGTCATCTTAGATCCAATTTTGACATTCCTTCCTTCAGCCAGAGAGTGGGTTTTAACATCTTCAATTGGTATCAAAACACAAGGGGTCTCTCTAGGGTCATCAATTTCACTCTCTTCCCTAGAGCCCCCCTCCAACTGCTAATCCTCATTTACCCGGACTGCCCCCAGAGTTTTAGGGGAAAGTGCAGTTGCATAACATTCCCTTGCTACTTTTTGGCTGCTCCGAACAACTCCCACTTGTCCTTGAACAATATATTTTAAATATTGGTGAACTGTTGATGCCATAACATGCATCATGGAGATCCAAGACCTTCCCAAGATCGCATTGTAACATGTGGGGCAACCCACCACAACGAAAATTACCCTGACCATTTTTTTGAAAGGGCCCTTGCCCAACAAAACCTCCTCCTCAAACTCCCCGACCACGTCCGCAGAGCTTCTACTGAAACCCATGATGGATCTATTCGAACACTGAATCACTGTTTGATTCTTCATCCGTTTATAGGAACTCAGAAAGAGGATGTTGGCTGAGCTACCAGTGTCAACCAAAATTTTCTTTATGTCGTTGCCCCTAATCGATGCTCATATCACCACAACATCTTCATGAGGACCAGCTATGTCACTCAAGTCATCTTCATCAAAAATAATAAAGGGAAAAGGAATTTGGGATTGATAGAAGGACATACCTCCCTCCAACTAAGTAGCCAGAGTGTGAAAATGCCTCTTCCTTCAAGAAGGAGTTGGTGTAGTCATTGTGTCTCCCCCAAATATGGTAAGTGACTCAAAAAGCTTATGAGCTCAGACACTGTCTTGGTATGTTCTCTTATAACACCCGCCTTATTTCGGGCTGGATCAGGGTCCAAATACTCTGATTCCACATCAAAACTTTCAATAATTACCATGGCCCCGTTCGGAGCCGATGTCCCCGCATTATTGGTTGGGCCAGTCCGATGAGCATTGTCAGGCCTATTCCCACTTCTTCTCTTGACATAAGCACCTAATTTTCCTCTTTCAATTAGATTCTGCACCTTTTGTTTCAAAGTGATGCAATCTTCTGTGTTATGGCCAATATCATGATGATATTGACAGAAACAAGTATTACGACTTTCCCTAGGAGATTGAAGCGCTGTCGGCTTCCTAAAATGTACCTCATCTTTTGTTTTGTCATAGATGGTTGCCACATTCTCTTTAAATTCGGCAAACCAATCCGGTTGGACCCAAGGTCCTCGTTTATTTCTGGACTGCTGGCTCTGAGCTGGAGCTGGGTGAGATTGAGCCTTGGCCCTGTTGGGACCATGTCCGACCTCCTTAGCCTTGTATCCAGACTGATTCTGGTTTGGTGCAGCTGGGGAAGATCTTGCTTGCCTGCGCACCCTAGTCTTTTTCGTCTCATCTACATTGATCTGCTTTCCCACTTGGTTTAGTAAACCTCCCCACATCATGGCCTTCTTCCTTGTCACCGAATCTGCCAGATTCCCAGGGTTCAAACCCTGTCTCAGTGAGGCTATTGCTACTTGCTCAAAGCAATCATCTAAACCATTCTTTGTGTTCACAAACCGAATTATATAGTCTTTTAATGATTCATTTGGCTCTTGGGCACAATGGATAATTGTGTCTCCATTGCCCTTCACCTCCTTACTTCCAACAAACTGCCACCAGAAGGCCACCCAAAACGTATCAAAGTTTCTGATGCACCCTTGTGGTAAGCTATTGTACCATTTCAGAGCACTCCCCGTAAAAGATTGAGAGAAGGCTCTGCAGAGCAACTTGTTATCATCGTCAAAATTCATCATAAATTTTTTAAATTGTTCCAGATGATTATCTGGATCCTTGCTCCCATTATACTTTTCCATCTTAGTACTGTCAAACCTCTTAGGAAGGTGGCTATGAGATGACCCTTTTCCCACATGTCTTTTCAACCTTCCATGCCTGTCACTCTTTCTTAAATATTTTTAACCAACTTTTGCTTCTTCTTGGACATGCCTTCATCACTGCTGGATGACAAGGACTCCTCAAGTCCATCCTCATTCGAGGAGCTACTAGAGGACTCTGATTCTGAGCTCTGCACCGGTTTAGACCGGTGAGATTTCTTGGAGCTGACATGGGTATTTTTAGTACTCAGGTGAGTCTTTGCTGATGGGTCATTCTCCCTTGGATTGTCAGTGTGGTGAATGGCTGACACTTTCGATTTTTCTTTCAAGCCTAACTCCGCCTTTTTAGCAGATCTCAAGGCATCTATTTCAGCTTTCAGCCTGTCTCGTTCTTCGATCGTGTACTCATCGTTTTCTCCCACCACTTCTATCAAAGGTGGTGACACTGCTTGCTCGTCCGGATTCATCCGAACTGATTTTTCTTACTGGTTTTGAATGCTAGATTCAGGCACCTTCTTCTCCCACTGTGGTCGCCAATTTGGTGATGATTATTTTGAACTGAGGGTAATTTGGTCAAGTGTTTTAGGAATTTCAAGGGTATTAAATGTTTGGATGTTTTGTACTGAGAGATTTAAGCTGCCTAGTTGTATTAAATGTTCATTACATTCATTAATGAAAGTGGTTGGGTATTTATACCCCTATTTATGGACCCATGGGCTTTCGGGTCAAATTAAAAAACCAGATCGAGTTTAAAGACTCATTAGTTTTTAACTAGATTAGCACCTAGCTTTTTCAAAAGGTGTTTAGTGTTTTAGTACTTTTGTCATGTCCGGATAGTTCAATGGATATTTATTTTCCGAATTGCCCCTGTCCGGTTTTTCAGTGAGCTGTGGTGGATAATTCCGGACTCATCAATAATGGCCATGCAAGATGAGATCATAAACCTTATTATATTTTTGGAATAGACATTACAAATTTTCCAAGAATCAACCAAAAGGGTAACCCTAACATTTTTTATATTTTCAACCATGAAAAGAAGAGTTCTCTTTATCATACTTTTTTTTGTCTTCATCCTCCTCGACATCATCCTCCTCATATTCACCATATTCCTCTTCTTCTTTCTCGGTGTCTTCATATTTTTTGTCCCCGTCCTCCTCATCCTCATTCATCTGAATTATCTTCTTCTTATTTGGTGAAAGATCATTGGGGTTTGACTCATCTTTGGAGAATGAACCAGAGTTTATTGAGTAATATACATTTGGTAGGAAGAATATTGATTCGTTTCGAGAAGACTCTGAGGAGTATTCAGAGCTGGTTGTCATCTTTTACAAAGATAAGTTCTCAGAAGAGTTAGAGAGGCCATCATCTAAGGAGGAGTAGCCATACTCATCATCTAAAGAGAGAAAATACGCCATGATTCATTTTTTGTATTATTTTTTTAGTTATCATTAGTTATCAATTTTTGTCAAATCAAAAAATAAATTAGTCAGTGGAAATTGTTAACATGTTTAAATACTAATATAATTAGATTGGTTGGAATATGCTGATATTTTCTTTATTAATTACCATGTGTGACCACTGCATGTTTTAGATAAAAATTTAGAAAGAGCATATGAATAATATCATTGAGGCTACTGCATGAATACAAACTTGTGATTCATTTATTGTTTACGCATGCGATTCCAGGCATAATCAGCATGCGAGTTTTGTGTTACTCGCCATAAGGATTCTCTGTAAGTTTAGGGTTACTCACCATTTGAGTCAATGTCTATGGGTACTCACTATTATATTTTATTAATTATGAAAAAATTACTTACAAAATAGGTCACATTACAAATAGGCCACATCATAAAATAGTCAATCAAGAGAGCCACCACTGAATGATTGTGTTTACATCATTTAGAAAATTATATATACCATTTGAGCTCTTGTTTTCAGACACATGTTTTCAATGTATCTTTTAGGAATAATGTCATTATGGATAACTTCTTTGGTGTATTCACAAACAAAAACTATAAGATTGAGGTTTCATAGTTTTTTGTTATGAGATATCCCTTGAATTCTTTAATTTATAGAGTTTTTTGAGAATAGGTATGTAATTTTTTTTCATACAGTATACCAACTGTTGCCAAGAGTTGAGATCAATTAAAATATTGGATGCAAGACCAGTAGTAGCAAATAAAAAGCATGCGATTTCTTTGTAATTCTAATCATGCGATTTTAGGTATATTAACCATGCGATTTTCTTGTATATTAACATGTAAAACTCTAGTTACATTAAACATGCGAATGTTCTTATAATAGAACATGCAATTGCAGGTATATTATATATGTTATTTCTTATATAAATCATGTGTTTTCTCGTTTATCAATTATGCGACTTCTTTTACATTAAACCATTCGATTTTAAGTATCTTAAACATGCGAGTTCTTGTATATATAAACATGCGAGTTCCAGTATATTAAATGTGCAATTTATTGTATTTCTAACCATATGATTTACTATAAGTCTAACCATGACTTTAAATACTTACGAATGACTCAACAATTTTTCTTGTGTAGTTTGTTGCGTATTTACTCTTAGGCATTACTGGGTTATAGTTTGTTGTTGTTCCGTTTTTATGACAATAATCACCAATGTCCAATGGTTCATTGTATATATCTTTATGTGTCATACTGGAAGAAATGCATTATATGTGTTTGGTGGTATAGTTTAAAAGTAGTCCGTCAATGATGTTCTAGAATCTCCCTTCCAGGAAAGTTATGTCTATTTAAGACAAAAGATTACAAACAAATTTTTTCTGATAATCGATACTTAATTTTAGTTATGTTTACCGTTGCATGAAAAAAAAATTGTATCACATTGAATTTAAATTGTAAGCACATTCGAAACCTTTGGATGAAATTCTAATTGGCTTCTTTAAGGATCTTATATATCCAAGCGTAGATAATCTATGAAATGACAAATGGGGGACACGTAATCACACATGCGAGATTAATAAAACTAAATTTACGATTTTACTGCAAAATAAACACTATGTGAGTATATTAAACATGTGTTTATACAATAACTAATCATGCGATGCTAGTTTAACTTAACATAAGAGTTTACCATAAAGCACACTGTAACAATGAAACACTTGTATATTTTACCTTGATGTCCATGTCACGTTCATAAGGTGGCGTTATCAATTACTTACACTTACATTTAGTCTATAAGAGAACTGTGATAATTAGAAATACCATACTTTTAAATATTCTTATTTTTCTGCCATTCGTATCTTAAGGAATTTGTAGTATTCACAAACCTCAATGATCTGTGTCACAGGCGGAGCCAGGTGGGGTCCTGTGGGGTCCCAGGAACCCACCTGATTCCATTAACATATATGTTTAGTAGTACAATTTTATTTTTCCCCTTAGTCAAGTTGGTAAAAAGCCAAGTCAGGAACCCACTGATCTTGGGTTCGAGACTTGGCTACTGGTAATGTCTTTTTTATTTCTAAGTTAAGTTAGATTTGAACTTAGATTTTAATGTAAATAAATTATTTATTTTTATTGTATATAAAATTCTAATAAGTTTATATATAAATTTTAATTATATATTATTTATTTTCAAATTTATAATATTAATCTATATTATTTTCATATAAATAGATATGCTGATTTAAAAAATAATGTAAATTTATATAAATTTGATAATGTTGGTAGAAAATCCTAACTATAAGATATAATCTTTTTAAACAATTTATTTTTCACTATCGATTAGACAACTCTAACAACAAGCTTCAAACAGTAAGGTATTTATTGAGTTGATCTATATTTTTTATTTATCGATTAGTCTCTATGTTATTAATTCTCAAAATTTAAGCTTTGCTACATGTCTTATATTACTATTCACTAGTTACAAAGATTAACATTGGTTGATCTATATTTTTTCTTAAGATAGAGAGCCGTAAAGTTAAATTTCAAAGCAAATAGACCTCCATAAATCATAATTTTTATTTTGTTTTGCTAAGTTTAAATTTTATTATTGATTTAGTTTTTATGTTTGTCATTATAGGATGCATTGAAATTTCAAAACAAGTAAATTTAGAAAAGAAAATACAAATATCTTTATTTAATCAGTGAAGTTAACCGCAGAGGGACACAAGATTAACTTGTTATTCCAGAAGCACATGTTTCGGTGGTCAATAATCCACAACCTGAAGTTGAAGCACAATCATCAAATTGGGAACATTTGGAGGCTGATCGAGGGAAAAGAGATCGAATCTCTAGCTTTCATCCGTATCTTCAAGACTTGGTAAGAAGAGTTTACCTTTTAAGGGGTCTAACACAACCTCGTAAGGAGAAATATCGTTATATCGAAGTTACTTAGAATATAGTAAACATAATAACTCTGTACATTGTTGGCTTTGCTTTTACCTATAGCAACGGCGAGTGTTGGGCGAGTTTTCTTTGGTTTGAATTATGTGAAGAAGGAATTGAAAAATAGAATAAGCGATCCATGGCTTAATGATTGTTTTGTAATATTTGTGGCATGATTAGTAACATAACTACCCTTCAACAATTTTAAACTATGAATAAAAGACAATACAAGTAAAATTAACTTAGATTTATATTTTTATTTTAGTTTTTTAATCACATTTTAGTTACTTGTGTAATGTATATTATAACAATAAAAATTTAATATTTGAGATTTCAATATAAATCATGTTTGTTATAACTTTTGTATCTTATTTTAATTTATTAAATCAAAAAAAATTCAGGACACCACTATGTTTCGATCCTGGCTACGCCACTGATCTGTGTTCTTATAGTTGTATCCTTTTCTCAATAAGGGAAAGTCACCCATGTCTCTTGTATATCAATATGTCTTCGACCTTCGAATTACCAATCAAACCACACATTATCCTCTTATAGTTGTATCCTTTTCTCAATAAGGGAAAGTCACCCATGTCTCTTGTATATCAATATGTCTTCGACCTTCGAATTACCAATCAAACCACACATTATCCTCTTACACTGATTCTTTGGTAGTCTGGAAGATGGAAAACTGGGTGTCAAATATGATGTGATTCCAAGTATAATCAATATCAGATTCAAAGTATTATAAACTTACGATTCTAAGTATATTTAAAAATTCAATTCGTACGATATATGATAATATATATTCGATATTTAATCTTAATTTAATAAACATACACTTATGATATAACAAGAAACTACATATGGTGTTGTCTCCTTTACAACCTTGTCAGTAGCACCATGTTTTAAATCATGAGCCTTCATCTCCTCCATGATAGCATTCAAACTTAGTTGCATGACATTACCACCCTTAAGCCAATCAAGCTGATTAAAATAAGACTGTGTAGGGTCTATAAAAAAATCATCAACATAGTCTACTATATACATACTCTTTTGTCGGGTTTATCAACTAATGGCAATGCTTCTTTTTTGCGTTTTTATGGTGTTTATTGTTCTGTTTATCAATGTTGGGTTTTCTCTTCTGCTACCTGTAGGACTGTTGATATTGTTTCTGTTTAGGTGAGTTGTTCTGACTTTGTGCAGGCTGGTTCTTGTTGTTATTTTCTTATGTCTTGGTGTTGGGGTTAATGGTGTTGGGCTTCCTCTCATGCTTCCTATGATACTGTTGGTGCTTGTTCTGTTTTATAGAGTTATTCTGACTTTGTGTAGGTTGTTTCTTTTTTTTGCTGTCTTATGTCCTTGTGTTAGGCTTGATGGTGTTGGGCTTGTTATTTTACTAATTCTTATTTGGGTTGTTGGAGTTGTTCTTCTTCAGATTTGGATGATGAAACATGTGATTATGCTACTATAAATATCATGCGAGACTTGTGAATATATTTGGATAGACCATTTATAAAACATCATTACAAGCATAATACTTACCAATGGTTGGTCTGATTCGTTGAATTGCTGGACGCGCCGGGGGGGGGGGTCTCACGTTTAATAAACATGCAAGTACAGTTATACTAACCATTTGATTCCTTGTATATTAACCATGTGACTACAGTTATACCAAACCATGTGAGTCTTCATATACTCAATCATTACTGATGTGGAATTAAGCTGTTCATAGAGAGATATAATGGAAAGTAACTTTTAGAGAGAGAAAGTAAAGAAGTGAAGATTAGTTTGACCAAAAGTGAGAATCCATTTCATATCAGCCTTGGCCATTATATATAGGCGCAAGGACATAAGTTTAACAGAGTTTGTTAAATAAAAGGTTTTATTACATTCTAGCCCTTTACTTTGACATAAAATTCTAAATCTCCCCTATAACTCTATAAGTTATCACACAAACTCTTATTTATTACAGTTTGGTCCTCACAAATATATTTTATTATCAGTAGCCCCCTTAGTTCTTATGAAAGTCTATGAATAAGATCTAGCTGTCATCATGAATAATTGGTAGAAATTTCCTTCGGTTAGAACTCGAACTGCCTCAAGTTTACTGGAAAAATCTTGTCCTCAAATTGATGTAAATTTTTGTCAATACTTTGGTCATTTTCATATATGGATATTTTCTTCTGACGGTCATAAACATTCGAAATAGAAATCAAAAAAGCTGATGATGCCCTAGGCACTAGGTTTTCCACTAGGCCTATCATTTAGCAGTTGTCAACTTTTCTTTTACACAACCGTTTGGAATTCTACCCAATTATCTTCTCCACCTCTTCCACTTTCCTATCTCTTATATTTTTCTATAAATACATCTTTGCATTTATTTTGCTTCATAACACATTTTTAGAGAGAGAGATAGTCTACTTATTCTTGAGATTCTTAGCTACCTTCATCCGAGTCTTCAACTTTTAAGCTATCTTCGCTGGAAAATTCAAATCCACCTCCCATATCTTAAGTTTGTTTATGAGAAAGCATCCAAAAGTTAAAAGCCAAAAGCAAAAAAACCCACATATTCATCCTCGCTAGATAAACAGAAACCTCGCCTTGAAGCATACGACTACTTCTGCATAAGTGAAAAAGCAGATGAATATAGAGCAGCTGGGTTGATAAGGAACGATCCTCGAGGATTATCCACATATACAATACATTACAGTAATTTTGATCCGAGTCCAACCCCTCCGGCCTTTTTAAATTTGTCTCCTCCAGAAGAAATCCAATCTTCCAAAACACAAACACAAAAAATGCCTCAAATTTCACCATCTCTAGCAAGATCATAACCTCGAATAATCGGCCGAGTAACCCAAACCACATCTTCTTCAAGAAGATAAAAAAAGACTCATTCTCCAGTAAATTATGAGTCCCCTCGACTATTGCTAAAGGAAACCCTTCTAGTTTATTTAAACACTCAGCTTCCTCAAACACAAAACTTCCTCAAACACTCAGCTTCCTCAAACCCCTAAAAGAAAAACCTTCATAGGTATGGGAGATGGTGTTGACCATACCTTAAATCCTACATCCTCTTCTCCTCCCCCGAGGGATGTTGAGATAGCTGCAGAGTCTCAGCAAAATCCCTAAAGCAACGATAACAGAGAACCAACCTCGAATCTTAACCCAATTTGACTTGTAGATGAGGCATCTGAAGAGGAAGTTAACTCTGAAGCTACATAATCGAATGTCGAGGCTGATACAAAAGACGATGCTTCGAAGGAAACAAACAATAAGACACTGAAGGGTGTTTCTAAAACAAAAGCACCAATAAGATGAGAAAAAAAAACTCATGTTGAGCTCTCCGAAGATCTGGCTGCTTCCGTTGGTGAGAACTTGAAACCACTCAACCCCGAATATATATTGGCACTAAAAATCAATGGGAAATGCCAGACAACATTGTGCTTCGAATTCCAAAAGAAGGAGATACTCCACTTCAATATGGAAAGGATGAGCTAGTGGTGTACCCAGAAATTATCAACTAGGGTCTTTGGTTTCCGTTAGACCCAATGAATTCCTCGACCTTTGTCCAACTCAAGCTACTCTTAACCAATGGTTCACCCTTCTGTCAATTATCATGGTTTGCGGGCTTGCCCAAATTCCTGTGTTTGTTCGAGATTTCATACCCGATGACTTAGTCGAAGATGACAAGTTTTGGAAGCAAAAAGGTTTCTTCATATCACGAGCCTAGGAAATGGAAATAAAATTTCTCAAGAGAACCCATTAAGACTCAACCTCGTCCGGAGGAATAACAATACATTTCTTCTCTTTTTGTTTGTTATTTTAATTATCTTATTTTATTCATTTGCTTATTTTTTGCATTGTATCCCAGAAATTCCAAGGTGATATAAGATTTTCCAAAAATATGCTAAGGATATTTTTTTCAAAGCTAGAAATATGGACGGAAAAAGAGTGGGGCAATGAGTTCCACTCAGCTTTTTTGCTCATTAATTTTATCAACAACCATTTATGGCGAATCAATTGGGGGTGATTTTCTAGAAAAAATCTGATGGAACCTCTAAACCCAATTCTGGTTGTAAAGATACTTGTAGCGCATAATGGTAAGGTGTTTAATCTAGTTCAAAAAGGTCAAAAAGTCATCTTCTCTCAAAGAAAAAAAAGAAAAAGAATAAAAAAAACAGCTAGTACATCTGGTGGTAGCCCTTCAGAATTTTTAACGCTGCAACCATAATCAAAGAGAAAAGTGACAAAAAATGCCTCCCCACCATCGAAGAAGAAGAGGAGGTTGAGGTTTCGCCAAAAAGGAAAAAGACATATATTTCGAAGAAAAATAAGAGCACATCTAAAACTTCTCCTAAAAAAACAAAAACAAAAGTTGTTCAACCTGCTCAAAAGGTGATATGTTCCGAAGCTGATGAAATCATTGTGGTGGAAGATCAATAAAAAGAAGGAAATCAACAAAGATAGACTGCCACAGACAATGATCGAGGAGACGATCACTTGGATCCTCATATTTTTATCAACATTGATCAATCTCAAGAAGTTAACAGAGATAAAGATCCATACATCCAAGCGATTCAGGACCAACTACAATATTATGGTGAAAGATCTAATCCTGTTATTCCAAACTGCCATATCAAAATTCCTCAGAGGAATTATTTTCCTCAAAAATCATAAGAAGAAGACAGAAGAGTTCAACATTTCTCACGAAAATGAAATAGAAAAGCTCAAATCTAAGAATGATCAAAAGTTATCTGAGGAGAAGAAAAATTACTCTATTCTTCAACTTTCACTAAACAAGAGTAAAAAATGAGAAGAAAAATTTAAAAGAGGACATGGATGCTCTCAAGATTCAGTTAGATGAAGAGAAAAAACTTGTTGTGGCTGTTGCTGAAAACGTATGTGGGAAGGACATGCTAGCGGCCATAAAAATGCCGATGAGCAAAAGAGTGTTAACCTTCTTCACGAACTGCATGCCTCATTTCCAAAGGTTGATCTTTCAAACTTCCGGTAGCTGATTCCCATCGAAAATCGTTCCACTGAAGCCTTTGATCTTCTTCATCCGAAGAGTCGGAATTTGAGGACAACGCTTCTGACCAAGGGGATTCTACTGAAGAAAATTTCAATGATAAATAGCTTTGTTTTCTCTTTTTTTGTATCTGTTATCCAATAGTTTTAGGATGTCGACTTTGTTGAATGCT
The DNA here is from genome assembly GCA_036936605.1 of Limnanthes douglasii subsp. nivea. Lineage (NCBI taxonomy): Eukaryota > Viridiplantae > Streptophyta > Magnoliopsida > Brassicales > Limnanthaceae > Limnanthes > Limnanthes douglasii. The sequence goes on from JAUPFV010000001.1 coordinate 342,644,701, forward strand.
ATTTTACTTAGCATAAAAAAATATTGTGTATCATCGGATTAACAAAATAGTATTTTGTTTCCGTTAATATTTTCATTATTTTTTATTTATAAAGCATATTTACTTCGAACAATTATAATCATTACAATGAAACCTAGAATTTCCACCTTTATCACAAATCGTGTTTAAAAGAACGTAGCACTTCGAAAATGGTAGTGCGTTTAAAGAACGTAGCATTTCGAAAATGGTAGTGCGTTTAAAGAATGTAGGACTTCGAAAATGGTAGTGCGTTTTAACGAACATAGCACTTCGAAAATGGTAGTGCGTTTAAAGAACGTAGCACTTCAAAAATGGTAGTGCGTTTAAAGAATGTAATACTTCGAAAATGGTTGTTTCTTTGAAAAGTGTATATAAAACTTAAGAATAGTTACTCATGGTCAACTTCAAAGATGATCAGTCTAAGACTAGTTACCAAAATAATTGAAATAATTATAATCAAACAACCATTGGCCAAAAAAGAGTTTTATTGATAATATTGAATATTTACATAGCACCTCATTAAAACCTCTCTAGGACAACATGGTAGGAAAGAGTGTGTCAATCATTCAAAAAAATTCAAAAGAAGTAATTACTCCCAATATAATTTTAGATGTTGTATATTCCAAGGATGTTGAAGCATCCTCCCCTGCTCATCAGAAAGGCGATAAGCACCCGGTTTAATTCTTTTTACAACCATATCGGGACCCTCCCAATTCGGGGCCATGTTACCGAGGCTATTTTCCTTAGTATGGAGGAATACTTTCCTTATAACTTTATCACCAACTTTGAAATCTCTCCTTCTTACTTTTGAATTATATCTACTCCTCATAAGAGTCTGATAATGAATCATATTCAGATGAGCTCTAGCTCTTTTTTCTTCATTCAAGTTCAAATCTGTTCTTTTTACTTTGTCATTCAGGTCCTCGAAATACTGAACTATTTTATAAGAAGGTAATGTACACCAAGGAAAGATGAGTTTCTTTAGTGACCTCTCTAGGAGTTGTTCGATAGGCCCATAACATCTCTTGCAGATCTCTTTCCTGAAGTCCCTCTCAAATTATTCTTTAGACCATCTAAAACAGATCTATTTGTCACCTTCATCTGACCATTTTCTTGGGGATGAGAAGGTGTAGAAAACAATTCTGTTATTCCCTTCGAAGCACAAAAAGAAGCCATTTCTCTATTATTAAATTGAGGACTGTTATCCGTGGTAATTTTTCGAGGCCCAAAGAGGCAACAAATATTGTTCACGATGAATTTAATAACATATATGGATTTTGTTCTAGATAATAGTTCAACCTCTGCCCACTTCAAAAAATATTCCACTGCCACAATAATCATCTGGTGTCCTCTAGAAGCCATGAGTAATGGTCCCATCACATCTATTCCCCATCTGTAGAAAAGGACGGATTCGGTAATTGACATAAGAGAAATCGTAGGTTTGTGAATAGAATTGGAAAATTGTTGACAAGTATCACAACCTCGAACTAAAATTTTAACATCGTTCACGATCGAAGGCCAATAATACAATGCCAACAAAACTTGACGCGTTAATGCCTTGAACCCACAATATGTTGAACCCTCCCCATCATGTAATTTTGACAAAATATCATATGACTCTTGTTTATTCAAGCAACACAAAAACGGTCTACTCAACGAGTTCTTGATAAGACCCCATCTAGGATAATATAGCCATGCGCTTTACGCTTCAACCTATTAGCCAATTGGATATCTTGAGGCAACATTCCTCTTTAAAAAGGATTCTGGATATCAGTCATCCAATCCCTTCATATTACATCTGGTGTGTCTTTTGCACATTTACACTGCTCTAATCGGATTAAAATCGAAGGAATTTCCTGTAACAAAATCAAAGGATACTCTTCTGTAAACGACAGTTGTCAAAGAATCAGCAACTGTGTTATCTCCTCGACTAATATGCTTTATGGTAATGCGGTCAAACAGAAGACTCAGATTTCAAAGCTCTCGAAGGTATACAATTAAGTGATCTGTTTTAGCCTTGGAAACACGCCCACCTGATTTGCTAGTAATTGGGAATCTGTTGCAGTTTCCCCACAAATGCTTGCGAGCCTTAAACCAGCTGATGCTGCATGAAAGAAAATTTAATGGCTTGAAACATCGTTTTCCCAAATGATGCTACTAGTTGAACTCATGCACTCCATCTTCAAATGCTAGATCCTCCATCAGTTCGAACTATCCATATTGAGTTGCTTGGCAAGACTTCCTTGTTTATCTCTTCGTCTGATCTACTTGAATGGAATTCAACAAGAAAATCAGCTAATTCTTGGGCCTTGATATTTGTCTGAGGAGCAAAAATGATATCAAAATCTCCCATCCCCATTGATTATTTGATCATCGTCCCAGAAATATTGGGGCGTTGTAAAACATTTTGCTGTGGGAACGAAGTTCGAACCTCAACAATGTGAGCTTGAAAGTAAGGGCAAATTTTCTGACAACCACCACTAAAGCCAAAGCTAATTATTCGAGCTTCAAATACCTTTATTCTGCTGCCACCAAACCTTCACTGGCTTCCGAATTACTAAATATTCACTAATTAAAACATCACTTACTGCAAAACCCAATACTGCAATATAAAAGAATAGTTGTTCTCCAATATGAGGCTTGGACAATACCTCTGGTGGTGATAATAATTCATTAATGCTTGAGAATGTTGCGTCACATTACGAGGTCCAATCAAACTCCTTTGGTCTTCGTAACACTTGGAAAAATGGAAACACTTATAAAAAATATGGAAATGTATCTATTAAGAGTAGCTAACCAACCTGTAAAACTTTGCACTTTTTTACAGTTCGAGGCGATATCATTGATACCAAAACCTTCATTTTTTCTGGATTAGCTTCTATCCCCTTTTCATTTATGATATACCCCAAGACTTTTCCTGTTCCAACTCCAAAAGTACACTTCTCAGGATTTAGCTTCAATCTGATAGCTCTTAAATTAAAAAAGCTTCTTTAAATCTTCCAAATAAGCCACATCCGCTATACTTTTGACAACATGTCATCAATATATACCTCCATGTTTCTTCTGATCTGAGAAGGGAAGGCTTTATTCATTAACCTCTGATATGTTGCTCCAACATTTTTTAACACAAAGGGCATAACCCTATAATAATGCAAGCCTCGGTCTGTGATGAAGGTGGTGATCTCTTGATCCTTTAGATCCATCTGAATTTGATTATACCCTACAAAAGCATCCATAAAAGACAAAATTGTGTTTTCTAAAGTGGAATCAATCAATTGGTCTATGCGAGGAAATGGAAATAGATCTTTAAGACAATCTCAATTTAGATCTGTGAAGTCCACGCACATCCTCTATTTCTCATTTTTCTTATTAACCACCACTGTGTTTGTTGTCCATAAGGGATATTGTGACTCCCTTATATGTCCGATCCTTGACAAAAGATCCACCCTTAACCCTCTGATTACTATTCACTCATTTTTATCTCCACTACTTGACCCTCGAATCCGAAAAGCAGTGGCATAATATTCTCTAGCAACTTTCTGATCAATTCAGACAACACTCACACGGTCTTCGATGACATACTTCAAGCATTGGTGGACTTTAAATACAACTGCATAAATCCTAGAAAGCGAAAATCTCCCAAAAATGGCATTATATCTGGTCGGACATCCACCATCATGACTAAAACCTAAACCATCTTTCTAAAAGGTCCCTTTCCCAAAACATACTTCCCCTTCAAATTCCCTAATTACATGAGTCGTCACTCATGTGAATACAATTATCAGTATGGTCTGATTGGGAAATTTTAGGAGGATTTTGCATGCTATCATATGTTGATTTGAAAAAAAACATTTGCAGAGCTCCCATTATCTATTAGCACATGTCGAATTTCTACACCAGCTACCTCTGCTCCAATAACTACTGTATCTTCATGAGGACCTGCAGTGCCTCTCAAATCGTCTTCATCGAAAATAATAAAATGAACATCTCTCTTACCATACAAATTAGTAGACATCCTCATTCTATTTGAGTAGCCAACCTCACCACATTTCTTTTTCTAGAACTATGACTATTTCCAGCCATAGTGTCTCCTCCAAAGATTGCCAACGACCCAAAGTATTCACATAGACTTCGAACTCGGTCTTATTTTACTTGCTCATCCACAATATCAGAATCAGTCGATTTGGATTTGTATCTAAATCTTTCGAGTCGGTATTGAAATCATCAATCCTAGAATCCAAAATTATTAGTTTTTCTGCCCGTGAATTCAAATTTACTTTCTGCAAAGTCGATACAACATGAGCTTTTGATGCATTGCTCAGCCCTATAACAAAGGCTAACAACTTACCATTCTCAATCAAAATCTGCACCTCATTTTTTAAAGCAATACAGTCTACTGTATCATGTTTGATGTCTTTATGATATTTACAAAATCTGTTATTACGTTCTTCCCTTGGCCTATTTATTGGGGCTGACTTTTTAAAATTCACGTATCCCTTTGCCTTTTCATAGATTGGCGCAACATTTTCAGTTAAACCAGCATATTACTCTGACCTTATCCATTGATTGGCCTTCGTCTCTAAAACTGATACCCCGTAACATGAGTTGAATACCGTCCAGTTTGAGAAGGCAAATTATTGTTATTCCTTGGACGCGCTGGTTGGGCTGAGTTTGAAGACTGCCCTTGATTGTTTGGCACATATCCTGAACTCTTTTGACCAGACCCAACTACTCCTCAAACTCTAGTCGGTTCTTCGACCTTAATTTGATCCTCCACCCGAGCCATCAACGCTTCAAAGGTCAAAGTTCTTCACTTTGTTATTTCAATAGCTAAGTCACCTGGTAACAATCCTTGTCGAAATGCTGCCATTGTCACCAACTCCTCACAATTATCCAAGCCAGCTTTGGTTAACACAAATCGCTTAGTATAGTCCTTAAGTTTCTCTCCAACTGCTTGTTTGCATTGTATTATTGTGTCACCATTTGCCAACATCTCTTTACTTCCAACAAATTTCCTTCAAATGCTGTATAAAAATCTTTAAAATTAGAAATGAATCCCTTCAGAATCCTGTTATACCACTTCCAAGTTGTTCCTTTGAACGTTTGAGAGAAAGCTCTACACATCAACCTATCATCGTCCTCGAAATTCTACATGTAATTTTTGAACTGTTCGATGGGGTCACAGGGTCATGCATCCCATTGAACTTTTCAACCTTTTAGATATCAAACCGCTTTGGAAAAGAGATGGACCTTATCTCAAATGTCAAAGGAGAATTTCTCCACTTGACTCCTTGCACATACTGATTGTCATTTCCAGTTCCCATAACAACATACAAGTTTCAATCATCCATTCATGTATACTGATTCGATGTATTCCGTTTACACCACTCTAACTCCCTCAAGAAGCATGGCATATTTTTATTTCTTGAGCTGTACTTTTTTCGTGATTTTCGAGGCCGTCCCTTTTCCTTTTTCGAAGACCCCCACTATCTCTTATACTCAGATCTTGAACTATTCAACTCATCGTCATTGTACGTAACATATCTTTGCTTATCCCTTTTTTCTTTTCGCAAAGTATAATGCTTCTTGTTATCTTCCATTTTTTTGTTCACTTCGAATGAAGCGCTGTGCAAGAACGATCATATTGGTTCTCAATATCATTTTTGTTATTTATCTGTCTCACCTCATATTTCAACCTAGCCGATTGAATATCCTTCTCCCTTCGATCATATCTTTCATTTAGATTTGTGATCTTATTTAATAACTGGTTGATTTGCATTTCGATATTGGCTTGAGTCTGTTGAGCTGGTATTGGATCATTATTCTTACCTTCCTCTCCTTATAAATATGCTTTAATGTCTCAACTTCTTTTCGAACCAGAGGTTCGTTGTCATTTGTTGGCTCCATTTTCGATTAAAATAACATCAGATAATCAAACAAGAACAATCAAAATGAAACAATAAAAACATTCTCTTATGATTTTTTATCAAGAAAATCAAGATACCAATTGAAAAAAATCCCCAAAGGAGTCGCCAATTTGATGTGGAATTAATCTGTTTGTTGAGAAAGATAGTTGAAACTAACTTTTTGAGAAAAAAAAATAAAGAAATGAAGAGTAGTTTGATCAAAAGTCATAATCCATTTCATATCATCCTTGGTTGTTATATATAGGCAGATGGACTTAAATTTAACAAATTTTGTTACATAAAACGTCTTATTACATTCTAGCCCTTTACTTTTACATAAAAATATAAATCTCCCCCAAAACTCTATAACTTATTATACAAATTTTTATTTATTACATTTTGGTCCTCAAAACTATATTTCCATATCAATTACATTTGAGGTGCATTAAATATGTGATTCCAGATATATTAAAACATGTAATTCCACATGTATTAAACATAGGATTTTATATATATTAAACATGTGAATTTTGGGTATTAAACATGCGATTATTTAGTATTAAACTATGCAAGTTTTTGCCCATAAACCATGCGATTTCTTTGGTATTAAATATACGATTTATTGAGTATTGAACATGCAAATTTTGGATATTAGACCATCAGATCCAAGTGCAACATAACAACATATACTGGTGTAGTATACAATACATGACAATATATATTCAAAGTTGAACATTAATGTAATTAAGATTCACTTACATTTTCATGAACGTGTACCACTGGTGTAGTATATGTCTCATTTACAAAAGATTCATTTGTTACCTTTACATGTTCCTATAGTATCGGTTACATACTGTTGCTTCTTCGTCGACTGGTGGTGTTGGTGTTACTGGCTCCATTTGTTGTGGAGCAAAAAAAGGTAGAGCAATTATTTTTAAAAGGTCTTGTTGTTCAAGTTGCTAACGTGACTGAGCTATCAGTTTCTCTTCCTCTTTAATATTTCAAAACAACGCTAGACATATTGGTATGAGATGTGTGAGAATGAAAAAATAGAACATATATAATAAGCAAGACCAGATGAGAGACATATACTATCTTTTTTGTTTTTTTTTTCAAGGGAATACTTCATACGGTTTTTTTCTATAGACCATCTATACGTACTACTTTTTCTTTTACATTCCAGTCTTTCACGTAAAGAATAAGTGCTCTTGAAGGTGGTCGTATTCTTTGTTCTAATGTTGGTTCAAAACATTAACCTCGTTGCAACGCTCTTTGAGGGTGTGAAATATTTATAAAGGATGAGCCAGAACCCACACCTTTACAAAATCTTCCCCATGTGGGGCACATCTTTGGCCTCTGCCGGTATAGCAGCATCCACGCCAGGCTTTGTCGCGCCTTCATTCCCTTCCAGTTTCTCATCTGAGTTCTTCAATACCACCACCTCGGGTACCTTGCCCTCTTCTCTGACCACCTCGAGTACTGATGTCTCACCCAAACGTTTCTCTAAAAGACCCATTCTGGCATCATCGCCTTCATCTACGAGCGTGAGATTCTGTTGGGATATCAGTATTGGATCAAGTATCACACAATTCATCTTCAAAGGTAGAACCATCTATTCATCAGTATCCTTATCATCCTTAACCAGAGGTATGCCTGCTTTCTTTCCATCCATTTCCCCAGATTGCTTACCGTTGTCCTCCTGATGGCTACTCTCTCCAACGTCCCTTACCGCAAGGCATTCTTCTTTCTTTATTCTTTATCCTCGCGCAAGGGGTGATTTCTCCTGTCTTTACCTTTCCGAGTTTGGGGTACCGATAAACCTACCCCGATGTTGTTACGATCTCAGAATCGTTGCTCCATTAATGCATGTAGTTGGCCAACAATCACTAGTTTGAGATAAAAGAAGGAAGACCGGGCTATCTTGGAGATATTTACTATAACAAAAAATTCTACTAACACACAGATATGTTGAGAAACTTTTAGCTCAGTATTATACTCAGGCGCACCCTACACCCATTAACATTAAGTTGTTTGGGGCACATATTCACGAAACTAAAGAAATCGCGAATAAAGTTTGACAAAGGTAAGCGAAACCCCCAATCAAATAACATTGTATGCGAGCTTGTCTCATTCTCCTACCCCTGACACGACTGTTAACTAGGGCTGGCACGACTGTTACGATGGCATCAGGAATACCATGCCTAACCCTAAATTCTCGATGCCCATCTCCAGTTAAATATACATACTTGGGCATCACACATGAAAAGTACCCATTTAAGAAAGAGAGACTTTTGAATTCACCATTAGTGGTATCACTAAAGAGGTTATTTGTTTTCTCCTCTTCTTACCCTTATTTTTTGGGGCTATTGAGACGAGCAAGTGATTGCAAGGTTAAACAACGTTTATAAGAAACATGGTTATAGCCAACTCGGCATGTGCTGTGCAGAGCTATTGGCGGGGAAGTATATACAATAATAAACCAGTCAAGGAAGAGCTACCTGGATAGTTCATGGTCGAACCTAACACCGACCCCCTCCCCCTCCAGCACCCTACAAGATTGTAAGCATAAACATGTCAGGTTTTGAACATACCTTTTAATGGCACAATCTAACGACAACTACAACGAGATTTTAGCTTCTCCAGACACTATGAGAGCTTATTTTCCAATAGAAACGAACACCACATAACAAATGAGAATGCAAATTTTCTTAGTTTATCTAAATCCAAATTTGGCACAGTAATCCACCCATGATAAACTTTACTATAATGATTAAAGAATACTTCAAGGTGTACACTTTGTAGCAATCAAGGCAGTATACCTATTAATTATCTCCACGCTAACCCTGTATCAGAGCCGCCATACAAGGGCACCGTTGGATCATGATATGTGTCATACATAGGGGTGGCAAATGGTTCAGGAACCGCGGTTCAAAGCTGACAATCTGTTTATGAACTGACGGTTTAACTGCGAAACTGGCCCATTAGGACCGCAAACCGGCAAGACCGCATAAGAAGTAAACCGACAGGACCGCAAACCGGCAGGACTGCGAAACCACGGTTTATTTGTAAAAAATCGCGGTTTATTGGTAAATATTATAAATGTTTTATTTATTTTATAACCAAAATGTTATATTTAAAAAATATAGAGATATTACATATTATTATAGAATTATTATTACATTTTGGTTAATAATAATTTGTTTTGGTTATTAATATTTTAAGTGTTGTAATTATTATATAGTCCAAAATTTTAAATATTACTTACGTTATTATCACATTTTGAATATTATTATTATGTTTTTAGATCTAATATTAGTAGTGTTGATTTTAATATTACAAACCAAAACTATATCTTATCATGTTAAAATATTACAAATTCTATGGTTATAATTTTAATATTACATTTTGATTACTATTGTGATTTGGTTTTAAATATTACAAGTGTTTGTTATTATTTTTTAAACCAAAATCATATTTTATCATGCAAAAATATTACAAGTTATATTTATTATTTTTAATATGACATTTTAAATTTTATTATTGTGATTAGGTTTTAAATATTACAAGTGTTATTTATTATTTTTAAGTTATATTGTTATAATTTTAATATTACATTTTGAATTTTATTATTGTGATAGGTTTTAAATATTACAAGTGTTATTTATTATTTTTAAGTTATATTGTTATAATTTTAATATTACATTTTGAATTTTATCATTGTGATTTGGTTTTAAATATAACAAGTGTTATTTATTATTTTTAAGTTATATTGTTATAATTTTAATATTAAATTTTGAATTTTATTATTGTGATTTGGTTTTAAATATTACAAATGTTATTTATTATTTTTTAAACCAAAATCGTATTTTATCATGCTAAAATATTACAAGTTATATTAAAATATTTAATATTACAAATGTTAAAATATTACAAGTCATATTAAAATATTTAATATTACAAATGCTAAAATATTACAAGTTATATTAAAATATTTAATATTACAATTGCTAAAATACATTTTTTTAGTCTCTTGTTGCTAACCACTTTTTTAAGTCGCAAAACTTTCTCAACAGTAACTGCAATTTGTAATGGATCTCCCAAAACTTGTCCTCGAGTCTCACGATTAACCTTACTTAACGCAGCAGCAATCAAATCGACCATCTTCGTCTTCGTACTAAGACTTTGTTTAGGAACAACGGTCTTACTCTTAGTTATAGTTGGGTGTTTGACACTTCGTGTCACCTTGTCGACCATTTTAGAACTAAAAGTTGGTTTGACGGTCTTACTCAAAGTCGTACGTGTAGTACTAACAAGTTTGACGCTTCGCCTCTCCTTATCGGAAATTTTCAAACTAAAATTTTGTTTGAGGGTCTTACTCATATTCGTAGGTTCAGTGGCACATTTGATGCGTCGTGTGATCGGATCCCTCTCGGGTGGAGGAGACATCATAAAAGAAGAAAATTCCGAAAAATCAGTTTTCGGAGTTGCTTGTCCTAACCTGTTGTTGAAGCCACAAAACGGCATTGAAAATTTGAAATAAGCACAAATAATAACTAATACAAACTAATAACAATTTTTTTTCGAAAAAAAAAATCTAACTATTTCGAAAACAGAAGTACGATATGTAAAATAAGAAAATTAAGCTTAATAAAAAATCTAGAACAAGTTGAGAGATTTAGAGAGTTTATAGTAGATTTAGAGAGTGTGTGAGGTTGGAGTTGGGGTCTCCTCTATTTATAGGGGAGACCTAATTTATTTATTTTTGAAAATTTCGAAAAAAAGGAACTGTCCGGACCATCCGGAGATCTGTCTGGGGCATCCGGACGAAATGTCCGGATGTCCGAATGTGAAATTCGGACCATCCGGACATGCTGCGCAACGGCTAGTTTAATTAACTAGCCGTTAGGTTTGAACGTGCGGACCATCCGCACGTCTGACCGGATGGTCCGCACAGTGACGTCATCCGCGACTCATTTTTTTTTTAAAAAAATATTTTTTATAAAAAAATTAATTTTTTATAAGTTATGCGCTTTAAACTATTTAAAAAAAAATCAAAACTCTATATATTGGATTGCACACTAATATTTTAAAAAAAATTAAAAAAATTATATAAATAGAAAATTCGAACTATTATTTAAAAAAAAATATAACTCAATAAATAGATTTTTCGAACTATTAATTTTTTAATAATTTTAGTACTTTTATGAAAAAAATATATATTAAATTCTCTAGATTATTGAAAGAAGTTTTATATTATCAACCCTTCCTTTTTTTTTCTAGTTTATTAAAAGAAATTTTATATTATTAACAAGTTAATTTGGACATTTGTCCGGATGCCCGGAGCGCCGTTATTTTCACATAATGGTACATAATAGATAGTTTATATTGTTGATGATGTTAATCTCCTAAATAAATATATTTAATTAATTATATTTAATTATGCAATCAGAATATAATTCATTTTTAGGAACCAAATTACACGTAGTTAATTGAAACACAGTTGATATTTTTGAATTTATTTCATAACCAAATTAAATGTGTTTACGCAATTGGAACATAATCCAAATTTATACAATTTTAAAAACTTTAAATTTATACAATTTTAAAAACTTTAAATTTATACTTTAAATATTGAATACTTCAAATATTAAATTTATACTTCAAATGTTGTAATCGAAATACAAGTAAATGTATATATTTTATTTAATATCTACATAATATTAAATAAAATATCTTAAATACATAAATATAAATATATAATCAAACGTATCAAAATCAAATTACAATTATTTTTTTAGAATGTAATTGATTGATTATAAAATTTCGATTAAAATGATAAGATATTTAAATTAAAATACATGAAATAGTATAATTAACTCGTGTATATGGTACATATCTCAATTATTGAAATTAGATTCAATTAACACTTACAAATTAATTTTAAATAACATTATAAAATATTCTGATAAACGGTTCTTAAATGGTTTATCTGGTGGTTTGAAGTGGTGGTTTAACTGCAAAACTAGCCCATTAAAACTGCAAACCGGTAGGACTACATAAGGAACAAACCGGCAGGACCGCAACCCGCCAGGACCGCAAACCGTGATTCTGATTTAAACGGTTCCGATGGTTTGCGATTCAGACCATTTGCCACCCCTAATCATACAATGCATAATATCCAATCACATCAAGTTCAAACTTGCTCTTACACAGTGCCACCTCACTCTTCTGAAATTCGAATCATCACACCTATCTTACCCAATGCATTTACTATGTTTAGTATTTTTAGTATATTTTTCCAAGCTACCTAGGAGTAGCCTTGATGAGGTAGAGCCACAAACAAAAAGACCGACGGTCATAGACATTCAAATAAATCACCATAGCCGCGCGTTACCAATAAGACCCGGCTTTATACCGAGATCGCCTATGAATAAGTAATACAAATGCATTATAACCGATGCCTACCAACTATGCATGGCTGAAGGGCCCCCAAACCTTAACACATTCATTCTTAAGAAATACAGGTAGTGCGTCAAAACCGACGTGACTTGACCAAGCACCAATCAAGCATCTAGACCAATGCGACTGGACATGGAGGCAAATGAGCATCAAAACTAGTACGAATTCATCCATGCCTATCAGGGAGGTTATGTGTCTTACCGAGGCAATATATAAGCAACAGTGTCCAAATGGCGTAATCGTTTCCAGTATACAACGAAATAAGTGTGCAAAGAAATCAAGGAGCATTAAAGAAGGTCCACAATAAATACTTAATATAAGTGACCACAACCAAATTAGTGACCACAACCAAATTAGTGGTCATTAATGTTAGTCAATGATGGTAAGTAGTGTAGTTATTTACTTAATGGGAGAGAGAAAAAACGTATAAATATGATTACAATTATATAAAAACATATTATCTTCGATAAACAAAGTTACTACTTGGCATATGTTTGTGAGTACTTTCCCTTAATAGCTACATCATAAAATTTATTAGCATCATTATTATTTTTTACTTTATTTATTTATGTAGCATTATTTTAACCATTAAAAATGCAATATATGTGATAATTCTTTCTGGTTTTTTGGCGACACAAGGTTTAATTCACCTAGGAAACATGTCATTTCTTTCTCTAGATCAATTGTAGTTGTTTATTTTTTCAACGTCTTCTAGGAAGCATGTCATTTCTTTCTCTAGACCAATTGTAGTTGTTTATTTTTTCAACGTCTTTTGCATATTATATCGTTGTTCAATCCACTATATCTTTTGATAGTGAATTGGAACATGGTAGAGAACATAAACATGCTCAATAAACAACTACGTCCTTGACATCATGATCCACGCTTGCTCTTAATGAATTTGTCTATTGATTCTTGTAAAACACAATACATTATGCGAGTTTAGTTTTACTGAACATGCACTTATATTACTATTAAAAACAACATATTCTTGCCGAAGATGATTTTCTAATACCATAAACAAACATTCAAGTTTAACCATATTGAACATAGTATTCTTATTAAAATTTATTTTTTAGTTTTAAACAACAAACATGCGCGTTTAGTCCTACTAAACATGCTAGTTACATTAGACATGCGAGTTCAATGTTACTGAACATAGTAGTTCTTTTGAATATACAAGTTTAGTGCTACTGAACATGCTAGTTGTAATAAACATGCAAGTTTAATGCTACTAAACATATTAGTTATGCTAGTGATACATGATACTTCCAAAATTTTCTTAGATGAGTTATCTGTCTAAGCAATGTTCGTAAGAGGATATTTAGAGAGAGATAGGAAAAATAGAGAAAGAAAATGACAAAAGGAATAATAAAAAAATAATTGAATAATGATTGATCTTCTTTATTAAAGAGGGATGTTACTTTATATAGTACAAGTGGTGGATCCATAAATTACATGATTATCCCCTCTTATGGACATTTCACCCCACTACTTTACTAATCTTAACCATAATTATTATTTATTACACAAAGCACCCTTAATGTTACATATTTGTTGGGTTTCTTACACAATATTTTATTAAACTAAATTAACTCCTTTATTTATCCACTTTAGGTTATTCTTCCTAATATTGATTTCCCTCATCAATAGCCCCCGAGTCCTTATGAAGATATTTAAGCAAGGACTAATCTATGGAGCCAGATTTTTCTTCTTAAGTATCTCCTCAGACTTTTCTTCCTTATGTATATCCTCAGATTATTGTTTCTTATGTACCTCCTCGGATTCATGACCTTATTAATTGCATTATGAATTCATACTTATGCACCGTATATTTTTATGCCACTTATTAGAGCAGTTTCTAACCGTTGACGTATATATCGCATCCAATCCATGTGTCAAAATGATTTTTGACTGATGACGCAGGTAACTCGTTTGATCCATGTGTCAATTATTTTTTGACACAAATATGCATGCCTTCCAAAATCACTTATGAGAAAAACGTTGTGTCATAAAACTCTTATACGTCTCAACACGCGTGCACTTCAAATCATAGATGGAACGACTATCTTAAAAAAAACTCTTCATATTTCCTAGGCACATGCCACCTACGAAAAACCTTTCATGTGTTTGGGCCTTCAGAACCATTGGAAGCCCACACTTCCGTTTATAAATACATCAACTTATTTGTCATTTCAAAGTTACTCATTTTCAAAGTTTCTAGAGAGATAGAGAGAAAAACACTTAGTTAGAGAGAGAAACAATTCTATTTCTTGTCTAAATACTTTATCCCACCTTTCATACCTATAAAATCGGATTATATTGAGAGATACAAGATTTGGGGTGGTTTAACATAGATAAAAGAGACCAAGAGATAAAATCTGCTAGCTTAGGCAAGGAGCCCAAACTATTGCAGATTCTCAAAACCTAATATTACGGTCAGGAAACACTACGAGGTGGTAGGAACTTTGAACACCATCGCTCCATCCGATCCTCCTACTAATTAGCCCCTCAGTTAGACTTGTCTAACGTTTGATAAGAGTAACCTTAACATTTCACAGAAACCAAATTGTCCTTCAACATTCATTCTAATGGGCGATAAACACCAAGCGACCGAGAAAGCAAAAAATGATCGTTCCAAGATGAAAAAATCTCCAAAGGCCTCTCAAAACGTTATGTCAAAATGAAAAACTACATTTGCTACTTATACGCTTGTCAATACACTTTAAGGCACCCCTCAAACCACTCCCGAAGTCACTCCTTCAAATATTTCACAAACAACTTCAAAAGTAGCCTTAAACGACGATGGCAATTAATATTTCTCCTTCAACAAAACCCTCAAGAGTGTTGGCCTCAAACCCATCAACGAAGTAAGAGAAAGACATCCAGCTAATGAGCCTGAAGATGATATAGAAAAAAACGTAGTTGTTGTAGATGCTCAATCTATCATATCTATTCATGCTCCAACTATCCAGGTCGGACCTTCCGAGCGCCAGCCCGTCAGACGGCTAAGTCAAAAAAGAAGAAAAAATATGACATCCAACTGACCTCGAACATTGAGATTATGTTTATAAAATAATTTGCGGAATGTTGAGGGTAAGCATTTTCCAGCGTTGCACAAGATTAAGTACAATTACTTTCAACTGTTTGAGGAGGTTAAGCTGAAAGACTAATAGGGAATTACGCACTCGATTCATATTTGATTTTCTGAGGTTGGGGAACCTCATTTACCGTTCGGGACAAGGAGAAAATTATCTAATCAGAGATCCTCAACTAGGGTCTTCTATTCCCATTGGACCCTACTCGAATGAAGTATTTCGAACTGCTAAACTTGTGTCTAAATCAAGCTGGTTCTAACATTTGGTTCATGTTGATGGCCTACATAATGGCTTCTTAGATCTCTGGGTAGAATTTTTAATGGAGCGGTTCGTCGGGCTAACCAGAGTTTCCACGAATCCTCACTTTCCCTTCTACTCACTAACCTTTGGGAGTAAATCTAATATATTAGATGACCTCTTAGAAGCTGACAAGAAGTAAAAACAGAGATTCTTCTTCATCTCTGGTCTGTGGGAGACATGCTTCAAAAATATATACTAAGATATCCCATTGGCTCACATTAAGATGGACTAGCAAAGGTACTAATTTTTCCTTACCTATACTTTTCCTTATTTATTTAATCTGTTTTATCAAAATTTCTCTCGGGACTTCAATGAAGGGGATCTCTAAACCATTCGAAGGGCATATTGAAGAAGCTGGTCAAATCTTTGCTTAGTTAAGAAATTTGTCTAGCACCTCGTGGTCTAACAAATTCCATAGATGACTCACTCCATCGAGCATGGGGAAAAACCATCTTTAGAGGGCCAACTTGTCGAGGATGATGTATTTGGAGGAGCTCAGAGTGCCTCCCACACAAAAATATATACTTAAACGATTGAAAGTTGCAAATAATCTCATCCGTCTTCTTGTAAGGGCTAGGGCTCCAAGTTATCAAGACCTTAAAAAAGAAGTGGTTGAAGAGAAATGTGTCAGTGTTGGGGCAGAAGCCGATGAGGAGAATAATGCTGAGATTGAGGTTAAAGCCGAAGAAGTTAAATCCACTAGAAAAGATAGCTCCAAGACTCCATTGAAAAGATATTAAGAAAAAGATGATAAGACAATTGATCTGAACTTGCCTTCCCCTGGAAATGTCATCGTCATAGACTCATATTATCCTCGAGCTTCAACGGGGGAGACTATTCCTTAAGAGAACTAGACGAATGATGATCAAACAGCCCGGGACAATGAAGAACAAGTTCTTGAAAAATTTAAAGTTGATAGTCCGTCGTCGCTAAACTTTGATATCTATAAAAAATGACTTCCTAGACATAGAAATCAACTAGTTTTTTCATGTTCTTGCTCTTCTTAAAAGAAAGACCCGTTACAAAAGTGAAGTTCTCCAGAGAATTTCCGACATGGAAAATTTGGAAGATGATCTTGCTTTCTACAAAAAGCCTGTTCTTGATCGCTTGACACAACTTGAGGTAGTGGAAGCTCGGTTAAAATTAGAGCATAATACTTTTGACTATGAGCGCGAACACTTTATCGATAAGGATATGAAATCGTAACATGCTCCTCGACGGTCTTACTGAAGCTTAAGCTAAACCGAAACAATACTTCGAGCAGGCGGTTAAAGATATAGAGAATCTTAATAATGATAAGCAATGTCTTAAAGACAATGCTAAAAAGTATAAGGACGCCTGCCTTGAGAAGTATGTTGCTGACTGCGTTTCTAGTTTAAAAGAGAGGGATGCCAAAATCAAGTCTAATATCGTACTAGAATTTCATAAGAGCTTTCTAGACTTGAAGATAAGAGGTTTTTGGGACCGTATTCCAGCGAAGTATCGTCCGAAGGGTATTTCTTTATTGGATGAATAATCACACGTCAATTTTGAAGAATTGAACAACTCCTCTTCAAAGTGCTCATCAGAGGATGACGATGAAGGTACCCCTTCGGGGTAATAAAATACTTTGTTAGTTTTTGTTTCCATAAGTTCTTTGTAAGCTTTTTGTGAGCTGCTTGTGTCTTGGGCAGTTTTTGTAAAGTCCTCATATCGTTTTGAGAAATTTTATACTTTGGAAGTTTTCATCCACTGAAATATTTCTCTTTGGTTAATTCTTTTCTACTGAACCTTGTTTTATTAAAATATTCTTATCCATCAACTTTGATGGGAGGACTTTTCTGGTAAAAAAATAATAATTGTTTACCAACATTCGTTAGAATAAATACCCTTCCGATCAAAAAAATAAAAATTATTGACCAACATTTGTTGAAAGACCCTTTCGGTCCAAAAAATAAATATTATGGACCAACATTCGTTGGAAGACCCTTTCAGTCCAAAAATAAAAATTATGCAAGTTATTTTAAAATTGCAAAGAAATATTATATATAAGTCAGCTATAAGGGCACCTCATTAAATCCTTCATGCGCCACCAGGGTAGGAAATAGTATGTTACTGATCCTTATACAAATTCTAAAAAATATATAAAAACTTTTACATTCATTCCAGGTATATTCAATATTCCACAGATGATAAAGATCTCTTCCTTCTTTGTCTTTAAGTGGATATGTCCCCAGCTTCACCTTCTCAATTACCATGTATGGGCAGTTGGGTCCTAAGTTTCCAAACCGTTTTTCTTTTGTATACAAAAATACTTTCATGAAGACCTTGTCACCTATTCTAAAATCTCGTTGTTTAACTTTGGAAGCATATTTGCTTCTCATCAACGTTTGGTAGTGCAAATAATTCAATTGCATCATTCTTCTTTTTTATTTAATTAAGTCCAATTCTATATGCCTTCCCTTGTCATTAGCTTCTTCATAATATTCATTGATTCTATACGAGAGGAATATCACTTCGGATGGTATGACAACGTCTATCCCATAAACTAACGCAAACGAAGATTCTTGAGTTGTCGTTCGAGGGTTAGTTCGATATGTCATATCTGGCCACTTTCCAGCTTTACCTTTTAAATTCTTTTGAGCCCATTAAGAATTATCTGATTAGTTACCTCAACATGGTCTTTTTTATTTGGATTAGGTTCCCAAATGCATTATTGTATCAATGTAGAAGAACAAATATCCCACATGTCTTTATTGTCAAACTATGGCCCATTTTTCTATCGTAATTCTCCTCAGGAACCTGAAACGAAAACAAATATTAGAGAGAGTAAACTTGATCATCTTTGGCTTTTGTTCCTGCCAATTGCTCAGCTTCCACCCACTTAGAAAAATAGTTTACCGTAACTATTATCATTTTTGGTCGTCCAGATGTCATCGGTAAAGGCCCGACCAGATCAATACCATATCTTTCAAAATGTAAGGATTTGGATATTGACTCAAGAGGTACCCATGGTGCGTGAATTGTGGGCCAATAATATCCTACCAAAATAATATTTCATATTAAAGTTTTGTATCCATAATGTGTTGATCCTTTTCTGTCATGTAACTCAAACAATATCATTTGTGATTCATTTTTCCTAAGGCATCGAAGTAAAGTTCTACTTAAATATTTTTCATATAAGATGTCCCCAAGTACCACATATCCATGTGCTTTGAACCGTATTTCTTTGCTATTACTTTATTAACAGATAAGATATCATTTACCAAAAACTCATTGATGTCATACTTCCAATAGTTTTCGCTGCTTGTAGAAATTCAAAAAGCTTCAACTAACTCTTCTACCCGCTCGGATCTATTTACTATTAATGGATTTTCTTATGGGAGGATCCAAGGATGCTTTCACAAAACGAAGCAGTAGTAAGAGAATAATCCACATAGTTACTTGTCGTACAAACATCCACTTTCGAAGAGAACTGCTAATAATTTTAACGCTCTCAAATATTTCACTAAATGATATTTTTTTACCTTGGATTAGCTAGGTGCATGATTTTTAAAAATTTGCGAGTCACTCACCAGCCTAACCTTTTAGTCCATAAATATGAGCAAGTCTTAAACTTGTCGAAGCCGCTTCGTATTCTCCCTCATTATTTGATGCTTGAAACCAGAAACAAATAGCTTGGTACATTGTAATACCACATAGAGAGATCAACTGCATCCCTGCCCTACAACCTGATCTACTTGAACCTCCATATGTTTGGATTCTCTATTTTGCCTCAAAACGTTCTTCATTTATTTCTATATTTAACCGATTATAATGAAATGCAACCAAGAAATCAGCCAAGGTTTGCACTTTGATTGCAGTTCAAGGTTCAAATTTGATGTCAAAATCTCCTAATTCCAGAGACCACTTAGCCATTCTGCTTGAAACACCAGGCCTTTGTAGCACACTCTTCAATGGAAAAGGCCTTTTCTAATTTCAAATGCTGCTTTTATGTATCCAAAATACTTTTACTCTCATAGTATAGGTGTCGAGGGAAATAATCTACTTATCGGATCAAAACAATGCTCACTTCATAATTCGACAGCGCTACATAAACGTATAATTCCCCCGCCCAAAGATTAGGCTTTGTCAATATTTTTGGGGAGAAAAACAACACTATGTAATTCGTTCAAATGCTCCGGAGCATTCTTGTGTCTAGTTAAAACAAATTTCTTGTCTTAATACTTGGAAGAATAGGGAGAATTTATTCGCATACATGGATATAAATCTATTCAAAGCTGCCAATCTCCTTGTCCGAATTTACACGTCATTAATTGTTCGAGGTGGTGCCATTGTGTTTAAATATTTTAAATGTACGGGATCAACCTCTATCCTATGGTCACAAACTATATACCCAAGAAATTTTCCTAACCGTACCCCAAATTTACACTTCTCGGGATTTAACTTCAAGTTTACCCTATTAAGGTTGGCAAACGTATCCTCTAAATCTGCAAAGTGATCCTTATCTCTTATGCTTTTTACTAGCATGTCATCCATATATACTTCAACATTTTGTCCAATTTGAGACTCAAATATTTCTTGATCATTTGGATCCATCTTGATTTGATTATACCTAGCATAAGAATCCATGAACGAAAGTAATTGGTTTCCAGAGGTGGAATCCACTAACTGATCTATCCGAGGAACAGGGAAATGATCTTTTGGACATAATCTATTTAGGTCAATAAAATTTACTCATATTTGCCATTTTCTATTTTCCATTTTTCTTTTTAACTAGATCAGGATTAGCAGTCCACAAAGGGTTTTCCAATTCTCGTATAAGTCAAACCTTGGATAACATATCCACCTCAGCCATGATGAACTCAGATTTTTTTGAGAAAAATATCACCTTTTTTGGATGATCGGTCGTTGTTGCTTCAAATTTCTAACTTATGACAGATTATTTCCGCGGGAACTCATGTTACAACTTGTGTACATCATGCAAACATGTGTAACTTTGTTGGAAAAAACTGAATTAACCTATCTTTCATCTATAAAGATAAATTTGTACCAATCTTTAAACTCTTTATGTTCGAAAAAATATGATCTTTAAAACTTTCTTCAAGGACCATAAATTGGGGGGGTCTCCCTCAGATCATCAACATGATCAGACCCCGAGGACGACCTCACTAACTGCTATGCTCTCTTTGATATGCTTTGGGGCCAAAACCGTTTGGTAGCACTCTCTTACCATTTTCTGACTACTCCTAGCCGTTTTAACATTGTTTCCCGCTACATATTTCAAGTATTAGTGAACAGTTTATGCCACTACATGCATTCTAGATAACCAAGACCTTTCAAAAATTGCATTATATGAAGTTGGAGCCTCTACCACAATGAACAACATTGTCGTCTTTTTCTTGAACGGTCCACGACCCAACTCCACTTTTCTTTTGAATTCCCTAACGATATTGGGAATCACTCATGTGAATTCTACTATTGTTCGATCCGACCGGAGAATTTTTTGTGGGTTCTTTATCTTCTCCTAAGTAGTTATAAACATTATATTGGCAGAGTTACTAGTGCCTATCAAGATTCTTCCTATCTTATCATCTGCAATTTCTGCCACGGTTACTACAACATCTCCATTTGGGTTGGCCACATCCCTCATGTCGTTATCCTAAACAGATGTGGTGAGGCTCTTGGTTCTAACTGGATTTCTAAGCTTACTATATGCCTCTTCCAAGAATAATTTGACGTTCCTGAAACAATTTCAGCTCCAAAAATTGTTAATTATTCAAAGAAAGCGCACAATTTACTAACCTTTCCATTCACAATCGACTCCTCTACCTATATGATCTATTTATTTCTTAATTTTGGATCTAGGTACTCTAAACAAATATAAAAAGAATCAATAGGCTCCGGAAGCATTAGTGTAGTTTTTTGCTTCGGAGCCGTAAGAGAATTTTTCTTAACAAATGTTATCAACTTCATATTTTCAATCGAAACTTGTATTTCTTTTTTTCAGTGTCACACAATCTTTCGTATCACGCCCAGTGTCTTCATAGTATTTAAAATAACCGTTACCTCTGCGTTCTCATAGAGTCTGTACTAGGGCAGGTTTGCAAAAGTTTATATGATTTCAAGCTCTATCGAAAATTGTTGCTACACATTCTGTTAGTTCAAAAAAATGAGTTGGTCTGACCCACTTGTTCGACTTTGGCATGACATTCTGCTGCACATTTGCCACTTGTCAATGCACCATAAGTTTTGGATGTAATTGAGTTTGAGTTTTGGTCGGACATGTGCAGTCGGATGATACATCAAAGAAACTTGTATTGAAGGATTATATATTACCATCAGAGATAGTTGGAACTGATTTTGTTCAATTTATGACATTGAAGCCATCTCTGATGCTTGGGTTCCTTCAATCAAAATTATATTCTCTAGCTGGTCCAATAATACCCCAAACATCATAGCTTGTCTTTCTATGGCATTATCTTTCATACTTCCAGGTAGGAGTCTCATTCGAAAATCTGCTAAAGCCACTTGATCCTCACAACCTTCCATATCAGTCTTGTTTTTTATAAAACTATTTGTATAATTTTTTAAGTTTTCTCCGACTTTTTTCCTACAATAGATTATCGCATCGCCATTTGCTTAGATTTTTTTGTTCCCATAAAGTGTTGTCGGAAGATACTCCAAAACATATCAAAATTCTTAATACAACCCTGAGGAAATCGGTTATACCACTTAAAAGTAGTTCTCTTAAGATTTTGGGAGAAATCTCCACACAAACGTTAATCATCATCATCATAATTGATCATAAACTTGTTGAATTCCTCAATATGACTATCTGGTTCTTGTGTCCCATCAAACTTCCCTAGCCTTGAGATGTCGAAGTATTTTGGCATATGTCCAGATATGATTTCCGCGAAGACATAAGATGATCTCCAATCATGTCATATCTTGTACATGTTGCACCCATGACCTTCATTCATGGAATTGTACAAACCTTCCTCGGTCGGGTATGTGAATTGGTACTCACACGATATTTACGATTGTGACTCCCCAATGGTATTTGTGCATTAGGTGCAACTAACTATTTCCTAGAATTGTTAATAGCCTTATCACGCTTCTCGAACCCGAGCTCTCTTTTTTCTGGATAATTCATTTCTTTTGTCGAACTTTTGTTTCGATGAGGCGTTTGATGGTTGTCCTTACACCACTTTGAACTCTATCTTCTATATTTTTCCACATTGGCGACTCCTTTCTAGAGAAGTATAATAATCATCCGAGTCATAAGGGATTAGTCACTCGACTCAGTTGACTCGTTTTGATGCATAGGTTTCATTTTTCTCTTTGAAGAATAATGATTTTATCTCTGAGGTATTTTTAGCATTAGTCCGACAAACATCCTCTAGTTCATATGTTTCTGTAGCTTGCTCTCTTCGAACCTCCGACGTGAGTTTCTTCAAACTTAGAATTGTCTCATTCTCCACGTTTAGCCTTTCTAGGTCCTCTAGAATTTCCTTTCTCCGAGCTACTAAAATAGACTCTTCGAATAGCCTGTCGGCATATTGACCATCGTTATGTTGTTCCTTCGTCAATTATTCTTTGACAATAGGACCTTTAGATGTATTTATGACCATCAGATTTCCAATGTCAAGTTCCATTTATAGTACCCTCAAAACATTTGTTAATTCCAAAATGACAAAAGGGATAAAAAAAAGTAATGATTGAATATAGTACTAGTGACGGGTCCATAAATTACATGGTTACCCCCTCATATGGATATTTCACCCTACTACTTTACTAATCTTAACCATAATCATTATTTATTACACAAAGAACCCTCAATATTATATATTTGTTGGGTTTCTTATACAATATTTTATTGAACCAAATTAACTCCTTTATTTATCCACTTTAGATTATTCTTCGTAATATTTCTTTAATTTATAAATACTAAGCATGCGAGTTTTGAAAATCCATAGATAGATACATACCCCTATCAAACTATTTGATATTTTTTTGGTTTTGTTTGTCTAACTTTTCTGGAACTTTCGTCTAGAAAGTATGTTTTTTAATGACCCTCGATTATGTTTTCGCAACATTGGTGTAGCGAAGTATGAATCCTCCGGCTTTGTTTAAATTTATTTCCTCGTTATTGGTGGTTAGTTTGAACAGTTGGGACCAAATTTTGAAAGCTTCATGTTTTACCGAGTATGTCTTTATGATCTCGATTATAAGCCGATAATACTTTTTCAGCAGAAACTTCTCATTACAGATCTCATAAGAAGCCTTCATTATTCTATAGAAAGGGGTTTCTTTGGAAGCTTCTATATGATTGAGAGTAATAATATTACTCTTCACTTTCATATTCAGGATGCTAACTAACCTATATCTGTAGAAGCAAGCTTTAAGAGATATATTTCCTGCAAAAATGAGATTCGACACAGATTGATTAAACAAACCATAATAATGCATATTTTTACCAACCTTGAAATTCCAGTTATACTAACCATGTGAGTCTATGTTATTAACCATGTGAGCCAAAGGGTAATTGAGGAATAAAATATGGCCTAGGTTAAAAAAAGGACATGTTTATTACATTTTTTTTAAACATGAGGGACCGGTTTATTACGAAGGTAACTAAGGGGGACTAATGTGAGACAAATGGAAAACATGGGGGATCTATCATGTTTTTAGCCGTAGTTTGGACGTTATAACGTGGAGAGTGGAGAATTAAATACATAAATGATATTTTTGTTTACATTTAAATATAAAACTAATAAAATAATGTTATTGATATTTTTATTCTTTAATTTTTTATATATCTAAATATCATAATTTTGGATAAAATGACACAAAAATAAAATGATGCATAAGGTTATTAAAAGATTCAAAGTTATAAAAATATATAAATATGAAAAGACAAATCCTATTGTTATTATATGTAAATGTTATTCTAATAAAAAAAGATAGGATGAGGATTGAAACAATAAAATCTCAGCTCCAAAAAGAGTTCGAGATAAAAGTGTTGGGATTATGACTATCGCGTATTCTTTATATATATATATATATATATATATATATATATATATATTGTATGAACAATCCGATAAAAACTCAGTTGAAAATTAAGTTTAAGATAAAGATATTGGGAATATGAGTACCACATATTCTTCTTTCATATATATGTATGAACAACCCGATCTTCACACTACTATTATATTGTCGTTTTGATCCTTTTAGACTCTTCTCAATTAACTTCCATAAAATGACTTTTGTCCACTCATTATTTTCAGCCCACACAACGTTTGTTTAGTCAACTTCTAAAAGTAATCATACTAGTTGAGATATGTTCTTATTTATATACCATTAATATGTTCCATGTTTTTTCGATGTGGAACTTTGGTCGCACCCAACAAAACAAATAGTAGTATATCAAATACTATCAAAATCAACTTCAAGATAATCAACTAAATAAAAAAATCAAATTCACCACCAATTATTCACCAACTTGTTAAAAAAATAAAACACATAACCAAACATGAAAAATAAGCAACAATACAATAAATCATAGCACAAGATCTATTTTACGTGGAAAACCCATTTGGATGTGAAGAGTAAAAAATATAAGAATTATGACGAATCCACACAAGCCACTTCTATTATTATGATAAGTTGAGGGTACAAGTATATCCAATTCAATATAATAAAAATCTATAATCCACCAACAATTTCAATTATAATAAACTAGCAAAAAGAGAAGTAAAAATGAAGAATATTACCAAAATAGTGCATTGTTCCAACAATGATTTCTCTCGACCCATAGCATAGAATCACAATATATTCTGTTAGATTCAATCATTAGATATCCCAAACATCTTCTCGAAACTTCAATAAAAAAAACACAGTTACCCATTTACGGGACCTTTTTACTATAGTTTCACTCAATAAATCTGAAAATAAAAAATCATATCTTCTTGTATTTTGTCTGTCACTTTCTTATCTATTGCCTCATATGTATAAACCTATGGAGATTAAAATTTTAAGTTATAAAATTGGGTGTAAATTTGGGTGTAAATTTGGGTTGGCCTCTAAAAATCCCCCCCCCCCCTCCATTTCATCTTAGGGAAGATACCATCACGAGTTGATCACTTGAACCTCATCTTGGTTACCTTATTAAAAAGCTCAAAATCTCTTCTGGAAATGAGCTTAGTCAACATGTCGACACTATTCTTATTAGTAACTAGAATAAATTCAGAGTTTGGCTACCGTGTTGAAGGTTTTATCTCATAATTGACCTCCGAACTTGTGCATCCTGCGTGAGGGGTATGTTTCTCCTCATGCTTATGAACTTTTTCATGATGAAGTTCTTTTTAAAATAAAGTATCATTAAAGTCATTATCATCAACCTAATCTTGCCATAATGCATTAGGTAAAATATCATCACAAACCACTTCAGCATTCTCATTTACTAGCTGATTTACATAAAAAAATAGTTAAAAAAATATCATTAGTAGTATTAAAAAGTATATCAAATGTAGAAGTAAACCTTGTACTTAAATGATCTGTACTCTTTTCATGCTCAAAGAATACCACATATCTACTTCTCACTGCTTTATTCTTCTTATGATCATAAAGTCAAAACACTCTTCATCATCATATCCAACAAAGACACACATATTAGTCTTCGATTCAAGTTTGAATCTATTTTCTTTTGGAAAATGCATGTATGTCTTGCATAAAAAAACTCTAATATGTGAATATGTAGGATCCTTTATTTTACAATAATCTCTTTTGAATATCAAAATCAAGAGCTGTTGATGGAGCTTTATTGATCAACTACACATCTCAATTAACTTCTTTAGCTTAAAATGTCTTAAAAAGCTTAGACATTTCTTGCATACATCTCATATTTTCTACAATTCTTTTGTTCATTCTCTGTGCAACTCCATTATGTTGCGACGTACCTCGTGTTTTCCTCTCATGTATAATGTCATAATATGGTTTATAACTTTTGAAGTTATTCAAATTATACTCATTACCATTGTCATATCAAAGACATTTCAATTTCATCAGTGCCTCCCTCTCTACTATGGCATGAAATTTTTGAAAAATCTCGAACAGTTGATCGTTTGTTTGTATCATGTATACCCAACTTTTTCGAGTAGAATCACCAATAAATGTAATAAAATACTTATTACCACCAATAGATTTTACTTTTATAAGAAAACAAACATCATAGTATACTAACTTTGATGTCTTCAGGTGTAATTCTTAGGAAACAAAGCTCCATGCTCCTTTATTTCAAATAATGGTCATTAGGGTCAATAATTATAGATTATCAAAAGCTATAAGTGACTTACCGACCAAGGTTTTCATCTTCTTGTCACTCATGAATCATAATATTTAATATCCTAAGTTACGAGTCCTTACCTGTAGTTAGGTCACTAGAATATATCCTAAATTTGTTTTTATAACAAGAGCAATACAAATCACCTCGAATAACTACCATCAAACATTTAGACGTTTTTCACCTATCATCACCAAAAGTGTGACGAAAATCTTCTTGATCAAGGACATTTGCAGATAAAAAATTCAGATAT
The DNA here is from genome assembly GCA_036936605.1 of Limnanthes douglasii subsp. nivea. Classification (NCBI taxonomy): domain Eukaryota; kingdom Viridiplantae; phylum Streptophyta; class Magnoliopsida; order Brassicales; family Limnanthaceae; genus Limnanthes; species Limnanthes douglasii. The sequence continues at coordinate 342,672,061 of JAUPFV010000001.1, forward strand.
AGATCAGGATTATGGCACACATATTTCAATGTAGGTATATACCATACATATGCATTCACACAAATATCACCCAACCCAATAATGCTAGTTGAGCTGTGATTTCCCATCTTGAGACTACCAAAATATCCACTTTTGTAGTTCGAGATATATTCTCTATTAGGGACACAATCATATGAAGCACATGTATCTACAAGTCATTTTGAATCTGAATTATCAACATGATGACACTCACCAATAACAAAAATCAAGGATACATTATCATTAATAGTAAAAGTAATACTTGTAGTATTTTTATTATCATCCTCATTTTGTGAATCTAATTTGTTACTTTTTTATTTCTTCCATCGATAACAATATTTTTGTATATGACTGTAATTGTTGCAATAGTAGCATGTCTTAGTTTTTGGTGTAGCAAAGACTGCGGACAGACTGGTTTCTCGCTCTAATATCTAAAGTAAGCAAAATTGGTACTCACATTGATCTTCTCGACGAGCCCAACAACTGTCAAAAGCGTGGCTTTATTACAAAATTCGAACCTCAAATTATACTATTTAGGGTCCGAAAACCCTATTTTACTGTTTTTGATATTTTATTTTATTTTAAAAAAATATTTTAATTAGTGAATCAAATCTAATTGCACTCAAATTTTATTTGATTTTTATTTTTAATATCTTTATATTATTTTTAGAATATTTTATTAGAGTTTTGGATGTCTCATATATAAAGCATCTTATACTCTATTTTACCGTCAGACTTTGACTAATGGAATTTTGAGATTATTTCTCTAAGTCTCCATTATTCTCTAACCTAGGTTTACGGTTTTATCGTTGTTTCTTTCTTCGAATATTCCGCCACGGTATCAGTTGGTATCCCATATTTGGACTTAGATCTTTCCCTTGAGTTACCACAAAATTTAGAATACTTATTTTTGTTTCTTCATTTATTCTCACAGAAGCTTTTGAATTTTCAACTACCTTGTTCTTTTTTCTAATCTTTTCATTGAACGTACTTTCTTTGATAACATCAATATATAATACTATATGGAGAAAATTTATTAATAGTCGCAACCAAGGGTTCCCAATTATCTAATGAAGAACTCAATAAGAACAAAACTTGCAACTCATCATCAATAACGGTATTTATAGTAGTCAACTTGATAATAATATCATGGAAGTCATTAAGACACTTAAAAACTGACTTCCCGCTTTCCGATTTCAAATTTTCAATTTTTTTAATAGAAAAAAGGCTTTGTTATGAATAGTCTTCCTATAATGGTCGAAGATGATAATATCAACCAATTGTCTGATAGTACGCAAATTCTTACTTTTCAATTGTTCTCAATCTTTTTTGTTCATCTTGTAGTTTTATAGATTTAGTATAATTACTAGAAATATCTTTAATTGGCTCGATTTTATATCAAATAAATCTTTTCAATACAATAAATCATTCATCACCGGTCGCCAAATAGAATAATTAGTTGATGTCAACTTAATCATGGAGTTATCATTATTATACTCCATATTTAATAGGAAAAAAAAACTACAAACTCTGATACTAACTATAGGACCCTAATAGAAGTATATCAAATATCCACTAAATAGACTTCAAGACAATCAACTAAATGAACAATAAACTCAATTCATCATCTACGATTTACTAACGTTCTAACCAAGTAAACCACATGACTAATTGCGAAGAATAAGTAAAGGAAAAATAAATCAACACACAAGATTTATTTTACGTAAAGAAACTCCTTCGCTATGGAGAGTAAAAACCATGAGAATTATGAAGAGTCCACCCATCCCACGTATATTATTATGATAAGTCAAGGGTAGAAAAATATTCAATCCAATCTAATAAAGGTCTACAACTCACCAACAATTTCAACCATAACAAACTAACAAGAAGAGAAGTAAAAGTGAAGAACATCACCATAATACTGCATTATTTTAAAAATGATTTCTCCTGAAATATAGCACCAAATCACAATCCAAGAAGTCAGATTGAAACCTTAGATTTCTAGAACACGATGTCCAGAATTCAGTAAAAATTGGCACCGTTTCCCCCTTGATCAAACCTTTTTAACGTATATGCACTCAACATATCCAAAAATCAAAAGTATTTCTCTTGTATTTCATATAGCTCTCTTATCTCTTGCTCCTATATATACAACATATGGAGATTAAAAAAATTATATTATAAAATTAGGCATGGAACCTAACGAAAAGATATGGAAGAGGCTATAATCGTATTTTGGTATTGATATCACGAGGAACATGTTGAAGAGATATTTATTCTTATCTCAACAAAAATACATTAGAAAATGTCTTAAAGAAGTTCTCTTTTTCAAAAGCCAAAGAGGTTGGAACTCTAATTGGCATCTAATTCAAATTTAGTGTTATTTAAACACCAACCAAAAATGCAGTTAAGAAGTATATGCTAGAAACCTTATGTGAATGTTATTGGTAACGTTACTTATGTTATGATATGCATGAGACTTGATCTTGCATTCAAATGGTTCATGAAATACTTTAAGAGTTTGATTTGTAAGGTTGTGTTACAATCAGAAAAAGACGTCTAATATAGTGTTGAGAGGATATGTAGACTCTGATTTTATGAAGGTTTACTTGACATAAAAGTATTTATTTCGAATATTTGTTTCTGGTATTTTGAAGAGCAGTTATCTAAAAGTCATATATAAAAAACAGTTTTTCCAAAAGCTTAATCTAAATAGAAGAACTACTTTTATTTATAAATTTATTATATAATCTTTAACGTTAGTTTACTATAAAAAAAATTAATAAAAAAACTTAGGTTGAGTTTACTATTGGGCATGGCTAAACCAAGACCCCGTTTTCTTATAGTGAGACCCCAATTCTAATTTTTTTTATTGAATTTATAATTACAAAAATACCCGTATATATAAAACCTTTAACTTTTTCAACCACCTCACTTTCTACCTCCTCTCCTTTCTTTCTCTCTCTCTCTCTCTCTCCCTACCATTTTTCTCTCTAATATTCAAGAAAAACCCAAAAACCAATAAAAACATAAAATCAACTCTAAATCCAAGACTGAAAAAACCCAAAACACTTAAAATCAACTCAAATCAATCCATAATATGGATTTGAGTGACTACAATGACGATTTCAGCTGCAATCTTGATGATTTTCTTTGAGACGAGGAAGACCATCTAGAGAGTGAGCGGTAAAATTTAATTTTTTTTACAGAACAGATCCACGCACAAAATTGTGCCTTGAATTGTACACTTTCACGCAAGATCATGCGTGGAAGATACAAATTCACGCAATTTTATGCAAAGATTGTGAACAATCTTGGCATAAAATCACGTGATTTTGTCAAATCTTAGCACAAAATTGTGCTAGGATTTCACACGATTTTGTGCCAAGATTTGACAAATCTTGGCATGATTCTGTGCGAAGAAGTGACAAATCTTGGCATAATTATGCGCGATTTATGCTTGTGTTTATTTTAGATGCCTGTTTATTGCCTAATTTTGCGTTTGTGTTCTCATTTCAAAATCTAAAGACATGTATGAACTTGTTGACAATTGAATGAGTTACTTAGTTATAAAATGAGTGATTTTTGTTTGCGAATTCAATTAATTGTGATATTCTTCAATTTAAATGATTTTTCTTTGTGTAGGAACCGGGAGAAGCACCATGTAACATGACCCATTATAGCCAAATTTTTACCATGAAAAGTGTCTACACCAAATCAGAATTGCTTGCATAGGTTGACAAGGAAAGCAAAAGCATATGATCCATTGTTTTGGTCGATAAAGATGATAATGGTAGTAAAAACGGTAAAACTCTGAGGATATTTTAAGTGCGAGAGGCACGGTGTTTACAAACCGAGGCCCAAACCGGGGATTATGAAGAAGCGTCGTGAGTGTTTGTAAAAAAAATGCGGTTGTATGTTCATGCTAAGGGGAAATCCGGTGTTAGAACTACCCGGTTATTGGAAATTGGTAGTTAGAAATAGAAAACACAACCACCAACCCTTCTTACACTTGGATGGTCATTCACGAGTTGCGAGGCTAAAACCGGAGGAAGAGGATTATGTTTGTAAATTCACAACAATCGGTTCTCGGCCAAGAGATATATACTGTGGTTTGAAGTTAAAAGATTCGGAAAATGTGTCTAGTATGCGTATCATCTACAACATGCGTCAAAAATACCATTTGGTAGATAAAGCAGGAAAATCTTGGCATAATTATGAGCGATTTATGCTTGTGTTTATTTTAGATGCCCGTTTATTTCCTAATTTTACATTTGTGTTCTCATTTCAAAGTCTAAATACATGTATGAACTTGTTAACAATTGAATGAGTTACTTAGTTATAAAATGGGTTATTTTTGTTTACGAATTCAATGAATTGTGATATTGTATTAATTTAAATGATTTTTCTTTGTCTAGGAACCGGGAGAAGCATCGTGTAACATGACCCATTATAGCCAATTTTTTATCATGAAGAGTGTCTACACCAAATCGGAATTGCTTGCCTAGGTTGACAAGGAAAGTAAAAGCATAGGATTCATTCTTTTGGTCGATAAAGATGACGATGGTAGTAAAAACGGTAAAACTCCGAGGATATTTTAAGAGCGAGAGGCACGGTGTTTACAAACCGAGGCACAAACCGGGGATTGTGAAGAAGCGTCGTGAGTGTTTGTAAAAAAATGCAGTTGCATGTTCATGTTAAGGGTAATCCGGTGTTAGAACTACCCGGTTATTGGAAATTGGTAGTTAGAAATGGGAAACACAACCACCAACCCTTCTTACACTTGGATGGTCATTCACGAGCTGCGAGGCTAAAAGCGGAGGAGGAGTATGTTCGTAAACTCACAACAATCGGTTCTCGGCCAAGAGATATATATTGTGGTTTGAAGTTAAAAGATCCGGAAAATGTATCTAGTATGCGTATCATCTACAACATGCGTCAAAAATACCATTTGGTAGATAAAGCAGGAAAATCCCAAATGCAATACTTGTTCGGTCAGTTAAAAGAGCACGAGTACTATGTTTGGGAGCGAACAAACAAGGGAACAGACAAGATCCTTGAATTGTTTTTTGCCCATCCTACAAGCATCGATTTATTGGACATTTTCCTCAAGTTATTATAATGGATATCACGTACAAGACTACAACGTATAAAATGCCTTTGCTAAAAATAGTTGGCCAAAATTCGACGAAAAAGACATTTTGTATAGCTTTTGTTTTTATGAACTCCGAGAAACAAGAGAACTACACGTGGGCATTGAGCGTTCTAAGAAAAGTGATGGTGAATAACATGTGCGCAATACCAAATATTATCGTCAATGATAGGGAGTTGGCTTTAAGGAACACTATCGATGATGTATTTCCGGATGCGAATCATATACTATGCACTTGGCATATCAGTAGGAACATTAGCTCATATGTTAAGAAAGTTTTGACGAAAGCGTACATGGCCGAAGAGTTCTTCAAATTTTATGCGTCGATTTCCCATTCGGTGATGATCGAAGATTATAACAAAAATCTTGCCGAGTTACACCAAGCCTAAACCTATTATCCTAAGGTTGTCGATTACGTAATGAAACAATGGATAGACCTTTTCGGACATAAATTCTTTAATATCTACACGAACAAAATTAAACATTTGGGCAACCACACTAGCAATCGGTAAGTTATATTATCATAGCTATACATTACTTTATTTTATTAATTGTTAGAATTATAAATAATTTAAGTTTATGTTATAGGGTGGAGAGTACTCACTCGAGCTTAAAACGGGCAATCGGCACAAGTCTATGTACGTTTGAGCAGTTTTAGGATAAAGTTCACTCGTTATTTCACATTCAACATTCTACCATCTTCGAAACGTTCGAACAAAGTTTGTTTCTTCCTAGAATCGCATCTAGGGGATTCATCTATAACAAAATCAAAGGTAAACTTTCATGTACGACCATAGAAATATTAGAGAAAACTATTAAAAAGGTCGGGGATTTTCGGTTCACTCCCGCAATGTGTGGTTGTGTTATTAGGACAACGCACAATTTACCATGTGCGTGCGAGTGTGCTATGATCGCGAGAGAAGGTAGGACGATTTAAAAGAGTGAATGTGATGTTTATTGAATTACTTTAGAGATCAAGTCTAGGGATAACATTGGTACCGAAGATGAGCTTACAACAAAAACTATCCTTAATAGATAGTACTATCCGCAGTTACGGTCCACAAGTGCAAGATCACATAATGAATAGGATGATACAAGTCCTAGATCCCGCTAGAAGCCATGTTTTGGAATCTAAGGAGTCGGTTGTCACTAAAGGTCGGAAAAAAACCGGTACAGACAAGTCAACTAATACTCCCGGTACGATAGGTAGCACGGCCGCCTCGGCGGTAAAGGAATTTTTAGTACCCAAATATAAAGCCCAACCGAAAAAAGAGAAAGTGACTCGATCTAGAAAATTGAATAAGGAAAAAAAAATTAGCGCGTACAAGGATTGTTTTCCTGAATACTTGCACAACTACATAACTAGCATTGAAGACGTTGCTCCTGACGGTAATTGTGGATTTAGGGTTGTAGCTTTAACGATTAAAGATAATATAGATTCATAGAATCAAGTAAGATGTGATTTGATGTATTAAATGTCGAACCAACGTGATCTATGGGAGAAGGTTTTTGATGATGCACAAGTGGTGGAATTTGAAAGTTTTTATATTTATATAAATTACATTTTTGTAAATAACAGAGGTTTTGTTATAGCCAAATCAGGTTCACTATAACCGGATCTCGTTATAAAAAAAAGATCTTGAATTAGTCTAGCCCTTTACTATATCGTCCTTTAAAATAAAAGAATTAACGTGAAACTGTATTAGCCTGTGTTTTGGTCTGTGTTTTGTGAAAGTTGTTTTCACTAAATTATTTACAGTAAGTTCTAATGCATGCACTGAATATATACATCGATGCTTTTAAAAACTGGGTAGGATTTTATTTTTATTTTTGTCCATTTTTATTAGAAAATAAGTGGAGTTATGTTTCTTTACTTCTATTTTCACTCTCTCTTTTTTAGACTTTTTCTCTTAAATAACTTTGTAAAAATGATATATCGATAGATATCCAATCAAATAATTATTATAACATTCAGCGAAAAGTAGATCTAATAAGATTGCTACTCATTCTTTATCCATAACCAAATAGTCCAACAAAGGAGAAGACCCGGCCGCAAAGTTTACTCAGTACACCACAAGGGTAATATAAGACGCAGTCGGTCATTCGTCTGACCAAGAGTGTCGAGAAGTTGGCAAAGTTGTAAAGCTTGGGGAGCCTTCTCTTAGTATTCTGCCGGTTCTCCTGCTTGTAATCCTCAAGGAGTCCTTCTATATACGGTGATTGTTGGTATAGTCGCACACTGGATGATATAGCCAGGCAGGAAAAAAACATCATCTTCGGAAGGCTCTTGGGCAGACACAGCAGACTGGTTTAAAAGAGCATTAGGTGTTGAGCCCAGTGGATACTCAGTGTGCGGACAAGATGGGGGTGCACAACTTTCCTCATGAATATGTGTAACAGGGCGTTGCTAGTGCAGACTTAGTTCTTTTGGGGACTACGAGACCTATAACTGGTAACACGCTTGCATGGTCTGTGGCTTGTGAGCGTGATCAATGGGGGTATGCAATTGCTCTCTAAGGGAAATATACTAATTTCCTGTCAAATCAGATCAAAAAAAAGGAAAGCACAAAAACAAAAGTGAAATCAAAGACATAATTGTTAACGGAATTCAGCAAATTATGCCTACGTCTCCGGTCCTGCTGCAGATCGGTTTTATTAGGAAGACACAGTGACTCTGCCGTTTTTCGATACATACACAAAAATCCTAGCACTTAGTTTTTGTAGAGATTGTAACACTTAAAAAAGGGAAAAACATTTACAGTCCTTAATGTGTAATTTATGACCCACTAAAATTACAGTGTCTTTTCAATTCACTTCAACTCTCTTTAATGTGTTTAGCACTTGCCTCATCTCCATTGTCTTTCACTGTCTTTTCATCTAGCATCTCTTCTATCCAATAATAACATGTTGAATAAGGCTGGATTATTATGTCAAAATAACAATATCCCACTTGAAGACTGGTTTCAACCTGTCTTCACACCTTGATCTATGCAGCAGATCTTTCATGTCTTATTACTCTTGCAGACCAACTGAAGCTGAACACAACTTCAGTTTTTCAATGGCTACTGTCTTTGTCAACATATCAGCTGGATTCTTGCTACCTTGGATCTTTTCCAGTATTAGCACCTCATCTTCTAATAAATATCTAATGAAATGATAGCGAAGACTGATGTGCTTGGTTCTTGAATGAAATGTTGAATTCTTTGCCAATTGAATTGCACTTTGACTATCACTATGCAGAACGTTGTTCTTTTTTTGAATCCCAACTCGGTTAACAAACCTTGAAGCCATATCATCTCTTTATTGGCTTCGGTCACTGCTTCATACTCAGGCTCTTTAGTTGATAAAGTGACAATTTTCTGTAACTTTGACATCCAACTAACAGCTGTACTTCCAACAGTAAATATATAACCGGTAGTGCTTTTCCGGTGATCAACTTCACCTCCAAAATCTGCATATACGTAGCCTTGTAACTTTAACTCACCCTTACCAAAGTACAAACACTTTTCTATGGTACCTAGTAGGTACCTCAAAATCCATTTGACAGCTTCCCAATAAATTTTCCCTGGGTTTGACATAAACCTACTCACAACTCCCACATCATAACTAATGTATGGTCTCGTACAGACCATTGCATACATCAAACTTCCAATAGCTGAGGCGTAAGAAACCTTAGCCATGAAGTCTTTTTCTTCATCCGTCTTAGGGGATTGATCCTTGGATAAACGAAAGTGACCTGCCAATAGTGTACTAACTGGATTTGCATAACACATGTTAAATCTCTTCAAAACGCGATCGATGTACTCTGACTGAGATAACTGCAAAACTTTTATATGCTTATCTCTTATGATTTGCATTCCAATAATCTTTTTCGCCGGACCCAAGTCCTTCATGTCAAATTCTTTTGACAATTGTAGCTTCAGTCTTCTAATATCATTCATATCTGAACCTGTTACTAACATATCATCAACATAGACTAGCAAAATGATATAACTGGACTTACATCTTTTAAAATAGCAACAGTGGTCAGTATTATACTTCTGAAATACTCTCTTTGTGAATAAAACCGTCAAATTTCTTGTACCACTATCTTGGAGCTTGTTCTAAACCATACAAACTTTTCTTAAGTCTGCATACCATGTTTTCTTTCCCTTCTTTTAAGAAACCTTCTGGTTTATATATGTATATCTCCTCATCCAAATCCCCGTGAAGAAATGCAGTATTCACATCTAACTGTTCAAGATAAAGTTCTTCAATGGCAACAATACTCAACACTGATCTAATAGTATTGAGCTTCACAACTAGAGCAAAAATATCGGTGTAATAAATTCATTTCTTTTGCTGGAACCCTTTGACAACTAGTCGTGCTTTGTATCTCTTAGAGCCAACATGCTCATCTTTCACCCGATACACCCACTTGTTATGAAGTTCCTTCTTACCCATTGGTAACTCAGTTAGGTCCCATGTATCATTTGAGATTAAAGACTTTATCTCATTTTTCATGGTAAACTCCCACCTACTATCATCACTGGTCTGGCAAGCTTCATCATAGCATTCAGGTTCCCCTCCATCAATAAGTAACGGATAGTTCAAGTATCTCCTGTTGGGTAGATGGGGTCGGGAAGATCTTCGCAAAACAGGAACTGCCTCGGTCGGTTGTAGGGTATCGGAATTTTGTCGATCGGTCTGTCCAACAGACTCTCTTTATTGAGGGGTTAATCTGATCGGCTCTATTTCTTGACTATCTGGGACTCCCTCAATATCTGCAAATACTGATTCATACGAATTGGAGTCATTTGCTTCAGTTTTATGTTTGTCTTTGTACATCACTGTTTCATTGAATATCACATCTCTGCTTCGTATCATCTTCTTGTTCTCCTCATCTCAAACACGATAACCGAACTCATCTTCGCCATAGCCGATCAGGAAACATTTTTTCGATTTCGGATCAAGCTTGTTCCTGCCTTGATCACTTATATGAACATATGTTGTACACCCAAAAACTCTTAGATGTGATAATTTTATATCCTTACCACTCTATACCTCCTCGGGTATTCGATGTTCTAAGGGAACCGACGGGCCTCGGTTAACCAGGTAAGCCGATGTGTTGATTGCTTCTGCCCAGAACTGCTTCGGTAAACCAGACTGTATTCGAATAATTCTGGCTCTTTCTGTTAACGTTCTGTTCATACGTTTGACAATACCATTGTGTTGAGGCGTGCCTGGAACGGTTCTCTCCATCCTGATACCATGCTCATAGTAAAAGTTCTTGAATTTGGTGTCCTCATATTCACCACCATTATCAGTTCTCAGCTTTTTAATCTTCAGACCTGTCTCATTTGCAACCATAGATTTCCATTTCTTAAAAACATCAAACACTTCAGATTTATGCTTCAGAAAATAAACCCATACCTTTCGAGAATGATCATCGATAAAGGTCACGAAATAGTGTGTCCCTCCTATAGATGAAATAGTTGTTGGCCCCCAAACGTCAGAGTGAACAAACTCCAGCCTTTCTTTCTTTGGGGTTCTACCACTCGTCTGAAAACTGACCCTTTTCTGTTTTCCAAGTATGCAATCTTCACACATGTCTATATCGACTGACTTTAGATCTGGAAGCTTCCCATTCGAGTACATAATTTTCATACCCTTCACACTCATATGGCCAAGCCTCCGGTGCTAAACATTTGGATTTTCGTTTCCTTCTGCTATTGCAATTGAACAACTCGTATTTGTTGTCTTGTAAAGAGTACCACTCTTCTTACCGCGAGCAACCGCCATTTCTCCCTTTGAATTTTTCCAATTATCACCATGGAAGATCGTACTATAGCCTTCGCTAGCCAACTGCCCTACTGAGATTAAGTTCTTTCTCAGATTGGGGATATGTCTGACATCTTTCAGTTCCCATACAGACCCATTCAACTTAATCTTCACAGTACCTTTACCAATAACATCACAAGGTTGATCATCACCAAGATATACTTTTCCAAGGTTACCATGGATATACCTCTCGAAGAATTCTTTCTTCGAAGTCGCGTGAAACGATGCTCCAGAGTCTAATACCCAAGACTTTTCCCTGCTTTCTAAGGAGCATATTAATGATTCGTCTCCTTCTGAAGTGATATTTGCCTCTGTCTTCTTCTCCTGGTCCTTTGGTTCTCTCTTGCACTGAAATTTATAGTGCCCGGTCTTCCCACAATTCCAACACTCGTTGTTTCTCAACGCCTGGGAATTTTTAGGATTCCTAGATTTGGACCTCCAGTATCTTGATTTGCCTCGGTAGTTTGATTTACCGCGTCCATATACTCTGGTTGAATTTCTTCCTCTCGATTCTGTATGTAAGACTGAGGAGACTGATGACTCACCTGATTCTCTCCTTTGAATCTATTCACTGAGAACTAGGTCACAAACATCATCAAATTTCAACTTATTACTTCCTGACGAGCTACTCACCGCAGTGACAGTAGCATTCCAACTATTTGGTAGTGAAGACAACAGTATCAATGCTCGTATTTCTTCATCAAAATCAATTTCAACTGAAATCAACTGGGTTGTGATTGTATTGAGTTCACTAAGGTGTTGAGCTACCGAAGCGTCTTCCATCATTCGCAAATTGAATAAACACCTCATCAAGTGAACTTTGTTAGACGCTGATGGATTCTCATACATACTAGAGAGAGCCTTCATAAGACCTGCCGTGGTTGTTTCTTTTATGATGTTAAAAGCAACATTACGGGATAGCGTCAATCGGATGACTCCAAGAGCTTGTCTATCAAGAAGGGTCCAATCTTCATCTTTCATATCCTCTAGTTTCTTTCTGAGATGGGTTGATAAAGCTTTTTCTGGTACAGATAATCTTCAATCTGCATCTTCCAGAACCCAAAATCTACACCATCGAATTTTTCGAGTCTCACTTTTCCTTCGTCTGTAGCCATTGCTCCCACTCAAGTCTGATTTCCTCTGGATCGCTACCAGTCTGGCTCTGATACCAGTTCTAAGGGAAATATGCTAATTTCCTGTCACATTAGATCCAAAGAAAAAATGAAAGCACAAAAACAAAAGTGAAATCAAAGACACAATTGTTAACGGAGTTCAGCAAATTATGCCTACGTCATGTTAAAGTTGCTCCCCGGCATCTACCTGCGGAAGAAGAAACTTCACTTTCAGCTATCCTTATTCATGAGCTTATGCATGTTCTCGGCTTGGACCCGTATGCATTTGCGCACTTTAAAGATGAAAGAGAAAGGAGGGAACTCAGGTTACCGAAAAAGTGATCGAGAAAAGACTAGGATGAACAGTCACTCGTGTGGTACTTCCAAGAGTTGTGATGCATTCACGAAACTATTATAGGGCATATGCAGAAAATTGCACTGGTTTAGAGCTAGAAGATGGAGGAGGACAAGGCGCATCCAGATCACATTGGGAAAAATGATTTTTGATGAATGAAATCACACAGAGTTGATAGGGTGACGACCAAAGTCCCACATCTCACATAGGTTAGACATGGGAAGGATCAATGGTATATAAGTAAGAACATATCTCAACTAGTATAAGGATTTTTAGAAGTGGACCAAAAGCAAAGTTGTGCGGACCAATGGACCCAAAGCGGACAATATCGCACTAGTGTGGAGATCATATTATTTTTACTTAAAGGCGTGCATACAAGATCAATAGTATCGAAAATGACTCTTACACTATTAGAATATATTTGATGGTATCAAGCTAATTATAGTACGCAAACCGGCTTGATTTGGGTCGGGACCAGGGACCTGGGTTGGTTACATTCCGTCTAATATGTGGAAAGGGTTGTATCATTGCAATACAACTCAGCTTTGAGGTTGTGCATATAATAGATAGGCAGAAAGGTATTGTCCTATAGTAGTTATACCGGCGACCTACTTAATTGGCTAAATATTTTCCACATCCTAATAAATGTGGTCAGTCTTTATTGGAAGATTATTGTACATACTTCGTCAGAATATACTGCCAAAGCCTATACAGATGGTGAGAAAGAATATTTTGGGTGTTGCGCAACATTTTCTAGAAATACTACGCAAGGATACGATCATAAATGTCTGCAATATTAACCGTAAATAAGTATTGGGAAAACTAAAAGATTTGTGCATGAAGATGAGTTGTCTCAATTGTCAGGTAATGAAGTGAAGAAGGATAAGGAAGATAAAGATGGAGAAACGGAAGATGATGCTTTGAAAGACATGGAAGTGAAAGTTGTTTTGGTCGATACCGAGGTGGGTAAAATTGGTACCTTGGGCGGATCCCAGCTTCCAAACAAAAAGAAGATGCTGGTTGTGCTAAGGACACTCCTATTGAGTATATTTATCCCTTTTGTTGCGTGTAATATAATGTACTCATGGTGCTTACTCGATTTTTGTTTTCTGGACTTGTAGTTTTATTTGTGCCGCTTTGTTAACACTTTTTGTTTTGATTTGAATTCGAATATTTGTCGTTTTGAATGTTATTTAGGTTGATAATTATATGGCACTCATTCGAAAGAGATAAATGGGGTGTCGGCTTTGTTTTTTATTGCTTTGTTGTTTATTTTGTAATTAGGCACAGTTTAGCCTGTTGCGTAGCCTAGGCTTAACATGATTAGTCAATTCGTTTGTTAGGTTTTGTAAGTCCATGTTCAATATGGTCTCTTGCATGGTCTTAGAGACTTGATATTTATACAAATACATTTAGATTAGCATTAAATTCTAGGCTCATTGTGGCCCTTGCGTAGGCAGAGTGGCGTGATTTTTAACCCTTTCACTAGTTTATATTATTAGTCGATCTCCAGCAAACATTTTTGGTGTTGAATTATTTCTAAATGATAACTCGTGGTAGCTATTGATATTTTTATCATGTTATGACGATTATAACTGAGCATGTGATTAAAACTATTTAATGTAGATTCAAAAAATGAGATTTTGGCATTGAAACATTTCATTAAGTCAGTGGCTTACAACGTGCCTCGTTAAAATACATTCAAGCAAAAACAAAAGGGAAAAATAGTGCACAACCTCTCTAAATGGCATGATAGTATTTTTTTTTTCAATGATATTTTAATGCATTATCATACATGTCCTCCAGTCGATATGGCATGCGGTATCCTTAGAGATTACTTTGTATTGAACGTCCTAACTTGGGGCTAGCTTTCCAGCGTTTTTTCCATGCGCTCAATGGAAGATCTTCTTTATGACTAGCTCATCCACTTGGAAAGCTTGGGGTTTAAGTTTGCAATTGAACCCACTTATAATCAAGCTTTTATAATGTTATGAGTAAACCCTCACCTGATCTCGCTGTTCTTCGATTAAGTCTAAGGATAATTGTCATTCATTAGAGTTGAGATTCTCTGATTAATTCGCAATCCGATATGTGGGTATTATAATCTTTGGGTATTATGGTCGTGGGGTCGTTCGATATACCCGTAGCACCTTAGCTAATTTGTCAGAACATTTACCTTTGAACCTTTCTAGTTTTCTATTTATCATTTATAGTATTGTATGGTTGGTCACATCAACTTGTATGTTATCTTGTAGGCCGTACGACACTGAAAAGTTTTGTTTTACTACGTATTTGTTGCATAAGATTGCTAGGATCACATTTTGAAATTGAGGTCTGTTGTCCGTCATGAGAATGCATGGGATTCTAAATCTAGACATGATTTGATTTTACAAAAAAATGCATATCTCTTGGGCTCTAGTACTTGATAAAGCCTTTGCTTTGACCCACTAAGTGAAGTAGTCAACTGCCACTATTGAATGTTGCATTTTTTTTAGCATATGAAGATGTCCAACAAGGTCAATTCCCCATTTGTTGAAGGGGCATGGTGTTACGATTACACTGATTGGTTCGCCCGAGAGATGTTGTGTATTAGTAAACTACTGACATGAACGTCATCATTGTACGAAAACTTCTGCATCGACCGCTAGTTTGGGCCAATAAAAACCTGATAGAATGAAACATCAGATCATATTTTAATATCCACAATGGGTCTCAACTATTCTTTCGTGGAGGTCGGTTAGTAGGAGTTTAGCTTTCTTATTGTTGACGCATCACAGTAGTGGTCGTGTTGCACTTTTCCTATACAATATATTGTCAATGAGTGTATATTTAGCCGCACTTACCTGGAGGGATCTTGCTTTGGCTTTGTTTTTAGGAAGACTTTGATCTCGTAAGTAAGCGATGTATTTGTCCCTCTAGTCGGTACCCGGTTCGATTACATGGACGTCGTGTATGGGTGTGTTATCTCCTATAGTAGGGCTATCTTCGATGAGGATTGTTGGATTGTCGTTTCAAGCAGCCTCTTTGTCAAGTGAATCTGCAACAGAGTTATAAAAGTGAGGTATATGCTCGTATTTTATGCTGGAAATTTTTTGCTCTCATTCTTTTAGTGCTTCGATATACCGTCGTGTGTTTTCTTTCTTTACCTCATATAATTCATTATCATGGTTGATGACCAATTGGGTGTCTAATTGAACACATAGGTTCTTAGCCCCACATAGGTGAGCTAGATTTAGGCTGCCCAAGACGTCTTCATACTCTATTGTGATATTTGTTACTTTGAAACTAAACTTGATTGCTTGTCTTATTTCTTCTCCAAAAATTATTCTTCAAATGATTCATGTTCATCCACTAGCTACGTTTGAAGCCCCATCAACCTCGACAATCCACTCAAGGTCTCATTTAATATATGTTTCTTTTATGATTTCATAATCACCTCTGGTTCTCACGAACTCGTTAATGAAGTCGGCAACTACTTGCCCTTTGATTGTCACGCATGACTAGTAAATGATTTTATATTATCCGAGTTCCATTGACCATCTTATAAGCCTTCCCGAGATATCAGGTTTTTGAAGTACACTTTATAGAAGAAAAGACGGGTGCAAGATGATGGTGTGGCTCTGAAAGTATAGTCACATTTTTTTACAGCCACTACCAAACCGAGGACAAGCTATTCCAAGTTGAGATATCTTGTTTCAGTGTCTGTCAAACCTTTTCTTACGTAATAGATCGGCTTCTGAACTTCTTTTGTTGCAAGGACTTGTTTTGTTATTTAACAGTAATGTAGTTTTAATAATTGCAGAGGTTTTAAGCCTAAATTAGGCAGTTAAGATCTAGAGTTATTGAGTAACTTGGTTGAAGATGAATAGAGTACCTTGCTTTTGATTTTGGTTCATTAGAAATTATTTTTTAAATTTAAATATTATAATATATATATATATATATATATGTTTAAGTTAGAATATAATCCTTCGACTATCGCATTTTCTCACACGTGGTGTTTTCCCTAGTTCAGCCACGTGTCTCCATAATTAGATGGTACGAGTCTCACAACTAGTCCTTTGACTTTTGATTCCATTTTGACTTTTAAATTTTAATATATATATTTTTATTATTATTCTCTAAAAACAAAGTATTACAAAATTTGTGATACCGTTCCAAAACAAATATACTCAATTTGGTATGTCTTGTTGTGAATAATACGTCGGATCTTAGATCATTTGAAGTCCATTTTGTTTTTTTCGTGAATTAGTCGAATAGTGCCTTGACAGTGTACTGTGTCCCGCAGTACAGTTTTGCGTTTGTGATAGTGTTATTGTGCCTTGACAGTGTATTGTGTACGGCAGTACAAATAAGTGTTGTGACAGTATCATTGTTAGTCTTGTGTTATGAGCCCATTAGGTCTGTTATCGAGTAAGTTCTATTTAATTCCTATAAATAGAGTACTAGGACTACACAAAACACATTCTGAAATCTGTAACCCTTTTCTATCATAGTGAAATACTTTTCTCTGGCGACGCCCGTGAAAGTAGACAATTGTCGAACTACTTTAGTTTCATTTGTGTTCTGTGCTTGAGCCATTTTGTGATAAATTGCATAGTGATTTAATAACAGTTTTGAAGTATCTTCTTTCTCCAACTAAGAAGGTTGTTGCCTCACTTATTAAAGTAAATGAAGAATGAGAGAGAGGGAGAGAGAGAGAGAGAGAGAGAGAGAGAGATAGAGAGAGAGAGAGAGATAGAGAGAGAGAGAGAGAGAGAGAGAGAGAGAGAGAGAGAGAGAGATTAGTTGTAAATATGGCTAGTAATACAAGTGATTATTCTTGAGAAAAAACTTAAACTTTTTAATCTTAATTTGCTATTTAAAAAAAAATAGAGATAAAAAAATATGACGAAAAATTTAACAAAATATAACTCTTTTTTAACGGTTGTTTGTTTTAACCGCACTTTAATTTTAAATTAATATTTTCAATCATCAATCATTATTATATTCAATCATATAAATATTTAATAAATATGACGTCTGAACAAATTCTTTTCAAATATACGTAATATTATATCGGAACTACTTTCCTCACCCAAGGTCGTCGACGGGAAAAACATCAGGTCTATGAAACGCAAACATCATGAACATATGAACACACCAAATTTCAATTCCTTTGACGGTAGTCAATTCCATAAGCAGCTCCTCATCGATTATCTCCAAAATGAAAGAGTCTGATAAATTTCCATTAAGGTGTGACTGAGAGAATGATAGGACGGTGGATGGAACGACGATGGATTTTACGCCAAGGAGAGAAAGAAAGCGATCATAGATGAATTTGGTGGATTTAATGGCAAGTTACTGGTAGAGGATGGATTTGGAAAGAGAGAGAAACGGTGACAGACAGGGGTTGAAGGTCGGTGGTTCCTGAGCCGCGATGACTGAGGCGAGGAGAGGATCTGAAATCCGGAGATGGTTGAGAGCGATGTTGATTTCTGATTTAGCAGATAGGTGGAAGAGAAGAGTGACTAACAGCGATGAATGGATTCGCTGGGTCTTTAACTTATGAGCCTAAAGTGTGCCCATGAATCTTGTAAATCAAAAAATTGATAGTTTTTAAACCCAACTAGTCGAATACTTATAGTTGTTATTGTTAAATTAACAAGTTTTTAGATCATTTTGTAGTTTGATTGAACCTTGACCACTGTTTTAATTTTTGAAGCACGATTCACAAGAATGTATCCTACTGGTCAACCGAGCCGGTAGATATGTAGTTGCCCACGTGAGGCAAGAATGTACATGCACGGTTCGTTGTACCGAGAGTTGGAGGCGTTATGGGATGGAGGTAGAAATAACGAAGATACAGGTAGATATTTTAAAATCGATTCGTGTAAGGGCTCGAGGAAGGTGGGGGGAGACCGACCAGCGGAGGGCGAGCCTAAAACCAAAGAGTGGGAATGAGTGGAGATCTAAAAAAACTTGATTTTGATGTTTGCTTGTGTAACAGGTCACATAATTTTAGAGAGGACAAGTACTAATTATATTTGGAAGATCGACACTGAATTTATGCAACATCGATAAAGCGTGATTGAGATCAAGTCATTTTTAAAAAAACCAAAGATTACACGTTTGATGCGGATATTAAACAATTTTATGGGGAAAGTTTGCAAGAACTTACTAAAAGGATATCGAGAGTACGAGTTAAAGGAACTGAGAAATGAGTTGTCCATATGAGTCATATGCACAAAAGTGAAAGAAACCAAAGAAAACGCGGAGAAAACATGCCACGCCAAAGAGAATTTTCCATGGGTCAAAATTTCCTTAATTGATTATATGTTATATTAGAGCTACCAGCCCAAAGCATAGAGTCAAATGAGTTAGAAAACTACGAGGCCTCCAAAGAGGGTGATCCAAACCTATTGTAAGTAGCGTGGATCCTAGTTATCATATCAGAGTGGTTTTGGTGGTTAAGTGTAAATTACATGTAAGAAAAAACTGCCAGAAGTTGGTCTGGGAAAACTAGAGCATGATCGAAAACGATTTTAAGTTAATTGTTTCTCGCCCACAACAGGCAGATGTCTACTTTAAAAGCAACAGAGCGGAGAGATGTCTGAAAGTCCATCTCACCAACATCATTCGATGATAGCCTCATGCTACTATGGACTGATTTCTCCTCCCCAATGCTAGTTTCCGACATTCTATCCCTTCTTGAACTATTTTTTTTAATGTTCCTCTACCAACATTCATCGCTATTCTACTATTTTTTATTCGACCTCTACTCAAATCTATCCTAGAAAGCAACTTTACGCTCTGACACCACTTTCTCCCATGTCTTTTTTGGTTTCTTTCGCACTTGTGCCTCTACCTCATATGCACAACCCATTGTTTAGTTCCTTTAACTGATATTCTCGATGTTCCTTTAGTAGGGTCTTACAAACCTTCCCCACTAAATTGTTCGATATCCATATCGAACATGCAATCCTTGGTTCGGATATCGAACATGCAATACTTGGTTCAGATATCGAACACGCAATCCTTGTTTTTTTAAGGAGTGCCTTGATCTCGATCATGTTTTCTTGATGTTGCATAAATTCAGCCTTGACCGGACTTCCCAAGTATCTCCACTACTTGTCATCCTTGAATTTCTTTTACCTCAAACACAAGAAAAAATTCCTCGTTATGTTTTAATCTCGATCGAGCTTTCTCGATATTGCATAAATTCATTCGATACTGTGAATTGCTCCCTCCATTTCTCGGTAGGAATTGCTCCATCGATTCCTTCTTAAAATCTTCCAATACTCTTCTTCACCACAGTTTATCATATTCTCCAAGATACATGGTTGCAATAAGAACCATTGATCGGATCTCAAATGAAGTTCTCAAGATCCTTCGCAGTTCTCTCGCCAATGAAGGGCTTAGGGCCATGGACCCCAATCTTTCTTGGAGATATATAAAAATATGGGTCTTAAGTGGATAATACTTTGGATATTGGGTCTTAAATGGTACTTTACTCATATATATATATGATTTTGATTTGTGTTTTTACTTGATTATGCGAAGATACTACATGTTTTTGTGTGTTTGAAACTCGAATTTGAGCTTGAAATTACTATTTTTTAAGATCTGTTTTCGTTCGTTTTCGTAGTGTTTCGAGTCGAATTTTTTGTTAGTTTTGAGTTCGAATTATGGTAATGTATTTTATTTGTAGCATTGTATTAGTGTTTCGTTGATTTTAGTGTTTTATTTTGTGTTTTTGGGATTTTCAGTCGCGTAACAGGTTCTGGGTTTTCAGTGAAGGAGATGCGAAACCTGTATGTTTCTTCACTGGTAGATGCAAAACATATTTTGTGATAGATTCGAAACGTTTGGATATGTACCTACTAATAGTTGCGAAACGTGTAATCCTTCTACAATGGTAGATGCAAAAAAACACGTTCTTGATAGATACGAAACGTTATTTGTTCTAATTTTTTTTTTAATTCATAACATATCATGAGTGGTACCAGTTTGTTCGTCTTAAAAAAATAAAACCAACAGTATTTTCGTATTTTTTTTTTCGAGTTACGGTTTAAAAGATACAAACTTTTAAAGTTGTAAAATTTTTAGGGTTTCACGAAGAAGATGCGAAACCTTCTTCGTTATGATAGATGCGAAACCTGTTTTGTTGTGCTAGATGCGAAACCTTCTTTATTTTGCTAGATGTGATTCTTTATTTTGATAGATGCTAAACCTTCTTTATTTTGATAGATGCGAAACCCTCTTTATTTTGATAGATGCGAAACCCTCTTTATTTTGATAGATGCGAAACCCTCTTTATTTTGATGGATGTGAAACCTTCTTTATTTTGCTAGATGAGAAACCTCGTTGTTTTGATAGATGTGAAACCCTCTTTATTTTGTTAGATGCAACCCATATAACTGAGAAACGTGTGTAAAATATACTTTTTTTATTAAAAAAAATTCAAAACATATCATGAATGATACTAGTTTTCGTCTTAAAAAAACAGAACCAATAATATTTTCGAACTCTTTTTCCGAGTTACGGTTTAAAAGATACGGACCTTTAAAAATAAAAATAAACAAAAAAAGAAAGAAAAGTTTTTAAATTTTGTTGGTCTTTATCTTTTGTTAAATGGATTTTTATGGAAAGTTTTCATTCTTTTAAATAAAATATTTATTTATTTATAAATTTAACTTTTTTATTTTAAATTTTTATTCTCTAACTAACTAGCTACATATTTTATTTTTACTCCTTATTTTTCTAACAAAACAGTTTGTTTTTATATTCAATTCGGTAACAAACTAATTCTATCTTTTATTTTTCTAACCGAGTAATCTACCAACTATTATATATTATTGAAAATGTGTGTTAAATGAAACGTTTTATTACTTCTCTTTTTTTTTTTTGAATTCAGCACTACACAAACATCGATTTTCAAATTGATTTTTTTATCCGTTGCTATAACAAAAAAAGGTATTTGAAAATTTGTCATAGTCAATTTGAAAGGGGAAACTGCATACGCCATTCTTACACCAATATCGGTAAGGTTCCTCATATATGATAAATTAAGATTTTATACTAAATATTATACTGATACATTTTGTAGCATTTAGTCAAATATTTACATGATTTGAAGTAGAATAAATTATATTTTTATTCGTTACTTATTTTTTATTTAAAAAAATAAGTTAGATTTGAATAACACAATTCTGACGTCTGGATCAATCTCAAAATAAAAACCATATTATATCCATGAAAGAAAATATTTTATTTAAATATAATATTTTTAAATATGGATAATTTATAAGTTTGAAAAACTTTTCTTTGTTCAAATTTGATATTTATAAAAGATTTTAAAATGTTATTTATTGAAATTAGATATTAATCTTCTAGACTCGGTAAGTAAATGATATTTGTTTAAATTAGATTTTATTAAATAGATTAATAAATAATTATTAAAATTAGGTTTTAATATATATATATATATATACTAAAATATATTATAAAAATATTTGAAATATTAAATTTAAAATTATTTATTTTTTCATGAATATGCTAAATATATTTTTTTAAGTAATTTTTTTTTAATAAAAGTATCAATTAAGAAAACTTCGCTAAAATATCTCTCAGAGATATAAAAAATGTATTTAAATTATGGTTTAAAATATTTTTTTTATCAAATGTCCATATTCAAAACTCTCCTAAACTTAATGAAAATAAAATTCAAAATATTTTCTTCGCCGATATAGCCTAATATAATTTTCTACAAATATATAAATATTTAATTTTAAAAATGTATTTGTTAAAAATATCTAAATTCAACTCTATTTAAATTTGAAATATATACAGTCTACTGAAAATATTGCAAATATTTTGAAATCCATATTTATAGGCTAAAATATCTCTTCAAATATATTTAAAACAATCGGTTGAAATTGTTTGGATGAGATATAGATAATAAAAGATCTCTTTAATATTATCTACAAATATTTAGCTAAAACCAGTTTCACCTGCTATAATATCTTTTAATGATGATAATTCTTGATTAAACCATTGTTGATAGACTGAGTTGTCATCGTCAGATCAGAAGGGGAACTCCGTCCACCATAACCTCAGTTTCTTCAACACTTGTGCTGAATATGTCTAGTCTTCAATTTCAAGGGGACGAGTATCTAGCGGATGAGTATGACGTGGAAGATGTAGAAATGGAAGACGATACGGATGAAGATGACGAAGATGTAGAAATGGAAGACGATACGGATGAAGATGACGATACGGATGAAGATGAAGATACCGATGAAGATGAAGATACAGATGGAGATGAAGATATCCGCAGCAGGAATCGTGGTGCTTCAGATTCAGATTTTGACCTGGATGATTACGATCACTCGCAAAACAAAGTAGTTGGTACTTCTGCTGCTCAAGCCCGAAAAGGAAAAGACATCCAGGGAATTCGTTGGGATAGGCAAGGCATCACAAGAGAACAATTCAGGCAAACTAGAGTTGAAAAATATGAAAACTTTCAAAATCTCCCCAACTCTGGAGATGGAGAGAAGGACTACAAAGTAACTACAAAGGGCGCTTCATACTACGAATTCAGGAGAAATTCAAAATCCGTAAAACCAAAAATTCTCCATTTTCAGTTAAGGAATTTGGTTTGGGCTACATCAAAGCACGACGTCTACCTTCTGTCGCATTCTTCTCTCGTTCATTGGTCTTCATTAAGATGTAGCAGGAGTGAAGTTCTGAATGTTTCAGGTCATGTTGCACCGTCTGAGAAACATCCTGGAAGTCTGTTGGAAGGATTTACTGATACGCAAGTTAGCACTCTTGCTGTAAAAGATAGATTGCTAGTTGCCGGAGGATTCCAAGGAGAGCTTATATGCAAGCATCTAGATAGACCTGGGGTAAGCTTTTGCTCACGTACAACTTATGAAGATGATGCCATCACCAATGCCATCGAAATTTATACTACACCCAGTGGTGCACTTCATTTCACCGCAGTGTCAAATAATGACTGTGGAGTCACAGACTTTGACATGGAAACGTATCAACAAGCTAAGTGTTTCCGCTTTCCTTGGCTAGTGAACCATACCTCTTTGAGTCCGGATGGTAAACTGATAACTATTGTCGGGGACGATCCGGAGGGTTTGATTGTCGATTCCAACACTGGGAAGACAGTTAAGACTATTTCTGGGCACTTGGACTACTCATTTGCATCGGCATGGAACCCTGATGGTGTCACTTTTGCTACTGGTAACCAGGACAAAACATGCCGGATCTGGGATGTGAGAATGATGTCAACCGCCCTTGCTGTACTCAAGGGGAACCTTGGATCTGTTTGTTCAATTCGCTATAGCTCAGATGGGAAATTCATGGCAATGGCTGAGCCTGTTGACTTTGTTCATGTTTATGATGTTAAGAGTGGATATGAGAAGGAGCAAGAGATTGATTTTTTTGGTCAGATATCCGGAATATCCTTCAGTCCTGACACGGAGTCTCTATATATTGGCGTGTCGGATGCTGAGTATGGAAGTCTACTTGAGTATGGCCGGCGTCGACACTACTCTTACCTCGATTCCTTACTTTAGCTGGGTGGCAAGTAAGGAAGCATATTTTATTTGGTAATTGTAAATGTGTTTTTTGTGCAATTATTAGGGCAAGTAGAGTCAGTTAGCTGTTAGGGAAGGAATGTACAGAACGCGGAAACCATAACCAGTGGTTGAAAAATAAAAACACTGGATGGTGGTTTTTACGCCTTTAACATCTTAAGTTTGCAGTATTTGTCACTGATTTTGACCAATAAATAGTTTTGTATTGATATCAGATAAATAATATATATATATATATATATATATATATATATATATATATATATATATATATATATATATATATATATATATATATGAAAACAATATTTCGCGCACGGTCTTAAAATAGCAAAATATCAGATAAATAATATATATATATATATATATATATATATATATATATATATATAATAATAATATTTCGTTGGGTCTTAAAATAGCAAAATAAAGAGGTCTTTTATATATATATATATATATATATATATATATATAAACCCTATTTGTTTTTTATTTCAAAACAAAAAGGTTTCCTATCTAGCAAAAGATAGAAGGTTTCGCATCTCCTAAAATAAAAAATGTTTAGCATCCATTAAAATAAAAAATGTTTCGCATCTAACAAAATAAAGAATGTTTAACATCTATCAAAATAGAAAAGGTTTCGCATCTATCAAAATAGAAAAGGTTTAGCATCTATCAAAATAAAGTAGGTTTCGCATATTCTTCGTTTACCCTTTAAACTAGGTTTCGCATCTGATGGTGTGGCTCTGAAAGTACGGTTACATTTTTTTTACATCCAAATCGAGATATCTTGTTTTAATGTTTATCAAACCTTTGCTTAAGTAATAGATCGGCTTCTGAACTCCCTTTCTAGCAAGGATTTGTTTTGTTAATTAACATTAATGTAGTTTTAATAATTGTGGAGATTTTAGGCCTAAATCAGGCAGTTAGGATCCAGAGTTACTAAGTAACTTGGTTGAATATGAATAAAGTACCCTCATTTTAATTTTGGTTCATTGAAAATTATTTTTAAAATTTAAATTTGACAATAAAATATTTTATATATATAGGCTTAAACGGAATATAGTCCGGCGACTATTGCGTTTTCTTTCACTTAGTCCCTCGACAAAAAAGTCATTGGTGAGCGTCTTTGGACTATTCCAAATCTATAAATTTAGTCCTCGCTTATGGTCTTTTTCTCTAATTCAGGGACGTGTTCCCATAGTTAAATGATATGAGTCTCACAAATAATCCCTTCCACTTTTAATTTCATTTTGACCCTTCAATTTGAATTTTAATATATATATATAGTTATTTTTTTTATTCTCTAAAAAGAGAGTATCGCAAAATTTACCATACTCTATTTCAAAAAAAAACCAGTTTGGTTTGTTAGGAATGTTTGAAATCTTAGATCATTTGAACTCCATTTTGTTTTGAAGTATCTTTTCTTTCCCCGACTAAGAAGGTTATTGCCTCCCTCTCTGTTAAAGTAAGAAAAATGAGCTGAGAGGCAAAGTTAGCTATCGATATGGCTAGCGATACAAGTGAGTATTTTTTGGATAATTTTTTATTTTTTTTATCATAATTGATCATTTTTTTATAAAATTTGAGTTTTAAAACAAAAAATAATGTGAAAATCCAATTAAATATAACTCTGTTTTTAACTTTTTTTAAACCATATTTGAATTTTAAATTAATATTTTCAATTATCTTAATCTTTTATTATATTCAATTATATAAATATTTAATATGATGTCTCAACAATGTTTTTTAATATACGTAATATTATATCTGAACTCCTTTCCCACGCCCAGGTCGCAGACGGACAAAACATCATGTTTGTGAAGCGCAAACATCATGAACAAACCAAACTCCAGTTCCTTTGACGACAATCAATTCCGTAAGAAACTCTTCATCATTTATCTCCAAAATGGAAGAGTCTGAAAGATGTACGTTTACAAATTTATTGGATAAATCGTGGAGGTAACTGGATTTACGAGATGATACTCTGATCCGTCGAAGGTGTGACTGAGAGAATGATAGGAATGAGAGAATAGAAAAGTTACTGACAGCGATTATGGAAGTGGTTACGGCTGTTGAGAGGGGATCTTTGGAGAAAATTCAACTCGTAAAAGATGCTGCAATCTTGCTTGTGATGGCGTACAACGGGTTTTCAACTTCAGAGTTTTGTCTTCATTTTTTCCTCTGCTATCCGTAAGTGAAGCGGTAGCCAGATGATGAAGCTGGTATGTTACTTAAGGAAGTGGTTGAAGAAATACGAACAGCTTCCTCAAGCTCAACCGTGCCCTGAACCTACATCTATATTACTAGTTCCAAAATTGGAAGAAATTGTGAAATGGTAGGGTTGATCACTGGCGGATCTAGAAATCAAAATAAGGGGCGCTAAACTATAAAATAGTATACATATTCTCCGAAGCTTTTTTCCAGTAGTTTCGCCAAACCTAGTTTTATCGTTAGTTTTGAATGCGTTGTCTAACTCTAAATAGACCTGCGTTGTCTAACTCTAAAGACATTAATTTCTTACATCTTCTTCCAATTTTTTGTAAAAAAAATAACACAATATCATAAACATTTTGTACGGTGCTGATAATCTCGTCGCTAAAAAATTACATGAAACTATATTGGAATAAATAATATAATATTTAGTGAATGGTTAAATGATAATTATTTTAATTTAATATAATTAATTATAGTAATAAATAACAAACCTTGTAATTTGTATTAATTTTAATTTTTTTTTAAATCTAATAACATTAAAAAAGTATTTTTGTAGGCCCAATTATAGGTATAAATGTTAGAGGGGCGGGACCCGTAAGAGGGCACCAACCCCTTCCACTAGGGCTGATAATCAATGAGAAATTTATTTCACTCGTGTTGGATCCCGAATTTCATGAAGAGCTTAAGTCTCCAACCGGTGGGTCTTTAGTTTGAGTCCAAAATGTACCTTTTGATGAATTTTGTATTCGGAAAATTGATAGTTTCTGAACCCAACTAGTCGAATACTTATAGCTGTTGTTAAATTGATAAGTTTTTAAATCCCTTTGTAGTTTGATTGAACCTTGAACCCTGTTTCGATTTTTGAAGTATAGTTCGCAAGATTATTTATTGGTATTGTTTGTTTCTTTAGACAAAGTATCTCGATACTCCGTTTGGTAGAATATATATATATATATATAATATTAAATTTAAAAATAAAAAATATTAGATTTAAAAAGTAAATATAAAATAAAAATCAAATGACAAGTGACTGTTTGTTTGTGAGACTCGTAATATTTAACAATTGGAACACGTGGATGAACCAGAAAGAAAATCTCCAATACTAACTCTAAGTGTGTTTCTTTTTCTATTATCATCCCTAATAAATATTATGTTATTTTTTTAAGAATGTAAAAGTTTACTCACCGATTATTTTTTGTTGAGAGACCAAATGAAAAAAAAAAACATATCGGAAAAATTATATTCTAATCTAAACCTATATATATTTACAAAACCTCTGTGGGATATTTATGTAAATATTTATAGGATATTTATTAAGTTATAAATTTAAATTCTTTTATTTTAAATTTTTATTTTTCTAACTAACTAGCTATATATTTTATTTTTATTCCTTATTTTTTTAAGTACCATTTGATAACAAACTAATTCTATCTTTTATTTTTCTAACCCATTGATCTACCAACTATTATAAATGATTGATAATGGGAGTTAAATGAAACAATATTTTAGGCTTCTTTTCTTTTTGAATTCAGCTCTACACAATCATTGATTTTCAAATTTATTTTTGTATCCCTTGCTAAACAAAAATTTATTTGAAGATTTGTCACCATCAATTTGAAAGGACAAATTGCATACATTATTATTAAATCAATATCGGTAAGAATTTATTATGTTTAGAATAAATAGTATATCTTACTCATACATGATATATTAGAATTTTATTTTAAATATTATACTGCTACATTTTTAATATTATATGATGTGAAGTTGATGAGGGAGAACAAAAGACGTGCGGTAAAATTGCAAAGAATAAGTTTATTAGGAGAAAATTGTAAAGAAGAAGTTTATTATGAGAGAATTGTAAAGAAAGACGTTTATAAGGAGAGAATTGTAAAGACTACAATAGAAATAACGGAAATTAAAGTGTGTGGGGCCCGTAATTGTACTATAAAAGGACCACACACGCTTTGTAGATCCCGAGATGAATATAATACTACTTTCTCTCTCTACTTAGTCTGGTTATTACTTTTCTCTCTAAAATAGCTCATAAACAAAGAACTTAACTCTATTTTGACACTAAAAGATCCTCGTAACACAAAATTACCCTAAAGCTATTCTTAAACTCTTCAGTGGCGCCGTCTGTGGGAAGCGAAGATCGTTCTGACGACAATCGTTTTCTGGAAATAATTCATAATCCGAGCAGAATTATGGAAGAGCAAGGGGACGATTTTGTGAATAACTGCGAGGATAATCTGGTGGGAGACGATTATTGGAATGATATGGAGTATGAGGCACGTGGGGGCCAGCGCGTCGGAGACGCCTTTGATGACTCAGATCTGTTGGCTCGGAGGAATGAGTTGTTGCTGGAAATTAAAAAAATGAAGGCAGAAAAAGAAACTGTTCGGGCGAATCTCCGTTCCGAGGTGAGAAGGAAATCAGATAGTGGAAAAGAGAAGCGCGAAGCCGATTTACGTCCTAGAGCCAGGGATGATAGATATAGAGGATATGAACGATGGTCTTCGAGGAGGAAAGAAAAACGCCATCTGGATTTTTCTGACTCGAGCGATTATTCTCGTTACAGCTTGTCGGAATCATCTCCTAGGAAAAATCACAGAAATAAAAAAGGAGCTCGGAGAAGAAGTCTCTGAGGGATAAGAATTATCATGCTAGAGTTACTGAGCGGGGTTATGGCCAAGTGAACTTTCCCGCTGTGAACCAAAACGTTGACCCGCAGAATTCGGAGTGGCAGCATCAGTACACTCTGCCGTCCGAAGAGGGATTATATTTTCCGAGCAATGAAAACTTGAGATCTAATGCTTATCGGACGGGTCATAATTGGAGAGATTCTCCTTTGTCCTAAGAAATCTTAGTGGGCAATCTCCCAAAGCATTTCGACATTTCAAAGTTAGAAAAGTTCGATGGGACGCAAGACCCTAACAACCATATCGAGAAATTCAAGAACTTCATTATTAATTTCAATGACGATGATAAATTGTTGTGTAGAGCGTTTTCTCAGACCTTCAAGGGGTGGCTTCCAAGTGTATAATCGGCTCCCGTAGGGCTCGATAAAGAACTTCGACATGTTCCTGGAATATCTTTAGACAACACTTTGTGGGGAGCAAAAGGTTCCGAGCTTATGGAGATACGATAATCTATTGCAGGGAAAAGGTTGGGGAAAGCATGAAGAATTATACCAATCGATTTGTCAAAACAAAAACGGACATGGAGTATTGTAAAGATTCTGTGGCACTTGCAGCTTTCCGGTTGGGCTTACTCCATGGACTCGTAAAGGATACGGTGGCGGAGAGTCAGGCCATGACCTTTGGAGCATTGCTGGATCAAGTTGAGAATATAATTTTGGTGGAGGAGACTCAGGCATCCGAGAAAGGGTTAGGCGATCAATTGGATCAGAACCCATTTCAAAGATTTGAGTCCAGTAACCAAGGGCCCCGGGCCAATGTTCAAACCAAAAGTGTGGGTCAGTATCCGCCGAGGCAGAAAACAAATATACAGAGTTATAGCAATCAGCAAACCTATAACCAGGGAGCAAGGCTAATTTCGAACAAGTGCGTTTGGCCGGACTATTTTGCGGAATTAACCGAAAATGTGACCACAATATTCGAGAAAGCTAGATCCACAGTGCCGTTCAGAAAACCTTTTCCTATCCAGACTCTGAGGGAAAGCAGAAGTGTTAGCAAGTATTGCAAGTACTATGAGGATATTGGGCACGATACTAAGGACTGTATTGCTTTGAAAAAAGAAGTGCAAGCTTTGATCGAGAATGGAATGTTGTTAGACTTTGTCAAAAAGCACTCACAGAAGAATGATGTGGTAAAGGCTGTTCCAAAAACTCGCTGATACAGATATGGTAATTACCGAGGAGATCGATGTTTTTTATATTGAGCAAGAGTATTTGGATCCCAAGGAGGGGAGGAACAACGTTAACATGGTGGAAGAGATTATTCCGAGGGGGAAAGTAAACGACCTTTGTGCTTTCTTTGAGTCACTGGCTATCTTTGGAGGAGATACCATCGCCGGGAATTCTAATAGTTCGCTGACTACCCAGATTGAAGCAGGGGTGTCAGCGCAAATGCATCGCTTACCTTCCCCCATCATATGTTTTGATGATGATGATATGCGAAATGTCGCGGGCCCACACGAAGATGTGGTGGTGATTGCTGCGGGTATTGCTGGAGATCAAGTTCAGAAGATACTTGTTGATACAGGAAGTTTGGCGAACATCTTGTTTATGAGAACTTACAGGAGAATTTCTGACCCACCGGTCATACGACGGTCAGACAGAACCATAATGGGATTTACCGGTGCCACAACAGTAGTGGTTGGAGAATTTCAGTGTGTGGTCGAATTAGGTCGTGGACCGCTCAAGAAGGAGGTGGAAGTACTGTTTATTGTTGTTGACGCACCAAATTCATATAATGCGATTGTGGGTCGTTCTTGGCTGTCCCGAATGCATGGTGTGATTTCTATGGTGTATTAGTGTCTGAAATATGTGATAGGAAACAACATTGGGACAATCAGGAGCAGCAAGAAGATGGCCCGAGAATGTTACCAGATAACTTTATCCTCGAAGGGAGTTCGGGGAGATATACCGGACAAGATATTGAAATTAAAGGGGCCTTCCTCGGAAGTCATTCCATGTGATGATCCGAGGGAGACCCCCGGGTTTCTGGTCCCAGAACAGGATTCTGAGGAGCATAAATTTGGAGATGGCAAATTTCTGAATATTGTAATAAAACTTTCTTTTGAGTTCAGAGAGAGGTTGATTGCGTTTTTGTTTAACAAACTTAATATGTTTGCTTGGTGTGCACAGGATGTTACGCGAGTACCATCAGAGATAATATGTCATAAACTTGCGGTACGACCTGATGTTCGACCCATTGTCCAGAAAAGAAGACCAGTTTCTCAGGAGAAGGCTGCAGCTATTCTTTTGGAAGGGGAAAGGCTATTAAGCATAGGCCACATTCGCGAGTCGCATTACCCCATATGGGCCTCGAATCCAATCTTGGTCAGGAAAAAGAATGGCAAGTGGAGGATGTGTGTGGACTTCGCGGACCTAAACAGAGCTTGTCCTCCTAAGGATCCTTTTCTGGTGCCCCGCATTGATCAGTTAGTGGATTCGACCTCGTGCAATCGATTCTTGTCTTTCGTAGACGCATATTCAGGGTATAATAAAATTCGGTTAGATACGAAAGATGAAGAGAGCACGTCATTTATTACCGGGAGATGATTATATTGCTACAAGGTTATTCCATTTGGCCTAAAGAATGCAAGGGCAACTTATCAGCACTTAGTCAACA
This sequence comes from Limnanthes douglasii subsp. nivea, assembly GCA_036936605.1. Lineage (NCBI taxonomy): Eukaryota > Viridiplantae > Streptophyta > Magnoliopsida > Brassicales > Limnanthaceae > Limnanthes > Limnanthes douglasii. The sequence continues at coordinate 342,703,647 of JAUPFV010000001.1, forward strand.
AAACCTTTGAGAGCCAAATTGGTCAGAATGTCGAAGCTTATATCGATGACATGCTTGTCAAGAGTTTGCGGGACAAAGATCATTTTGCTGACTTAGAGGAGACTTTTCAAAATTTGAGTAAGGTCAATTTGAAACTGAATCCAGAAAAGTGTGTTTTGGGGTACGATCAGGTAAGTTCCTTGGCTATATGATAAGTGAAAAAGGTATAGAGGCTATCCCGGAACTGATAAAAGCTTTAACAACCATGAATCCACCTCGGAATATCAAGGAAGTCCAGATCCTGACAGGGAGATTGGCAGCACTGAATAGATTCATATCTCGCTCATCGGACAAATGTGTATATTTCTTCAAGGTATTGCGCAATGCGAAACAATTTAATTGGATCGATGACTGTTCAACAATTTTTCGCCAAATTCAAGAATATTTGACGTCCCCTAATATACTATCTAAACCATTAGTGGGGGGAGATTAATTGTCTATGTGGCGGTATCAGTTTGTGCGGTCAATGTCGTTTTACTCCGCGAAGATGACACTCTTTTGAAACCCATTTACTATGTCAGTAAAAGTTTGTTGGACACTGAGAAACAATATCTTAAATTGGATAAGGTAGTTTTGGCTTTGGTAACAGCCGCCCGAAAAATGAGACATTATTTCCAGGCACATCCTATTGCTGTTCGCACGACATTTCCCTTAAAAGGTTTACTACAAAGGCCCGATATATCTGGGAGGATGACTAAATGGTCAGTCGAATTGGGGGATTTTGATATAACGTTCGAACCTCGGACGGCGATAAAAGCCCAGGTTTTGGCTGATTTTTTGGTTGAATTCCACTCAAGAAGGGACGACATGGAGACTACTGACCACTTTGATGACAAGGAATGGTTGGTTCGGACGGATGGAGGGTCGAATAACTCTGGAAGTTGTGGGGGTGTCTAATTAATTTATCCAGAAGAGATAGCCATGTTCCAGGCCATTCGATTCGGATTCAAGGCGACTAATAATGAAGCAGAGTATGAGGCAACATTGGCGGGTCTGCGCTTAGCTCGAATATGTGGGGCCAAAAAGATTAAACTGATCAGTGATTCGCAGTTGGTGATCAATCAAGCTTTGGGAGAGTCTGAGGCCAAAAAAGATAAGCTGATACAGTACTTGAAAGCGTTAAAATATTTGGTCGCTGAATTCGATGGGATTAAGTATGAACATGTTCAAAGAGAGGCAAATGTTATCCTAGATTCTTTGGCTACAACCTCGCGAACGGAGGGATACCCATGGGTCTTGATTCAGGAGCATCATTCGGTCATGATCGATGCAGTGCATTCAATGAACATTAAAGAGGTAAGCAATGTGATCACAAATGATTGGAGGTCAGAAATTATTGACTTCTTGGAAAAAATATACTTTACCCGCTCGAAAGTACGAGGCTAGGAAGATCAGGTTCAAGTCTCATGGGTATATCATGTTGGGAGGCGTTCTGTACAAGAAATATTTGAGCCGACCATTACTAAGGTGTCTGAACAAGGATGAGTCACAATTTGTCTTGTCTGAATTGCATGATGGGGAAGGTTCAGCCCATTGTGGGTATAAGGCGTTAATTCGACGGGTGTTTCTGGCTGGTTATTATTGGCCGACTATCTCTTCGGATGCTTGGTCAAACGATGTGATACGTGTCAGCGTTATGCAAACGTAATCCACAAGCCTGGGTGTTATTGGAGAGTATTTCAGAGGCGGTTCCATTTGACAGGTGGGGCATTGATTTAGTTGGGGGCCTACCAATGGCGTCTGGAGGCAGATAGAATATAATCGTAGCGGTGGATTATTTCTCTAAGTGGGTGGAAGTGGAACCCTTAGCCAAGACGAAAGCCAAAGATGTTATCAAATTCGTCGTTTCGAATATTTGTTGTGGCTTTGGGGCACCAATGCAAATCACAACAGATAATGGACCTCAGTTCGACAACAAGGAATTTAGAATCTTTTGCCTTTCCAGGGGCATACGACAATGCTTTTCTGCCCCATTTCATCCCCAGGCTAACGGTCAAGTGGAAGTGACCAATCGAACAATTCTGGATGGGTTGAAAAAGAATTTGGAAGGAAAGGCAGGAAGATGGCCTGATTATTTACAAGAAGTACTATGGGCTTATAGGACAACGTCTCGAACTGCCATTGCTGCATCTCTGTTGGCATTAGTGTACGTTATAGATGTCGTTGTCCCATCAGAGATTGTCTTCCCATCATATCGTGTGGCAACTTATACAGAAGAGGTGAACGACCAAAGCAGAACTTTGGAATTAGATTTGGTTGAAGAAAAAAGACAACGCGCACAGTTGAAGTCTTTGCATTATCAAACCTTGATGAGGAGTAGATATGCTTCTAAAGTCAAGCAAAGAGATTTTAAGGTGGGGGGACAAAGTATTACGCAAATTCTTTCTACACACTAAAGAGAAGAGTCTTGGAAAATTGGGACCAAATTGGGAGGGCCCCTATGAAGTAACAGAGAAAGTCAAGCGGGGAACATATCGATTAAAACACAAGGAAGGGCGATATCTGAGGCTTCCATGGAACATCGAACACTTAAAATTGTATCTCTCATGAGGAACAAGTTAGCATGTAATATTTGTCTTTTTTGTATCTCCCGGATTACAAAACATAGCGAGTGCATACTCTTTCCTACCCTGTTAGGCACAGGAAGGTTTTAACGAGGTGCCACTATGAGCTGATTAATACAACGAATTATGAGCTGACATAATTCTCCATGTTGCTGTTATTGGATTGGTCTCCATTTTCAGGTCACATTGCTGTTATCTAAGATTTTTTGGTTTTACAGCATATGTTCATATAAGTGACCAAGGCAGGAACAAGCTTGATCTGAAATCGAAAAAATATTTCCTGATCGGCTATGGAGAAGATGAGTTCGGTTATCGTGTTTGGGATGAGGAGAACAGGAAAATGATACGAAGCAGAGATGTAATCTTCAATGACACAGTGATGTACAAGGACAGACATAAAACTGAAGCAAATGACTCAAAGCCGTATGAATCAGTATTTGCAGATATCGAGGGAGTCCCAGATAGTCAAGAAAAAGAGCCGATCTGATTAACCCCTCAAGAAGGAGAGTCCGTTGGACATACCGATCGACAGCAACCTGATACCCTACAACCGACCGAGGTAGTTCCTGTTTTGCGAAGATCTTCCCAAACCCATGTACCCAACAGAGATACTTGAACTATTTGTTACTTACCGATGGAGGGGAACCTGAATGCTATGATGAAGCTTGCCAGACCAGTGATGCTAGTAAGTGGGAGTTTTCTATGAAAAATGAGATGAAGTCTTTAATTTCAAATGATACATGGGACCTAACTGAGTTACCAATGGGTAAGAAGGCACTTCATAACAAATGGATGTATCGGGTGAAAGATGAGCATGATGGCTCTAAGAGATACAAAGCACGACTAGTTGTCAAAGGGTTCCAGCAAAATGAAGGAATTGATTACACCGATATATTTTCTCATGTTGTGAAGCTCAATACTATTAGATCAGTGTTGAATATTGTTGCCATTGAAGACCTTTATCTTGAACAGTTAGATGTGAAGACTGCATTTCTTCATGGGGATTTGGATGAGGAGATATACATGTATCCACCAGAAGGTTTCTTAAAATAAGGGAAAGAAAACATGGTATGTAGACTTAAGAAAAGTTTGTATGGTTTAAAACAAGCTCCAAGACATCGGTACAAGAAATTTGACGGTTTTATGCACAAAGAGAGTTTTCAGAAGTGTAATACGGACCATTGTTGCTATTTTAAAAGATGTAAGTCCAGTTATATCATTTTGCTACTCTATGTTGATGATATGTTAGTAGCAGGTTCAGATATGGATGATATTAGAAGATTGAAGCTACAATTGTCAAAAGAATTTGACATGAAAGACTTGGGTCCGGCGAAGAAGATTCTTGGAATGCAAATCATAAGAGATAAGCATAGTACATCGATCGCGTTTTGAAGAGATTTAACATGTGTGATGCAAAGCCAGTTAGTACACCATTGGCAGGTCACTTTCGTTTATCCAAGGATCAATCCCCTGAGACAGATGAAGAAAAAGACTTCATGGCTAAGGTTCCGTACGCCTCAGCTATTGGAAGTTTGATGTATGCAATGGTCTGTACGAGACCAGACATTAGTTATTCAGTGGGAGTTGTGAGTAGGTTTATGTCAAACCCAGGGAAAATTCATTGGGAAGCTGTCAAATGGATTTTGAGGTACCTACTAGGTACCATAGAAAACTGTTTGTACTTTGGTAAGGGTGAGTTAAAGGTACAAGGCTACGTAGATGCAGATTTTGGAGGTGAAGTTGATCACCGGAAAAGCACTACCGGTTATATATTTACTTTTGGAACTACAGTTTTTAGTTGGATGTCAAAGTTACAGAAAATTGTCACTTTATCAACTACAGAGGCTGAGTATGTAGCAGTGACCGAAGCCAGTAAAGAGATGATATGGCTTGAAGGTTTGTTAACCGAGTTGGGATTCAAACAGAAGAACAACGTTATGTATAGTGATAGTCAAAGTGCAATTCAGTTGGTGAAGAATTCAAAATTTCATTCAAGAACCAAGCACATCAGTCTTCACTATCATTTCATTAGATCTTTATTAGAAGATGAGGTGCTAATACTGGAAAAGATCCAAGGAAGCAAGAATCCAACTGATATGTTGACAAAGATAGTAGCCATTGAAAAACTGAAGTTGTGTTCAGCTTCAGTTGGTCTGCAAGAGTAATAAGACCAGAAAGATCTGCTGCATAGATTAATGTGTGAAGACAGGTTGAAACCAGTCTTCAAGTGGGAGATTGTTATTTTGACATAATAATCTAGCCTTATTCAACATGTTATTATTGGATAGAAGAGATGCTAGATGAAAAGACAGTGAAAGACAATGGAGATGAGGAAAGTGCTAAACATATTAAAGAGAGTTGGAGTGAATTGATAAGACACTGTAATTTTAGTGGGTCATAAATTACACATTAAGGACTGTAACTGTTTTCCATTTTTAAGTGTTACAGTCTCTACAAAACTAAGTGCTAGGGTTTTTTTGTGTATTCACCAGAAACGACAGAGTCAGTGTGTTCTTCCTAATAAAATCGATCTGCAGCACGTCCGGAAACGTAGGTATAATTTGCTGAACTCCGTTAACAATTGTGTCTTTGATTTCACTTTTGTTTTTGTACATTCCTTTTTTTTCTTTTTGATCTGATTTGACAGGAAATTAGCATATTTCCCTTAGAGTTGCACCATCTGAGAAACATCCTGGAAGTCTGTTGGAAGGATTTACTGATACGCAAGTTAGCACTCTTGCTGTAAAAGATAGATTGCTAGTTGCTGGAGGAGTCAAAGGAGAGCTTATTTGCAAGCATCTAGATAGACCTGGGGTAAGATTTTCCTCACGTACAACTTATGAAGATGATTCCATCACCAATTCCATCGAAATTTATACTACACCTAGTGGTGCACTTCATTAAGATAATGAAACTCAACGATACATATTAAAATACGTATCGTTTGGTATAAAAATTAGGATACGCATCGGGATACATGCGATACGTATCGCGATTTTGACAACTATGGTCGAAAGAGATAAAGGGGCTGTCGGCTTTGTTGTTTATTGCTTTGTTGTTTATTTTGTAATTAAGCATAGTTTAGCCTATTGCGTAGCCTACCAACCTAATCATGATTAGTCAATTCGTCTGTTAGGCTTTGTAAGTCTATGTTCAATATAGTCTCTTGCATGGTCTTAGAGACTTGATATTTATACAAATACACTTAGTTTAGCATTTCATGCTGGGCTCAGTGTGGCTCTTGCGTAGGCAGGTTGGCGTGATTTTTAACCCTTTCACTAGTTTATATTATTAGTCGATCTCTTGCAAATATTTTTGGTGTTGAATTATTTCTAAAGGATAACTCGTGGTAGCTATTGATATTTTTATCTTGTTATGAAGATTATAACTGAGCATGTGATTCGAACTATTTAATATAGATTCAAAAAAAATGATATTTTGGCATTGAAACATTTCATTAAGTCAGTGGCTTACAACGTGCCTCGTTAAAATAAATTCAAGCAAAAACAAAAGGGAAAAAGAGTGCACAACCTCTCTAAATGGCATGATAGTATATTTTTTCCAATGATATTTTAATGCATTATCATACATGTCCTCCAGTCGATATGGCATGCGGTATCCTTAGAGATTACTTTGTATGGAACGTCCGAACCTAGGGCTATCTTTCCAGCTTTTTTGTCATGCACTCGATGGAAGATCTTCTTTATGACTAGCTCATCCATTTGGAAAGCTTGAGGTTTAAGTTTACAGTTGAACCCACTTCTAATCAAGATTTTATAACGTTATGAGTAAACCCTCACCTGATCTCGCTGTTCTTCGATTAAGTCTAAGGATAATTGTCATGCATTGGAGTTGAGATTCTCTGATTAATTCGCAATCTGATATGTGGGTATTATAATCTTTGGATATTATGGTCGTGGGGTCGTTCAATATACCCATATCACCTTAGCTAATCTTTGGGTATTGTGCCTTGACAGTGTATTGTGTACGGTAGTACAAATAAGTGTTTTGAGAGTATCATTGTTAGTCTTGTGCTATGAGCCCATTAGGCCCATTATCGAGTAAGATCTATTTAATCCCTATAAATAGAGTACTAGGACTACACAAAACACAATCTGAAATCTGTAACCCTTCTCTATCATAGTGAAATACTTTTCTCTAGAGACGCCCGTGAAAGTAGACAATTGTCGAACTACTTTAAATACTGTGTTCTATCTTTATTGTTATTTGTTTCATTTGTGTAATGTGCTTGAGCCATTTTGTGATAAATTGCATAGTGATTTAATAAAAGGTTTTGAAGTATCTTCTTTCTCCAACTAAGAAGGTTGTTGCCTCACTTATTAAAGTAAAGGAAGAATGGAAGAGAGAGATGGACAAGATTAGCTGTGGATATGGCTAGCAATACAAGTGATTATTCTTGAGAGAAAAAACTTTTTTTTTTATCTTAATTGGTCATTTTTTTTAAAATGGAGTTTAAAAAATAGGAAACAAATTTAACAAAATATAACTCATTTTTAACCGTTGTTTGTTTTAACTGTACTTTAATCTTAAATTAATATTTTCAATCATCTTAATCTTTATTACATTCAATCATATAATCGTCTCAATAAATTCTTTTCAAATATACGTAATATTCTATCAGAACTACTTTCCTCACGCCAGGGTCGCCGACGGCCAAAACAACAGGTTTGTGAAGCACAAACATCATGAACATATGAACAGACCAAAATCCAATTCTTTTGACGGTAGTCAATTCCATAAGCAGCTCCTCATCGATTATTTCCAAAATGAAAGAATCTGATAAATTTCCGTTAAGGTGTGACTGAGAGAACGATAGGACGGTGGATGAAACGACAGCGGATTTTTACGCCCGCCAAGGAGAGAAAAAAAGCGATCATAGATGCATTTGGCAGATTTAATGGCAAGTTGCTGGTAGAGGATGGATTTGGAAAGAGAGAGAAACGGTGAGAGGAAGGGGTTGCAGGTCGGTGCTTCCTGAGCCGCGATGACTGAGGCGAGGAGAGAATATGAAATTCGGAGATGGTTGAGAGCGATGTTGATTTCTGATTTAGCAGATAGGTGGAAGAGAAGAGTTACTGACAGCGATGAATGGAGTTGCTGGGTCTTTAACTTCTGAGCCTAGATTGTGCCCATAAATCTTGTAAATCAGAAAATTGATAGTTTCTAAACCCAACTAGTCTAATACTTATAGTCAATTTATTGTTAAATTGACAAGTTTTTAGATCCTTTTGTAGTTTCATTGAACTTTGACCAATGTTTTAATTTTTGAAGCACAATTCACAAAATTGTGTATTGGCACTCTTACTATATTCTAACTTAAACCCCTATATATATATATATATATATATATATATATATATATATATATATATTCGTAAAGTACCATTTAAAACCCAGTACCAAAAGTATTATTCACTTAAGACCATATTTTTATATATCTCCAAGAAAGACGCGTTTTTGTGAAATATTTACTATTAAAGGCCCACTAATACCCTAAATACCCACACTCTATAATGTAAAAGGCTTTTAGACTCGTTCTTCACCTTTTTCCAATTTTCTTTCTCTCTCTTCGTGAATGATACAACTCTATATTATGCGATTCTTTCATTTTTTTACTCGATTTTTTGTTTTTCTTTTATTTTCATATGATTTTGATTTGTGTTTTTACTTAATTATGCGAAGATACTACATGTTTTGTGTGTTTGAAACTCGAATTTGAGCTTGGAATTGCTGTTTTTTAAGATCTGTTTTTGTTCTTTTTCGTAGTGTTTCGAGTCGAATTTTTTGTTAGTTTTGAGTTCGAATTATGGTAATGTAGTTTATTTGTAGCATTGTATTAGTGTTTCGTTGATTTTAGTGTTTTATTTTGTGTTTTATTTTGTGTTTTATTTTGTGTTTTATTTTGTGTTTTTGGGATTTTCAGTCGAGTAACAGGTTCTGGGTTTTCAGTGAAGGAGATACGAAACCTGTATGTTTCTTCACTCGTAGATGCAAAACATATTTTGTGATGGATGCGAAACGTTTGGATATGTACCTACTGATAGATGCGAAACGTGTAATCCTTTTGGAATGGTAGATGCAAAAAAACACGTTCTTGATAGATGCGAAATGTTATTTGTTCTATTTTTTTTAATTCATAACATATCATGAGTCTTACTAGTTTGTTCGTCTTAAAAAAACAAAACCAACAGTATTTTCGGATTTTTGTTTTCGAGTTACGGTTTAAAATATACAGACTTTTAAAGTTTTAAAAAATTTAGGGTTTCGCGAAGAAGATGCGAAACCTTCTTCGTTATGATAGATGCGAAACCTTCTTTATTTTGATAGATGCGAAACCCACTTTATTTTGATGGATGCGAAACCTTTTTTATTTTGATGGATGCGAAACCTTCTTTATTTTGCTAGATGAGAAACCTCTTTGTTTTGATAGATGCGAAACCTTCTTTATTTTGATAGATGTCATTTAGCGAAACCATATAAGTGACAAGTGTAAAATATACTTTAAAAAAAAGTTGGTTACGTATTTTATATATAGAAGGATATTTAAGGTATAAAATCTTTTAAAAATTTTTGGTCTTTATCTTTTGTTAAATGGATCTTTATTGGGAAGTTTTCCTTTCTTTTAAATAAAATATTTATTTATTTATAAATTTAACTTTTTTATTTTAAATTTTTATTCTCTAATTAACTAGCTAGATATTTTATTTTACTCCTTATTTTTCTAACAAAATAGTTTATTTTTAATAAACTAATTCTATCTTTTATTTTTCTAACAGATTAATCTACCAACTATTATATATTATTGAAAATGTGTGACATTTTATTACTTCTCTTTTTTTTTTCAATTCAACACTACACAAACATCGATTTTCAAATTGATTTCCGTTGCTATAACAAAAAAAATATTTGAAGATTTGTCATAGTCAATTTGAAAGGAGAAACTCCATACGCCATTCTTACACCGGTATATGTAAGATTACTCATATATGATAAATTAAGATTTTATACTACATTTCGTAGCATTTGGTCAGATATATACATGGTTAGTTTATAAGTTTGAAAAACTTTTCTTTGTTAAAATTTGATATTTATAAAAGTTTTTAAAATGTTATTTATTGAAATTATATATTAATCTTCTAGACTCGGTAAGTAAATGATATTTGTTTAAATTAGATTTTATTAAATAGATTAATAAATAATTATTAAAATTAGGTTTTAATATATATATATATATATATATATATACACTAAAATATATATATATACTAAAATATATTATAAAAATATTTGAAATATTAAATTTAGAATTATTTATTTTTTCATGAATATGCTAAATATATTTTTTTAAGTAACTTTTTTTTTAATAAAAGTATCAATTAAGAAAACTTTGCTAAAATATCTCTCAGAGATATAAAAAATGTATTTAAATTATGGTTTAAAATATATTTTTTATCAAATGTCCATATTCAAAACTCTCCTAAACTTAATGAAAATAAAATTCAAAATATTTTCTTCGCCGATTTAGCCTAATATAATTTTCTACAAATATATAAATATTTAATTTTAAAAATGTATTTGTTAAAAATATCTAAATTCAACTCTATTTAAATTTGAAATACATACAGTCTACTGAAAATATTGTAAATATTTTGAAATCCATATTTATAGGCTAAAATATCTCTTCAAATATATTTAAAACAATCGGTTGAAATTGTTTGGATGAGATATAGATAATAAAAGATCTCTTTAATATTATCTACAAATATTTAGCTAAAACCAGTTTCACCTGCTATAATATCTTTTAATGATGATAATTCTTGATTAAACCATTGTTGATAGACTGAGTTGTCATCGTCAGATCAGAAGGGGAACTCCGTCCACCATAACCTCAGTTTCTTCAACACTTGTGCTGAATATGTCTAGTCTTCAATTTCAAGGGGACGAGTATCTAGCGGATGAGTATGACGTGGAAGATGTAGAAATGGAAGACGATACGGATGAAGATGACGAAGATGTAGAAATGGAAGACGATACGGATGAAGATGACGATACGGATGAAGATGAAGATACCGATGAAGATGAAGATACAGATGGAGATGAAGATATCCGCAGCAGGAATCGTGGTGCTTCAGATTCAGATTTTGACCTGGATGATTACGATCACTCGCAAAACAAAGTAGTTGGTACTTCTGCTGCTCAAGCCCGAAAAGGAAAAGACATCCAGGGAATTCGTTGGGATAGGCAAGGCATCACAAGAGAACAATTCAGGCAAACTAGAGTTGAAAAATATGAAAACTTTCAAAATCTCCCCAACTCTGGAGATGGAGAGAAGGACTACAAAGTAACTACAAAGGGCGCTTCATACTACGAATTCAGGAGAAATTCAAAATCCGTAAAACCAAAAATTCTCCATTTTCAGTTAAGGAATTTGGTTTGGGCTACATCAAAGCACGACGTCTACCTTCTGTCGCATTCTTCTCTCATTCATTGGTCTTCATTAAGATGTAGCAGGAGTGAAGTTCTGAATGTTTCAGGTCATGTTGCACCATCTGAGAAACATCCTGGAAGTCTGTTGGAAGGATTTACTGATACGCAAGTTAGCACTCTTGCTGTAAAAGATAGATTGCTAGTTGCAGGAGGATTCCAAGGAGAGCTTATATGCAAGCATCTAGATAGGCCTGGGGTAAGCTTTTGCTCACGTACAACTTATGAAGATGATGCCATCACCAATGCCATCGAAATTTATACTACACCCAGTGGTGCACTTCATTTCACCGCAGTGTCAAATAATGACTGTGGAGTCACAGACTTTGACATGGAAACGTATCAACAAGCTAAGTGTTTGCGCTTTCCTTGGCTAGTGAACCATACCTCTTTGAGTCCGGATGGTAAACTGATAACTATTGTCGGGGACCATCCAGAGGGTTTGATTGTCGATTCCAACACTGGGAAGACAGTTAAGACTTTTTCTGGGCACTTGGACTACTCATTTGCATCGGCATGGAACCCTGATGGTGTCACTTTTGCTACTGGTAACCAGGACAAAACATGCCGGATCTGGGATGTGAGAATGATGTCAGCCGCCCTTGCTGTACTCAAGGGGAACCTTGGATCTGTTTGTTCAATTCGCTATAGCTCAGATGGGAAATTCATGGCAATGGCTGAGCCTGTTGACTTTGTTCATGTTTATGATGTTAAGAGTGGATATGAGAAGGAGCAAGAGATTGATTTTTTTGGTCAGATATCCGGAATATCCTTCAGTCCTGACACGGAGTCTCTATATATTGGCGTGTCGGATGCTGAGTATGGAAGTCTACTTGAGTATGGCCGCCGTCGACACTACTCTTACCTCGATTCCTTACTTTAGCTGGGTGGCAAGTAAGGAAGCATATTTTATTTGGTAATTGTAAATGTGTTTTTTGTGCAATTTATAGGGCAAGTAGAGTCAGTTAGCTGTTAGGGAAGGAATGTACAGAAGGCGGAAACCATAACCTGTGGTTGAAAAATAAAAACACTGGATGGTGGTTTTTACGCCTTTAATATCTTAAGTTTGCAGTATTTGTTGCCTTTGTTTACCTGAATCCAGCTCTAAGTTGGTGATTTTGACCAATAAATAGTGTTAGATAAATAATTGGGAAATGACACACTAAGTACCTTTTAGCCAAACCTATTACAACCTAGTACCCAAAAATGGGTTGATGCTCACTTAATACCCATCTCATTTAAATATATCCACTTCTAATACTTTTTTTTAATACCAAGATTACCCTCAACCTAGTATATAAGGTTGATTTTGTGAAAAAATGGCCCATTTTGGCTTCAGCACCTTCTTTATTACTTTCAAATTTCGAATTTTGAATTTATTAGCCCTTTTCTCTCTCCTCTCTCCTAACCTAACAAACAACCCATTTTTCAAGAATGTCTCTTCATTTAAAAAAACCACGGTTGATCACACCACCTCCGGCGACACTATTGAACCACCAGTGACACTACGTAACCACCGGCGATCCATATAAACGCCTTCGGAGAGTGTTCCGATCACCATCGAATTTTTAAATTCCGGTTCGACGGCGTCAGTTACATCCACAGTCTCCTAGCTCCTTCATTTGTCCTCGACTCAGCCTCCTAGCTCCGACTTTTTCACCGTCTCTCAGCCTCCTAGACCTCCAGTTAGCAGCCTCCTAACCACTGATTTCGTAGCCCGAGCTTACATCTTTCAGGTCAGTAAGTGAGCTGAGTTTTAAGTTTCAAAATCGTTTTCCATTTTCGAAATCGATTCTAGACTCTCATATAATGTACGTTAATGGCAGGAAACATATTACTATCTGCTTCTGCTCCATTCAAAGCATCCAAACCGGCTCCGATCACATTCCGGTGAGAATTTTCATTTTTCAACCTCTGTTTTGAACCCTGATATTTGTATGGTTACACTTTGCGATTTATCGCCTGAAATTGTACGTTTGAGGTTGCTAGATCACTGCATACACCCTGATATGTTAGATGTGTTGGAAGATTATCCCTGACTGCATACACCCTGATATGTTAGTTATGACATGTTGCTATATTTGTTGATAAATAGACCATGACTTCATATACCCTTATAGTTTAGGTACGTGATATTGCTAGATGTTTTTCAACCAATTCCCCTGCATGCATACACCCTGATACGTTAGCTATAATAGGTTGCTATATGTGTTGGAAAACAGACCAAGAGTCTATATACCCTGATAGTTTAGTTATGACAGTTTGCTATATGTGTTGAAAAATAGACCACGATGCATATACCCTGATATGTTAGTTACGGGATATTGCTAGATATGTTCAACCATTCACTAAAATCAGTAACACATTCAGTTGTTCTACACCAACGTTAAACAAACTAACCAAAACTCCTATAATTCAGGGTACACAATGTCGAAACCAAAAGTTTGCATTTTCAAATTTGGTACGGAAACAGCTATTGTTCCGCTGTCCGAATTCGAAAACTTCGAGTCTTTTCAACAGTACGTTGAGCAAACATGGCAAGGACTTGTTAGAGGCAACTACAGCATCACGTACTCTTGCGGTGCTCAGAATGATTGTATTTATAATAAGGAGACCGATTTTATTGGGTTGGAATGTTACCTCGATGTTGAGCGTCTGAAGAGTGTTAGTTTTCTTATCGAAGAACATGTTGCTGATAAAGGCTCCGCCATTAAACGTAAACAACCCGTTCAACTGTTCGAAGAATCCTCTCACATGCAATGAACTAGCGGTGAAAGCAGTAGCTGTTTGACCATTTCAACCCCCAAAAAAAGACATCTAGCTACAACGGGATGGGCGGAACCTATCATCGGTGTTGGACAGTCATTTCCAGACGGTGCTCAAGGTCTGAGGTTATCCTTATCCCGTTATGCATAAGAGAACGGTTTTGCGTTTAGGTACATGCACAATACCTTTAACAAGATCACCGTTTATTGTGTAAACAAAGATTCGGATGGCTGCAAATGGAGGCTTTACGCTTCTGTTGATTCTAAGACCGGTTTGATGACAATTAAAAGATTTTTCAGTACCCATACGTGCAGTCCCGTATTCACAAAGAAGAAAAGCAGGCATCTGTCGTCCGATCTGATTGCTGATGAAATTCACGATTCTCTACGGAACACTCATTCCGTAACAGCTAAGACTATACAGTCCACCATCAAGCAAGACTACGGTTTAGACGTTGCATATCGTCTATCTTGGAATGCGTTGGAGAAGGCCCGTCGTGTTGTATTTGGAGATAGCAATACCTCTTTCGGAGAGCTAAAACCATACTTCAAGAGGCTAAAGAGTCGCGACATCACTACGGACTGTCATCTGGATTTGGCTCCGGGCAATGTTTTCCGTCGCTGTTTTATAGCGTTTGGGGCTTGTCTTCAGGGTTTCCATTCGTGCCGCCCTCTACTGTACGTTGACGGAACCCACCTAACAGGGAAGCATGGTGGCGTGTTGCTTTCAGCAGTGGCAAAAGATGGAAACAACGGTCAGTACATGTTTCAATATACATTTAGTCCGATAAATATGTTTACATAGTTTGCGATTTACTAAAACTGTCTGATAGTTTGGATTACATACCCTGCTATTTTAGTGATTACTGATTGCTAGATTGGGAGGCACTGTCTGATAGATTAGGTTACATAGACTGTTCTATGTTTATTATTACACAGTCGACCTTAATATCGTTCTGTTAATGTAGTTCTGTTTTTAAGCAATATCTTTTCCGTTTCAGGTCTCTTCCCTGTAGCTTTTGGTATATTTGGTAGTGAAGACTCGGATAACTGGTTTTGGTTTTTGGAATGTTTGAAACCTCATCTGTTAGGGCGCCAAATAACTTTCATTTCAGACCGCCATGCTGGTATTATTAGCGCTGTCGCAACTCTTTATCCTACTGACTACCACGCTTATTGCATCTTCCATCTTATCCAGAACTTGACTAAAGTTCTTGAACACACTAACAGAGTCTACAAACAAAATATGCTAGTGATATTTAAGAGCTGTGCTTATGCCCCTACTGTGGAACTTTTTAATGAACGTTACAGACAGTTTTTGCGCCAAGGCGGTGAACGTATTGGCAACTTCGTAAGAAATCTGCCACCAGAAAAATGGGCTCAGGCATATGTCAAAGGCAAACGGTATGGGGCGATGGCATCAACCGCTGTTGAATCGTTCAATGGCCAGATTAAAAAGTTGCGCCATCTGCCTATAGTTGAATTAATCGACCGGATTAGAGCTCTTCTGATGACTCAAATTTCTCGACGTTTAGGAGAGGGCCAAAGTTGGAACACACATTTGTGCCCCGAGTTTGACAAGATGTTCAAAGAGAATGTACAATGCAGTCGGACATGGTTAGTTCGCAAGTCTTCTGCCGCTTATTTTGAGGTTTTATCGGACATGATAGATTCTGTATTTTACATCTAAGAGATACATCTAAGTATGTTTTGTGTTTTGGTGTACATCCATCTGATACATTTGTTCAAGAGGTCCTTCTCATCTTTTATGCCTGATTCATCTCAAAGATAAGCACCCTTTGTATTTCGACTTATGTTTTGTACACTTTTAACATTGACACGTACCATGTCTGTTTGTTACCGACTCTGATATATATTCGTGTATACATTGCTATCTATGTTGTTACCCTGTGATAACCACTCTATTCAACCTTGATATATTCTGTATTTTCCATCTAACAGATACATCTAAGTATGTTTTATGTTTTGGTGTACATCCAACTGATACTTTACTTACATTTGTTCAAAAGGTCCTGAAAGGATCTTTCATTCCTGATTCATCTCAAAGATAAGAACTCCTTGTATTTCTGTACACTTTTAACATTGACACGTACCATGTCTGTTTGTTACAAACTCTCATATCTATTCACGTATACATTGCTATCTATGTTGTTACCCTATGATATCCACTTTATTCAAACTTGATAGATTCTGTATTTTACATCTAACAGATACATCTAAATATGTTTTATGTTTCGTATTTAACATCTGATACTTTACTTAAATTTGTTAAGACTCTGATATGTATTCATGTATACATTGCTATCTATGCTGTTATACACTGATAGATATGATCGCAGACATTGCTAGATACATAAAACCAAACACCAACGTAATATTATACTGCCAACTCACTGATAGATATAACATACTACTACGATAGATATGTACATACACATGCAGGTTTTTGTTTCATCAACATATGCGATTTGTTTCACACCACAACATTGACATTGATAGGTGGGTTACATACCTCGTCGTCCCTGAGCTCATTGACCATCTGGATCATTTCGAATGTCGACTCCTTGCCCTCTAGCCCCCACCACTTGTAACATCTAGGTATTATGTTTGGCCTTGGTATGTCGACGTTTATCGAAATATGCTCCATAAGAAACGGTTGCACAGAACATAACTAACCATTAAAAAAACAGTTTCGTAACAGACATGCTGATCATAACACAATGTACTTACAAAAAGCAGAGCAACGCATCCGATAACTCTTGACGGATGCCCGGCCTTAATACATTTGTCCAGCGATTTGTGAAGCTTATCCAAGATGGCTCCAGACCAGTCATAGTCGTTTATCTTTTCGAGATTCTTCACGTAGAAGATTGCTGTCCACCCGACAACGTCGCCCGACACTGAAAAGAACAGTGTCGAGCATATGAAAAGTATCAGGAGCCGAGCCACATCCTTCGCTTCATCCTCCCCTCCTTCGCTGACTGCTTTCTCGATCGCTTCCTACAAAAATAAACAAAATCATACCAAGAATACAGCAATAACAATTAAAGGCATCCACACCTAATGAGAAATTTGATAGATTTGATTCCATACATTGCTATATGCATAAAACCAAACAACAACGTAATATTATACTGCCAACTAACTGATAGATATAATGTACTACTACGCTAGATATGTACATACACATGCAGGTTTTTGTATCATCAACATATGCCTGCAGTATAAACTAAAAAACAACTACATTCTAACAGACTCTATTTACCTTTATCAACGCATTGGAAACTGATTTGTCGTTCGTTGGCCCGCTTCTCCTCGTCCTTGGACTCAAAAAATATTTCTTCATCAAAATCGAATCTAACTCAGCTCCATCAGCGTACCGAGCGATAAATCCACCTGATTTGCTCATCGGCATCTCTTCGTTACCGTGTTTGAGGCCAAAGATCGCCTTAACATCTTTCTTCGTCAGCCTTACATGCTTTTGTCCAATCTTGAAAGCCTTCCATCTAACATCGTATAAACCACAGATCGCCTCGATCAAGTGGTGGAACTTTTTTAGCTTCAGAACCTCGTTCCTCAAGTCATACGAGGTTTTGAGGAAGGTGTAGAAAGGGGTTCCACGAGCAGCCTCGATGTGTTCAGCTTTGATTATATCCCGTCTCAATACGTTGATTATACTAACCAACCCCGACCTGTAGAATACTCATGTTTTTGTCATCTTAACCTGTTAACGTTCACATAAGGAGGTAGTCAGTAATACCATGGTAACTAAAACAATAAAACTAAGCAGCCACTGCATTATGAAGATTGGTAGAAGTGACCAAAATCTTATACTTCTCCCCTAGACGTGCTGTCTGACAGGTAAACTATTATCCGACCCCGATAGATAATACAAGCTACATTGCTAGAAGTCTAACAAACCTACGTAAACTCACAACGGTGGAACAGCACCCCTATAGCTACGATAGCCGACGTAACACGTTCATGATTCAACCAGGCCAGGTTCAAATCCATGACGTCGGACAGGTAAACTATAGACCAACCATGATAGATAATGCAACCCATATTGCTAGATGTGTAACAAACCTACGTAAACTCACAATGCTTACAACAGCAGCCACATACATACTATACACGACGTTACAACATTCTAATCGACACAACAGCATTCTAAACAACACAACTATAACCTAACGAAATACCCTTACTGCCTACCGGAGGGTTAAACGTCAGACATCATAACTATCAATATAAAACAACCGACTATTCTAACTATCGGATTATTAAAAGTATTCCGGCAACATTGGTTGCTTCTAACACTGAACATCGACCCATGTAACTCGAACAGACACAGTATGTAGACGGGTACCTGGTTCGGTTCGAAGGAATAAGCAAGAACAGAGACAGTGGTCGACGGTTCGGTTCGAAGGATACTTCGTTGCAGTTCGACGCTCGCCGGTGGTTGCTTGAGATATAGGAACAGAGACGGTGAAAGTGGTTGCTCGAGATATCGGAACAAAGACGGTGAAGGTTAGTACTCGCCGGTTAGGTTTGGTTTCGAAAAAACTTTTGGGTTCCGTCTTGTTTCACGTATTTCTCTCTCTTCAAATTTAGAAATGTGAAAGTGGGGGGAATTGGAACCTAAAAGTCTGATTAGAAGGTGTAAAAAAGGTGGGTTTAAACAAAACAACCCCTTTTATACCCTAGAGGGTATAATTGTCCACAATTTGGCTCTAGATATTTTATGAAACTAGTCCAAAAACGGGTACCATTTTGGTATTTGATACTTGAGTGGGTATTTAGGGGTACTTTCCTCTAAATAATATATATATATATATATATATATGAAAATAATATTTCATGTTCGGTCTTAAAATATCAAAATATGAGATAAATAATATATATATATATATAAACAATATTTCGCGCTCGGTCTTAAAATAGTAATATATCAGATAAATAATATATATATATATATATATAAAAAAAATATTTTGCGTTGGATATATATATATATATATAAACCCATTTGTTTTTTATTTCAAAACAAAGAGGTTTCTATCTAGCAAAAGAAAGAAGGTTTCGCATCTACTAAAAAAGGTTTAGCATCATTAAAATAAAGAATGTTTCGCATCTAAGAAAAATAAAGAAGGTTTAACATCTATCAAAATAAAGAAGGTTTCACATCTATCAAAATAAAAAAAGGTTACGCATCTATCAAAATAAAGTAGGTTACGCATCTTCGTCATTTACCCTTTAAAGTAGGTTTCACATCTTATGGTGTGGCTCTGAAAGTACTGTCACATTTTTTTTGACATCCAAATCGAGATATCTTGTTTTAGTATTTATCAAACCTTTGCTTAAGTAATAGATCGGCTTCTGAACTCCCTTTGTAGCAAGGATTTGTTTTGTTAATTAACATTAATGTAGTTTTATTATTTGTGGAGACTTTAGGCCTAAATCAGGCAGTTAGGATCCAGAGTTACTGAGTAACTTGGTTGAAGATGAATAGAGTACCTTCATTTTAATTTTGGTTCATTGAAAATTATTTTTAAAATTTAAATTTGACAATAAAATATTATATATATAGGCTTAAACGGAATATAGTCCGGCGACTATTGCATTTTTTTTCATTTAGTCCCTCGACTAAAAAATCACTGGTGAGGGTCTTTGGCTTATTCAAAATCTATAAATTTAGTGGTTTCTTTTTCTAATTCAGGGACGTGTCCCTATAGTTAAATGATATGAGTCTCACAAATAATCCTTCCACTTTTAATTTTATTTTGACCCTTCAATTTTAATTTTAATATATATATATATATATATATAATTAATTTTTTTTATTTTCTAAAAACAGAGTATCGCAAAATTTACCATACTCTGTTTCAAAAAAAAACCAATTTGGTTTGTTAGAAATGTTTGAAATCTTAGATCATTTGAACTCCATTTTGTTTTGAAGTATCTTTTCTTTCCCCGACTAAGAAGGTTATTGCCTCCCTCTCCGTTAAAGTAAGAAAAATGAGCGAGAGGCAAAGTTAGCTATCGATATGGCTAGCGATACAAGTGAGTATTTTTTGGATAAATTTTTATTTTTTTATCGTAATTGATCATTTTTTTTTATAAAATTTGAGTTTCAAAACAAAAAATAATGTGAAAATACAACTAATATAACTCTTTTTAGCCTTTTTTTTAAACCATATTTGAATTTTAAATTAATATTTTCAATCATCTTAATCTTTATTATATTCAATTATATAAATATTTAATATGATGTCTCAACAATTTTTTTTAATATACGTAATATTATATCTGAACTCCTTTCCTCACACCCAGGTCGCGGACGGACAAAACATCATGTTTGTGAAGAGCAAACATCATGAACATATGAACAGACCAAACTCCAGTTCCTTTGACGGCAATCAATTCTGTAAGCATCTTTTCATCACTAATCTCCAAAATTTGACATTTTCTGAAAAATTTACGCTAACAAATTTATTGGATAAATCGTGGAGGTAGCTGGATTTACGAGATGATACTCTAATACGTCGAAGGTGTGACTGAGAGAATGATAGGAACGAGAGAAGAGAAGAGTTACTGACAGCAATTGTGGAAGTGATTACGGCTGCTGAGAGTGGATCTTTGGAGAAAATTCAACTCGTAAAAGATGATGCAATCTTGCTTATGATGGCGTACAACGGGTTTCCAGCTTCAGAGATTTTTCTTCATTTTTTCCTCTGCTGTCCGTAAGTGAAGCGGTAGCCAAATGAAGAAGCTGGTACGTTACTTAGGGAAGTGGTTGAAGAAATACGAACAGTTTCCTCAAGCTCAACCGTGCCCTGAACCTACATCTATATTACTAGTTCCTAAATTGGAAGAAATTGTGAAATGGCAGGGCTGATCAGTGGCGGACCTAGAAATCAAAATAAGGGTTGTATATTGTTGAGTTAAGGATATATGTATGATATCGTTTTTGTTTTTAAAATTTCATATGTTTGAGATTGATATAGTTAAGGGTTGAAGATGTTTGTGTGAGAATGTAGGTGTTATGTTGGTGTACGTGTTGACATCAGAACGGGCCAACGGAGCAAAACTGCGCATTAATCGTTTGACATGAATCCCAACCTGACCATAATTTGTTGCCTTATCTAGCAATGTGTCCATTTCATGAAGTTTTGGCATAATATGTCTAGCAAAGCATGGAATGTTGTTCATGTCTAGCAAAGTATGCAATGTTGTTCATCTCTAGAAAAGCATGCAATGTTTTTCATGTCTAGCAGTGTCTGCAAAAATTATGGCAATGCCTAGAAATGTTCGGAATATGTGTACACTAACATGCAATACGTCTAGTAATTTCTGCAATGTGTCTAGCAATGTCTGTAATACGTCTACAGCTGTCTTAAATATGTTCAGCAATGTTTGCAATATGTCTAGCAATGTCTACAATATGTCTAGCAATGTGTAGCAATGTTTTTTCATATATCTAGAAATGTGTGTAAGTTAGTTGATTCTTTAGTTTTTGTGGTGAAACCCAATGACTGCTTAGTTTGAAATGTCTAGAAATGTGGCAAGTTTTTTCTGTCTTGTTTGGGTGATTGGGATGTAAGTTATGACTACGATATAGGGAATATTATAAAAGTGATTAGAAATTGCGATATGTACAGGAAAACATGACTGCGACGGGGGTATTCTACAGGTCGGGTTTAGTCAGTATAATAAACCTTCTAAGACAAAATATAATAACAGCAGAACACATAGAAGCTGCTCGGGACACCCAACTCTATACGTTTCTCAAAACATCGTTCGATGTAAGGAACGAGGATATGCCAGCTAAAAGGAGAGCCGAAATATTTAAATATTTCCTCAATGATTCAAACACGAACAGACGATGGTAGTTATATTTGATTTTGAAATAGTTTTATTTGGGACAACCGTATAATTGTGTAATTCATTTTAAATTAAATGTTGTTTGTACAGATATTTTTTAGACGTTAGTGTTGGGATAATAATTCATTATTTTCATTTTCAAAGCATATAGCAATGTCAGATTACGTGTATCCAACAATGTATTTTTTTTATGTATATAGCAATGTCATAATTGAATATCTAGCAATTTCGTAAGAACGTGTCTAGCAATATCATATAACTCGTATCTGAAGAGTTTTAAGAACGCTCAGGGGTGATTTTGTGTTACGAAGATCTCTTAGTGCCAAAATAGATTTAAGAACTTAGCTAAGGAGTCTTTTTAGAGAGAGAAAGTAGAGAGAAAAGTAGAATTATATTAATTTCGGGATCTGTGAAGCGTGTTTCGTCCTTTTATAGTAAAATTGTGGGTCCCACACGCTTTAATTCCCGTTTATTACATTTTTTGTCCCTATCTCTTTTCATCTTCTCATAATGGCTACTTCTTTAGTAGTCTATACAATTTTCCCCTAATATAATTTCTTCTTTACAATTCTCTCCTATCATACTTCTTTTTTGTAATTCTCTCCTTAACAAACTTCTTCTTTACAATTTTCTCCTTAACAAACTTCTTCTTTACAATTTCACCATGTTTTTTATTCTCCCTCATCAGTAGCCCCCTAGTCCTAGTAAAAATAGTTTTACTGGGACTGTAAAGAAGTCTCCATTGCTCCCTCGAACATCTTTTCCTCGGAGAACTCCTCTTCAACTGCAAGATTTCCTCCTCGAAAATGCTTTTGAACAACACTTCAAATGCTACATATCTCTTCAAAAAAACGGCTCCTCGAAAAAGCGTCTTCTTAACAAGTACATCCCTTAGAATATAGACTTCTTTTATCTCATATTAACCAGTAGCCCCCCAATCCTTGCAATGTTTTAGCAAGAACTGGCTCAGGCCTTGGTAATGTTGCATGTCGGAATTCGTTGTGCCAGCATATCACACCCACCAATACTATGATAAGATATTGCAAAGATTGAATGAAAAATGTATGACGTCAGCAGTTGTACTTTCTTGTCAGCGCATCTTTTTAGAGATCGTTTCATATTCCTGAGACTGGATTATGCCTCTGCAACTTCTCCCGCCTTTTTTATATCAACAAATTTGCACCTAGGGTACCCATAATGCCCCTAAGCAAACGATATAAAATATCCCCAGGATTGACTGACCCAAAAAGCCCATTATCCTCTATAAATACTGATCTCCCTCCTTAGGATTGCAAACTTTACATCTTAAGATTTCTAGAGAGAGAAAGCTAGCTTATAAACCTCGTCAGATTCCAGAGTGGCTGCTGATTAGCAAAAAATTCGAAAAGAAGGTTGCTGCTGGTGAATACATTGAGCCTCAACCCCAACATGATGTTACTACGTTTTACGGCTCGTGGCCTCCACCAGAAGACTCTACTGCTATCATACCCTTCGAAGTTTCCCGACAGAGCCTAATTACTAATCAAAGCAAAGTCGACCCCATGGGAAAAGATAAACAACATAAGCACTCATCCGGGAAAAAGGAAGAAGCATCATAAGAGAAAATCTGAGGAGCGCAAACGCGCGAAAATAACGCCCTCGGAGACTTCGAACTCTCCATTGGCTCTGATTGCTGAAAACCCCCTTCCAAAAAATGACAACTCAACATCAAGTCTTCCAGCCACTCCTTCAATCACAGGGAACGGTACCCCTCGATTTTCTCCAGGAAGGAATACCTTAACCGAAGAGGAGCTGCGAGATATGCGAAACAAAGCTTTGGCTGCTAGAGAAAGAAGGATCTCCTCGGATACCCCTGAGCCAGAAATTCACCCATCATCTCCTGAAGAGCAACATAAGACCACTAACTTGCCCACGGAATCTGATAAAGGAAAATAGATTGCCTCAAATATCCCTGAGTCAGAAATTCAGCCATCATCTCCTGAAGAGAATCATAAAACCACCAACTTGCCTGGGGAATCTTCTAGTCAAATGACTACCATGCATCCCGTAATGTCCGAGGAGCTAGCTCACCGGATTGCACCTAAGTCCAAGGGAGATATTGCGCTTCCCTCAGAACTTGATGCTATGGTAGGAAACAATATTTAAGGGATTGAAAGCAAACCCTTGGTGGCACTGCACAACATTCAGTATAAGTACTTTTCACCATCAGAAGAACCCATGCTGAGAACCCAGTGGTGCATTCCTTCGTACATTAACATAAGGTTCCCTTCTGAAGGTGAGTCTCCTCTATCTGTGAGGGATGATGAACTGATTGTATATACCAAAATAATGAACTGGGATTAAGGTTTCTTTTAGACCCATTCTTTATTGAGTACTTTGCCAAGATTAGTCTGTGCCCCTCACAAGCTGGGCCAAATATGTGGTTCACACTTATGGCGATCATCATGGCTTCAAGGATTTCAAGCATCGAATTTTCCTTAGAAGAGCTGATCGGACTTTCTGGCTTAGCAAGGAATCCATTTTTTCCTTTTTACTCACTAACATTTAGCCGACGATAAAAAGTGTTAAAATACTTGCTGGAGGCAGGTAAAAAATGGAGGCAACAATTTATCTTCTTTTCTGGTCACTAGGAAACAGGTTCAGAATCGATGCCTTCGAATCCTCACAAGCTATCCCTCATGTGGACCAATAAATGTAAGTTGATTATCTTTTGTGATCTTTTATCCTCGGATAATAACATGTTGGCTTAAAAAAATTCTTGTAGTTATGACAGGTATTTCAAAACCCTACTCGGACTATGTAGAGAATGCTACTATTGTCTTCACCAAATTGAGTGAGTGGGCCAAGGAACACTGGGAAAATAGATTTCGCCTGTGCTTCGTCAACAACAATTTAGCCATAGGCCGATTGTGGAGGTTGAATCCTCTTGACCAATTGACCCTGAAGGAACTCATGACCCCTCCCCCACAACAAGAAGTCTTAGACCGTGTGACGAAAAAAGACATAGTCATATACCTCCTAAAATGTTCCCGTGCCAAGAGTCATCTTGGAGAATCCGACGAAGAACTCTCCTCGAAAGATCGTCAGTCAGAGAACGAAGGAAGAGTCACCATACAGGAACCACCTCCCACTGCCATCATTGAGATACCTGATTTCAACTCCCCTCAAACCAAATCTGTCCATCACCAAAGAAGAAAAACACCAGAGCAAAAGAGAAAAGGAATAAAGCTATTCTGGAACCCATCCAAGAAATACCCGAGGATGGATAAATGCAAGACGATATTCAAGAAACCACTCATGGCAATGAACTCCCCGAAACACCGAAGGAGCCCGAACAGGAAGTTTGAGAGAACTCTCCCAATGAAAACTCTAACCAGACACCAAATTCTCCCCAAACTCAAACTTCGAGGCCTGCACTCATCGAAAATTCCCCTGTGCTAGCACCATTCCCCATTCCTCGAAGCAAGCCTCCTCAGAATGTGGACCTGGACATTGTAATTGGGGAGACTTCGGATTACGATCCTACGATTCTAGGCTCACCCACCAATTCCTTCGAAGTTCCTCTTGATGATGAGTTTTCATTGAGTCTTTGAAGTTTGCTACATACTTCTGTTATTAAGGGAAGGAAGATGCAACATCTTGAAGATCGAAAAAATCACCATAAGTTCAAAGCCTCCTTGTTGGCTTCGCAACTTGAAGAAGCCAAGAGGCAATATGCCATTTTATAGAGCCAAGCAGATACACTGTATGAAAGACTATTTGCATCTGAAAATTACGTCATCATGCTCGAAAGGTGCTGCCAAGAAGAAAGGGACCTCTATCAAAAGAAGACGGAGGGCCAAGAGAAACTCATAATTGAATACCAAAAGGCTCATGAAGTGGCACGCAAAGGTTTTAACGATTGTAGTTATGACTACGAAAAGATTTATAAAGACAGAGAAAAGTTGGTGAAGCGTATCGAATATTTTCCTCGGCAGGTGGAAGAGGAGAAGGAAAAGGCCGTGAATGCCTATGCGACCAAGTGTACAAACAATCTTTCCGTTCGAGATGCGACAGTTCGAGCAAGCCTAATAACTCAACTTCATGCAGAGCACCCCGAATACGACCTAGGCAGCTTTTGGAAACTCGTGTCCCCGGATCTTCGTCCTCCTCATATTGTTTTCAGTGAGAGTGAGTCATCAGACTCCGAGGAAAGTCATTCCCTAGATAAATCTTAGTAGTAGGTAAACAATGGTGACACAGTTTGTAGTTTTTGTGTATGTGACCTTATAAGGCAGTTTTTGTTTCCCCTTTTACTTCATGCGAGGAGATGTACTCCTCGGATTTTTGTGTATCCCATAACTGGTAATGTTTAATCGTGCAACTTATTATTTATCATTTTATCCTAAGTGTTTGCTAACTCGTATCGTAATATCGAGTCAATAGTTAATCTATATCAATTCGCGTTGTGGTATGCATTAAGAACTATGCTAAGATTATCTAAAAGGAAATAGGCTAAGGCATCAGATAAATGATGGTACCGAGAAAGTTGAGGCACAAAATATGATGACCCAAATAATAGTGTAAGGGATTAAACAATTCGAGGCACAAAATATTGTGACCCAAATAATAGTTCGAAGTATTAAACAATTCGAGACACAAATTATTGTGACCCAAATAATAGGCCAAGGTAAAGAACAATTCAAGACACAAATTATTGTGACCCAAATAATAATTCAAAGGGTTAAACAATTTGAGGCACAAAAATATTATGACCCAAATAATAGTTTAAGGCAAAGAACAATTTGAGGCACAAATTATTGTGACCCAAATAATAATTTGAAGGGTTAAACAATTCGAGGCACAAAGATATTGTGACCTAAATAATAATTTAAGGCAAAGAACAATTCGAGGCATAAATTATTGTGACCCAAAAAATAATTCGAAGGGTTAAACAATTCGAGGCACAAAGATATTATGACCCAAATAATAGCTTAAGGCAAAGAACAATTCGAGGCACAAATTATTGTGACCCAAATAATAATTCGAAGGGTTAGACAATTCGAGGCACAAAGATATTGTGACCCAAATAATAGTTTAAGGCAAAGAGTACGTTGTATTAAGCAGCTCATAAGGACACCTCGTTAAAACCTTCTTGTGCTTATCAGGGTAGGAAAGAGTATGCGCTTACTATGTTTTGTAACTTGGAGATACAAAAAAGGACAAATGTTACGCTCTAACTAGTTCCTCATGCAAGATACAATTTTAAGTGTTCAATGTTCCATAGAAGCCGCAGATATCGCCCTTCCTTGTCTTTTAATCGATACGTGCCCTGTTTTACTTTCTCGGTTACTTCATAAGGGCCCTCCCAATTTGGTCCCAATTTACCAAGACTCTTTTCTTTAATGTGTAGAAAGACTTTGCGTAATACTTTTTCCCCCGCCTAAAAATCTCTATCCTTTACTTTAGATGCATATCGACTCCTCATAAGAGTTTGATAATGTAAAGACTTCAATTGTGCGCGCTGTTTTTTTTCTTCAACCAAATCTAACTTCAGGGCTCTGCTTTGATCATTCACGTCTGCTGTATAAGTTGCCACACAATATGAAGGGAAAACAATATTTGAAGGGATAATGGTATCCATACCATATACTAAAGCAAATGGAGATGCAGCAATGGTCGTTCGAGGCGTTGTCCTATAAGCCCATAATACTTCTTGTAAATAATCAGGCCATTTTCCTGCCTTTCCTTCCAAATTCTTTTTCAAACCATCGAGAATTGTTTGATTGGTCACTTCCACTTGTCTGTTACCTTGGGGATGAAATGGGGCAGAAAAACATTATCGTATGCCCGTGGAAAGGCAAAAACTTTTAAACTCCTTGTTATCCAAGTGAGGCCCGTTATCCGTTGTGATTTGCAATGGTACCCCAAAGTGACAACAAATATTTGACACGATGAATTTAATTGCATCTTTGGCTTTTGTCCCTGGTAGAGGTTCCGCTTCCACCCACTTAGAGAAATAATCCATCGCTACTATTATAGTCTGTCTGCCTCAAGGTGCCATTGGTAGGGGCCCAACTAAATCAATGCTCCACCTGTCAAATGGGACCGCCTCTGAAATATTCTCCAATAATACCCCAGGCTTGTGGATTACGTTGGCATAGCGTTGACATGTGTCACATCGTTTTACCAAGTGTTTTGCATCTGAATCAATAGTCGGCCAATAATAACCAGCCAGAAACACCAGTCGAATTAACGCCTTATACCCACAGTGGGCTGAACCTTCCCGATCGTGCAATTCGGACATGACAAATTGCAACTCATCCTTGTTCAGACACCTTAGTAATGGTCGGCTCAAATATTTCTTATACAGAACGCCTCCCAACATGATATAACCACGTGAGACTTGAACCTGATTCTCCTAGCCTCGTACTTTCCAACAGGTAAAGTATCATTTTCCAAGAAGTCAATAACTGCTGACCTCCAATTATCTTTGATCACATTGCTCACCACGTTAACATTCATTGAATGCTCCGCATCGATCATGACCGAAGGATGTTCCTGAATCAAGACCCATGGGTATCCCTCCGTTCGTGAGGCTGCGGCCAAAGAATCTGGGACAACATTTGCCTCTCTTCGAACATGTTCATATTTGACCTCCTCGAACTCAAAAACCAAATCTTTTAATGCCTTAAGATATTGTATCAGCTTATCTTTTTTGGCCTCAGATTCCCCCAAAGCTTGGTTTATCACCAACTGTGAGTCACTGATCAGTTTAATCTTTTTGGCCCCACATATCCAAGCTAAACGTAACCCCACCAATGCTGCCTCATACTCCGCTTCATTATTAGTTGCTTTGAAACCAAATCGAATAGCTTGAAACATAGCTATCCCTTCTGGAGAAATTAATCGGACACCTGCACCACTTCCAGAGTTATTCGACCCTCCATCCGTTCGTATCAACCATTTTGTATCATCAAAATGGTCGATAGTCTCCATGTTCTCTCTGTCTGAGTGGAATTCAACCAAAAGGTCAGCCAAAACCTGGGCTTTTATCGTCGTTCGAGGCTCAAATGCTATGTCAAAATCTCCCAATTCGACTGACCATTTAGTCATTCGCCCAGAGATATCGGGCCTTTGTAACAAACCTTTTAGGGGGAATTTCGTTCGAACAACTATATGATGTGCCTGGAAGTAAGGTCTCGTCTTTCAGGCAGCTGTTACCAAAGCCAAAGCTACATTTTCCAACTTGAGATATTGTTTCTCTGCATCCAACAAACTCTTACTGACATAGTAGATAGGTTTCAAAAGAGCGTCCTCTTCTCGGAGTAAAACAACACTGATCGCGCAATCTGAAACTGCTACATAGATAATTAATCTTTCCTCCTCCAGTGGTTTAGACAGTATATCAGGGGATGTCAAATATTTCTGAATTTGGCGAAAAGCTGCTGAACACTCATCAGTCCAATTAAATTGTTTCGCGTTTCGTAAGACCTTAAAGAAAGGTGCACATTTATCCGAGGACTAAGAAATGAATCTATTCAGTGCTGCCAATATCCATGTCAAGATTTGGACTTCCTTGATATTTCGAGGTGGATTCATGGTGATTAAAGCTTTTATCTATTATGGGTCAGCCTCGATGCCTTTTTCACTTATCATATAGCCAAGGAACTTGCCTGATCGTACCCTAAAAACGCATTTTTCCGGGTTCAGTTTCAAATTGAGCTTACTCAAATTATTAAAAGTCTCATCTAGGTCAGCAAAATGATCTTCGTCCCGCAAACTCTTGACGAGTATATCATCAATATATGCTTCGACATTCCAACCAATTTGCCCCTCAAAGGTTTTGTGAACCAAGAGCTGGTAAGTTGCCCCTGCATTCTTGAGGCCAAATGACATAACCTTGTAACAATATAATCCTCTTCCGGTAATAAATGACGTGCTCTTTTCATCTTGTGCATCCAACCGGATTTGGTTATAGCCTGAATATGCGTCCATAAAAGACAACAAACGATTGCCCGAGTTTGAATCCACTAATTGATCAATGCGGGGCACCGGAAAAGGATCCTTAAGACAAGCTTTGTTTAGGTCCATGAAGTCCACGCACACTCTCCACTTGCCATTCTTTTTCCTCACCAAGACAGGATTCGACGCCCATACGGGATAATGCGACTCGCGAATGTGGCCTATGCTTAATAGCCTTTCTACTTCCAACAGAATAGGTGCAGCCTTCTCCTGAGAGACGGGTCTCCTTTTCTGGACAATGGGTTGAACATCAAGTCGTACCGCAAGTTTATGACATATTATCCCTGATGGTACTCCAGTAACATCTTGTGCACACAAAGCAAACATATCGAGTTTGTTAGACAAAAACACAATTAACCTTTCTCTGAACTCAGAAGAAATTTTTACTCCAATCTTCAAAAATTTGCCCTCTCCAAATTTATGTTCCTCAGAATCTTCTTCTGGGACCAGAATCCGGGGGTCTCCCTCGGATCATCACACGGAATGATTTCCGAGGGAGGCGCCTTTAATTTCTATGCGTGGTCCGATACTTCTCCCCGAACTCCCTTCGAAGATCAAACAATCTGGTAACATTCGTGGGCCATCTTCTAGCTGCTCGTGATTGTCCCGATGTTGTTTCCTACCATATATTTGAGACACTGATGCACCGTCGAAATCACACCATGCATTCGGGACAGCCAAGAGCGACCCAAAATTGCATTATACGAAGTTGGTGCGTCGACAACAATGAACAATACTTCCACCTCCTTCTTGAACGGCCCACGACCTAACTCGACCACACACTCAAATTCTCCCACAACCACTGCGGTGGCGCCGGTAGATCCTACTATGGTTCTGTCTGATCGTCGTATAACCGGTGGGTCAGAAATTCTCCTGTAAGTTCTCATAAACAACATGTTCGCTGAACTTCCTGTATCAACAAGTATCTTCTGAACTTGATCACCAGGAATACCCGCGGCAATCACCATCGCATCTTCGTGCGGGCCCGCGACATTTCGCATGTCGTCATCATCAAAACATATGATGGGGGAGGGTAATCTGTGCATTTGTACCGACACCCCCGTACTCAAAGATTTACAGAGGTCGTTTACTTTTCCCCTCGGAATAATTTCCTCCATCATATTAATGTTGTTCCTTCCCTCCTTGGGATCCAGATACTCTTGCTCAATATCAAAAACATCGACCTCCTCGGAAATCACCATGGCTGTATCAGCATTTTTTGGAACAGCCTTTACCACAACATTTTTCTAGGAGTGTTTTTTTACCAACTCTAACAACATTCCATTTTCGACCAAAGCTTGCACTTCTTTTTTCAAAGCTATGCAGTCCCTGGTGTCGTGCCCGATATCCTCGTGATACTTACAATACTTGTTAACACTTCTGCTTTCTCTCGGAGTCTGAATAGGAAAAGGTTTCCTGAACGGAACCGTGGATCTTGCGTTATCAAATATAGTGGCAAAATTTTCCATTAACTCTGCGAAGTAGTCCGGTCGAACCCACTTGTTCGACATTGGTCTGGCACCTTGATTGTAATTTTACTGGTTGCCATAATATTGTGGGTTTGTTTTCTGCCTCGGCGGGTAATGACTCATACTTTTGGCTTGAACATTGGCACGAGGCCCTTGGTTACTAGGCTCAGATCTCTGAAACTGGTTCTGATCCAATTGATCACCGGATCCTTTCTCAGATGCCTGAGTCTCCTCCACCAAAATTCTCTTCTCAGCCTGATCCAACAATGCTCCGAAGGTCATGGCCTGACTCTCCGCCACCGTGCCCTTTAATAGTACGGGGAATAGGCCCATCCTGAAAGCTGCAAGTGCCACTGAGTCTTTACAATACTCCATGTCTGTTTTCGTTTTGACGAATCGATTGGTATAATTCTTCAAGCTTTCCCCAACTTTTTGTCTACAATAGATTATCGTATCTCCGTTAGCTCTGAACGTTTTGCTCCCCACAAAGTGTTGTCTGAAGATATTCCAGAACATGTCGAAATTATTTATCGAGCCCTGCGGAAGCCTATTATACCACTTAGAAGCTACCCCCTTGAAGGTCTGAGAAAACGCTCTACACAACAATTTATCATCGTCATCGAAGTTAATCATGAAGTTTTTGAATTGCTCGATGTGGTTATCAGGGTCTTGTGTCCCATCAAACTTTTCTAACTTTGAGATATCGAAATGCTTTGGGAGACTTCCCACCAAAATATCCGGGGACAAAGGAGAAGCTCTCCAATTATGACATGTCCGATAAACATTAGATCTCAGGTTTTCATTGCTCGGAAATTACAATCCCTCCTCGGATGGTAGAGTATATTGATGCTGCCACTCCGAATTTCGCGGGCCATCATTTTGGTTTCCAGCGGGAAAATTCGTTTGGCCATAACCCCGCTCATTAACTCGAGTATGATAACTCTTCTCCCTCGAAGACTTCATCTCCGAGCTTCTTCCCCTCCGGTGGTCTGGGTGTCCTCGACCATGTCTTTTCTTTCTGTGATTTTTCCTAGGAGATGACTCTGACGAGCTGTAACGAGAATAGTCGCTCGAGTCAGATGACTCCAGACGGAGTTTTTATTTCCTTCTCGAAGATCGTCGTTCATATCCTCTATATCTATCATCCATGGCTTTAGGACGAAAATCGTTTCACGCTCCTCTTTTCCACTGTCTGGCTCCCTTCTCACCTCGGAGCGAATATTTGCCTGAACAGTTTTCTTTTCTGCCTTCAATCTTTCGATCTCCAGCAACAGTTCATTCCTTCGAGCCAACAGATCTGAGTCATCAAAAGTGTCTCCGACTCGCTGGCCCCCATGTGCCTCGTATTCCATATCATTCTGATAATCTTCGTCCACCAGATTCTCCTCGCATTTGTTAACAAAATCGTCCCCGTGCTCTTCCATAATTCCCCTTGAATTAGGAATTATTTCCAAGAAGCGATTGTCGTTAGAACAATCTTCGATTCCCACAGAAGGCGCCACTGAAGAGTTTTAAGAACGCTCAGGGGTGATTTTGTGTTACGAAGATCTCTTAGTGCCAAAATAGATTTAAGAACTTAGATAAGGTGTCTTTTTAGAGAGAGAAAGTAGAGAGAGAAAGTAGTATTATATTCATCTCGGGATCTGTGAAGCGTGTGTGGTCCTTTTATAGTACAATTGCGGGTCCCACACTCTTTAATTCCCGTTTATTACATTTTTGGTCCGTATATCTTTTCATCTTCTCATAATGGCTACTTCTTTAGTAGTCTATACAATTTTCCCCTAATACAATTTCTTCTTTACAATTCTCTCTTATCATACTTCTTCTTTGCAATTATCTCCTTAACAAACTTCTTCTTTACAATTTTCTCCTTAACAAACTTCTTCTTTACAATTTCACCATGTCTTTTATGCTCTCTCATCAGTAAGAACGGAGTTGGATTCCGTTAGCCAAACAACTGGGTTGCTGCGACAGTTCTCAATGCAAGATCCGGTTTATGTGGTTATTGTCTTAGGTTAGAATGAGAGAGGGGAAGAAGATGAGAGAGAGAGAGAGAGGAAAGAGAAAGTCTAGATGGGCATAGAAATCGGGTTATAAATTAGGCTTTAGGTTACTCGGCTGAGTTAAAATAGTGTAAATGGGCCTATCAGGTTTTTTAGTTGGTTGGGTCGGGTTACGGGTAAAATTAGATTAAAGGTTAAGGTAAAAGTAAAATAAGTTTTTAACTTTTTTTACTGCTGCCACATGAGTTATAGTTTAAAAGATACAGACTTTTAAAGTTTTAAAATTTTTAGGGTTTTGCGAAGAAGATGCGAAACCTTCTTCGCTATGATAGATGCGAAACCTATTTTGTTGTACTAGATGCTGAACCTTCTTTATTTTTGCTAGATGCGAAAATTTCTTAATTTTGATAGATGCTAAACTTTCTTTATTTTAATAGATGTGAAACCCTCTTTATTTTGATGGATGCGAAACCTTCTTTATTTTGCTAGATGAGTAACCTCTTTGTTTTGATAGATGCAATGGTTTAGAAACGTGTGTAAATTTTGTTTTTTTTAAAAAAAAAAATCAAAACATATCATGAATTGTACTAGTTTTGTTCGTCTTACAAAAACAAAACCAATGATATTTTCGCACTTTTTTTCCGGTTTAAAAGATACGGACCTTTAAAATTTAAAAAAAAAACAAAGAAAAAGAAGTTGGTTATTGTATTTTATATACAAAGGTATTTAAGATTTAAATACCTTTAATTTTTTTTGTTCTTTATCTGTTAAATGAATCTTTATTGGTGAATTTTCTATTAAATATTTATTATTTATAAATTTAATTTTTTATTTGAAATCTTTATTTATAACTAACCAGCTACGTACTTTATTTTTACTCCTTATTTTTCTAACAAAACAGTTTGTTTTTATATTCAATTCGGTAACAAACTAATTCTATCTTTTATTTTTCTAACCGAGTAATCTACCAACTATTATATGTTATTGAAAATGTGCGTTAAATGAAACGTTTTATTACTTCTCTTTTTTCTTCCTTGGGGATATAGCCTAATATAATTTTTTAGAAATATATAAATATTTAATTTTAAAAATATATTTGTTAAAAAATATCTAAATTCAACTCTATTTAAATTTGAAATATATAGAGTCTACTGAAAATATTCTAAATATTTTGAAATCTATATTTATCGCCTAAAATATCTCTTCAAATATATTTAAAACAATCAGTTGAAATTGTTTGGATGAGATATAGATAATAAAAGATCTCCTTAATATATCTACAAATATTTAGCTAAATCCAGTTTCACCTGCTATAATATCTTTTAATGATGATAATTCTTGATTAAACCGTTGTTGATACACTGAGTTTTCATCGTCAGATCAGAAGGGGAACTCCGTCCACCATAACCTCAGTTTCTTCAACACTTGTGCTGAATATGTCGATTCTTCAATTTCAAGGGGAGGAGTATCTAGCGGATGAGTATGACGTGGAAGATGTAGAAATGGAAGACGATACGGATGAAGATGACGAAGATGTAGAAATGGAAGACGATACGGATGAAGATGACGATACGGATGAAGATGAAGATACCGATGAAGATGAAGATACAGATGGAGATGAAGATATCCGCAGCAGGAATCGTGGTGCTTCAGATTCAGATTTTGACCTGGATGATTACGATCACTCGCAAAACAAAGTAGTTGGTACTTCTGCTGCTCAAGCCCGAAAAGGAAAAGACATCCAGGGAATTCGTTGGGATAGGCAAGGCATCACAAGAGAACAATTCAGGCAAACTAGAGTTGAAAAATATGAAAACTTTCAAAATCTCCCCAACTCTGGAGATGGAGAGAAGGACTACAAAGTAACTACAAAGGGGGCTTCATACTACGAATTCAGGAGAAATTCAAAATCCGTAAAACCAAAAATTCTCCATTTTCAGTTAAGGAATTTGGTTTGGGCTACATCAAAGCACGACGTCTACCTTCTGTCGCATTCTTCTCTCATTCATTGGTCTTCATTAAGATGTAGCAGGAGTGAAGTTCTGAATGTTTCAGGTCATGTTGCACCATCTGAGAAACATCCTGGAAGTCTGTTGGAAGGATTTACTGATACGCAAGTTAGCACTCTTGCTGTAAAAGATAGATTGCTAGTTGCCGGAGGATTCCAAGGAGAGCTTATATGCAAGCATCTAGATAGGCCTGGGGTAAGCTTTTGCTCACGTACAACTTATGAAGATGATGCCATCACCAATGCCATCGAAATTTATACTACACCCAGTGGTGCACTTCATTTCACCGCAGTGTCAAATAATGACTGTGGAGTCACAGACTTTGACATGGAAACGTATCAACAAGCTAAGTGTTTCCGCTTTCCTTGGCTAGTCAACCATACCTCTTTGAGTCCGGATGGTAAACTGATAACTATTGTCGGGGACGATCCGGAGGGTTTGATTGTCGATTCCAACACTGGGAAGACAGTTAAGACTTTTTCTGGGCACTTGGACTACTCATTTGCATCGGCATGGAACCCTGATGGTGTCACTTTTGCTACTGGTAACCAGGACAAAACATGCCGGATCTGGGATGTGAGAATGATGTCAACCGCCCTTGCTGTACTCAAGGGGAACCTTGGATCTGTTTGTTCAATTCGCTATAGCTCAGATGGGAAATTCATGGCAATGGCTGAGCCTGTTGACTTTGTTCATGTTTATGATGTTAAGAGTGGATATGAGAAGGAGCAAGAGATTGATTTTTTTGGTCAGATATCCGGAATATCCTTCAGTCCTGACACAGAGTCTCTATATATTGGCGTGTCGGATGCTGAGTATGGAAGTCTACTTGAGTATGGCCGGCGTCGACACTACTCTTACCTCGATTCCTTACTTTAGCTGGGTGGCAAGTAAGGAAGCATATTTTATTTGGTAATTGTAAATGTGTTTTTTGTGCAATTATTAGGGCAAGTAGAGTCAGTTAGCTGTTAGAGAAGGAATGTACAGAAGGCGGAAACCATAACCTGTGGTTGAAAAATAAAAACACTGGATGGTGGTTTTTACGCCTTTAACATCTTAAGTTTGCAGTATTTGTTGCCTTTGTTTACCTGAATCCAGCTCTAAGTTGGTGATTTTGACCAATAAATAGTTTTATATTGATATGAGATAAATAAAATATATATATATATATATATATATATATATATATATATAAAAACAATATTTCGCGCTCGGTCTTAAAATAGCAAAATAAAGAGGTTTCATATATATATATATATACCAATTTGTTTTTTATTTCAAAACAAAGAGGTTTCCTATCTAGCAAAATAAAAATAAAGAATATTTCGCATCTAACAAAATAAAGAAGGTTTAGCATATATCAAAATAAAAAAGGTTTTGCATCTATCAAAATAAAAAAAGGTTCCGCATCTATCAAAATAAATAAAAAAAGTTCTGCATCTTCTTCGTTTACCCTATAGAGTAGGTTTCGCATTTCATGGTGTGGCTCTGAAAATACGGTCACATATTTTTTGACATCCAAGTCGAGATATCTTGTTTTAGTGTTTATCAAACCTTTGCTTACGTAATAGATCGGTTTCTGAACTCCCTTTGTAGCAAGGATTTGTTTTGTTAATTAACATTAATGTAGTTTTAATAATTTTAGAGATTTTAGGCCTAAATCAAGCCGTTAGGATCCAGAGTTACTCAGTAACTTAGTTGAAGATGAATAGAGTACCCTGCTTATTTTGGTTCATTGAAAATTATTTTAAAAAATTAAATTTTACAATAAAATATTATATATAGGCTTAAACGGAATATAGTCCGACGACTATTGCATTTTCTTTTATTTAGTCTCTCGATTAAAAAAATCACTGGTGAAGGTTTTTGGATTATTCAAAATCTATAAATTTAATCCTTCGCTTATGGTCTCTTTTTCTAATTCAGGGACGTATCCCTATAGTTAAATGATACGAGTCTCACATATAATCCTTCAACTTTTAACTTCATTTTGACCCTTCAATTTTAATATATATATATAGTTAATTTTTTTTATTCTCTAAAAATAAAGTATCGCAAAATTTACGATTCTCTATTTAAAAAAAAACCAATTTGGTTTGTTAGGAATGTTTGAAATCTTAGATCATTTGAACTCCATTTTGTTTTGAAGTATCGTTTCTTTCTCAGGCAAAGTTAGCTATCGATATGGCTAGCGATACAAGTAAGTATTTTTTGGATAAAGTTTTACTTTTTTATCTTAATTGATCTTTTTTTATAAAAATTGAGTTTAAATACAAAAAATAATGTGAAAATCCAGCTAAATATAACTCTTTTTTAGCCTTTTTTAAACCATATTTGAATTTTAAATTAATATTTTCAATCATCTTAATCTTTATTATATTCAATTATATAAATATTTAATATAATGTCTCAACAATTGTTTTTTAATATACGTAATATTATATCTGAACTCCTTTCCTCACGCCCTGGTAAAACATCATATTTGTGAAGCGCAAACATCATGAACATATGAACAGACCAAACTCAAATTCCTTTGACGGCAATCAATTTCGTAAGCAGCTCTTCATCATCTATCTCCAAAATGGAAGAGTTTGACAAATTTACGCTAACGAATTTATTGGATAAATCGTGGAAGTAGCTGGTTCTACAAGATGATACTCTGATCCATCGAAGGTGTGACTGAGAGAAGAGAAGAGCTACTGACAGCGATTGAAAGTGATTACGGCTGCTGAGAGGGGATCTTTGTAAAAGATGCTGCAATCTTGCTTATGATGGCGTACACCGGGTTTCAGCTTCAGAGCTTTGTCTTCATTTTTTCCTCTGCTGTCCGTAAGTTAAGCGTGTTGGATCATAAACTTGATCCACTTAAAGGGCCCAACCCACTCAAAGGGTCCAACCCACTTAATAAGGCCCATCTAGAAAGTATATTCTAGAACAAATAAATTAATATTTATTTAGTAGTGGAGATTGTGTGTAAGACCTTCTTTAGGTTGAGTGCAAGACACACTTTTAGATTGAGTGTAAGAAACACCTTAACTTTGAGTGTAGTATTGATGTTGAGTGTGTTAGTATCCAAAAGCCTCTTGGATGGTGGATCTTTGTCTCCACTATATTCCTATAAATAGTGGAGCTCTCCCACCATCTAGAGCATCACACAAACACACCAAGAATCAAAGTTAGAGAGAAAATTAGAGTGAGAGAAAAGAGAGACAAGAAAGCTCTCTTGAGTGTTAGAAAAATATTTTCTCTTCTAGTGTGAGTTTTAAGAGTGTTTTTGTAATATTTCTCATCCTCTATCTATATCAAAGTTGTTTGTTTGTTTTAAAGTGAGTGTTGTTTTATATTTTCCGCCAACAAAGTGGTATCAGAGCCACAAGCTCTATCAGAAATTTCGTTTTTAAATTTTCAACATATTAGAAATTTTGTTTTTAAATATTCAACATATTTAAAAATATGGCAAATGGGAGGACATGATGTGTGGGATGCCGTCAAAAAAGGTTTTGACGAACCCGAAGATGAAGCAAGCCTTGCTCAAGAGGAGAAAACAACGTTGAAGGATTTAAGAAAGAGAGACAAAAAAGCTCTCTTCCTCATCTATCAAGCATTAGATGATGATGGCTTTGAAAAAATTTCAAGCGCATCTTCCGCCAAGCAAGCGTGAGAGAAATTACAAATCTCTTACAAAGGAGTCGAAAAGGTGAAAAAGGTACGTCTCCAAACATTAAGAGGTGAATTTGAATCCTTACATATGAAAGCGTCCGAATCTATTTCGGAATATTTTTCAAGAGTAGCAACCGTTTCTAATCAATTAAAAAGGAATGGTGAGAAGTTAGAAGATGTAAGAGTAATAGAAAAAATACTCCGTTCGTTAGATCCTAAATTTGAGCACATCGTCGTGACGATTGAAGAAACTAAAGACTTAGAGAAAATGATGATCGAAGAACTCCAAGGATCATTACAAGCCTATGAAGAAAAGCACAAGAAGAAGCAAGAGATCACCGAGCAACTCCTCAAAGTAGAATTGAAGGACATGCATGCAAATCAAGGAGATGATAGAAACCAACGTAGCCGAGGCAGAGGCAGAGGCCGCGGACGAGGTGGTTATCACGGCAGTGGACGTGGCTGGAATTACAACAACAATAATTCCAACTACAACTACGAGAAACGAGAAAGCTCAACACGAGGTCGTGGAAGACAAAATCTGAACTCGAGGTATGATAAGTCTCAAATCCAATGCTATAAATGTCAAAGATTTGGACATTATGCTTCAGAATGTAGAGGC
This sequence comes from Limnanthes douglasii subsp. nivea, assembly GCA_036936605.1. Taxonomy (NCBI): domain Eukaryota; kingdom Viridiplantae; phylum Streptophyta; class Magnoliopsida; order Brassicales; family Limnanthaceae; genus Limnanthes; species Limnanthes douglasii. Next base: position 342,743,192 of record JAUPFV010000001.1, read on the forward strand.
CCCAACAATAGAGTTGAGGAGAAGGCCAACTATGTGGAAGAGAAGACGGAGGAGAAAGATATGTTACTACTAACATACAAAACCACTAATGAAGTCCAAGAAAACACTTGGTATCTTGACACCGGTGCAAGCAATCATATGTGTGGGAAAAGAAGCATGTTCGTAGAGATCAATGAAGCCGTGAGTGGAAATGTCTCTTTTGGAGATGATAGCAAAATATCGGTGAAAGGAAAAGGTAACATTCTTATTCGTGCAAAAGATGGTAGTCACCAAATGATCTCAAATGTTTATTACGTACCTAGCATGAAAAACAACATCTTAAGCTTAGGACAACTTCTAGAAAAAGGCTATGATATTCATATGAAAAATTATAGTATTTTTATAAGAGATGCAAAAGGGGATTTAATTGCTAAAGTTCAAATGTCAAAGAATAGAATGTTTCCTTTGAATATTCAAAGTGATGTTGCAAAGTGTCTTAAGGCGTGTTACAAAGATTCGTCGTGGCTATGGCATGTTCGATTTGGGCATCTAAACTTTTCAAGTTTAGAGTTATTGTCAAAGAAGGAAATGGTGAGAGGGTTACCGTGTATCAATCATCCTGACCAATTATGCGAAGGATGTTTACTTGGAAAGCAATTCATAAAAAGCTTTCCAAAAGAGTCAGAGTCAAGAGCCAATAAACCTCTCGAGCTTATTCATACCGATGTGTGTGGTCCAATCAAGCCGATCTCTCTAGGTAAAAGTAACTATTTTCTTCTCTTCATTGATGATTTTTCAAGAAAAACTTGGGTATATTTCTTGAAACAGAAATCCGAAGTCTTTGGAATATTTAAGAAGTTCAAAGCAGTTGTGGAAAAGGAAAGTGGAAATAAGATTAAAGCCATGAGATCTGACCGAGGAGGGGAGTTCACATCCAATGAATTTCTAGAGTTTTGTGAAGCACATGGAATTCGTCGCCGCTTGACAGTTCCTAGATCACCTCAACAAAATGGTGTGGCAGAAAGGAAGAACAGAACAATCCTTGATATGGCGCGAAGCATGCTCAAAAGTAAGAAACTGCCTAAGGATTTTTGGGCGGAAGCAGTGGCATGTGCGGTTTACTTGTCCAACCGATCTCCAACAAGAAGTGTTTGGGGAAAGACACCACAAGAAGCGTGGAGTGGAAGAAAGCCCGGAATTTCCCACTTGAGAGTATTTGGAAGCGTAGCTCATGTCCATGTACCAGACGAACAACGAACCAAACTCGATGATAAAAGCAAGAGTTTTATCTTTATCGGTTACCACTCAAGTTCCAAAGGCTACAAGTTATACAACCCAAACAACAAGAAGGTTGTGATAAGCCGAGACGTGATAGTTGATGAAGAAGGCGAATGGGATTTTGGGTCTCATACAAATGAGTTCACATTTTTTCCCCAAATTGAAGAAGATGAGAAGACACCAAATGAGAAATCAGAAGATGTTGCTACCCAACATGCCTCACCAACAAAAACTACTCATGGAGACTCACCACCTTCATCATCGTCAAATGGTAGTCAAAATGAGAGAGCAGTGGAACGTACAAAGTTTGATACCCAGATTCGACCGGTAAAGCCTTCGAAAACCAATCTTAATATTTTAGCGTTAATTTTATTTATTTATTTTAATTTAAAACATTTCTGTAATTTCCCTTATTTGGAATTAGGGTTTTGGGTAGTGCTATATAAAGCATCATATACCCTATTTTGCGGTCAGACTTTGATTAATTGAATTTTGAGAAATATTATTCTTAGTCTCCTTATTTCTCTAACCTAGGGTTAGGGTTTTATCATTGTATGTTTCTTCTATTTTCGCTTTGCTACCATATTGGTATCAGAGCCTAACAATTCATGCTACGCAGATACAGAATCATGTTCCGGGTACCTCTTGATTTGAATGCTACAATAAAGAACGACATCTTCCAGTCTACCTGCACAATTGGAGGAAAAAATTGTAAATTTGTAATTGATTCAGATATCTATGAGAATCTGATTTCAGAGGAGGCTGTTCAGAAACTGGCGTTGAAGACTGAAGCTCTTACATACCCGTACATACTGTCAGGACTGATAGAGTACACCGAGGTAACAGTTTCTAAACGATGTCAAATTGCATTTTCTGCTGGTAATTACAAAGATACAGTATGGTGTGATGTAGTTCCTATGGACGTTTGCCATCTAGTTTTAGGACGTCCATGGCGATTTAAGAGAAATTCTACTTATGATAGTAGAACAAATCGATACAGTTTTGTGAAAGATGGTATCAAGTTTATATTAGTGCAATCTAGAGTAATGTCTCCAAAACCACCACCAGTTAAGGAGTTTCATGCTCAAATTGCACCAGCTGCCGATCTTAGTTGTGATGTTAAAACTGTGTCTGACTCCGTGTTTGACAAACCAGTCTATGATACACATATTTTTGAAGATGTATCTGGTTCGGTATTTGACAAACCAGTCTACGATGAGTATGATGATTGTGATAATGAAGATCTAATTGATATTGAGGAGAAACTTGTAGATCGAGATATTGTCTCAGGCTTCAATACACCATACTACATAGCTTCAGACCTTCTATTGAAGAAGCACTGCAAACTAGCAGATTTTATTGTGGAAATGCATCTTCTAGGTATTTTATGTTATCCTAAAATCAAACCTTTGATTCGGTTTTCGGTGGATACATGCTGTAGTATTGGAAAAATGGAAGATGATATTTTGTGTTTGAGATTATAAATAAATTGATAAAAGAAAAGAATAGTGTTTTAATGGATAAAATACTAGGTTTTGTAATAGAAACTGGAGGATTTTTGTGTGATGGTTGGGGAAATAAAAGAAAGTGTTACAAGTTAAAAATAGAAGATTGCAGTGTTTTGAATTTGCTGGCAGAAATATACTCTGAAGAACTTGAGAAGCCATCTACTATGTAACAAAGAGGAATTGTTCCTTTCTGCAAGGGTTTTGATGTGATACAACAAGCACAGTGTGGAACTGAAAAGACAACAAGTTTTTGCACGTGCAAAGGTGATGTTGTGATTAGTAAATGGGTTGGAAAAGCAGACATAGAACAAGTGGGTGGAGTATATCTTGATACTGGTGACCACAGTACTGCTGATGACATGGTAAAGAGGGACAAAGCTGAGACACCACTTCTTGACAAGAGCTGCACCATTCAGATTCTCACCTCTTACACCCTTATCATCGGTGAACATACCAATGTTTTTGTAGTTCTTTCAATGTTTCAGCGTTCCGAATTCGAGGTCGAATTCTTCCCAACCGGGGAAGGATGATGTAGCGAAGACTGCGAACAGACTGGTTTCTTGCCTAGGTATCGGAATTGGGTCAAACAGGTACTCAAATCGAAAATTTCGACGAGCCCATCAGATTTCAAAAATGTGACTATGTCACCAAGTTTGATACCCAGATTCGACTAGTAGAGCCTTGGAAACCAGTTTTAATATTTTAGTGTTATTTTATTTATTTATTTTATTTTGAAATATTTATGTAATTTTCCTTATTTGGAATTAGGGTTTTGGGTCATGCTATATAAAGCATCATATACCCTATTTTGCCGCCAGACTTTGATTAATTGAATTTTGAGAATTATTATTCTGAGTCTCCTTATTTCTCTAACCTAGGGTTAGAGTTTTATCGTTGTATGTTTCTTCTATTTCTGCTTCGCTACCATATTGGTATCAGACTGATGAAGCGGCGGAAATAGAAGAAATAGCCAACGATAAAACTCTAACCCTAGGTTAGAGAAATAAGGAGACAGAATAATAATTCTCAAAATTCAATTAATCAAAGTTTGACCGCAAAATAGGGTATATGATGCTTTATATAGCACTACCCAAAACCCTAATTCCAAATAAGGGAAATTATATAAATGTTTTAAATTAAAATAAATAAATAAAATTAACACTAAAATATTAAAACTGGTTTCCGGAGGCTTTACCGGTCGAATCTGGGTATCAAACTTTGTGACAAAGTCACATATTTGAAATCTGACGGGCTCATCGAAATCTTCGATTTGAGTACCTGTTTGACCCAATTCCGATACCTGACCAAGAAACCAGTCTGTTCGCAGTCTTCGCTACATCATCCTTCCCCTGTTGGGAAGAATTCGACCTCGAATTCGAAACGCTGAAACATTGACAGAACTGCAAAAACATTGGCGTATTCACCGTTGATTTCAACTGGTACCAACATAAGGGTGTAAGAGGTGAGAATCTGAATGGTGCAGCTCTTGTCAAGAAGTGGTGTCTCAGCTTTGTCCCTTTTTACCATGTCATCAGCAGTATTGTGGTCACCAGTATCAAGATATACTCCACCCACTTGTTCTATGTCTGCTTTTCCAACCCATTTACTAAGCACAACATCACCTTTGCACGTGCAAAAAGTTGTTGTCTTTTCAGTTCCAGACTGTGCTTGTTGTATCACATCAAAACCCTTGCAGAAATGAACAATTCCTTTTTGTTGAATAGTAGATGGCTTCTCAAGTTCTTCAGAGTATATTTCTGCCAGCAAATTCAAAATACTGCAATCTTCTATTTTTAACTTGTAACACTTTCTTTTATTTTCCCAACCATCACACAAAAATCCTCCAGTTTCTATTACAAAACCTAGTCTTTTATCCATTAAAACACTATTCTTATCTTTTATCAATTTATTTATAATCTCAAACACAAAAATATCATCTTCCATTTTTCCAATACTACAGCATGTATCCACCGAAAACCGAATCAAAGGTTTGATTTTAGGATAACATAAAATACCTAGAAGATGCATCTCCACAATAAAATCTGCTAGTTTGCAGTGCTTCTTCAATAGAAGGTCTGAAGCTATGTAGTATGGTGTATTGAAGCCTGAGACAATATCTTGATCTACAAGTTTCTCCTCAATATCAATTAGATCTTCATTATCCCAATCATCATCATACTCATCGTAGACTGGTTTGTCAAATACCGACCCAAATACATCTTCAAAAATATATGTATCATAGACTGGCTTGTCAAACACGGAGTCAGACACAGTTTTAGCATCACAACTAAGATCGGCAGCTGGTGCAATTTGAGCATGAAACTCCTTAACTGGTGGTGGTTTTGGAGACATTACTCTAGATGGCACTAATATAAACTTGATACCATCTTTCACAAAACTGTATCGATTTGTTCTACTATCATAAGTAGAATTTCTCTTAAATCGCCATGGACGTCCTAAAACTAGATGGCAAACGTCCATAGGAACTACATCACACCATACTGTATATTTGTAATTACCAGCAAAAAATACAATTTGACATCGTTTAGAAACTTTTACCTCAGTGTACTCTATCAGTCCTGACAGTATGTACGGGTATGTAAGAGCTTCAGTCTTCAACGCCAGTTTCTGAACAGCCTCCTCTGAAATCAGATTCTCATAGATATCTGAATCAATTACAAATTTGTAAATTCTTCCTCCAACTGTGCAGGTAGACTGGAAGAAGTTGTTCTATATTCTAGCATTCAAATCAAGAGGTACCCGGAACATGATTCATGTATCTGGGTACCAGGAATTGTTGGGCTCTGATACCAATATGGTAGCGAAGCGGAAATAGAAGAAACAGACAACGATAAAACCCTAACCCTAGGTTAGAGAAATAAGGAGACTCAGAATAATAATTCTCAAAATTCAATTAATCAAAGTGTGACCGCAAAATAGGGTATAGGATGCTTTATATAGCACTACCCAAAACCCTAATTCCAAATAAGGGAAATTACATAAATGTTTTAAATTAAAATAAATAAATAAAATTAACGCTAAAATATTAAAATTGGTTTTTGGAGGCTTACCTGTCGAATCTGGGTATCAAACTTTGTGACAAAGCCACATATTTAAAATCTGACGGGTTCGTCGAAATCTTCGATTTGATTACCTGTTTGACCCAATTCCGATACCTGGCCAAGAAACCAGTCTGTTCACAATCTTCGCTACATCAATATGCGAGAGTGTCAAAGTGGCGTACATAGAGGCCTGGTGGCTCCCGCTTACTGTAAAATATAGGTTAATTTATATAGTTTATTTTGTCATAGTATATATTTGTAAGGAAAATTTTAATTTAAGAATGCGAAATAATGATTATTTTTAATAAAAAATTTAATTTACAAAATTAAAACAATGATTACTATTAATGAAAATTTTAATTTAAAAATATGAGTTAATGTCTATTTTTTAAGGAAATTTTCAAATTAAAACCTTGGATAATAGCGGTTTTTAAGGAAAATTTAAAGTTAAAATATTTATAAATTGAAAGATCTAGTCTCCACGCAGTGGCGTAGCCAGGATCGAAACATAGTGGTGTCCTGAATTTTTTTTTATTTAATAAATTAAAATAAGATACAAAAGTTATAACAAACATGATTTATATTGAAATCTCAAATATTAAATTTTTATTGTTATAATATACATTACACAAGTAACTAAAATGTGATTAAAAAACTAAAATAAAAATATAAATCTAAGTTAATTTTACTTGTATTGTCTTTTATTCATAGTTTAAAATTGTTGAAGGGTAGTTATGTTACTAATCATGCCACAAATATTACAAAACAATCATTAAGCCATGGATCGCTTATTCTATTTTTCAATTCCTTCTTCACATAATTCAAACCAAAGAAAACTCGCCCAACACTCGCCGTTGCTATAGGTAAAAGCAAAGCCAACAATGTACAGAGTTATTATGTTTACTATATTCTAAGTAACTTCGATATAACGATATTTCTCCTTACGAGGTTGTGTTAGACCCCTTAAAAGGTAAACTCTTCTTACCAAGTCTTGAAGATACGGATGAAAGCTAGAGATTCGATCTCTTTTCCCTCGATCAGCCTCCAAATGTTCCCAATTTGATGATTGTGCTTCAACTTCAGGTTGTGGATTATTGACCACCGAAACATGTGCTTCTGGAATAACAAGTTAATCTTGTGTCCCTCTGCGGTTAACTTCACTGATTAAATAAAGATATTTGTATTTTCTTTTCTAAATTTACTTGTTTTGAAATTTCAATGCATCCTATAATGACAAACATAAAAACTAAATCAATAATAAAATTTAAACTTAGCAAAACAAAATAAAAATTATGATTTATGGAGGTCTATTTGCTTTGAAATTTAACTTTACGGCTCTCTATCTTAAGAAAAAATATAGATCAACCAATGTTAATCTTTGTAACTAGTGAATAGTAATATAAGACATGTAGCAAAGCTTAAATTTTGAGAATTAATAACATAGAGACTAATCGATAAATAAAAAATATAGATCAACTCAATAAATACCTTACTGTTTGAAGCTTGTTGTTAGAGTTGTCTAATCGATAGTGAAAAATAAATTGTTTAAAAAGATTATATCTTATAGTTAGGATTTTCTACCAACATTATCAAATTTATATAAATTTACATTATTTTTTAAATCAGCATTCTGGAATAACAAGTTAATCTTGTGTCCCTCTGCGGTTAACTTCACTGATTAAATAAAGATATTTGTATTTTCTTTTCTAAATTTACTTGTTTTGAAATTTCAATGCATCCTATAATGACAAACATAAAAACTAAATCAATAATAAAATTTAAACTTAGCAAAACAAAATAAAAATTATGATTTATGGAGGTCTATTTGCTTTGAAATTTAACTTTACGGCTCTCTATCTTAAGAAAAAATATAGATCAACCAATGTTAATCTTTGTAACTAGTGAATAGTAATATAAGACATGTAGCAAAGCTTAAATTTTGAGAATTAATAACATAGAGACTAATCGATAAATAAAAAATATAGATCAACTCAATAAATACCTTACTGTTTGAAGCTTGTTGTTAGAGTTGTCTAATCGATAGTGAAAAATAAATTGTTTAAAAAGATTATATCTTATAGTTAGGATTTTCTACCAACATTATCAAATTTATATAAATTTACATTATTTTTTAAATCAGCATATCTATTTATATGAAAATAATATAGATTAATATTATAAATTTGAAAATAAATAATATATAATTAAAATTTATATATAAACTTATTAGAATTTTATATACAATAAAAATAAATAATTTATTTACATTAAAATCTAAGTTCAAATCTAACTTAACTTAGAAATAAAAAAGACATTACCAGTAGCCAAGTCTCGAACCCAAGATCAGTGGGTTCCTGACTTGGCTTTTTACCAACTTGACTAAGGGGAAAAATAAAATTGTACTACTAAACATATATGTTAATGGAATCAGGTGGGTTCCTGGGACCCACAAGGCCCCACCTGGCTCCGCCTGTGTCTCCACGGATTGATTTTGTAAGTGTTCTTTTTTTCTTTATTCAACTTTTTTTTTTAATAATTTATTTCTATTTTATTTTGGTCTAATCTTTGTCTCTCAAACTTGAATTTATCTTTATCATTTTCTTCTTCTATTGTTCTAAATTATTGATTAGATTTAAAGTTTAATAGATCACTGTTTATTAATGATGGATTGTAATTATAAAATTAAAAAAGAAGATGAAAATGAAGAACATGAAAGAATATGGAGATTTTAATTAGATAGATTAAAGAATATCAAGATTTTAATTAAATAAATTGAACAAGATGGAGAAAATGAAGAAGATAGAGATTTTAATAAAGTAGATTAAATAATATGGAGATTTTAAATACATTAAACCTAATAGAGAAAATAAAGAACATAGGTCTTAAATAACATTGATAACTCAAATCCAAAGTTATATATATATATATATAACTCAAATTCAAAGTTAAATATATAAAAAAAACTTACATAAGTGAGTATACTTACTTATTTTTTTTAGTTAGCAAATTTGTATTTACTTCAATCTTATCTTTTAAAATATTTTTTAAAGTATATTTTAAAATAACAGTTTTCATTCTATTCCTTTATATATTTTTATATAATTTTTAATTAGCAATATATTATGATTTTCATTTATAAAATAATTATTTTTAGTTTTAAATATGTTTACACATATTTATTAAACAATATATACTGAAATATTTTTTAATTTTTTTCAATAAAATAATTTATTTATATTATAAATTATATTTGATACAAATTTGATTTTATTTCCATATAGGTTTTATATAAAAACTTTTATTTTATTTCCATATAAGTTTTAAAAATATCTTTTACATAAAAAATTATTTTATTTATTTATTTTCAATTTGATTTTGTTATAAATAATATAGTAAGAAATATAAAGATTTATTTTTAAATATTATTTTTATATGTAATAAATGATATATTAAGATATATTAAAAATACTTTAAAGTATGTATAATAGAATTATTTTTTAGAAAATGATAATTTAAAATTAATAATGAAACCATTTTTAGGACGCGTAATAAATTGAATGACTTTTATAAAAATTTATTTAACCCCTTTTATTTTGATTACTTTTATAAAAATTTATTTAGCCCCTTTTATTTTGATTCTTTGACGTGTAAAGGGAGACCATATATAAAAAAATATGCGAGATCAATACATAAAAAAACATGTCAGGCCAAGTATAATATGCGAGATCATGCATAAAAAAACATACGAGACCAAGCATAAATAAATATGTGAGGCGTGTACTACTTGATGATAAAGATGCGAGACCGTGGTTACTAGGTCTAACGGTAAAAAAATCATCAATGGATCTAGTTTTGTTCGTCTTCAAAAAACAATTTATGGTCTCACACGATTCAATAATGTTTAGTCTCTCAACTTTATGTTGTTTGGTCCTCCATGATTTATTGATGTCTAGTCTTGTGTGTTTATTATGCTTGGTCTCGTATGATTTATCTGGTCTCGCATATTTTTTATACATAGTCCTGCATATTTTTTATGATTTGGTCTCGCATATTTTTTATATCTGGTCTCGCATGTTTGGTTATGCATGGTCTCGTGGTTATGTCTTGTCTCGCATGTTACTGATGATAAAAAAAACTTGATTTTTTTAAAATATCATCAACTAATCTAATTTGTGTTGGTCTTAAAAAAAACAAAACCGATGGAACTATCAAATTGTTTTTAAATTTTGGTTAGAAATATACAAAGTTTTTGAAAAATAAAAAAAACTATGAGTTTTGGTTGATCAATGAGAAGTTTACGTACTCGTAATGAAGCATGAATTTGAGATGTCGTTATAAAATTTATATTGAATCAGAGTTATTTATACAAAATAAATTTTAGTTAATCATTAATAAAAAAATGGCTATAAAATTTGTTTTTAATATGTTAGTGACATCATTCAATATAAAAAATATAAAATTTGTTCCTACTAATATAATACTTTTAATATTGACTGATGTCACTAACACTAATATAATATTTTTTATTGTTATCAAATGTTATTTTTTTTTAAACGCTTGGGAGTGTTTTTTGGGTTTTGACTGAGGCTTTGGACAATATATCGTCTCTGGACTATCACATTTGGTGACATATAGTCCTTTGACTTTCAAAAGTCCGCTTGTAGTCCCTGGACCATTAGTTTTGGATAAAGTTAGTCCACGAGATCCTTTGATACATGCGTTCCTACCATTTGTTACAATAGTCAGCTGAATGTTGTATCACCATTGGTCCCTTAACTTTAAGTCACATGTTGTAGACTACATTTTGGATTTGACCTAAAGTTAAGGGACCAATCATGATACAAAATTTGACTGACTGTGGTGACAGGTGGCGACAGGTGGCAGGATCACATGAATCAAAGGATCTGGTGGACTAACTTTATCCAAAGCTGATAGTCCAGGGACTACCGGCAGACTTATGAAAGTCAAAGGACTATCTGTCACCAAATGTGATAGTTTATGGACGATATACTGTTCAAAACCGACAGATGAGAATAAACGGCTTAGGCAATGGAATTAGGAATGGAAACAAAACAGGGTTAACCCGTATTTTGTTACTTCAAAGAGTGTTTTTGTTTCCGCTTACTTTTCAGCCCAATATGATATCCTCTTTGGGAAAGGAGACCCACTTAAATTCTCACTCACATATGTACGAAACAAAATAATACAAATATTTTTGTTATTTGGAAAGTTGATGCTTTACGTTAAGGTTTTGGTTAATTTGATCCCAAGATGGTAATCAACCTCGTTTTTAAGTACTCTCATACAAAATTTAACCATCTCCAACTTTTTATCCAAAATACCCCGACTGATTTACTAAGTCTTAATCTTAAACTCTAACTATCCCAAAAATCAAACCGCCCCAAAATTCTATTTTTTTTCTCTCCCTAACTAAACTTTTAAATTCAAAAATCATAAAACTAAATATTCGACTTACAAAAAAATATTTTTCATCAACTTATGAGTACTCTAATCTAATAAACAACAACAAATGGATAATGGGAAAGAGTAAAAATCTATTTTCCTTGGTTTTTTTGTTCTTTTTTAGGTTTTAATGGTTTTTTGTAGATTTGAGCTATTTAGGGTGTTAGAATAGGTAAATCTATGTTTATTTAGGTGTTTGAAGTTATATGTTGATGTTAGATGCTTGGAATTGTGTTAAAATAGAGTTTTTGGGTTCGATTTGTGTTTGAATTGGGGTTTTCGCGCAGGTGTTCTTGGTCCCCGCCGGGTGAGAATTTGTCAACCGGCGGGGAACATATTTTATTTTTCACATTGTTCTCAACCGACGGTGGAGGGTCTCAACCGGCGGGGGTTCAGTTCTTTTCAAATCGGGAGGAACTTAGAAAATGAAAACTTTTTAACGAATTGGCCAGAAAGACTACATTATTTGGAATTACATGTTCCTCACCAAGATTCTTCTCCTCAATATTTATCCGAATATAAGATTAGTTTTTTTCGAAGATTTTTAGAGTTTTTGGAGGTTTGAGGGTTTTTTAAGTTTTGAGAGTTTTTTGAATTTTTTGAAATTTTGTAAAATTTTGTGTATAAGTAGAATGGGGGAGATAATTTTGTGTTTTTAATATTTAAGTTAAGTGTACCCAAAAACCACTCAAAGACAAAAAAAAAAAATCTATTTGGTAGAAAGGCAAAATAGTAAAAACCTAATAACTAAAAAAAATTCCAAAAAAAAATGTTATGTTTAACATAAAAACTTCATAATCTACTCTTCGAATTATCTATTAACCCTTATAAAATTGGGAGTCTTTCTTTAAGCTACCATCAATGATTGTTAAGAGGAAACAATTGTTAAAAAAATCAAGACTAGACTAAACTGAGATCCATTTCTTTTAAACGAAACTCCATTAGAGACATGTTTTTTTTAAATGAAACTCTAATTATTTACAATACTGACATTCGTAAATAAAAATTAATTTTTATTTACTATAAGCATTATATAGTCATTTCAAATTTCTAAAAACAAAAGATTAATTTAAAAATATCATTCTAACAACAAAGAGTCTCATTTTAGTATAGTCAAAAAATAATTTAAATTGGAGTCGAGATGAATAGTTGTCACTCTTGCCAGACTTTCAAGACTCCATTCCACTTGAAATAACATGACGGTGGTTCCTCTTCCTTTGTCAATTTCAACCTAAAAGGGAAAGGTTAGAAGCAAATCAATATCAGCAATGATGTATAATACTATAACAATAGAGTAGATGCTCACCACACAAGCATACACCTCTATAACTTAACTGTACAAAAAAACTTTTAAAACTACATTTCAAATCCTCAACAAGATTTTGTAAGAGAAGAGCTTGGGAAACTACATTTCAAATCCTTACCCAGATTTTGCTATATATGGAACGAGTCCATTAATTTCAATTTGGTTATAAATTGAGATACTGAACACAAGAATACATATTGAATCCATCACATGAAACACAAAAATTCAACAAACCCTGAAAGTTGCTGTAGAATAGACACCATTTTCGGCAACTCAACATTCATGTTCAATCCCTAAGCTCAAATTTAACAGCAACTCTACTCTACATTCATGTTCAATCCCTAAACTCAAATTTAACAGTAGAGTTAGCAGTAACTCGCCCATTCTCTCAGTGGATTTTGAATTCCCAATTTTACATCTACACGCAAATATAACTCCGGCACTACCAAAACCAAATGTCAGATCTAGTAGACAGTAACTAGGAACATCAAAACTAAGCCTGGTATCACATTTCATTAAACTTTTCAGTCCAGCAGATTCATTGCGTCAGCCATCAATTTCTTGCGCCTTTACCTGGACCTGTTGAGGCACAACCACTGGTCGTTTTCTTAATAATTATTGTAATAAATAAAAGAACTAATTGATAGATAAAATTGATTTAAATTAAAATTATATAGAATATAGTAGTTAAGAACATCACAATTTAACAGCTAATTTAACATATGTTCTAAAGATTGCCGCTAATACACTACTAGTCTAACTCATATCTTACAAGCAAGGCAATGTTTCGAAGTATTACAATACGGTAAAACAGCTTTATCTACAGAACATAACTGCAAAAGAGTGAACGACTCGATTCAAGTGTTTTTGGTGGGTAAGAAATAATGAGAAATGTTAGAAGCTCTTTTTTCAACATTAGACCGCTTATGTGGGCGTAGCCAGGTTCTGACTTCACGTTGGATCTCTGGTGGTAATTCATCGATGACAGATGGATCAATATCCTCCATTTTGTAGCTCCATACTTCCCTTCTTTCTTCATTGTTGTCGGAATTTGTCCCAGTCTCGGCCATGGAGCCTTCTATCTGCAACTCCGTCGGATTTTGTTCTGCGCAATTATCAAATGCCAAGATCGTTAAAGGGAGTGTTGAATTAACTTACACAAGGAAATCTAATCAGGAAATTACCATGAGATGATAAAGATTTAATATCATTAATGCTTTCAGTATGTCTCTGCTCCAATGACGTGTGAGACGCGTCTTGAGTCTTAAAGAAGTTCAAGATTGAACAAGTTCCCTACTTTCATATTGGGATCACGTGAAAAAAGGAAGACAGAACATACAAATATAATAAAGCCTATATAAATAAATGATATTAAAAGAAAAAATCGAGATGCTTTTGTTCACGTAGGGGTTGCCCCATATGTATTTTCTAAACATTTCTCAATCCATGAAGTAGAGATATGGGCATAACATGCAAGTAAAAACTATAGGTACACTGAAACTTGCTAGAACTTCAAAGCCTATTCAAAAGAATCAAAGACCTACATATATAATGAGAAAGCAAAATATCTATGCTCGATCAAAAACAAAAAAAAAAAATAGAGTAATACACATCCCGTAACATTATGATATGACGTAGCAGGGAGTCAGCGATGAGATATGGAAAGTACATACTTGAGTCTTGTCCTCCAATACGTTTCTTTTCTGTCCTTTCTTTCCCTTCTTAATTTGAGATTCATTTTTTGGAATTTCTGGTATTGCATTTTGGTCGTATCCTGAAAACTCTTTACTTCCTAAATAGGCGGCCTCCAAAATCGACCATTAGAAGGAAGACTACAATAAAAAAGTAACAACCAAATCGGAGAGCAATAGTTATAATTCAAAATTACCAGACTGCGATAGTGTTGTTGATTGGTTCAAGTTCTCTGGTGCTTGCATTGATGAGCAAGATGGATGCTGTAGTAATAAGATTCACACAAAAGGGACATTTGGGAGACATGAACACAAGTAAAGATGATATTGAGACATCAAATTTGAACATACATGCTCATACGGGATAAATATATAGAAAGAGATAAACAGCTAACAGAATCAAAGCAACTCGAAAATGGCAGCCAGAACATAAGCTGACATATATACGTTGTATGCTCATATTGTTAACAAAATGCGTACAAGCTGGAAATTACTTCTAGACGTCAACCAAAAGCTCTTTCTAATGTTACATTTCGTATAAAAATTATTTTTTGACCTTTCCTTTGGCCTCATATAACATTTTTCTTCCAAACAATGCATGTTAGCATGTACAAAGAAATAATCTGAGAGTGGTCATTTGAAGTCCTTTTGAATCCTTTATTTATAGGTGGCAAATGTCATTAAGTTAATAAAACAAAAAGATCACAAAAGAAAGTGCAAGCCAAGCTTCTCAATTTCAGAAAAGGTGAAAAGAGCAAAGATAATTAATTTCTATCTTTAACGAAAGGGGTAGCATTACCACCTAGGAAGAAATGAAAAAGTATGAGCATTTATATGACAAAAGGTATGTAACCAAAGTATTCTTGATTTATATATCTCATTTCCTTTTGCAGGGACTGTGTATATTACTTATTGTTCTAACGTGTGCTTGGCAATTACTATATTTTGTTGCCAGATTGGCCATATAAACAACCATTAAGCACAAAATTGTCAATGATCAATATAACTAATCAGAATCGGCAAAAGAAAGAGTGGATCTGTCTTAACCTGCTCTTGCCACATATATTGTCGCTCTTCATGACTCGAAGCAGGTTCAATCAAAGTTGGAGTTTCTTCTGCATGCAGCTCAATTTGGGACTCCAATGATTTCACTTCTGAGTAGCTTTGACAGCCTGAATGGACAACAGCCAACATTAGGCCAAACTCTGTAATACCAATCAAGAACTTAAAAGTAAGAAGAGATTAGTAATAATATGGATACTTGAGGGAGGCACTGAAGTAGGTTCCTGGATGAGGTTATCATGTGCCTGCTTCGAAGAAGCGCATGATGTCGATTGACCATGAAAATATTTCATGATGGAACAGGTTCCCTACAAGATAGGTGCGGGAAGCCAGTGTATTAACTCTCTGAATGAACACCAGATGCAGCAAACAAATTATAAATTTACTTATGGTCATCTTAAGGTACAAATACCAACTCCTCTTCTCTAACAGACTAAAGTCTTATCAGAAAATATATTACCAAGCATAAGATCGCAAAAGGTTATTTTGCTGAAAAATTGATAATTATCTATGTTATTAGAAGTATACCAGAAGATACTTCAATAATATGATGTCCAAAAATTAATCTAAAATTACATCTGAAAGGTTCACTTCAAACTCACAGTCGGTATAGCAACAATTTTACTTGCTGAAACAGAAAGTCCCGTGATTGCCCATGCACCATTCTTATTTCCTTGATTCTTGGTTCCATAAGAGCCCATATACTCACGTAACGCAGCTTGAAATAGGTTGGAGGCATCTTCTTGGATCTTTGATGCTCCATATCTCAATGGACACGATTTGGAGGGAAACTTTTTATTTGATTCTGAGTCACTGGGCTGCAAGGTGACTTAAGAAAAATATTTGACATATCCAGACCGATTTGACTAGATGAAGATACCGAAGGAAAGTAATCAAAATAGATAAGTTCAAATTTAAGTACCTTGTAAGCACTGGCATGCAGAGTAAGAGTATGCGCAATCCGCTTGTTCAGCTCTAAGTCTGAACAAAGACGTTCGCTAAGCTCTTCAGAGAGTTGATTCAGCCAGTGCTGAACCTAGAGATAACAAGCCAATAAAACAATATAAGCAACTAAGTCTCAACATACTCATTTAAAAGTTTTACTAGAATTAGAAACGAGTACACTTTTCTTCACTTTCATGCACTATGGTAAGGTAGGAAAGGAGAAACGGATACTAAAGCAAATAGACTTCTGTTTCAGTACCAGGGTGGCTTAAGATTAAATAGCACAAAGGTTTCTTATATGGGTAAACTAACTTGAGATAAGATTTATAAGTAGAGTATTCCCTATTACAGAGAGGTTACCTAAAAACATGACCTTTTTGTGCAGAACCACAGTTTTCAAGCACTTTGCATGAGATTCGCGAGAAACGGTATGAAAATGATGATGCCCCAAACACTCAAATAAGTAGGGTTCCTGAGTCCATACTAGTATAAACAACGAGGCATGCTTTTATAGTTGAGTTTTAAGTATCCTTAAGAGAGATCAAAAGGTTAATTTATATTAGACGTTGATAACATCAAACGGTTAATCTAGGTGGTCGTGGTTTAGATATGATAATGGGACTTGGGACCCTTCTTTAAGAAGGCGGATGTATATGCACCAAGTGAAAAGAACAAAATACACCACCCATTCCATATTGCATGTTTTTTAAGGTTTGTTGCAGAGAGATTAAGAACGACATGCAATATTTAGTTTTAAGGGGGAAATATACTATTTTACCAAATTAACCCTTGGGAATTCTAATAGAAATAAAGTATCTATAAGACAAGACTATATCCATAAAACCAAGTAAGATTATATAAAAGAAGTATTGGGTTTCTAAAACGACAGGTATCTTGAAGAAATATTCTTATAGATCAACATGTATTATGGAGTGGAGCGAGTTATAAATATCTCAAACCTACAAAGCTACCTACAAACACAAGTCTCTGAACACAATAACAATGTGTAAATACAACAGTATCCTGAATGAATAAGCCCCAACGTCTTCCATGTGGTAAATTAATAGTTACTAGTAAAAAGCATAGTTATTAATAGCGTTTTGTGCAGCGTAGCGCAAAGGGTCTCCGGAGCAATAGCGCATAGCGACGCGATTAGCGCGCGCTATTCGTAAACATAGCGCACACATATAATAATATAAATATAAATAATATGTTAATATTAAAAGTCAAAATATTCAAAATAAACATTCAAAATAAACATGTCTTACAAAAATAACTCAAACCTTTCTTAAATCAAACAAGTCTAAGAATTTTTCAATCCATAATATCGAACAATAAACCAATTTTAAATTTCATCATGCCATATATCTTCGTAGATTTCGTCGAAGAAGATAGGAAAAAGTTCTGTCTTTTCACCTTCGACGATTTTGTTTTCCTTTCTCGATGTCTAATCTGGTGGTAAGGGTAAGGATTCTCGATTAGGGTTTCACGACTATTCTGTATTTTAGTGTGATTATGGGCCAGGCCCAAATATTTAAATTGGACCGACTATAGCGCACTGCTTTTGCGCTGCGCTATAGCCCAAATAGCCCACTTAGCGTGGGCTAATTGAAGTCAGCGCTTCATTGCGCTGCGAAGCGCAAAGGGTGCGCCTCGCATCGCTATGAGCTATTGCGCGCGCTATTGGAGCTATTAATAACTATGGTAAAAAGTAAATATTAGGGAATAAACTGTAAAAGATTAAAAATGGTGGTTATTATAGAAAACTAATAGGCCTTACTTCTACAAAAAGTTTTAAGAAAAAAGGGATGCCTAGGCTCCTATCTCTTGTCCGAACTACCAGAGCAGTGCGGAATAACCAGCAACCATTCTCCATACCAGAGTATTTTCTGTACTTGGGCTGGCAGGTGTCTCATTTGATGACCTTAAGGTTCCAATACGATATGGAAGCGCAAAGGGTAATTTCATTTACACAATGCGATTAGGAAACAAAACATGTCCTAAGGCTTTGGTATTTATGAACGACTTTCTATGGAGAAACTATCAAATATAAATTAATTATAACAAATAATGGACGATGATCTTATGAACACCAAAAATTCACTGCTTTCCTTCGAACAAGAACTCCTTGCTAAAAAACTCTCCTCAGTTCTTGAACGATCTAATTGTGTTGCAAAATCAGTTCCTTCACGAAAACAGAAGAATAAGTCTTCTCTCAACCACTTTAAATGTATCTTGTGGAAGGACGTTCCCCAGTAAAACTAATGAGCGTAAAGGTTCAACAACCTTAAGTTAGGTATTGCCGCGAAATATAATTCATTGGGTTATACAATTTAACTGTACGACCAAGCTCAAGACGAAATTTAACTTCACTATAGAATTAAACTACTAAAAAACAAACTCCCATATAATATATGGAATATGAGAAGAAGTTGAATAGAATAACATAGAGTGGACGAGAATTTCATAGACTGAGACAGAAATTCTTACAGTTGTAAGTTTCTTTAGAGCCCGAGGACCCGGAAATGATTTTCCAGAACCATGGCTCTTGGGGAGAAGACGCCCCTGTACTTCCTCTCCACTAATTCCTCTTGCAATATTCCATAACCAAGTACTGAAGCGTGTGGAAAGAAGATGAATCAAAATAAATACACAAAAAATCTTCACATGGCATGATAACTTAAAAAACAATACTGAAAAACAAGGATACTGCATACACCATCTCATAAACTTAAGAGAATAGAAACTACATATGTACCAGTTGACATGAACAAGGTCTTCAGGATGATAACTGCTTACCCAGTGTTGATACCATAAAGCTCTTGTAACTTCTCCTCGGAAAACTGCAATAAATCTCCAACAGTATTAACACCCAGATCGATTTGTAAGGAACTGCCAAGCTTCCCTCCAAGCTGTTTCCTGTAGATTAATTCCATCAGTAAAAAAATCCTTTGGTTGTATTTATGTATATAAAGTCTCCAATCCCTTAGGTTTCGTAGTTACAACCAATGTGGCTTAGTTTATACAAGCTGCTGAATTCTCAACCCTAAAACAGAGAGTTCATGCTCTTAGTATATGTGCTTGGATACTCGAAGTTCTTTGAAACTATATGAAAGATGAAGAGATAACAAAAAAAAGGGTGTTCAATTGTGATGTCATTTATATAAAATTCATAAGTGTAGTAATAAGCCTAGTAAAAGCTACCAGAATCTTACATTTTTTTTATCGGTAAAGAATATAGTAATTCTTTTACAGATGAGTCCGGTACTACTGTCTGCTGGGCAGGTTTATTCATACCACTTGTAAGTTTGGCCAGCATCTGCAAAGAAGCCGTGTCACCAGCACCACAGCAACAATATATGAACATACATGAATAATAGATACTGCTCCATACCTTATTATGAGCTATTCCAGCAGAACATGTGAATCCAGTCTGTTTCAAGACTTCCATCCGAAGTTCTGCGACAATGAAAACCGCACAAGCTAATAACTTATTACGATGATCAGCATCACTGCTGCGTAACCATTCTTTCACACTTTTTTTGCCGTCTCCTTCATCCTGAATCCAATGCCAAATTAGAATAAAGTAATGCAAACGGAGTAGTCTACCAAAGATTTCAGCCCCATCAGTCTCTTGAGTAAATTGTTTATTAGATCTTTACACTATACATGATAAATAAGACATACGGAAAACTGAGTCAATTTCCAACAGTCTATAGAATAAAGACAAAAACCTTAACATATATGTGTATGCATCCATTCCAAATCCGATTCAACTAATCGCTTAAGCATTAGTAAGAAGTCGGAACAAGCAGTTATCCATGCTATATCAACAAGTGTTATATGGTAATAAAGACCTTGCCCATGCATTATAAATCTGGAATCCAAGCAAAACAAAAATAGAGGAGCCTGAGAAAGGATTGTTATAGCAATGATCTTCATATTCTTCGCCTGATCAAATAATTATATATTTCGGGTATATTTATCATAAATAAGTCTGGCACAATATAGCCTGTGATACAAAAGTGAGCAAGCGAAATTCAAAGATTTTAAGAAATCAGTAACTACCTCTTTGACCAGTCCCAAAATATGTGAATTGAGAACTTCATCATCTATTACATTCAAGCTCTCAGGGGGGGCTTCTGCAAGCATAGTTTCTGCTGCATCAGTAAGGTCAAGGTATACTTCATCAATCGAAGCCCTCTCACACCGCCCTTTCCTAGCTAGAATAGAAACCACCTGCAAAATTTATGTAATTAAACAAACGGATTTCATCAAAAGCTAGACCATGATGGATCTAAGAGCAGAATAGCACTGGCATGCCACATCTCAGTAAAATGTATCAACATCTCAAGATACCTCTGAGCCAGCATTGCGATATATAGTCAAGTCAGCTTTACCGCGAGACACTGGGACTTGAACCAACTGAATTTGTGGGCAGACATTCTTCGCCTCATCACCTCTCATTGAACTATAACCAAATTTAGGAAAACATGGGTTGCCTCTACCATAAATTAGTGATAACTTACTGACTGCACATTTTACTTACCGCTTCACACCATAACTACGTGCTTCATAGCTCACAGCAATCAAGCCCCCACCTTTCCACTCGTTATACTGTACAACAGCAGTAGGCAGACCCTTCAACTCTGGCTGCTTCCGTTGCTCGACTGTAATGTATAGGAAATAACACTATAAATTGTAAAGGCAGTAAAAATATAAACTTTGCATGAAAATCCTTCAAGCAAGACAAGACTGATCCTCTAATTCCGAAAAAGAAAAAAAAAATCAACATGAGAAAGATATAGCAAAAACTAGACACCACAGGGTCACTATAACTATTCAAATCAATGGGCAAACACAAGAGCATCATCAGCAAATTTATTTACCATGCCCAAACCACCTAGATACTTGACTGTAAACAGTGCCAACAATATAATAAGCAATGCACAAATCAATACCCAATTTACATTTTCTCCTGGAAGCACAAGGAAACACTCAACCCTATATGATCAGCCATACAACTCTTCCTCTTCCATTGGCTGCCATTTTAGGTACTGAAAATTCGTGACCATACAGAGACTGGAAAAGTAGAATCACTAACGGCTAAAATTCATGACGTTAAATGCTTAATTTGGTAGTTCTATAAACGCATCAACGATAACTAACCCTACGCGATACCATATGATTCATAAAAAAAAATTACATCGGCCTAAATGAAATAGAGGGAACGGAACGAGAAGAATTAAAGACCGAGAATCTTGGAAGAGGGTGTAATCTGAAACACTAAATTTTAAAGGGAGAGAGACCTTGGACATAGAAACAATCCATGTCAACATGAGCGATAACTCTAGCATCGGATGATTCTGGTCTCGGTATTGGCATTCCTTCGTCCCTAGAACCTCCTTGTCTCTTTCTAGGGGTTTTATCTTCTTCCTAAGTTGGGTGTAAACTTGAAAGCAATTGAAGGTTTAGTTTTGAGAATGGCGCGCCATTTCCACCATTTTCTCATATAGAACGCTGGGTAGTCGAACACGAACTTCGCCTATGTAAAGAAGGGCTTTTGGCCCATACATTGGTCCGGGACAAGTATAAATAAAACGAATGATAGTAAAAGTGAGGCCAGGAAGTCTAGTTAGCCAACACGTGTATCAAAGCTAGGTTTTGAATAGTAACTCGTCCCGTACCCGACTATGGACTTCGGTCACAGATAGTCGTTGGTAGTCCTGGACTATCTATTTTGGTGACATATAATCCCTGACTTTCAAAAGTCTGTTGGTAGTCCCTGGAATATCCAGTATGGATAAAGTTAGTCTCATGCGCATGTTTATTAAGGGGACTAATTTTATCAAAAATAAAAAGTCAAATGACTAAATTTATCGAAAATGAATAGCTGAGGAGTATCTGTCACAAAAATTGATAGTCAGCACATGCAAAGGGATAACTTTATCCAAACTGGATAGTCGAGGGACTACGAACGGACTTCTGAAAATCCATGGACTATCTGTCAACAAATGCGATAGTCCAGGGACGAGTTACTGTTCAAAGTCATCAAAGCTATTATTGGTATTATTTTGTCAAAGGTGTATTATTGTTGGTCTCATTTTATAGATGGTAATTTTGTATCTGTAAATACACTAGTGGCTATTTTGATAGCCATAACGAATTTTGTTCACTAATCATGTCCTTTAGAATAAGAGTTATTTTAGTCTAATAATTAGTTTTTTTTTTCATGTTTGGTCAAAGAGACGATGTGATATGATGTGTTTATTTTTTTAATTTTTTTATGTTTTAAAAATTTGTATTAAAAAATTGAAACTGAAACAACATTATTAGGTTAAGAACCTTGGTTAGTTATGGATTTAGTCATTTGTTTCAAAACTCCAATTCAAATTATATTTGTATCAAAAATGTCATTTTTATTGGTTTTCTTTGCATTTATAGTCACAAGCGGTGACCAAAAGTGTAAAAACAAGATCAACAATAGTGACCATTGGTGCAACAAAGTGACTGTTTTGATTGGAAATTTAGATAAGTATTTGTTTTGAAACAAGTGATCAACTCGGTGACTAACCATGATTTTTAGCCAATATTATTAATAGATATAACAAAAAAATTAAGAATAACACTAAATAACAAAACATAATTTAAAAATAACAATACGATAAACTAAAGTTACAAGGTAGGCATTTTTAGTTTTTTAGAACGTATGTCGTTTTATAGTTTTGGTTAATTACTTTCTAAATTTGCAAATATTTGTCACTCCGACCGAATAATGGATTCATCTAGCCAAATTCAATTTTTAATCTTAAAAATTCCAACCAATATGAACGATGGGTAGAGGTGCGTTCGAATGGATCATAATTTGTTAATTGAACGCGGACAATATTATAAAATAGAGTCTTATTATTAACATAATAAACAACTTAAATCATAATTTTTTATGCTAACGAAATGATTTACATTCACATGAGCAATGTAAACTTTTTTTCTTTCTCTTAAATGAGGTATAATACATTTTAGAGGTAAAAATATTCGAAGTGCCTCGTAAAGAAAATGTAAACATGATGCATTTAAACACGTCTACAATGACAAAACAAATATCCGCTTTGGTTTTAACAGTGTTGGATACTTAGATTCCTTGATATAACATGCCCTTAAAAGTTTATTTACCTCTTTATTAGCAACTTTGGTTTTCTTTAGCAAAACTTCTCTTCGATATCAGTTGCGCATGGCATGGTCATAATCAGAATGATATAAACAATAGAATGATTTGCATTTCTCATTGTTAGCTACCTTCATCTCTCTCGGCCTTTGGTAACTTAGCATATTTTTAGTCTTATAATAAATAATGGTCATGCTTAAGATTAGTAACGTGAATCTAATGGCTAAATTCTTGAAATAGGTCGTACAAATTTTGTTTGATAGACATATTATTGAATCTAGCATTTTTTTAGACTCATATATGATTAAATCAAACACCTCATATTTCAGCTCAATTGCCTTTAGTGCAATGATACCTTTTTATGTATTTTTAAACGTTGGTGAACATATTTGAATGATGCAATAGTTTTCATATTCTTGACCGAGAATTTTAGTCAAATTCTCAAGAATTCGACTACCTTTTAAGAGCCATCTCTTAAATGTTTTTATTGTCATATTTATTATGCATCCATCAAGATTATTCAAATCTTGCACAAATTATTGCAACGTAGTCCTAGAGGGTCTCGCCGCTGTTCTCGTACATATTCATTGTATAGCCCCATTTTGTTTAATAGTCATTTTAATAATAATATAGCTTGTGAATGAGCTTCAAAGATCCTCGAAACTCTAAATAAAGCTTGAGGAAAATTATTGAACCATGTTAGGGCACAAAAAATTTCATATAGAATGTCATGCACACATGATGTCAATAACGCGTAGTCTGAGCATGATGTTATGGAATTTCATTAAGTGGTGCTCGGGTTGGTTGGCTCATTATACTTATCAATTTGGTAAGGTTCAAACTTTTGAAGTAGTTCTCCTTTCATAATTGATGTGTCAATACATATGTTTTCAAAGTGTATTTTACTATCTTAGATTTTTTTTGGGACCTATTCTTTTATGGTCACCTCGTCTTCGTTCTTTCATTTAGTCATTATTGTACTAAAGATAATTTAAGTACTAGATTTTCCCACATTTGTTTCCGGTTTGGACATGAATGTTAAAGTGTCTTCATTATCCTCTATTTTTTAGTATCTTGTCATCGTTGTCCACATTATCATATATCCTCCCAAGATTTTAATAGAGAATTTCCGCATTTGTCAAAATTTGTAGCCTTTTAGTATTTTGACCATCTACATAATTTTTTCCTTCTCTTTATATTTAAATTGTATTAGAATTAATTGCTCTTATCTTAGTTTATTTAGTTATAGTTGTAATAGATAAATAATATATGGATTAGGGAAAGGGTCTTAGATAGTCTTTTATATTGCTTAATTTTTATTCACATTACGGTTTCTCATCATTCCATCTTCATCTTGCTCAGTACGTACATACATACTTGACCATACATCTGAGACATTAAAGAGCCAGGAGATACTTAACTTTAAGTTGGGCCTTTATCCATAAATGAACAATTTGTTACCATTTATTGGACTTAGGATTTTAGTTTACCGAAAATAGGTTACCTTGAAGGATAGTTTTCATTGATAGCGTTAAATTTAAAGAGGATGATTTATTTTCAATATAAAATTCCAAATATAATCCAACTCAATAAAGAAATAAATAAAATATCGATATATAGTAGTTATATCCCTTGCTAATATATGTTAATTTGAACCTTCTAAATGGAGAATGAGTAGTCTATATATAATAAAATAAAATAAAGTTGGATACATGACACGTGAGAAATAGGATAGGTGGCAGTCATCGAACACTGCTAGTCTGTAGGTTAGGCATATAATAAAATACTATATTTAACCAACCTTCGATTTTGGTTAATACGAGGTCATCTGAGACCTTCTTCTGTAAGTTTGTATGTAACGCCATGTTTAAGATCTTCATCAATGTGGATGGGTCTCTATAGTCGAAAATCAAATCCGCAGAAGTGTTAAAATGCCCAGTTGGATGTCTTCGCCAATATGAATAAATCTATATAACAAAAACCCTATACAAATATGTCGCTCGTACTTCAGTTAGATTCATATTAGTAAAATACGTCTCATTAACCTATATCAAACTTGGCACTATATTTTTATCTTACGAGCTTAGTTTGTACGGGGTCTTGTGCTATTAAACTCAGTTTTGGCGCTATCAGCTAAAGTTTTACCTTTAAGTATAAAGGTATATGTCATTGTGTGATATATACCCTTATTAGTGATTCATCTAGTACTTCGATCTAACACAAAGTATAGTTCAAGGATTATATTTGCTTTATGAGGTAAGGTTTGATTGGTTTCTTCTAAACTATTGATTGGGTCTATATGGTCTAAACTGAAGAAGAAACATTACAAGTGGTTAGCTTGTTGTAACATATGTGTCGAGCATGCATTGTTTTGTTTCGTAAACTGTGCTTTTGATGCGACACACATAATTAGAAGCATTTGATTTCGTAATTGATCAACAATTATAAGAAAAATTTATATTGATAGGAAGTGTCGTGACGTTTTGTATATGAAGACTTTATGGGACATGCGCACTTCTGATCATGGTTTTTTTATCAATTTTTGAGATCAAATTGTTATGGGTATATTATATTGTATTTAGTTATGATTTCTCATTTTGTGTTTTTTAGTTTTTTGTTCTCTCATATTTTAAAAATCTTATGTTTACTATGTGAAGTTTTCCATTTTGCTTATCTCAGCTATCTCACCTTCCTTTTGTATTTGGTTTTTTTTCTCTAATTTTCATTCTATTTATTTATCTTCTTCAAGATTTTAGAGGTCGAACTCTCTATTAACCCCAACCTATTCATAAGTATTTCTTTTAGTCTTTTGTTAAAATAATTTGTTATTGTTTTCTTGTTATTATTAAAAAGGGGAAGGGTAAAAATTGAGATACTTGATAATTTATTCAGTATTGTTGTTGATGACACGCAAATGGGTCTTATGCTTTTTAAAAGATAAAATAATAGCTCTAGATCATAACCATACTATAAAATCCATAGAGATTTCCTACAACTTCTTTTATCTTATTTATTATGTTTTTAACTTTTATTTAAACTTTTGTTTAGCTCATTCGTGCTCCATTAATTTTAGTCAACCCTTAACTATCTAACTTCAAAATAAATTATTTTTAAGAATATGTTATTTATTAACCAAACTAAACAGTTAATATAAAATGATATATAAATCAAGGATAAATATATTTTAATCATCCATTTAATTGGACTTAAAATACTTCATATGACAACTCTCATTGGTCCAAGCTCAAGACGATGTTGCCGATGGGGATGTTAACCCACTGCGGTTTTAATCGTGTCGTAAATATTATCTTTGTAGTATGCTAATTATAGCTTATGCTGCTATAACTTCTTCCATATTTAGGGCTTCTACTCTTCTAATTGCTTCTACTTCGGGGGCCAACGATAGTCCCAAATGAGGTAATTCTGTAATTGAACATTCATTTCGCATTGATTTGTTAAGTCACAAAGCTACATAACTACTAAAGAATAAGATATTAAAATACTTTAAAAATAATTGGTTGATTTTAAATATGTCATACTTTAATTTCCCTAATATGTAGACCTACCAATAAATTTCAAAGACAACGAGGTATGTTTCTTTCGTAGTATTGTTAACTAGAATTTCAGTTTCTCGTCCATCCATAATGTTTTGAAATATTCCAATACATTTTTATTTGTTTATCCCAAGATTTTCTGAAATTCTAACTCACTTTCATCAAGTTTATAGTCTCCAAGAAAAGACATTTTTCTCAAACCACAAATATGTTTTTCCACTACTTTAATTTAAGTATTTATTTTAGAGTAGTCTACAATCGTCATGATTCATACCATAATTAGAAACTTAGGTTTGTCTATGTGAACGACGATAGGATTCTTTTTCTCCTGAACATAAAAAGAACATATTGCCTTAAGACTTTGAGGCTTAGAAATACGGAAAGAACAAATATATCGTAAGATAAATTTATTGATATTTTTGGTTGGACCAGACATGCGACATAGCAGAGATCAATAGCGTTTGATTGATATTTTATATACCATATATGATAAGTGGGCTAGGCTTTATTGTGGGAACTAATGAATTTGGAAACTAGCTGGGAGGTTACATAAAGTGCAGTGATTGTTGGAGTCGAATTTCTCTTTGTGGAAATTTTGTGCGAGTAGAAACTAACAAGAACCTCTTGTGTATTTATAAGATTAATAACGCTCTTAAGTATATTTGTTTATCTTTTGATCATTAGTTCAGATGTATAAAAACTGTGAAACATCATTCAACGGACAATGTTATTCTAAAAATAAGAAGTCCTTTCGAGAACAAAGAATGGTCTAAAATATCTTGGAACGCAAGAAGATTGAATTGTCAAATTCAGAAAAATATGTTAGGGCATACCAACATATTACATCGATAAGGAAAAATAATCACATCTCAAAAGTAGGTTGTCTCGATAAACAAATCTTAAATATAACCTTTCATACGCAAATAATTGAACTTTAGTTGGAAAAGATAGAGAGCCAAACCCAAAATCTCACTCACATATAGTGGCTTAACTATAAGCTAATTAAAAGGTGGTTGAACCATAAGCTAAGTGTAAGATGACCACACCATAAACCAAAGATATAGTAGGCGATCGTGAAACTATCATGTTATACATTATCTCTAACATGTTCAGCAAATGTCGCATCTCGACAACAAACTATCTTAATGTTGAGGTAAAACATTACTCGGTTGTATTATTTCCTTCGATAATATATATATATATATATATATATATATATATATATATATATATATATAATTTATCTTAAAATAAGTTTTGATCGGTGAGAGTGTCAACAAAGTATATCGATAATAATATTGCGCCACGAGGTCCCCCTTCACGTGGCCGAATGTGTGTATGCATATTGAAGTTAACTAAAACTAAAAAGTTCTAATTAGTCGAATTATAACTTACTTCTCCTTCATATCGCTCGTGATTATTATATGGAAATTTATAAATGGATAAATATTTAGACCTAATTATGGTCTTAGATTACAAAAGAATTCAAAAATTCTGATGTCTATATGTATATTTAAACTTTGTATATGTATATTTATCCTTATATATTTCCTCTAATGTGATTTTTGGATTATTCATTATAAATACAATATTATTTATTTATTTGAAAATATGATTAGTTATTTATTTATAAAGTTATATTTTTACATCATTATTTACATATTCAATGCCTATAAATTTAGAGAGTATATTAATTTATGTGTCCGATCTAATCTAATCGTAAAGATACATATCTCTGTTTACTATTGCTTAAATGATATTCATAAGTTTTCATATCACAAACTATAATTTCATTTTTTTCTAAAATTTAAAATTATATGTATGAAAGTAAAATATATATAATTAAGTAAAATAAATGAATATAAATAATTAAACTTAGAAAATAAAATTTTCATTGAAAATAAATGAATATAAATAATTATACTTAGAAATTTTAAACAAGGAAAATAAATGAATATAAACAAGTAAACTTATACATATATTTAATTTATTTATGAGGAAAACCAAACACACTGGAGATAAAAATGTAATTCAACCTCACGGTACTAGAAAAGGTAATCAAATGTGAATGTTTGTGATAACATTACGATGTTGAGATTGCGCACACATATATATATATATATATACACACACGGGATTTGAGACCCACCACTCACTAAAAATAAATAACACAATATAAATAAGTTAAATATATGTTTATTTTATTCAAAAAAATCAATACAAATACCATACATACAGTTTACATTCAATATCTATCAATCTAAAAAAATATATGTATGTGGCAAAGCATAACTCACATCTTACATTTTCGATATATGATCTCATCCACACGAGGTCGCATTTGTATGTGATGATTCATAACTTGCATCATACATGACATTGTCCACGTATGATCATATATTGTCCACACATGATATACATATGAATGTTAAAAATAGTATGCACATTTAAACTAATATATGAACCCACATGTATCCATCTTTTATCTTAAATTATATTTTCCAAAGATGTAACAATATATTATGTACAACTATATATATTATGGTTTATAAAAATAATAAACAAAATATAAACATACTTGTATTATATATATATATAAATTATAATATTGTTTATCGGTATATAATCCATCGACAAGAATATATCAATGTACACGCATAGTCATGGTCAAATCCCTAAAATTGAATTTTGCTCATTTGCTTTATATCTTAACTCAATACAATACAATTTATTCTACGAATAAATTATTCAAGGTAAAATTTTCATTTATTAAATCGGTATTCGACAATAAATTAATTTAAAATATATATCTTACTTAGAATGCTAATAATCTATATTGGTATCTCAAATTGTTGTAAAATATTTTTTTATGATATTTTCTCAAATTATTTTAAAATATTATATGATGTTTTCAAAAAAATTAAAACTTTATATGTGATGTTTATGTATTTTCTCCAAAAACTTATTATATTGTGTTTACCTAAAAACATAAATAACATGATTATATATTCATAAATAATATCACATGTTCCTTAAAAAAAAGTCGTAATAATGAGCTAGTTGTGAAACCATAATTTTAAACTTAAAAATTTAAAAGTAATACGCATCAAATTAATATATATTTGACTGAAAAGAGGAAGATGTAATATGTTTTTAAATAAATTCGTTGAAAATATAAAAGTCACTTTGAGCAACTAAGAATTGTACTTGAAATTTTGAAGCTTCTGTACATATTTAAAGTGCGCTCATCTTAAATTTTGATATTTAAGTAGGTATAATCCAAAATATGGTGTGAGATAAAAAGAATATTTTGAATGGTTATAAATATTTATATTTTAGGATACTTAGGAATCCAATACAGGATATTTGATACAATGTTTAGTTAGATAACTAATTGTTACGTGTTTGGATCTTTGTATGATTAAGTATTTATAATCATTTTGGTAAAAAAATAAATTAAATAAAAAATTCCATGAATCATTATACAATGAATAATTTTTACATTAAATTAATTAATTTAAATAAAAAAATATTTCTTAGATAGTTGTTTTCATATAAAAAAATATGTAGAAATATAAATTTTACAGAAAAAAGAAAATTTTAAAATTTATTATCGATCAATCAGATTTCATGTCTAATTAACATAAATATTAATTTTTTGCAAGATCCGTTTGGATAAAGTAAAACTGGAGAGATTGATTTCAAATAAGATTTTGGTCTCAAACTCGTGTGGAGGTAGATATGAGAAAATAAAAAATGCAATTGGATGATCACGTGATTAAAATCTTATTATTTTGTTTATTTTTTCACAACTAGCTCGATAATCTTACCGCGGTCCTGGAAGGAGATGAGGGAAGAGATTTACGTCTAGGTCCTCTCTTTCGGCCTACTAGATTGACGATGCTGCATGAATCATCGTCCTAACCTCTGTTTTTATATTTGGAAACCTCGTAATATATTTAACTCCCTCTAGATTTGTTTACAAATGAGATAATTTCATATTTAATATATTTAGCCTATAAACTTTTGAAGTCTATTTTTTTATAAAGAACTTTTTTTTAACATGCCTACCGAAAGCCCTCGCTACTTGTCTAATCAATCACAATAATAAATTCAATAGTTTACTATTATTTTTAATAATATGCGTATAATAGGCCTCTTTTAAGTTAAGCTTTATGTCTTTAACC
Source organism: Limnanthes douglasii subsp. nivea (assembly GCA_036936605.1). Classification (NCBI taxonomy): domain Eukaryota; kingdom Viridiplantae; phylum Streptophyta; class Magnoliopsida; order Brassicales; family Limnanthaceae; genus Limnanthes; species Limnanthes douglasii. Next base: position 342,774,392 of record JAUPFV010000001.1, read on the forward strand.
TTATAACCTTAAGTTTCAGTCCCAAATTATAGATTATAGTTAACATATTAACAATGAGTTTTACTCTAGAAAATTCACACCCTTATCATTGACTTCATAGTTCTTGAGAAAATCGAGGAAGGATACAAATTTTGAAGTATTTTTCTGTGGTTGAAGCTTTCTGTTTCTTTTTTAAAAGATTATGTTAAAGCTTAATTTGTATTATAATCTTAAATTTCAATGTTCATTTCAACTAATACTCTGTTGTGAAGCTTTTGTATCTATATTTGTGTCATTTAAAACACACATTGGTCTAAACCTCAATTGATGATAAAATTCTATATTTGAGGAAGGAGGAGAGTACAATAATAAGTAACATTTCTTATATTTTGGATTCACTAGTAGTTGGTTATCTAATAGGCATGGACTTTAATCAGCTAATATTGACAGGGATTTAAAAGTTTAATTTTAGAAAAACTTGTTTAGGTTTGCATGTGATGGTATTAAAGTAGCCTCCTAGTTATTTACTTTATTTTAAAATAGTGTTATTTTTCTTCTTTTTATTTTTTAGCAGACTCCTTCATTTTTACTCTGCTGGATTGTACATGACTTTTTTAATTGAGCATACACTCAATAATTATCCACCTAGGCTCTCAATGACTCCCACATTTGTTATCTCGATGCTCAAATAATTCAATAAAGATATTTATTCCACCTGCATTTCTGGATTGATCAAGTCTCATGCAGTTATAAACTCACTTGTGGCTATTTTGTTTTTCAATACATTAGTCTTCTGACCTTCTTCATACAAGAATACAGTAGTTACATCCACATGACATAACTCAATATCAGATCGAGCAACAGTTGGCAACCGAATTTAAAGTCTTATTGTTCATCTTAGTATCCTTGTTGTCGGAAATATCTGAACCATCAGACTCTCAATCAAATTCGAATCTTTATAATGGTAGAACTTCCTATGCAGAGTTTGAACCTGTACCAAGCCTGAAATCAGCTTCAGCATAAGCATCCTCGGTTTTACCTTTATGTTCAAACTTCACCTCAACTTCAACTCCTCTTTGGGTAGTAATATTTATAGTGTTAACCCCTGTGATCAGTGGTAGCTCAACTTCATTGAATACCACATCCTTTTTAATTAAAGAATTAGCACTCCCAAGATCCAAAGATTACATCTTATACCTTTTTAAATATTCCTGATAATCGAAAATCTAAAGGCTCCTGCTGACGATGAGCCCAACTATCTTGGAAGATCCTTCACACAATCTCTTGCTCATTTCTGCTATCATAATCACACCTCTTACTCCCTCAAATAAGGTTTGATTCATCTTCTCAACTATTTTATGTCTTGGATTATTTATCAAGGATTGACACCTAGACATACAAAGTTTTGAACATAATTAATTAATAGTCTTTTCATAAGTTCCAAGACATTGTTAGTTCTTAACTTTTTTAGGTACTTCCGTGATTAATTCTCCACCTATTTTGGTACCCTTAGAGGAATTGAACCGTGTATTGGTAGGAACATTCCCAACAATAAACGTATTATACATTACCAGCCCTTCGAGAACTAAAACACCATTAATTTGGCTAGACTTGATAACAACCAACGAGTATTGCAAGACCTTAATTATACCAAATCCATCTGTATAGTTAAACCCTTTCTCATCTAACACTTATATAGACAAAAGGTTTTTCTTAACATACCTCACATTTGTTATAACATATTCGAGTCCATTGAATAACGTGAACCTTATAATTTTAATTCCTTTCATATTGGGGAGTTTGTTATTCCCCAACATGGCCTTCCCACCTCTAAACACCTTTAAGTTTTTTAAAATAACGTTTGTTGAATTCATATAGAATGACACTCAGAATTGAGAACCCAATTGTTACTATACGTGCAATTAGAGGCCATTAAATCATCAATATAACCATAATTATCTAAGATCATTGAAGTATCTACAACTTTAGACTTTGGATAACTATATGAATTCTTTCGCCCATGATAGTTCATGCTAATACGATCTTTATTCTCACAGCACCAACATTTCACCCTAGAATCTGTAGCCTTTTCGTTTTAATCTCCCCAACTAGACTATCCCCTCAGACTCATTGTTTCTCACCATACTCATTTTTCAAGCCAACCTTTCTCTGAATATATTTTTTAATTCGTAATACTTTTAACTGTAACCATCGTACAAGATCTTTTTACATAGATCATGGTGTTAACAAAGTGTTTATACACTTCGGAAAAAACTCAAAAGGATAATTATTTGATCCTTATTTTGAACAGTAACACTAATCGCATTCAAATCAAGAATGATTCTATTGAAATCATCCAAGTGTTTTTTTTATCTCCTTACTACCATCCATTTTTAACGCATACAAAATTTTCTTAAGGTATATTATATATGATTAATATTGCTGGCTTCAAGTCTATTCCAAATCCTACTGATTGAAGACTTTTCATACACTTCTTAAAGTATCTCATCTCCCAAGCTCAATCTTAAAAACTATAACACAACCAAATTTCACTTACAAAAGACACTACGGATCTTGATATTTCTCTTAGTATTTATCTTCTACATTGATTCTCTCTCTAAAAACCACACAAGCTTGGGACCTTATTTTTTTAACTAATGATCTCCCGATATTCTCAACATCAACTTCATACCTTTTTCAACTATATATGGAACCATTGATAAGTGAGTTGAACCCTCAAGCTCATTATGGAAACTAAACATGTTCCTAAGACAACCGAACAAAAATGACAGTCTAGCCTTAATATATGTATGTCTATACACCATACTAGGTAATGACACAACCAAATATGACACCTGATATTATTGTATCTTTTACATCATGTTCATTTCTCAATCATGTGTAAATCAACGAATACTTGAACAATGACCGAGAATAAATCATCGATTTCAGATTTTCAACATATTAGTTAATTAGTTCTTTTTTACAACTCATAGGTACTTTCACAAGCTTTCGGCTATATGTTCCCAGACAATCGACTCCAACAGTAACGTAAAACTTATCTTTGGAAACAATAATCTCTTAGGTTCTAGAAGATATCTATGCATCTATGTTTCAGTTGAGAATCTTGACACTAACGATTCAACTACAACCATAAGAATTAGAACACATACCTTCGGCTTTGAAGGTTTAATGGTCTTGACTCATTCACTAAGGTTCAGCTTCAACACTTGTTTCCAAGTTCAAAACTTAATTTCATCTTCAACACTTAGTTCCATTATTTGCCACTTAATTCAAGCTTCACAACGTATGTACAACTTTAACACTAAGTTGCAACTTTCACCACTTAGTTACAACTTCCTTTTTTGGTTACGTATAACAAAACATTATAGTCTTTGCACTTAGTTACTGCTTCAGTACTTAATTATAGCTTTAACACTAAGATATACGTTTCGACACTAAGTTTTAGCCTTCGACAAAAGTCCCACCTTAGTCACTATGAGCCTACACTTAACAATTCTCCACCTAGGCTCATAGTGACTCTATGATCTATTGCCTAATGCTTAAAAGTACCCACTGAAGATATTTAGTTGGCATATATCCCCTTATTAATAAAGTTTGATGCATTTTGTGAACTTATTTATGGTTATTTTTTCCAAGACCTGAGTCTTCTAACCTTGTTTATGCAAGAGAGTAGTAGTAACATCCACTTAGACTTACTCAAGATCAGATCGAGCAACATTTGACATCCAAATATCGAAGTCTCATTGTTGCTCCCAGTATCCTTGTTGATCTGAAATATTTGAACCATCAGACTCTTGATCAAAGTTGAATCCTTACACTAGTTGAACTTTCTCTGTAGATTTTGAACCTATACCAATGCTGAAATTGGATTCAGCATAAGCACCCTCAACTTCAGTATAAGTACTCTCAATTTCAATCTTATCTTTAAACTCCATCTTAACTCTACTTCCAGTTTTAGAAGTAATATCTATAGTGCTAACCTTTGTGATCAATGGTCTTTTGACTCTATTGAACACCAAATCTCTGCTAATTAAAGCCTTAACAATCATAGGTTTAGCAATATGTTCCAACTTTAATACTTTGTTCCATTTTTAACACCTAGTTCCAAGTGCAACACTTATCCCGCCTTCGTTACTTACTTTTAACTTTAATACTTAGTAAAACTTTAGCACTAAGTAAGAAGTTTTGACACTTAGTTACAAATTTATTAATTAGTTAGAGCTTCAAGACTAAGTTACAACCGTTGGCACTTAGTTAAAATTTCAACACTAAGTTACAGTCTTTAAAACTAGGTTCCATCATTCGGAAGGTCTCGCTTATACTAAACAATAATCTTCGTAAATATAAAAAATAGAAGATTAAAGTTGTTTATATCTCAGGAAAACTAGATGACCATAAAATATATGAAATAAAATATATGTTCCCAAGTATAGATTTCTGAATATGAGTATCTTTTTCTCTATGCTTGTTTTACTTTATATTTCTTTCATTATTCCTACTTCTTATAGATATAACTTTCGTGCCCATTTATGCCTAGATATTGGTACTTGCTTTGAAGATTCGCCCTCTCATGCGTATAAGTAGTATTATAAGCTTGTCAAGGAGGTTGTAACATATTTTAATGATTACCATGTCAGTATGGTGCTTGAGAATTTTATAACTTATGTTATGTGACCTAAACATACCATACCATATATTATTAACCTTCAGTCTTGGGCGTGCCAGCCAAGACTGTTGTTAGTAAAAGAACTGATATTCATGCATAATAATTCTCCTAAGTATGATCACTCCAACAAAAAGAACGTTTATTAAGAATTTTATGAGGTCTTCAATTCCTAAAACCCAAGTTACAAGAAGTGATTCATCTTAATTGGTATGTTTTGCTATGTTGTTTGAAGATAAATGTTTTGGTTATTCTAAAAAACAGTTTAATAATGATTGTTTTGCTAACGTTGTAGAGATATTGGTTAACGAGGTTGTGGTTTTAGGGACTTTAATTACTGAGAGTAGGATATTATATGTTTGGTTCCTAATATATTTTTTTGTTGATCTGAAGTTAACTTCTCATATTTATGACGTTATGGAAGTGAAATTTCCTTTTTAGACATCTATTTTAAAAACTATTCTAGTTATAGTTTCATTTAGTGTTTTTTTATTCACAAGACTTTATAGTCGTAGTTAAACCATATGCTTCAAGATATGTTGTTATTCAAGATTTTATTTCTAGAATGGATTTTATATTTTTTGGAAACACTCATATTTTAATAAATAAAGGTGTTATTATATATGTGGGTGATTTCCATAATAAAAAAGAGGCTCTTGTTTGCGTTAGGAATCGGAAAACGAAAATCAGTGATGTTTATCCTAGACCAGACTTTGATGCTTTTCAAAAGAAAATAAATCTTGAAATTGCTACCAATTATAGGAGTCATTTGAAGGAGAGACTGAAGTTGAAGTACAATAATGAATATTCCATTGGAGGATCTTTGGTAAAAAAAAATGGTTGGAATATTATTAGATAAGAGATAATTGTTTACTAGTGTGGTTTATGATTTTTTTTTGGAGAATGTATTCACTTGTTGTCGTTGTTTTCAACAATGTTGATGTTTCTCAAAGCTTTGCTACCAAGGATGATGATGTTTTAGACAATCCTCCTACTGCATCAGAAGGAACTCTAGATGATACTCTTGCTAGTAAATTTGAAGTTGATTGTACACTTACTAGAAATCCTCTAATTTTTGTATTTCGGTCATTCCCTTAAAAGAAAGTTTATGAATTATTTAGTAATTTTGATACTTTGGATCATATAAAAAAAGATACCAACTCTTTTAGTCTTATGAATAAAATTATGAGGTAAATGCACATGGGGTTTGAGGTAAGTCTCTGCCATTTTGTTTATTGCTTTATTTATTTATGTTAAATAATTTTGATTTAATTTTGTTTGTGATCTATGTTATGTCATTTTCTAATCCATGTTATCCCTAAACTTAGACCATTATTTGAAGTTTTAGTATTTTCATTTTTAAGTGGCCAGGATCGGAAGGCTAAACTTCAAGCTAAAAATGAGGCTCGAGAGAATTAAAAATTAACCTTCTTGCCAAAACTGAAGTCGAGATGCATTTTAATATTGAGCGACATGCTAAGGCAGTACTACAGAAGAATCTTAAGAGTGAGTTAGATCCTACAGAGAATAATAAGCTTGCTTGCTCTTGTGAGTTTGTAACTCACATTAAAAGAATTATTATATCCCAGAAGTGATTGTTACAACTTTTTTTTGCGAGTTAAGGGATTATTCCGCTAAACTAAGAACATAACAATAAATTTGGGACACTTCTCAGGAAAAACATGAGGCTTTTTTATAAAGAATGTTGAACCCTAAATGTAGAAGTTGTAGTAGTGTATGAATGAAACATTCGTTGGGATATAAATTATGGTAGAGATACTTGAGGTTAAACGTTCAGAGCTTGATGAGTTTGAAAAAAAAGTAAAGTCTCACATGAGAAATTATAATGCAAAAGTAATTGACACAACTAAGAATAATATGGTTTTTCGCTTTTATGAAAAACATTGTGAATTTAACTTCGATTTTTTATGGTGTCATATTCCTCGTGAGGAAATGTCAGGTAATGTTAGTTAAGCTAGTTTTCCTAATGAAACTAGTCGATTTTCAACCGTTGTGACAGGTTGATATCGAGTTACTGATCTTCTTCTTAAAGTTGAGAATCAGAGGGTTGGTGGCGCATCTGCTTTGAGTTTTATAAATGAAGAAGTTACTTTTGTTACTGTTGCAGATCTAGCTGATCATCTTCAAGCCCAAATAACTTTTGTTCATTCGAAGTAAGACAAAATTGTTGCTCTTACTGTAAATATTGAAGTTCTGGCTCATGTTGAAGAGACCAAAGTTGTAGCCCATGTTGCAGAGACCGTAGTTGTAGCTTATTCTTTTAAACCTATAATTTCTTTATAATTTTAATTTTGTTTGTACTTTTCTATGTTATAAGGATTCTTTAAAACCAAAGTCCCCACTTATTGGGAAAATTTAAAGTGACTTGTATTTTCCTTCATTTGTCTTGGCAAAGTAATAATTATTTCTTATTTTATTCTGGCTTATGCTTTCTTTCTTTTTTTTGTATAGAATTTGTTTTTTTAATAATTTGTTGTTTGTTTTATGGAAGAAAGCATTATATTTTCTAGACTACGTTGTTCCAAACATAGTGATCGATTCTGAAGAAAAAAACTATAATGAAATAGCTCGTGGGATCTTTCATTGATTAGGTATAGAATTATCAAATTTTGTTTTGTTTGGAGGGTTCATGACTCCTTGATGTATTTTAGGACGACTTTTTAAATCATCCCACATATGAATTTTTTTTATGGAGGGTTACTTGGACTATTTCTAGTGTCAATAATCAATTTTGAATCATCCTACGCTTTTGTTTTGTTTGTTTGAGAGTTGATGAGACTCCACGAAGTGCTAAAGACTACTATTGAAATCATCATAGACTTATCTTCTATGTTTTTTATTTTTTAAAAATGTTGAAATTACCTTAAGTGTTGAATACTACTTTTGAAATCATCATAGACTTATCTTTTTTATTTTATATATGAAAAGACTTCTTAGAGTCTTATGGATTACTTCTAAGTTCAACCACACATGGCTTTGTTTTGTTTGATGAATTCGGAAACTTCTTTAAGTTTTTTTTATGCTAAATGGTTTAATATTTGTAAATGGAAAGTCATTTTATTAATATTGTATGCCTCCTTAAAATCTTCTTACACCATCAAGATAGGAAAGAGTACTATAAAATATGAGTTTAATAAAATATTACATAATTAATAAAATTAACATCTGAAGCTTAAGTTGAGTTATAGAGCTTCAAATGCTCTATATTTTATAGGTATTAAAGTTGATTTCCTTCCTTATCTAGCAATTTATACATTCACGACTTGAAATTTGACTCTATTGTATATGTGACTTTATATATTGGGTCTAATGTGTCGATACTTTTATAGATTGTATGAAGAAATATTATCTCTGGTATTTTATCTCGCACCTTGAAGCTTCCAAAACAAACTGTGGAGTTGTATATTTTAAAGGCAATAATAGAAAATAATGTTAAGATATTATTATACAAATATATTATTTCATAATAAGATATTATAACATAAAATACATTTACTACATAGCTAAAAGAGCTTAGAATATAATATTTACATTCTTTACTTATTTAAGCCTATCTATATATATGGCTTTAGTTTGTAATTTATGTATACTTTTATAATAAATATATTTATCACTTTTACATGGTGTCAGATTCATTAGGGCTTTAAAAAATTTAGATCCAGATGGAAGAAATAACATATGTCTAATTTATTTCATATAATTACAAATATCACAGAGTATAACTTGAACTTGAACAATTTTAACTACTTAGATTTGAGGAAATCCATTCGTATATTTATGAAGCATTGAGAAAAAAGATAATTTCGAGAAAGATCTTATTATAGTGATACAACCAAAGGATGGGTACGCCATGATGCTCATATTTCTATAAAAATACGGAAGGCGATCACCATTAAGGTTTCAAGTCTAGTTAATCACTACGAGTATGTTAAAAAGTTAATTAAATGTTCAAAATTTTGATATGCTGGTAAATGTAACATTTCTTGTATCTATGATGTTTGTAAGTCTTTTACCATACTAAAAATAAGACAAGTCTCTTACAATATAATTTATGGAGTTCAAATGTATATGAGAATGACTTCATGTTTTATTATCGTTCAAACTTAAACTAAAATTTAACAATTACAATAAGAACAAATGGTTGTAATATGTTTTCTTGACAATCCTCCTTTTGAGTTTAAAATTTTTAAATCTCAAATCCAATGGATTTTGGATATCATCTACAAATGAATCTTTTGTAAGAATTCTCTGACCAAAATCTGACAGACATCACAACTTACAACCAATGTATTAATCAACCACAATAGGCGTGGTAATAATGATAATCATATTGGTCATAACAGTAGTGGCTGATACAATGATTGTGGTACCTGTAATGTCTATGGTTATAGTATTCATGGTAGATATGATGGTCTTGGTGAATACAATGAGCGTGGTAGTCATGGTGGATACAACAATTATGGTGGTAATGGTGGTTATAGTAGTTATACTAGTCACGATTGATACAATAGACACAATAGTCGTGGAAAATATGGTAACCATAATGATATTAATAGTTATAGAAGACGTGGTTTTCAAGATCTAAGCAATGCAAAATGCTTTGCTGTCTTGAACATGGTCACCTAAAGTAGACTTGTCTGCAACTACGATAATACTTTGCTAATATGGAAACTAACAAGGAACCTTATGTTCTTTAGGTTGAGGAATATGTTCAATTTTCCTAGCACCATGAGCCACCAAAGTCTATGATCTTACAAATTATGTAACTTGTGGGTCAGGAAACTCAGCTTTATATCTTTTTCTTCTTCTTCTGATTGGTTCGTTGATTATGTTTCCACATAACATATGATATATATAAAAAATATTTCCTTTTCAAATATGCATCATTCAAATTTAATATTGGTAGATGAATCATCATTATGTGTTTTAGGTTATGGGACTGTTCATCCTACTAAAAGTATTTCTTTGACCATTATTTGACATATCCTTAAATTGAACATTCTTGCTAATAACAAACTCGCTAACATATTAAAAACAATTGTTACATTTTACTCTGATAGTTATTTATTTTAGGATCTTACGACTAATAAATTAATTTGCATATAGAATGAGAGTAGGGGCCTCTACTATTTTGATAAATAGGGTCATGCGTCTATTGCATGTTATAGTATTACATCTCCATTTGAAGCACATTTTCGTATTGGCTATTCATCTTTAATCAATTTTAAACAACTTTATCTTAAATTTTGACAGTTGAGCTCATTAGTATGAGTGTCAATTTGCTAAACATTATCGCATTCCACCGCATCCTCATGTCAAGAAACGGACTACATCCCCTTTTGAACTAGTATGTTCAGATGTTTGGGGTCCTTGCCCGGTAAAATTATTTTTAAATATCTTATTAGTTTTATTAATGATTATTCCCATGTCATATGGCTTTATTTAACGAAAAAATATTTTGAGTTATTTTTAATATTTTGAAAATTGAGTGCGGAAATTAATACTCAGTTTATTTGTTATATTCATATTTTAAAAAGTGATCATGGTAAATAATATTGTTCAGCTGAAATTAAATCATTTATGCAACAACATGTAATATTTATAAAACTTCATGTATGGACACACCATCTTAAAGTTATGATGTTGAAGGAAAAAGAGACATCTTCTGGTTGTTACTCATTCATTTTTTTTTTCAAATAAAAGTAACAAAACTATTTTGAACATATGCGGTTTTCACTACCTATTTTTAATTAATCGCATGCATTCCGCTGTCCTTTCACGTAAGATTCCACATTGCATGCTTTTTTCGTCTAAGCCTCTATTTTCTGTTCAACCACGCATGTTTTTTTTATTATACTTTCTTCGTTAGGGATGCAAGAATTAATTGTAAATAATTAGATTCAAAATCTTTAAAACGCGTTTCAATGGATATTATAGCGTTAAAAAAATTTAATAATATTTTTCCGAGATAGCAAAGGTATATAAGATCTAAGGATGTTTTAGAGCATCTTTCATTTTTTTATGTTTATCCAATGTCAATCTTGAACCAACTAATTTCAACGATGACTTACTCTTATATATCGGTGTTCGGTCTCCTAGTATTAACGAATCTGATGTAGTGCATCCACCATATTGATCTTCCATTATACATGTTTATTCTCGATATAAAACACTTCCTCAATCATGTAATTAATTAATTCCTTTGTTTCCAGATCCTCAAAAAAATCGATAGTGAGTCCACTATTGATTTTTCTGTTATTTAAAAAAATATAAAAGACATTGTACATGCCTTATTTCTTTTATAAAATATGATCAGTTACCTCTTTCTACTCAAAATTTTATTACACATTTTATTCTATTTCTATTCCTGAAAAAATTCGAGAAGCTTTATGATTTTTAGATGGTAAGCACAATTGTTGAAATGGTAAACCATTAGAAGAATATGGTACTTGGAAGTTGGTTAATTTACTAACATAAGGAGTGAAAATAATTACTAAAAGTATTATTATTTGAGTATTTTATAGTTAAAGGATATATATAATACATAATGTATATATCAAGGATTGGTGTGCAATTTATTGTATATGTGTTTGTATTAAGTATCGAAGTGGGGTAAAATATCCTAGCTTCTAACTGAATCGGTTACTTATAACCATCCATGCCTATAAATAGTGGATGTGTCTTGAAAATAAAGTTGATTGACACTTTGACTTGCAATAGTTCTTAATTGTTTTCTCTCTCTAAAACTTAAGCTACTTTCTCTCTTTAGAATTACACAAAATTGTATTTGTTATCCTATTTTAACTTCATAAAAAGAATCAATAATTATCATTGATGACCATAATGTAATAGTAAGGTACCTAGATTTCAAATTAAAAAATCTTGGAAAGAGTGTGATGAAGAAATGATGGACTCAGAAGTCAGATATGTCACATCAGTTCTTAAAGGAAAATGAAGCACTCGAATCAAACCTATTAAAAGAGGAGAATTGAGATGAAGTTCAAGGGAATGAACAACGTGAATAATCTAATGTTGAAAATCGTATGAATCAGCTGCTAGAAAGAATAGCTAACTTGAATGATCAGATCGACCAGAGGGAGCACCAACTTCAGTCTGGTAAACTGCGATATGAGGTCGATATGAAAATGAAAAGAAATAAGTGAAATATCAATCAGATTAGTCTCATACTATACACTGACTATGAAGTAAATGATGAAAACACAATTTTATTCAGACAAATAATATCATTCATCTAGAAGAGAGAAGAAGGATAAACATCGTTACATTCCAAATAGTGCCAAAAATTGTTTTGTATTCGATTCTGGGAACAAGTGAGGCTGATCAATACATGTAAGGAGTAGATTATAGAACTTCTTCGTTATCATCTGAGATAAGTTTGATACTGCTCTTGACGACGTTTGATATTTCGAAGGTAGAGAAGTTTGATGGCACGAAGGATCCCGAAAATCACAATGAACTATTCAAGAATAATATGATGAATTTTGAGGATGATTAATTGTTGGTATGTAAAGCTTTTTCACAGACTTCCAAAGGTACAACTTTGATGTGGTACAATCAGATTTCGAGGGGGATTGATAACCATTTTTGGAGCCTTTTATACCATTTTTTGAAGGAAATTTGTTTGGAAGTAAGGAGATGCAGGCTAATGGAGATACCATAATTCAGTGTAAACAAGCATTTGGGGAGAAATTAAAAGATTTCACCATACATTTTGTTTAACGAAGATAAAGTTTGAGGAATATGATGAGCAAGTATTATGTGCAACGTTTAAGCAAAGGTTTCTTCCTCGGTATTTCAATAACAAAAATATGACGAGAAAGGGTTTGATTTTTCGGACTCTAATGTCTCAGGTTGAGAACATATTAAGGTGGATGAGTCGACGCAAGTTCGGCTTGGATCAGGTCCGTCTTAAATAAATTCATGGAAAGGTAATACTTCAGCTGGCCAAGTGCACCAAGGGAGTAGTTAAAATTCTCAAGGGCTTTCCCGACCAAGGGTGAATGTTAATTTACCTCCTCGTCCCCATCAAGGAAACATTCTATTTACCAACCATCTCAGGTAAGACTTTGCAGAGCTGATTGAGAATGTAGCAATAATTTTTGAAATAGAAAAGAACAATGTTAATTTTCAAAAGCCCGCACCTATATGCCAAGGGAAGAAAAAAACAACAAGTTTTGTAAATACCATAATGATGTAGGGCATGATACAACATAATATATAGCATTGAACAAATAGATTCAAACTCTGATAGAGCATGGAAAATTGACAACTTTTAAAGTAGGAGAATACATTAATGATAATTGATTCGAGCACATCTACACATGTAGCAAATGGGCCTTTGAAGTAAGAGAATACGTTGATGACAATTGATTCGAGTCTAGAAAAACAGGAAGGGTTTTGATATCTCATCTGCACATATGGACCTTAATCTTGATCAAAGGATTGTGATAGTGGTAAGTGAACCAGTAGAGTCATGGAAAGTTAGAAGTTTGTATGAATACTTTGTATCGTTATCAATGGCCGGAGGAGATACTATGGCTGGAAATACTAATAGCTCTCGAAAAATACATGTGGTGAGTCTAGCAACCCAATTAAAAAGAAAAATGTCCACTCCTCTGTATGATATTATTACCACACCCTTCATTTTATTTGATGATGATTATTTGAGGGGCATTGTTGGTCCTCATGAAGATGCAGTGGTAATTAGAACATAAATATAGAGGACTGAAATTTGATGAATACTTATTAATACTAGAAGTTTAGTGAATATCTTATTTAAAAAAATATATGATAAAATGCACAATCCGCATGTGATTCTCTAATCTGAGCGCACTATAGTTGGATTTACGGGGGTAACAACACAAGTCATAGGTGACAAGGTGAAGTTTTGCTAGGCTGATGCCCTTTTAAGAAGAGAGTTCTGGTGAGGTTTATTTTGAACTGAGGGTAATTTTGTCTAGTGTTTTGGAAAGTTTAGAAAGTATTAAATGTTTTAGTGTGAAGTAGTGAAAAATTTGAGTTGCCTGGTTGTATTAGATGTTCATTACCCTCATTAATGAAAGTAGTTGGGGTATTTATATCCTTAATTATGGACTCATGGGCTTTCGGGTCAAATTATGGAACCGAGTCAAGTTTAAGGACCCATTTACTTATTAAGCTGATTAGCACATAGCTTAGTCAGAAGGTGTTTAGTCATTTTTTACTTTTGTCCTATCCGGATAGTACAGTGGCAAGTTTATGTCTGAATTACCCTTGTCCAGAAATCTCAGTAGGCAGTGATTAAGTTATCCAGACTCATCAGTAGCCCCTTTTTTAGGCATTGTTAAAAATCTTTGGAATGACTAAAAACTTTGCTTGTTAAGTGACGACTTTCCCTGATCCACTCATGCATTTAGCTTGAAATTTGTCCGAACTGAATTTCCTCAGAATTCTAAGAGTCTTTCTTTGGATCGTGGGACACGTGTCACAATCTGATTCGACCTACCAGCCATTTTTTTACCTAGATTGGCGCTCCCACTAAACCTAAAAAGTAACCTATACATTTAATTTTCCCCACCTCTGCGCCATCTTTAATCATTGCAAAAGCCTCTTCGTCTCCTCCTAGGTATCAGTTACCTTTTCCTACTAATACATAATCCATTTTTTCACTGTTTCATTATCTTCATCACTCAAAAACCTTCTTCAGAGCTTTCCTCCCTTTCTTTCAAACTTGTTCTTGGATAGTTTTATGTTCACGGCTAGAAACACTCTTGTAAAAGGCGGCTGGTTAGAGAAACCAAGGAAATTCGAAAGAGAGAAGCGTATCGCTGTTGGTCTCACGGTCTCCCCAAGAAATATTTTTGGTAAACCACCCCAAGAAACTGACCAAGGGTCATCCTCCACCAGAAATCCAAAACACAAACGACTGTTCAAACCAAGCCATTCACCAATCCAATCAGGCTCTTCTGTTCAGGAGTCCCAACCCTCCACTACCAAAGAAAAGACAGTAACGAGTGTTAGAAAACCCTCCCCTTTCATAGCCATGGACTCAGATATTGAAAAATCTCCAGAAAAATCAACTCCACGCCGGACAACTCGTTTGGTGAAGGCCCAAAAAACTGCCTCACTATCAAAACCCTAAAAATCAGAGGCCTCTAAAGCAACATTTAAGGATAAACCCTCCGGATCAGAGGTGTTTATAAGAGGCCCACAAGACAAGCCCTCCAGATCTGAGGCATCCAAAGTAGTCTCTCAAGCAAAATCCTCTAGAACTAAGCCTCAACCGGACACCAGACCTTTGGAAACAACTGGTGCTCATTCATTCGGACAGACCGTAAAACCAGAAGCTAACACCCTTCCATCCACAACAACTGATAAACCTTCCACAGTGATGGAAGATAGAACTGAAGAGGCCCTCTTCCAAACCAAGGCCTCAGGTCAAACTAGGGATGCCACCTCTGATAGGAAGGGTAAAAGGAAATGTTAAAGTTGGTGTGGCTCATCCGGATCTCCCAGAGTGTTTGGAGGGCAAGGTAGGGCCTTGCTTTAAAAAAGTTAATGTTAAATACTTGTTGGAGATGCAGAACATTAATTATGTCTATACCCACACTACCGAATTAGGCCGGATCCGGATAAAGTGGGGGATTCCATAATCAGTAAAGGTGTGATACCATTCACACCGGAGACTCCGATGGACCGTAAGCTCAACGATGTGGTCATTTTTACAGAATTACTAAACTGGGGATTTCGGTTCCCATTAGACCTAGAAATTGTCAGGTACTTCCACTTGATAAAACTTTACCCTAGCCAACTGAGTCTGAACGCCTGGTACTCCCTCCTCGCCTGCATAATGGCATCAAGATTATCTAAAATCCCTTTTTCCATGGAACAATTTGCCGATGTGGCAAGCCTATGCAAGAATCACCACATCCCATTCTACCACCACAACATGGGAAATAACTTCAAAGTGATAGACGACTTGCTGGATTCAGAGGAGAATTGGAGAACCCAATTCTTATTCATCAGTGGGTCATAGGAAAATGGAAGGAAGATTAAAGCCAAGACCAACCCTAGTATGCTTACTAATAGATGGAAGAGTACATGTAAACTCTTCAATTTTATTTTTCATGTTCTTCTTTTCACTTCACAAATTTTCCACTTCTGAATTATTCACTTCTTTTTCAGTGTTACAAAATGAGTATACCAGATATCTGGAGGAGGGACAGACTACATATGCCAAACTGAATGCATGGGCTGGAGAACGTTGGGGGAATGCTTTCCACAACTGCTTTGCCTCCGACAATATTGTGAGATCTCATATGTGGAATACCACATGTCGGAGAGATCTTACATGGGAAGAATTGACCACACTCCTTCCTCCAGGTGTCATCCTCAAATGGACAGAAGAAAAATATAGTAAACTGGTCTTGCCCTCTAGAGCCAAGGCTTCCATCAAAATGAAGGGGAAGAAGAAGATAATTGCAACAGAAGCAGTTTGGGCTGCCACAGAGGAGACCGGTTCAGGGAACCAAGGAGAGATTGATGCTGCCATGCTCAAGGTAGTTGAAGATGAGTCCGTTAAGGAGGCAGTAAAACCACCAAATCCTCCAAGGCCTCCGAAGAAAGACCAAAAAAGGAGAGCAAACCCCATCGAACATTTTAAGAAGGCATCATATTTTAACAGCTAATGTTTTAATAGCCTCAATTATTTCAAAAGTATTTCAAGTGAGAGTGTTTAATATCTCCGATGACATGTAATTAATGGTCATCATTCAACCAGATTAATCCGATCTGTCGAAGACCTATATCATTAAATCAAAGAATTTGAAAAGAATTATAGTCAAACCTCATCGAATGTTTTAAGAAGGCATCATATTTTATTAAAAAAACCGGACACCTCATTAAAACCTCCCCATGCGACCAGGGTAGAAAAGAGTATGCCCCCTAATATTTACATTGACTTTAGACAAGTAAATATTTACACAACTTTCATTCTAGATACAACCTGAGGTGTTCAATATTCCATGGGTGTTTCAAAATTCTTCCATCTTTGTCTTGAAGGCTATATGTCCCAGGCTTGAGCTTTCTGGAGACCTCATAAGGGCCTTCCCAATTCGGAGCCTGTTTGCCAAACTCCTTATCCTTAGTATGCAAGAAAACCTTTCTCAAAACTTTATCCCTTGATTGAAAATCCCTTCTCTTGATCTTGGATGCAAATATTCTCCTCATCAAGCGTTGGTAATAAGTTGTTCTAAGATGATCTTTAACCCTTCTTTCTTCTATTAAGTCCAATTGATCCCTAATTTCCATGTCATTGGCATGTTCTGAATAATTGTGGACCCTGTATGATGGTAGTGTTGCTTCTATAGGAGTAATTGCATCCATCCCATACACTAAGGCAAAAGAAGACTCCTGAGTAGCAGCCCTGAGAGTAGTTAGGTATGCCCACAACACTTCTTGCAAATAAATTGGCCACTTCCCATCAGTCCCTTTTAAATTCTTTTTCAAACCGGATAAAATGGTCCTATTGGCCACTTCAACTTGGCCATTTGCTTGTGGGTGGAAAAGAGAAGAGAAGCAATGCTGAATGCCCATGGAGGCACATAAAATCTCCACATCATTGTTATCAAATTGTGGCCGTTAGCTGTGGTTATATTTTGTCGAACCCCAAATCTGAAACAGATGTTAGATAAGATAAATTTTATAACAGCCTTTGAAGTGGTTCCTGCCACGAGAGCGGCTTATATCCATTTTAAGAAATAATCAATGGCTACAATAATAGTCCTGCACCATTCGGATTCCATTAGTAGAGGCTAACTAAATCCAGTCCCCAACGAGCAAAAAGCACTGGCTCAGAGATAGACTCCATAGGAACTGCTGGGATATGAAGTTCGTTACCATACCTTTAGCATGTGTCACACTTTTTCACCTATTCCTTAGCATCTGCCATTATGGATGGCCAATAGTGTCCGGCCAATAAAATCGTCTGGATTAAAGCTCTGTAGCCACAGTGTGCTGATCCCTCTCCATTATGTAGTTCAGATAAAATAATTTAGGACTCTTCAGCCCCCAAACAACGTAGGAGAGGTCTACTGAATGACTTTTTATAAAGAACCGCTCTTATGATCAACAAAGCACGAGCCCTGTGTTTCATTTGCCTTGCCATAACTTTCTCCGGAGGCAAAATTCCATCAAAGATGTATCGAAGAAGGGGAAATCTCTAATCTTTGGATTGACTACTTGTACATTCAAGCTCTCCTCCTCTTCCTTGTTCTGATTCGATTGTATGGATGGGAATTCTTTTACGTGAATCCATGGGTATGACTCAGAGTATGCTATAGTTGCCAGGGAATCTGCCAGTGTGTTTTCCGATCTAGGAATATGCTCATAACAAACATTTTTGAAGTTGGCTGCTACTTCCTTAAGAATGAATAAGTATTTGATCAGCTGTTCCTTCTTGGCTTCAGACTGACCTTGAGCATAGTGGATAAGAAGCTGAGAATCACTCATCAATCTAACTCTTTTAGCCCCACATAGAAAAACTAACTTAAGACCAGCTATAATTGCTTCATATTCAGACTCATTGTTAGAGGCCCTGAATGCAAAGCATACAACCTGGTATAATTTATCACCATACGGAGAGGTTAAGCAAATCCCAGCCCCACAACCCATTGTGCTTGATCCACCATATGTCCGAACAAACCATTCTTTTTTAGTTTTTTCTTTTTAAGTTTGTTTAGAACTTCTGTTCGAATGAAACTCTACCAAGAAATCAGCAACAAATTGAGCTTTGATAGCAGTTCGTGGGGAAAAATCAATGTCATAATCACCCAAATCTACTGACCACTTGGTCATCCTGCTTGATATGTCTGCTTTTTTAAGAACATTATTTAGTGGAAAAGACGTTCGGACGATGATGGAATGAGACTGAAAATACGGCCTCATTTTTCTGGCAGCAATCACTAAGGTTAGTGCCAGCTTTTCAAGCTTTAAATACCTCTTCTCAGCATCTACCAGACTCTTGCTGATGTAGTACACCGAACGAGGATAATTGTCCACCTCTCTTACCAACACTACACTTATAGCACATTCTGATACAGCCAAGTATACATAAAGTGTTTCTCCTTCAAAAAGATTGAAAAGGGTTTTGGGTGAAGACAAGTGCTTCTTTATTTCATCAAAATCCTGGTTGCATTGTGGAGACCAGTTGAAGTCTTTAGCACCTTTCAAGGTCTGAAAGAACGGGGCACATTTGTCTGAAGACCTTGAAACGAAATGATTTAGAGCAGCCAATCTTCCTGTCAACCTCTGTACTTCTTTAATATTTCGAGGGGGTCCATTTTTAACAGAGCATCGAGCTGGTCCGGATCAGGCTGTATCCATTTTTCACTTATTACATAACCCAAAAACGTTCCGTACTGCACCCCAAACACATATTTTTTTGGATTCAATTTTAAATTAACCTTTGTCAAATTGGCAAAAGTTTCTTGAAGATCACTTAGGTGCAATTCTTCCTTTAAGCTTTTAACCATCATATCATCGATATATAGTTCCATATTTTTTCCAATCTGACGAGCAAATGCTTTGTTCACCAACCTCTGATAAGTAGCCCCATCATTTTTTAATCCAAAAGGCATCACCTTGTAACAATGGAGACCCCTATCTGTAACAAAGGTAGTGTGATCGTGGTTCTTCGGATCCACATGAATCTGGTTGTACCCAGAGAAGGCATCCATGAAAGACAATAACTTATTTCCAGATGTGGAGTCCACCAACTGATCTATCCGAGGGACTGAATAGAGATCTTTTGGGAAAGCTCTGTTGAGGTTAGTAAAATCGATACACATACGCCATTTCCCATTCTTTTTATTAACTAACATTGGGTTGGCAGTCCACAAAAGATAATGAGACTCATTTATGTGCCCCATCTGAGTAAGCCGGTCGACTTCTTGGACAATTAAATCAGCTTTCTCCTTAGAGAAAGCTCTTTTTTTTACACAATAGGTGCAACATCGCTCCGGATGGACAACTTGTGTGATATAACACTTGCAAGTACTCCGGTCATATCAGCATTACACCAAGCAAAAACATGTTGGTGATCTGCCAAAAAGGACAACAACTGTACATTCAACTCTGGTGCCATCTTGGAGCCAATTTTAACACTCCTTCCTTCAGCCAGAGAATGGGTTTTAACTTCTTCAATTGGTATCAAAACACCATGGGTCTCTCTGGGGTCATCAATTTCACCCTCAGCTCCAGAAGGCCCCAATAACTGCTAATCTTTATTAGCCCAGACTGCCCCTAAAGTTTTTGGAGCAAGTGCAGTTGCATAACATTCCCTTGCTATCTTTTGGTTGCTCCTGACAACTCCCACCTGTCCTTGAACCGCATACTTCAAACATTGATGGACTATTGAGGCCACAACATGCATCTCCCAAAGATTGCATTGTAGTATGTGGGGCAATCTACCACAATGAATAGCACCCTGACCATCTTCTTGAAAGGGTCTTTACCCAGCAGTAACTTCTTCTCAAATTCTCTTATTACATCCGCAGAGCTTCCTGTGAAGCCCACAATGGATCTGTTCCAACATTGAATTACTGCCGGATTTTTTATCCAGCTTATAAGAACTTAAAAAGAGAATGTTGGCTGATCTGCCAGTGTCAATCAAAATTCGTCTGTTATCGTTTCCCCTAATAGATGCTCCTATCACCACAACATCCTCATGAGGCCCAACAATGTCCCTTAAATCATCATAATCAAAGACTATAAATGGAAAAAGAATTGGGGACTAGTATGAAGACATGCCCCCTTCCAACTGAGTAACTAGATTACGAACATGCCTCTTCCTCGATGAATGAGTGGGTGCTATCATGGTGTCCCCTCCAATAATAGTAAGTGACTCAAAGAAAATAATGAGTCCGGACACTGTTTTGACTTGTTCAGTTATGACCCCTACCTTATTACGAGTTGGGTCAGGTTCTAAATACTCTGAGTCCACATCAAATCTTTCATGGATCACCATTGCCCCCTCTGGAGCTGATGTTCCTGCGTTGTTCGTAAGGCCTGTTCGAGGAGCATTGTCAGGCATGTTCCCACTTCTTCTTTTAACATAGGCACCCAGCTTGCCTCTTTCGATGAGATTTTGTACCTTTTGTTTCAAATAGATGCGGTCTTCGGTGTTATGGCCAATATCATGATGATATTGGCGAAAACAAGTATTACGACTTTCCCTGAGAGATTGGAGTGATGCTGGTTTCTGGAAAATGAAGCTCATCTTTACTTTTATCAAAAATGGTTGCCACATTCTCTTTTAACTCTGGAAACCACTTCGGTTGGACCCAAGGTCCTCGTTTATTCCTGGACTGCTGGCTCTGAGTTGGATTTTGGTGGGATCAAATCTGTTTGGCCCTGTTGGACCCCTGTCCGGTTTCTTTGGCCTTGTATCCGGACTGATTCTGGTTTAGAGCAGCTGGGGCAAACCTCACTTGTCTGTGTACCATATTCTTCTTAGTTTCATCCACGTTGATTTGCTTTCCCACATGATTTAGCAAACCGCCCGGATTTCTAGGGTTTAACCCTTGTCTCAAAGAAGCTATTGCTACTTGCTCAAAGCAATTAGCTAACCCATTCTTGGTATTTACGAACCAGTTTATATAGTCTTTTAGTGACTCATTTGGCTTTTGGGCACAATGGATAATAATATTTACATTTCCCTTCACCTCTTTACTCCCCACAAACTGCCTTCAGAAGGCAACCCAAAATGTGTCGAAGCTTCTGATACAACCATGTAGCAAATTGTTGTACCATTTCAGAGCACTTCCTGTAAAGGATTGGGAGAAGGCCCTACACAGAAGTTTGTCATCGTTATCAAAATTCATCATAAATTTTTTAAACTGTCCAGGTGGTTGTCCGGGTCTTTGCTTCTATTGTATTTCTCCATTTTAGTACTGTCAAACCTTTTAGGAAGGTTTCCAGATAGTATCTTGGCAGACAATGGTGATTGCCTCCAATTCCGACTACGACTAAAGACCATGTCTTCATTAGGTGTTGCAAAAATACCTGGCTCATCATGGAAAGCAAAAGGATCAATCAACAGTTGGTCCACATGTCTATGACTATGGTTGTGGCTGTGAGACGACCATTTTCCCAGATGCCTCTTTAGTCTTCCATGCCTATATCTCTTTCTTGAATACTTTTTAACTAGCTTTTGCTTCTTCTTGGACCTCCCTTCATCACTGCTTAATGATAAAGACTCTTCAAGCTCAGCTTCGTTCGAAGAGCTACTAGAGGACTTAGAGTCTGAACTCTCCACCAGCTTAGTCCGGTGAGACTTCTTAGAGCTCACATGGGTCTTTTTCGTACTTAAATAGGTCTTTGCTGATGGATCATTCTCCATTGGATTGTCAGTATGGTGAATGGCTGACGCCTTGGACTTCTCATTTAAACCCATCTCTGCCTTTTTAATGGCCCTCAACGCTTCCATTTCAGCTATTAACTTATCTTGTTATTCGGTGGTGTATTTATTGTTCTCCCCAACGACCTCCACCACAGGTGGTGGAATTGCTTGCTCATTCAGATCCATCATACATGTCTTTTTGCTGGTTTTGAATGCTAGATTTAGGCACCTTCTCCTCCCACCATGGTCGCCAATTTGATGAGGTTTATTTTGAACTAAGGGTAATTTTGTCTAGTGTTTTGGAAAGTTTAGAAAGTATTAAATGTTTTAGTATGAAGTAGAGAGAGATTTGAGCTGCCTGGTTGTATTAAATGTCCATTACCCTCATTAATGAAAGTAGTTGGGGTATTTATATCATTAATTATGGAGTCATGGGCTTTCGGGTCACATTATGGAACCAGGTCAAGTTTAAGGACCCATTTACTTATTAAGTATTGGCACATAGCTTAGTTAGAAAGTGTTTAGTCATTTTTTACTTTTGTCTAGTCCGAATAGTTCAGTGGCAAGTTTATGTTTGAATTTCCCTTGTCCGAAAATCTCAGTACGTAGTGATTAAGTTATCCGGACTCATCAAGTTCAGGTTCTGTTTATCGTGGTAGACTGTCCGACCAAATACAACACTATTTTTTAGAAGCTCATTGTTGTCCAGGATGTATGTGTACCATCAACAGTTCACCAGTATTTGAAGTACATTATCATAAATCCTGTTAGTGTAGTCCAAAATGATCAACAAGTAGCTAGAGAGTGTTATACAACGACTTTGCAAACTAGAAAGACTATGGTCAATGATCCAATGGCGAAATAACAATCAGGGGTCGCCCTAAGATGGTGATGGCGTATATGATCCAAGGAAGACCCCGGGTTCATTGGTAGTAGGTAAAAGTGTGGAAGTGTACGAGTTTCATAATAGGAGAAGCTTACGAATAGGTACGCTATTATCACCTATACTACGTTACCAATTGTTGTGAGTATTTATATGAAAATCTGGAGGTTTTCGGTTGGAAACCAACAATGTTGTCGGGGTTCCTTCCAGGTTGATATGTCACAGTTTAGCTTTGAATCCTAAAGTTAAGCCTATTATTCAAAAGAGGAGAATGTTTTCAGTAGAAACATCTGAAGAAATTATGACCGAAGTAGACTGGTTATCTTGGGTGAGGCATATTCGAGAAGCCCATTATCTATAATGGACCGCAAATCTAGTGTTGGTAAAAAAGAAAAACGAAAAATGAAGGACGTGTGTTGACTTCACTAATTTAAATAGAGTATGTTCAAATGATCTATTTCATGTTCCAATAGTTGACCAACTTATAAATTCAACTTTGAGAAATAAAAGTATCTCTTTTATGGATGTTTTTGCTCGGTATAATCATATTCAAATGAATCTGAAGGATCAGGAAAGTACTACATTTATAACTGACAGAGGTTTCTATTGTTATCGGGTTATGTTGTTTGGTCTAAAACATATTGGAGCTACATACCAAATATTAGTCAATAAAGCTTTCGTTCCTCAAATTGGAAGGAATATAGAGGTTTATATTGATGACATACTAGTTAAGAGTTTGACAGATGATAAACACCTTCGGGACTTGGAAGAAACCTTCGTGACTTTAAGAGCCATACATTTAAAGTTAAATCTAGAGAAGTGTACTTTTAATGTCCGATCAAGGAAGTTCTTGGGGTATATCATAAGTGAAAAAGGTATAGAAGCTTATCATGATCAATTGAAGGATTTGATATCAATGAATCTTCCTTGGATGATCAAATAGGTGCAAATTTTGACATGAAGGTTGTCAGCTCTAAACAGATTCATTTCTAGATATATCTAGATAAATGTGCATTTTTTCTAAGTGTTACAACAGTCAAATGAATTTTCTTGGACACTATAATGTGAAATTGCATTTACCATTATTAAAGAGCATTTATCATCACCAGAAGTATTGTCTAAGTCATAAGTTGAAGAGAAATTATTTTACCATTATGAAGCAGCTTTAGCTGGATTAAGGTTTGCAAGTATTTATAGGGCACAGAAAGTTCCTTTACAAACAGATTCCCAACTGGTAGCAAATCACATGTCAGGGATATCCGAACCTAAAAAAGAATAACTCATCATGTATTTGCGTGAACTATGATGGTTGGTTTGTTTGTTTGATGACATGACTGTTAAGAACATTAATCGATAGGAAAATATTGTTGCCAACTCTTTAGAAACTATTGCATATACTGAAGAATATCATGGATTTTATTACAAGAGTGTCCTTCTATATTGATAAGGTTGGTACAATGAAAAATATTATGAGGAAATGTTTGTGACTACTGAAAAAGACCGAGAAGATTGGCGATTTGATTTTAAGATTTTTTACTTAAAGGAACAATGCTTGTTGACACCAAGTTAGCTAATATATTGAGATTTAGAGCCCATGGTTATAAAATATTAGATGAAGTATTGTATACAAAATCTTTGAGTAGGCCACTATTACGATGTTTAGGAAAGAACAAATCTCTTGATGTTTTATCCGAACTATATGACGGGAGGTCTCTGCTCATTATGGATTTAAGGCTTTGACGAGAAGGTTTTTGTTGGCGGATTATCATTTTCCTGCAATACTAAATTATGCTAAAACTTTAGTACGACATTGTGATACTTGTCATCTTTAATTTTAGTTTTCGAAGAAATCCTTTTTTATAGATAGGAATTGGACTTAGTATGACCACTGCACATAGCTTCGGGAGGACGTCAAACAATTATAATGGAAGTGGATTATTTTTTAAAATAGGATGAAGCCAAACCTTTGTTGGGGACAATAGCTAAAGATGTTATAAAATTCATTGTCTTAAATATTTGTTACCGATTTGGGGTTCCTTGAAGAATTACTACAACAGTCGACCGTATTTTAATAACAAAGAAATGACTTCTTTCTGTAATTCGAGGGAAATTACACAATATTTTTCAACACATTTTCGCCCCAAAGCAAAAGGCCAAGTGAAAGTTACTAATAGAACTATCTTAGAAGGTTTGAAGAAAAAGTGGACAGATACAGTTGCGAAATGGACTAATTATCTTCAATAG
Organism: Limnanthes douglasii subsp. nivea; assembly: GCA_036936605.1. Lineage (NCBI taxonomy): Eukaryota > Viridiplantae > Streptophyta > Magnoliopsida > Brassicales > Limnanthaceae > Limnanthes > Limnanthes douglasii. The sequence continues at coordinate 342,799,604 of JAUPFV010000001.1, forward strand.
ATATTATGTGCTTATAGAACGACACCTAGAGTACCAACTCAAGTGAATCCTTTTACGTTAGTATATGAGATGGATACAGTCAGTCCCGCTGAGTTAACACTTCCATCTTATACAGTACATAATTTTGAAAAGCATGTTAACGAGGAGGCTAGACGAAGATAACTTGATTTGATTGAGGAAAAACGGGTTAAGGCACATTTTAACTTGATGCATTATCAAACTTTGATAAGAAGTCGCTGTAGTTTGAGGGTGAAAGGAAGATATTTCAAGGTAGTAGACAAGGTTTTGAAAAATGTAATCTTGCGTACAAAGGATAAAAGATTGGGAAAAATTGCTCCAAACTGGGAATGACCATATTCAGTGGTAAAGAGGATTAAACTAAACACATATCGCCTCCAAGAAAAAAGGAGAGACTTTTGCAGCATCCTTGGAACATTAGGTATTTAAAGTTGTATTGTGAGTAATTTTTGGCATATTTATAGTATTGTTATTTTCTTACTTGTATAGCTTGTATGATGGCATACTATTTCCTCGCCTGGTGGCTCATGAAGGTTTTAATGAGTATATATACGGAGTTTTAAATACAATTTATTTTGATGCAAATAAACATTTTTTGAGATTTTGATCTCCTTTTTGGAATTTTTCATAACATCAAGACAGTCATTTGTACTGACATCTACAACAGCTTTGATGACAACATCTTTTTTTCCTCGAATTTGATCTTGTACGATTCTAAGTCTTTAAGGGCTTTATTTCTCCCTGCTTTACTCTCGTCGTATAGTTTCTTCACCATAGCTTGCTTTGAATTCTCCTCATCAATCTCAGCTTGGTGTTTCAGCTTGAGTTCCTCCAAATCTTTCTTATGATTGCAATCCATGAGATTTTTATTTGAATGACCATGTTGTGAAACTCTGATCTATCTATTTGAAAGGCTTGGAATTGCTCGAAGAGGTGCTTGTTATAGATACCATCCCACCTTTTGTTGTGAATATATTATGTTTTCCACCAAGTCACGTATTTTCAAGCTTCGCCAGTTGGTTTCGTGTAGAGATGATAGCACCTTTTAGGTTTGAAAAAGGTATGAGTAGTTTCAGAATTTCCTCAAATGGCTCACTTGGAGAATATGAAGGAAATAACTCATATAAGTTATAGGCCTTCGAGGGAGCGGCCCGAGGAGGAGTTACATTTTGGTTTTGAGGAAAGTTAGGTTGATTGTCAACCAGTGCTAGTGCATTATCCGCGACAGTTTGAGCAATTTTGTTGCCAGTTTGAATAATGTAGTTTTGGATTTCTTTAATCTGAGGGTCCATGTAAAGGTCTTGATCTTCATCTTTTTTTTTTCTACTTCCTCGGCAGTTATGGTCGGATTTGGGGAGAATACATCAATTATGTCTTCTGTCATAGTTGTTGGAGGAGTTTTTGAGGAGCTCTTATTTTTCTTCGAAGTAGTACCTTTTTTATCTTTTTGGAGGACTCAGCTTGGGTTTCTTCAGTATCAGGAGGCTTAAATTTGGTACCTTTTCTCTTCGATTTTTTGGGCTATTTTTCTTTGGCTCTTTTGAATAACCACATTGAGATTGTTTTTCTTTTTACTCTTATTTGGTAAATGGATTTGCGCTCTATTCCGGACAGGAAGGATAATGCGTGCACTTGGCGCATCCAATCTTCTTACAATGTCTCCTGCACCAGGAGGCTCAATCAATTTCCCAGAGGTATGACAGAGTTTGAGGAAAGCTTCCATATGTGACTTTGGAAAAAGTTCAGAGGCAAGAATGCCTTATGAAATTCGTTGGACCATTTTCTTTCTACCCATTCAGTTAGCTTCACAAATGTCTCATAGACAACATCTTTGTGAATTTTGCATCACCTCAAAATCTCTATGGAAAACAACACGAGTTAATATGATTTGAAGGAAAATAACGTTTAAAACAAAATTTTTAATATATTACTTATTGGTGCTCTTCTATTTGAGATTTGGCCTCAAAGGATTGTCGGTTGAGATTTCTTTGCCATTCTCTTAAGCACTAGAAATAAAAAAGAATATTTGCTTCCATATTTTGTCTGCCTCAAGGAGAATGTCAATAAAATTTGAGGAATTTCCGAAGGTCAGGTAGTAGAAAAGCGGAACACGGTTCTTTGAAAGTCCAGTCTGTGTCATGAATTACTCTATTGGTAAAGCTATATTCGCAAGTTTTGATGCCATTATACTGGGTAGTAGAGTAAACCATAGGTCCAGACTTGCTTGCGTTGGGAATATATCAATTATTTCGAAGTAATCTACCATAATTGGGTCCAAAAGAAACCGAAGACCCTAGTTTAAATTTTTTGGGTAGACCACTAGCTCATACTCTCCACATAAAAGTGGGGTCTCTCTTACCAAGGGTAATCGAAGGGTAATGTTGTCAAGAATACCTCACTGCCACATTAGAATATCTTCTTCAGATTGGTTGAAGTACTCATATTTCACATTATTAAGTGCAATAAGGTATTTAAGGAGGACATCCTTAAGGTTGACACTTAGATGTAGAGAAATCTCCTTGGGAAGGGTGATGGTTTCCTTGATTTTCTTCTTCTTTTCTTTTCCGGAGCTGGTTTTTTTGTAGTATCACATTCGGAATCAGAGGGAGCAAAACTTCCTAGGTTTTGAATCTCTAAATCAGTTTCTTTCCTAGATTCTGATATAACAATCTTCTCGGAAACCTCGTCTCGAAGTTGTGGAGGGTCAGCAGTGAAAGGTATGGTTTGGGAGCTATCAGGTATATTTGAAGATTTTTTTTATTGACAAAGACGTCCCATTCGATGGAGAAGTGATGTAGTGGGATTTGGTAAAGTATTGAGATCTTCAGAATCTCTCATAGCCATGAACTGATTTTTTTGAGGAGTTTCTTTGTTTATGCGAAGAGGTTGGCTTTTTTAGAAGAGGCTTTTGGTTTTTTTCAATGAGGTTTTTCTTTGTTCATTTGAGGAGTTTGCTTTCGGTTGATTCAATGAGATTGGTTTTTATGAGAAACTGCCTCTTTATTGTTTCGATGAGGTCTTTCTTTGTTGATTTGAGGAGTTAGCTTTTGGTTGATTCGAGGATGTTATTGTGAGAAGGTTTTGTGGGCTAGATGAGAAGGAGTGTTTGAGGAACCTCTAATGAAATAAGAGATGGTGATTCTTTTGTAGGAGGCCAACGACAGTAAGTGGTTGTTTGGGTGATGTGTTTGGTTTATCGTCGACGATTCTGACGACTTCTCTTTCAGCAGCTCTTTGTGTAATGTTAAGCCAATCCCAGCAGTTCTTCAAGTCAAATATAAACATGAGAAATGGGGATCAGAAGAAGGTTGAAAGCGGTATGTAAAGGATGAACACGACGACGATAGTGGAGGAGTAAATTTCTCAAGGAACTTTCTATCTCTATCTCTATAATTTATGTGTGGTACAAAAAACAACTACTAAGGTAGTATTTATAAAGGAACTAATGAATATGGGTTTGGGCTTTTGAGAGAAGGATTTGAAAGGTCGACAAGCGTCTATAGGTTGAAATATGAATCGACAGATAATGGGTGTCTAGTTTAAAGTAAGTAGACACATGTAACGTGTTAGAATTAGATGGTATGCATGCCCAAAAAATTCTATGACCTTCTATTTTGTTTTAGGAAGATATATAAATTAAGCTTTTGGAGAATTTCGATGATTAACCAATTATGATTAATTCCACCAAGGAATAATGATGAATGATTTGAGAGGCCAAACGATTTTTCTAAGTGAAGTAAGATAAAGATACGGTCTAAATTATCCAAGAAACGTATACGATTGGGGCCGAGGAGGGTGCTTATACCAGTTTCACGACAAGAGAGATGCAAAAAGGCTTATATATAATCAGTGTTAGTACTTCCTTAAGATTCTTCACAAGAGCCAAGGGGGCTACTGATAAGGATATAACTAATTGATGAGTGAAAATAATAACTAGTAGTATTATTATTTGAGTATTTTATAGTTAAAAGATTTACACAATGTATATATCAAGGACTAAGTGTGCAATTTATTGTAAATGTGTTTGTATTAAGTATAAGAGTGGGGTAAAATATCCTAGTTTCTAACTGAATCTGTTACTTATAACCACCCATGCCTATAAATAGTGGGTGAGCATTGAAAATAAAGTTGATCGACACTTTGACTTATAATAGTTCTTAATTACTTTCTCTTTCTTAGACTTAAGTTATTTTCTCTCTCTAGAATTACGCCAAATTGTATTTGTTATCCTATTTTACCTTCATAAAAAGAATCAATACTTATCAAATTTATCGACCGAAAAAAGTTATCAACTTTAAGTGGGGGTTTCTGTCAACGTGAATATAAACATGACAAAAACTCGTCTCAAAGCAAGACTTATTGGAAAACTATATGCTCAAACTTAAGGTGTTGAATAATGTAATACATTTTCTCTAGTAGCTAAGTTTATCTTTATTTGTTTATTTGTTATTTTAACATCTTTAAATGATTGATTATTGCATTATTTACATAAAAAATGTATTCTTACATAGAGATCTCCAAGAAGAAGTGTATGTGGAGCAACCACCTAAGTTTGTTGCTTAGGGAGAGAAGGGAAAGGTATTGCCGTTTGTATAAATCATTATATGGATTAAAGAAAAGTCCTCGTGCTTGGTTTAGAAGGTTTAGTGATGCACTTATTGAATTTAAAAGTCAAAGTAGATACATGTTGATTATTCTGTGTTTTATAAACGGTATGTAAATTATATTATACTCGTTGTTCAATATGTTAATGACATCATTATTACAGGGCATAATAGTGAAAGCATTTTTATGTCATTTCAGAAACAGATCCTGTTTTTTCACTCAGATATCAGAACCGGGCAATATTGGTACTCAAATTGAACGTCTTGATGATCCCAACGAGTGTCAAAGCGTGATAGATTTTGTCACGAATTTCGGATCCTAAATTCCATTGTTTAGACGCCCAAAAGCCAATTTTCGTATATATTATTATTATCTTTAATATTTTAAGACAATTATATAATTTGTATATCTTTGGATTAGGTTTTTGGATATTTGATATTTAAAGCACCACATACCTTAAGTTTTGGATTAGTTTTTGTTGAATTGAGATCACTTTTCTGAACTTTTGAGTTAAGTGTACCCTAGGCTTAAGATTCCATTTTCTTTGTTTTCAATTGATATTCTGGTTATATCATCTTGGTATGAGAGAATCAGATTCATGTTACGTGGGGATTATGTCGTCGCGAAAAGACCAATGAGAGAATACGACGTCAATCACTGAGATCTACAAGCGATAAGGTCTGGATCGTGTAGGCTTGATGGGGCATGGCAACACTAGAAAATTCCAGGCGACTGGAGAGCAGCTGAGTACTCTGGGAGATCAGATGAAGCAAATGCAAGAATTGATGTAGATGATGAGCACCAGATTCTGAGCTCTAAGGTCGATCAACCTACCTTCGGGTTCTGAAAAATATTACAACTTGAGTTGGAATACTTTTGCTCTGAGGAGAGAGAAGTGCAGAGATCGTGTTCCTCCACAAAATTATCGGAACATGCCTTCAAATAATTTCTAGATCATGCTTTCTATCAGAACACAAGCAACTAATGAGAATCATATTTCAGACTTGAGATTCCAGAATTCCATAGGGTTCTTCAACCATAAAAGTTTCTAGATTGGATTGCATAAGTAGAAAACGTATTGGACTTCATCGAGGTTCCGAATGATGATGTATCTAAAAATATAGACTGACTAGTTTCTCGTTCAGGTATCAAAATTGGGTCAAACATGTAATCAAAATCTTCAACATGTTTGACCCAATTTTGATACCTGAACGAGAAACTAGTCAGTCTATATTTTTAGATACATCATCATTTGGAACCTCGATGAAGTCCAATACGTTTTCTACTTATGCAATCCAATCTATAAAGTTTTATGGTTGAAGAACCCTATGGAATTCTGGAATCTCAAGTCTATCAAAATTGGGTCAAACATGTAATCAAATTGAAGATTTTGACGAGCCCGTCAGTTTTGAAAATGATGACTTTTCATAAAGTTTGATACCCAAATTCGATCTATAAAGCCTTCAAAAATAACTTTTCATATTTAATCATTATTTAAATATTTAATTGTTATTTTTATTATTTATAGATAAACAATTTATGTTATTTTATTTTTATTTTGTATGATTAAGTTTGATGGACTACTATATAAAGTCGTCTCAGTCCTAATCGGGTGGAAGTTTTTGTTTAATAAATACTTGAGAGTTTGTCTTTGAACTTGTGTAGTTCTTCAAATCCTAGATTGGATTTTTTATCTAAACTTTTATCTTTAGATATTCTATAACTATCAGTTTCCACATATCTTTAATGTTTTTTCTTATTTGCTATGTTGCCTCTATTGTTTGGGGTTAGGGTTTCCAGCTACTTGTCGTCCCTTAGAAATCTTGACTCTACGAGATGATAGAAGACTCAAGTTAGTCGCAAGCAAGTTCTACGGTCGGTTTGCTCATAGTAACATCACATAAAACAGACTCGCTTGAGATAAGGTAAATCTAAAATACCAACTTGGGTTAAGTTTGTGAAATATTATAAGGCAGCGTTTTACCCTTTAATTTCAAAGAGAAAACTCCTCTCAGCAAATCCGAACCTAGCCCTAATTATAAATGGGAGAAACCGATGAAGAATAATATATTTGACAAACAAGTGTACGATGATGATTATTTACGGTCAAATATATATTTAAAATTGGTGTATTAAGAGAATAGATAACTAATAAGAATTTTTGTTTATTCTAATAAGGTAAGAAAAATAATTCGTTTGTTTCAATATCTAATGTAGGATAGAGGGAAATTATGGTTGATGATGCTTATAAATCTGGTTCTAAGCAAAACAAATTAGGGTTTGAAATTAAGGTGAATTATTCAGTTAAGAATAAGGATAAGTTGTATGGTAAGATAATGGAAAATAGTTATGTTTTAAGAAAAACAAAATTAAATTTTCAATTAGATATTGGAGGAGTTCTAGAATATGTCGAACTTATTGGTGCAATGGCTAGAGAAAAGCCTAATGTGAAAGTTTGTGATAAAGTGAATGTGGTTGTGGAGTCTTTAAATGATAAAGAAGCTGATATAATCTCTCATTCTTTGAAGAGTTTAGTTCTTTCCAACGAAAACAATAAAGAGAAAAATAAAGATAAAAGTGCGAACGTTAGAAAAAACAAACTACTAATTGTGGATCTTGCAGGATCAGAAAAAATGGGAGAGGCCTATAAATTGTTTGGGAGTTGGGGAAGAATTTCCACGCTTGGCAGGTTATTGTTGGATCGCAAAACATGAAACAATTTACAATTCCCATAGACACACTATATATTAGAGCAGTTGAGAAATCAGAAACTATTATTCCAGCTATTGAATATCAGGAAAATGTTTTACTTGTTCTTGATGGTGTGACTGAATCAACACAATTAAACAAGTTTTTTCGTGGCAATAGTTTATATTACGATTGTATCTACAAAGTATTGATCTTGCTAATGATGAGAATTTAAAGACGAATTCTTCTCATGTGGGGGAGAATGATGTGTTCCAGAAACAGGTCCTGTTTTTTACTCGGATATCAAAACTGGGCGATATAGGTACTCAAATCAAACACCTTGACGAGCCTAACGAGTTTCAAAAGCGTGGCACAAATTTTGAACCCGAAATTATATCATTTAGAACATAAAAGCTATTTTTTGTGTATTTTTTTATTATTATTAATATTTTAATACATTTATGTAATTTTAATGTTTTGATATTGGGGTTTTGGTATTTTCTATTTAAAGCATCCTATACCTTAAGTTTTGGATTAGTTTTGTTAAATTGATAATTTTTTGAAACTTACGAGTTCTATCTACCTTAAAGTTAGGGTTCTATCTCCTTTGTTTCCAATTAATATTTTGCATATATCAATTTCATTTCTTAAAAAAAAATTACATTTAAAATTTCAAACAAAGAATTTAGAACTTTTAAAGTATTTTACGGGGTTTAAAATAACAAGGGCGAACCAGCTCTTGTTACACTCGTGGTTTTTTGCGCAAGGAGACTAAATAAATAACCTAAATAGTTTAAAATTTTAAGATTTTTTAAATGATGGACCCTTCATAGAAATACAACCGATTTTGATTTTTGTTTTTCATATGAGACATATCATATTATGTGATACATCTTGATATAATTATTCCATACTATGCGATCATAAAGCTCAATATTGTATACCCTAAAATATCATCAAATATGTGATTAATTAAAGTAAAAGGGAAAAAGTATATAGGATGGTAAGTTCAAATCTCTAAAAATACACAAAACGTCCGCTAGTCACTTTTTTTTCTTCACCAGAGTTGAACTCGCTAACCACTCGGCTAGTCACTTTTTTTCTTCACCAGAGTTGGACTGGCTAGCCACTCGACGTAAGACACTTTTCTTCTATACATTAATATTTTCATATGATCCATTTTTTTGCGAATTACTTTTAAATTTTTCATTATCTTATTTTTTTGAATATATGAGACATATGTATTCTCCAAGAGTTGATGATTAACAATTATTGTTGATATGTCTGTAATATTGTTCGCAACCCATACAAACACGCCTACATTATCATGTAAAAAATTCAAAAAATTAGTCGCTCTTAATTAAAATAACTTATCCTAAGTTGAATGATACACATGCTTCTATATTATATTGCCCCCAAATTTTATATAAGTTTAACTAACCTCGCCGATTGTCGTCGGTCATTGATCTCGTTTATATTAAAAATAAATAATATTGATCATATTACAAATAAGTTAATTGACAAAGATTGTATATCAATCTCTCATACATGTTTCTCATCTTGCCTAATTCCAACATAAAAACCATATATAAATTTGATGCACTAATGAAGAAAGGACGGGATGCATGCATCGTATGAAGCCATGAAATATCTAAAATAATATTATATAAGAAAAACATATTAGCACCATTAAAATGAATTTACATATCTTATTACTATCATCAAAGCCTATTGTTATCATGATTATTGGCTCTTATTACTATCAATAGACTTTTCTTTTGGTCATATCGTACATTGTATACATATGAAAAATATACAAATGATAGTTATTAAAATAACTAGCATACTTTTAAATATTCTCTCTATTTATAAAAATAGAACACTATAATAGATAAATATTCTCCTGAATATTTATCAGATTATCATGCTCAACGTTGTTACATAAACAACCCAAAATGATACAATGAGTCGATCGGTCGTCATCGTTACTAGATGAACATAGAAAACATTAACGACTTGATAGACAATTTGCAACTTATAATTTCGTAGGTTGGCGGTTGAGAAACTTTTATATTTAACATAATCGCTCATATTTTCTTTTCATATATTTTTTTATTGATAACCTTCATTTATATTTTCAATTTATGTTCTTCTTTTTCCTTATTGAATATCATAACCCTAAAATGAGCATTGAATATCTAACATCTACTTACTATGGTTATTAAATTTAATTAATTTAAAAATAATTATACTTTACAATATATAATAGGAGTATTATTGTTTATTGTTTGTATATCATATTGATCTACTATTGGGATTATTTAGTTATCTACCTTTAATATTCCAATAAAATCATAACCACTGGTTAATGTAGTTTGACATCTCCAAATATTCAAGTATTTTGAAGTAGGCATGTACTTTTTCAATAGATCAAATAATATCTTAGTTGTTGCTTTAGTAGTTACTATATTAAAAACATATGTTGCACACTTAATTACTTATTTGGATAATGAAATAGGTAAATAACTAAATATATATGAGCGACCATATTTTGAATAATCTCATGTAATATATAGATTCTTTGCTTAGATACACAATTCATTGTAGGCGAATACAACTTGGTATATTGAGGAACGATCCCGCATTACTTTAGGGAGAAAACAAATTAATAATGATGTTGTTTACTTGATCCATTATGGCAACCATAATATTCATTGCCACAATCCTAAATTCATATACCTCAACCTCAATCTTGAAGAACTTTAATTTTTCAATTAGTTCATATTTCTCAAGAAGCGTGTAGATTTACTTGTATAATGAATAGTTGTATATGAATAAAATAAAGTACGTTTAGAAATTCCATGACGTTATAGAGAATACGCCATTTTTATATATAAATTTATTCTAATTTTTATGCACGAGAGGCACCAAAGTTTATTTGTTTGATCAGATTTCATTTAATACGCACACCACATGTATAAAAGTAGATGCAAATCAAGAAGATCTAAAATAAATTAGCAAGAAGCTCGCCAATTGTATTATTAGAAATATGACCTAAGCATATGTGCAAAATGTAGGTTGGTTTTTCAAAAGTTACTTGAATATATACATTCATAAAAAGATGGTAATTGAAAATATTATTCTACAGTTATAATTATCATTATGATCTAAAATACTAGTATCAACATATCGATTGTCATGATACAAATAATTATTTTTTTAAATGAACAAACATAACCATAATTTTCAACAATTATATTGCAATATCCTTCTTAAAATATACACATAAAACTTCATCCAAAAATAAAGATGACATAAATTCAAAGCCAAATTATTTTTATAAATAACACCGATACGAGGGCACACATTCCTAGTTACTGTAAATACCAAAATCTCTCATCACTAGGATTTTGGATTCAAAGTGTACCCTGAAAATAGACAAACATATGAGCTGAGGTTGTTTTATAAATCTATAAAGTATCATGTTATACTAAAATTATATTCACTTATGAACATTATATAAATGTGAACTTTATGTGTATAGTCATTCAAGATTTCTATTCTTTATAGTCATTCTTTATATGGTTCATAATCTTTGCAGTGGCATGCCTTTAATTTTGTATACCAATCATTTTCTTTTGTTTAATTCTATTTGAACTAGATCTAGATCCTATATTATTTACAATTGTACTAATTTCTTATGCTTGTTATCCAAACTCATATTTGACATTTGCTACATGGGTCTTTTTTCTTCCACGAACCTGTTTCCCGTACTCGTGCATAAGGTTAGAAATAAAAGTGTTAATATCACATATGACCACTTGGAAGACGTAAGTGGTCTAAAACTAATAAGTCGCACGAGAAGCAACGTGAAAATTTATTACACAATGATCGTTTGTGAGAGTTTAACTTTATGTGTATTTAACTTAATATACAGATAAGTCATCCTCATGACATGCTCATAGATTCTCCTTCAGGTCCTTAGTTTAAACCTTACAGGAATTAACAAAAAAAAAATCTAAATGGACAAGTATGTCATTAGAAAATTTTATCTAACGGGTAAAAAACTCAGAATCACCATCGGAACCATTTTATATAATACATATAATTATTAGCTTGTAATGTTCCCACATATAAAAGTACAACATCTCATCATGTGTAATTTTATTCTGTAAGAAGGGTAGGTTGTTCCTCCATAGTCCAATGGTCTATATCATTCAGTCATAACATGAGCACGATATCATCCTTTCAGTCCTTAATTTTCCCACAGACAAAAAGAGAACATCAACAAAGTTGAATAGAAAATGACAACAATAAAATATAACATGAAAAAGAAATAGTTTAGTCTTATACTAACTAATATTTTTGATATATTGATGTAGCTTAAAAGCCCAAACAAAAACATTTTTAATTTTATTTTATTTTATTCAAATATCTTATATTATTCAATTCTAATTTGATTGTATTAAGATTTTATTTTACTTTAGTTTAAAACATTTATTTTATTTCTTTGTATTCAAATTTAGGATTTTGAGAATCTCTTATTTAAAGCCTCATATGCCTTAAGTTATCTTAAGTTTTTTGAATAATATATTTTTTGTCTCTGAAAGTTTCAATCTTTGTTATCCTTATATTAAGGTTTCATCTATCATGTTACTATTGGATTATGGTTTCATTTATCATTGTTTCTTTTATTCATTCCGCTGCATCACATATACACCAAAATCTTCCAAGTCTTAAGATTAAACAAACATTCATATGAACTGAGTATTTGTAACCCTTAGCGGATATGTTAGGTGCAAGTGCGCGATACCGATTAGTTAAGGAAAAATTGATGGTTAAAATCACAATATGAAAACTAAAAATACTTCAATGTAGGTTTCCTCACATAATTTTAATTTGAAAATTAAAAATACTTTAGCGTAACGACTCAACACCGAATTTGATTTGTGTATGAGTATATTGCATTTGAACTCAACACTGGTATCATATAATGGTTTCCTCACCTCATAAAAATATATGCATACTCTTATTGTGGGCAACCTATATACATACTTACCATCTGTAGCGTGAACGCTTTCACCCCTGTTCCTATAAGATTCTATTAAATATAGACAACTCAAGTGGCATGAACATCTATCTTAAAGTTTCAAAATAAGAACATGTGAATTATTCACGTGTGACTTATGCAAACTACCAATATTCCATAAAAAGGAATGACTATTCTTCACCTCAACACATTAAGAACATGTGAAATGATCTATGAGATCAGGTGGTTTTAATAATGAACAATTATCATTGATATGTTAATGGTTGAATATGTCATATTTATGGCTCAATTTTTTTTACAGTAAATGAATGTCATTTACTATGCAAACTTGAAATAAAATATCATAAGATATATAGTATATCACCCCTATATATGATATTCAAACATTAGTATCATTGGTAACATTCAAACAAAAACACATATACAACGGATTATATAATTATGATTCTTACACAACATAAAAATATGCAACCTATACACGTATAAAAACATGGTATATTAATATAATAACCTTATATTACATAAGACCTTTTAGATATTTAAAGAATTATTTTATGAAAACACAAAAAATGAACTCTAGTAGTTATTCATAGCATTGCGGTTAGCATTTGAGTTTATTTCACAAACTTGTATGCCCTGTGGTAAAGAGGTTGTTGTCGTGACAAAATGTGGATAGCAAACCAGCACTGCAACATCTCATGGCTAGTATGAAGGCCCTGCATCGGTCTAATGCTGATAAGATGACATCACAACTACTTGTGGCAAGCAAGCCGGTGCCGGAGCAATCTAAGGCCAATAAGCCCGCACCTCAATACCCGTGGCCAGTAAGTCAGTTTTAAAGCAATAAGTTTTTTTATGGTGTTGTGATAATGCATTCACTATATTGTCGCATATAAAAAAATTGTCGCAAAGACTAGAATATATATAAAATAATGTAAAGCATTCTTCAGTTCCAATTAGGGTTTTGACAGTTATGATGCTATTAAACTTTAAAACTTAAATTATTCTCAAAACAAACCAACATAATCATGAGTTCAAAAGAAGGATTCCAAATATCGATTATAATCATTATAATTGATCCAATGGGATTAGTATTAAGAAAATGTTATTTATATATCCTCTAATAAAATTGATTCAATGGAATTAGTATTAAGGAATATCCAATGCACTCGTGTCTCTGAAAGATCATAACATCTATTGGGCTCATATGGACCAATAGTTTTCATGGAGGGTATACAAACTCTCCCTCAATGTTTTTGTCAGCTGGACTATTATATTTACATTCAAGTGTATTAGCCTATAATACCGATGATCAAATTCAATCTAATATAATTAGATAAGGTTTGTATTTTAATTATTGGATCATATTAAGCAATACCTAAGATACCATAAATTTATATGGATGAGAGTTTCTATTTTATGATATTTTTACACCGTAACATCAGTCAACTACAAAGATAAGTCTAATAATATTTTTTTCGTTGGTCATTATCTCATATGTGTCCAATGATATTGCGGATAAATCAGAATGAGAACCGACACTAAATCCATATTATCCATATAAAATCACAACCACAACATTGTTAACGTGTTGTCAATAAGAACGATGAAAGATGTTATTCATACGACAATATCATTCTAAGCTAATATAGATGTTAACGGTCTCATTTGGTATTTTATGTAGTTTTTTGTGTCTTTGACGGCTTCCTATTGTTGTTGTCGAGTTTTCTATCGTATTGCTAATAAACACATTTTATTTTCTTATCATTTTTTTCTACCGTTTTATGCTGCTTTTGACTGTAGTTATGATCAAATGTTAAAAAATATTATTTTCATCCATATTTTTTAGAATATGTCTAAAATGCGACATTTTATTTTATGGATCATTTATTAAAAACTACTATCATAAAATTTTATATTGATTAAGAAACAAAAACTAAAAATCATTTTAGAATATGAATTTGTTCAATTTCATTTTGTAAAACTCGATGATACAAGTTTTATTTTATTGATAAAAAACAACAAATAAAAATGAATCAGGGGAACTAGGTCATATTATCTTAAATAAAAGGATTAATTGTGCTCATATATTTTAAATTGTTCGACCAAACATAAATTTCATAGTGATAAAAATGGTTGAACAAATTACATTAATCATATAACCTCTATGGCCCTATTAGAATAAATATATTATGGATATAGGAACCCACCTTATGATTAGTGTTCTTTAAAAATATTTACACAAACAAAAAATAACATTAAAAGTGACTCAAAATTATAACGAAACAAATAAAAACAAAACATTAATAAACATGTAAATCTATATCTCTATTGTCATCGAAAAAGAAGGCAGTCGTACGTTTTCTTCTACAATCATTGTCAAGTGATAGTATCTATGCTCAATAAAGGCATGAACCTTCGAAACCAGTAACCTACAACAAATCAACCATATAACCACACACGTACAAAACTCAATAGTATATCAAATAATGTAAAACATACATATTTACAGAATCATCCAGTATTCTATAATAACTGTAGCAGATATTTAGTAAAATTAAATGAAATAACCATCAAACAACCTGAAGAGCACACATAGCATTAGCTACAAACAATATTTTATGTTACATCAAGCCACAATAATCCAGTTTGCTGCAGCAAACCACAATATAGCCAGAAAAATCTAGTATATTAAAGCAAGTCACGATATAACCACAACAAAGCAACCACTTGACTCATCCAAAACATATTACAATATCAAACAATAAATACAAATAAAACTAGTAGTAAAACACGTAAGCAACCAACGATACCCTGAAAACACCATGCACCATCAAACCTACATCTAATCAACCCAGATAGAACCCCTAATAGCCTAAAACCAACATCAAAATCAATAGACAAGCAACACAAAAAACCTACCAAAGATGTTCTAAATTAGCTTAAAACAACTTAAAAACAACATTATAACAACATAACAGAAACCAAAACACACATACACACACAAATTAGTAGACAAAAAACTTAAAAATAGCATGTACAACCCACCAAACATGCATTACGTCAGCTGTCAAAACAACTCATAAGACAACCTCAAAATATCATAAAATAGCAAACAAAAAAATAATCTCAAAATTGGTACACAAATAACATAAAAAACATCTTACACAACCCATAAAACCTACAACAAATCTGTCTAAAACAACTTTAAAATATTCTAAAATTAGTAGACAGACATCCCAAAACAATATGCACAACCCACCAAAGTTGTAACAAAAGGGTAGCCTACAAACTTAAATCTGCAGTATGACAAAACAATCTATCAACAAATTTAAAATAGCAGTATGATAACAAAGTACTCCAGTGTGGGTAAACCAAATCTGCAGAATATACGTGATAATGAATATAAAAATAAAATATAAAACAAAGAAGACAAAACATGTTTCAGATAAAACATGTCCACCGCCTACTCAAGCTTCTCCGAAAGTAATCGTGAGTACCAAAATCATATCCCTCACTTACAAAATCTCAAAGTAGAAAATATCATATACCACATCAAAATGTTTAAAAATATATTTATTGTGTATAACGACTTTAATTAAGGCGATGAATTCTGCATAGCCAATTTTTTTGTAATCATAAGATCAACATAGAAATTAGAGTGTTTCATGAATTTTCCATCCATTTTACAATGCAGAGCTTCTATAATGAAAAATAAATAAATAATATCAAAACTCTCATACTTTTTAAGTGTCGTAACAACGTCTCACAAGATCCAGTTATGTTTACTCTTACAAAACCGCTAAATAAATATCGGATAAATGTCGCATGCATTCCTTTTTTTTTTTAACATCGAAAAACATAAAAAAAAATATATAAATAAGTTTAAAGAATAAAAACAAAATTGATGAGAACATTTAACCATGCAGGTGAAAAAAACAATCACTCAGCCATTCAATCTAGTTTTTAGATTAAAACAACATGTTGAAAATAGAAAACCCTAACCCTCATTTTAGAAAAAAATAGCATCAAAATATTCTATTGGAAACGATTTTTTAAAAGCCGATAAATCTGAAAATATTTTTCTTCCTTAACGACCAATAGTTTTGTCAAAAATTATTAACTTTTTATTATTACTAACTGTTTATCATCCAAAACTATCACATTTTTAAAGCATTAACTATTTCAACACTAGAATAATAACGTAAAAAATAATGTTAATATAAAAAAAATCCGTATTTTAGAAAAGTAAAAAACAACCAGATTTTCTTAAGAATAATATCTTTTATTATCCCCCGAAAGTAGTAGTCAAGTTGGTGGAGTAAGATGAGCTTGTGACCAAAGGTGATGAGTTTAATTTTAAAACTGTTGGACCGAATTTTAACGGTTTGGTTTGTGGATCTCTTCTTAAAATCGAAACAGATAAAAAATCAAAACGACAAAACCGGTTTGGAACCCAACCAATAAAATCAATAAACTGGAACCGATTTAGAACTGGATCGATAAAACCGGTAAACCGATAGAACCGTTACGAAACCGAACGGATAAAACCGATAAGTCGATAGATTCGATAGAGAACTGAAATAATAAAATCGTTAGAACCTATCATTTAAAAAAACTATTTGTTATACGTTATATTGCCAAAATTATTAGGTAATGATTTTTTTTATAAAAAGATCAAAAATTAACTTCTAAATATTAGTGTTTATATCATTTGTATATAAGTAAAATATTTGAAAATCAAATTATAATTCAGCTAATTATTTTTAAGTCACGAAACCAGATTAAACCGAAAAGACGAAACAGATCAAACCAAATCCAGACCGAATCGAAACTTTAGACTAAAACCAAAATCCAACCGGACTAAAAGCTTAACAATTCGATCCAGATCTGCATATTAAAACGGAAAGCTCTCAATAAAAACTCAGACAAAGAAAATCCGATAACAGGCAATAATGATAATTAAAACACTGTTCTCCTCTATACATGTCAGTTCATTGTTTCATTTGAAAGCCTGGCCATAAAGAGCAATATATATACAGAACACGAAGTTAAATATCTAAGTGAAAAAGAAAGGTAAAAGAAAGAAAGATATGCAACAAGGCTAAATATATATATATATATATAAAGAATAAAAAAATAAAATCTTAAAGTACACTATGTTTTGATGCAGGGTAAGCTATAGGTATTGACCTAACAAGTTCAGACAAGGAAATTGGGTTGCTTGAAAGGAAACCCAAATTACTATAAATGGAGATTTTGTTTTTGCCATACAAGGAGGTTTCTTCAAGGAACTCAACAATTTCCAGATCTGATAACTACACTTTATCCATTTTTACATTTTGTTTACTTTTCTTCTTACATGGACAAGAAAGAATGAGACAAATCTATGCTACTGAAGTACATGACATGATTTTTATGATCTGTTCTGTTCCATTTGGCATTAGTATTGGATTTGGATATCCATTTTGAAACTTCATTTTTTTCTTTACATAAAATTAAATTTCATAAGTTACAGTTCACCAGGTAATAAAAGTGTAAGAAATATAATTGATGATATAAAAGACCAACTCAGATAGCGTAAAACCGTATGGTAAGTTTTACTCTCTCCCTTTTAAAAAAGAAGATCACGTTTTAAGGTTATATACAAATATTAAATATTAAAAAATCAATAATTATTATTTTATATATATAAAAAATTCAATCGATAAACATAACAAAGACAAAAATATTTTTTAAAACGAGATATATTTTCGGACATAAAGAGTAATAATTATTTATCTCCTTTTTTATGTTCGATTTTCTCTTATATAGATTAGATTATGCTTTAAGACACTCTATAATGATTATTAATTTTGATTTGGTATAGTCCATCAAGATACATGGAGTCAGATGACTCGTGTAATTATGTTTTTATTAGTTATTTTTTCCGCAAATTTTATATTTGGTTATTGAAAGTGTGGGTAAAAAACACCAGTCTTCCTCGAAAGGAATTTACGGAAGAAGAACTGGATGATCAGATAGTACGAGGCGAGGTGATGGTGGAGGGATTGGCTATCACCAAGGGATGATTCACCTTGGAAAAACCACCTGAAATTCAAACGGATATGACACACCGGTAAACTCAGGGATTTCGTGAAAGGCAATTGGATAATACACACCGAAAGGGATTCACGAGAGAACGATCAAAATTTGAGAGGAAAACTTAATAGAGATTCTTTTAATTCAAAAATTTGATACCAAATATAAGGAAATAAAGTGTTTAAATAGGCAAGCACATGATCCAGCCAAGAGTCACGCGGATGGTGAAATGACACAAAACACCATTCTTAAATAAAGATAAAAAATTAAATTAAGACTTAATTGCAGTAGTTAAAACAACTCCGCTTTAATGCTTTGATCTTGTAAGAGCCTATTCAAGCCCAAGCAACTTTAGCAAAAATGAGTTAACTTGTTCCTGGATTGCTTTGGTCTTTGATCGGGTCATAGGCCCACTTGGAATGGTCAAAGAGCTCCGGATGTCCGACTGCACTCCTTGGATGCTTGGTTGTTCTCGGGCCTGACATGGTCCAAGGGCCTGACTTGGCATGCCCGACGAGTAGTTTAACCTCTTAGATTCTGATCCTTTGGTCCTCGGTCCTTTGGTCCACTAGTGTCCGACAGTGTTCCCCTGACATTCGGTTGTTCGAGGCCCTGACTTGGCATGTTCGACAACGCGTTCGACCCCTCAGATTCTGATCCTTCGGTCCTTACTGGTTCGAGCTGGATCACATCATCCGATAGTGTTCCCTGGACGTTCGCTGGTTCGAGCTGGATCACATCATCCTCTCCCACTTGAAGAGGATTTGTCCTTAAATCCTGATCATCTGCACAAAAAGGAATTAAGTCAGTGATATTAAAGCTTGAACTTACAAAATACTTACCTTGCAAATCGAATTGGTACGCATTGTCGTTAATGTGTTTAACGACCGTGAAAGGTCCATCCACCCGGGGCATGAGCTTAGACCGACGCTCTTCTAGAAATCGATCCTTGCGTAAATGGATCTAAACTTGATCTCCCGGTTGAAAGATAGTCTATTTCTGATGCTTATTAGCGGCATTAGCATACTGCTTCGTTTTTGTTTCAATGTTGGCACGAGCCTTCGCGTGGATCTACTTAAATAATTGAGCTTTCTGTTCCCCATTAAGGCTGGCACGCTCATTCAATGGTAAAGGTAACAGATCCATAGATGAAATCGGGTTAAAACCATAAAAAATTTGGAACGGTGAATGCTTGGATGCAGAATGGACAGATTAATTGTAAGTGAATTCTACATGCGGCAAGTGTTCCTCCCAAGTCCGAAGGTTCTTTCCTACAAATGCACGCAACAATGACCCTAAGGTCCTATTTACTACCTTGGTCTGTCCATCACTTTCTGGATGACAGGTTGTGGAAAAACACAACTTGGTTCCTAACTTAGACCATAAGGTCCTCCAAAAGTGACTTAAGAACTTGGTATCCCTATTGGAAACGATCGAATTAGGCATGCTATGTAGTCTAACTATTTCCTTGAAAAACAAACTAGCTATGCAAGATGCATCATCAGTTTTACTACATGCAATAAAATGTGACATTTTTTAAAAACGATCATCAACAACAAAAATACTATCATTTCCATGACGAGTCCATCCACTTAGCGTGACGTTTGTTCAGCTTGTGTTGGCTCTTGAGGTGCTTCAAGGACTCGTGTTCAATATGAATGACAAACTCCTTTTGGCCACAAGTAATGTTGCCACGTTTGGAGAGATCGGATAAGGGCGTATAGTTCTTTGTCATATGTGGGGTAGTTCAGTGTTGCTCCCCCAAGTTTTTCACTGAAGAAGGCAAAGGGTTTTTTCTCCCGCATAAACACTGCGCCAATTCATATCCCCGAGGCATCACATTCAATCTCAAAAGTATTAGTGAAATTAGGTAACATAAGCAAGGGTGCATTAGTGAGCTTATCCTTAAGTGTTCGGAACGCTTGTTCTTGTGTCACTACCCATCGGAAACGTCCATCTTTCTTGATGAATTCGGTCAAGGGCGCGACTATGGTGCTAAAATCCTTGAAGAACCGTCGATAAAATCCGGCAAGACCATGGAAGCTCGGGACTTCACTCACGATTTTAGGTGTTGGCCAATCTCGTATTGCATTGACCTTCTCCTCATCTACTTGGACTCCATCTGCACCAACTACAAATCCTAAAAAGACAACATGATCTGTACTGAAGGAACATTTCTCCAGATTAGCAAACACACCCTCAAGCCTGAATATGTTTAACATGATCCTTTTGACTCAGGATATAGATTAAGATGTCATCAAAGTATACTACAACAAAATGCCAAATAAACTCCCTAAGTATATGGTTAATTAACCTCGTAAAAGTACTAGGTGCGTTGGTAAGACCAAATGGCATAACGAGCCACTCATAAAGACCATGCTTAGTTTTAAAAGCGATTTTCCACTCATCACCTTCCTTCATTCGGATTTGGTAATATCCACTTCTTAAATCAACCTTGGAAAATATGCAAGCACCATACAATTCATCCAGCATGTCATCTAGCCTAGCAATGGGATGTCTATATTTTACCGTAATGTTGTTAATTGCACGACAATCAACACACATTCTCCATTTATCGTCTTTTTTTAGAACGAGGAGGACTGGCACGGTACAAGGGCTTAGGCTTTCGCGGATATGGCCGTTGCGTAAGAGTTCTTCTATTTGCCTCCGCAACTCCTTCGTCTGCACGGGATTGGTCTGGTACGCGGGTCGGTTCGGTAAAGCGGATCCGTGAATAAAGTCTATCTGATGCTCTATTCCGCGGACTGGAGGAAGACCGTTCGAACACTCTTCAGGAAAAACATCCTGATAATCCTACAAAACATGACTCAGAAAGCTCGGAAACTCCGACTTTGGATTGGATAAAGCAAGACAATATTCTTTAAAAACGAGCATAAGGACTGATCGCTTACACGCGAGACTACGAGTGAGGTCATTACCCTTGAGAAAACAATTGGTCTTACCCTTCAGAATGTTGACCTTACCGTTTGCAACCTTCTGCTGCCGAAGGTAGAGTTGGTCCAAATAGACCTCATGAGGGGTCATGGGAACCAAAGTAGTATTTTGTTCGTTAAAGAAGAAGGAATGTCGGTTTGTAAATCCATCATGGATAACCCGGCGGTCAGATTGCCACAGACGTCCGAGGAGTACATGTCTAGCGTCTATCGGTAAAATATCGCATATGACCTCGTCTTTGTACTGGCCTATCTCAAACGGAACTCTTACTTGTTGCGTGACACGCAAATCACCTGAATTATTTAACCACTGGAGATGATACGGGTTTGGATGCTTGAACTTCTTCAACCCAAGTTTTCTTACCATAGACTCGCTAGCTACATTAGTGCAACTACCATCGTTAATAATCAAGCTACAAACCTTGCCCTGAATTAAAAATCTAGAGTGAAAGAGATTCTCCCTTTGTTCTGTATTGTCAGTTTTGGATTGGACGGTCAAGGCTTGCGTGGACACCAAGATTTGTCCGACAACTAGCACTTCAAGCCTTTCTTGGATGTCCGATTCGGAACTCGGTTCCTCTTCACGTTCTTCCTCGGATCGGACATCGCCATTATCCATCACGATCACGACTCTCTTATTAGAGCATCCGTTGGCGTAGTGTCCTAGCCCGTGACATTTAAAACATTTGATATCCCGAGTGCGGTTGGGACGTTCCACAAATTTCCTTTGATCATGGCGGGGTGTGATTGGTTCGGATCTGGACATGGAAGGTTTCAAATCAACCGGTTTGGATGATTTGAAATCCTCTGAAAAGGTGACCGGGAAGGCATGTTTCCTACACCAAAAGAATATCGCACATTAGTTTTTCTCTTTAGTTGATTCTCAATAAGTAAAGCCTCATGGAGCATCTCTTCAAGTTCGACGTAGTGCTGCATCTCCAAGCGGCCTTGTATGTCCCGGTTGATTCCACCCAAGAAGCGCGACATGGTAGCCTCGCGGTCATTGGTCACACTCGCCCGGATCCGAAGCACCTCCATCTCCTGTAAGTATTCATAAACACTTCGGTTTCCTTGTTGAAGATGTCTAAGCTTCTGGTGCAAGTCATGGCGAAAGTGGTTGGGTACAAAGCGCTTCCTCATGATCATATTCATATTGTTCTAAGTTGCAATCGTTCTGTCCCCATTGCGCCTTCTAGAAGTGATCAGCTGATCCCACCAACTGAGGGCATAGTCATAAAATTCTGTTACAGCTACATTAAATTTGTTAATTTCATAATAATATTGACAATTAAATACTAATTCAATCTATTTCTCCCATTCGAGGTAGGCAGTCAGATTGTTGTGGCCATGAAAGAGTGGGATCTTCAGCTGTAGGTTTCGTATATTGTCCGGCCAATCAGGTGGTGTTCTTGGCTCACGGTAGCGTCTCTACCGTCCTCGGATGGTTCGGTATGACCCACTCGTATGGTAAAATTGGGCCGCAGCTTCATCTTCCATAGACAACCTTCGGCCACGACCTTCTCTAGATGAGGCATCTTCACGCTCTGGTTGATCAGGGAAGGGCACACACTGGCGCAGATGGTTCCTACATTCAGGTAAGCATTGATGGATCTCCTCACAGATACTATATCTTAGTCCAATTTGAACGGTTTGGAAACGTTCCTCCATGGTTTAAAGGTGTGCGGTAAGAGAATTTAGCATGCGTGTGTAGCGCATCTCCTCAGAACCTCCCTTGGATCTTGCCATAGAAAGGGACTAAAAGGCTAGTCAAAATTCTAGAAAATCAAACGGTTACACAAATAAAGATTATAAATGATACAAACGAGATATTTTTTAATTGATAAGATGTTTTAGACGAGACATGAATAATCACAAATCGTCAAGAACAATCCTAACCAAATAAAGTGAAGGAAGATGAAACAACAAGAAAAAAATGAAAACAAAATTAAAGCAAAAACAAGGGAAGAGAAATTGGCCTATTGAGGCTCTGATACCACTTGATGTGTTCATCGCGGGAAGAACACACTTATAAGATCTCAACGACCG
The DNA here is from genome assembly GCA_036936605.1 of Limnanthes douglasii subsp. nivea. Classification (NCBI taxonomy): domain Eukaryota; kingdom Viridiplantae; phylum Streptophyta; class Magnoliopsida; order Brassicales; family Limnanthaceae; genus Limnanthes; species Limnanthes douglasii. The sequence goes on from JAUPFV010000001.1 coordinate 342,823,046, forward strand.
AAAGGAAATTGCAGAAGAAGAACTGAATGATCGGATAGAACTAGGCGAGGTGATGGTGAAGAGATTGGCTATATCACCAAGGGATGATTCTCCTTGGAAAAACCACCTGAAATCCAAACGGATATGACACACCGGTAGACTCAGGGATTTCGTGAACGGCAATTGGATATTACACACCAAAAGGAATTCACGAGAGAACGATCGAAAATTTGAGAGGAAAACTCAGTAAAGATTCATTTAATTCAGAAATTCGATACCAAATATAAGGAAATACAACGTTTAAATAGGCAAGCACATGAGCCAGCCAAGAGTCGCGCGGATGGTGAAATGGCACAAAACACCATTTTTGAATAAAGACAAAAATTAAATGAAGACTTAATTGCAGTAGTTTGAACAACTCCGCTTTAATGTTTTGATCTTGTAAGAGTCTATTCAAGCCCATGCAACTTTAGCCAAAAATGAGTTAACTTGTTCCTGGATGTCTTTGGTATTTGATCGGGTCATAGGCGCACTTCGAATGGTCGAAGAGCTCCGGATGTCCGACTGGACTCCTCGGATGTTTGGTTGTTCTCGGGCCTGACTTGGTCCGAGGGTCTGACTTGGCATGTCCGACGACTAGTTTAACCTCTTAAATTCTGATCCTTTGATTCTCGGGTCCTTTGGTCCACTAGTGTCCGACTGTGTTCCCTAGACATTCGGTTGTTCGAGGGCCTGATTTGGCATGTTCGACGATGCGTTCGACACCTAAGATTCTGATCCTTCGGTCCTCGCTGGTTCGAGCTGGATCATATCATCCAACGATGTTCCCCGGACGTTCGCTGGTTCGAGCTGGATCAATGACTAATGTAATTATGTTTTTATTAGTTACTTTTTCCGCAAATTTTATGTTTGCTTATTGAAAGTGTTTAATGTAGGTTAGAAGTAAATCATCCACACATGTATTGTTGTAAGATTACATAAGTGTAGGATCTGTCGTTAAATGTATACGAAAAAATTGTTGAAATTCAATGAAGCTTCAACCGTGACTTAGTTGCAGAGATATCTACCGATCCTAAGGGTTGAGAAAGCTATAAAAGAATGGTGACCATTAAATCAAAGAAAATATGTATTGAGTCGAATCAGACTGGCCAAAGCAAGGGTGGTCGAAGCAAACTGATCAAGAGCACTATTCTAATCCAAAATATTGGACTGTAGTACATGTGTCGAAGCAAAATATTCTATTTGTTAGGGTGTCTGATGAAGAATGAGGATTTTTCTAAACCTATAAATAGAAGAAGATATTGTTATGCAATGTATGGTGTGACTTTGATGTGATGTGACTGTAATTATAGAAAGACAATTAGGTGAGAATATATTTCAAGAGATAGTGAAATAGTTCTAAATATTTTGAGAAAATAAGTTAATGGAGAGATAAAAACTAAAGAGAGGGTTGTGCGAATCATGTTACCGATTGTTACAAAGAGTGATTGAGTCCTTTGTGTTTTGAGAGTCTTTCGCTAACCTACTTATATATAAAAGAGTGTATTTTGTGGGTGGATGTAGGATTTCTTCACATGCCGAGTCACAATAAATGTCGTCTTGTGTGTTTGATTTTATTACACTTTTTATTATTTGTTGCTCGTCTTGTATATGCCAGTTAGATCGTTCTTCCGTAGATTCATTTAATTATACATCGCTTCTTGCGACGTTAGATTAGTGTATTGGTTTAACTCGTGACAAAAAGACTTACATAGTTTAAATATCATACAAATTTATTTAAAACCTTACTTTAAAAAAATCCTAAAGGAACAAAATTAGGAGAAGGAAACAAAAAAAGTATATATCTTTGACATTTTGTGATAACTGATTTATTTTTACTAGCGAAATACATATTTTTTACACCAAACAAAATGTTAGGTTTGTTTAAAATGTGTAACATGTAAGATATAGAGTTTTATATGTATTATTTTATGTATAGAGTCAAAGGTTTTTTTATGTGAATGGAAATAATAAGACATAAAATAACACAAGGAGACTTACCATTAGTTATTTTTACAACGTTGATTAAACTGATGAAACCGACAAGAGAACGATTGGAGTTGATTCTCATATCAAAGCAAAGAGATTGCGAATAATGATTCCGATCACAAGCAACCATGTAATTAGTCTTTGAATGAGAGAAATCGGTAACACTAGATTGGATGACGATAGATTAGTTATATACTTTTTTTTAGAGAAATAAAGTTAGTAAGATGAAACTTAAGATTGAAAATAACAAATGTCATATATATATATATATATATATTATTTACTATCCCTATTAATATCTCCATATTTGATATCTCATGTAGGTTCTCGACTATAACTATATTAGATTTTTAATACCCATTATTTATAGTGTCAGATTAATGGTTCGGCAATCTAGATCCACATCAATAAAACTAGCATCTCTATTCATTAGACCATCCATGAGACTCTTTTTATTACTGGTCGATCTAATATACCAATTATTAATTATACATTTAACTAACATAATTCATAACTTTTAGCAAACTTAGATAATTAAAATCTTCATAAATATAACATTGAAGATATTATTACGTAACAACTTTTTATATATATATTAATTGTGTTATTTTAATATGTAGACTAAGTGTGTACTTGAGTTGATGTTAAAGTTTTGCCTATTAAAACACAAATTTTCATTTATATGTTTTTTTCCATTTTTTAAAAATTTATATAATTAGTATTGCTCTTACATGTTTATCTTATATTTTTGTTTGTGCTTATATTTTTAAAACTCATATAGTTTGTATTTCTTTGAGATTTTGAAATTAAACCATTTCTTGTTATTTATAGATATAAAAAAATTACATTCAAAAAATACCAATCAAAGTGTGAAAATTAATCGATAAATGAGAAAAAAATACAAAGACAAAAAATATATTACAACTATAAAAATTAAAAATTAATGTATGTTTTTTAAAATCCACAAAATGGGTTCAAACAACTAAAGTTATTTAAAAACTTAAGAATAATTATTTATTTAGTCAAACATCATTGTTTTTTTTAAATTTAAAGTTGCGTATTGGTCGACCAGAAACTAATTAAAGCGAACAATCAGAGATAATTAGTTGTTAATAGTTTGTATGATTCTTTCATTACTAAAAGAAAATATTTTCAAAATTCAAATAATAATATTCAATTATTTGTCGCACATTTACCATAATTTTGTGTGTGTTTTAAATACCAGAATTTGCAATAATTCAAGCCATAAAGGTTAACAATATTACATATATTTACCATGAGTTGATTAAAATATTCTTACATTCAGCATTTGTGATAAGTCTACTAAGGAATGTATATGTCTTTATACATACCATAATTGATTTTGAAGATTTTGACCATGATCCATAATCCAGTAGCTTTTAATCGTTTAAGATACAAACTGAATTTGCAAAACAAACTAAAAACAAGCCAAAAAGGTGAGGAGTAACATTAATATATATAGACTTATTGGAAACATAAGGTTAATCAACAAATCTTAAGTAACCTAGATTCAGGCTCGCAATGTATATAATTGCCTTAATCATAGCAGGAGAATGAGCTTCATTGTAATCATATGATCTTTTATTTTTTAAAGTCCAATAAGTAATCATGTTTTGTTTTTCAATAATATGTTTTATGGACATTTGGAAACAAATAAGCTCTCTAAAACAATATATGATACTATTTCGATACTAATAGCTAAGTTAGTGCTAATCACATTAAGTAGAGGCAATGCTTCATTTTTAATGTCTAATAGATTATAACTTTTTATTTACAACAAAGCAGACCATCTAATAGAGATCTAACGTCGGCATTAACATGGGAGATTTTCCATAAATGATTCATTTAGTATACATTAACAGTCCTAAGCTATTTTTGATAACAAATACACCACAAAATTCACCATTACACAATTGAAAATTATTGCAATTCATTTTAAATCGGTTAATTACACGGGGGAATCCATTGAACATAAAATAGATTTAGGAACTGATTTTGTATGATTAAACCAACCTAATTTTTTAGCTTTTCTAATGTCTCGAGACCAGTTATTTGCTTTTAAAAGAGAGGTAGAGTCAAATTGTACTAAGTTATATAACACTTTATCTATTATGATTTTAGAAGTAATGTTTTTGTTCTTATGCTTAACTTGGTTTCTTGCATTCCATATTACCCCCAAGTAATTAAAGAGGGAAGTATAGTTCTTATATGTATTTTTTGAGCAGAGGGCATCGTCAATAGTAGGTCAAGTGCATTATAGTCATGTTTTGAGATATATAAATGTTAAAAGTCCAAAAAGAATGATCAAATCTCCCAGACTAACATACATGAGATAAAAAGATAATTGCTAGATTTAATGCTTGAGCCGGATTGGCATTTGGATGCCAGACATATGTTTTTATTTTGAATAAGAGTGTTCACAAATTTATAACCTTTAAGAATTCCATAATGTAAATGAATATTTATTAGGGGTCATATTATTCTAGATTTTATTAAATAGATTTGATGAAGGTTTATGATCCCTAATAGCATTCCAAGTTTCAGAAAAATAAAATTTACCATCAAAAGAGATGGTCCAAAGGATGATGTCTTATGAGGTAGGAGATATGGATATTTTAGAAATTCTAGCAATATCTGAATTGAGAACATGTGCATGGAGTCTTTGGAGATTCCATGAGCCGTTAGTCTAAAATTATGATATTATGCAACCTTGGTACCAAGAGTTATTATAATTTGAGGGAAGGGTTAAAAAAGGGTGACTATTGCACCATTTTTCTAACCAAAAATCAATATTTCCACAACCAATTTTCTAGCTAATGAATTTCTGTACAATAGGCCTGATTTTAATTAATTTTTTCCAAGTTTTAAAATCCTCTGGCTTGACACATATTTGTAATGGGAGAGTTGGGATAATGTATACAATCATAAAATTGGACCATAATGATTTATTTTCTCTGAAATTTAACCATAACTTACAAGAGAAATAAGGATAGTTACAAGATGATATGTTGGACCAAATTATAGAATTTGGATTATCTTTACCACCCCACCAAAATTTATTGATAAAAGATATTTATTATTTTGATCATTATATTATGAATCTAATTGCTTTGGAATTAGTAAATATGGATGGAAAGGAAATCATATTCAATAAGAATCAATCTTCCTCCAAAAGAAAGAATTTTACAGTCCCAGTCAAGAATTTTGTTTCTTATTTTGGATACCATATCTTCTGAGTGAATTGTTATATTCATATGGTGAATGGTGATGCCAAGGTATCTATAAGGGAGTTGGCTATGATTAAAACCATAGACTTTCTCAATTTCAAGAATTATGGTTCTGGTTAAGGTTGATGATATAAATTTGGTTTTCTGGTTGTTTATTGTTTGACCAAAATTTGCTGGTAATGATAATAATAAAAAAATGTTGTTACCAGAGCCATTTTGAAAGATGATAACATCATCAGTGAAGGAAAGGATTAGAATCTTAATGGAGCCTCTGGATTTATAATACATAGAGGGATGGGATTGAAATAAGTTATGTATTCCTCTTATAAGATACTCCTCTGCAATAATGAAAAGGTTGGATGACAAATGGTCACCCGGCCAAACACCCTTGGAGGAGGAAAAGTAACCATAAGAGAAGCCATTTATTATTATTGAATCATGAACACATTCAATGCCTTTTTTATTAGATTAATAAATTGAAAATTAAAACCAAAAGATTTCAATGCTAAGGGGAATTGTTTATGGGAATTAAGTAGATTTTGGTGGCATATATACTATCAGGGGCTAGGTTTCCATTAAAGAATGCTCTAAAAATAGAGCACAAATCAAGCTTGACAATTATCCAATAAGTTTGGTAAAACTTGATGTTAAACCATCAACCCCGAGAGCACTATTAGGGTTTTGAGATTATATAGCTGACATAATTTCATCTTCAGATGGAGGGGCACTGAGATATTAGTTATCCTGAACAATTATTTAGCTTGAGTATTAAGTTTTGTAAGATTGTAGGGCTGTTGTTTGAAGATTGGAAGTCAAAGATTTATTTAAAGTGATCAATAGCTAAAGAACCAATTTGTGATTTATTCTCCATCCAAAATCCATTTACGAAAATGCTGTGAATTCTGTTTTTCATAAGAATTTTGTTTACAAATTTGTGGGAACTCTTTGTGCTTTTATCACCATTAGAAGTCCATACAATGTCGCTTTTTTTTTATCTAAATACATATCTTCTCTTGCAAGGAGATTGAGATATATGGCTCTTAATTTAGACAAATTGATTTGATCCTCAATTTTATTAGAATTTTCAAGATTCAACATGCTTAACTTGATCTTCGATTTTAATTATATTGTCAAAAATGTTACGAAAAACCTCTTTATTCCAAAATTTTAAAGTTTAACTTTAATATTTTTAATTTAGACCAAAACCTAGTGATAGGTTGACCAGATATAGATTGATTCCAGTTACTTTCAACTGTTTTAATGAAATCCGTGTGAAAGTTTGACATGGATATACAGAAGGGTGAATGGTCAAAACTGTGTTTCAACCTTGTGATATCGAAAAATCTATCCAATATGCATTTAAGACCCTATATAATATTATATATTTTTGGTTATTGGACCAAGTGAAATTAGATCCAATATAACATGGATCTTCCAAATGATAACCAATTATAAAGCTTTTAAAATCATCAATAACACCTAAATTTGAAAAAGATCACGATAAACGATCATTTAGATTGGCAATTATATTAAAGTCGCAAGCTATAATCTATTATTTATTTATGGTTGAGATTTCTCTTAGAGCATCCCGAAGTGTTTTGGACCTGAGACACTTAGCATATATGATGGTGACTAAGAATTATTTATTACAACAAGTATGTGTCACCATCATATGGATTAGTTGATCCTGGTTTAATAAAGTTTGGATACGGAAGTTGTTCTTCCAAATTCCTCTGACGTTCCATTAACGAAGCCTAATTTTTTAGTTATTGAGTCAAGCTTTGAAGCATAAATCATTAGCTCATGTAGAGCAATGAAGTCTATTTTCTCAGTTTTAGAGATTGATTTTAGTCTTCTAATTATACACTTATTTCCAATGCCTATGACATTTCAATTAAGGATGGAAACTGGTTTAAGAATCAAGAAGATCATTTGAAATTGGCAGCCATAGAGATTAATGGACCCTTGATAGTTTTGTATTTTTATTTTCTTAGCCTTTTACTCATGCTTTTGGACTTGATTTCATAATTTACACATTGAAGTTCCTTTATTAGTGATAAAGGTAGACTTCCTACAAAAAGAGTCTTTGAGGGATCATCTGAGAGAGTGTCAAGGTCTTTGAACTTGGTACAAGTGTTACCAAGTGATGTCATTCCAGATATAGGTCTGGTGCTCGGATATCAGAACGTGACATATTAGTACTAAAATTAAAGGTACCGACGAGTACAACAAGTGTCAAAAGCGTGACATAGTCACAAGTTCCGACTTGAAATTTGATTGCTTAGAAGCCCAAAAATCAATTTTCGTATATTTTATTAGTATTTTTAATATTTTAAGACAATTATATAATTTCTATATTTGGGAAGGGTTTTTGATATATTCTATTTAAAGTAATATATACCATAAGTTTTGGATTAGTTTTTGTTTAATTGAGATTTTTTATTTTAGAACTTGCGAGTTTTGTCTATCTTAGAGTTAGGATTTTATCTGCTTTGTTTTCAATTGATATTCTACCTACATCATCTTGGTATCGGAGTCTAAGATTCCCACAACGTGGGAATTATGCCACCGCGAAGAGACCGATCAAAGAATATTGTGTTAATCATTGAGATCTACAATCGAGAAAATCTAGATCGTGTAGGCTTGATGGGGAATGTCAATACTAGAAAATTCCATACGATTAGAGAGAAACTGAGTACGTTGGAAAATCGTAGGAAGTAAATGCATGAAGCGATGAAGAGGATGAACACCAGTTTCTGAGCTCCGTGGTTGAGCAACCTATGTCAGATTCTAAAGAAGACTACGATATGGGTCAGAATCCTTTTGCTCCGAAGAGAGAGTAAGGAAGAGCTCGTGTTCCTCCATAAAACCATCGCGAACAAAAATTCAAACATTTTCCAGATCGTGATTACTATCAGAATACAAACAACCAATGAGAATCATGGTTTAGTTTTTAGATTCATAGATTTCATGGGGGTCTTCAATCAGGAGAGTTTCTAGATTGGATCACATCGGGGGAAAAAAAATTGGACTTCAACAAAGTTTCAGATGATGAAAGAGTCAAGTTAGTCGCAAGCAAGTTTCATGGTCGGGTTGCATCATGGTGGCAGCAGATGAAACAGACTCGCTTGAGACAAAGTAAATAAAAAATACCAACTTGGGTTAAGTTTGTGAAATATCTTGGGGCTGCGTTTTTACCGTTTAATTAAGATGAAAACCCCTCTTAGATAATCCGAACCTATCACTAATTATAAATGGGTGAACCCGGGGAAGAATGACATATTTGACAAGTAATGGTATGATAATGATTATTTTTTATCAAACATTTCTCCAAAATTGGTGTACCAGAAGAAGGAACATCATATAAGAAATTCTTCTTATTTCGATAAGGTAAATAATTATAATTCATTTGTTCCAATTGTTAATGTAGAAAATGGTAAATTTTTTGTTGGCGATTTTTATAAATCTGGTTTTAAGAAGAAAAAATTAGGGTTTAAAATTAAAGTGAATCTTTCGATTAAGAATAATGATGAGTTGTCTGGTAAGATAAAGGAAAAGGTTATGTTTTAAGAATAAAAATTAGATTTTCAATTATAACCTGGAGTATTTTTAGATAATGCCGAACTTATTGGTGCAATGGCTAGCAAAAATCTTAGTGTGGAAGTTCATTATAAAGAGAATGGGCCCGTGGAGACTTTGAATGATAAAGAAGCTGAAATAATATTTGATTACTTCAAGAGTTTAGTATTTTCCAACTAATATTTGGTCTTGCGAATATATGCACTCTGGGATTTTTGGGAATGAAACCCATACTGGAGTCTAGGGAGACTCCTTTCGTGGGATTGACCTCTAGAGACCATTTTAAAATTCTACATGGAAATTGACTTACATTATAAGCATTTCTTGACCAAAGTTTTTTGATATCCTCTAAGGTTTCCAGATCTATTAAAATGTGACTATAGTCTTATATGGCTATGTTGTAAAGACCATTGAAGTTAAATGGGACTCAAAAGGGTTTGAAACTATTTATATTAGGTGTCGCATATCAAAACTTAAAAATCAGAATATATTTAAAGATTGATTGTAAGAAAACTTATCTGATTTATTGAAGTGCGCCTCTTTTGGCTTGGCTTATTCTATGAAATATTTTCTATAGCCTATTATTGGGTTGGCTTGATTTGGATGAGGTTCAAATATAGGATTGTTGATAACCTCATATTGAGCCTAACTCCCTTTTGTGTGGTTAACAAATGAAAGTATTCTTGATTTAGTGTTTCAAATATTTTTGGTGTTGTTGCTCTTTCATGAGGTTTTGAGCCTCGTAATCTTGATATCTCTGACCGAAGACTATGATTTTGCAGGAGACTTGGGGTGTCTTCTTGAGTTTCCATCGCTACAAGAAAAAACCTGAGCATTTTGAAACAACCACAAAAATTAGATGTCGAAGCTTTCCTATTGAATATATATCTTATAGAAAAATATTCTTCGGAGCAGATCTTGAAGATTGAGATTTTTCTGAGTTACGTTTGAAGCTTCTTCAATCGGAGTTGACGAAATCGAAAATAAACTATTGAAGTCTTGAAGACAAATCTTTGCTCGATATTCCTTTTGTGATATCTTGTAACATCAACTGTAGATTTGAAGATGAAGGATTTCTTGAGATGAAACTACTTTTGGCTATGTCACAGGGAGAACAATAACCCTCATATAGGGTTGAGAGAGAGGCCAAGAGGTTGAGAGAACATCTTCGAGATTTTGACTTCAAGAATTGAAAAAGTAAATCTTGGAGAGACTCAACCCATTTAATTATCCAAATAATCATTTACCATTTATTATCATCTTTCTAATAATATCTCAAATGCATTTATTAATTATATAAGGCCGATTATTTTTTACCAAAATAATTTATCTTTTATGTCTTTCTCTTTTTCTTTCTTTCAATATAAAAACTCTAAAAATGGGTTTATATCTTTTTTATTTTTATTTTTAAAATTCAAAACTCTAGAAATGAGATTTGATTTCTGTTTTTTCTTCTCCTTTCGTATTCCTCTAACGTAAGATGTAAACAAGCATAGTATTTCTGATAGAAAAAAACAAAAAATTGAGGGTTGTCAAAAAAATAAAAGTTTTAGTCTGCATACATTAAATTTTATCTTCTTCTCATAATACCTTAGAATAAAAAATTATATTTTATCGTTACTTAATTTTATTTATTTACAATTAATAAAAAAAATTACTAAATATATTTTTTGAAATAGAAATTTAAAAAAATAGTTATGGTTAGTCTTGTGGAAAAATGTGCTGCAAAATAGAAATGAGCATAATATTTTTCATTTATAAAGAAGGTTGTGTTTAAATATATTTATTTAGTATATTTATAGACCAAAAATAATTTGGACACACATGTTAAATAATCATATTCGGTCATTGTCTTAAAGAAGTCCAAATTGAAACTAATCGAGTTATTTGAATAATCAACTCAATTTGACCAAATGGGTGAAGAATGCATTATGGATCCAATTATGATAACTGGGTTGAATTTTGGTACGGTGAAGAAGAGGACCCAAATATCAACACTTAAGTGTGGTCTGATAATTCAGGGTGTAAACAGTCCCCGATCACAAGGAAGTAAAATAGGTTGGGCTTTACAACTTTGGGCTTCAAGTTGTAAAACCTATCAATAAGAGGTTAGGTTTATGAATTTCTTCATCCTAAACGTAAACCTAAATAGTCGTAGTTGTTTCTTCGGTGATTGAAACATCTAAACCTTTATTTCCGTACTCTTATTTTTCAGTTCTTCAACAGACACCATTGAAGTTCATAAACTAGAAAAGCATTCAAGCCTACACAAGACAATGGAAAACAGCAGGAAAAACAGTAGTTTTCCTAGTTTCCTATTTTATTTTATTCTATAGGTTATCACAAAAGGGTCATTTAGTTTTTAACGATTCGAAGAGCGATTCTTCAATTGAGACCAGAGTCAATAAAACACTTTTGTGATTAATGAAATTATTGAACAACACGTTTATGTATTGATGTATGTCTTTTCATTATAAAGAACTCATGCAATTGGTTTATGTGCTGATTGAGCTGGTTAGGGTATGGATTTAGGAACTTCCAGTAGCATGAGACTGTTGTTACATGGAATTTCCAGTAGCATCGAGGGGGTTAATAAACCCTTTGCCAAAATGAGATGTTAGAGATGTCAAGTCTAATAAACGAGATATCTACTAAAATGTATACTGGCTTAGGTAAAATTCTCAAGAACATTCTTAGAATGTCTATGATTGTCCAAAAGTTAAAAGCAATCGAAATAGACATTCCTAAGGAATGCATAGTGCGGTTCACATTTCAGTCGCTTTCAGATCAGTTTAAGTATTTCTAGTCCACCATTAACTCCATACTGAAAAGTTGAATATCAATGAGTTGATTACATATTCAAAAGGAGCATGGCCTAAACGGAAGGCATGTGGAAAATGACCCGGTCAAGGTCCGATAAAGAATAAAAATCATAAGGAATCGATCGTTGGTTGATGTTTTTTCTACAAAAAAATGACACCTGAAAAAAGATGTGAGAAATGTCAGGCTTGCATGTTAAGCAAAGGTACTATGACATCTTTGTTTATTTTTGAAAGTAATATTATTTGTGTGAAAATAAATTCTTAGTAGATAGATTTGGCTACAACAACTCATGTGTGTATTTCTTTACAGTGTACGTCAAAGAGCAAGATGCTAAGTAAGGATGAAAGGTCCATTTTTCATGATACACGAGAACTCTTGTGATGTTTTAGCTATTTGGGATTTTTCTTTACAGTCTAATGGACATGTATTATTTCTTACGAATGTAATCTATGTTCCCACTTTTCGGAGGAACTTAGCTTGTTTTCCAGTTTTAGGCTTATAATGTTATTCTTGTCACACTTGTTTTACTATTGGGCCAGAATTTATAGTATGCCTTCACCAGAATAATGATTCATGTGGTTGATTTGCAGATGATCCCTCATCTTACAAATAGGCCATGGCAAACTCTAACTCTCGGTAGTGGATTGACACTATGAAGGAAGAGTATAAATCGACGTAGGACAATGTAGATCTTGTCCTATTACCCAAAGAGAAAAAAACAATTGGTCTTTAGTGAGTTTATAAAACCATACGTAATTCCCTGATAATATGGAATGACATAAAGTACTTATTGTAGCGAAAGTTTATACTCAACGAAAAGAGATTTATTTCAAAGAAACCTTCATTCCCGTATCGATGGGTTCGTTTAGAACAATCATTAGATTAGTTACACATTTTGACCTTGAACTCCATCAGATGGATGTTAAGACCATTTTTCTCAATGGTGATATTGAAGAAACAATCTATATGGTGATATTGCATTTGTTGTAATTATGATGGAGAGAGATGTTCGCAACCTATGTATAAATCACTGGAATGTAGTTAAAGGGTACTATGATATCTGCATAGAGCAATGGGGCACATGTTGACATATGGGAAATCGAAGAAACTGGAGATCATTGGGTATTCCAAATCAAATTTTGGTGGATGTGTAAACACACTAAAAAACACATTAGAAAACATATTCTTATTGGTTGTAAGTGAAATATCATGGAAAACTGTAAAGCACACACTTTTGCATTGTCGACCATGGCAACACAATTTATTGTATGCTTTGAGTAATCAAACCAGGTATGGTGGTTGGGAATTTTGTTACTGAATGACGAGTTGTAGTAGGGATATAAGGTCTCGTGAAGTTATATTACGATAAAAATTCCATTTTGCAATCGACTAATAGCAACATGAGCTCATCTAAATCCAAACACATAGACATAAAGTTCATATCTATTAAGAAAATAGTACATGTTGGTCAGATAAGTATAGAGAATATCAACACAAACTCCATGATAGTTGATCCTCTAAGAAAGGCGGTTTTGCTTAAGATTTTTAGAGACACATCATGAGCATGAGAGTAGTTGATTTAGAGGATTGTTAGTTTCAATGAGAGAGTTCGTAATGGGATATGATGTTATATTTCGTAGTATTACGCACATTAAAGTTTGTTGCAATATATATATATATATATATATATATGCTTGGAAACATTTATTAATATATTTATTGTATTGGATCTGCAAAAGTAAGAGCTATTTGAGAGTAGATATGTATTATCACAAACCATATTATTCTCAGGCTACACTCCATAATTGGTCCAAGTAATTGATTGATAATGGTAATGTGATTACTATTGCATCCTATTGTTCACAGTATGAGAAAAAAATCATTAGTCTTTTATTGTTATCAGTCATGTACGTGGTTATACAGTTTTTCCATTTACAATGGAGACAAGTATCTTATTAGAGTTAATATGTATTCGTGAGTAACATTTGACTGTCCAAGTGAGAGATTGTTGGAATATATTTATTTAATATATTTATGGACTGATAATAATTTGGACAGACATGCTAAATAAACATATTTGGTGATTGTCTTAAGGAAGTCCAAAGTAAATGTAATCAAGTTAATTAAATAATTAACTAGAATTTAACCTATGGGTGAATAAGGCGCTATGGACACAAGTGTGGTAATCAGGTTTCATTTGGGCACTTCGAAGAAATGGACCAAATCTCAACACTTAAGACTGTACTGATAATTCAAAGTGTAAATTGATTGAAATGGGACCATTATTTGAAAAGAGATTCTTCAACTTGAAAAGTAAAATAATAATAATAAAAAATAATAATTGTTTCTACGATTCTTGTTTATAATTTTTTTTCTCCAATTGATTTAAAGAGATTTTGGATGGGAAAAATCAAAAGTAATGTTGTTTGCCATATACACGAGGCATTAAGTATTGAAAATCCAAAAATAACGACCTCAAATATAAAAAATTAAGTATAAATATGTAAAATCTTATGTATTAAAAACTGAAAAATGAAGAACTCTAAACACAAAATGTGAAAATAGGGGTAAACATAATACGAAATGTTAAACATTTTTTTTAATTTGATATTTTTATTAAGTGCTAAATGAGAAACCAAGATTAAATAAAAAAAAAACATGGAGTGCATAATGCAAAATGAGAAATTTTAAATGCGAAACGAGTGTTCGATTTGTGTTTTTTACCTGAGTGTGAAATAAAGAAGGCACAAACTAAACCACGATTAAATTTTATTTTTATTTTTCTTAAGTGTGAAAACTGAAATCAAAATTAAATAAAAATGTGAAAGACAAATAGCGACACTGGGTTAAATTTATTATATATATATATATTATTTTGTTTTCCTACATGAAATAAGAAAGTAGGGACAAACAAAAAATATGAAATGTGAAATTTAAGTTAACTAGTCTAGTAATTATTTTTTAAAAATATCATTCATGGATATATTTTTTTGGTATAAAAAGCTGTAAAATATATATATGAAAAAATTGTTTTAGAAGTGGTCATAGGGCCTGGGAAGCTCAGGAAGCTCAGATACAGCTGAAGGTTTTACCATGGAATGGTCAAACCAGAACTATTAAGAACTATAGAATTACAAAGGGAAGCTGATCTTCGAGTCGTGGAAACAGTATCGAAGGTCAGATAGGATGTGATGAGCAATGCTTGATCCTAGCGCGTTTTCACCATTGAAGATTCTGGAGTTTCTTTCCTTCCGGATGTAGTAGACAGTGGCGCAAAATCCAGACCGCTAGATAAGTCCGATAATGTTCGCAGAAGGGTTCCATGCGCATGCCTCTTCAATCCAGGCCGCCCAACTTGTAGGGGATGGGAGGTTAGGTGAAGCTTTCGTCCAATGGTTTCCAAAATTGATGTGGAGAAAGGACATTGGATAAGGATGTGGTCGAGCGTTTCGCTGGCGAAGGAGCAGAGAACGCAACCTTAGTGGGCGTCCACCCCTAGCCGATGAGCTTATCTCGGGTTATGAGTTTGTTTTAGATAGCCAGCCAGGCGATGAAAAAGTGTCTCGGGATAGAATATTTGTTCCAAATAAGACGATCTGAAATCACATCATTCATGGATCTAAAAGATACCAAATTTTAAGATTTTAAATCATAAGAAGGAATGAGATTTGTATGAAGATACCAAATTTAAGATCTTATGAAAAAAATGCAGTGATACTTTCAGATATTTTTTTATGAGTTATGAATCTAAAAGATACCAAAATTTTAAGATTTTAAATCATAAGAAGGAATGAGAGAAAATGAATTGTTAATAGTAAAAAGAAATGAAAAAAATGTGACTTCCTCATATAATACTTTTAAAAAAGAGTTGATTTGAATATTTTTTAATAAGATAAAAATGGGTACTAAGTGGTAATTGATTTTGTGGGTGTGTAGTATATGGTAAGCCACCTATATATACCTCTATATATATATATATATGAATAACTATGGGAACTTCATGAACTATTATATCGTGAACATATTCCAAAACTTTATATATCAAAACTTTAATTATTTTCAAAAGTATTTTAGAATTCTAAATTGCAACAATAAATTGGGTTTGTTTAGGCTTTGGTTGAAGATATTATAAATTTGAAACAAACTATTTACAAATAATAACCAAAACACCATCTATGAATATAATAACTTAAAAATTATACACTCATGATAGTATCCTCTATTTTATTAAAGAATATTCTATATATTTTGTTACTTAAATACAGTCTTCATAAATAATAGCAAAACTGTGTTTTGTAAAAAATTAGCTAAGATTTTAAAAATTAACATTGATCACTCCACAAAAGTACCAACACTTGATTCTTTATGAACTTGTATCAATTTTATAAAAGATATTTTAGTATAAATATATGGTAAGAATTGTTGGATATATTAGTGAAATTAGATTGACTAGTCGACCAATGTAGTCGTAATATATTATCGAACAAGTCGGAGAGTGTAAAGTACACGATTGTTAGAATATATTATGATTAGTAGGTCCAAGGGGCGGAGTTTAGTTGTGGTAAAATTTATTTGAATGATAAGGTTATTATGAAAATTGATAGAAATTTGAATTTGAAAAATTAATTTGAATTTGAATTTGAATTTATGGTCGGTTTTATCATTTGATATTTTAACCGTTTTTAACATAAAAATGTTTTATGGTTGGAGTATTTTGGTTGAATAAATAAGTATGGTTTTGTAACAAAGGAGATAACAACAATATTATTCATTCTCGTTGTTCAAAAGAAACGCTCTGATTTTATCCGGTTGAAAATTTTGGAGAACCACAAAAATAATTTCAATCTGAAATTGTTAAAAGAAGACTTCAGAGTTTATCCGGAAATCTCTAAACAAAATTCTGAACAAAATATTGAAATTATTTATTCTTGTTTTGTGAAGAGATTTGTATGAAGATCTTCTTGTTTTATGATTTGGATGAAGATTGAAATGAAGAGATTTTTTGTCATCTTTAAAAGAATACATTATCAGGTATTAAAGCATTAATGAAACTCAACGTCTTGTAAGTTTTTCTCCCTTTTTATTTGATGACTTTTATCATGCTTGTGTAGTTTTGAGATTATGAATATGCTGATAATCTCTTCATTGTGTTAAATTCTGTAAATGATACACATATTGGATTAATTGTTGTTTTAGTTGTTAAAAGTGTATATCCATGGTTGAAAATGTATGCAATTGAAGTGGTGGACTTTAATTGTATAAATTTTGCATACATTTCATTATTGGATAGCTGTTATTTTAATTTTTGGAATTTTACGAGCAATTAAGTGATCGAGGCTATGATTGTTTCCGAAGAAAAATCGATACGTTTTTTTTAAAAGTTTCTGTTTGACCCTGACCGAAAATGCTATGGACAAAAACATTTTACATTTAGTTTCAAACTTGAAAAAGAACTAAATATAAATATTCGAAATAATTTATGCATGTTAAATATATATAAATAGAAGTGACCTCCAGCATTAATTAACTTTTATACGAAAAGTATGGTTTACATGGAACATTGTTTCTATGTATTAAACTTAAACGGCTTGTAACGGAAAATTATATATATTTTAAATGTACGGTTCGAAATTCATTTCTGTATTTTTATACCGATTTTGAAAATACAATAGGTAATTTCTATAACTGTTACTAAAGTTATCTGAATTTAATATGGATTTAAACAAGTTAATAAACATAGAAATTGTAAAACCTATATACAACAAATAATTCACACTTTAACAAAAAAAAATGGATATATCACTATTAAAAAAATAGTATGGGGGTTCCTTTTACTGTTTTAATTAGAAAATGAAAAATAAAAATAGTTACGTTTTATTTATCATATATTTAACAGTTCTGCCGGAATTTAATAGTTTATGATAGTGTTATAGTTAACACTTCTACATGTGTGTGAGAACTATAGTAGAGAACTATAGTAATGTTGTTTGTATTAATATATATTAAAAAGAAAATTGCTGGACTCGCCTTTCATTAAAGAAATACGGCTTCAGATTAGTAAAGTATTATATATATTTATATATAATTAGAATCTATATACTATGTAAACAAACTGTTTATTAGTTTGATAAAAATATAAAAGGCTACTGTCAAATGCTAACGTGTGTTTTGCATTGGAAAGTTTGTGGCATAATAGTAGCGATTTATTAAATTGTTTAGGCATGAATTGAGTATAAGTTTATATATAATATATAATATAATTTACGAATTTGGTAAATTTTGATGTTATTCAGATATAATATAATTTACGGTTTTGATAAATTCTAATGTTATTCGTAAATGAATTATGATATGTTGATACGAGGATGACAGATTGATTTTTGGTATTAACCAAATCAAGTTGATGAAACCAATACATTCTTATCATCTAGTTTTGAGATGAAAGATTTGGAGGAAGCTGAAAGGCTTCTTGATATATGTATGTCATTACTAGTACTAGGTTGGATATTGCCTTTGCTGTTCGAAAGCTTAGTAGGTATACTAGCAATCCTAGTTCACATCATTGACAAGCTTTAAATCGAGTATTTAAGTATTTGAAAGAAACCATTGATTATGGTTTGACTTATATTGGTACTTGAAGGATATTCAGATGCGAGTTATATTTTGAATATGGAGGACCACTCTTCCACAAGTGGATGGGTATTTCTACTTGGGGGACGTGCTATCTCTTGGGCATCTAAAAAATAATCTTGTATTACTGATTCAACAATAGAATCAGAGTATGTGGTATTAGTAATAGCAAGTAAAGAAGCTGATAGGCTAAGAAATTTAATGTATGAAATTCTGTTGTGGTCCAAACCGATATCACCTATATCGGTTAGATGTGATAGTAAAGTTGTCTTGGCCAATGTCTATAGTTTACGAAGGCATGTCTAGACACTTAGGTGTTAGACAGAGTATGATTCGTGAGCGCATCACACATGATGTTATTTCAGTAGAGTTTGTGAGAACTCAATATAATTTAGCCGATTATTTAACCAAAATGTTGAGTAAAGATCTTGTGCAGAATCGGTTGTTAGGATGGGATTAAAGTCCATTTGAAATCTCTCATGTTAAGATACCCAATTCCCATCTAATATGACATTAGATGCTAAATTCAATGTGGAAAGCTTAACATCCAGATATTGGAACACATTAGTAGTATTATCTCAAAGTATGTGTTCAGACATGCAAGTTGTGGAGGTTAAAGTTTATCTTCTTAATAGCTCTTTTAAAAATTGCATATGCATGTGCAAGAGTAAAAGATCTACCTATTTAAGTATGAAGTTTAGCCGCTTCAAGAAGCTAGGACTTGGCTTTGATATGCTAAAAAAGGATAAGGACACAAGGTTAGTAAAAGATAGTGTCACGTAAGAACATTTGAGAATGTAAATTTATGTGTATATTATCTTCGAGTATTCATTATGGATAGTAAAGGTTCAATCCTTAGTGATACCTTGATATTCGAATATTTGAAATGTGTAATATAATAATATGAAATTCAATCGTCACGATATTTCATTTATGCATAAATTTTGTTATTTGTTGTGATTTTGTTTTAGTTAATCATGAATTGCACTAAAATGGGGGGAGATTGTTGGATATTTTAGTGAAATTGGATTGACTAGTCGACCAATGTAGTCATAATATATTATCGAACAAGTCGAAGAGTGTGCAGTACACGATTGTTAGAATATATTATGATTAGTAGGTCCAAGGGGCGGAGCTTGGCTGTGGTAAAATTTATTTGAATGATAAGGCTATTATGAAAATTCATAGAAATTTGAATTTGAAAAATTAATTTGAATTTGAATTTGAACTTTTGGTCGGTTTTATCATTTGATATTTTAACCGTTTTTGGACATAAAAATGTTTTACAGTTTGAGTATTTTGGTTGAATAAATAAGTATGGTTCTGTAACAAAATAGATAACATCAAGATTATTCATTCTCGTTGTTCAAATGAAATGCTCTGATTTTATCCGTTGAAAATTTTGGAGAACCACCAAAATAATTTTAATATGAATTTGTTAAAACAAGACTTCAGAGTTTATTCAGAAATCTTTAAACAAAATTTCCAACAAGAATTTACTTATTTTGAACCAAATTTCACTAATAAATTACTAAATATTTTGACAATTGTTTCCGTCATTTTAATGCATATCATCTAAAAACGATGCAGCCTTACACGACTTGATGTATAATTCAATGAATCAAGTGTTGGTAAAAAACAACTATCATGGGGCAGATTCATTTTATTTTGATATGGTTAAAAAAATTGAACATATAACTATATTTGATACAAAAAGGTTAACAATAAAATTGATTGTAAAAATGCATTTTAAATAGCAAATAATATTGTCATTAATTATAATAAAAAATATATAAATAATATCGAAATCATACATTTGTTGAAATTGAGCTATAATAATATCATCACTAATTGTTCCACGAATATAGCTGTCTAAAAAGATAACAAGACGACCATTTAGCCATTGAACACACATCTTGTTACATAGTTGTCTATTCACATAATTTATTCATGAAAAAACATGTTCAACACTTGCAGTTGTAATTCGTAATATTAGAGTTAACTTCAAAAGCTTTGTTAAAAAAACAAAGAGAGAAGTAGCCGCAGGAGGCGGCTAGGGTTTTGTGTTTATTAGAAAATGTTCCCTTTTGTATTGAACTATTTTTTTTATTGCAAACCCAAGTAAGGATCTCAATATATAGAGAACTTAGAGGCCTATACAAGGAAACTTAATACACTAAATATTCTAACACTCCCCCTCAAGTTGTGTAGTGGGATCACCAATACCCAACTTGGATAAAACTGATTCGAATGTTCTTCCAGCAACCACTTTTGTCAGGATGTCTGCCAGTTGGTATTCGGATCTAACAAACGGAAGTTCGACTGTCCCATCTTCAATCTTTTCTTTTATGAAGTGTCTATCTATTTCAACGTGATTTGTTCTATCGTGCTATACCGGGTTCTCTGAAATCTTAATCGCAACTTTATTATCGCACATTAACTGAGTTGGACACTTCAGGGGGAATCCGATTTCTTTCATTATCTTCTTTAACCAAGGTATCTCGGTAATCCCCTTAACGATTCCTCTAAATTCTGATTCAGCACTTGAGAGTGAAACTACTTTCTGTTTCTTACTCCTCCAAGTCACCAAGTTACCTCCAAGAAGAGTAAAGTAGCCAGCAGTTGATCGCTTGTCGTTAGGATTCCCTCCCCAATCAGCATCTGTGAACACTTCAACATCAAAGTGTCCATATTTCTTAAAAATTATGCCTCTTCCTGGTGTGCCTTTGAGATATCGAATAATCCTCATTACTGCCTCCATATGGTGTTCCTGATGATGATGCATAAACTGGCTAACTACTCTCACCGCGTATGCAATTTCGGGTCGAGTGTGAGCCAGGTAAATCAATTTTCCCACCAACCTTTGGTACCTTTCTTTACTCGCTGATCTGGCCCCTTCAATTATCTTTAGTTTGTGATTCACAACCATAGGAGTGTGTTTGCAATCCATCATGCCAACTTCAGCTAATAAATCCAATATATATTTCCGTTGGGAGATATAAATCCCTCCTCTTGACCTAAGAACCTCGATTCCTAGGAAATACTTCAATCCCCCAAGGTCTTTCATTTCGAACTCCTTGAAGAGGTTTTTCCTAAGAGAGCTAATTTCTTCTTCGTCATTCCCCGTTATAATCATATCGTCGACATATATTATAAGACAAGTGACTAATTCTCCTCTCTTTTTCTAAAACAAGGTATGATCCCCATTACTCTTTTTGTAGCTATACTGCTCCATTGTCATTGTAAATCTCCCAACCAAGCACGAGGAGACTTTTGAGCCCATATAATGCCTTTTTCAGTTTACATACCTCATTTTCTTGAAAACCATCAGAGAACCCTGGTGGAGGTTCCATATATACCTCTTCTTCCAAGTCTCCATGTAAGAAAGCATTCTTTACATCAAATTGATGAAGAGGCCAATCTTTATTCGCGGCTATTGAAAGTAAAACTCTGATAGTGTGAATCTTTGCAACCGGAGAGAACGTTTAAGAGTAGTCTATACCATATGTTTGTGTATATCATTTGGCAACCAATCTTGCCTTGTGTCGCTCAATAGTGCCATCAGATTTATCTTTTATATTAAACACCCATCTACACCCGACTGCTTTCTTCCCTTGTGGTAACACACAATTCTCCCATGTACCATTCCTTTTTAGAGCTTCCATTTCGGTATTCATTGCCTCATGCCATTCAGTCATATTCTTAGCTTTTTGAGCTGTTTTAGGGATTTGTTCAGAGAGAATAGTAGCTGAAAACGTCTTTGCAATCTTCGTCATTCCTTTCCTGTCCGTTTTTACCGGATATGTAAAAGCACGAGGAACGTGTTCCGGTGAATACCGGTCAGGAGGAACCCCTCTATTTTTTCTTGGGGGAAGAACCAGAGTTTGAGTTTCAACAAATGAACTTCCTAAAATATCATGGTCAGTAGCATTTTGTGAGTTATGACATTGTAAATTGTTTACCTCTTGATGGACATTTTCTTCGGCTGATTCACTGGTAGTATCCATGGCATTTATTTCTTGTTGGACATTGTCTTCAGGAGAATCATTGGTGGTAGGAATTTCCTCGCCAGTCTTCTTTATGTTGGAAGAGGCGTGTTCGGTGGCGCCATCTACCGACTCTGTCGGCACATCCTCAAAGTAACTTGCATATAACAACCAGTTGAGTGATTCACTTACTTTCTCCCCCTGAGCACGAGATTGGTGATCAAAAAAAATAATCGGATTCTAAGAAGTCACAGTCCATGGTGACATGGATTCGACGAGTTACCAGATTGTAACACCGATAGCCCATTTGATGGACACCATACCCAACAAATACACACTTTTCAGCACACGGATTAAGTTTGTTTCAACTAGTTTTAGGAATATGAATAAACACCGAACAACCAAAGACACGAGGTGGTAAGGTCATAACAGATGGAATTGTAACTTGGATGGCAAGCACTTGTAATGGAGTTTTATTTCCTAGACATCGGGTTGGTAGATGATTTGCAAGATACGTGGCTGTAGCAAGAGCTTCTACACAATGAGAATGAGGAACTCTAGATTCAAGTAAAGTACGATTTTTTTCAAGTAATAGCACGAGTTTTTTCAAGTAAAGTACGATTTTTTCGTTCTGAAGTACCGTTTTGTTGAGGTGTATTTGGACAAGTGGTTTGATGGATAAGACCATTTATTTTGAAAAAATTATGCATTGTTTGGTTGACAAACTATGTTCCAATATCAGAACAGAGAATCTGTATTTGTTTCTCAAATTGAGTCAAAATCATTTTGTAAAAACAAACAAATATTTCTGGTACTTTCGATTTATGTTTCATGAGTATATCCAAGTCATTCTTGAGAAATCATCCACAAATAAAACAAAGTATATGATTTGATTGTTAGTGGAATTTGGTGCTGGACCCCAAACATCAGAATGGATTAGCGAAAAAGCATAATCAACTCTAGTATTACTTTGATTAAATGGGACCCTACAATGTTTTGCAAGAATGCAGGTTTCACGTTTCTCGGGAATGTAATTATTCAAAAAAAGACTAGGAAACAAACTTTTAAGATAGCTAAAAGAAGGATGACCAAGTCGTCGGTGCCATAATCGAAGTTGCCTTTCGGTTGTTCCGTGAGCAAGCATGGCATGTCCCTTATGAACTACCTCATCAACATAATAAAGACCTCCTTCGTACGAATGTCCTGTAAAATACAAAAAATGGATACATAAGAACCACACAGTTGAGTTGTTTTGTCACTTGACTAAAAGATAATAACTTTAGGGATAGTAAAGGAATGTATAGGCAGTTTTTAATTTCTATTTTTTCCGAAAAAATAATTGAACCTCCCCTTTTGACTTCACAAATTTCTCCACTAACAGTCTCAATATGGGACTTCTTTGGAGATGACATGTCACCAAAGTCTTTAGGATCATAAGACATGGTGTCCGTAGCCCCGCCCGCAAGTTATTAATTTCTCAAACCCTTTACCTCCAAGTTTTTCATAGGAGTTCGCCGCCATTCCTCCAAAACCAGTGCCACTTCCTTGCTCATTTTTAGTCGGATCTTCACCGCCACTTGTAGACGAAGCCCGTTTGACATTAGATCTGAAACACTGGTTATTTTTCTCCTTATGACCGTCCTCCCACCATTCTGGATAGCTAACCAGCTGGAAACATGTCTCTTTAGTGTGTTTCTTCATCCCTCAATGAGTGCAATACAACTTGGATTTATCTTCTTTCTCTTTGGATCAGAATTTAAACCTCTGTGCAGAATCTTTAGCAGCCAAACCCATTCAAATTTCAATCGAGTCACTATCAAAAGAACTTGATTTTAGTATATTAAGCGTGACCACTTCCTTTCATATTGTAGCATATGTTGTTTCCACGGAAAGAAGAGGATCCTTTTTCAAGATATCTATCTTGACTGGTTCCAGCTTGTCATTAATCTCCATTAGCAATTGATAGAGTCTTTGTTCTTGAGTCTTCTTATTGTAGATCTGAATGTCTTCTGGGTCTTTCATAGGGTTCAGATATCACCTATCTATAGACATCCAAATGTTCTGCAATTTGTTCCACAAGTCTTCTAGTGTATCAGACGCTTGCCTTAATGAATTAGCCCTCTTATGAATGTCAAACACCTGTAACGAATGTGTACCAGAACCGTATGTGGTGGCTAACCCATCCCAAAGGGCTTTTGCAGTGGGATATTGCGAGACATTATTCACCAAGGTGGATTCATCATTCTGGATAATCCATGTGAAAACACATTGATCATCTTGTTCCCACCTTGTATATGTGTTGTCAGTTTTGGATGGAAGTGTCGGCTCCCCTGTAATGTGAGAACCTCTCCCCCTTCCCTCAATTTCTTTCTTCATCAAGTTTTCCCATAGGGCATAATTGTCACCACCAAGTTTAATCCCTAGGGATAAATTCTCGGGGTTAGTTGTTTGTTGTTGTGTTCCGAGACCATTTCTCAGAATGGCAGCAATCTGCATTGTTAATTCATCAAGGATTTGACTGACCACGACTTCATTGCCAACCATCTTTGTTGAGGATGTTCAGAATTCCCAGAATCACACGTGCTCTGGTACCATGTTAAAAAACAAAGAGAGAAGTAGCCGCAGGAGGCGGCTAGGGTTTTGTGTTTATTAGAAAATGTTCCCTTTTGTATTGAACTGGTTTTTTTATTGCAAACCCAAGTAAGGCTCTCAATATATAGAGAACTTAGAGGCCTATACAAGGAAACTTAATACAATGAATATTCTAACAAACTTGTACACCAAATCAAATGTAGTGAACTTATTTGTTTTCACAAGTTTGAAACAAAGATATGAAAGTTCTTTCAACTCTACAAATTTGGGTCACCTCGAACATTTCTAATATAATTTTGAAGTTGACAATGTACAATCACTTCTCACACATCCACAAAATAATTTAATAAAGCTCAACCATTCTCACTAATTTATCCATTAAAAGCTTAAAATGATGAACGAGGACTCAAGCATGCAACATATTGTAAAAGTTTAATGTTCCCCTCATCGAACCTTAAAATTTAAATCATGTAATTGCAAATATATAATATGAAACAAGCAATTATACTTATAATAATTTAAATTTAGAATATTGGCTCTAAGTTCCTAGCTTTCATCTATTGCATATAGTCGCATTCATACCAATCACATTAATATCAAGCTTATTGGAAATTTTGACATCGGTAGAAATACATTTTCCCCAACCATCATCCCTCAATTCTTGTATTTGTTCTTTGCAATTGGTGACAAGTGACAAAATATTTAAAAGATTTTGATCACGCCTTTGTAAAACTACATTTAATCCATTTGTAATCCTTAAAAGATCAACCATCATATATAACTAGAATATAAAATCAAAATATTGAAATACATCAACCAAAAACATAATTTCTTTGGATTTCTCAACTAAGGATTCATCATTCATCTTTTCAAATACTCTAATAAAAACATCATATAATCATATAGAACCAACAAACTAGTAAAAATCCTAAAATGAAAACATCTACCAATATCACTGCTCTTAGATAATCTTGATTCAATCATTTACGAATCCTGGTATCTCCCCCTCAATCAAGCTAGTCCATTGCAAAACTTTTTATCCACGAAGCTATTATTATATTTTGTTAGAAGATCAAATTAATTTAAAAAGACCAAAATGTCCTTATGAATTTTATAACATCCAATAAATATTGACTTTTCTTTATACAACACACCATATATATAAATAGACACGAAATAAACTAATGGTCCTAAAAGTCATATACAAATCTTTTATTTCAAACTAACTGAATTTAATTATTTTTAGAAGTTAAGAATATACAGTGGCCAAATAAATATATAATAATTGGGAATAATTATGTGTTGTCAATATTCGGGTCATTGAGTCCATAGTACATTTTTTTAAATAAAATGAGATATTTATTGAAACAATAATGTTTGAAATACAATTGGCGGCAAAATCAAAACAATTAGGCACCTAAAGAAGTAAACCCTAGAATAGGAAGAGACACCCTAAACTAAGTCTTTACAAGCAAACATTAAATTTGAACATCAATATTAATCACAAAAACAACTCCAGCTCTTAAACTTCCCACGCTCCCCTCAAGACTTCAGCAAATCAGCTCAAAAATTCTTCCAATCGAAGCCAAGAACTCTTCCACCATAGCGCAGATCTTCATTATTTATCAAAACCGACTCAATTCATCAGTAACAAGATGCATCAACAGCTCAAACATCAGCAACAATCCAAGCTCAAATCATTGAAGAGAAACAACACACAGCACTCCTCAAAGATAACAGCACTCCAGCTATCCTTAAACAAAATGATTTAACGCTATAATGCAAACAACAAGAAGCACCAACTGCTCAAACATCAGCAACAATCCAAGCTCAAACACACAGCACTCCTCAAAGAGAACAACACTCCAGCTAGAAAGATGAACCATCAAACCTCAAGAACAAGATAAAAAAAAACAGGTATTAAACTCAAGTAATGTAGCCTAGTCCAAGAGCTTCTAAGATTAAAATCGCTTTAAGATCATTAGGCACCAGCTCAGGAACAAAGCAATGATTAGACTTAGATTGTAAAGTAAACTTAGCAAGCCAATCCGCAGCGCGATTTTGCTCACAAAAAATATGAGAAACAGTCATACTACTGCTAATAAGCTTAAGAATACAATCAATGCTAGGCCTAACATACCAGAAAGTATTGACATTGTAGCTATGGATCCAATTAACAATAACAATAGAGTCAGACTCTATATCAACCAAATTCCAATTGTTCGACTTACAAACCAAAAAACCATCAAGAATAGCCCCGATTTCAGCACAAAGAGGAGTAGTTTTACCATATAAGAAACTAACAGCCTTAACCAAGTTACCCTTACTATCCCTAAAAATAACCGAACCACTGGCTTCTCCATTGTTAAGGCAAGAAGCATCAGTATTCATTTTTAAATGACCAGAAGGAGGAAGATTCCACTTAACATAAATAGGTCTACTAACAGTCCTCAGGTGATTCACACAACCTAAAATCTTAGCAGCTCTAGTAATATTAAGCCAATGATGCCTATTAATAAGCTTCTTCATATCAAGAGTATGAATAACAGCATTCACTTGATTAATAATAGAACCAACATAAGTGATTATATCTTTATTTTTAGCTAAGTTCCTAGCTTTCCAAATACTATGTAAAACAAGAGAGGGAATGATATTTCTGACCTGGATCTTGGATGCCTTTGGTAATTGCCACACTCTAGTCAACTGAATGATATTCATACTACACGAAAGCTGAATCTTAAACACCACAGAATAATGGATCCAAACAGACCAAGCCAGCTTACAAGAAACAAACAGATGAGTCATAGTTTCACAATTACTACAAAACTGACATTTAGATGCTATAGAAATGCCTCTACTTTGAATGATCTCATCAACAGCCACAAACTTATTAAGAATCTTCTAATGGATAAAAGAACTTTTGACAGGAGTTAAGTGATTCCAAACATTATTGAAACAGAATTCAACCTATACTTAGTTCTAATACTATCCCATGTGTTCTTCAAATTATACTTTCTAGTTTTAGCAAGATCCCAAATCATTAAATCCTCTTTATTAGAATCAACATAGAGCTTAAGAATGCAATCAACCTTTTCAGGCTGAATCAAGTTAGCAATAGAAGATAAGTTCCAACAACAATTAGACCAATACTTGTTAACATGCTTAGTATTGAACCAAAGATTATTATCACTATCATTAAGAAGTAAAATAGGATTAGTAAGAGTCCATTTATCTAACCAGAAATCCACCTGGCGATTCCCCAACTTCCATTTAATGTGCCTCTCAACTTGCTCTCTAATTCTGATCATTCTCCTCCAAGTGACAGAACCAGCTTTCTTTGAACTAACCTGTAAAGGATGGTGACTAGAACAATATATGCTATGCATTAACTTAGACCAGAAGGATTTGTTTTGTCTAAAAGAAGCCCAAAGGTTAAACGAGATGGTAGATTAAATATCATTCATATTTCTAACATTAAGACCACCCTCTTTATAAGTTCTACAAAGAGTCTTCCAACTGCACCAGTGAACCTTCCTATCCACCAGATTAGAACCCCAAATGAATCTATTTAAAATGGTTTCAAGTTTCGAGATAACACCTTTAGGCAATAGAGAACATTGCATCCAGAACATAATCATACTCATCAGAACAGATTTAACAAGAGTAAGCTTGCCAGCAAAAGAAAGACAAGACACATTCTACTCACTAATTTTATCACTAACCTTACAAATAAGCTTGTTATAGTTACAGATCTTATTATTAGTATTGACAGTAACACCAAGATAATCAGTAGGCAACAGATTAGTGGAGAAACCAGATATGCTAGACAAAACATCAATCTTAGAAGAAGCAATACTCTTAGCCATCAAAATTTTAGTTTTCTCTTTATTAACAACCTGACCAGACAATAATTGATACTTATCAAGAAAGTCACAAAGTTTATTAATAGATCTATCATTACAATTAGTAAACAATAACATGTCATCAGCAAAAACAAGAGTATTAACCTTAATACTGCCTTTATAGCTATAATGCATAAATTTATTATCATTAAAAAGAGAATTGACACCACGAATAAACAACTCTTCAGCAATTATAAAGAGATAAGGAGATAACGGATCCTCTTGATGAAGACCTTTCATAGTTCTAAAATAACCAAAAACATCACCATTAACAAGCAAGGAAACATTAACATCACTAATCATTTTCTTAATCAGACATATAAACCTAGAAGCAAAACCAAACTTTTTCATAACATTAAGCACAAAGCAATGAGCTAGCTTGTCAAACGCCTTAGACATGTCTAGCTGAATGACAATATTATTATCCTGAACTTTCCTATTCAAATCAAACATCAGCTCCTTACAAACCATAATGCTGTCATGAATACTTTTACCAGGGACAAATCCTCCGTGATTATGAGAAATAATCTTAGGGAAGACAAGAGCTAATCTGTTAGCAATAATTTTGGACATAATACGATTCAGAAGAGAGCATAAACTAATCGGTCTATACTCATTCCAATTTCTAGCATTAGTTAGCTTAGGAATTAAACAGATCCCCGTAGCAAAAATACCACTAGGAATATTCTTACCACGCAAGAAATCAATCATAGCCTTAACAATATCATTCTTAATATTGTGCCAACAATGCTTAAAAAAGGCATGAGTATAACCATCCATACCTGGAGCACTGGCTGAGTTCATATGACTGATTGCATACCAAATTTCAGACTCATGAGGATCCTTAAGCAATAATTTGTTGTCATCCTCAGTAATGATACTAGGAATCACATTAAAAAGATCATCATTCATAAGACTAGATATATCAACATTGTCAGCATAAGGAGAAAGAGTGAGAGCCTTCTCAAAGAAATCAACAGCTGATTGACCAATTTCTTTGGAGTCAGATAGCCACTCATCCCCACACTTAATACCCTTAATGCTATTACGCCTTCTTTTCTTTTGGAAAAAGCTGTGATAAAACCTAGTGCTCTTATCACCATCAATGACCCAGTTACAATAGCACTGCTGTCTCCAATACATTTCCTTCATTCTGTGAGCTTTAATCAACAAAGCATTAGCTTTGGCAAGCTCACTCTTAGACTCAGCAGACTGAAGCGTTTGATGATTTAAATCCTTTGCAAGAACTTCATCTTCCAAGCTTTGCACCTTACTAAAAATATTGCCAACCACACTTCTGTTCCATGAAACCAAAGCCTGCTTGAGTCTTTTAAGCTTCTTCCAAAGAACAAATATTGGATCCCCAACTAACTCCTGACGCCAATTCTTTTCCACATAAGGTAAAAAAGAATCATCCATAGTCCACATCTCCTGAAACCTGAAACTAGAATTAACTCTAGCAAACTCATTAGATAAAGTAATAAGTAAAGGCATGTGATCAGAACCAGTACGAGCAAGATGATGAATCTTAGTACTAGCAAAGAAACTAGCCCACTTACTATTAACAAAAACTCTATCTAACCTTTTCCATTTAGAACCATTCGACCAAGTATACTTCGAACCAATATAACCACAATCCTCAATATTACAACAACTTATCATCCTCATTAAAATCATTGGTACTACAACCTAACTGCTCATCCACAGAGCTAACAACATTAAAATCACCGCAAATAAGCCAAGGCAAATCATCAATAACATTACTCTTAAGAAAGTTCCACAATTCAACTCTATTAGACCTTTGACATCTAGCATATACTACTATGATTAAAACCGGATTAATCTCATTGTTAAGACCATCCTTTAAATGTAAGCATTGACTAAGATCATGCAAAATAGTGACAAAAACATCATGCTTCTAAAAGAGCCAAATTTTATTAGTGTTATTGCAAGCAAAGTTGTCAAAACCAAGCTTAACAGCAATACTACTTATAGCATTAACACTAACAAGAGGCTCTTGCACAACAATCATTTTAACTTTATTTTTCTTAGCAAGAAAGTTGAGCCTACGAAGAGAAGCTTTATCTTTAATACCACGAATATTCCAATTGATTAAACTAATCATTAAGGGAGTTTGAAGATTTAGATTTACTTGAACTAGTAAACTGCAGAGCACGAATAATCTTACTCCTTATTTTAGTTTTCTTCTTAGCCTTTGTAATCTTCTTATCAAGGATTTCTTTGAAACTTTCTTCTTCTTCCTTAGTAATTTCATCCTTATCATTTTCCTGCCTAACTTGACTTGGCTCCTTTTCCATATTCAGATTAGAGACTTCTTTCCTTTGAACATCAGTACTACCTTTCTCCTCTTGTACACTTTGTTCAACTTGCATCCTATCTTGACTAGAATCCCTATAAGACTCAGGCGAGTGAGATCTCCATTTTCTAACAGGAGACTGCTGAACACTCCCAATCTTTTCATCATCCCCATCATACATCATATTAATATAATCATTATTTTCAGCTATCCCAAGAGCTAACGATTGTATAGCTTCAATTATCTCACCTTTATCAGGTGTCTTAAACCCTGCAGACTCAACAACCTTAGCCTTTTCTTGATTGTTGGGTTTTGTTATAACAGATTTGATCCTATTGATCTTATCATCAGATTCGACAACTAAAACTTTCTTAATCTTTTTACACTGCTCCTCCTTGTGCCCAGTAGCCTAGCCAAACATCCGTTTGCAAATGAGACAAGACATCAATCTCTACAAGAGCAGTACAAGAAGTGAGTAACCTATTATTCTCAGGAATTTTAACAAACAATATCTCGCCTATCAAAGAAGCAATAGATTTAACAATGTTTGCATCATACAAATGCTCAGGTAACTCAAATCTTATCCAAACAGGTGCTATCGAGCTTTCAACTTTCAAATCACCTGACCATTTCAGTAATCGCATCATTGATGATCCTATAGTCCAAATAGCTCTACTCCAAATCTTAGCATAATCTTCTTTTAAATCGAACTCAAGAACTATATGTCTTGAATCCAAAATCCTATATCTATAAGCAGCTCTAAATTTGAAAGATTCCAGAAAACGAATTAGATCATTCCGCTTTGGCAAACTCTGCGTGAATTTACCCAGCAAAGAATGCTTTGACTTGTTTTTCAAAGCTTGAAGAACATCGCTACTAAACTGTAAAGAAATGTGATCTTTCTTGATTTCTGAATTTTCAGGCTGAAAATCGTTAGCTTCTTCACACAATAAATTTTTCTTGACAATTTCAGCATAAGAATGAGATTTCTCCGCTTGATTCCTAGCATTCGTACTGTGATTCTCCATTAAACCAAAATACTCTGATTCAGGAAAAAACTGTTCCTAGGAAAGGAACAAAAATAAACCCAATAAAGAGAATAAACCAGAAGAAGAGAAAAGAATCCAATAATTCAATCCGGAGGAGGAAGCCGGAGACGGCTATCCTCAGGGATCAAACCGAAACTCTGTTTTCATGAAACTTTTTTTAGGGAGCTTTGCATTAGGCCAATTATCATATACATTTGACTATTTTTTTTATTAAAACAAAAATTCTGAGTCTATAGTACTTTAATAATACAGAATTTTATGCTAAGCTGTTTGGAGATGATCGGGCGCTCAAAAAATATATTATTAGCTAATCCAATTTTATAGAATACGAGGTACTAATCATCAGTATTACAAACAGATACATATTATTAGAAGTGCTTGTACGAACTAAAATTTTATATTTATTTTATAATACAATTTATACAAAAAAAAATCTATCGCCTACATTTCTAATCGGAATTATTTCCTAACGTAATCGGATCATTTATAATAGCAAAAAATATACACTTACACTTGTAAGTTAAACATCTTTTATCAATTAAGTTTCGAACAACTATTCATCTTTTGAGTATCATGACTATATATGTAACTCTTAAATTTAAAAAATGTCTCGTGCTGGACATGCACTTTATGAAGATGGAAAACTAAATACT
Organism: Limnanthes douglasii subsp. nivea; assembly: GCA_036936605.1. Classification (NCBI taxonomy): domain Eukaryota; kingdom Viridiplantae; phylum Streptophyta; class Magnoliopsida; order Brassicales; family Limnanthaceae; genus Limnanthes; species Limnanthes douglasii. Next base: position 342,855,832 of record JAUPFV010000001.1, read on the forward strand.
AATTTCTTCAAATCAGCAAATTTAAGGACTAACTTTGAAGTTTAAAATTTCAAAGGCTTTCACCAGATGTTTAGAGCCTATAGACTATATATCTACAATCATTAAAGTCGATAGATGAATTGATGTTCTAAACCTCTCAATTTAATCTCGTACTTGTTGCTTTGATGTACCGAACCGAAGAAAAAGATTTTATCTCTGGATCTTACAAGAAAAGAAGAATGTTTGGCATTAAATATTATAACCAGTAAAAAACAATCGAATAAATTGTTTATCGAATATCCTACTCGGTAGGAAATCGATTCCGAAAACAATAAATTTATTGTTGGATGGAAACAATAAGATAAAAAAAAGTAAAAAAATCAAGAAATCAATTCCGAAAATAATAAATTTATTGTTCAATAGACACAATAAGATAAAAAAAACGTAAAAAAATCAAGCACATAAAATTGTATTTAACGTGGTTCAAATTGTGAAGAAGTTATATATTCACGAGACTCTCCAAATACAAAGACTCAATCCCTCTAAATTTAATAACCATTAGAGCTTAAAAAATAACTTGATTCAAAAAATATATTATTTAGTGTTTATCTCTCACCTCATTTCTCTTTAAAATACATAGGATTATTTTCACTACAAAAAAAATACAAAACTACACTATTAGTTTTGTGTTTCTTCTTTTATAGACTGACCGAAAGAAAATTATAATTCTTCAATAGAATCTATGAATTAAATCTAATTAATAAAAAGTTGTAATAAAGTCGTATTTATAAAAGTAAAAACATCATACACTATACACTATCCGATTAAATCTTATTATTATTATTATTATTATTATTATTATTATTATTATTATTATTATTATTATTATTTTAGGACACTATTTATTATTTTTAACTTCGTTGTCATAATTTATTTCAAACTTAATATTAATCTTCCGACCAAAATTTGTTATTATTTTAAAAAACTTATTAAATAATTTAGAGTTAGGCTAAACTAAGTCCCTTAAACTATAAATTGTTCCAGATCAATTTAGCACAAAAAATTATAAGTTGTTTCAAATTATCCCAAAAACTATTTTCACTCAAATTCCTAAGTTCTCACAAATTAGGTTTTAAATCACCTAAAGTTCAATTTAACCTAATTTCCTCTCAAACTTATCTTCTTCCTAAAACCTTTCACGAACACAAATTCGAGTAACTTAATCTTTGAACCGAATTGAGGCATCAACATCTTCAGATTGAGGCATTAACACCACACATTTGGATAAAGACATCAAAACATACATCCGACTCAAGTCTCTACACATCGGCCAAATCTTCGGTCAAATAGAAAACAATCGGGATATCTTCGGTTAAACATGCCCTTAGGTTCAAGAAAATGTATTTTCACCTAAATCTTGGCCACATCTATATCTTGGTAGAATCCAACAGTTCATGCATATACATGTCTTTTATTGATCTCTCTTTAGCCCATGCAGACTTTTTATAGTACCTTAGTTGATGGTTTACTTATAACTTACACTTAACAAATTTTCACATAAGCTTATAATAGTTCGATCATCCATTGAACCCGATGTTCTCCTATTTATAGGCCAACTCACCTACATCACCAACTTGCACAACTCTCATACAAATCTTTAATTTTGAAATCGGGAATACCTTGGTCAGAAAATTCGAAGTATTTTTGTTGCTAGCAATCTTACCCACCTTAACTTGCTCATTTTTCACCATATATATGATAAAGTGTAGCTTGATATTTACGTGTTTAATTCGGTCATAGAACTTCAGATTCTTGATTAAATGAAAATCAATAGTATTATTACATAACACAATCACATATTGCTTCATACCACTAAGTTTACTAAACAATCCCGTTAGCCAAATTTATTTATGGCTTATGTAGCAGTAATATATTCAACTTTTGTAGATGAAAACGCAATAACCTTTGGTATAAAAGACTTATAGTAACCACTTCTTCAAGCACAATAAATAGTTAACTTGAAGTGTACTTTCTTAAGTCAACGCATCTTACATAATCTGAGTCCATATACTCTTTCAGCATTATATTAAAATACACATATTATTTTAGCACAACCTTACAACAACCGAACCCTTCAAGTATCTCATAAACCACTTGAGTGTATGTCAATGCGGCTTTCCCGAATAGACATGAATCCGCTGAAAACACTTATATCTTAGACAAGATTAGGTCTTGTGCAAATCTTAGCGTACATAATCATACCAATAACATTACCACAAGGTATCTTCAACATATACTTCTTACAACCTCTTTAGCTCTAGACATATTGAACCTTCGAATGACCTTATGTATGTATTATTTTTTATATAAGAATGAAAACCTCTTTGGCCCATTTCTGTTGATCTCAATACCAAGTATCATTTTATCCTCTCTTGTCTTTTCAGATGAGTCTTGATTGTTACAATCTTATTATTATCTATTCCAGTTATTAGTATATCATCCACATGCAACAATAATAATATTTTTCTCTTTATATTCGTTTATTCAATCCAATAAATAGAGTTGTTATAACACATATGGACATATTTAACTGATCTCATAAAATAATCAAATGTTTTATTCCACTGCTCAACTATTATATCAGTCCATATGGAGGTCTTTTCAACAAACACACATCACCGTCCTTTCATTATTCAAACTCTTTTAGCTGACACATGTAAATTGTGTATTCCATTTCACCATATACAAAAGAAGTAGTAACATCTATTGGATCTAATTCAATATCATATATAACAATAATTGACAATAGAACCTTTATCAAGGTTTGTTTCACAACTCGCAAGAATATCTTATTGAAATCAACACCCTCATTTTATGTGAAGCCCTTAGCTATTAATCTAGCCTTGTGGTTTGGTGAAGATAAAACCTGATCGGAGGGTATTGTTGGTAGTTATTTAAGTGGTGTATTAAGTTCATGATGGATAATAAAGAGATTATATATATGTTTGTGTTTTTTGTCTAGATAGAGAATGTTCCTCTAATTAAATGTTGTTTTTTGCTATATTTATAAGACTACAAAGATCCATGGGCCAACCGGGTCGGTTAGTATACCCGAGTCAGCTTGGTGGGCTTGGAGACCCAAGATTAGACACACAACTTACTCGACATTGTTTTTATTATAAGTCTAAATTTCCCTCTAAGAAAAATCCGAACCACTTTACCTTATTGGCCTCCAACAGAATCTGACCCTATCATGGTTGAGTAACTCAACACAATGAATACCACACACTCTCTTGAGTATCCATTTACATAACTAGCTTATGACTTTATGGTTGCTTTACAAGAATCTAGGTGCCCATCTTCTTGAGAGACTTTAGTTATTTTTTCATGGTTGTAATTTTTTTTATCAATGCTCTTATAACACCGTGTTAACCTACTAGTTCAAGAACACCTTATTGTGTTTCAATATACAAAGTATAACCGATAACATTTTCAAAACCATATATTTATGGTTGTTTGATTGGTCTCCGTGCTTAATCTCCAACAGATAACCGTCAAGTCCATGTTACTCTCCAGTCTAATCATCCAAAGGCTTTGGAACACCAGACCCTCGACCATCTTTAGATACATATAATAGTTGAATTTCATATATTTGAGCCAAAACTAGACCATGTCCTAAAACATCTTTGGAAAAAATATAAAAAACTTCACACTCGAGATCAGACTCATCATCAACTTCACATATATTATCGAGATAATAGGTTAAGTATTTAACGTCTTCTTTAATGACATGTTGTCCTTATTGAAAACCACATCCTTGCTTATCATAATCTTCTGACATCCATGTCCAAGTCACCACAACCTATATCATTTTACTCCTTACAGATGGTCGGGGAACAAACATTCTAGTTATCTTGATAAAGCTTATATTGCATCACAGTATGTAGGCTATACATATGAACACTCTCAAATGCTTCAGGTTAAGTTTCTCTATAGTCTAGTTATGTCAAAGAAAAAGAAACTTAATCGTTGTAGGTTGAATCATATTGATTATATATGCAAATTATTATCATAATTTCCCCCCCCTACAACCTTATGCCAATTACAGCTATTTGAAGCATACACATACCCATTCTAGCAAAGTTTATTTTATACTTTTAGCCAGCATGTTCTGTTGAGGAGTTTTAATCACAGTTCGGTGTCTGATTCTCCCCTAAGGTCTTCTAGTTCACAAACACATCAAACATTTAATCTTTGGTCTTCAAAAGGTATAACCCATACTTTCATAGGATAATTATCTAATACCTTACCTCACCTATAGTAGGTTCCTATGCCGGACCTTAAAGATCTTAATGAACATACTCAAGCAATTCATTAGTTTTCTGGTTGTTGGAAATACACATCACCATTTTGCTCTTACCAAATACATAACTTTAACAAAAGATCAGTTTCTAAACTATGTTATCATATAACAACCAATGTTTGATTTATTCATCGAGTCCATTCTCACTTAAATGTTCTAGCCAAAGATATCATAACCTGGTAGAATTTTTCTATGCACTATACATTCCCCCTACCAATATAAAGCCTTCAAAAACTAACATACCATTAGTTTTATAGGCTTTCATAACAACAAGGGAGTCTTGCATGAGCATACGTGTATCCTCTTCGCCCTTATATATAAACCCTTCTTCATCTAACATCCAGATAGAAAAAAGGCTATTCTTAATTTTAGGCACATACCTTATGCTGTTAATCATTATATCAAGTCATGTATGGTTTGGTTTATTTTGGGATGGGGGTAGTTTTGTAAAGTATTTTAGTAAGTTTGGGGTATTTTGTGTTTATTGTGAGGAGTAGTGAGATAATTAAGCAGTCTGCTTGTATTAAATGTAGATCACCCTCATTAATGAGAGTGGTTGGGGTATTTATACTTTTAATTAATGACCCATGGGCTTACCGGGTCAAGTTATGAAACCGGGTCAAGTTTAAAGACCCATTACTTTTTAAGTAGATTAGCAAATAGCTTAGTCAAAAGGTATTCACATTTGTCCTGTTCGGATTTATAGTGAAGTGATAAGGTTCGAATTACCCCTGTCCGGATTAAATGGTAGGCTGTGACTGTAATATCTGAACTCATCAGTAACCCATTTTTCTAAGCCTTACAAAGTATCTTTGGAAGGGTTAAAAAATATACCAAGTTAAAGTCACTATCAATTTCGTCCGATCTGCTTACGTTGTCCGAACTGAGAAGCTTATTTCAACATCAATCCAGTTCGAATTTCATCAGGACTAGTTTTTCTTCCCAGAATTCTAAGAGTTTTCTCTTAAATCGTGGGACACGTGTCAGTATTTGGTTTGACCTACGAGCCGCTATTTTTCCTAAATCGACGCACCCACTAGGTCTAGAAAGTTACCTAGGTTTCGATTTTTCACACGTTTGCGTAACCCTTAATCATTGCAGAAAACCCCTTTAAACTTCTCCTTGGTAACTACTGTTTTTTACTGTTATATATATATACTTTTTTACTATTAGATTGTCTTCCACACTCAAAGCTTTCCTAGAGAGAAATTTATCTTCATCTTCAAATAGTTATTGAGAGATTATATGTTCACAGCCAGAAACGCTTTAGTTAAAGGTGGTTGGTTATATTTATCAGAGTTAGAGAGAGCAAGGAAGGTAGAGAGAGAAAATCGTATCGCCGCCGGTCTCCCCGTTTCTCCAGGTGAGAAAATCAGTCAGCCAAATCAGGACGCCGATCAAGGGTCATCTTCCTCCAAAAACCCTAGACTCAAACAACTCTTATTTAAGCCAAACCTTTCACCCCTCCGTTCTGATTCTTCTGTACAAGAGTCTCAATACCCTTTTTCGAAGGAAAAATCCGTTTCAAGTATCAGAATACCCTTGCCATTTATAGCAATGGGCTCTGACATAGAAAAGTCACCAGAGAAGATAACCCCTCGCTAGACAACTCGCCAAACCAAAACCCAGTCCACACAATCAATATCAAAACCCTCCGGATCGGAGGTAGCTAAAGTAGCTCTGCATGCCAAGCCCTCCATATCACAACCTCTTCCAAATATTTGGCCCTCAGAGGTAACGAACACTCAACTACCCGAACAACCTCCGATGAAGGAAACCGAACAACCTTCCTCAAAGACAACTGACAATCCTTCCATGGTGATGGAAGATATTATGGAAGACAACATCGAAGAGGCCTCTTTTGAGACTGAGGTATCAGGTCAAACAAGAGATGCTGCTTCTGATAAGAAAGGTAAGAGTAAAGTAAAAGTTTGTATGACTCATCCGGACTCGCTTCCGGAGTGCCTAGAGGGTAAGGTAGACCCTTTCTTTAAACATGTTAGTGCCAAATATTTGTTGGATTTACAAAACGTCAACTATGTCTACACCCATACTGCTGAGTTGGGTCGAATCCGAATCAAATAGGGGATTCCGGAGTCCGTAAAGGTAAGGATACCAATTACTCTAGAGACCCCCATGGATTGCAAATTGAATGAGGTGGTAGTGTACACCGAATTGCTAAACTGGGGACTCCGGTTTGCTCTAGACCCAGAGATCGTTAAGTATTTTCATTTGGTCAAGCTCTGTCCCAGTCAGTTAAGCCCCAATGCCTAGTACACACTCATTTCATGTATCATGGCATCCAGACTATCAAAGATCCCTCTTCCGATAGAGCAGTTTGTTGCTGCTTGATACACACTCCTTGCATGTATCATGGCATCAAGATTGTCAAAGATCCCTCTTCTGATGGAGCAGTTTGATGTTGTAGCAAGCTAGTGTAAAAACCATCAGATTACATTTTATTACTACAACATGGGAAATGACTTTCTGGTTGTGGACGACCTGCTAGAGTCCGAAAAATATTGGAGGACACAATTCCTATTTGTTATTGGAACATGGGAAAATGGCAGGAAGTTTAAAGCCAACACCAACCCTAGCTTGCTGACTAGTAGGTGGAAGAGAACTGGTAATTTTCTTTCTTCTCCTTGTCCTACAAGTCTTTCTTCTAAAACTATAAGCTTTCTTATTCTAACTAGTTTGTTACTTCTCTTTAGTTCTACCGAAGGAGTTCACCAGCCATTTGGATAAGGGAAAAATACCTATGCAAATCTTAATGCATAGGCTTCAGAATGCTGGGGAAATGCCTTCCACAATTGCTTTACATCGGGCAATTTTGTGAGGTCTTACCTGTGGAACACCACAGGCCGGAGAGACCATTCATGGGAAGATCTAATCAGCCCTCATTCTCCTGATGTGATTCTCAAAATGACATAAGCCAAAGATGTCAAGCTGTTCTTACCTTTCAGGGCTAAGGCTCCCAGAAAAATGAAGAACATAAAGAGGAAGGCTACAACAGAGCTGCCTCAAACAACTACATAAGGGATTGGTTTGGGGAATCAGGGGGGCATTGATGCAGCTCTACTAAAAGCAGTAGAGGTTGAAACAGTGAGGGAAGCTGGAGGGTCAAAGAACCCACCAAAGCCTCCTAAAATAACAGGAAGCGCAGGGCCAACAACGATGAGAAAGCTGCCAAGAAGAAGAAGGTCACCTTGGGGGAAGAAATAATACTTCGTCCTTCATAAATCCAACCACCACCAGCCCCTGCCGACCCTACTCTGCAAGAGGAGATCCCAACAGACCTTCAGTTCATAGAGATTGTTGGTTGGAGGGAATAATGAAGTAGACATCAGTGCCCTTCAAGACATTCGTTTTTTACTTTAATGATTTTGAGAAGGATGATTTTGCAGGTCCTTATTGTCCTTCCAGTTCCTTCAAAATGATGACCTACAATGGGAAATCATTCTCCGTATCCGGAGAGCAATATGTCTTAAGCCACGCCCTCCTTGATTATATCCGGCCAGTACTTGATCTGGAGAGACAGGTGAAAAGTCAGACCAACCTTGTCAACTTTCTTTCTTCTGACAAACAATCTCTGTCAATTAGTCTCCTAAGTACTCAGCAAAGTATAGAGGCACTGAAGAAGGAGAATGAGGATTTGGCAACTAAGCTAGTCGCATCAGAAGCAACAAAAACTGAGCTCCAAATTAAGTACTCTGACTTAGAGACTTCTTTCTTTCGAAACCTCACAATGTTGAAAGAGGAGTTGAAGACTAATGATGGTGTTATTCAAACCCTAACCAACGAAAAGGCTGAGTTGGAAATCACCATTTCAGAGATGACCAAGGAAAAGGAGGCCCGAAAGAGTCAGCAAGAGCAAGCTATCAAGAAAGGTATTGAAGAGTATGCCAACGGAGTAATAGATTCTTTAGAAAATAAAGATGATGAGATTAAGTCTGACATGGTGCTGTTGTTCAATGAGACCTTCCCTAAGAGGACTCTTGGTCCCTTATAGAAGTATGTAGAGTATGAGGACATCCCATTCCATACTCTAGCAGATGGCGAAAAGCGCAACTAATCCAGTGGAATAGATTCCACAACTGATGATGAAGAACGAACAGGTGAGAGTTCAAGTGCTGAACTCAAGAGTCCTAAGAAAGGTGGTGGTGGTGAAGGAACTTTCGAAAGGAACTATCCCTAAGGTTTAATCATATATTATTTTTTGTTTTGTGAACAATCAAAGTCCTTGGATGGCCAAGGAAAATTTTGTATTACTGTTCGGTTGAAGTCCGAATAGGTTCTTCGAACAACCAAAATCCTTGGGTGGCCAAGGCATGTTTTGTACTATTGTTCGGTTTGATTCCGAACAGATTTAACTTATCAAATTTTCTTTTTGTTTAATAATTTTCCTGAAATCTTTCATGGCTAATGTTTAAGTAGTCCCTAGAATTTCTGAAGCGAGAGTGTTTAATATCTCCAATGACATGTATTTAATAGTCATAACCAACCATCAAGTCTATCTGATCCACTAAAGATCCAAGGTATTGAACAAGTGATTTATACTTGAATTGAATTGTTAGTAAAATCACTCCAAATTTTTGAAGAATGCATTATATATTATTGAAGAAAAAACCGGACACCTCATTAAAACCTTCCCGCGCCATCAGGATAGGAAAGAGTATGTCCCCTAATATTTACATTGGTATTTAACAAGTACACAAAAACTTTACTCTAAATATAAACTGAGATGCTCAATATTCCATGGGTGCTTCAAAAATCTCCCTTCTTGTCTTGAAGCCTATATGTCCCAGGTTTGAGCTTTTTGCAGACCTTATAAGGGCCTTTCCAGTTTGGAGCCAGCTTACCGAACTGCTTCTTGTTAGTATGTAAGAAAACTTGTCTTAACACCTTATCTCTTGGTTTAAAATCTCTTCTTTTCACCTTGGAGGCAAATTTGCTCATCATCAAACCTTAGTAGTGAGATGTTCTTAAGTGTGCTTTAACCCTTAATTCTTCTATTAAGTTCAACTGATTCCTAATTGCTATCTTATTAGCTTTACCAGAATAGTCTGGACTATGTAAGATAGTAAGGTAGCTTTTATGGGGGTAACACCAAGGCAAAAGGAGACTCTTGTGTAGCAGCCCGAGGAGAAGTTCGGTAGGCCCACAATACTTCTTGCAAATAGTTTGGCCACTTCCCCGCAACACCTTCTAAATTCTTTTTTAACCCAGACAAAATAGTCTTGTTTACAACTTCAACCTAGTTGTTTGCTTATGGATGTAAAGGAGAAGAAAAACAATGTTGAATACCTCTAGAAGCACACAAATTCTTCATATCTTTATTATCAAACTGTGGCCCATTGTCTGTGGTAATCTTTTGGGGAACCCCAAATGTGCAATATATATTGGATAAGATAAATTTAATGACAACCTTCGATGTATTTCCTCCCAAGGGAGCTGCCTCTGTCCATTTTGAGAAGTAATCAATAGCAACTATAATAGTTCTACACCCCCCGGATGCCATAGGTAGAGCTCCAACTAAATCCATCCCCCATCTGGCAAAAGGTATTGGCTCAGAAATATACTCCATAGGTACTGCTGGCACATGAATTTTATTCCCATACCTTTGACATGGATCACATTTCTTCACCATTTCTTTAGCATCTGCCATTATGGATGACCAATAGTATCCAACTAATAAGACTCTTCGGGTTAGCACCATGTATCCACAATGTGTTGAGCTCTCCCCATCGTGCAGTTCAGACAAAACAACTTGGGATTCCTCAAACCCCAAACAATGTAGGAGAGGTCTACTAAAAGATTTCTTACAGAGAATTCCCCTTATCAGCAAAAAACCACGTGCCTTGTATTTAATATTTTTTGTCACAACTTTGTTTGAAGGCAAAACCCCATCAGAAAATATATTGAAGGAGGGTATATCTCAAATCTTTAGGTTGAATCATATGTATGCTCATACTTTCCCCATCTTCTTCGTTTTGACTTGGCTGTATGGATGTGCATTCTTGTATGTGAATCCAAGGGTAGGACTCAGAATATGCTATAGTTGCTAAAGAGTCTGCCAGGGTATTCTCTGATCTGGGAATATGCTCATAACAAACACTCTTGAAGTCTACTGCCACTTCTTTCAAAACGAGTAATTACTTGATCAGTTGCTCCTTCTTGGCCTCACTGACCTTGAGCGTGATGGATGAGAAATTGAGAGTCATTCATCAACCGAACTCTCTTAGCCCCCACACAGGAGAGCCAATTTAATACCAGCTATAGCTGCTTCATATTCAGACTCATTGTTAGAGGCCCTGAACCCAAAGCATATAACTTGGTATATTTTATCACCATATAAAGAGGTTAAGCAAACTCCAGCTCCACAACCCATTATGCTTGATCCACCATTAGTTCAGACCAACCACTCTTTCTTGGTTTTATCTTCTGAAGTTTGTTTAGAGTTCTTGTCAGTATGGAATTCTACAAAGAAATCAGCCACTGGTTGGGCTTTAATAGTCGTCCGGGCGGCAAAATCAATGTCGTAATCACCCAATTCTACTGACCACTTGGTCATCCCGCTTGATATATATGCCTTTTGAAGAATAATTTTTAGTGGGAAATATGTCTGGACAATGATGGAATGAGATTGAAAATAAGGCCTCATATTTCTTGCTGCAATCACTAAGGCTAGCGCCAACTTTTCCAGCTTTAAATACTTATTCTCAGCATCTAATAGACTTTTGCTGATGTAGTATACCGGACGAGGATAATTGTCCATTTCTCTTACCAAAACTGCACTTATAGCACATTCTGACACAACCAAGTATACATAGAGTGTTTCTCCTTACAGGTTTGAAAAGAGTCTTTGGTGAGGATAAGTGTTTCTTTATCTCAATGAAGGCTTGGTTGCACTGTGGTGACCAATTAAAGTCTTTAGCATTCTTCAAGGTTTGAAAAAACGGAGCACATTTGTCTTAAACCCTTGAAATAAACCTGTTCAAGGCAGCCAATCTTCCGGTGAGCCTTTGGATCTCTTTAAATTTTGAGGAGGATCTGTTTCCAATAGTGCACTAAGCTGATCCGGATCAAGTTGAATACCTTTTTCACTTATTATATAACCCAAAAAATTTCCAAATCGGACCCCAAACACACATTTCTCTGGATTTAACTTCAAACTCACAACTGCTAAATTAGCAAACGTTTCTTGAAGATTAATTATGTACAAATCCTCCTACATGATTGTAACCATCATGTCATCTATGTATACTTCCATATTTCTCCAATCTGATTAGCGAATGTTTTGTTCACAACCTCTGATAAGTAACCCAGCACTCTTTAACCCAAAGGGCATCAACTTGTAACAATGGAGACATTTGTCTGTTGTGAAGGCAGTGTGATCTTGATCCTTCGGATCCACCTGTACATGGTTGTACCCAGAAAAAGCATCAATGAAGGACAACAACTTGTTTCCAGACGTAGAGTCTATCAATTGATCTATCCGGGGGACAGGATAGAGATCTTTTGGGAAAGCTCTGTTAAGGTCAGTAAAATCAATGCGCATACGTCGTTTCCCATCCTTTTTCTTGACTAACATCGGATTGGCAGTCCATAAAGGATATTAGGATTCCTTTATGTGTCCCATCTTGGTAAGCCGATCAACCTCTTGAACTATCACATGTGCTTTTTCCTTAGAAAAATGTCATCTTTTTTGTACAACAGGTGCAACATCACTCCGGATGGACAACTTGTGTGAAATAATGCTTGCGGGTACTTTGGTTACATCACTATTGCACCAAGCAAACATATGTTGATTGTTTAGCAAAAAAGACAACAACTTCTTTTTTAACTCTGGTGGCATCTTGGAACCAATCTTGATATTCTTACCCTCTGCAAGGGAGTGAGTTTCAACTTTTTCACTAGGTATTATAATACTAGGAGCCTTTCTGGTGTCACTAATCTTACTTTCCATAGCAGAAGGCTCTAGTAACTGCTAATCTTCATTAATACAAACTGCCCCTAGAGTATTAGGAGCAAGAGCTGTTGCATATCACTCTTTAGCTATCTTCTGACTACTTCAGACAACACCTACTTATCTTTGAACTGCATACTTTAAACATCGATGGACTGTTGACGCCACAACATGAATTCTGGAAAGCCAGAACCTCCCAAAAATTATGTTGTATGATGTGGGGCAGTCTACCACAACGAATAATACCCTCGTCATCTTCTTAAAAGGCCCCTTGCCCAACAACACTTCTTCTTCAAATTCCCCAATTACATCCGCAGAGCTCCCTGTGAAGCCCACAAGAGTTATGTTTGAGTGTTGAATAACAACCGGATTCCTCATCTGTTTGTAAGAGCTTAAGAAGAGGATATTTGCTGAACTGCCTGTATCTATCAAAATTCAGCGTATATCATTATCCCCAATAGATGCTCCTATAACCACTGTATCCTCAATAGGCCCATCAATATTCCTTAATTCATCCTCATAAAAAACTATGAATATGAAAGGGGTTTGGCATTAATGGGAAGACATTCCCCCTACCAATTGAGTGGTCAAACTGTGGACATGCCTCTTCCTTGATGAAGGGGTGAGTGTTGTCACACTATCTCCTCCAAAGATGGTTAGTGACTCAAAGAAACTGATAAGTCCGGACACCTTCCTGATTTGTTCAGTTATGACTCCCACCTTATTCTGAGTCAGATCAGGATCCCGGTACTCAGAATCAATATCAAATCTTTCAAGAATCACCATTGCCCCTTCTTGAGCAAATGTTCCAGGGTTGTTTGTAGGGCCCGTTCGAGGAGCATTGTCAGGAATATTATCACTTCTTCTTTTGACATAAGCTCCCAGTTTACCTCTTTCAATAAGGAGTCGTAATTCTTGTTTTAATGCTATGTGGTCTTGAATGTTATGGCCTATATCATTGTGATACTGGAAAAAAAAGTATTTCGGCTTCCCTTGGGAGACTGCAAGGCTGCTGGTTTTCGAAAATGGACTTCTTCCTTAGTCTTATCATAGATTGTGGCTACATTTTCCCTTAACTCTGAAAACCACTCAGGTTGAACCCAATGACCCATTTTGCCTCTTAAATGTTGCCTCTGAGCCTGATTCTGGTCGGATTGAGTTTGTTTAGACCATTTAGAACCTTGTCCAGTTTCCTTAGCCTTGTGGCCGGACTGGTTAGTTGCTGGTGGAGTTGTTGTGGTGGACCTCACTTGAAGGTGCACCCTGGTTTTCTTTTTTTCTCCCACATTAATCTGCTTTCCCAATTGATTTAACAGACCACAGAATCAGCCAGGTTACCAGGATTCAACCCTGTCTTAGAGAAGTAATTTCCACCTACTCGAAATAATATGCTAATCCATTCTTTGTATTTACGAATCGACTTATGTAGTTCTTTAAATACTCGTTTGGTTCTTGGGCATCATGGATAATGGTATCCCTATTACCCTTCACCTCTTTACTTCCAAAGAATTTCCTTCGGAAGGCAACCTATAATGTATCAAAGTTTCTAATACACCCCTGAGGTAAGCAATTATACCATTTAAGAGCACTTCCCTTAAAATTTTGGGAGAAGGCTTTGCACAAGATTTTTTCATCATCATCAAAATTCATAATGAAATTCTTGAATTGCTCCAGATGGTTGTCCGGATCTCGACTTCCATCATACTTTTCCATTTTGAGCTGTCAACTCTTTTGGGTAGGTTTTCGGATAATATTTTTGCAGACAAAGGTGACTGCCTCCAGTTCTTATTAGGACTAAAGACTGTGTCTTCATTAGGCGTTGTAAAAATACCTGGTTCGGTCTGAAGACCAAAAAGATCTATTATCAACTGATCAGCATGCCTGTGGGATAACCCTCTGCCCAGATGCCTTTTAAGCCTACCATGCCTATCCCTATTTCTTGAATACTTTTTGATTAATTTCATCTTTTTTTTCTAGATCTCCCTTCATCACTGCTTGATGACAAGGATTTCTCAAGCTCAGCCTCATTTAAAGAGCTACTGGAGGACTCAGACTCTGAACTTTCAACAGGCTTAGACCGATGTGTCTTCTTAGAGCTCAGATTAGTCTTTTTGAACTAAGATGAGTCTTTAGTGATGGATCATTCTCCCCAGGATTGTCAGTATGGTAAATAACTAACGCCCCTGATTTATCCCTGATACCTTTCTCTGCTTGTTTTATGGCCATTAGCGCTTCTATCTCTGCTCTCAACTGATCTCGCTCCTCAACAGTGTATTCCTTATTCTCCCTAACCGTTTCCACCACAGAGGTGAAGTACATTGCTCGTTCGGATCCATCCGAAATGTTTTTCTTACTGGTTTTGATTGTAAAATTCAGGAACCTTCGTGCTCCCACTGTGGTCGCCAATTTGGTTTGGTTTATTTTGGGCTGGGGGTAGTTTTGTAAAGTATTTTAGTAAGTTTGGGGTATTTTGTGTTTAGTGTGAGGAGTGGTGAGATAATTAAGCAGCATGCTTGTATTAAATGTTGATCACCCTTATTAATGAGAGTGGTTGGGGTATTTATACTTTTAATTAATGAACCATGGGCTTACCGGATCAAGTTGTGAAACCGGGTCGAGTTTAAGGACTCATTAGTTTTTAAGTAGATTAGCAAATAACCTAGTCAAAAGGTGTTCACATTTGTCCTGTTCAGATTTATAGTGGAGTGATAAGGTCCGAATTACCCCTGTCTGGATTAAATGATAGGTTGTGATTGTAATATCTGAACTCATCAATGTAGATAACTTGAGCTGGATATTTCTAATCCATTTGACATCAATTATCATTATCGTTAATTTACCTTCCATCATCAATCATTCGCAGGTTTTCAAACCAGTGCTTATTGGAAGTCATATAGAATGATGCATTTTCAATTGAACTTTTATTTATTTTTGTACATGTAAGAATAAAAAATTATTAACCCACCCACATATTCATAATCATTGGACATCATTTCACCATCTTTGGCTTCGGTTTTTTGATAGCTGTCGCCCTTTCTTTTCTCCGATAGTTCTTACTGATATGTTATTTTTTCTTGCATACCCAATATGTTATTTTAGGACCCGTTCCAATCCATTTGGACTTTAAGCGAGAGTTTTATTTCCTCTTATTTGTAATATATATTTCCTAACATACCCACCACACTCAGTCTATTCCCTTCAGAGTCACCCGTTGAAATAATCTTCCTCTGAAAATATTTGTAGTTTAAAGGGCTATTGACTTCAGATATCATAATGGAGTCCTTGTCATAGGTCATGGTGTATATTAAGTGTTTGCACTCATTCCAAAAATATCTTAAAAGGATTATTTCTTGGTACCCTTCTTCTATATTTACACCAACGATATTCCAGTCGAGTATTATCCCATTGTAATCATTTAGGTGCCTTCGGATCTTTATGTTACTATCCATAAACAAGATGCAAAGCTACTTCTTTAGATAAAAATCTATTTTTTCCAGGACTTTTACATGTAAATCGCCTTCAATTGATTTCATATCCTCAGAATTGTAGGGTATTCAGATACCTCACGCATCACTTCATCTCTCAAGCTAAGTATAAGGGTGTTATGAGCTTTAGAAAATACTATAATATCAAGTTGTGTAGATTTTTTTTCGATAGCAATAACTAGTTCCTTATGTACTAGATAAGTCATAACCTTAATCCTTAGAGGTTAAACTCATTCCATATGTCAAAGGTTTCTAGGCTAAGCTTCATAAAACTTATGTTTTATCGATTTTCGATTTTCATGTGAGATTTATTTCTCGAACCTTCAGATTCTCGATCTATCTACTTATTCTACAGTTCATCCACACTCACCACACCACTTGTTGGGAAATTCATTGTCTGAAAATAATAAACTTTATGTTTCATAAAAGTGTAGAGAAAACCAAGCTTACAAGACACTAACATTGTTCAAATTGTGAAGAAATTATACATACACGAGCAACATACACTCTCTTTTATTAAATAAGAAGGTAACCTTAAGACTCTTCATATACAAAGGGGCTCAATCACTATCTGTTTCAAACTCTCACAGTTATAACATGACTTATATAACTTTTTATTTAGTGTTTATCCCTCACTTTACTTCTATGTAAAAGACCTAAGCTTTCTCTCATTAGTAAGAATAAAATACACCACACCCTAGCTTTATTTTTTTTATTATATTTATAGACTTGTAAAAAATCATAACTCATAAGCGAAAGCTTCAGATTAAATATCATTCGTCAACAAATGTGATTAATATGGAATCCACTTAATATAATAAGACGAGTTAAATAGAATACACAATTAAAATAAAAACTCCAGCAATAGAAGAAATTTAGTTCAATCAATAATATAAGCTCAACACCATTTGAAACATTAGTCCATGACGTATTACATACACATACGAAATTTTCTTCTTCCAATAGGATATAGTATTTTTCTCTAAGGGGTCTTCTTCTTTTTTTTCCTCTCTGGGTCATCCACTTCCAGATGTATGAGTTTGTTTTTCTTCATGATGACCCCCGACACCCTAGCTGGTTAATTATTATTGAATGGGCTTCGTAGGGTCGAGTGTTAACCTTTTTGACGCTCTATGATGGCATTGATTGTCAACGACCGGCTCCCTATAGTTGTGATATGATGAATTTCCTACCATATGAATATCCAGATATTTTCTATCTCTTTTTCGAGTTGCGATATTTGTCCCTAATAGGGTGTCTCTCCCAAAATGTGTGGATAGCCACTGTTGTTTCACCTTAGACTCCTTTGAGTTTTTTGAGGCCTCATTTGTAGGGATACCATACTTCATGTTCTTAATCACCACACTCTCTCTCTTTAAAAAATATGATGAGTTCTCCACTATCGATCAGTCATTGGAACTTCTTTTTTAGTTGCCAACACTCGTTAGTGGGGTGACTATGGTCGTTATAGTATGCTTAAAAGTAATGAGCGGACCTCTTGTAGGAGACTGTGAACATAATCCATGGAGCTTGGTATTTGGCCCTCCCATTTGTTATTTCATATATAATGGCTATATTTGCCGTGAGAGGCACAAATTTTCTAGCAGGATTATCGTAATATGAAGGTCGTGGTCTACTTACTTAAATTCTTGAAGACTCTGTGCATGGAATTTCCCCATAACACCTTATGTTGCCGCTTGGATCTTGGAGTTCCTAAGCTTTTTTTAGGATGTGGGTATCAAATCCCCTTCTTCGAGTCATCTACTCGGACAAACTGGTCCGACCTAGCTAGGATATCTCCCATCATATTTATAAGGAATCAAATGAGGTATATAAAAATAGGATCTTTGCGATCTAATCCCCTCTTGAAAGTTGCTACAGCCACCGGTTATTCGCAAGTCAATATAGAGTTTATTTCCCGGATGAACCTTTATACATAATTTTTCAGTTTATCTCCTTTCTATTGGTAAATATTAATGATAAAGTCCACACCGCGCTTATGTTCCTTGTTTTCGACGAGACAATTTCTGAACGCAGCTCAAACTCCTTCGAAATCTCTAATCGACCGATTTTAGAGGTTGTTGAACCAGTCGAGGGTATTCCCTTTGAATGTCATAGAGAAATATCTGCATAGTAAGACGTTATCTATGTTGAAGGCCATCATCATATTCCTGAATTTCTCTATGTGGTGCTCGGGTTCTCCCAATCCATCATATGAGTCCATCTTGTGCATATCAAATTTTCGAAGGAGATTTCCTTTTAAGATTCCTTTGAAGAACGTGGACTCCTGCAAAACATAAGTAGCCATAGTTGGCCTTAACTGGTCTTACTCCACCACTTTAAGGGTCTTGCCTTCGCGAATAACCATATTACTCGATAAGTCATCACGGTTGAAGTGTGATGCCCTTTTTTTCTTTTGCTTCTTTCTTTTGCATCACTGGTGTGTTTGGTTCCATGGGCGCGCCCTTTCGTCCTATGAGTACCCTCAGACTTAGTGCACTCTCGAAGAGGGTTCAACTTGACCATGTCTTTAGATAAAATATTTTTGTTCAAGTGCTGAAGGGTTTCAATAATCTTGTCGTGACATTTTTTGGCTTCCTCGTCCCTTGCTTGTGTTACTCCCTTTTGATGTCTTCTATCTGATATTCTAACATTTTTAACATTAGAAGGAGTGACCGACGTACTGAGGTTAAGAGGATTATCCTCCTAGGCTGCTCTGCCAGTAGTGCCTTCAGTATTTATCTAATATTGATCATCTTTCTCGACTGATGTCGTGTAGGCTGCTTAATGGTCAGCTGGGTTGGCTCCTAGATCTTCTTTGCTACTCGGTGAGTGTTCAAGGGTCACATGAACATATGCATGATTTTCTTGTCAACCTTTCCCGTGTAGGGCTTCTAGGATCTCCCTTTTGATTCGTGATCTAGTTAAAATCATCGAAGGTTATTAATAAAGAAGTGTTTAACTTTTTCCCATAAACGACGCTAAAATACGGTGATGGATTTTAGTAATGATACATAACTAAGATACTGAGAGGAATCAATTTGTTTTTCCTTATTAATTTACTCGAATTATCTTACATATGTAAAGAGTTTCAATCACTATATATATTACAAATTCCTACGCATTATCCCATTATCTTCTTCAACAATTTTCACTCCTACTTTTGTTCAATGTGGGTAAGTACTCTGCCCGCACATTTTTCATGTTAAGCCGGTAGTGCTATTAGTGGCCTCATCCACTTAACAGTCGGTTGTCAATAGGTACCCTTGGTCGACAATAAGTCGCGTACTCGTTTGTGGTATAGATTGGACTATCCATAGACGACACTTATAGTTGTATTTTGTTGGCCAAGGTCACTCCATTACCATTTATTGATTGAGCGTACCTTGTATTTGTCGATAAGTATAATCCATTTGGAGGGTTATAATTTATTACATCATTAAGAAAAGCGGTCTTAATATCCATTTGATGAATTTCTTGGTCAAATTGTACAACTACTTCCATAATTGTCCAAAAATAGTCATTCGACGATACCATAAAAAATGTATATTTAAATTTTATCCTTCATGTTGAGAATAACCTTGTGCAACAAGGTGCGCTTTATATCTTTTCATAATACTCTTGGAATACCTTTTGGTTTTGTAAATTCACTTACTATTAATATTATTTTGTTTCTTTCAGTGATGTGACAAGCTCTCACATTGTGTTATCTTGCATTGATTTATACTTTTATTTTTATAGTCTTGATCCTCAACTGAGAATTAGACTCTTAATGACTTCATTGAAAACCTGAAGAATCATTTACTGTTACACTAACAGATTTTTATGTTATTAAAGGTATACTACATAATCCATGGATACAATAATTTTTTTTCTTTTGTGGACCTTCTTAAGATGAATTATCTTATTTAGAACTTTTTAAAATTTTCTAAAACTTTTCATGACTTTAGAGAAACCTGTGGAATCAATTAATATCACACCTAATTCTCTTACCTAGTTATTATTCAACTTCAATCTTAAAAGATATGAATTTGTATAGGGTTTCTCATTTTTAATTAATAAGGTAAAGGTACATGTATCGAGCGAATTCATCTACAAATGATACAAAATATAGTTTCATATTCCATGATTCCTTTGGGAACAATACATGAATATCATATGTATCAATTTAAAGACTTATTTTTCTTTGTGGGCTCCTAAATGTTTCTTTTTAGTATGTTTCCATTTGATACATTTGATACAAGTACCAAACTCTAAATCATCAAGTGAATTTAATAAATCTTCAACAACAAGATCATTCGTTCTTACTTTAGATTATGACTTAAGTGTTTGTGCTCACGATTTTCCGGATTTTTAGTTTTACTAATCAGTGTATTGGGTAGTTGTGTGGTCATTGCTCCATTGTTTTAATCAATCATATTTAATATATGCAACCTATCATTCATTTGCAAATTTACAGTATCGACTACAATATTATTTAATAAAATAGTCATTTGATTATTTCCAAAGTCCCAAAAATAACCAAAGGTGTCTAAAAAAAGAAAATAAATGAAATTCATTAATAATAATGGCACATACAAAACATGTTTCAAAAATAAAAAAATGACCACTAGATGGTATCAGACAAAATTCACAAATAACTAAAATCAAACATGAATTATCCTACGTTGTATAGATGGATCTTTCACCATTATTATGGATTTGGTTCTTATTGTATCTTGCAAATAAATATAAATATGAGTGGTCACATATCAACTCATCATGTATTATTTGCAACTAAAATCGTATTAATTTTTCAACAGACCGAAATAAAGACATTGCTTTTGCTTTCATATAAACATCATTTTTTCACAACCCTTCTCCAGTTCTGTTTTTCTTAATGTAGAAGGAACATCGACCATTAATGGAATCCTTATGTTTCTTAATCCCTGAGCCGACATATTTCTCATCAAACTTTCTCTTATGACTTTTCCCATTTTTAGAGGTCACTATATGCACCTCAATATATTCATATTAGAGTTTTTTTTCTTTTTAAGTAGCATTGAAAATTATTTTTATAACTGTCCATTTCACATACTGTTAGTCCTAAGTAGTTGAAAAAACAATTTGCCACTCTGGGAGTGATTGAAACACAAAACCGACCATACACTTGTTAGGGAGATCAATCTCAATTTCCTCTTAAATTTGTGGCAAAATGAAAATCCTCATAATATGTTCCTTAATGGTCCATTTGCAAGTATGATTAATGTCGGAAATTGAATTAAAAAGAGTTTTTATCTCCATATTTTCACTTTTATAAAATATTTTATCTGCATATTTGAGAAGCTCATCGGTACTTGTAGTCTATGTTGGGACTGAAGAGTTTAAAGATAGCCCAGGGGTAAGTATGCGATACGAGGATCTCTTAGTGTCAGTTTTAGTAAATCTGTTCCGTCTTAGGTAATAGTTTTTAAAGAGAGAAAGTGAGAGCTATTAGGCTAAGTAGAGAGAGAAAATACTATATTATTCATCTCCGGATTTGTGAAGCGTGTGTGGTCCTTTTATAGTACAATTACGGACCCCACACGCTTTAACTCCTGTTAATTACATCTTTTAGTCCCTACATTTTATTTTCTTCCTATTCTGGCTATTTCTGTATATAGCTTATACAATTTAGTCCTTACACAGTTTTCTCTATGTGTTTTCCTCATATCATACTTTTTCTTTGCTATTTTTGCCTGTCATGTTTCTTCTTTACACTTTTCTCCTCGTCTTTTATTCTTCCTTATCAGTAGCCCCCCCCAGTCCTAGTAAAAGTTCTTTTACTGGGACTGAATAATTCTCCGATTGCTCACTTCACACACCCTCGTATAGTTGCCTTTGAAAGGAAAAAACCATCTTCCTCGAACATTTTCTTTCTTCGAACTTCCACAATTTGCCTCGAACTATCGAAGCCATAGATCGCTCCTCGAAAATTGCTCTTCGAGCATCATCTTTTCTTGCTTCGAACTATCGAAGCCATACACCGCTCCTCAGAAATCGCTCTTCGAGCATCATCTTTTCTTGATTCGAACTATCGAAGCCATAAACCGCTTCACGGAAATCGCTCTTCGAGCATCATCTTTTCTTCGAATTTCTCCTGATAACCGAGTAGCCCCCCAATCCTTGCACCATTTTAGCCATATAAGCCCCTCGACCTTGACTGTATCAGTACCCCGAATGATTTCAAATCAAGGACAAAAGGGGTGCCAGGATTAATCTTTATCATGACGTCATTAAACAACCATATCTGTCAGCATATCTTTTTTGAAAGCGTTCCCTATTCTCCTGATATTTTCTGACAGAATACTCTTCATCTTCCCCTGACATTTTCTGACTACGAAAACTCTTCATCTTCCCCTATGGCTGGAGTCAGGATAATTCATACCTATATGGACCATAATGTCCCTAGGCAAACACCAGAAAAAGTCCCCGGGCCTGATCTGTCAGGAAAGCCCAACTTCACCTATAAATACTGACCTTCTCTCCTCATTAACTCAACTTTTGTTCAAACATTTCTAGAGAGATAAAGCTGGCGAGCAAACCCCGTCGTATTCCTGATTGGTTGTTGATCAGTAAGAGGTTCGAAGAGAGAGTTGCTGCTGGAGAATACGTGAGGCCTCAACCCCCACCATCGACTACTACTTTCTTTGGTACATGGCCTCCCTCAGCAGATTCGACTGCAATTATCCCCCTCGAAGTCGCTCGACAAATCCTTCATAGTGATTCTAACCCCCTCAGAAAAATGGGTAAAGACAGGCAGCATAAACACTCGTCTGGGAAAAGAAAGAAATCTCACAAGGATAGGAAAGGCTCGCATGAGCGAAATCGTGCCAGGGAGACGCCCCTGGTCATTCGGGAGCCTATTTCACCAACAGCCCTCGAAAATCTCCCCCAAACATCTGCTAGCCCTCTTCGAACGTCTACCAGACCTCCTCGAACCTCTGCCAGTCCTCCACGAATATCCACAAGCCCTTATCGGACCTCTAACAGTCCTCCCCGAAGAAATGAAGTAGATGAGTCGAGTCTGCCTTCTACTCCATCCATGACCGTTCATGGGACTCAATTTTCACCTTTGAAAACGCTCATCACCGAAGAGGATATGCAAAATAGGCGAAATGAGAGTCGAGATGCCAGAGGGAAAAAACCTGCCATAACGCCCATCGAACCAAAAGTGCATATGATCCCCGCTTTAGGTTCTTCGAATAACGCAACCTCCTCGTCCCAAACAATATCCGAAGAGCAAGCCCGTCGGATTGCTCCAAAATCCAAAGGGGACATCGTGCTACCCTTGGAACTAGACAGTATTGCTGGTCGCAATATTCGGGGTATCGAAAATAAACATATGGTGGCTCTTTCCAACATCAGATATAAGTATTTTTCGAAATACTAAGAGGCGATGCTGAGGACTCGATGGTGCATCCCTTCTTATATTACCATCAGATTTCCCTCGGAAGGAGAGACGCCTTTGTCAGTGAGGGACAACGAGTTGGTGGTATATACAGAGATCATGAACTGGGGGCTAAGGTGTCCCTTAGACCCCTTCTTCATCGAATATTTGGCAAATATAGACCTTTGTCCTTCGCGGGTTGGTCCCAACGTGTGGTTTCCTCTGATGGCCTGCATAATGGCCTCGAGGCTCTCAGGTCACGAATTTTTGTTAGAGCAACTCATTGGCCTTGCTGGTTTGGCCAGGAATCCTTTCTTTCCATTTTACTCACTAACTTTCAATCGAGGATAAAAAATCCTGAGAGATCTACTAGAGGCTGACAAGAAATGGAGGCAGCAGTTTGTGTTTTTCTCTGGTTGCTGGGAGACCAGGTCAGAGGCCACTCCCTCGAATCCTCACAAGCTCTCTCTGATGTGGACTAATAAATGTAAGTGCCTATCCTTCGAAATTATTTATTCTTCCTCGAATTTTAGCTTGTGACTGGTCTTGATATTGGCTACTTGTTGCAGCTATGACTAGGATATCAAAGGCCTACTCTGACTACGTTGAGGGTGCCACGAATGTGTTCACCAAACTTCGCTTGTGGGCAAAAGAACACTGGGATAACTGATTTCGTCTCTGCTTCATAGATAACAATCTCGCCAGGAGTCGATTGTGGAGGCTCGATCCCCTCGACCGAATTAGCATGAGAGGATTGATGCCTCCTCCCTCGGAGCGAGAAGTGATGGAGCGCTGTAGCCAAAAAGACATAGTGGTATATCTTCCCAAGCGCTCTCTTTCGCAGAGTCATCTTGGGGATCCTCCAAAAGATGATGTTTTAATGAATCAACAGCTCAACCCTGAAGGAACGGTCAACACCCAAGGGCCTCCTCTCCCGAACAATTTTGGGTCGTCGAACGTTATTCCTCCTCCACCAAACAATGCTGGGTCGTCAGACTCAATTCCTCCTCCACCAAACAATGCTGGGTCGTCGGACTCCATTCCTCCTCTTTCTACTCCCATCCTTCCATCAAAAAAGGAAGCCAAGACAAGAGATAGGAAAGGTAAGTCTGTCCTCGAACCCATCCAAGAATTATCCGAGGATGGTGAGACGCCTGATGACAATCAGGAGGCCGCTATAGACAAAAAGGTCCAAGAAATATCAAGTGAACCTGAGGACAAAGGTGGCCACTCACCCAAGGAAAGTTCTCATCAATCCCCACATTCGCCTCTTACTGAAGCTTCTCACCTTGTCCCCTTCGAAACTAATCCAAGGTTAGCACCTCTCCCCATCCCTCGGAGCAACCCTCCTCAGTACATTGATCCAAACACTCTTGGAGGTGGGTTTTCTGAGTTTGATTCTGCAGCATTAAAGTCTCCATCGAGCTCCTTCGAAGTTCCTTTGGACGATGAATTCTCATTGTCCCTCGAAAATTGTTGCATACCTCAGTTAATAGGGGAAAAAAGATGCGGCACCTTGAGAAGCGCAAAAATCACTATAAGTTTAAATTGTTGTTAGCTGCATCTCATCTTGAAGAGGCCAAGAAGTAACACGCAGTGATCGAGGGCCAAACCGATGCCTTGTACGAGCACCTATCTGCCTCCGAAAATTATGTGATAATGCTGGAGAGATGTTGTCAAGAAGAGAGGGACTTGTATAAAAATAAGACTGATGCTCAAGAGCTATTGATAGCTGAGTACAAAAAAGGGCATCGTTTGGCCTGCGATGGATTCGCAGAGTGTACCGAGGGCATTAGAAGGGTGAAAGAAGATCGAGATCAGTTACTCAAACGGGTTGAGAACTTTCCTAGACAAGTCGAGGAAGAGAAAGATAAAGTTGTGGATGCTTATGCAGCTACGTGCACAAGTAAGTTGAAGGCCCGGGATGCCACTACTCGAGCTGGTTTACTTACCCAAATCTATGCTGAGCATCCCGAATATAACTTGGGAAGTTTTTGGAAACTTTTCCCCTCAGAACTTCGTCCTCCCAATATAGTAGTAAGTGATAGTGAAGACTCAGAGGTTGAGGGGAGTGTCTCCTCGAAAAATTCAGACTGAGAGAAGATGTATAAGTTGTTAATGTTTTTTGTATGGCCCAATAGGGCCTCTTTTTGTAATGTGACTAGGGCATGTTGTACTGCGCTGATTTTATAAGGCATGTTTTGACTTTGTAAGGCCAGTGATCAATTTTTATTTTTATGCATAAGTTCAATCCAAGGCACCAAATGTTATGTTCTTATCAATAATCCGAAGAGACAAATCCTTCGAACCAAACATAAATACTCAGACTAATAATGGGCCAGAAAAATAGAATTTGAGGAACACATTATTGTGACCTACCTGATAATTTGAAGAGACAATATCTTGAGTCACATTAATGTGACCCAAATATTAATAAAGGCAACTAGGATTCGAGGCACATATTAATGTGACCCAAATACTAATAAAGGCAAATTGGATTCGAGGCACACATTAATGTGACCCGAATAACAATAAAGTCAAATAAAATTCGAGGGACACATTAATGTGACCCAAATATTAATAAAGTCAAATAAAATTCGAGGCACACATTAATGTAACCCAAATATTAATAAAGTCAAATAAAATTCGAGGCACACATTAATGTGACCCAAATACTAGTTCGAAGGGGCAAGAATTCGAGGCACATGTTACTGTGACCCGAAAAATAGTTCGAAGATGCAAGAATTCGAGGCACATGTTAATGTGACCCGAAAAATAGTTCGAAGAGGCAAGAATTCGAGGCACATGTTACTGTGACCCGAAAAATAGTTAAGGCAAAGAACCCTTTGTATTTAAGCAGCTCATCGAAACACCTCATTAAAACCTTCCTGTGCCTAACAGGGTAGGAAAGAGTGTGCCCTCGCCAAATTTCGATCTGGGGGATACAAAGAAGAAGAAAAAATACAATTTTAGCTAGCTCTTTTAATCAAGATACAATTTTAAGTGCTCAATATTCCAAGGGAGACGGAGATATCACCCTTCCTTGTCTTTTAACCGATACGTGCCTGGTTTTATCTTTTTGGTGACCTCATAGGGGCCTTCCCAATTAGGTCCCAACTTTCCCAAACTCTTGTCTTTGGTGTGCAAGAAAACCTTACGTAGGACTTTATCCTCCACCTTAAAATCTTTGTGCTTTACCTTGGACGCATATCGACTTCTCATGAGACTTCTCATGCTCTACTCTGGTCATTCGTATCGGAGGCATATGTTGCTACATGATGTGAGGGAAAAAGAATCTCTGGAGGGAAAACGGCATACATTCCATAGACTAAGGCAAATGGAGACACAGCAGTGGCCATTCGAGGAGTCGTCCGGTATGCCCACAATACTTCCTGCAAATAGTCGGGCCATTTTCCCGCTTTTCCTTCCAAGTTCTTCTTCAAACCAATAAGAATCGTGCGATTTGTCACCTCCACTTGCCCATTAGCTTGAGGGTGAAATGGTGCAGAAAAGCATTGTCGTATACCCCTTGATACACAGAAGCTTTGGAACTCCTTGTTGTCAAATTGAGGTTCGTTGTCCGTTGTGATCTGCAATGGTACACCAAAACGACAACAAATGTTAGACACGACAAACTTGATCACATTTTTTGCCCTTGTTCGTGTGAGTGGCTCAGCCTCTACCCACTTAGAAAAGTAATCCACCGCTACAATGATGGTTTGCCTACCACCTGAAGCCAATGGCAAAGGTCCGACGAGATCAATGCCCCACCTATCAAACGGTACTGCTTCGGAAATGCTCTCTAATAACACACCATGCTTATGAATCACATTAGCGTAGCATTGACACGTGTCACATCGTTTTACTAATTATTTTGCATCGGACGCAATAGTAGGCCAATAATAGCCAGCCAAAAACACTCTCCTAATTAACGCCTTATACCCACAATGGGCAGAACCTTCACCATCATGCAATTCAGAGAGGATGATTTGTGACTCAGGCCTATTTAAACACCTCAATAATGGTCGACTCAGATATTTCTTATACAGCACTCCTCCCAGCAAAATATAGCCATGAGATTTGAACCTGATTTTCCTAGCCTCGCGCTTGTCGACGGGTAAAGTATCATGGGCCAGAAAATCAATGATGGTTGTCCTCCAATCATCCGTAATCACATTACTTTCCTCCGAGATGTTTATTGTATGCTCCTCACCAATCAAGATCGAGGGGCGCTCCTGAACCAAAACCTAAGGGTGTCCTTCCGTCCGTGAAGCGGAGGCGAGAGAATCTCGGGCAGCATTTAACTCTCTTCGAACATGCTCATACTTGACTTCCTCGAACTCAGATGCTAAATCTTTCAATATCTTTAAATACTGTATCAGCTTATCTTTCCTAGCTTCGGACTCTCCCAAAGCTTCGTTTATCACCAATTGTGAATCGCTGATCAGTTTAATCTTTCGGGCCCTCACATATTTGAGCCAAACGCAAGCCTACTAAAGCAGCTTCATACTCTGCTTCGTTGCTAGTAGCCTTAAAACCGAAACGAATGGCTTGGAACATAGCGACCCCTTTTGGGGAAATCAATTGAACGCCGGCCCCACTTCCTGAGATGTTCGACCCCCCATCTGTCCGTATCACCCATTCAGCTTCATCGACAAAGTCGTGAATTTCTTTTTCCTCTCTATCCGAATGGAACTCGACCAGGAAATCAGCTAAGACTTGGGCTTTTATCGCCGTTCGAGGCTCAAATGTTATGTCGAAGTCTCCCAGTACCACTGAGCATTTAGTCATCCTACCAGAAATGTTGGGCCTTTGTAGCAAACTCTTCAGGGGAAAAGTTTTCCGAACAATTATAGGATGGGCCTGGAAGTAAGGTCTCATCTTCCGAGCTGCCGTTACCAAAGCTAGAGCTACCTTCTCCAATGTGAGATATATGTTCTCCGCATCCAGCAAACTCTTACTGACATAATAGATAGGCTTCAGGAGAGACTCATCTTCACGGAGTAGAACGGCGCTGACCGCACATCCTGATACTGCTACATAGATAATCAATGTCTCTCCTACCAATGGTTTAGACAATACCTCGGGGGACGTCAGATACTCTTGGATTTGATGAAAAGCGGTCGAACATTCCTCGGTCCAACAAAATTGTTTCGCATTTTGCAACACCTTGAAAAAGGGTGCACATTTATCTGAAGACCTAGAAATGAATCTATTCAGAGCGGCCAATCTCCCTATCAGAACCTGTACTTCCTTAATATTCCGGGGGGGGGGGGTTCATTGTGATCAGAGCTTTTATCTGTTCTGGATCAGCCTCGATGCCCTTTTCGTTGATCATGTAACCGAGAAACTTGCCTGACCTTACCCCGAAAATGCACCTCTCCGGATTGAGTTTTAAATTGACTCTGCTTAAATTGCGAAACGTCTCTTCTAGGTCAGCGAAATAGTCTTCGTCCCTTGTACTTTTGACCAGCATATCATCGATATAAGCCTCCATGTTCCGCCAAATCTGCCCCTCAAAGGTTTTGTTGACTAGGCGTTGATAAGTTGCCCCTGCATTTTCTAATCCGAATGGCATAACCTTGTAGCAGTATAAGCCTCTTCCGGTAATGAAAGAAATGCTTTCCTCATCGCGAGCGTCTAATCGAATTTGGTTGTACCCTGAGTAAGCGTCCATAAATGATAACATTCGATTTCTGGAAGTCGAATCTACTAATTGGTCGATGCGAGGCACTGGGAATGGATCTTTAGGACAAGCTCTGTTTAAATCCGTGAAATCAACACACATTCTCCACTTGCCATTCTTCTTACGTACCAACACTAGGTTTGACGCCCACACAGGGTAATTCGACTCGCGAATATGGCCTATGCTCAGTAGCCTCTCAACCTCCAACAGAATTGTCGTGGCCTTTTCCGGGGAGACTGGTCTTCTTTTTTGTACTATAGGTCGGTCATCAAGTCGTATAGCAAGTTTATGACACATGATTTCTGACGGTACTCCGGTGACATCCTGCGCACACCAAGCAAACATATCAAGTTTATCAGATAAAAAAGCAATTAACTTCTCCTTAAACTCTAGAGAAAGGTCGACTCCAATCCTCAGATATTTGCCACTCGCAAATTCATGTGTCGCAAAATCTTCTTCTCGGACCAGAAATCCGGGGGCCTCCCTCGAATCATCGCACGGGATGATTTCTGGGGGAGGTCCCTTTAATTGCTATGCTTTGTCTGTAGTTTCTCCCCGAACCCCCTTCGAGGACAGGGCTATCTGGTAGCATTCACGTGCCATCTTCTGGCTACTTCGTATTATCCCAATTTTGTTCCCAACCACGTACTTTAAGCATTGATGCACTGTAGAGATTACGTCATGCATCCGGGACAGCCAAGAGCGGCCCAAGATAGCGTTATACGACGTCGGCGCGTCAACGATAATAAATAGTACCTCTACCTCTTTCTTGAATGGTCCACGGCCCAATTCGACCACACACTGAAATTCTCCAACCAGCATCGTTGTAGCGCCAGTGAAGCCCACTATTGTCCTGTCGGATCTTCGGATAACTGGCGGGTCAGAAATTCTTTGGCAAGTACTCATAAACAATATGTTCGCGGAGCTCCCTGTATCGATGAGTATCTTCTGAATTTGATCACCAGCGATGCCTGCAGCGATCACCACTGCATCCTCATGGGGGCCTACAATATTTCGCATATCGTCATCATCAAAACAAATAATGGGAGAAGGCGATCGGTGCATCTGTGCTGACACCCCTGCTTCGATCTGGGTAGTCAAGTTGACCATGTGCCTTTTTCGGGAGCTGTTGGAATTTCCCGCAATAGTGTCTCCCCCGAAAATTGCCAAGGAATGGAAGAAAGCACGGAGGCTATCCACTCTCCCCTTCGGAATGGCTTCCTCTACTAAATTTACATTGTTCCTCCCCTCCTTGGGATCTAAATACTCTTGCTCAATGTCGAAGTCGTCAACCCCTTCGGAAATCACCATAGCTGTGTCAGTGTTCTTTGGGACAGCTTTTACCACAACGTTTTTCTAGGAGTGCTTTTTGACGAACTCCAATAACATTCCATTCTCTATCAGGGCTTGCACTTCTTTTTTCAAAGCTATGCAATCCTTGGTGTCGTGCCCAATATCCTCATGATATTTGCAATATTTATTGACACTTCTGCTTTCCCTCGGAGTTTGTATGGGGAAAGGCTTCCTGAACGGTACTTTAGATTTAGTTTTGTCGAATATTGCAGCAACATTTTCTGTCAACTCCGCGAAATAGTCGAGTCGAACCCACTTATTTGACATGGGTCTCGTTCCCTGATTATAATTTTGCTGACTGCCGTAGTATTGCGGGTTGGATTTCTGCCTCGGCGGATGTTGACCCGTATTTTTAGCCTGAACATTAGGACGAGGGACCTGATTACTCGACTCGGATCTTTGGAATTGATTCTGATCCAACTGATCCCCAGACCCTTTCTCCGAAGCCTGTGTCTCTTCCACCAGGATCCTCTTCTCAACCTGATCTAACAATGCTCCAAAAGTAATTTCCTGGCTCTCCGCTACCGTGTCCTTCAACAATCCGGGGAGCAATCCCATCCGAAAAGATGCAAGCGCCACTGAATCCTTACAGTATTCCATGTTTGTTTTCGTCTTAACGAAACGATTAGTGTAATTTTTCAGGCTCTCACCCACCTTCTGTCGACAATAGATGATCGTGTCTCCGTGAGCTCTGAACTTCTTGCTCCCCACAAAGTGTTTCCTGAAGATGTTCCATAACATATCAAAATTCTTTATCAAGCCCTGAGGAAGCCTGTTGTACCACTTAGAAGCTACTCCCTTGAAAGTCTGAGAAAATGCTCTGCATAGCAGCTTATCATCGTCGTCAAAATTGATCATAAAATTCTTGAATTGCTCGATGTGATTATCCGAATCTTGTGTCCCATCGAATTTTTCTAGCTTCGAAATATCAAAATGCTTCGGAAGATTTCCCTCCAAAATGTCCGTGGACAGGGGGGAGGCCTTCCAATTGTGACCCGCACGATAAACACCGGATCTTAAATTGTCATTGTTTGGAAAGTACAAACCCTCCTGGATGGTAAAGTATACTGGTGCTGTCATTCCGAAGTTCGAGGGCCCATATCCTCTTTCCTCTCAGAGTACTTCGCCTGTCCATAAGATCGATCGCCACCTCGAGCATGGTGACCCTTTTCCCTCGGAGATTTCCTCTCAGAGCTTCTCCCTCTTTGGAAATCGGTGTGTCTACGATCACGCTTTTTCTTTCTGTGGTATTTTCGCGGGGACGAATTCGAGGAGCTGTATCGAGAGTAATCACTCGAGTAAGCTGAATCCACATGTCGCCTCTCTCTTCTCCTCGGCGATTGCCGCTCGCGTCCCCAGTATCTGTCGTCTCTTTTCTTCGGACGAAATTCAGTTTCGCGATCCTCCTTTTCACTAACTGGCTCCCTCCTTATCTCGGATCGAAGATTCTCCTGTACGATGTCCTTTTCTGCTTTCAATCTTTAGATTTCTAGCAGCAATTCATTCCTCTGAGCCAACAGATCTGATTCGTCAAAAGCATTTCCCACTCGCTGGCCCCCTAGTCCCTCGTACTCCATATCGTTCAGGTAGTCATCCCCTACCAGGTTTTCCTCGCAATTATTAACCAAATCGTCCCTTTGGTCTTCCATAGTTCTCCTCGGAATAGGAATTATTTCCAGGAAGCGATTGTCGTCAGAGCGATTTTCGGTTCCCACAGACGGCGCCACTGAAGAGTTTAAAGATAGCCCAGGGGTGATTATGCGATACGAGGATCTCTTAGTGTCAGTTTTAGTAAATCTGTTCCGTCTTAGGTATTAGTTTTTAGAGAGAGAAAGTGAGAGCTATTAGGCTAAGTAGAGAGAGAAAATACTATATTATTCATCTCCGGATTTGTGAAGCGTGTGTGGTCCTTTTATAGTACAATTGCGGACCCCACACGCTTTAACTCCTATTAATTACATATTTTAGTCCCTACATTTTATTTTCTTCCTATTCTGGCTATTTCTTTATATAGCTTATACAATTTAGTCCTTACACAGTTTTCTCTATGCGTTTTCCTCCTATCATACTTTTTCTTTGCTATTTTTTCCTGTCATGTTTCTTCTTCACACTTTTCTCCTCGTCTTTTATTCTTCCTTATCAGGGACAACCTCACAACCTATTTGATTTCTCATATGTCTCAAATTATTGTATCTCCTTAGGAAAATATGCTTCAGTCATGACATTGGGTTTTCGAATCATCAAAGCTTGGTCATAATCGTGATACTTTATATATAATTCTCTATCTTCAATCTATTGCTAAAAGTCATACCAATCCAAAATATGAGGTTTATTTCCCAATGGGTTGAAGATACCATAGTTATATATTTATTAACTTATAAATTTAGTAAAAATGTTTAAACATGTTATTTTACACGTTCATGAAGCGGTATCCGCCGGCTAGTAAGTCAGAGGGTCTCCGAGCAGCTAAGACCTAACTGACATTAAAACCGAGCTAATTATAAGGTAGATTGAGCAGGCGAGAGAGCACGATAACGATACTGGCATCTTCGAAGTCTATTCGAAGAGATAAGATATTTCAACAACGTAATAGAAGACCAGACGAGGTTGGTAAACCTAGATAGCTACAACAAGCTGAGCAGACGCTCATCGAGCATCAAACAACAAAGATGAGGAGAAAGAAAATTGATCGGACATCCAACGAGGGAAATGCAAGAGGCGACTGATTGCGGGGCGTAGCCGAGCAAGAAGGAAAGGCGAGGACCTTAGCTCGGTCAATAACATGGATAAGACCGACCAATGGGTACATATAGAAAAATGATTAAAGCCACATTGATTAACCGGTCAAACCACTACAGTTATGGCAATAAAATTAGGCATCATGACATAAATGTAAGGATAACGTGCATAGTTAATGGAGAGATGATTTAGGGATTATATGTAACTGCTAAATGATGTATAAATAGATAGATTAACGAGATACAATGTAACTTATCTTCTCTGATAAATAAAAGTTCACTACTTGGCATTTCTTTTGTTAGTTTTTCCCACAAAAATATTGGCGCCGTCTGTGGGGACGATAAAGTATTTCGCTCTAAAGTATCTTAACCATGTTAGTCACTAGATCAATGATTGTGAGGGGATATTCTAGAACCATGTGGGACAATGGGTAATCGGAGAGCTGCGAAAAACCCCAACGATTAGGCCGGACCAGTTGCCTATCGTCGCTACCAACAACCGAGAAATTACAATAACAGTCCCCGGTGAAGTAGCACCACAGATGGGACAACCTGTAACCGGGACCGAAACCGGAGATAAACCCGCCGGTATATGTGACAGCTCCCGTTGTGCATGAGGTGTCATGCAATAATCTAGTAACAATACCAACGTTCCAATAGTTGGAACAACAGCTTCAACGCATACAGATAGATCCAATCAGGGTGGCATGTGAGTGTGATGCTAGGGTGCAGGCCATGCATACTACTATTGCTGGGATGAACGACGAACTGCAAGCCCTAATTGCCAATGCTCGAGGGACTAGCCGAGCCAACTATCAATCTGGGCAAGAAGCCATCCGCACCAAACGGGGGAATCGATCCTCCAAGTGTAGCAACAAAAGAGAAGGAGAAGGATAAAGTGGAGGCAAGAAGTGCTCCAAAGAACAGGAGCCATG
Organism: Limnanthes douglasii subsp. nivea; assembly: GCA_036936605.1. Taxonomy (NCBI): domain Eukaryota; kingdom Viridiplantae; phylum Streptophyta; class Magnoliopsida; order Brassicales; family Limnanthaceae; genus Limnanthes; species Limnanthes douglasii. The sequence continues at coordinate 342,889,748 of JAUPFV010000001.1, forward strand.
TTAGGATGCGCCTCATGATGCGTCTAAGACGGCCAGAGATGGTAAAGATGTACAGTATAACCAAGTGCGGCCGAGAATGTCCAACTATATCCTAAAGGAGTCTCCGTTTGTGGAGAAAATCATCGAAGCCCAATTACCAAGAAAATTCGAGGCAACAAAAGGCTCAAGCGCGAGCAAGATTTGATTATGAACCTTTATCAGAAGCGAGGTGAGTCTCTAAAAAGTTATATTAAGCATTGTGTTCATGCCATGAATGCTTTGCAAGATCTAGAGGAGAATATAGTTGTAGCCTCACTCAAGAGAGATCTTCACCGTAGAGGGGAGTTGTATGCTGGTCATGTTAGATTCCCGACGAAGGTCATGAGAGACCTACTAGCCCATGCAGATTCATTCATCCGAGTAGGCGATGCCCAAAAACGAGACTCGCCTGATAGACATGTTTTTCACCCTAAAGGAGGGATGTGCGGCCGGAGAAAGATTAACGACACTTTTCGTCGGGATACAGGACGACGACCATTGTATGAAAGTCCATCCAGGCGATTTACCCTACTGACAGAGTCCATATCGGTTATTTATCATTGAATGAAGGGAATAATGAAGTATCAAATACCACGGGTAATGAGCAATCCTAGTTTCAAACGATCGAACGTGTATTTCTGCTCTTATCATAACGATCATGATCATCCAACGGATGATTACTGGAAACTCCGAGAACAAATTCAGAGACTGATAGACGGTGGGGAACTCATCAAATTCATCATACAACAAGATCGTCATTGTCAGCCCAATTATAGGGAAGAAACGTGCCTGGTTAATGAAGATAAGCCCGATAATGATGCTCGGGCAGACAAATGAAAATAACAGTGGTTGTTCATCATTGCAGGGGGTCATTCCGACATCACCATTGCGTCCCCCTATCAACTCTTGCTAGCAACAGGAGGCATTCTGAGGTGGCCAACAACACAGTCTCCAATGCAAAGGACAGTTCTCTATCACTCTTCACTATTGCCGGGGGAAACTCTGAGGTGACCCAAAGGAAAAAAATTAGCAAAAGGCTGCAAACCGATCAAGAGGTATATGAAGTTGAAGCCTCATTTTATCGTAACTATCGAGGCCCGGTGGGAGACCTCGCGTTCAACGATGAATACTTGAGAGAGGTCAACATTCCTTATGAGGATGCACTAACGATAAATTTGGACATCGGGGGAGTAATGGCCACTCGAGTCTTAGTAGATAGAGGTAGCTTGACCAATATCATTTTTAAAGACAGTTATGATCGAATGCATAAAGTTCCACCCTAAAAGGCCACCCAACGAACTTCGGTCGGATACTAAGGTAAGGTGTCTCAATACTTTGGAGAAGTCAAACTGATGGTAAAAGTAGGATACATAGCTACTAAGCAAGAACTTAAAACACTATTCATAATCTCCGACGACCCTAGTTCTTATCATGTGATAATCGGCAGACCCTGGTTGCATAGGATGGAGGCCACACCATGGACATTCGGGCAACGCATCAAATACCCTATATGGAGCGCGGTCGGAATCATCTGAGGGAGTCAACGTACTAAGAAGACCTGTTACACAGTTGTCATCGACCCCACCAAGCCTTTCAAATAGCAATTAACTAGCGAGGGGGAGACCGGGGAGTGAAGCAATGCCCAGCCCTTGCCTAAACCAGTGGATGAAATAAGAGAAACAGAGGAGCAGAAGACGACCTTCCAGACTTCATCGACGAAGTAGTAGCCAAGGGCCACACTCTATGATTTGCGATATTTAAACGTTGACCCGTTAGTAATGTGCCACGAGTTAGCTATCGACTCATATACCAAACCCGTGCAATAGAAGCGACGGTATTTCTCTCCCGAGAAGCAGGAGGCCATATCTGCAGAAGTGACAAAACTATCCAGGCTAGGACATATTAGGAGAGCTCGGTATCCGATATGGATAGCAAACCCGATTTTAGTCAAGAAAAGTATGGATCAATGACGCATCTGTGTTGATTTCATCGTCCTGAACCAAGCATGCCCTAAAGATATATTCCCCCATCCCCGTATCGACCAACTGGTAGATTGGGTTTCATGATGTGAGTTTATATCGTTCATGGATGTAAACTCAGGTTACAATCAGATCAAGCTCCACCTGTCGGACGAAGAGCATACAACGTTTTAAACCGAGCGAGGCATGTACAGTTACACGGTGATATCATTCGGATTAAAGAATGTGGGGTCTACATACCAGTGCGTAGTCAACCACATCTTTAGTGAACAATTGGGGTAGCACATGGAAGCGTATATCGATCACATGATCATCAAAACGCATACGGTAGACCAACAATTTGCTCCTTTGGAGTAAAAAATTGAAAATTCTTAGGTTACATAGTCAACAAAAAAATGCATCAAGGCCAACCCCGCCTACTACAAGCAGTTATACAGATGACACCACCCCAGAATATTAAAGAGGTGCAATGTCTCACAGGACGCCTTGCAACAGTTTTCTGATTCATTTTCAAAGCCCCAAATAAGAGCCATCCATTCTTCAAGATTCTCCAAGAGGCTAAGAAATTCACCTGAATGGAAGAATGTAATAAAGCCTTTATAAAGTTAAAAAACTACCTCACCTCGCCAGAAATTTTATCTGCCCCTCTCGCTGGTGATCCTTTATATTTGTATTTATCTATATTGCGCTTTTCTTTCAGTTAAGTCATGCTCAGAGAACAAGATGGTGTCCAACAACCCATCTATTATACCACCAAAACTCTAGTCGACGCTGAGACTAGATACCTCTACCTTGAGAAGCTTGCATTCGATCTAGTCACCGCTGCCCGGAAAATGCGCTCATACTTCCAAGGGCACAGAATTACAGTCTGCACTTTGTCCCCCCTTAAAACGGTACTGTAAAAACCTGATGCCTCCGGCAGGTTAACTAAGTGGAGTATCGAGCTCGGGGAATTTGATATCCAATTCGAACCACAAGCTGAAATTAAGGGACAAGCCGTAGCTGACTTCCTGATCGGGTTCTCCTCACCTAGAGACTCATGTCAACTAGCCATCACTACACCAGCCACCGAGCAATTGGAACAGAATGTTGAGACTGACGAAGCGTCGAGCACATCTAACAGAGGTGCATGAGTCGTATTTTGCCTACGTACATGAGAAGAAGTCCTACAAGCGGTCCGATTTAACTTTTTGGTGACTAATAACGTTGAAAAATATTAGGCGGTCATTTGCGGTATGAAGTTGTCTTTAATATGTGGAGCTCGTCTTCTATGAATCCTATCAGACTCTCAGTTGGTCACAAATCAAACTAAGGGTACTAATGATGTAAAGAAAGAAGAAATCCATGGCTATTTAACAACACTCAATGAATGTGAGTCTAAATTTTCCACGGTACTCTATGAACAAGTCTCATATCAAGCAAACTCCACCGCTGACGCACTGGCCAAGGCCTGAGCTTCAGGTGAGCACCCTTTTGTCATTACAAAGCTATTGAAGACTACAGAACTAGTTAATCAGAGTGAAACCATTCATACCATCGACAACAAAAGTGGTTGGAGACAACCATATCTCGGGCTCTCTAGCTGCTAGTTGCCAAATACTACATGTTAGACAGTGTCTTATACCAAAAAAGTGCAACCCAACCCCTAATGTGTTGCCTTGGCCAAGAAGAAGCTAACTCAGTTATGCACGACCTACACAATGGACAAGCCGGTGCATATTGTGGGTTCTGAAGTCTAATTCGACGTTTTCTACTAGCAGGTTACTATCGGCCAGAGATGGCAACCAATACGGAGAGACTTGTCCAGCAATGTTGTTAGTGTCAACAGTTCACCAATATTGGGCATCTCCTGAGCGAGTCGATGCAGCTTGTACATGTCACTTTCCCTTTTGATAAGTGGGGCATCGATCTTGTAGGGCCAGTTCCTATGGCAACTTTTCAAAGTACGTAAAGGTTGAAGCCCTTTTTAAAACCAGAGCTCAGGAGATATGCGACTTTGTCCACAATCAAATCCTCACTATATTTGGCATACCCCACATCTTGAAGACAGACAACGGTCCATAATTTCAAAAAAAATTGGTAGCAACATTTTGCAAGCGTTATGGGATCAATCAGCATTTATCCACGCCTTACTACCCGCAGACAAACGACAAAGTAGAAGTCACCAACCATACCATCATGGAAGGTATTAACAAGAAACTTGAAGGAGCTAAGGGCAAGTGGATAGATAAGCTTCCGGAGGTCTTATGAGCGTATATGACTACCCCTCGAACATCTACAAGCGATCTTTTCACACCTGTTTATGGCAGCAAACCTGTAATACCGACATAAATAATGGTTCCAAGCCATAAGATAGCCAGTTATGAGGAAAACGATATCTTTACCGATCACGTAGTCAATGGTGACCTCATAGAAGAGTGTCGCGACCAAACACAGGTTCGAGCAGAACAATACATAAGCCTTATGCGGGGGCGATATAATGCTCTCCTTAAGCCACTTAGTTTTCAAGGGGGACATGGTCATGAAGAAGGTCTTCCACGGATTCGATGAGAGAGCATGAGGAAAATTAGGACCAAAATGGGATGGCCCATACAAGATTATCTCCAAGTGACACAACAAAATGTATCGCCTCGCCAATACCGAGAGAAACACTTTGAAGCATCCTTGGAACATAAACCACCTCAAATTGTATCGCCAGACTTTGTAATCTAGTCAATGCACTTATTTTCCCCCTTGATTTTGCGGGAGGTTTTTTTAATGAGGCATCAAAGTAACAATTATCCCCTTAATAAAAAAATTATACTTTCGCCAGTATGTGTGTTTGTTTGTTATATCTCTTTGTCCTTACAACAACGAACGGGTCACTGACCACACCTATGGGCTACTCAAGAGGCCACACTGAGCCTAGACCAATGAGTCATATTATACGAATGGGCAAAGTAGCCAACGCCCAAGGGCTACGTAAAGTCCATACTGAGCCTCATACCTTGTATACAGTATAAATTAGCAAATTGATTAAGTATCAAGTCTCTCCGAGGGCTACGCAATGTGTCTCGTCGACCTTGCTACGAACGAAGCTGAGGGGTAAGTTTGCTCAGTGTTCCTAGTTTCATACCAAGGTTACAATTCAACACATTTACAATCGTTTCCTTTTGGTTTTTACCCATCATCTCTATGGCCACTTCCATCACATGTCTCTCATTTTCCTCAAGGTCAACTTTTGCCTTCTTTTCAAATTGTTCGTGCTGTTGTTCGAACTACATCTTCAAATTGCCCACCGCAACCATTAATTTCCCATTTTCAACCACCAGACCCACAAAGCAGACTGCTAGCTCTTCCACCTTCTGAGCCTAAGCCATCTTCTGAGCTAACAGTTCAGTATTCTGCAACATCCGGTCATCATTTCTCTTAATAAACCCACTGTTTTGCGATATCAGCACGACAACCTCCATGGCTAGCTCTTTGTTCTTTCCTTCACAAGCTTCCTGAACGCCCCTCAGCATCGCTACCACCTTCTGCAGCCCTTCATTCTCTTGCATAGCCTTATCTTTGTGAGATTTGGAACAATTCTTGAACCAGGCTAGCTCCGCAGTTAAACCCTTAATTGAGCCAAAGAACATCGGCTCAGGTTTTCATTTCTCCATCACCTGGAGATCAGTATTGGACATGCGCCGATAGAAAAGTATGACCGACTTATAATGCATCTGCAAAATCACCACAAGTTAAGTTCAAAAATCATAATTCATGTATATTCTGGAAAAAAAAAATTTTGGACTACATCTATTGCAAGCTCCACATGCCTCTGCAATATTTCACTCAAGGGCATATTATCATAAAACGACAACTCTGGGAACCTCTTGAGCTGTTCGAACACCAACATCGAAGGTCGAGGCATTGTAATAACGGGGTAAGGAACTCCCTCAGCTAATCTGCCAACCTGACTTGGCTTGGTCTCTTGGTTTCTTGGCGACAATTGTTATGCCCTCTCTATGTTAACACATGAGGAACCATAGCCCACCATGTGTACAAACAGAATAACGGGTCGCATGCCCATCTTCACAAACTGCTCCATTCCTTAAGCTATCTTTGTGGGGATATGCTTATTTGGTTGTACACCATCCCTCTGCTCTGCTCGGCTCAACTAACCATATGTTCGAACTCCATCCAACACAATCACTTCAGGGGCCTTCCCCATGTTATGTTCTGCATCAAGGCCAGATGCATGCGCTCCTTGCTTTACTGGCGATGGTGCCATATCATCATTGTCCTCATCTATCAGGTGTAGCTTCCTCGTCGCGAGTGGCACAACGTTGATAATCACTCGTCATTTATTCAAAAGAGGAATCTAGTTTTTCTCACCATCATCATCCTCTTCCTAATCCCATCGATCATGCTCCTGATTAACATCATCCTCCAATGGGGAACCCTTATTTCTATGTTGATCTACTTCATCAACACCTTGAATAACTAGTACACCATCCTCCTTGTTAATTTAACTTTGTAAAAATGAAGACCATTATGCTTCCTTCGATCTACAGTCTGTGGCACTGCCAATCAAACCCCCGTATTGTTTCGCCCCATATATCTCAGCTCCATAAGCGCTCGTATGTGCTCCGTCGTAGCTGTCTCCCTACTTCCAGCCATGGTGAACTTCCCGTCTTTAGAGATTATTAGCTCGGGCACTAGCCTTAGCCCAGCAAGCATATAGTTTACTTGAGTAAATAATCGAACGGGCTCCTGCAACCAAGTAAAGTTGGCTACTTGAATTAGAGAATTCTTATATTCATTCGACATGCCTTCTCTACACCATTCTTGATAGTTTCCCTCACATGCACAAATTAACAATAGGGTCAATACTTGGATTCATCATTCAGACCAACACAAAGAGTTTAAATTTTCTTTACACTTCACTTTCCACCTTCGTTCTAGTTGGAGGTTCATAATGGCATTCTCATGCTCCCAATTCCCCGACACAAACATGAACGAGTGTTTCCAGTTTTTGTCAGAGCTAAAAGGTTCAACTATCTTTCTCACCCGAGTTCATTACGTTTAGAAAAAGGGAGACTTAGCTAGTTTGGCTACATTCACGGCAAGGAGTAAGTCTGCCAAACAAACCTTAATATTTAATAGACGTGAGCTCGGCATAATTCTCAGCAACATTCTCCATCCATTCGTAGCCAACTGAGTGGGCCATATTCATATCACACTAAAAAAAATAAGTGGTGGAAGGTGCAACTATAATCCTCAGTCGAATATAGTGGTAAAAAAATAGGTTTCGTTATCTTGAGCTTGATAGGGGTGCTCGCCAACTGTCGGTAGCCTCACTATTATATCACTCGGTATCATACATCTACCCATAAAACATAGTAGCCCACTATTAGATTTCCATATTTGGGGGCCAGCCGGGAAAAATAATTTTTTAGGTCTACCAAATCTTAAAATTTAGACGCTACTGTTTTCACCTTCTTCTTCCCAGCCTTTTTTGGAGCCATTATGTTTATTCTAGTGACTACAATGAACCAACATGATGTGTGAGAACAATTAAATATAGGGATTACTAACGGGCGAACCCCACTATCAGTGAGGAGGGTTTTCATTTCAATTGGTATAGAAAATATAAGACCAAGCGATTGCGCCTGAGCCAAAGAGTGTTCTCCTAAGCCCATTGCTAGATATGGAGGCTATAATTAAAAAGAAAAAAGATAGCTTCACGTATATTTTTTAAGAGAGATGAGCAAATTTCTTCTTGCAGAAATGTCTTTACGCTTTAAACTCAAGAGAGAGTTCTTCACCAGAGTAAAAGTTCTTGTAATTTTAAGCGTCGGGTATTTACCAAGTTTAAAAGAGTTTAAAAATTCAAATTCGCTTCCCACCACATGCGTGATATGATTGCAGTTTTCATTGGTTAAGAAAACCCGTCAAGTTTCAACCAAAACCCAGTCGACAGAAATTAAAACGGCTTTGGTGCCGAAAATGTCGTCACCCACGCGTGGCCTACATAATCGTCACGTGTCACCCTACCATTACACTTTTTTGGCATATACCATCATAATACACCATACGTCAGCATAATTACACAATATAGATAATAACTTCCTCTGCATCATCTATATTATTTACTTCATGGATTTTATGATGATAATATATAATCCATGAACTATGGGGTGCCCTGATGAGGGGGTATCCAACGACTAGTATGCCAGAGGGTATCTAAGCATAGGAAATAAATGGGATAACTAATCGACATTAAAACTGAGCTAATTATAAGGAAAACTGAGCAGGCGAGCGAGTGCAATGATGATACTGGTATCCTTGAAGTCTATCCGAGGAGATAAGACCTTTCAACAACTTAATAAAGGACCAGCCGAGGTCGGTAAACCTAGCAAAATACGTCAGGGCGAGCATAAGTCTCATCGAGCATCATACAGCAAAGAGGAGGACAAGGAAAAGTGATCAGACCTCCAGTGAGGCAAATGAAAGAGACGACCGACCGCAGGGCATAGCCGAGCAAGAAGGAAAGACAAGGGCATTAGCTCGGTTAATAGCGCAGATAAGACCGACCAAGGGGTACATTTAGAAAAATAGTTAAAGCCACAATGATTAACCGGTCAACCCACTACAGTTATAGCCATAAAATTAGGCTCCATGACATCAATTTAAAGATAAGGTGCATAGTTAATGGGGAGATTATCTCAGGATTATGTGTAACTTCTAAATGATGCATAAATAGATAGATAAACGAGATACTTTGTAACTTCTCTTCTCTGATAATAAAAGTTTACTACTTGGCATTTCCTTTGTTAGTTTCACATAACACACGTGATACATAAAATTATATTAGTATAAAATACCTTTGGGAAAATGTAGTAACATACGTTTGTATAAATTTGAGAAAAGTCATTATTGATCCAATTTTAATTGGCTTAATTTGAGAAACCATCATTTGGGTTGGTTACCCTATTTTAAATTGAACATTTAATGACCAGCTCACAATTTACAAGTCTTTTTTCATCATTAAATATGTGAATGTTAACTTTATTTTGGGATGCCAATGCTTGAAATAGTATTAACTATGAAACGTAAAAAACTATAAGTTCCTTAGATTACCAATATGACTTCATGATTCACTTATCAAAGTTAATACAACTTTATTCATGCAATCAATACAGCATTTAAACACCAAACAACCACACATAAAATATTTATTCTAAAAAGATCATATTGTTTAAGTCTGAACGAAAAGACTCATCAAGTTATACACAAGGATTTTAGCTACAACGAGGTATTGTCTGCGATAAACGTATGTTTCTTCGTAGTGGTGGTTGTTTTATCACGGTAACAACAACTGCATTCATAAATCTAAGGTTCGTTCCATGGTTTCATGCTATAACTTAATCTGATAAATTATTTTTTTATTAATTAGTCCTTAAACTTTATGTTGTGTCTTAAGTATCAACGTTCGAGTTTAGTCATTCACAAAATCCAAATTTAACCTGGTATTTATACAAATACCTTCATAATTGTTCTTTATCTATTTTTCTAATTTCTATTTACTTTGCTTATCTAGTTACTTATTAAATACATCGTTTAATAACAATAGTACAAATAAACGATTAACTATGGATCGATCAATAACTATCCAACAAAATATCCTAATTATTTAATCAAATTATATATTAAATTTATTACCAAATCTATTATTTTCTAACTAATCATATAATCTATATATATATATATATATATTATTTCATTTGCACCCTTTTAAATTTAAATTGATGTTGGTAAATTCCAGGAAACTATTTGCTAATAAGTTAGAACCATTGAGATTAAATGGTGTTTTATGAAAAAATATATAAGTTGCCTTCATTCCTCAAACAATGTTCTTCAAATACCATTTTATAACCTCTTCGATGATGTTTGTTTTAACGGTTTCTTTATATTCTTTATCAAACTTATTATTTGTAAATTATTCTCACATATTTTTTTCCATATATTTTTTTTCACATTGTCTTCACACAATATCTTATGTTTCACCCAATCAAGATCTAAAATTATTGGTTTTTACCAAATTAAAATTCAAATTATGAATCAAATTAAAGTATCCAAAATCATATTTGAATAATCAAAAATACATTAACATATCCAAAACCAAATATAGGTAACTCAACATATCTTATCATTCCAACAAAGAATCAATGGAATCAATGAGGTACGACTATAACTTTTCTATACGCAAATATTCACTAAATAATCATACCGCCAACTATCATCTACAAGAAATTTGAGTTCTCATGTAGCGCATCATGGAATTGACATAAACTTGTAATCACTACATCAAATTTTAGCATACTATCAAGAATAATCTTGATGAATCTTTGCCCCTAATGATACACAACTAATAATTGGAATACCATATGATGTTATAGAAGCTTAAACTAAATTCTCTATTTACATCACAAGATTTTCAATACAATTATATAACTCTTTTGAATGTTACAAAAGCTTAATATGGATTCTTTTATTTGACTATAATATATTTTGATGTTCTTGTATAATGGGGCAACATAACTTTACATTTTCTAAAGATATAACATCATATATGGTAAATTATACATAAGTCATGTAATATTATACAAAAATAACATAATTTTCTTAAAAATAACATGTTTAAAACTTTAATAGTTTGCTTTGTGTATGTAGAGGGTTCGAGGAAGCAGACGCACGTACATAATTACGTAAACTAACATATTACATATACTAATATGTAATGAGTGAATAAATTTGTTATTCAACACCGTAACTAAATCAATATGTAAATATCTCATTTTTAGGTTGAATAAAAAAAGAATCACCTGATTTGCATAACCGACCGCAAAGTTACGACATTACAAAACCAAACATTCATACTTTATAAACACCTTTGGTGTGGTTTAGCCACTGCACGATTGTTGCCACTATGTTGCATTTGCAATGCGACCACATACATGTGTACAATGACGTTATTACTCACGTTTGATTCTCTACCACACACATGTGTGCAATTGTAGCTTGCAACTTTGATGTTATCACACACATGTGGGCAGCAACATTGCAACCTGCAGTAATATTGTTGTGGAATTATTGTGGAAAGAAATCCTCTCTCACATCAATCTCTTGATATTTAGAATTGAGATCGCTTTTATCTTTTTTACTAACATAATTTTTCTGCAGTTTCAAACAAAATCAAGGTATGAAATTATTTAATCATACAGCTACAATATAAACATAGAGTAAAATTCCAAATCCAAACTTAAAACGTGTATTTCTAAATCAATTGATTAGATTCTTAGTCATGTAGTATGATCGTCAATTTATCACATGCAAACAAATCATAAGGAATATTTTTATTGTTTTCCAAAAATCAAAAACCCATGATCTTGCATACAGTTTAGGAATAGCTAAAATGAGACCCATATTGTTAGAATGAGACCTTGAAATCAATTTTTTGTTCTCATAAAATTGAAATAACTAAAATATCCCCATTAAATAAAAACTCAAGCTCTTTTACGAGTGGAACTATTGTAAATATTGGGAGTCTCATTTTAAGAAAAACAGGATCTCATTTTGAAAAAAATAGATCTCATTTTAGCCTCCCTTTATTTTTGATGCAATCATATAGTCATACAATAATGAAAAAAAAACTCGACAACTAAATCGAATGACCGACAACATAAAATATACGCTCAATTTTGCAATGTAGACCTGATCTATGAGCATCCGTTAATACGATCTAGAAGGATAACACTTGGCTCTGTATAAACAATATCAATTTGAGATTATAGTTTAGAAGTATATATATATATATATATTAAATGTCGATATGTGTAATTGTAAAGAGTAATACTTAAATTTATTGATACTCTATCTACTATTTATTCTAACCCGTGATATATAATACCACTTTAACAGTCAATTATATTATATGGTTCATAATTATATTTAATTCTTAAAATTCAATATCTAATGATTTTTCTTCTGACTCCTGTTCTAACGGTCAGTTACATTATATGGTTCCTATCTTTTTTCAATTATTCTTTCATCAAATATATTTATAATTTATTATATTTAATTAATTAAACTTCTAATTACAACTAGTTACGTTAGGGTTCAATTCCGTATATTTTTACCTTATATATTATTCTTTTTTGTCCAATAATATATTTGATTTTAATAAATATTTTAGATCTCATTCTATATGTTGTTTTAATATATCAATAATAATTTAATAATATTATTTATTGTTTTCTATTCATTCTATTTGTAAGTAAATGTGACATTCTTTTGCTTATATAATTATGAGTAAATACATGTTATGAGACTATAGAACGAGACATATTATGCACAATATGCTACGGATGAAATAATTTATTTAACATGTAGATTAACCCTTTCATTGTTAGATTTGTGTACTTCAAAATCTATTGTTTGACTAATATTGTTCGAGTTCTGGATATATGCCTCCTATATTGAAAGTTAATTAAAGAAGATTTTTGTCACCACTGGTCATGATTATTCCTAAGTCCTTCGGTGTGTGTGTATATATATATATATATATATATATATATATATATATATATATATATATATATATATATTATCTTATACTAGAAGGCAATATGAATTCGAAGATCCGGAGCTCGGGTGGAATTTTAGTAAGGTTTTGGAAGTGAAACTCCAACACATTTTAAGCTTATAAAATATTACTGTACGAAGCAAGCAAGCTAGAATCCAAGTTGATTGTTAGCCACCCTAGTTGACAGAAACAAGACACTGTGTCAAATGGTTGGTTTTATAATTTTGTTGTTTCTCTTTACAGAACAGAACCAAACAAACTACTCCTACCAGTACTACTACTACAGAAAAGGAATATTTTCACTGAGTGAAAAGAGAAGATAAAGTGACAATACACTATTATGGGAAAATGGAGACTGATCAATAAGTGAAACGTTATTTATTTTTAAAGAAAAACAGATCAAATTTAGTACTTCACGCCCCAAAACAGTAACGCACTGGGATTGGATTGGACATCTGATCTGACACACTCACTTCACTGCACTGCACTTGTTTTCTTTCCATCTCCCCAGCTTCAACACTAAACCAAATCTAGTAAATCAACTACCAACAAATAAATATTGTAAACAATATATTTTACAAACATTTTTTATGTTTTTGGTTGCGAAATTTGTCCTTTATTAATAAGTGCGTGGTTGCGAATTTCATACCTAGGTTTTATATACATGAATAATTATTGTTTAGGGTGAACTTATAAATAACCATGCTAATTATTTATTACCAATTAATATTTAAACTAATGAACTATTGGTTAATACTTCAATCAAAATAAAAAGCTATGAAAATGAATTTATACTCATTTCTTTAAACTATTCTTTTTAAATTTGTTTTTTTAAAACCATAGTTCAAAATCAGGATCCGAAAGTATTTTTGTTTTTTCAAAATGAACCGAATTAAATTTATTAATATTATTTTTTGAATTTTTTTTGTCACTACTAAACATACGAGATCATGAAAAAAATAGGCTATGCATAGAAAAACATGCGAGATCGGATATAAAAAACATACGAGACCAAACATAAATAAAATGTGATACCAGACATAATAAATGATGATAAATTTGAAAGACCCATAATTATTGAATTAGACGAGATCAGATAAATAATAATGAGGCGAATAGATAAAAGGCGTATACTACTTGATGATAAAGATGAGAGACCATGGTGTTGGAATTTCTCTATTAAGTTGGACCGTCACATGTCGTATCGATGTATCGAACTATCGTTAATATTAGTCCAATAAAAGTAATCATAAAGAAAAGAACGGACTAGTAGATAAAATATGTATCATGGAGGTAATTGTATAGATACCAGGTTTAATTCCGAATACTGTGAAGGATTGGATTCGGAAATAAACAACTTAAGCAAAACGTAAAGTTTTGGGGTTATTTTGTAAAACAAAATAATACCGGGTTATGGTCCCTAAGAGTGGCAATTTAATAAGGACTGGTCTTCATTAAATAACTGTCTGGAAGTTACAGACAATTAAGAGAGAAGAACTGTTACTGGTATTCATTAAGTAACTGTCTGGAAGTTACAGACAATTAAGAGAGAAGAACCGTTACTGGTCTTCGTTAAGTAAATGTCTGGAAGTTACAGACAATTATTTAATGAAGAACCGTTTTCTCACTTCAGTTCTATATAAGAATGAGTTTCTCATTCTTGAAAGATACGAAAGAAAATACAGAGAGAAAATCCTTTAAGAAAACAAATTGATTCTTCCTTCGAATCAATTACAAAAGTGTGTTTTGGTTGCCATCTCATAGAAGAATCAATAACCTAGCAAAGGATCGCCGATCATCTGCTCTAAGTCAGGATTCTGAAGATAAAAGAATGTCTACATCCTGTAAGTATTTATTCCGCATTATTATAGGATGATTTAACTTCATGGTTCAATAAGTTAGATTAGAAATCCGTAAAGTATTAATATCTCTATCACATGGTTATCGGGTCTGGAAAAAAAATATATCATCAATAGATCTAATTTTGTTCGTCTTAAATAAAATGCAATAAAATGCAGGGTCTCACGTGTCTTTTTTATGTCCGATCTCATGTGTTTTTTTGTTCGGTCTCCCATGTTTATTATGGATCGTCTCATATTTTTGTTTATATTCGGTCTTGCGAAATATCATTAATGGATTTAGTTTTGTTCGTTTTAAAAAACAATACCGATATTATTTCCGAGCTTCGATTTGGAAGATACAAACCTTTTAAAAATATAATAAAAAGAAAAAATAGAAAAATAAGCTTTAGTTTAGAGAAGAAGAAGTGTTTGAGTCACTCGTGATGAATCATGGATAGTTGAGATACTATTTAGAAAATTGGATAACGAATTCTAGTTAAGTAAAAAAAAATATTAGGTTGGCACTAATGAGACTTGAGATACTATTTGAGAGTGAATATTGATTGACCTTTTATACCTTTGATGACATTATCCTACCTTTTAAGCTCAACTTTTGTAATATTAAAAAAATTAAATTAATTAATGTAACTTTTTTAATAAAAATATATATTCTTTATAGTTCACCATAATAGATGTTTATATATATATATATATATATATATATATATATATATATATATATTAAATATCTTTTTAGATTTTTTATAAAAATTAAAAGTAGTTAATTTATGTTTTATTCATGTGCGTTTAGCTAACTTAAGCATCTTACATTTTTTCACATTTATTTTACTTTTTGAAGACTACTTTGTTGTTTTCTTATTCTACGTTCCAATTCGTGAGATGATGCTGGATTTTTGAATTTTAACAACGTTTGACTAAAAGTTTTGGAGATATATGTTGGTTGATATAGTAGTTATTGATTATAATTTCGAATATGCGTATTGCGTAGAACAATAAATTTGTGATTGATTGTAAAACACCAATTCTCTTATTGACAATGAATCATATTTTCGTAGATTTCTCGTACAATTGTTTTACAAAGCTTTGTTATATAATTAATAACTGCATCTAGTTTATACGGACAGTCCGACAAACAAACATCCCCATGAATTAGTTATTGTTATTTTGACCAATTATATTTTTTTTTTTATCTTTTTACAAGTTAAAAATAATTATTTTGCTTTTATTAACATGTGCGAGAAATATTTAAACGACATAAACTATGAACAAAGATAATATACAAAAGATAATTAAATAATTAAATAACACTCCAAATTACAAAAATAAACCTATAGATTTTTTTTTCAATATTAGTGGCAGTGAAACATAAGTTTCCACCATGTTTTTTTATTAAAACAGTAAAATATAAGTATTATAAACATAAATATTTAATAATATATTAAAAATAATTTATATTACCTAAAATAAAAATTATATTATACTTATTATCTTTATTGTCGTAACAAAAACTTATATACTTTTTCTAATTACAGTTTATTATCCTTTTTTAATGTTCAAATATTCTTATTATAATATAACGCTGTAATTTTATGAAATAACGTATTTTTATTAAACATTTTCTCTCTCCTCTTCTTTATTTTTTTTCTTTTATTTTTCCATATTTTCTCTTTCATTCTCTCAATTTGTTTTTTGAAAATGCATTAAATAAATATTAAAAAAGTTCGTAAAAATATATAATACATACCCCAAGGAGTGGCATTTAGAGCCGAGAAAGAAAGAAATCAATGGTATTGACCAAACTTAGGCCAAACATTACAATAAATTGAGGCGAAAGAGTTAAGACTGAGAAGAATGATCTAGACTTGGACAAACAAGAATAACAAAACAGTTTGGATGAGCTAAGACTGAAGAGATAAAAAAGATTGGACATCACAGTCGCCATCGACCAAAGATAGCAAACTAGAAGGGATGGATGCTTGCATGAGTTAAAACAATATTAAGTTAGAATTTTAAAGGGATTGGATTGGCTAGACCATCTTGGTACCAAAGAATCTGAAGTGAAGGTCCGAAAACATGCGATAAGAAACTTTATAGGCGATGGATGTAAAGGAACTAAAAATTCTAGCATTCCTCTCAAACAAAATGTGGTACACAACAGCACCAAAACAGGCACGCCAAATGTATCGTAAACTGTACGGAGGCCAGTTAGATGCCTCATGGATCCAAGAGACCTAATTGTGATTACGTCTTAAAGAAAAACCAAACTTGGAGTTTCCGAATCTACACATGCTCTGAGTGAAGCTACAGTCATATAAGATATGATTAATGATTTCAGAAGCAGAGTTGCATAATACATAATTAGGGAGGGTGCTTAGACCCCAACTCATGATCTTATCACGAGTGGATAGCTTGCCATGAATATCAAGCCAAAGAGATAATATGATTAATGGTTCCGAAAGCAGAGTTTCATAATACCCAATTAGAGGGGTGCTTAGATCCCAACTCAGGAGCTCATCACGAGTGGATAACTTGCCATGAATAGCAAGCCAAAGAATTTCAAGATTTCTTTTATTTGAAGTCAAATTCAATTATGTTGTAAATCGAAAAAATTAAAAGCAACAAAAAATTAATTACGTTTGAAATCGACAAAACTAAAATTGGTCAATCTCGTAACTAGTCCGTAAATGGAAAAACTCTAACTGAATGGATAAAATACAAGAATTACAATTTTAAAAAATTAACGTTTAAGATTATGGATTGTTTGGATAAAGAAAATGATTATGTGTATTATTTACGTTTTACTACCTTTTTACATTTTTAGGTAAGTTTGTTTATCGTATCTGGTATCTCATATCTCGTCACATCTAACAATGTGTAAAATAACAATGTGTCATATGATGGGGCCAATTAATCATAGCTAAACTTGCGTAGCTCCGAAAATATTTTTTTGGTACTTTCCTTACTCCATGTCGTATTAAAAACTCTGTGCCATCCAAAGCCTTTATTGATAAAAATAAATCTTTATTTTGTTGAAGAAAAAATAGTACATGAGTAAATAGTATGTTGATAGATTAACTAATACACTTTTTCCGAAGTGAAAAAAAAAGTTTTTTATTGATTTTATCTATGTGAGTATTCCCTTCGTATTTTTAGGTGGTTTCAATGAAATAATATTGATGTTAAAATAAAATCAAATAAATAAAGAGGTTATGCTTACTATTTTATATTATGTCGAACATTTAAGTGGAACTTGAGTAAATTTTATGACCTTTGGAAGTAAAAAGAAAAGACAAATAGAGGATCGTTAATTTAAAAGGGTAATGATTACGCGTGAGAAAATACGAGTGTAAGGTGTAAATGACGGCTAACATCCTCGTATCTCAACACATGTCCACTTTTTTTAGTTATAGTTCAACATTACTTTTTTGTGACAATTATGCTTTACAGCGGAACATCTGATCTTTCAATATATGTACGGTGTAAGATTCGTATCTTCATTATATATATCACTATTTTTTTCCTTTTTTATTCAATTTTATTCTTTATTTTATTGTGTTTTTATTTCTTATATTTGATCCTTTATTGTTAAGTCTTTTATTTTCTTATTATTTTCAGTTTTAACAAATGATTCAAACTCAAGTATTTGAATTTTCTAGCTCTGAAAAGGCAATATTCATTTGTATGCCTTATGTTTCCAAATTCCAAACCGTTTAACGTAATTCTCGTTGCTGTTTTGTACCATCACCTTCCTTATGAATCATATATTCCCAATTTCTTGTTGTTAGTTTGTCCAGTCCGCCACGATATACATGTATTTCAGTGGTTTCGTTGAATCTCAAGTATCCAGTGATAAATTAACCAAAAATACAGATCAGTCCAAAATTCTAAGACTAAATGATATTGAGCATCAGTTACCTGAGTCTCAAAAAAGATCAAAGATTTAGAGGGAAAACCATTCAATTTAGAGGGTTTTATGTAGCTTTATATGAAATGTAAGGTTTAATCACTATTTGGAGGAAGAACAAACTAATCGTGAGAGTAAAATAAATGAATTGAGGTTTTAGTATAAAATCCACATAGATGAGATTAAAAATATTGTTGTCGATGCTGTAGTTGATGTAGGTTAATATGGGAAACAATTAAAGACTAATGTTATCCTCATGATCTATATGAATATACTAGATATTAATTTGGATAGTCTTTGGAGCTTGTTCTTGAAGAGAGAATGTCTTGAGGTGTTAATTATATTTGGGACGTGGTTTATGATTATACTTTGTTGAGTGTATATGATGTTATGGATGGAACATATGATGTATTTCCTCATATATTGAGAAATTTTAATGGAAGTTGTTCATACACATTTATTTGAAGATGTGATAAATAATTTGATTCCTAAAGTTTATGCGTCAGAGAAAATCATCACTCCATCTCAGACACCAAAGGTTTATAATAAAATCAAATATATTGATGCCTAAGATAACTTTATGCATATTTAACCCCCTACTGGTCGAGATGAAGTGTTATTTGTAAATGAGGTTTCAAGTGATACACCAGTATCTCCTCTGGTTCAAGTAAAAATAATAATAATAATGTTTCTATCAGGTATTCTCTCTGATCAACTCTTTTTTTTTCTCTTTAGTTTGATCTGCTATATTTTACAATTTTAAAATAACCAATGGAAATCTCTACTAAATTTACGGCTTCCATCATATACACCAGAGTAAATATTGTTTCTCATGCAGTAACTTTTTGTGTGGTTTGATGGGACCATATGAATTTTAAGGTTTGGTTGGTTACTTTCACTCGACCATTATCTTATGGACGGAAAGGTCTTACAAACTATTTTTGGATCTCATAGAGCTATAAACTTATCATTTTTTTTATATTTTGGAAATGTGTTCTATTATCTGTTTTGATTATTTTTAGGATTCCATATTTGTATCATATGTTAAGTATAATTAATTAGATGAATTCCTTGTCTTGGATTCCTTGGTTATGTTTCCACCCACTTTGAGAAGTAATCCATAACTAAGAAAAGGTATTAGCGACCCCTAAATTTTTTGAAAATAGTTATACAATGTCTATACCTCATATATCAAATGAAACTGCTTCCAAAATGGAATTTATTGGTACTAATTGTATTTGAATTAAGTTAGTAAACGTTAATATGTATCATAATGTTAAACGAGAGTTTCAAACTATACGAAAATCATTAGCTAGTAATATCATGTGATCAAAACTCGTTTGTGGAGAGTTTTATTTTATACACAATAAGCCTTTTATGATTCTTCACAAAGGTATTTTAAGACGATTACATGTTTATCATGGCATATAATATGAGTAAGAGCCTAATTAGATCTCGGTGATACAATTATTTAGCAAACCACGCATATTTAACATATATGGTCTTGATGTTTCGAGCCTATATATTTTTTTCTATGTACTTATTATGTAAGGTATAACTTGATTGTGGTTTTTTGACAAGTATTGTCAAGGTATCTACTATTACAACTTTTCTTGGTGATGTAGCCCAGAAAGTCCAAACAAAACCCTTTTTAATTTTATTTTATTTTATTCAAATATCTTATGTATTTAAATCAAATCTAATTATATTAAGATTTTATTTTATTTTATTTTATTTTATTTTAGAATATTTATTTTATTTCCTTGTATTCTAATTTAGGGTTTTGAGAAGCTATTATATAAAACCTCTTATGCCTTAAGTTATTTTAAGTTTTTGGATTAATATATTTTTATATCTGAAAATTTCAATCTTTGTTACCCTTAGATTAGGGTTTCATCATGTTACCCTTGAATTAGGGTTTTATCTATCGTTGCTTCTTCTTCTATTTCCGCCGCGTCATCAGTTTGGTATCAGAGCCTCAGTTCCTGCTACGGGTCAAGCATGTTTCTGAATCTTGATTTCATCTGATTCAAGGTCTAAAGGAGAGAACAACATACGGCCATGAAGATCTCAAATATCGTTTGGTATGCGGGAGACACACTAGGCGTTTCAATGACGATCATATCGACCGGTTACTGAAGGAGTTTAAATTGGCTACCAATTGTCGAATCAAGGTAAATATTGCTTATCGAGATGCTGTCTCAGGCTATGAAGAGGTTTTCAAAACCATTTTTTTCATCAACTGGACATGGGGATGTTGTCTTCAGGCTATGAAAAGGTTTTCGAAACTATTTTTTCCTTCAACTGGATGGCTTCAATGTGACTTCGAATAAGGAACACTCGAGAAGAATTATCTTATTCCGATAAGGTCAACAATTATAATTCCCAATGTAACGATTGAATAAAATAAAATATATAATTTAGGTTCTTGATGGTGATGGTGCTGTGAATTCGAGGACGAATTCTTGTCAACCAGGAGAGGATGATGTAGCCCAGAAAGTCCAAACAAAAGATTTTTTAATTTTATTTTATTTTATTCAAATATCTTATGTATTTAAATCAAATCTAATTATATTAAGATTTGATTTTATTTTATTTTATTTTATTTTAGAATATTTATTTTATTTCCTTGCATTCTAATTTAGGGTTTTGAGAAGCTATTATATAAAGCCTCTTATGCCTTAAGTTATTTTAAGTTTTTGGATTAATATATTTTTTATATCTGAAAATTTCAATCTTTGTTACCCTTAGATTAGGGTTTCATCATGTTACCCTTGAATTAGGGTTTCATCTATCGTTGCTTCTTCTTCTATTTCCACCGCGTCATCACTTGGGTACTTGTTCTTACCCAGCTTGCTAAATTTTTACAACTTCAACTCATATTTTTTGTATATATCATTAGATTATCTCTTTTTTCTTTGGCAGACCTAAAGCTTGGTTAACCACCACTTATGAATCAATAATCGATCTAACACATATGACTTCATATATATGGGTTAAGCTTAGTCATGTTATAACTATTTCCTATTTTTCTTTATTGTTTGAAGTAAGGAAATTGAATATGCATCCATGAAAGACATCATCATATTTCTCTAAGTGTAATTGGGAATGGGTTATCCATGCATGATTTATTAAGATTGGTGAAGTGTGCATACATACGCTATTTAAACCATATTACGATTGATGGCAATCCAAAGAAATACATCTAAGGTATTGGTGAGAAGTTCTAACCGGGTAGTTCGAAGTATCTTTTGTAAGTATTGACCAATTTAAACCATATTATCCTTCTCCTAAATTGACTTATACAATTTTTTCGTTGGTTCCACAACTTTGGGTGTCTATCGATGATCTTATATGTTGTCTACAATGATCAGAGCCCTTTATGGTTTTTATATTGGCTAGACCATGGAACCACTATAACATCATATGTTGTGAATTATATTTTGAGTATTACACATATTTTGCCATTAATAATAAATATGGTGCATTGATATATTGACAAACTATTATATACATCTGATTTAACAAATGGTAACTGGTTAGGCGGTAGAAATAGAAGAAGAAGCAACGATAGATGAAACCCTAATTCAAGGTTAACATGATGAAACCCTCATCCAAGGGTAACAAAGACTGAAATTTTCAGAGATGAAATATATATTATTCTAAAAACTTAAAATAACTTAAGGTATGAGGCTTTATATAAAAACTGCTTATAACGCTAAATTATAATACAAGGAAATAAAATAAACGTGTTAAAATCAAATCAAATCAAATTGTAAGACAAATAGATTTGATAAAATATTTAAATAAAATAAAATAAAATTAAAAGGTTTTTGTTTGGGTTTATGGGCTACATCATCCTCCCCTGGTTGACAAGAATTCGTTCTCGAATTCACAACACCATCACCATCAACAACCAAAATTATTTTATTTCATTTTTTCCAATTGTTACATTGGGAACCTATAATTGTTGACCTTGTCGGAATAAGATAATTCTTTCTCGAGTATTCCTTGTTTGAAGTCACAAAGCCATCCAGTTGATGAAAACTACACCCCATGTCCAGTTGAAGAAAAAAATGGTTCTGAAAACCTCTTCATAGCCTGATACAGCATCTCAATAAGCAAGTTTTACCTTAATCCAACAATTGGTAACCAATTTAAACTCCTCTAGTAACATGTTAATACGATCTTCATCAAACCGCCTGGTGTGTCCCCTCATACCAAACGATCTTTGAGATATTCATTACCATAGATGTTGTTCTCTCATTTAGACCTTGAATGAGATGAAATCAGAATTCAAAAACATGTTTGCCCCGTAGCAGAACTATGGATCTGATAACAAACTGAGGACGCGGTGGAAATAAAAGAAGAAGCAACGATAGATGAAACCCTAATTCAGTGGTAACATGATTAAACCCTAATTCAAGGGTAACAAAGTGAATTTTTCAGAGATAAAAAATATATTATTCCAAAAACTTAAAATAACTTAAGGTATGAGGCTTTATATAACAAATTCTGCTTTATATAACAACTTTTCAATATCTTAAATTAAAATACAAGGAAATAAAATAAATGTATTAAAATAAAATAAAATAAAATCTTAATACAATTAGATTTTATAAGATATTTGAATAAAATTAAAAGGTTTTTATGTGGGCTTATGGCTACATTAATAACTAATGACAATATTGATATATTAAGGGGATTTGATGATATTCTGTTTCCAACGTACTAGAATTTATCCTTTATTAAAGCTAAACAACACCCTATTTGATGATGTTATATATTTTACACATGTAATCATATGTTTTTTAAAATATATTTATCGAGATCTTGATGTGAAGTAGTATTATTTTAAAATCTGCTTTGGTGATCTCATCAGCAATCACCAGTGCATCCTTATGAGTATCATCCAATACCCTCAATTCATTATTATCAAAACATATAATAGAATATAGGTTCATATAAAGGTGGGACAAATTTTGATTGATCTAGTGAACCTTCAAATCATCAATGTATCATTTTCTTGAGGAGTTTGTGATCCCATAAATGCTTTTACTCATAAAGAACTATTGTTACCCCTATGTAGGGTGTCAGGGTTTGGTGTTCTAATATAGACATATTGTTTTAGGTGTTTCTTTGTGTTATAGTAGAGGCTTTTGGGTTGTGGTAGTCTGGTTCTTAATGAACTTAAATGTCATATTTTCATTTTTGGTATTATTTTTTACAATAACATACTTGATTATGGTATTTATAGTACATATTGGGACCATTATTTCATTTAGAATTAATATTATTTATGGTTTTCTGTAATGACCCGTATATTTGGTTTGATCACATATGGTGGCTATATTTTTTTTAAGTTTGGTATATTATGTTTATGCACCCTATTTTTTATTTTTGCCATTTCTAAAATCCATAATTTCTCTACGGGTTCTTGTTTTAGTTGCTCACGTGATTTTATATTCATTTAAATCAGAGCCACTGAAAGAGGGTCGACATAATCATCATTATGATTTTCTTTACATTATGACAAGAATGATATGTATTAAGTTTAGATAGTAACCTCATGAACATATTTTTATCTAATTTTTTTTGTTACTCTAGTTGGCCAGAAGTTTTTTGATGTTCAAAACTTTTCTTGTAAGAAATTCTGGAAGGATTCTTTGTTTAAAAGTGACACATGTCGCAAGATCGTGGCAGTTTTCCAAGCCATTTTGGATTCAGATGAAGCTTAATATGTAATCTCATAGGTTTTTATTTACCTCATATTTACCCCAAATAACCTTGCTTTTATGAATCAAAATTATAAGGTAATCCACGGTGAATCAAAATTGTGGATTATGTCTCGGGGTAGTTGATTTAGCAAAGTTAGATAGTTTATGCAAAAATATTAGAGAAAACTCTACAAAAAAACTCCTAGTATCTTATTTTGAATTGTTCAATGTGATTTTCATAGTTACATGTCTACAACCGTGTTTATCTATTTTATATTGCTAAAATAGTTTTCCAGTATTAATAGACTCAGTGGAGATGCAACAATAATATATGTGGTGTCTAAATCTCTCCAACTTGGATAACACAATTTTGTATCACTATAACATATGGTGTCTAATTATTTTCTATTACGTTTAGTGCATCATTTCTTGTTGTTGAATTACTACAATTTCTCATATGTAGGAAAGCAAATTTTTTTTGGATGGAACCATTTCTTTCAGGTCATATACCAATGCAAATGGGGTTTTCCTGTGGGTGAATGTGGTATGGTTCTGTGAGACTAAAGTATTTTTTCGAGGAACTCCGACCAATTACCTATTACACCCTCTAGCCTATTTTTGATACTATATCAAATAATTTTGCTTTTTTACTTCAGCCTGGTCATTAGCTTGATGATGGAAGGAGGCTAGAGTATTTTATTAATTTTTATTCCACTGTATAACCATGTGAAATTAATATTCTGGATACATCCCATTATTTTTTGTTTTGACTCGAAGAATATCGTATTTACAATAGATATTGGAGCGTATGAAAAATATGAATTCTTTGAAAATGATATTTACTAGAGGTTAAGCCTATACCAATTTGGACAAGTAATTCAATACTAAAAGTAAGTGTTTTATTCCTCATGGAGACTTTAGCAGTAGTCCTACAATGTCAAAGCCCTAGTAAAAAATCACAAATGGTGCTACTGTTGCCCAAGTTGAAGATATCAAGGTGTCCACTTCGCTATTTTATGCTCTTGCAAATTTCTCAAAATAAAGGTTATAAAATAGAGATAGTTAGGGCCAAAACTCTTTAAGATAATGGATTATAATGTCCTTCTTAGCTTCAGTTTAGCTAAGCACTTTGTGAAAAATAGTTGTGAGTTCTAGAGTAGTCAAACGCGTCTTATTTCCCATGTGTTAGCCAACCGAAGGTCTACAGTTGTAACCTTATATTTTTCTTTATATTTTGTAGCTGAGAAGCCAAAATTAATGGATTGCACTAAGATATCACATGTTGGGAATGTAAAATGGATTCTTTCCCGAGAATTGATTATTACTTCCACTATTTGCTCGTACTTTCTAGGTTGATTCATTATGTTACGTGGTATGTATAGGTCATTATACTGAAACTCTATTAAAAAATCCACTAAGGCTTGTGATCTTATTGTCATTCTAGGTTTGAACTATGTATATATATTAATTTTCAAGATCCACATATCACTTGGTTAATCCCCATATACAGTTGGCTTGTGTATTATGCATCATTTAGGAAATGATGTTTGGACAATAATGGTATGAGCTTTTAAATTTGGCATCATCTTTCGGATTGCGACTATTAATGCAAGGGCCAAATGGCAGACGATCCGTAATAATTTTTTACACTCACAGACGATCCATTATAATTTTATGCACTTATAGACGATCCTTAATAATTTTATACACTTACAGACGATCTGTAATATTTTTGTTCCTTCCATCGTAATGCGTTCTACTTCCTCTTATAGTACTATGAGGTGATGACCCTCTCTTGGATCATCCAGGTCCTCCAGGATAATCGGCTGTTCTGTTAGTTGTTATTTATTGAGTTTGAGGGAATCTGTGTAATACCCATGGAGTCTATTGGTTCTCTTTTATCCCTCATACTTTGTCGTTGGTTGGTTACAAAATGAACTACTGGATTATTGAGACGACAACATACATTTGATCTATCTAATATATGCCAAAAATTATGGTATATGAGGATGAAGCATCACACCTGTCTTCTACAAAAAAAATCACCTCTAAGGGTTATATCTAGTGTGAGTTCTTCCAAGATGTTGGTGTCCCCAACGGTGAAACCAACCAGTGTTATTTGAGAATAAGTAACGAATGATGCATCATTCATCTCATCATACATGATTTAGTAGAAAATTTCGGTTTATCTTCTGGTGTCGAATGACTCGCTTGACTTCTATTGCTACCACCTATACTGTGATAAGGAAGACGTCATTAAAAAGTGTTGTTACTCATCATAAATTAAAATTTTAAGAATGTCAAGACTAGATACGGACCGCGTTATAAGTGTGAAGAGGTATGGCCTTCGTAGGTGTTCTTTATATCTTCAATAATTTCTCTTCCTTGAGTTTCCGGTTATTCCGGAGAAGCAATCACCCAATGACTCAAATGGTCTAGATGTTGGGATCCAGGTTAAGATATTGGTCTTCTTCCACCTCAAAGATTGCATGGTTTTTCCGAATCTCGTGGTTCGAAATGTGTGGATGCAACATGTCTATCTTGCCTTGGCGGATTAGCTCTTTTAACTAAAGAGTGTAATTTTTTTTTACTTTTTGACAAACTCAGAGAACTTGACTTTATTAATAATGCTAATATTTAAGGGCCAAATGACATAAATGAACACAAAAAACCTTGTAAGCTTCATCTCATTGATAATTTATCATTTCTTTAACGGCACAACTAAATTTAGTCTTGTTTTTGTTGGATCACACATCGTTCTATCTCACACCCATTTGTTAAATCTAATATCTAATTTGGGACAACTTTATCCTTTTTTATAAAAAATAAGGTAGGGATAGTTTTTGTTAGATACTACAAATATTTTTCATTTTTTTCCCTTTTCTTCTCAAAAGCTCTCAATATACAAAACTCTCAAGCTAATTATTTTACAAATATGAATTCACCAGTAACATTAAGGTATGTCATACAAGACTAGGGATATTATTTATTTTTTATTTCATTCTTTAATTGTGTAGTTATTTACGTTTGAAAGTTTAACTTTTAAAACTTCAAATTTCTTATAGTTTTAATTGTTTATTTGTTGATTTGATTAATTGATTCATGTATGTAAGTGATGAAGTTAGGTTTATGATAAATATTTGTATTAAATGGTTATGATTTGAGGGACTTATAGTTTTAAGGTAAAGTATATGGTTTCTGATGTTCGTCGGAGACATAGCACGAAATGCCAAGTTCGAGAGTAATTAATGGTAAATTAATATAAACATAAGAAGTACTTAAATTCCAATGTAACATACACAATAACATTATCAAACGGTATCGTTGGTCAGATCGATCAATATTTATTCTTTATTACGTTCCGGTGCCTTGGAAGCATGATCTGGATTAAATTTGTTGAATCTATCGTAGTATAGAATTTACCAAACTCTCACTTCATCCGTATGATATCGATCCATACAGAGTATACTTTTGGTAACAGTCCACCCAGAGGAGTATTAACCTATAAAATTAAATTTAAGAGTTAGAGAAATATTAGAAAAACTTTAAGGAAATCTAAAATAAATAACATAATTAATATACTTAAGTATATGAACTGGATTTCATGTACAAAGACAATTACAATCTCGGTAACAGTCGTGGGATGAGGTGGACAACCACTTAATGGTAGATATGTGAAACAAACACCTAAAGATATATACTCTACAAGACATTGATATAGAGTTGTTATCATTAATAAGATATCAGGAAATGCCATCCAATAACGTCTTTCCAATTGATTCTTAGACCAATCTAACCTACATAATATATCATCTAAAGCATCGACTAACCATAAACATCCAGCCATAAAACTCGATTTGCCTTTAATTTTGAGATCAAATCGTGTCTAATTAAATATCAATTATCATATTTACTATATATTAAACTCAATATGGTCTGATAATCGTATTGTCTGTCTCGAACAACATCTTCAAAACTACTAATACAATGATGTGTAAATGTTTGTGTACATATTTAAACTTCAATTCTTACTAGTTTCTTTTGTCGACCGATTTTATTTTTGGTGGTGGAAGGTTTGGTTATTAAGAAGGAAATATATTTTGAGGAAGTTGTGCTACCCAACGTGTCCATGGGAATGCTAGCACTCTCAGTTTCCGCAATATTATATTCCCAATGACTAGGGTTCCGTTTAGTCGATCTTTCCAGACCAGAATTTTTCATACTTCTAGTAACAACGGATTCTTTTTTGCTCTTTAACATACTTGGCTTGGGGTTTCAAGATCCTTATAACCCTATATATTAAAATATGATCTTGATATCCAGCTCTGTGACAACTTATGGAACAATCTATGATGGATAGTTTTTTAACAGAGCATCTTCATGTGTAGTTGCATCTCTATGAACGATATCTAGTTTTTACATGTGCAAGATAATATATCTATTATTTTTTCTATCATAGTTATTTCACATGTGCAAGATAATTTGGGTTTTTTCCTAAGAAAACATCCACATGTTATACGTACTACGTCTATATGTCTTGCATGTTAACAGTCATTCCATTAGTTCTAGGCCTGTATGAGATACATAACTACATAGTTGCAAGTTCAATATACTTATATGACCCGGTACAATACGAAACTAATTTGCTCGATAGATTCAAGAATCATGGAATATTTTTACGTAGGATCTTCTGAACTTTATCTAAAGAAAAATTTCAAAAATGCATAAGTTAGTACCATGATAACGTTTAGAGTTGCGTGCTCACTCTCGCAGCTATAAAACAATGATAACATTTAATATTTTTAAATAAAAAATGTAACTTTAAAAATTGAATTTTCCCTTACTTATTGGTTTTTTTATAAGCATAATGTTTCATCTTGTTAGTTCGATGATTAATAAATTTTTATTTTTATTTTGTTATATATGACATAGCATATTATATACAATTTGGCAAACAATTCACACAATGATACTAGATTTTTGTCATAAGCTTCCATCGTGTTTACTTCGTCAATAAAGTTATGGAATCAAATATAGACTTTCTAATCGTGTCAACAATGTTCTAGTTTATATTAAACTTGTAAATAAAGTCCGGAAACATATCTTCAATATATAGCAACAACGCTAACTCGTGGTCGATCAAAATGACACTATAAAATGCACACATATTATCCAACACCACACCTCGTAGAATAGTTAAGGCCCACGTGTGATTGGCTTGCTTCTCTACATCCATAAGCATATAACTAATGATAAACGTAATCGATGTTGAAGTTACATCAACAATCTTAAGCAATGACATTTAGTATATCTTGGTCTTGTAAATACAATCTATGATAAGTACACGAGGGAATGTACGCAACAAGTCAATACTTGTAAGATGCGCAATAAATAAATCGGTGATCACGTTCGTTGTATCACTTGTCCAATCCCACACGTATTAACTACGTTCCTTCAATTTTTCCAACAAATATTGTATTTGAGATTGACTACCTCTATCAACATGACAATGTTTAAAAAAAAAAATTCAAGATCGTATGCATGCTGGAAATATTTTCCGGGTTATGCATCTTCAAACCAACATATATTTCCCTATGACGTGAACCAAGGTAGACAAACTGCAGACTAGTTCTTAATCGTCCACCTTGAGTATAGAAGCTTGTGAATGACCGTCTTATCGAACATAAGGTTTGTAGTGGTGTTTCCAGATTACAACTGTCAATCGCCGATGATGAGCTAGTGCATCCACCATATACGCTTTTAATTCGAATCAACAATTGTATTTTTTTGTATAATTTCTTTTCTTCAAATTTTCCGCTTCAGCTTTTGATTTATAAACTATAACTCGCATTTCTAGTATTCCTATAAAAAAAATTCATATTCACCGGATTCGTAAAGGTAAACATTGTTGATGAGTCGTATTTTTCATTCCGAATAAACCTGTGTAGCCAATTATGGTTTAGTATAATATTTTTCAGTTGTAAAAATGTGTGCAATGAACCGTCATATATGGTGGCTATCCAAGTTCTTACAACATACACTCATACACTAAGTAAAGATAGTAGTGCATATATCACACTCAGTACTTGACACAAGTATCTTAAATTGCACCCAGAACGCGACACATCCGCAATATGTTGCATGAGGGTTTGTGACAGAACTACCTAAAATCACATGTTATGTGCTACTAAACCGCTCAAAATTGCAATACGAGTGCGAATTTCTGAAGTTCATCAAAAGTATTGTGCAATATATTATTTTACAACTACGAATTTAAAATAGTTATCTCCGTAGTAGTGGCTTTGTCTTCTTCATAAAATCGGACAATAAAAAGCTTCTTCGTTATCCATGTACTTTTACTATTTTAGAGTGTTTATAAAAGGTTTAGATCTAGATTTATTAGAAAATTTTAAAATTTTAAAAGATTTTTTTTAGATAAATGAATGGACATTGTTTAAAAAAAATACTGAATTAGATGTGAAATCTAACATAACAAATTCTTCCGCCATATCAGCAAGGCGCCATTTTCTTTTATTAACCAATCTTTTTTAAAATAGTAATTCTCCATATAAGAATTTGACATAAATTGTTAATTTTCACCAGAGTAATACGGAGACTCATGAAATCTAAAAACATCAATATCATCATTCTTAGGATGAATTCAACCTTATAACAGAAGTTTAATTTATGAAATTAAACTAGAACATCATATAGTAGTAGCTATTCAGCATATTATCACACTATCTCCAGACACTTCAACCATCACAAATACAGTGTTTACAGACTGCCAAACAATATTTACAAATGATTACAAGAAAGAAAAATAAAACACTTGAAGGATAGAACTCGAATCTATACAGTTAAAAATACAAATAACCTTTGTCATCATCATCGCCCATTAGGTTTTCGTAAGTTGAGCAGAATAATTATAAATTTTCAGATAATAACCAAACAGCATAGGGAGACTAAGTCTAGTTAGACTTAGAACAAGAAGTAAACTGAGTCAACCATAGTCTAAAAATAAAGAAATAATTTTATAAAAAAAAATGTGAATGTGTGTCATGTGTGTGTGCAAGCAAGTGTGTCCTTTCTTCCTCGGCTTTGACAAGAAAACACTGAATTGAATTGATGGATATATTCAATACAGCCATCATCATAAATCTCTATCTGCCACTCCTCCCCTCTAGAGTAAAACAAAGTAGAGCCAGGACATTACGTAATGGAGTAGTGGTGACGACGGTGAACAAAGTAAAACTGTTTTCACTGCATTCATTCCAATTAAATTTCGGTTCTTTTCAATCTGATCTGTATTTAGAGATTAGTAGTAGTAAGTTTTCATATGTGAAAGTAAAAAACGAAAAATTCAAATTTTAGGGAATATTTTATGCCAGATTTTCAAACTTACAAAAATGAGTTTGAATAAACAATATCCATTGAAGATATCATAAATATTTGATGAAACGAAATGCTCGAAATGGCGTTTAAAATTTCATTTTATATAGTCGACTTAAATTAGATAAATAATTAATTTTCAAATTGGTAAAAAGAAAAATAATAAACAATATTTACAAAGCGTTGGATCGTAAAGTTTGATTTTTTTTTTTTTTTGTTATTATTTGTTATGATTTTGTAGAAGTATATTATTGGGGATAGAACATGTCAATAAATTAAAATGAGAGGGAATTTTTTTTTAACAATAAAATAAAAATGTTCAATAATCTAATCTATTTACGGGTTAAAACAAAATTTTACAAAAAAATTATGTTGTTTTAAAAAATAATTTATATAACAAATATTTTTAATAAATATAACAGAACAATGTCACGGCGAATGACCTTGATCTAAGTATTTTATACAAACAGTCTATACATCCTTCAGAGCTCTCCCCTCTCTCCTTCCAAACCAACGGTAACTCTTTCATCCTTGGTAGTTTGTGAAAACCTGGATCAATGGATAAAGATCCATTTGATCGATGGTTTCAATCAGCACCTTCTCCTCTTTTCTACTGTATGCTATAAGATGACCTTCTTGCTTGAGATAACATCCATCAATCAGCCCTTCTCCACCAAGTTTTCTATCATATCAAGTCTTTTACCTAGCTACAGCTTCATGGGTTTATGTTGGGTCAAACATGGTTGTTTACTCAAGATTCAATCCACAGGTCTCTTTGGAACCACCTAGCTGTCAAACCATATGTCTTTTTGGAGGCTCCTGTAGTCACCAAGGTAGTGAATCCAACCGGTAGTCTGAGCTTCATGTAAACCCCTTTTCTCTCTTGTTGTCCACTAACAATCAACCATCAACTCAAAACCAACCACAACCCTTCTCACCATGCCCTCAACCATCCCATTCTTTATTTTTTGGTCTAAAGATACTATTCTCCACTCTGGTCATTTTCCCATCATCCACCCTAGCATATGTGCCATGATCGGCCAACCCATCCTTCTCTATTTCATGTTGACCATCCTCCTCTCCTCATTGTGTCAGGGCGAGCATAATCTTCATCTATGTTTCCAATCTAGTTATTCGAACAGAACTAAATGTAAGCTCAATAGTTTAGTTCTCTATTCTAGTCAGCATATTAGAAGCTCTTCTCCTAAATGTCCCTACCTACCTAAATTCTCACAAAAGCTCACCCAAAAATTAGCCAACATCTTTCTCTCATACTTTGGGCAAAACTCAACATACTTTTCCCTCTCTGCCCTCACCCCTTTGATAGACTTAGCTACTTTAAGCTCTACTGGCTTCTTGCTATCCCAATTCAAATGAGCCTCTTTCAAAGTTCTGATTTCCCTAGTCCTCGAAATCAGTCTTGTCTCTCATTAGCTCTATCTAGCTATAACATTTTCAGTAAATCGATGGTAGCTTCATCGAAGACTGTATGCCTTAGACCACCTCTCATTCTCTCACTTATCCCTCAAGCAGACTATTTAATCCTACCTCTAACTCTCTCCATCTACATCAAACTCCTAAGCAACCATATAATCCCACATACATTCCAAACAATTTATTCTTACCTGATGGATCCCTCTGCCTTTTTGAGGGCATCCAAGCCATCGAGCCTCACTGGAACCTTCTCTCTCATTCGTACGCAAAGCTTTTCCTCTTCCCTCGCCATGTTCCCTTGTACCACTGATCCTTCCCAGCCAGCTTCCATCACCCCAGAAGCCCAATCGATCCTCTCTGGTCCCACACCTCCTCCCGCTCATCAAATATCTGCCTTTCACGAATCATATGTCAAAAATTCTTTAGCATTGGCTAGACACCATATGGAGTCTGGCCAATGACAAATCCTTTTTCAGTCAGCTACCCTAAGCGAATTGCAAAACTACTTACCTCCTTCTGAGCTCAACTGCTCTATCCTCCCTCAAGTAATATTCTCGAAAGCCTCATTTGGGATAAGTCCACCTCTTTAGGACAGCCTACTCCCTCCCATGACCAGTTTCCCTTCATCAACTGAGTTAGGGTTCTATGAAAATCTGGTGGCGGCGATAGACGAACTCCCCTATCTACCTCTACCGACCTCTATTTCTCTGTTTGTTGCCACGGGACAAGGAAGTCCATTTCGTAACCCCTCGTTTTTAACCATTTCCGGTCAGGTAATACCGTCGTTCTACTCATCAGAGGAGCAGGGAAACCTTCGCATCATGACCTATGCGTCCCAGTCGTCGATCAAGAGTGGCCACTCTAACCCTCATTTGAGGAGCCAATCCCAATCAATTCAACCCCCATTTTATCAACCGAAGGTGAATCGAGGGAGAACTCTTCATTGATGAAGGAGCTGGCTATCCACCGGGTTTTGAAAGAGTGAATAAATCGGGTATAAGGTCTGTGTATGGAGAAGAGATAGGAAGAGTACCTGTGGAATCGGGTCACTCAGATGGTAATTCGATCCAGTCAAAGAAAGATCCTCCCTCATTGGTCTGTCATTCTAAAATCATAGGGCCCACTCAAATCTTATAAATTAATAGGCCTGGTCCAAACAGAGGCAAAAGCCTACTTGTAGTTGGTGCTTCCTATGTCCATTATACTCTTATCCGAAATTTTGGGAATGCGGGTAAATGCCCAAAATGGAGAAAATATAAGTTGGCCCATGCAAAGCCTTCTTCCCATAAATCTTCATTGGAATTTTCAAGAGGTATCTCTAGTTCAAACTCGCTTCCTAAATCTACCTCTCTATCCACTTATGCAAGTATTGTTGTGGGTCATAGTGATAACCGCTCCCCTTTGGCGATTGGTATTAGTCATATGGAAATGGTGGGAAACGAATTCATAATGAATAACTGAGCTTTAGGTTCTCTGGATTCTTGAAAGGCTTATTTTCAGGATATTTTCTAAACCAGCCTTCCATTCTTTTCTTTCTTAAAGCCAATATGGAATCATTATGGAAAATGTTCGGTTTTTTTGGAATTCAAACCCCTTCCCGAGGGTTACTTTCTCTTCAAATTTAGATCTGAGGCGATGACTAAAAAAGTGTTGGAGGAAGCCCCTTGGCATTTTGGTGGCAACTTAATGATTTTAAAATTATATGAACCACTTACCTCCCTTATTAAAGATCCCCGCACTGACATACCTATTTGGGTTAAGATAGTTAATATATCTCTCGAGCTGTGGATTGCGGAAGGTTTAGCAACATTGGTTTGGTTATTGGATCCTCATTATATGTTGATCATCAGACGGAACAAAAGGAAAAACTTCGGTTTGCCCGCATTTGTATAATGATCAAGGCGGGTCCTCCTATTCGATCTGAGCTCACCTTCAAGATTCGAGGAAAATCTATTACGGTTTATTTCGAATATCAGGGGATCCCTCCACAGTATGATAATTGTAAATTCTTCGGGCACCCTACTCGCCGGTGCAAAATAGGTCCTATCAAGCTTTCTCTCTTTCCTATAGTGACATCGTCTTCTAAGGAAGATCCTTCTGAAATTGATCCACGGTGGGGATCTCGTCTTCCATCTATTAGTGAGGATAAGGAGGTGGAGCTTGGAGAGGAGGTGGATTCCCCCCCCCCCTCCAAAAAAGGGCTTGCACGGATGAAGCCAAAGATAAGGGTAAAAACGTATTGTCCTCCGACAGGATCATCGGCTGATTCACTGTAAGTTTTCTATTTATGAATATTGCTTCTTGGAATGTGCGAGGTCTAAACGACCTAGTTAGGAAAAAAGACGTCACTGATTTTATTATTAGTAATCATATCTCTTTGATAGTTCTAGTTGAACCTAAAGTCCAAATTCATAAATTCGACCTTATAATTAGACATATGGTCCCCATTTGGCATGTTAAAACCAATCACTCGTCTCATACCCTTGGTATAATTTGGATTACCTGGAATCCTAGTGTAATTACGATTACTAGGATATCCCAATCTCCTCAGTTCATTCACTGCATGGCTAAATGTCACAACTATAAAGCCTCTTTCAAGCTCACTGCTATCTATGCTTTTAATGAAGCTCAAGATCATATTCCGCTCTGGAATGACCTCATTAACATCTCAAAGCAGGATAACCACATACCTTGGGTTTCTCTTGGAGATTATAATGTGATCCGTCACCCGGATGAACATCTTGGTCCATCCGAATCCTAGACCTCAACAACTGATAAATTCAATAATTGCCGCTACTAGTGCAAACTCAGTGATCTCTAATCATCTGGATTTCCGTTCACTTGGATTAATAAACAACCTGCTCACCCCATCTTTTCCAAATTAGACCGCATCCTTGTTAACTCAGATTATGATGACCTTTTCCCTATGTCCAATGTCCATTTTGGGTATCTTTACACCTCAGACCACACCATTGTTACTCTCAATCTTGGGCTATCGCGCCCAAGACGAAAAAATCCTTTTCATTATTTCAACATGTGGCAATCCCATCCCCAGTTTAAGGACATTGTATTCAACAGTTAGAACTCCCAAATCTCTTCCGTTGGATGAGATTGGTCTCGGATAAGCTAGCTCGTCTGCAGTCAGAATTAACTAAGCTTAGTCGTAAGAAGTTTAGTGACATTACCTCCAGAGCCTTTATTACTCAAAAAACCTTGTTCGAGGCTCAGTCTAAGCTAGCCTTTTATCCCCTCAATCCTCATTTGGTAACAAGAGAAAGTGAGGCTTCCGCGTCTTTCATCTTTCTAAGTCGAGCGGATGAATCCTTACTAAAACAAAAATCTAGAGAAAAGTGGATTAAGCTGGGTGACAGGAATACAAAAAATTTCCACAAAAGTATTAAAGCCCGACTTTTCCACAATAAAATTATCTCGATTTCCAATGAACAAGGAGTCAATGTTTCCTCTCCGGCTAGTGTATCAAAAGTCTTTGTGAATTATTTTGAGAATTTTCTGGGTACCAAGCATTCTGCCAACTACTTAGGTCTTGAAAAAGTCTATTCTCTGATCTCCTCTAAAGTTTCTCATGCTGATAAGGAGTTAATGATCCGTAAGATCTCTTGTGCTGAAATAAAATCCGTTCTTTACAGTATTGATAGTGACAAGTCATCTGGTCTAGATGGCTTTAACTCTAGTTTTTAAGTCAACTTGGAATATTGTTGGCCCTGACATCTGTAAGGGTGTCCAAGAGTTCTTCCTCTCCGGATCTTTGTTTGAGTCTTGGAATGCTACCTCTATCGCCCTTATCCCCAAAAAAGACTCGCCTTCCGTGCCAGCAGATTTTAGACCAATTTCTCTCGCCAATGTTGTGTACAAAATCATTTCCAAAATTCTGGCCAATAGAATCAAAGTCTCTTTTCCTTACCTTGTCGATTCTTCCCAATCGGCTTTCGTAACGGGAAGGAATATATCTGATAACATACTTGTATCCCAAGAGCTTCTAAAGG
The DNA here is from genome assembly GCA_036936605.1 of Limnanthes douglasii subsp. nivea. Classification (NCBI taxonomy): domain Eukaryota; kingdom Viridiplantae; phylum Streptophyta; class Magnoliopsida; order Brassicales; family Limnanthaceae; genus Limnanthes; species Limnanthes douglasii. Next base: position 342,926,670 of record JAUPFV010000001.1, read on the forward strand.
ATATAATAATAATGGAAGAGGCAAAAGGGTTGCCCTTAAAATTGATAATATGAAGGCTTTTGATAATGTTATATGACATCTCATTCTTGACATTTTAGTTGCGATGCATTTTCCTGAGAAGATGATCACTTGGATAGTCAAATGTATCTCTTCTCCCTCTTACTCTATTATTATTAATTGAGACCTTCATGGTAATTTCACAGGAAAAAAAGGTCTCAGAAAAGGTGATCATCTCTCCCCTCTCCTTTTCGTGCTTGTTATGCAAGTGCTATATGGCATCCTCAAAGAGAAAAGTCAAGATGGGAACTTCTGTTTTCATTGGAAATGTCACAAGCAGAAAATCATTAACCTTTGCTTTGCAGATGATCTGATGATTTTCTGTCATGGTGATACTCATTCTCTCAATCTCATTAAATATGCTTTGGATGATTTCTATTCTCTCTCTGGTCTTAAAGTCAATCCCTCGAAAAGTCATATCTTTTTCTCCGGTATTGACCATCACCTTCGTTCAGATATTTTTCATATCATGAGCTTTCCTGAAGGCTCTCTCCTAGTGAAATATTTAGGAGTTCATTTCTTTACTGGTAGACTTACTCACTCGGACTGTCATCCCCTTCTTCACAAAATAACATCCCGAATTGGTTCTTGGACTGCCAAGCACCTCTCTTATGCAGATAGGGTACAATTAATCAAATCTGTCTTATTTGCGGGTCAGGTATATTTGTCCTCGATTTTTATCCTCCCATCTAGAATAATTAAAGAGTTAAGCCAATATCTTTGTCGCTTCCTTTGGTGTGGATTGTCTATGAAAATCCATGGGGCAAAATTTGTTTGGTCCATAGTTACCACTCCTTATTAAGAGGGCGGTCTTAGGTATCTAGATTTAAAAAACTAGAATCAGGCGGCTGTCCTTAAGCACATTTATTCTATAGTAAGTAATAAGAACCAATCCATCTGGTGTGATTGGATTAAAACTGAAAAGATTAAAAATAAAAGTTTTTAGGATGTTTCGATTGGCTCCTCCCCCTCTTGGATCTGTAGAAAAATTCTTCGTCTTCGTCATTTGGCTCGTAATTTGTACATGGTGGCTATCGGAAATGGATTGAACACTTCCCTCTGGCATGATCCGTGGTTACTCTCCTCGTCTCTCGCTATCCACTATGGTTCCGATATCATTAGTGATTCCCGTCTGGAAAATAACCTTAAAGTTTCTGACCCTATCAACAATGGTGAATGGAACTGGCCTGCAAACTTGAGATCGGCTCGAGCTCGTAATCGAGTTCATCTTGAAAAAATACACAAGCTTATGCTCACTCTCCCCCAACCAAATACCCTCTCGAGGGACGTTCCATTCTCCATTCTGGGTCGCGAATGGTGGATGCAACAATTTTACTATAAAAGACACGTACAACACTATTCGTATGCCTGTTCCAGAAATGGGATGGGCGGGGTTAGTATGGAATAAATTCAACATTATACGCCTTTCCTTTATATCTTGGCTGGCTATTAAGGGCAAGCTTGCCACCAGAGACAAGCTTCTTAGTTGGGGTTTGAACACCCCCACTGGGTGCACCCTTTGCAATTCTGCTCCGGAATCTACATCTCATCTCCTCTTTGAATGTAGTTTCATTCAGAGTATCTGGACTTTTACAATTATTAAACTTGGATTTCCATTCCATCCCTTGTGGTGACAATTCATGAGGCGTCAAGATGGTCTAATTCTCGAGACCATTGTATTTGGCGAACATGTTTCAACGCGGTTATTTACCACGTTTGGAAATATCAGAATTCAAGAATATTTGGATCCGCTCTAGCCATGGCTTCCTCGATATCATTCCAAATCTTATCAGATCTCCAATAAGAGAGGTGTTTGGCAGTATTTATTAGTGATTCCATGGTACCAAGATTGGTTGGTCGACGTATTTATTATTTAAACTAATCCAAACCTTATTTTTGTTTCAGGTATTCTCAATATGGACTGGAGCTTGGATCCTTATTCGATGTACTTGGAGTCACCATCAGCCAGCTAGTCATTATCACATGTTACATGCTTTGTTTTCTTTTTATCCACTATGTCATACCATTTTTCTATGGCGTCTTGATATAGACTTCTCTACTAGTGGTTGTATTACCTCGGGGTATTCCTCAGGATTATGTATGAACCTTTTATTTAATTTAAAGCTTTTTTACACCAAAAACAAATATCACGACGATTGATCTTGTCGTTGCGACATAATACTTCATTTTTTCGTTGTAAACATATTTACAAAAAAATTAATATGTAGTCTAGTTCCGGAAGATATGTCTAAATTTGTTAGATTACAATTTTGAACCATTATCGCGTTGATTATTTAATAGTTTAATTGTATCAATTTTTACTTAAATAATCTCCTATTTTTCTCTTCCAACCTTAGATTTATTCTGACGATCCGAATTCATACTTGAATCATTTGCGATAATCTTATTTAATCAATTTTATAATAATCTCTCTTATTTGATCAAATGCCATATTTTGTCTCTCTTAGCTTGCTTCATAACATCCAAACACTCTCAAATGCTTTATTTTAGGTTTCTCTCTATTTCATAGATGGACTATTGTTGATGATATATGCAGTCATTTTAATACAATCTCTACGTAACCTTCAACCTGATCCAATTTTATGACGATTAAATCTAACCCGTAATAGAAAGATTTAATTTATTTTCTTAGAGTTCTATTGGGGAGTCCCATTTATAGTTCAGTGTCTCGAAATGTCAATTTTTGCATAATGGTTAGTGAACTTTTCGTTCACATAATCCAAGCCATTATTAGTTTAAAGGTTCTTCAACCTTCTCCTGGTTTAATTCTCTACCAAAGTCTTCAAGTTTGCAAAGGCAACAAACACTTTATCCTTGTTATTTAAAAGTACAAGCCATACTTTCCAAGAATAGTCATTAATAAGCGATACAAAAATAACTTGTACTATCTATGTTAGGTTCCTATGTTGGACCCCAAAGGTCTGAATGAATATAATTACGTACTCTATTGGATTTTTGGTTTTTGGGCAGACACTTCACCCTTTTGCTCTTATCCAATACAGAGCCTTCACGAAAACCTATCTTTTGAATTGTGGTACCATCTAACAACCTTTGTTTGCTTAGTTCTCTAAGTTCCATCTCACTTAACTTCATCGACCAATGATGTCATAATCTAGTAAAATCTATCACCACACTGGACATACCCCATTCTACTATAATACTCTCAAGAACTAACATACTATTAGTCTTATTGGCCTTCATAACAACAAAGATCCATAAAAGACCATTAGTCTGGCCTCTTCACTTATGACGCGACGAAAATAGAAGAAGAAGCAACGATAGATGAAACCCTAATTCAAAGATAACATGATGAAACCCTAATCTAAGGGTAACAAAGACTGAAATTTTCAGAGATAAAAATATATTATTCCAAAAACTTAAAATAACTTAAGGCATATGAGGATTTATATAAGAGCTTCTCAAAACCCTAAATTATAATACAAGGAAATAAAATAAATATTCTAAATTAAAATTGAATCAAATCTTAATATAATAAGATTCGATTTAAATACATAAGATATTTGAATAAAATAAAATTAAATTAAAAAGGCTTTTGTTTGGAATTTCTGGGCTACATCATTCTCGCTTGGTTGACAAGAATTCGTCCTCAAATTAACAGCACCATCACCATCAAGAACCCAAATTATTTATTTTATTTTATTCAATCGTTACATTGTGAATTATAATTGTTGACCTTATCAGAATAGGATAAATTTTTCTCGAGTGTTCCTTATTCGAAGTCACATTGAAGCCATCCGATTGATGAAAAATAATAATTTCGAAAACATTTTCATAGCTTCAAGACAACATACCCATGTCCAGTTGATGAAAAAATATAGTTTTTAAAACTTTTTCATAGCATGAGACAACATCTCGATAAACATTTTTTTTACTTTGATTCGACGATTGGTAGCCAATTTAAACTCTTTCAGTAACCGGTCAATACGATCATCATTGAAATGGTTGATATGCCCCCTCATACTCGAACGATCTTCCCGATCTTTATGAACATGTGTGTTGTTCTCTTCTTTAAATCAGAATAGTCAAGATTTAGAAACACACTTCACCATAGCAGGAACTGAGGCTCTGATACCAAACTGATGATGCGGCGGAAATAGAAGAGGAAGCAACGATAGATGAAACCCTAATTTAAAGGTAACATGATGAAACCCTAATCTAAGGGTAACAGAGACTAAAATTTTCAGAGATAAAAATATATTATTCCAAAAACTTAAAATAACTTATGGCACATGAGGCTTTATGTAAGAGCTTCTCAAAACCCTAAATTATAAAACAAGGAAATAAAATAAATATTCTAAATTAAAATCAAATCAAATATTAATATAATTAGATTTGATTTAAATACATAAGATATTTGAATAAAATTAAAGTAAATTAAAAAGGCTTTTGTTTGGACTTTCTAGGCTACATCATTCACCCTTATAGGTAAACCTTCCCCCATCTAACATCCCAATAAAAAGAATGTTACATGTAACTTTAGGTGCATATCTTATGTTGTTAATCATTCTCTCAAGTCTTGTAGACAAGTTGAATTGTACTGTTCTAATCCCTTTAACATCGTAGAATTTGCCATTCCCAATGATGAGCCTTCCATCATCAAGCACCAAAATCTAATATCTATTTATTTTTATATGTGTAAGAATAATAAATAATTAATTCATCAACATACTCACAAATACCAGACACCATTGTAGTATTTTCGGCTTCGTTCCTCTAATAGTTGTTGCATTTTCCCTTATCCGAGAAGTTTTGACTTATATATAATTTCTTCTTGCATACCCAACAAATAACTTTTGAGCTCCTCGCAACCTCTTTAAACTTTGAATGAGAGTTTCCTCTTCTCTTACTTGAATCTTTCTTTCCCCAAACGACCTCTCAGACTCAGTTTGTGCTCTTTGAAGTCACCATTTAGAATAATTTTCTTTAGAAGATCTTTGAAGTTTATGGCGCTCCTGAATTTATTCATCATAAGCGAGTCTTTCCTATAGAGTATGGTATCCATAAAGTGTTCATACTTCTTCGGAAGAGAAATTATAAGGATGATTGTTTGGTCATCATTCTTCATATTCACACTAAATGTATTCAAGTTGAGTATGATTCAGTTGTAATAATCTAGTTGCCTTTGTATGATTATGCTACTATCCATACACAATGTGTAAAATTATTTTATTATATATAATATGTTTTCCAATTACTTCATGTAAATCACCTTCATCCTATTCTACATCCTTAGTTTTGTAGACTCTTTACATACCTCTCGTAGCACTTTATCTCTCAAGATCAGTATAAGAGCGCTATGAGCTTTAGAAAATACCACGACATCAAATTCTGTAGATTTATCATCGATAACAACAATCAATACCTTATGTACAATGTAAGTCTTAATTTTAATTCTCAAAAGGTTAAAGTTATTTTCTCTATTAAAATTTTCTAGGCTAACCTTCATGGAACTCATTGTTCATGGTTTCAGTTTCCAAGTGAGATCTACTTCTCCATCTTTCAGATCACCGATCGATATTATTCTTTTACAGTTTATCTAGGTTCTCCACACCATTTCTTGGGGAAACCACTACCATTCGGCCACTACAAGAGATGATATATGATTAAATAAACTTACAGAAGAAAAATCTAATTATCATGCCCAAAACAAGCAATAAATAAATCATAATAAAACAAAATATACAATATAAAATATAATATGGTTCAAATAGTGAAGAAATCCTACATGTACGGACAACAAACACTCTTTTTTATAAATAAGTAGGTTAGAAAGAGTCACAAAGACAAAGTACTCAATCACTCTTTGTAGCAAAAGATGACATAATTCACATAACCTTATTTTCAGTGTTTAATTCTCACACTTCTTATCTCTCAAAAGACTTGGAGCTATTTATTTTTCTCAGGAAATATGCTACTCGCGTAATCACATCACACATTTCATAATAATGTATTCTTCTACTTATAGGTTTAATGAAAACCCTAATTATTCATCACTTTAGATTAAAGCTCATTAATCAACTGCTGAAATAATTTATAATCTATTAATGTAGGAAACCCCATAAGACAACCTAATTAATATAGAATACCAACTTAATAAAAAAATATATAATTAATATAGAATACTCGTTTTTGTCCAACTATGGTGCGAAGGTCAAGCTGATTTCAGATCACACTACTTCAAGTCAACCCACCTTAAACAATCCCGCTTCATATCAACCTCCTTTGGCTCAACCCATATCTAATTCGACTAAATAAGTGACAAAGTCTTGATATATGTCTCAAAATTTAGAATTAAACAAAAAATCTCTGCCACCAAGTCATGACTCAAGCTTCACCTAACAAAGTTTCATCAGTTCTTGACTAATATATGCCACAACAGATTCGTGTATGCATATGCAGTCCTATGACAATACTTCTATTGATGAGTTACTTATAGCCCATCATAACACACTTAATAACATACTTTTTTTCTAATACCTAAATACTCTTACTTACTATATAAATATAACATTTTTTTTACCAAAAATCTTATTATTTATCTTCGTTACAAATAGATTGTCTCTCTCTACACTTTTTTTTACTCTTTCTCTATCTTTTCTCTCTAAATCATCTTCGTTCTAACAAAATCCCTAATTTTCTTATCGATATACATTATTTTGTCTTTTTTCCCTTACTAATACCCAAGATTCCTAAAAAGAACAACAAATAAACACGAAGACTTATTACAAATAAAATAATACATCACAAAGGACCATAAACAACTAAATTGGATTCCATTTAATTATTTTTCATATTGTCTATCAATAGAAATAAAGGGATGTTCTTGTACTAAATTAGGTTCAATGTGATTTAAATTATTGTTTATGGTTTTATGTTGGGTATCAGTAAGGAAAAAATATATTTTTGTACGACTCAAGTCACAACTTCTCTGCATAATGTGCTACTGAATGATGAAAACATATTCGTGAATGATGAAAAAATAACTGTAAATATTAATCACGAATCATGAATAACATAATTGTGAATCATAATTTTACATGAATGTGTCTTATAAATCCCGAAAAAACTTAAAAGGGTTAAATTTGATTTTTTAACCTAAATGTGAATTATAGAACAAGGGTTGAACAAAATGCGAAATATGAATTAAGTGTTTGTTATTTTTTTCTTAAATATGAATTGTAAATTATGAGTAAATGTAAATTGTGAACAAGGGTTAAGAGAAGTAGAAAATACAAATTAAGATACAAAAAAATATTACTTCTCTACGAATTGTGAATCATGGGTAAATTTGAATTATGAAACAAGCTTTAAATAAAGTGCGAAATACAAACTAAACGTTATTTTTTATGTAAATGTGAATTGTGGATAATGGTTAAATGCGAATTGTAAAAAAAGGTTAAAAGAAGTACACAATGTGAATTAAATATATATAATTCTAAATGCGAATTGCTAATAAAGAGTAAATGTGAATTGCAAAACGAAGGTAAAAAAATGTGAATTGCGAACGAATGGTTAACTGATCTCGTGAAAAAATATCATTTATGGATTTAATTTTGTTCGTCTTACAAAAATAAAACCAATAATATTTTCAAATAATTTTTCCAAAATTTGATTTAAAAGATATGGACCTGGTTGTGATACAAGTTATACTTAAAGGAGAGAGGAGATCTTGATTAAACGGCTCCAAAGAAAACTTATTTATAGTAAAACAATATTATGATAAAATACTTGGTTGAGATACCTATTAGTAACTTTTTATTATGATGAGTGGTAATTTAGTTTGATTTTGGATGTCTTATTATATACATTGATTTAAAAAAAAAAAATTGCAAATTTGATATCGATAAAACTGTACAATTTTAGTTTAGTATTTTTCGTGTTTTATAATTATTTTAATGGTTGAAATTTATAATTTATCAAATCTTAAATTTTAATAATATATATATATATATATTATATAAATTTTATAAATATGTATATATATTTTTTTGAAAAATAGACTATATTTTTGTTTTCTTTGTATTATATATATGTCATTTTTAATTTAAAATTCTCATATTTGTATCATTTATGTCTATTTTTCCTGAAATTAGATTTTTTATGATTACATTATAAGTTTTATTTTGCGGACGGAAAATGTGTTGTAATATATATTTATTAATTTAAAATACTTTTAAATAAATTTATATATTTTTACGGTATTTTATATACATAAAATATGATATGATAATTTTTACTTAAAAACGCAAGATTAAGGCACGTGTCATTAAAATGTATATAAATACGATAATTTTTATTAAAGAAATGCATGAATAGAACAATTTTGACAAATAAAAATCGCACAAAAAACAAGAGTGCAATTACAGAAAACGACTATAAAACAAACTAATAATCTAAACTTTTTATAATTTATAGTATAAATAAATTAAAAAGTATAATCCATTTGAACTTACTAAATATATTTTATTTTGATAATATATCTAAACACTTTGAAACTTCAACTCAAGTTCATAAAATTTTTATGTCTTTATATTTTAGAGGTGAAATGTTATATAGCAAACACATCTTAATAATTGAACATCCTTAGATTAACGGTGTAAAACTTCAAGAGACTTTGTTTTTTTTCACATAATATAACATTTTTATCCTTCTCAAAACATAACTAAAAGTGCACATAGTCCAAACACATTTGCAAAAAATGTCCATATATAATATCATTTTGGCACGTCTACTCTCTAAACTTTGATAACGATATATTTAAATATTTAATTTGTGTGATGTATCATCAAGTTTGGATAATCCAATATATCACATATTTTGTTTTATAAAATGCACAAAATGTGTCATAAATTTAAAAGTTAAACATATGTATATCAATGTATTTTTAACTATACATATGCGAAATTAAAGATTATAGACACATATAGAAACTAAATATTATTGGCCAAACAACTCAAATAAGTTTCATTTTACTTAAAGAATATAACTTTTTAACATATATTGTTTTCCATTTTGGACAGTATAATCCATATAAAATCCTTTCGCAATATTATAGATTAAATATAAATCTATTATAACTCACTTACTAATTCCGTTGGTTTATTTTTATTTATGTAGTCATTACAACTCACATATGTGTCTCTTAATTATTTTTCAATGATACATGATAAGAAGATCTAGTTGTGCATGAAATTACGACACTAGTTGTCTCATATACTATACTACTTGGACTTGTGAAATAATCTCTTCTTGTAACTCTTCCAAATGATGCGATTTCACGATAATTACTTTTATCAATATCCAGAATAATAATTTTTATGAAAAATAGCTTATTTTCTATGATACTCGTATATATGAGAGATAATAGATTTTCTATCAGACTCTTTACAATCAAAATACTAAGTTATAAGAATTTTTTTTTATGTCTTTGCTTATCCTCAAATGAATTTCACATCTTTAGTCCAAAGACTCACTGGTTTAAAAGATAAACATGCGATCCAAAAAGGTGTTAAGAATATATTTTCAAAATATTAGATCATATTATTCTCGTTTGTGGCTTTTCTCATTAATACTTCGGTATCTTTATCGGTAGGTTCCATAATATTTTCCAATTTGAAATTAATGATGTAATGAGATTTTAATATTTTTAGCAACAATGTCAATTTATTTTACCAATGAATGAAATTAGTTACTTTAAAATAATGTGATAGATTGAAGTCATGGTTCGTGACCTCGATGGTGGTCATAGTTGTTTCTGCTCCCATACTTGATAATTATTTTTTATTTTTATAATCTAGTACAGTGGAAATAAAACTTACAATAATATCATCTGAATATCGTCAAAAATTCACGGAAAAAGATGAAACTTAAGATGCATACTGAATATGTTTTCTAAAAATAATATTTTGGTCTTTATATTTGGTAGAACTTTTATTGAAAGTTATTTTGGATATAACATATTGTATGACTTTTAATAGAAGAAAATATAAATAAAAATTATATTAAAAAGTTTTTTTATAAATAATAAAAATATATTTTTTAGACGAAAATAATAATTGAGTGATATGATTCACATTTTAGCCTCGAAGCTAATTTATAGGATTTAAAAAAATCTTATCAAAAGACGTATCATATCCTATAATAGTTACATGTTCTTCATCGATGTAGCGATAACAATGTTTAGCTACGATGAAACAATGATTATTGATTGTAACGTCTGCTATGATTTTTGTTGCGACGACTAGCCTCATAGTCGCAGTGAAAATGCACCGTCATTACTGCAAATTTCGACTTGGAATTTCCAGTAGGTTCATATGTTATCGTCTTTGCATCAAAAAATTTATTTGACGCAACGAATACCTGAAAATTATGGGATTCAACAATAAGAATGGACCTATAATTTCAAATTTTGGGTTTCATGCCAAGATTTTCACGACTACTTACCATTTCATTATTATTTTTTACTTGGATATTTATCTTATTATATTCCTACTTCGCTATTCTGATTATGGGTTTCTTTAGATAATGCAACCTATCTCTAGATGAGTTACGGTTATTTTATTATATTAATATATTAACAATCTTTCATTTGATAAAATGACATTTTTTATTTCTTTTATTAACAGAATGTAAGCATAACATAACATGTATTTTTATCTAAACTTAACCTCAATGTAAAAACTTATAAGGTTAAGATTACAACTTTGGTAGTCATAACTTTAAACCAATATCATATGTAGTATAACTGATGATCGCACACAGGCAATGATTTTAGCAATCTGTTTTTCTTTAGTTTCATTTAGATTTATTTTGTTCGTGTACTCTATCCGGTTTAATAAACATAACTTTAGATGAACTCATTCTCTCATGAGATGCCACACCATCCTTAAATTCTCAATATATACTGATGTAGCCCAGAAAGTCCAAAGAAAATCCTTTTTAATTTAATTTAATTTTATTCAAATATCTTATGTATTTAAATCAAATCTAATTATATTAAGATTTTATTTTATTTTATTTTATTTTATTTTAAAATATTTATTTTATTTCCTTGTATTATAATTTAGGGTTTTGAGAAGCTCTTATATAAAGCCTCATATGCCTTAAGTTATTTTGAAGTTTTTGGAATAATAGATTTTTTATCTCTGAAAATTTCAATTTTTGTTACCCTTAGATTAGGGTTTCATCATGTTACCCTTGAATTAGGGTTTCATCTATCGTTTCTTCTTCTTCTATTTCCGCTGCGTCATCAGTTTGGTATCAGAGCCTCAGTTCCTGCTACGGGTCAAGCATGTTTCTGAATCATGATTTCATCTGATTCAAGGTTTAAAAAAGAGACAACACACGTGGTCATGTAGATCGGGAAGATCGTTTGAGTATGAGGGGGCATACCAACCGTTTCAATGACGATCGTATTGACCTGTTACTGAAGGAGTTTAAATTGGCTACCAATCGTCGAATCAAGGTAAAAATTGCTTATCGAGATGATGTCTCAGGCTATGAAGAGGTTTTCAAAACCTTTTTTTTCATCCTGGACACGGGGATGTTGTCTTCAGGCTATTTTTTTCCTTCAACTGGATGGCTTCAATTTGACTTCGAATAAGGAACACTCGAGAAGAATTTATCTTATTCCGATAAGGCCAACAATTATAACTCCCAATGTGACGATTGAATAAAATAAAATACATAATTTGGCTTCTTGATGGTGATGGTGCTGTGAATTCGAGGACGAATTCTTATCAACCAGGAGAGGATGATGTAGCCCAGAAAGTCCAAACAAAATCCTTTTTAATTTAATTTAATTTTATTCAAATATCTTATGTATTTAAATCAAATCTAATTATATTAAGATTTTATTTTATTTTATTTTATTTTAAAATATTTATTTTATTTCCTTGTATTATAATTTAGGGTTTTGAGAAGCTCTTATATAAAGCCTCATATGCCTTAAGTTATTTTGAAGTTTTTGGAATAATAGATTTTTTATCTCTGAAAATTTCAATTTTTGTTACCCTTAGATTAGGGTTTCATCATGTTACCCTTGAATTAGGGTTTCATCTATCGTTGCTTCTTCTTCTATTTCCGCCGCGTCATCATATACAATCTTACAATATTTAAAAATATATGTCCTATGTTGATTGATTGAGCAGTATTAAAAATATATAAATTATCCCTCTACTAAAATAACAAACATATATCTATCAAACTTAATTTTAATTCCTTGATATTTTCACAAATAAATTATGATTAATGATTGAAATTTGATATCTATGTAATCTAGATATGGAGTTTGCATATTTTGAACCAATATTTTGGTAAACTAATCTTGTAGGTTCTCACTAGAATACACGTATGAGATTGATGTAATTCTACTCTAAATCAATTATACATCATACTAAACCCTTAAATTTCATTTAAGTCTGTACATATAATTTATTTAATATAACAATGTGAGAGTGATATTTCCAACAATAACTCTCTCAACCAATCAAATTTAGCTTGTTGCAATCAACACTATAAACTCGGACTCCATAGTTAAAAAGTATTATATTTGTTTGATCTCCTCTAAGAAATACCACTTATCGCAAAGTAAACACTCAATATTCGATTTCTTATGCTCGATTGATAATCCAACTTACATTTATGTACCCTTCAAGTTCCTTAAGAAAACAAGAATATAAAAGGCACAAGGTTATATATTATTCAAGTACCCAAGAAACATTCTAATATTATTATAATATTATATATCTGGATTACATAGTAAATTGGCATAATTTACTCACTCCAAATGAAATATCCTCACCAATGTACAAAGATGTTGTTGTGTATAAGTCGAATAGTCATGAAGCTTTAATGATTGATTATATAGATGTTCATAATGTACCTTGTGTTCCTAGTGTACCTTGTGTTCATATTATAGTTGTTAGTTGTTAATAGTTTTTGAGCCCATTAGGTCCATTATCTAGAAACCCATTATATTTTATCTATTAATTCCCTTATAAATAGAAATTAGAATTTGATATATATATATATATATATATAATCCTATTATATCATAGTGAAAAAAAATTCTGTAGCAGTGCCAATGCCTATGGACATAGAAATTATTATCAAATCACATTAAATCATGTGTTCATTTCTTTTAATTTTCTTTATTATCCTTTATGTATGAGCTATTTGTAAAAATATTACATTTTGATTTCTAAAAAATTGGTATCATAGTGTGTTGTTCCAAGTGAATATTAACAATGGCATCTACATATATTTACATACAAAATTGGAAGATTTGATGATGAATCCAGCTTCGTGTGGTAGAAGATTAAGTTGAAGTATCTATTGGTACTGTAAGAGTTGTAGAAGGTTGTGAATAGTAAATTAACTATACATATAAAAAAGAGCATGAGCAAGATCTTAATTAAATGTGTTGGATTCCAATGTATCTAAAGTACATTGTTCTTCGCGAGATTAGCGGGGATAAAACTGTTTTCTATGTATGGAAGAAGTTAGGAGAACTTTACTCAGAGAAATCAGTTGTTAACCGCTTATACTTGAAGAAATGTTTATATGATTTCAGTTTAAAAGAAGGTATGTCCATAATTGAACATGTTGATGATTTTAAGTTAATTATTACTTATTTGAAGAATATAAATATCAGAATGGATGAAGATGATCAAACCTTATTTATTTTGAGATTTATACCAAATTCATGTGAAGACATCATGGTTACAATCATGTATGCCAATGAAAAACTATTTCTAGCGAATGTCAAAGGGGCACTGCCAGACAATCAGGCGGAAGGGAGAGGTCTTGTGACTAGAGGAAAATTTAGAAATAAAGTGACTTATTCAAAGAAGAATAATTAGAGACGTTCCAAGTCACATAACCAAGAATTGAATCTATTATAAATACGGTGAACAAGGTCATCACATGAGAAGTTTTTTGAAAACTAGAAGGTAAGAACGAAAATTAAAAAGAAATACTTTGAACATGGTAAAATGTAAGAACGTTTCTGATGATAATGACAATAGTGGTACCTTATATGTGTTATTTATGTGTTCAATTTATGGGGAAAACTATTCGGTACTCGATATTGGCGTTACATACAAGATATGTCAGTTTTATAAGTGGGTTGATACTTAGACACCAATGAAATGAATTGTTTATTTGCGGAACTAACATTCGTTTCCTATATTAGTAATGTTGGGATCACAATGTTTGATAGTGTTTGTTGGCATGTACCTAGGTGAAATAGAAATCTCATACATGTCGGGCACTAGACTCTTGTGTTTATAAGTATCGTACAAATAATGGTGTAATCAAAGTGACAAATGGCTCTATAGTGTATATGAAAGATACTTTACAAAAGATATTTTACATTATCCAAGAGTATTGTTGTAAGCGATATTGCAGTAACATCATCAAGAAGTAACAATAAAATTCGGCAGTATCAGAATCAATTATGATATTGGTTCCCCAGTCTCATAAATGAAAGAAAATTAAATGTTTTGGGAAAGAAAGAATTGTTAAAAAGGTATAAAGTATAATTATTGGGATTTTGTGAATATTATGTGTTTGGTAATAAACTAAAATGAAATTTATCAAGTTGACTATAAAAAATACTAAAATGATAGTAGATTACATTCACTTAGACCTTTGGGTCCCATATTAAAACTCCATCAAATACTGGAGTCATATACTATACGAGTCGGGTCGACGACTACTCAAGGATGGTTTGAGTTTATTTTCTGAAAACCAAAGATGATGCATATTCAATAATTTTCAAATTAAATACGATGATCGAGAAGTAGAAGGAGAGATATTAAATATCTTAGGACAAATAATGGGTTGTGATTTTGAATCGTATCTTAAGAAATTCTATAATTATAAGGGGATAATGCGTCATGGCACATGTTCTAGTATACCACAACTGAATGAGGTCACATAAAGAATGAAAATAATTTTTTATGATAAAACGTGAAGCATGCTCTCATATTCCAGTTCGAGAAAGGGTTTTTGGGCTGAGTTTATCAATACGATGTGTTATTTGGTGAATTGGTCTCCATTAATGGTGAGAATTGGTCTAGACCGTTGGCTGATTATGAACATTGGACGTTGTCTAGTTTCATGCGTACGATTATGTGAGAGATGGTAAACTTGAGCTAAATTCAAAGAGGTTCATATTTATTGGATAATATATTGGATTGATGGGATACATGTTATCGTGTACTACTTTAAAGTCTTCAGAGTTTTTCATCAGTAAGGACGTGTAATGAGTCTGCTTCACTTGACAACTATAATGATGTAAGGCAAATGGTCCAATCATGAGCACCGGTGAGTAAACATATGGAACTTAAAGTATAAAGGTTCATAGTTGGTTTACTAATTTGAATGGTTCTAAGCTGGATCCAGGATCATGAAATGAAACATCATCATAGGAAGATAGTGATGATGATACGCCCTAACCAGAACCACAACTATATAACATAGAATTATACAGAGAAATACGATAGATTAGATCACCAAAAAGGTATGTGAACTTATTTGCATGTGCTCTATTAGTTACAGAAAGATTTGAGATACATAAACCTATTAGTTATAAGAAAGATATAACAAGTTCAAAAGCAAATTGATGAATCAGTAAATATTGAATCGCTTCACAAAAATTAGACACGAAAGCTTGTTGATTTTCTTAAAGTATCGAAAGGTAGTAGGCTACAAATAAATGAAGGTAACCCAAAAATTAATGCACTTCTATGCAAGGAAATATTGGCTACTAAGGGTTTTACTCAAAGAGAATTAATCGACTTGAATAAAGTGTTTTCTCCAATGGTGAAACACAGTTTGAGTCAAGTTTTGTTATCTATGGTAGTCTTGCAAGAGTCAGATCTTGAGCAGTTGGATGTGAAAATTGTACTTCTATATGGTAAATTGGATGAACAAATTTACATGAAACAAAACAAAGGGATTTATCAAACCTAAAATAGAGAATAAAGATTGTCTATTGAAGAAGTCACTATATGGTTTGAAATAGTCACCTAGGAAATAGTATAAATGATTTGATACATGCATGGTGTTACCAAGGTTCACGAAGAGTCTATATGAGGGTTATGTGTACCATCAGAATATGTTAAAAGAAACTTACGTTTACTTTTTGTTGCATGTGGATTATATACTCATCGTTGCTTGTATCATGTCACACATTGTTAAGATAAATAAATGACTTAGTGCCGAGTTTGAGATGAAGGATATGAGTAGGGTAAAAACTATTTTAGGGATAGAGATTACCAGGAACAGAAGCGTCGGATGGTTACACTTGTATTAACGAAGCTAGATCGAGAAAATACTACAATGGTTTAATATGTTTAATACCAAGGCAGTTAGTATCATGTTTTCCATGTAGTTCAAAGTTTATACAATAAGATTGACCAAGGATGATGTTGGGTTAGAACAACTATTGAAGGTTCCATACTCAAGTGTTGTTGGCAGCAGGAAGTATGCTATAGTATCCACACGTACTGATAATTCACATTCGGTTAGTGTGGTCAGTAACCATATGGGATGTCCTTGGAAAGAATATTAGCATGCAGTGAAATTGATTTTGTTATCTTAAGAATAATGCGAACGTTGGCTTGACTTCTAACAATATCGATGTTGGTGGATTGTTGAACGATATTGCAAGAATAATCGTTTGTTTTGTTGATTCCGATTAGATATATGGATAAAAGGAGATATTATACATGATATGTTTTTACCCTTGTTGAGAGCACTATCAAATGGTAAACACAATTACAAGTTATTGTAGCTTTGCCTATAACAAAGGTCAAATACTAAATATAATAGAGGCAGTTAAGAAGGCAATATGGTTGCAAGATTTGATGGAAAATTTGGGTTTATATCAAACTTTCATAAAACTATGTTGTGGCATTTAAAACATCATACACCTTACAGGGAACCATATGTACCACAAGCATACAAAACATATAAATATCGTGTATCATTTTATTCGTGATATAATATCAAAGATAATTATTGATGTGAATAAAATATCCACATATGATAATCCAACATCTATAATGATCAATACAGTATCAGTTCGAAAATTTATACATGAACCATTTGTTTTGTACATGAACCATTTCCAAAAATATTACATCTTCATTTCTAACAGATGCATGCATTAGACTTCTTATAGCATTAGGATTTGCATAAGAAAAAGTTATATTTTTAATGTGTAATTCTTTATGATCTTCCATTCCAAAAGTAGAAGATAAAATTATATTTGTTCCAAGTATATCTTTCATATCATTACTCAATATAAGTAAATTTATCGATGTATCAACATACAATAACTATCTTGTCACCTCGATCCTTAGTGTATAATTAAATATATGGTGTATTTTGTCCGATGAGGGAGAATAAAAGATGTATGGGAAAATTGTAAGGAAATATTTTTATTGGGGAAGTATTGTAAAAAAGAACAATAGAAGTAGTTATTATGAATAAGTGAGGAAATATGGGGACTAAATGTGTAATAAGGTAGGAATTAAAGTGTGTGGGGTCCATTATTATACTATAAAAGGACCACACACGAGTGGATAATCTGAGGGATTATCTCTCTCTACGTGGATTAGTTATTAATTTCTCTCTCTAAAAAGGCTCCTTAACAAAGAATTTAATACTATTTTGACACTAAAAGATTCTCGTAACACAAAATTACCCTACAGCTGTTTCTGAATTCTTCAGTGGCGCCGTCTATGGGAAAAGAAGATTGTTCTGACGACAATCGCTTTCTGGAAATAATTCCTAATCCGAGCGGAATCATGGAAGAGCAAGGGGATGATTTTGTTAACGACTGCAAGGATAATCTGGTGGGGAACACTTATCGGAATGATATGGAATATGAGGCGCATGGCGGCCAGCGCGTTGGAGATACCTTTGATGACTCGGATCTGTTGGCTCGAAGGAATGAGTTGTTACTGGAGATTGAAAGATTGAGGGCGGAAAAAGAAACTGTTCAGGCAAATCTTCGCTCCGAGGTGAGAAGGGAGCCTAACAGTGGAAAAGAAGAGCATGAAACCGATTTTCGTCCTAAAAACAAAGATGATAGATATAGAGGTTATGAACGACATTCTTCGAGGATGAAAGAAAAGCGCCACCTGGAATCTTCCGACTTAAGCGATTATTCTCGTTACAGCTCACCAGAATCGTCTCCTAGGAAAAATCAAAGAAAGAAAAGATATTGCCGAAGGCGTGTGGAACACCGGAAGGGAAAGAGCTTGGAGAGGAAATCTCCAAGGCAAAGAGTTGTCGTGCTCGCACTAATGAGCAGGGTTATGGCCAAATAAAGTTTCCCTCTGGGAACCAAAATATTGACCCACAGAATTTGGAGTGGCAGCATCAATACACTCTGCCATCCGAGAAGGGACTATATTTTCCGAGCTATGAAAACTTGAGGGCTAACGTCTATCAGACGGGTCATAATTGGAGAGCTTCTCATTTATCCTCGGAAATTCTAGTTGGCAACCTCCCAAAACATTTTGATATCTCGAAGCTAGAAACGTTCAACGGGACGCAAGACCTTGATAACCATATCGAGCAATTCAAGAATTTCATGATTAATTTCGATGACGATGATAAATTGCGGTGTAGAGCGTTTTCTCAGACTTTCAAAATGGTGGCTTCTAAGTGGTATAACCGGCTTCCGCAGGGCTCGATAAAGAATTTCGACACGTTCTGGAATATCTTTAGACAGCATTTTGTGGGGAGCAAAACGTTTCGAGCTAATGGAGATACGATAATCTACTGTAGGCAAAAAGTTGGGGAAAGCTTGAAGAATTACACCAATCGATTCGTCAAAACAAAAACGGACATAGAATATTGCAAAGATTATGTGGCACTTGCAGCATTCAGGATGGGGCTCCTCCCTGGACTCATAAAGGATACGGTGGCGGAGAGTCAGGCCATGACCTTTGGGGCATTGCTGGATCAAGTTGAGAAGAGAATTTTAGTGAATGAGACTCAGGCATCCGAGAAAGGATCAGACGATCAGCTGGACCGGAACCAATTTCAAAGGTCCGGGTCTAGTAAACAAGGACCTCGTGCCAATATTCAAGCTAAAGGTACGGGTCAATATACGCCGAGGCAGAGAACAAATCCACAAAATTACAGTAATCATCAAAGTTATAACCAAGGAAAGGCCAATTTCGAACAAATGGATTCGTCCGGACTATTTTGCTGAGTTAACGGAAAATGTGGCCACAATATTTGATAAGGCAAGATCAACGGTGCAGTTCAGAAAACCTTTTCCTATTCAGACTCCAAGAGAAAGTAGAAATGTTAACAGGTACTGTAAGTACCATGAGGATATTGGGCATGACACTAAGGAATGCATTGCTCTGAGAAAATAAGTGCTAGCTTTGATTGAGAACGAGATGTTGTTAGAATTCGTGAAAAATCACTCCCAAAAAAATATTGCGGTAAAGGTTGTCCCCAAGATCGTTGATACAGCAATGGTGATTTCCGAATAGATTGATGTTTTCGATATTGAACAAGAGTATCTGGATCCCAAGGAAGGGAGAAATAACATGAACATGGTGGAGGAGATTATTCCAAGGGGGAAAGTAAATGACCTGTGTGCTTTTTTCGAGTCGTTGGCTATCTTTGGAGGAGAAACCATCGCAGGGAATTCTAATAGTTCGCGGAAGAGACATATGGCGAACTTGACCACACAAATTGAAGCAGGAGTTTCGACACAGATGCATCACTTGCCTTCTCCCATCATATGTTTCGACGATGATGATATGAGGAATGTAGCGGGCCCACATGAAGATGCGGTGGTTATCGCTGCGGGTATAGCCGGAGACCAAGTTCAGAAGATACTTATTGACACGGGAAGTTCCGAGAATATTTTGTTTATGAGTACCTACAGGAGAATTTCTGACCCGTCTGTTATACGACGATCCGACAAAACTATAGTGGGATTTATCAGTGCAACAACGGTGGTTGTTGGAGAGTTTCAGTGCGTGGTAGAGTTAGGTTATCGGCCGTTTATAAAAGAAGTTTAAGTGTTGTTTATAGTTGTTGACGCACCAACATCGTATAACGTGATTCTGGGTCGCTCTTGGCTGTCCTGAATGCATGGTGTGATTTCGACGGTACACCAGTGTCTGAAATATGTGGTAGGAAACAATATAGGGACGATTAGGAGCAGCCAGAAGATGGCTCGAGAATGTTATCAGATAGCTCTATCCTCGAAAGGAGTTCGGGGAGAAGTATCAGAAAAGGCATATAAATTAAAGGGGACTTCCTCGGAAATCATTTCCTATGATGATCCGAGGGAGACCCCCGGATTTCTGGTTCCAGAAGAAGATTCCGAGGAGCATAAGTTTGCAGATGGAAATTTTTTAAAGATTGGAGTAAAACTTTCTTTTGAGTTCAGAGAAAGATTTATTGCGTTTTTATCAACCAAGCTAGATATGTTTGCTTGGTGTACACCGGATGTGACGGGAGTACCACGAGAGATAATATGTCATAAACTTGCAGTACGACTTGATGTTCGACCTATTGTCCAGAAAAGGAGACCAGTTTCTCAAGAGAAGTCTACAGCTATTCTTTCGGAAGTGGAAAGGTTATTGAGCATAGGCCATATTCAAGAGTCGCAGTACCCCGTATGGGCCTTGAATCCAGTTTCGGTCTGTAAAAAGAATGGCAAGTGGATGATGTGCGTGGATTTCACGGACCTGAATAGAGCTTTCCTCAAGGATCCTTTTCTGGTGCCCCGAATTGATCACTTAGTGGACTCAACTTCGGGACACCGATTATTATCTTTCATGGATGCTTACATCAGGGTATAATCAAATCAGATTAGATGCAAAAGATGAAGAGAGCACATCGTTTATCACCGGGAGAGGATTATATCGTTACAAGGTTATGCCATTTGGCCTGAAGAATGCAGGGCCAACTTATCAGCGTTTGGTCAACAAAACCTTTGAGGGACAAATTGGTAGGAATGTTGAAGCCTACATCGATGATATGGTTGTAAAACGTTTGCAAGACGAAGATCATTTCTCTGACTTGGAAGAATCTTTTAACAATATAAGTAAAGTCAATTTGAAATTGAATCCAGAAAAATGCATTTTTGGGTACAATCGGGTAAATTCCTTGGCTATATGATAAGTGAAAAGGGCATAGAAGCTGACCCAGAATAGATAAAAGCTTTGACAACTATGACGCCACCTCGGAATATCAAGGAAGTCCATATTCTAACAGGGAGATTGACGGCATTGAACAGGTTTATTTCTCGATCATCGGACAAATGTGCACCTTTCTTCAAGGTATTACAGAATGCGAAACAGTTTAATTGGACCTAGGAGTGTTCAGCCGCTTTTCGCCAAATTCAAGACTATTTGATGTTCCCAGATATACTGTATAAACCATTGGTGGGGGAAAATTTAATTGTCTATGTGTCGGTATCAGATTATGTAGTCAGTGCCGTTTTACTCCGGGAAGAGGTCGATATGTTGAAACCCATCTATTACGTTAGCAAAAGTTTGTTGGATGCTGAGAAACGATATCTTAAGTTGGAAAAGGTAGCTTTGGCATTGGTAACAACTTCTCGGAAAATGAGACCATACTTCCAAGCCCACCCTATTGTTGTTCGAACGACATTCCCCCTGAAAGGTTTGTTACAGAGGCCAGACAGATCTGGGAGAATGATGAAATAGTCAGTCGAACTGGGAGATTTTGACATAACATTGAAGCCTTGGATGGCAATAAAAGCTCAGGTTTTGGCTGATTTCTTGGTTGAATTCCACTCAGAAAGGAACGACATGGAGATTGTTGACCACTCAATTCAGACGGAATGGTTGGTTCAAACGGATGGGGGGTCGAATAATTCTGGAAGTGGTGTAGGTGTCCAATTAATTTCTCCAGAGGGGATAGCCATGTTTCAGGCTATTCGATTCGGTTTTAAGGAAACCAATAATGAGGTAGAGTATGAGACAACATTGGTGGGATTACGATTGGCTCAAATATGTAGAGCTAGAAAGATTAAATTGATCAGTGATTCACAGTTGGTGATAATTCAAGCTTTGGGAAAGTTTGAGGCACGAAAAGATAAATTGATCCAGTACTTAAAAGTGTTAAAAGATTTGGTTACCGAATTTGATGTGGTTCAATACGAGCATGTTCGAAGGGAGGCAAATGTCGTCCCTGATTCTTTGGTTGCAGCTTCATGATCGATGGGTTACCCATGGGTCCTGATTCAGGAGCATCCTTCGGTTATGGCCGGTACAGAGCATTCAATGAACATTAAGGAAGTAAGCAATGTGATCACAAGTGATTGGAGGTCAGAAATCATAGACTTCTTGGAAAAAGATAGTTTACCCACAGAAAAGTCTGAGGCAAGGAGGGTCAGGTTTAAGTCTCACGGTTATTTCCTGTTAGGAGGAGTCTTATATAAGAAATCCGTGAGTAGACCGTTACTGAGGTGTCTGGCTAAGGACAAGTCACAGTTTGTCCTCTGATAATTACACGATGGGGAAGGTTCGGCCCATTGTGGGTATAAGACGTTAATTCGACGAGTGTTTTTGGTTGGTTATTATTGGCCGACCATCTCCTCTTATGCGAAATATTTGGTAAAGCGGTGTGATAAGTGTCAGCGCTATGCAAACATAATACACAAGCCTGGGGTGTTCTTGGAGAGTATTTCAGAAGCAGTCCCATTTGATATGTGGGGCATTGACCTAGTTGGGCCCCTACCAATGGCGTTTGGTGGAAGGCAAACTATAATCGTAGCAGTGGATTATTTTTCTAAGTGGGTGGAAGCGGAACCTCTAGCAGGGACAAAAGAAAAAGATGTTATCAAGTTCGTTGTCTCTAATATATGCTGTCGTTTTGGGGTACCGATAAAAATCACAACGGATAATGGGCCTCAATTCGATAACAAAGAGTTTAAAAGCTTTTGCCTTTCCAGGGGCATACGACAATGCTTTTCCGCCCCATTCCATCCCCAGGCTAACGGTCAAGTGGAAGTGACCATTCGAACAATTTTGCATGGGTTGAAAAAGAATTTGGAAGGAAAGGCTGGAAAATGGCCCGATTATTTACAAGAAGTATTGTGGGCTAATAGGACGACGCCTCGAACCGCAACTGCTACATCTCCATTTGCTTTAGTGTACGGTATGGATGCAGTTGTCCCTTCGGATATTATCTTCCCATTATATCGTGTGGCAGCTTATACAGAAAATTTGAACGTCAAAGCAAAGCCTTGGAATTGGATTTGGTTGAAGAGAAAAGACGATGCGCACAGTTGAAGTCCTTGCATTATCAAACGTTAATGAGGAGTAGGTATGCTTCTAAAGTAAAGCAAAGAGATTTCAAGGTGGGGGACAAAGTATTACGAATTTTTTTTCTGCATACTAAAGAGAAGAGTCTTGGAAAGTTGGGGCCAAATTAGGAGGGCCCTTATGAAGTAACGGAGAAAGTAAAGCATAGAACGTATAGATTAAAAGACAAGGAAGGGCGATGTCTTAGGCATCCATGGAATATCGAACACTTAAAATTGTATCTGGAATGAGGAAGAAGTTAGCATGTAATGTTTGTTTTTTGTGTATTTTCAGGCTTACGAAAACAGCGTGGGCATACTATTTCCTACCCCGTTAGGCACAAGAAGGTTTTAACGAGGTGTCACAATGAGCTGATTAATACAACTGCATTTTTTGCCTCGAACTATTCTTTCTGAGACAATATTCTGTGCCTCGAATTATTATTTCTGAGACAATATTTTGTGCCTCGAATTATTCTTTTTGGAACGATATTTTTTGCCTCACACTATTCTTTTTTAAACAAAATTTTTTGGTGCCTCGAATTATTTTTTCTAAGCTAGCCTTAGTGCAGCATATAATGAATATTACGATGCAAATCGGCATAAAGAAACCATTCAACGCAACTTGGCACACACTTATTCTTTCATATGAAAAATGTGAAGATTAACAAGTTATAAGATTGTCATTTCAAGAAGTGGCATACAAAAAAATTCGAGGAGGGTGCTCCTCGGAGCAAATCAGATGGGTTACAAAAATTGCCTTACAAGGACTTATACACAAAAATTTCCAAACATGCTAACATTTTTTAACTAGTCAGAATTTTCCGAGGAGTCGCTCTCCTCAGAATCTGATGCCTCACTATCACTCACCACAATATTAGGAGGGCGAAGGTCGGGGGAGACAAGCTACCAAAAACTGCTTAAGTCATACTCGGGGTGTTCTGCATGAATTTGGGTGATCAGCCCTGCTCGGATTGTAGCATCTCGAGCGTTGAGGTTGTCGGCACACTTAGCCGCATATGCATTCACGGTTTTTTTTCTCCTCCTCAACTTGTTTAGGAAAATATTCAATTCTCTTCACCAACTTTTTTCTGTCCTCCGTAACTTTCTTGTAATTATCACAACAATCTTTAAATCCTTTGCATGCCAGTTGGTGAGCTTTTTGGAGTTCTGTCAAAAGTCTTTCTTGAGCCCTCGTTTTCTTTTTATAGAGGTCTCTTTCTTCATGGCAACATCTTTCGAGCATAATGACGTAATTTTCAGAGGCATACAGTCTTTCATAAAGTGCATCTGCTTGACTCTCCAAAATGGCGTGTTGTTTCTTTTCCTCTTCAAGTTGCGAGGAAACAAGAGACACCTTGAACTTGTAATGATTTTTTTGGTCTTCTAGATGCTGCATTCTTCTTCCGATGTTGACAGAAGCATGAAGAAGGCTGCGGAGACTTAGTGAAAATTCATCATGGTGAGGAATTTCGAAGGAGCTGGAGGGCGAGCCTAGTGCTGTGGGGTCAAAATCCGAAGACTCACCAGTTAGAATATTAAGATCAATATTTTGAGGAGGATCACTTTGGGGAATTGGGAGCGGTGCGAATGTAGGAGAATTTTCAATTGTAGAGGGACTTGAAGCCTGGGTCAGAGGAGAATTGGGTGTCTGACTTGAATTTTCTCTAGTTTCTTTTTCAGGCTCATTTGATACCTCCTGGGGCTCAGTGCCTTGGGCAGTTTCTTGGACATCATCTTGTGTTTTTCCGTCCTCGGATAATTCTTGGATGGGCTCCAAGACAACTTTTTTCTTGCTTTCTTTTGTCTTGGTATCTTTCTTCTTGCTAGGGTGTACTGATTTCTTTGGAGGGGAAATTGAATTGGGTGCAACAGTGTTGGCCGAAGAGGATGGCTCCTGATTGGCAACTAATCCTTCAGTGTCTGACTGAAGGTCTTTTGTGGAAACTTCCTCGTCGGATTCACCAAGGTGACTTTTGTCACGAGAACGCTTCAGAAGATAGATGACTATATCTTTCTTAGTCACTCGCTCTAGAACTTCTTGTTGTGAAGGAGGGGTCATCAGTTCGTTCAGGGTCAACCGGTCAAGGGGGTCCAACCTCTAGAGTCGACTAATGTCCAAGTTTTTATTCATAAAGCACAAGTGGAATTTGTTTTCCCAATGTTCTTTAGACCACTCGCTAAGTTTGATGAAGACGGTGGTGGCACTCTCCACATAGTCTGTGTATGGTTTTGAAACGCCCGTCATAGCTACAAAGATCTTAAGTTAGTACATCATTATCCGAGGAGGAAAGGTAAATAAAGAAGTTAATGGACTTACATTTGTTGGTCCATAAGAGGGATAGCTTGTGTGGATTCGAAAGAGTCGATTCTGACCCTGTCTCCCAATGGCCTGAGAAGTAGACGAATTGTTGCCTCCATTTCTTATCAGCTTCTAGCAAGTCCTTTAAAACTTTTTTTCTTCGGCCAAAAGTTAATGAATAAAATGGGAAAACGGATTCCTTGCTAAGCCAGATAATCCGATGAGCTCTTCTAAGGAAAATTCCTTGCCTGAAATCCTCGAAGCCATGATACATGCCATAAGTGTGAACCATATATTTGGACCGACTTGTGAAGGGCAGAGGTCAATCTTGGCAAAGTATTCAATAAAAATGGGTCTAAGGGAAACTTTAACCCCTAGTTCATAATTTCAATATAAACAACTAACTCATTATCCCTCACTGATAAAAGAATCTCACCTTCCGAGGGGAACCTAATGTCAATGTACGAGGGAATGCACCACCGGGTCCTCAGCATGGGCTCCTCCGAGGGAAAAAAGTACTTATAAGCTATGTTGTGCACCGCAACCATATGCTTGTTTTCGATTCCTCGAATGTTGTTGCCTGCGATGGCATCAAGTTCTAAGGGAAGAGTGATGTCTCCCTTCGACTTAGGGGAAATCCGACGAGCTTGTTCTTTGGACACTGTTGGGAGAGCGATAATCATTTGACTAGAAGACTCTAAGGAAAGGTCAATGGTTTTTCTCTGGTCTGCAGTAGAAATCGGTTGAGTTGTTGGCTTAAGAATATCCGAGGCAATTGCTTTCCCTTTAGCAGCTAAGGCTTTGTTTCGCATTGCTCAAAGCTCGTCTTCGGTAATTTTGTTTCTTCCTGGAGAAAATCGAGGGCTCCCGGTTGCCGTTATTGAAGGGGTGGCTTGAAGGCTCGATCCAGAGGTATCGGTTTTTAGAGGAGGATTTTCAAATATTACATCCAAAGGGGACTCTGGGGTTTCTGAGGGAGTTCCTTTGGCGCGCTTGCGCTCTTGAGAGTTCTTCTTATCCTTATGGTGCCTTTTCCTCTTCCTAGACGAATATTTGTGATGTCTATCTTTACCCATGGGTTCGAGGATGTTGAGATCGGAAACTTGATTTTGTTGCGAAATTTTGAGGGGTATGATAGCAGCAGAGTTTTCCAGTGGAGGCCAGGAACCGTAGAACGTAGTGACAGAAGGTTGGGGTTGAGGCTCAACGTATTCACCAGCAGCAACTCTCTCTTGGAATTTTTTACTAATTATAAGCCACTCTGGAATCCGACGAGGTTTATAAGCCATCTTTCTCTCTCTAGAAATTTTAGAGTGAAAAGTTTGGAATCCAATGAAGGAGGTCAGTATTTATAAAGGAAGATGGGCTTTTAGGGTAAGTTAGGCCTGGGGATATTTTCCTTTGTTTGCCTAGGGGCATTACGGGTAACATATGTGCGATTTTGTTGATTCGAAAAACGAGGGAGAAGATGAAGAGGAAATCCAATGATGAAAAGTATTGGGAACAGGGATAAGATCTCTAAAGAGATTTGGTGACAAGGAATTACGACTAATGACGTCATGACAAAGGTGGGAATTTTTTAATTAAGGTATGCCAGTTCGCACTGATAATTTCGATGAGTCAAATCCTTGCAATTTATTAGCCTAATATGGGAGACTATATAATGTTGAGACAATCAATTCCGATGAACAAAATTGATGAGATGCATGGTTCAAGCTTTGCTAAGATATTGCAAGGAGTGAGGGGCTACTGATTAGTATTGCATGAAAGGTATTTTTCGAAGAAGTATTTTTTCGAAGAGGTATTTTTTGAAGAGACATTTTTGAAGAGGTATTTTTCGAAGAGACATTTTTCGGAGATGTATTTTTCGAAATATCATTTTTCGAGGACAGTTAAAGAGTAAAAGATATTCGAAGAGCAAAGATACTTTAAGAGTAAAAGATATTCGAAGAGGAAAGTTGTTCAAAAAGGGAGGTTGTTCGAAGAAGTATTATTCAAGGAAATGCATTTTCGAGGAGAATTGAAACAAACAAGATGAAATTTGGAGATGTATTTACAGTCCTAGTAAAAATAGTTTTACTAGGACTGGGGGGCTAATGATGAGGGAGAATAAAAGATGTATGGGAAAATTGTAAGGAAATATTTTTATTGAGGAAGTATTGTAAAAAAAGAACAATAGAAGTAGTTATTATGAATAAGTGAGGAAATATGGGGACTAAATGTGTAATAAGGTAGGAATTAAAGTGTGTGGGGCCCATTATTATACTATAAAAGGACCACACACGAGTGGATAATCTGAGGGATTAATAGATAATTACTTTCTCTCTCTACGTGTCATTTCTTAGGTGCTTGCTTCATACTATATAATTAATTAGCAAGCCTACACACATCTGATTCATTTCTTAAAAGTACAAAACCTTCAGCTGGTTCCATGTAGACCTATCGTCGAGATCTCCATTTAGGAATGTCATCTTAAAGAATTTTTAGTTTGTAGACCTATATAATTGCAATTAGCATTCTTACACATGTAGTATTCCCATATAAAGCATATGTGCCAAAACAAATTACTCTTGTCTTTTGTTGAATGTCATTACCTACCGATTTTATCTTAAACTCTTGAATGATACCATATGCGTGACATTTTAAACCCAATTATAAACAAACCAGTTCTCATGTGTATTTCAAATATTTAAGATTATTAAATCACTTATGACTTCTTTCTAAAATGACGAGAGGATATTACTTCATTATAATATTTATGATTGTCAAAACACCACTAAAAGTTTTTGTGTGCTTTCTTCACTATTATTTTTATACCAAATAAAAATAAATTATTTGAACATTACCTTATATATCCAAGAATTTGGGTATTTTATCTCGTTGACTCCTACATTATTCATGAGGTTGTTCTTCAACCATTGATGCTTTTGGTGAACTTATTTCCTCAATTATTAAAATTGTTTGAGTCATATTATAATAAAACATTTTAGGCTCAAACAATTTCATAATATTGATTGCACATTAACTAGTTAATCCATTTTTTTAGACTTAAGGTGTATAATATTGATTAATCAACATGTGCTATTTGAAAACGTAAAAAAAATTATTCTAAGAAATATATTTCTCAGCTATCACTGCGTAACATTTTAATATTAGAATCTAACTGATTTTCAATTTGTCCTTTGAATTAAACATATTAAAGACTTCAACCTTATGTTTAAGAAATAAACATATATAAATATAAATTTATCATTTTTGAAAGTTAAAAAGTATTTTTTTTACCTCCACATTTTACAACACCATGTAAGCCACATAAATCAGCGTGTATTAGGTTTAATATGTTTTACATATTTTTATGTATTTATAAGATTTTTTAATCTTCTTTATTTATATACACAATTCATATTTTTCATACGAACCCCTATCACAGTTTATAAGATTGGTTTTTACAATATTATATATTATACTATGACCTATATATGTGTCCATTGTACCATAAGAGATAATAATTACAAGAGTGACAATAAATAGTTTTTTTTTTCACTTCTAGAATAGCATATTCATTAGTATATAATTTCAGGATGTTGTTATAAAAGTATCATTTCCAACCGTTGTATTACCTTTACACAAAACAAGGTTGTTGAATTTATAGACAGAAAAAATCAGACTTTAGCCTATAAATTATCGGAATTAAAAAAAAATCATTTCTGAAACATACAACATATTTACAAGAATTATACGTTTACAGCATCGTACATATTAAAAGAATGTTTTCGTGTCATTACATTTAAATTTGTTTATATTTTTCATTTGCACATTTATTGCACTATTTCTCTCATTCATTCTTTTGAATATATATTTTCATACGAAATATGAACAAATATGCATGCATCATACAACTAATCATAAGTTTTTTCACATAATAAATTAACCTCACTCATTATAGTAACAATATCTTCTTTCATAGAGTTACTATTCTCACATTCTTCTTAAGAAAATGATTCAATTTTATGTTCTCTTTTTAAATTTAATCTTGTTATTCGTATCATCTTATTTTTTTCCACGTTTCTAGTTTGTGATTATTTTTAAAATTGTTTAAGTGGTTTTTATATGACCAAATTTGGTGATAATTACTTGTAAAAATACCATCGTAGTATATAAGTAAGAACAATCCGATCTCAACACTAGTATGATATTGTCCACGTTGGCACCCGAAGACCCGCACGACTTTACTTTTGGCCCACTTCCAAAAATCCTCATACAAGTTGAGGTATGTTCTTACTTATATACCTTTGATCCTTCTCATGTTTAACCGATGTGGGATGTGGGACTTCGGTCGCCACCTTAACAAATCCTTCTCTCGAACAAAGTACCACTTCATCCTCCTCTCAATTGACTTCCATCCGCTCACTCTAATCAGGTTGGGGCTACCTGAACTATAAAGGCACTACATATGTAATTGCTCACCTCCTATTAGACCACCATTGTCTTGTTCCTTAGCGTCACTCCAATAAAGTACATTTGTCTTGATACAATCTAATCAAGTCACACGTTTGATGAGCCACAGACACTCCGAACTATGATCTCTAGAACATACCATTCACCTTGAGCATGGTGACTGGTTCATCATGTTCGACCTACAAGAATTTTACCACTATTGCATTCTGTTTGGTCCTGGAGCTCTGATACCATTTGTTGTAAATATAGGTACCGCATTTTCCATCTCCGTATATAAGTAATAACAATCCAATCTTAACACCAGCATGATATTGTCCACTTTGGCACCCGAAGGCCCGCACGGCTTTACTTTTGGTCCACTTTCAAAAGGCCTCATACGAGTTGAGGTATGTTCTTACTTATATACCATTGATCCTTCCCATGTTTAACTGATGTGAGATGTGGGACTTTGGTCGCCACCTTAACAGTAGCTATGATTTTTAAGTCATTTATTTAAGAAGTAAGGTAAGTTATAATCAAAATATTAAAATATTAAAAAACTTTTCTATACTTTTTTCTGAATGTGTCTCATCTTAAAACAATATCTTATATCTTCAGCACTGAGGTCCCGTTGGTGTATAAGTCGAACATGTAATCTGAATAGATGTTAAGAGTATGTTTTTTATATATGAGAATCTTATTTTTTGCATTTTGTTCTCTTTAATTTAATCGGTATCTTTACCGGTAGGATCCAGAAGCTTTTGCAAGTTGGAATCAAATATGTAATGAAATTCTAATGTGTTCAACAAAAGTATCAAATTGTCTTACCAACATGTGAAATTAGTTTTGTTGAAATAGTTTAATAAAACGAGATATTAGTTCATGATCCATATGGTTGACCATTTGTTTTTGTTACTATAGTTGATTTTTTATCGTAAAAAATCGACTATTACATAAAGAAAACTCACACTAACGTTGTTGTGAGATCATTGAAAGGTTTCCAAAACAATTAGACTTAGATATGTATTGAATACACTGTTAAAAAATAATTATTTTGAGATTTTAATTGCTTAAACCTTTTTATTTCTTTTAAGATATAACAAGTCTAATGACTTTTGATACAAACAACTAAAATAGGTAGAAATAAGTTTTGCAGTGAAAAAAATGATAATTAAGTTTTATTTTTTCATTTATGAGTAACAACTTATTCATACGATTTAACAAAACCTTATAAAAAGACATATCAGCTCGCATATATATATATATATATTAAAATATTTCTTTCAAAATAAACATACGTTTGTCTATAATATAACGACGAACAAAATTCAACGCACCAAAACAATGGTTAATGATCGTTGCTTAACTACTGCAGATTTCAATATATATATATATATATATATATATATATATATATATATATATATATATATATATTAAAATATTTCTTTCAAAATAAACATATGTTTATGAACAAAATTCAACGCAACAAAATAATGGTTAATGATCGTTGCTTAACTATGGCAGATTTCACCATAGTGACCAGCTTTGTTATTACAGTAAAAATGCATTGTCGCCAACGATCACATGTTCGTCATGACAATTTTTGTTTTAAAATTTCGAATAAACGTGTATGTCCCGATCGTTGTACCAAACATTCTCGTTACTAATACTATGTGGTCTTAAGAAGTGAACATAAAATTCGTCTCGACGGACTCTATAGTAACCCTTATTAATATATTATCTTATATATTTACCAATTATAAAAAAAATCATTTTTTTCAATTTTCAAACTTTTTTCAAACCAATTTGAATTATTTTATTTAATTAAAAAAAATTAAAAAAAATGTATGCTTTAGATAAATCGGTTAAAATTTAAACTCATCGAGGACGAGACAATTTTTTTAAAAACAATTTGGCCCACAATTTGCCACACATTCCAATAATTATCTAAGTTCCTACAGTAATGTAGAAAAACAATTAAAGAAATGTGAACATAAATAAAATAGATTTACCTTACCTAGATTCTTTATGAACACACCTGTCCAAAAGCAGGTACTAGAGACTATATATCTACACACACTTTATCAGAAAGAACAATCCAGTCTCTCATCACTTCACAATTTGTTCCCTTCCTCCAAAAAGAAATTTCTTCGCCCTTGCCTTTTCACTTCAACCATCACCCTCCCCCCACCAACACAAACTCTCTCTTCCCATAATGGTCTCCATCAAACCTTCCATAAAAAACCTCTCTTCATCTCACTTTAAGTAGCACAAACTACTGATTTTTCTCTCTTTACTTCACAAAAACCAAACATTTCTTAAAACAGCACATAAACCCTAAAAGCTCTTTTGTGGAATCAATAAAAAGGGCTAACCTTTCTGGAAAAACCAACAAACCAAAAACACCCTTTTGAAGAATCAACAAAAAGAGCTAACCTTTCTTAAAAAAATACATCAAAACCCTGAAAACCCTTTTGTGGAATCAATAAAAAGATCTAACCTTTCTTTAAAAAAAACCCTAAAAACCCCAGCATCATGGATGTATACAATACATCTCTTCCTTTGCCTTTCTCATACACTTTCACAAGTAGTAGCAGTAGCACCACAAGCAGTGACACCAACTCAAGTCCATGGATGGATGGAAGGATTTGGAGCAAACTTCCAACAAAGCTTCTTGATCGTGTGATTGCTTTTCTTCCACCTCCTGCTTTTGCACGCTCACGTTGTGTATGCAAAAGATGGTACTCTCTTCTCTTCTCCACAACTTTCCTTCAACTTCACATGCAACTCTCTCCACCTTGTAACTGGTTTCTCTTTTTCAAACACAAAACCCTAACAAGCTATATCTACAAAAACAAAAACAACAACACTAGATCCAACTACATAGAGGGTTACTTATTTGATCCTAGCTCAATCACTTGGTATAGAATCTCGTTCTCTTTAATCCCATCAGGGTTCTATCCAGCTTCTTCATCTGGAGGATTAGTCTGTTTCGTTTCCGATGAATCCGGAACCAAAAACATTCTTCTTTCAAACCCTCTTGTCAACACCATAAGCCAATTACCACCAACTATAAGACCAAGACTTTTCCCATCCATAGGATTATCCGTTACTCCCACTTCAATAGACTTAACCATCGCCGGAGACGACATGATCTCTCCGTTTGCTGTGAAAAACTTAACTTCGGAAACATTTCATATCGACGCAGGCGGGTTTTTCTCTCTATGGGAGACAACCTCATCTTTACCAAGGTTATGTAACCTAGAATCCGGAAAAATGGTGAACATTGGACAAAAGCTCTACTGTATGAATTATAGTCCATTCAGTGTAATATCTTATGAGATAACCACAAACAGTTGGTTCAAGATTCAAGCTCCGATGAGACGATTCTTGAGATCGCCTTCTTTGGTAGAAAACAAAGGGAAGTTGATACTGGTCGCCGCTGTGGAAAAAAGCAAGCTGAATATTCCAAAAAGTTTGAGACTATGGAGTTTGCAAAGTTGTGGGACAACATGGGTGGAAATAGAACGAATGCCTCAACAGCTTTATGTTCAGTTTTGGGACGAAGAAGGAGGGAGAGGGTTCGATTGCGTAGGGCATGGTGAGTTCGTTGTGATTGTGATCCGTGGTGGTGAGAAGGCTTTGTTGTTTGATACTTGGAGAAAGAGATGGCAATGGATACCACCCTGTCCTTATACTCATGCTAATCAGTTTGATGATGGTGGTGGTGAAGGGGAGTTACATGGTTTTCCTTATGAGCCTAAACTTGCTACACCAGTTACTGCACTTCTTGATCACTTGACTTTGCCTTTTCAGACTTTCGCTGGTTAATTCTAACTAGTGCTTGTGCTTAGCTACTTACCTACTTACCTTGTTTTGATGAATAAATGTTTAGTGTATGTTTTAGGTGTGTATTAAGAAATGTTTTATTTTATTATATGCACGCTTTTTCTATTTCCTTTTCTTATAAATTTGATTGAAATATTCATATGTTTTGTCTGTGCGTGAAATTATTTCCGGATGAACAGCCAGATATCTTTTAAACCATATATATGATCAATTGATAATAGTATAGCTATAAACAGTAGCTAGCAAGTATAAATACAAAATTACAAAATTAGTTCGCCATTATATATTTGTATAATGTAATATATAATATAGTTTTATTTATTAATATAAATCATAATTTGATTACAGGGTTTTGGCTAAACTGTCACTTCAAAACTTTAAGTTGTTTAAAATGAAAATTCATTTATTTTAGTTTTTTATTTTTTTATTCTTTTGATCAAAACAAAAAATATTGTTTTACTTTTCGGTGAAGTTATTTTTTTTTTGGATACAAAATCAAGGAACAAATTTTCTATTAATATACTATAATCAAGTTTTTTTAACAAAAATTTAATTTTTTTATTAAAAAAAATCATATTTTTCTAACAAAAACCATCTCCCTCAAACCTTAAAAAAGGAAACCAAACAAATGGAAAGCACCGGGTTTATTGCGTTTGGTGGCAAATAGTTCATTGACTTTCAAATGTCCATTGACAGTCCATAGACTATCGTGTTTGGATAAAGTTAGTCCACCAGATCCTCTGATCCATGAGAGGTTGCCACCTGTCACCATAGTCCCCAGATTTTTGTATCACCACTAGTCCCTTGAGTTTAGTTATCCGTAATATTCTACATTTTGGGTTTGACCTAAACTCAAGGGACTAGTGGTGATACAAAAATTTGGGCACTATCGTGACAGATGACAGCCTCTTATGGATCTAAGGATCTGGTGGACTAACTGGTAGCGTCAAGCTACACGATGGAAACAGATGGTTGAAAATTCAGAAAAAAAAAAGACGAACAATAGAAGATGGATAGTTCTAACCCTAGGTTAGAGTAAATGAGACTTTAAAGAAAATCAAAATTCTATTCAAAAAAGTCTGAGGCAAAACTAGGGTTTGAGAGCCTTTTATAGAAGTTCTCGAAACCCTAGCCCAAAATTACAGCTTTTTTTCTTATGCAATAAAATAAAGCCCAGCCCAATTTCAAAGCGATTGGAGCTGGTTAAGTATTTTAATAAAATCTAAATAAAATAGGAAAATGCAGAAAATTTACTAAAACAGCAAAACGAGGGTTTAAACGACTAAATTTAGGGCCTGGACTTCATCACTTTGTGATGCTTTCAAAAATTGTTGGGCTTCTCGACGCGTTCGATTTGAGTGGTCGCATCGCCTAATTCTGATATCTGGGCCCCAAATAAATCCTGTTTCCGTTTGTCCAAAAGGGCCATATAGTCATGAGCTTGTGCAACTACATCATCCTCCCCTTCTTCGGAAGAATTCGCCCACGAATTCTCAGCTTCATCATCCTCAGCAGCAGCGGTAAATGGCACCAGATGCTTCACGTTGAAAACGTTATGGGTCTTCATGTGGCTGGGTAGTTTCAACCTGTATGCATTGGGATTAATCTTTTCAATAATTTCAAACGGACCCACCTTCCTTGCAGCCAATTTGTTGTACTCGTGTGCAGGATAGCGATCCCTGGTCAAAACAGCCCATACAAAGTCTCCCACTGCAAACTCCACCAGACGGCGCTTCTTATCTGCGGCAATCTTGTACTTCTGTGTTGTTTCCTCCAGGTGTTTGCGGGTGTTCGCATGGATCTCCCATAGATCAGCAATGGCGTTCTCGACCTTAGCTGGGACCTTATCAAGCGTTGGGAAAGCTAAGTCCATAGGACCCCGTGGGTTATAACCATAGACTACCATGAAGGGACTATACCCAGTACTGCGCTTGTGGTGCCTGTTGTAGGCAAACTCAACATGATAAAGACGAGAATACCATGTTTTCATGTTCCCAGAGACCTATATGCGTAACATGTTGCCTAACGTTCGATTAGTTACCTCGGTTTGGCCGTCTGTCTGCGGGTGATATGCACTGCTAAAACTCAGTTTCGTGTTTGTGAGGCACCACAAACTCCTCAAAAAATGCCCCACAAACCGCGCATCGCGATCAGAAACGATATTCAAGGGTAGACCATGTAAACGGTAGACCTCACGAAAGTATAAATTAGCAACATTCACAGCATCTGTGGTTTTCTGCATGCAATGAAGTGGGCCATCTTAGAAAACCTGTCAACCACTACAAAAATAGAATCGTTACCTCTTTGTGTTCTTGGCAGCCCAGAGATGAAGTCCATGCTGACGCTTCGCCATGGTTCTTCCGGTATTGGGAGTGGTAGGTATAGACCTGCGTTGGAGGATGTACCTTTTGCCACCTGGCAAACCCGACAACCAACTACAAAACGGATAACATCTCGCCTCAAATGCGGCCAGAAGAACTAATTCGATACAGAGTGAAGGGTTTGATCTCTACCCCCATGCCCCTCGTTGTGTCTCTCCTGTACAATCAGTAATCTCAAACTGCCCTCAGGAACACAAAGTAAATTACCTTAGAAGAGGTAACCGTTGCTCACTGCAAAATCTTTTCTCAAACCTGCGCTGACGTCCTCTAGAATAGGACCAAAATATGGATCGATAGCCAGTAGATCTTTCATCATCTCGAATCCCACAACTTCTCCTTCCATACGAATCACCATGCTGCATCGGCTCAATGCGTCAGCTACGCGGTTAACTGTCCCCGAATTATGCTTAATGGAAAAGGTAAATTGTTGCGTAAATTCTGCCCAACGTGCATGGCGGGAAGAGAGTTTCTCCTGACTCTGCAGATGTTTTAAGGCATCATGATCGATGTACAGGACAAAGTCATTGTAGGCCAAGTAGGAACTCCAGTGCTTCAAAGCTCGTACAACTGCATAGAACTCCTTGTCATAGGTGTTGTAGTTAAGTTTAGCTCCACTTAACTTTTCGCTGAAGTATGATACAGGACGGCCTCGTTGGCTGAGTACAGCGCCAATGCCCAATCCGGACGCATCACAATGCAGTTCAAATCCTGTAGAAAAGTCAGGTAAAACCAGAATCGGTGCAGTGGTCAGTCTTACCTTGATTTCCTCAAACGCTTTAGCTGCTTCAGGGGTCCAGCAGAATGTCTTGCCCTTCATACACTCTGTAATGGGAGCCATAACAGTGCTGAAGTTATGTATGAACCGTCTGTAAAAGGAGACCAATCCGTGAAAAGAGCGGACTTCAGTGATGGAAGTAGGAATAGGCCAGTCTCGCACGGCTGCCAATTTCGACTGATCCACTGAAAGCCCATCTTTTGACACGACATACCCTAGGAAGACGACCGAATCTGTCATAAAACAACACTTATCATGTGGTTCATAACCCGCATGAACGTGCTAGGAGCATTAGAAAGACCGAATGGCATTACCATCCATTCAAACAGACCTTCTCGGGTCTTGAAGGCTGTTTTCCACTCATCCCCCATACGAATACGAATCTGGTGGTATCCGCTCTTCAAATCCAGCTTCGTAAACATAGTAGCACCATTCAATTGATCCAGTAAATCATCAAGGCGAGGAATAGGAAACCGATACCTGACTGTAATTTTGTTGATAGCCCGGCTATCCACACACATTCTCATTGAGCCATCCTTCTTTGGTGTTAATAGTGCAGGAACCGCACAAGGACTAAGACTCTCCCGGATGTGGCCTTTCGTTAACAGTTCCTCCACCTGTCGGCGGAGCTCTTCATGCTCTTTTGGGCTCATTCGATAATGTGGTCGGTTTGGTGGGCTAGCACCCGGTACAAGGTCAATCTGGTGTTGAATATCTCTCAATGGAGGAACACCTGTAGATAAAGTATCGGGAAAGACAACAGAGAATTCTGCTAAAAGCGGCCGAACTCGCTCAGGTATACCAGCAAATAGATCAGTACTAAATTCTTTAACCACCAAAAGATAGACAATCCCTGTTTCATGAGCATGTTCTATAAACTCCTTTCGAGCTAGAAAGTTCTTACCCGACTCCTTTGATACTGTAAGGGCAGGTTTTGGAGAAACCTCTCTAGTTGGTGTTAATATGAACCTGACATTATTCCATATAAAACTGTAGCGGTTCCTCCTACCATTGTATGTGACACTTCTATCATATTGCCAGGGTCGGCCTAGCAACAAGTGACACGCATTCATCCCAATGCCATCGCACCAAGCTTTATCCCTATAGTTACCAACAGAGAAAGATACCAGACATCTTCTAGAGATACTTACCTCACTACCTTTCTTTAACCAAGCAAGCTTGTAGGGGTTTGGGTGGTCTTCTGTTTTCAGGGCCAATTTGTGGACAACTTCTTCATAGATAACATTTTCGCAGCTCCCTAAATCAATAATGAATTTGCATACCTTTCCCCCAATAGTACAAGTCGATTGGAAAATATTGTTCCGTAGCCAATCATCCCCATCACCTTTGGCTTTCGGCGTCAGGCAGATACGCCTTAAAACCAATGCCTGACCAATATCTCCTCCTGTAACCTGGTCCTTTGGAACCTCATCATCAACATCCTCTGGTTCTTCATCAAACCGTGGCTCACCCTCGAGGGAAAAATCAGCAGTGTCAGCGAACAGACCCCTCGGGTGTTGTGGTTGTTGTCGTAATTTTGGACACTGTAAAGCAACGTGCCCTAGTTCATGAAAATGGTAGCACCGGACCTGTGAGGAAGTAACTGTGCGACTAGGGACCTGCAAATTAGCACATGTGCGCATAGGATAAGCAGTTGGCACTCCTAGGTTAGGGCTTGGAACCGTCCTTTTGGGGAATGCCAATGGATTTGTTCTGGCAGTGTCTCCTCCATAAGGCCTTCGTGAAAGGGCTTTCTCCAAATGCAGTGCGCGCTGATGTGCTTCAGACACATTCACAGGGTCGAACATATTTAGCTGGTCCTGAAACTGCTGTCGCATCCCCCCTATATAGCGAGATACTAGCTGATCTGCTGAATTAGTAATATATACACGGTTTTGTAGCGTGAAAAAATCGTTAGTGTACTCGTCAACAGTCTTTGACCCTTGTTTAAGGTTTTGGAACTGCTGATACATTATGCGGGTATAGTTGTAAGGCAAAAACGCAGCCCTCATGTGTTTCACAAACTTAGCCCAAGTTGTTATTTTTGGCTTACCGTGCCTTGATCTGGTCTGCTTGAGTTGTTGCCACCAGGATGCAGCTCGGCCTCAGAACTTAGTTGCAGCCAACTGTACCCGCTTTGCATCCGGAACCTCTTTGAAATCAAGGACTTCTTCAACTGAGGTGATCCAATCTAAAAACTCCTCCGGTGCAAGACCCCCTTGGAACTCTGGGATCTCCAATCTGAATCCAGATTCCCACCGGTTGTTGGCGTTCAGATCAGAATCTCTCGGTGGCGGCTGCTCAAAGACTTGGTCACGGCAGTCTTGTGGTGAGTATTGACCCCTAACTTGTTCTCGCCGAGGAGCAAACGCATTCCGCTCGCGGCCGATCTCTCTCTCAGATCCCGACGGCTGGTTGCTCAAACCTGGAGCTCAAAATCCGTTGGTTTGATTGTTCAACAGCCTGTGTAGTGCTTCTTGTACGTCTCTCAACTGATTTCCCAACGAGTGCATCTGTTCACCAACCTGAGATTGGAATTGACCGAATTCATCACGGTCGACCGATTCGGTGATCGGAAGAGTGGACTTCCCCCGAAAAGATCGCTTTGGCGGCATACCGTCGTTACCCACGTTGTATGAACTCTGGCTCTGATAGCAATATGGTAGCGTCAAGCTACAAGATGGAAACAGATGGTTGAAAATTCAGAAAAAGAAGAAGACGAACAATAGAAGATGGATAGTTCCAACCCTAGGTTAGAGTAAATGAGACTTTAAAGAAAATCAAAATTCTATTCAAAAAAGTCTGAGGCAAAACTAGGGTTTGAGAGCCTTTTATAGAAGTGCTCGAAACCCTAGCCCAAAATTACAGCTTTTTTTCTTATGCAATAAAATAAAGCCCAGCCCAATTTCAAAGCGATTGGAGCTGGTTAAGTATTTTAATAAAATCTAAATAAAATAGGAAAATGCAGAAAATTTACTAAAACAGCAAAACAAGGGTTTAAACGACTAAATTTAGGGCCTGGACTTCATCACTTTGTGATGCTTTCGAAAATTGTTGTGCTTCTCGACGGGTTCGATTTGAGTGGTCGCATCGCCTAATTCTGATATCTGGGCCCCAAATAAAGCCTGTTTCCGTTTGTCTAAAATGACCATATAGTCATGGGCATGTGCAACTACATCACTAACTTTATCCAAACGCGATAGTCGAGGGACTGTCAACGTACATTTGAAATTCAAGAGACTATCTGGCACCAAACGTGATAGTCAAGAGACAATGTACTGTTCAATGCTTGAAGTTGGAACTACAAATGAAGTAATCTATTGCTTTTATTAGAATTAGAACTAGATTTAAGTTGAAACCATCCATAAAGTATCTCGGTTCAGTTGTGCATGACACCGAAGGTATATCTCTTTTGCGGCGCCGGTGTAGGTATCGTACGCCAGTAGTGACATTGTATTATTTTATAAACTTATACCCT
Organism: Limnanthes douglasii subsp. nivea; assembly: GCA_036936605.1. Lineage (NCBI taxonomy): Eukaryota > Viridiplantae > Streptophyta > Magnoliopsida > Brassicales > Limnanthaceae > Limnanthes > Limnanthes douglasii. Next base: position 342,967,317 of record JAUPFV010000001.1, read on the forward strand.
ATATCTTTGAATAAAAAGCATATGACTTCTCCTCAACAAACCGCCTTTTTCGTTACCAACACCATATTTGTCTCAAAATAACTATATTTGTCTTAAAAACATGTAGTGTGAATATGATTATCCTACTTGGCCAATAATCATATTATTTTTGTTATTGAGAATTATGTGCATAAGGTGTAGGTTAATAGTAACTACAGATTATAAGAGGTTGAAAATAGATATTTGAAGACTTATAGAGTATGAACGGATTGAATTTCAGTGATGGTAGAAGTTAGATAGAAACTTAAATGCAAAGATGTTTGATAAAACCTAAATGTAAACACTATTAAAGACAATAAAATTATTTCTACTGGGTCAAAGATGCATGTCGATCACCTGTTAAGGTAAATATGTATATTTGCCGAAAGACTTATGAAGATACCTATTTCTTTCTAAGAGAAACTCCTCACAAAATGATTTAAATGGACGTGTAATCTCAACCATTAATCAAATGATCGTTGATCTTGACGTGCCTATCTTGTGATAGACTAGTAAAAGAGGCACCACTATCAATCGTACAAATGCCAGTGATGCATCTTGTCATTTTGTGTATATTTGCTTGGCTAATTGTGAAAATAATTCGTCAAGTGATATTGTGAGCATGAAGAACTATACACACATTTTTGGTACTCTATAAATAATAAAATAATGGTATGAAGTCATTGCTAGAATTCTAAATTAAGAATTATTAGAGGGAAATAAAATTGAAAGGTTTCAGATATTGAGAGGTAGATGAGAAACACTTTGAGTACTATGAGATTCATAGTTTATTTTGTAAGCTGGAGTGCTTTGTAAAAAATATGAGTGGTTGGGTATTAGTGTTTAAGATAGTCTTCTTGTAACTTCTTATATGATAAATAAGTGAATAGTCACTCAACTATCTCATTTTCTTTCATTTAGTCATTCGACTTCAAAATCAATAGTGAGGGTCATTGAACTTGGTAAAATATATAAATTTAGTCCATGACTTGCAAAATCTATAAATAGTCACTAACAATAAGAAAAAAGTCATTCACCAGGGAGTAAGATTTTGCCAAGTCGAGGGACTATAGATTTTGCAAATCAGAGACTAAATTTATAGATTTTATCAAGTCCAGGGACCAAAGGGTGGAGACGATAGACTTAGGGTTTTGCGAGGTCCCTGGACTTGATATTGGACTTGATAAAATCTATAAATGAGCCTCTATAAATCTAAAAACAAATGACTTTTAAATGAGCCCAATGAGCCCAATTTATAGATTTTGCCATGTCTATTATGATGAGCCCAATGTTTTTTATAATGGAATGTTAGATGAAGAACAATTTACTTATAAGGGTGGAGACGGTAGACTTAGGGTTTTGCGAGGCTCATTTGTTGTTATAAAAACCTATAAGACTATTAGTGTGCTAGTTCTTTAAGGGTCTGTGAGGGTAGGGGTATGTTAATTATAGAGAAAAATTCAAAAAAATTGTGCCATCAGAGGCTTGGGCATGTAAGTGAAAATATGCTAATAGGGCTTAACAAACAAGGGTTGATGGATGGTATTACAATTTAGAAGTTGAGCTTTTGTGAAAGTTGTGTACTAGGAAAAAACGAGAGGTTCAAATTTCTGCCTAATGACCATACAACCAGTGACGTTATTAAATATGTTCATTCTATTATTTGGGTCCAAACTGATAACCCATTATGGGTGGTTCAAGGTACTTATGTCCTTGATTAATAAATATTCCAGAAAATTATATGTTATACTTTTGAAGATCAAGGATGAAGCATTTGATGCTTTTGGAAACTGGAAGAAGTTAGTAAGGAATCATACAGGAAAGATGATAATCGTGAATTAAAAATAGTTTGGAATACGTGAATGAGGCATTCACATACGTGGCTTGTAAAATGATAATTGGTATTGAGATGAAGATGAACCGCCTACAGGTTTCGTATCGCATAAAATACATACATAAGTTCATTACTAATTTCAGAATTTCCGAAACCAAAGAGGTTGGAACTCCCATTGGTGTCAAAGGGATGTAAAGAAATTAGAGGAAATTGAGATACAATAATTCACTGCCAACAATTCACTTACGAAATTTTAAAGGAATATACCAAGTGTTTTCTTGCAAAAAAAATGGATTGCTAGACTACTTTGAACAAGTAGTTATTACTGGTTTTCGAAAAAGGATTTTACCTGGGGAATTAGCTCACAATGTTACCCAAAACCACTCAGCCACCAACCAAAGTAAAAGATAACAAGTTCATGCAAAAGAGACCTTATGCTAATTATATTAGTAGCGTTATATATGCACTGAATTTCCTTATGTAGCTCATGTGATACTTGAAGGGTTCAGATGAAGTTGGGTTGTGTTATAATCAGAAGTATACAACTGATATAATGCTGAAAAAGGTATGTTGATTCTGATTATGTTATCTAACTTGACCCAAATAAGTCAAGTTCAGGTTATTTGTTTATTGTTCTTGAAGAAGTGGTTAGCAGAAAGTGTTATATATAGAAGGTTGTTGCCTTGTAATCTACATAAGCCCAATATATGGTTGTTATGGAAGTAATAAATTAAGCTATATGGTTGAAGGGATTCCTGAGTGAGATCACTGGTATAGAGAAATATGTGATTATGTTTTGTGATAATATTAATGCTACTCATTTAGAAAATAATCCAAAGTTCCATGAGAAAACTAAGCACGTAGATATCAAGTTACACTTCATGAGAGACGTGGTAGAGATAGATCAAATGAAAGTGGAAAAGATTACAAGTGAGGAAAATCATTCAGATGTTCTGACTAAGGTATTATAAGTTTCAAAGTTCACACGAAACTTCTGCAAGTTTGGGATGCAGGTGAAGTGGTATATAAATATTAGTAGAACATCGGGGAAACGTATACTAGACTTATTATAAGCATAGGCAGAGAATTTAAACTGTAGGCTAAATTAAAACAGAACAAATGTGTCGTCAAAGACTATAAGAGGTTGGAGATAGAAAACGAAAGACTTATAAAACATGAAATATTTGAATCTATGTGGAAAAATTTAGGTGCTCAGACATTTGTTGGAACCTAAGGATAAGCTTTGCGGAATGCAAGAAATTTATTTCAGTTGGAGCTGAAGGTGAAGGTCGATCACATGTTGAACCTCTGATGTTGAACATGTTTTCTGAGTAATTCTGAAGATACATATTTGTTTCTATGAGAAAATGAGTCGGTATGAGATATGAATGAATGTGTAATCTCATCTATTGATCAAAGAACCGTTGATCTTGCCATGCTTATCTTGTGGCATAGTAGTATAAAGAGGTACCACTACCAGCCATACATACGACAACATTTCAACTAGTCTATTTTTTTCTGTTTGCGTGACCAATTGAGAAAAGGAGCTGTCATGTGATATTATGAGCATAGAGAATAATACATACATCTTTAGTCTTCAATAAATAGTGTGAGTGTGGTCTAAATTTATTGCCGGAATTCCAAGCTAAGAAATACTAGAAAGATAATATTAAAAGATTTCAAATATTGAGAGGTTGAGGATAAACACTTGGAATTTATCTGAGATATGTAGTTTATTTTGTAAGTTGTCAGTATTTTTTAACAAAATACGAGTGGTTGAGAGTTAGTGTTTGAGAGAATCTTCATGTAAACTTATATATATAAAATTTGTTCTCGTTGTATTTGAATTTAAGATTTCTTCCCAATCCAAACCACATTAAATCTGTCTTGTGTGTGCTATATTTATATTATTCTACTTATCACTTAATTTGTTGTTTTGGATTCATAAATGAATTTTTAAGTACAAGTTAAATTTTAGTGGCTCATTTATTCTCTTTGTAATATCTACTTTACTAACAAACAAGTTTCGACTGAATAGTGATTGAACCAAGGTTAACGTTATCCTAGGTTTGACTATTTTTGGAACTTGATATTATTGATTATTCTGAAGTAGGTTTCCTAAGTGTTATCTTAACAATATTTTTAAATCACTAAAGTATCACCCAGTGATATTGCACTTATTATAAAAGGGTTGGTCACTCAAAATCATTTTTTTTATAAACATCATATACTTCCTTCTCAAACTAGTGTCGTTCATACTATTACAAACTTCGATTATAAACATATTAAGTAATGTTAAAGACTAGTTTGGTTATAAATCTCAATCTACTCCTAAAATACAATTTATAGTATACAAAAATATTTATACTAATCATGTTTATTTAAAAGGGCTTAAATTACATGATTCTTATAATGTTGTTTACTCTTATACTTGTGAAATTATTTTTACTAAAGAGTGGTGCTATCATCTGATTTGTATAGTCAACAAGTAGCTAACTTTCGAATGAGATTAACCACATTTTCCCTTGGATTCTAGACGCAATCTTTAATGATATAACCTCTATTTCTAATCTATAATTATTGTTACATTCATATTATTGGTTATAAAATTGCAAAGGTTTAAAAGCCTTGTCATCACACGAATCTAATCATCATGGCCTATAAATATATAAGAAAAATAAACAATATTAACTGTTTAAAATCTTTTTGTCCGTCAATTGAAGGAGTCTACCGTGGAAACTTGAATTGATATCCGACATTGTGTAGGAGATGGATCTTTCCATGGGGAGACTAAGTTCTCACAAGTCTACTACCAAAGGATAAAAGGTAAAGGCTCATAATGCAGTAGAAATAGAGAACCTATACGGATTTTGAGAGAAGAAAGATCATAGAGCTAAGTGGTAGAAGGAAACACAAATGTTAGCAATACTGAATTAGGATTAATTGGATCATATATATGCTTAGTGAATATAACTTACTGAAGTATGTAGTGGTTCCTAAATTATCCATTCTTAATCAACTCTTCCATAGTATATTTTATATTCACTTAATTAACCTTTAGATTTCATAATTTATATAGTCTCATGTATTAGCCATTGTAGGGGATCATAATCTTTATTGGGCTATTAAAATCTAATACTAAAACGTTAGATTAATGGTTTATCCTTCAAGATACACATCAGTTCTACTGGTATCTACGCTTTATATATATACTTTAATGACACTTAATAGTAATATATTTATTATCATTCATAAGTACAATATTATGAAACTGATTATTTTAATTAGTTGAAGTTATAACAATAGACGTGTATACTTATGTATATACACATGATGAGACAATCCAAATTAAATATTTCCTTATAATCTCCCACTTGGACCATTCATGTGTATTGAAAGTGTATTCATCTGAGATGGCTTAATTTAAAGAATAAGAGAAAAACTGAAAATGGATCATTTTATTATTAATCTGAAATAACTTAGTGTATGCATACAATAACAATATATTCTGAAAAACTAAAAAAAAAAAATCTATACAACACATAAACCTTGTGTTCATGAAATACTGATGGGGTAATGCCTTGATGAAAGGATGATCATGAAATTTATGTCAACAATATTTATCTTATCAAGTCGTTATGGATTTGTTCCTTCATAAAAAGGAAATTTATATCTATATGCTTAGATTTATTTGAGTTGTTATTTCCGTTCAAGAACATAACATATGAATTGTTATCACAGTAAAGTGGATACGTCTGTCATTCCCTCCACCATGCGTAATTTCATCATAAAGTTCCTCAACCAAAGTTCATGAGTAAAGAATGTGAAACATGTCATATACTAGGCTTTCATTGTAGAGTCTCTAATAATACATATATTACACTCTTTCATAATATGGGACCTCCAGCTAGAATGAATATGTATCCAGTGGTAGACTTTATAGTGTATACACACGTAAAAGAATCTTCATCATAATACCATACAATCTCCAAGTTATTTGGTTTGTTGTATGTCAATCTAAAATGTTGAGTATTCTTCAAGTATCGAAGTATCATCTTTATAATATTCCAATAATATACTCTATAATTTTTGAATTATCCTCCAAACATCCCAACTATGAATGATATATTTGGTTAGATATATACCTTAGCATACATTAGACTACCAATTATTGAGACATATGGTATTGTCTGCATGAACTAAATTTTTGAATCCATCTTAGGGCATTGATGAAGTGAAAACTTGTAACCTTTCACTATAGTGGTATTCATAGGGTTGTTGAGATTTTTAATATATGCCTTTTGTGAGATTGAAAAAACACCTAATTCTGAGTGAACAACTCGGAATTAAGTCCCAATTAATGAGTTCTTTTAAATATTGATGTCTCTTAATACTAAGTGATCAACTCGAAATTAGATGTTGTTTTTGTTTAAAAATACTTAATTTTGAGTGGGCAACTCGTAATTACGTCCCAATTAATGAGCTTCTTTACAGAAGAATGTCTTCTAATTCTGAGTGGGAAACTCGAAATTAGTTGCTACTTTTTTTTTTATAAAAAAAACACCTAATTTGAGTTACCCACTCCGAATTAGATGTTTCTTTATATAAACAAAACATTTCAAGGTGCCAACTCTGATTTATGTGGTTCTTCTGTAAAAACTGTATTAGGTATAAAAAATTAATTTAATCATCAAACATAAAAATAATAATTATGTGTTTTAAAAAATAATTATAAACATCAAACAACATTACTAACATACAACATACATCATACGTAAACAAGAGCAAAATTTCTCGAAACATAACAAAAACAAACATCATTAGTTAGCATCACGATCCATAAACATACATAGTCCAAAAAATAGAGTAACATGAAATATCATACACCATCACAAAACATCATCATCCTAGATACGCCTTGCCAATGTGTATGCAGTGTTGTAAAGCGGCACGATATTCTTCACCCTTCATATTGTCTACACTCCCATCAGACGTATCCACAATTCTAGCATAACATTCAGTAATATTATCATGGTCGAGTGAATGCTGTGGTTCTTCCCCTATAGAAAAATTATTTTCTCTAGGCTCATTTAGTACAACGTACCAAATATTTTAATGCACTCATTCATCCTAACGTCGGTGTAGTCGTACATATCTCGTTGCCTTCTAGAATAAAAGTTTCTTTATGTTTCGACGCAATACGTGATTGTACCAATTTTCCCACATATGCTCTTTAAAATCAATCATCTTATTTGTCAAGTGAACTCTCCTAGACGCAGGTTTTGTCCATGTATGGATATATCCAAACTAACGCGCAACTCTAAGCGGTTAGTGTGGCTTGATTGAATTTCATTCCACTCGTGAACCATGCTAACTCTTCGAATGTTTGAACATTCATAAATACTCGTAGAATTGAAATATAATCTATAACAAAATATAGTTGAAAACAATACGAAAAAAATATTCCAAACCATGATATATTGAATAATTAGAATATAAATATCATGGATATTTAAGCGATCAAACGTCAATCTAAACGGTTGAAGTTGGCCTACGAACTGTTCAATCATATTTTTATGTTTGGGTGTTGTTCACGTACACGTATGCGGCATATTAGTCCATCAACCATTATAATCAATCTCTAATATACAACTGCTTGCTACAATTGCGCTTAATTTCAAAGAGCTTCAACAAAAAAAACTTTAAAATACCAAAAATTCAAAACCAAAATATAAAACCAATATATAATATACCAAAAAAGGTCGTAACAAACCGTTCAAGACCAAAATATAAAATCAATATTTAAATATATCGAGAAACCGTTAAAAAAAATCAAATAAAACCAACCATAACTACTATCTAATATACTAATAACAGTTCTAAACAACAGTTAAAAACCAAAATTAACTATTTAATTAAGAACCATAACCAAAAAAATGTTTAAAAAACAATAACTAGAAAAAAATGTTTTAAGAAAACGATTTAACTAAGCAAACTATTTTAGAGAATCATTTAAAAAAAATAATAGCGAGAAGAAAAAAATCGAAAAAGATTTAACCTAGATGGGCAAACGATTTTAGCAGAAAACGAATTAACGAAAGGGTCAGGCTAAAAAAAATTACACATTTTTGTGGATCTTCGACGGCTGAATCTTATGCCTATTTGATAGATCTTTCACCAAATTTTGGACAAATTTGCCCCTCACAGCAAACCTAGGTATAAAAGCATTTAATAATTCTCTCACCATTTTTCCTCTTTTTCTTTCAATCTCTCTCAAAACCTCTCAAGCACGAACATTTCATCAAAAATCAAAGTGTAGTTTTTCAAAAATCTGAAGCCATAACAACATTAAGATAAACCATACAAGCCTTCCACTATAATTTTTTTAAGATTTTGTTGTGTTTAGTGGTACAAAATTAGGTATTTCGATTCTCTTTTTAAAAGCATGATTTTGGCATGATTTTAGGCTTCATTTTCATAGATTACTATTATGGAGTTGTTTGTTACATGCAGAGCCGTCGATTTGGCTTCAATTTTGTTGGAAATAGTGGTGTTTAGTCAGATCTAGGGTTTGACTGTTTGCAAGTGATCATCGTATGCGATCGTGCTACCAGATTTGTTTTGGTCGCACGACCAGAATGGAACAAGTCACATGCGACCGTAGTACTTATGTGGTCGCATGCGACAAAGCCTATTTTAATTAAAAAAAATTAAAAGTCTAATTGAATAATAAATACAAAGAAAAAAATGAAAACAAATAATTCTAATTAATTATCTTATAAGAGAAGAAAAATGATTTTAAAAATAAAAAAGCTAAAATAAATTAAAAGTCTATTTGAATAATAAATACAAAGAAAAAAATAGAAAAAAATAATTCTAATTAGTTATCTTACAAGAGAAGAAAATGAGTTTTTTATATTACCAATTATTATGATAAGATATTTTTTTAATATTTTCGTATAACTTTTTCTATCACTTTTAAAGTTATTGAAAGTTTCAAAATTAACTTTGAAATATTGAAATTTGCTACCATAAAACTTAATTTTGAAATTTTAATTAATAGAAAATATTAAAAATATATTATTATAATAATTGGCAACATAAAATATTAATAATAAAGATTTTGATTTTCTTTTTAAATAAAAAATATATTATATAAATTTGATATTAAATGATTAATAATATAATATAAAATCTATTACCATATTTTAATGTTTATTTTAATCCATTACTTAACTTTGAAATTTTAACTAACTTTACCATAATATTACAAAATATTAAAATTTCTAATACATACAAAAAACTAAATTATATAATATAAAATTTAAGTTTTAAATTAGTATAAAATTTAATTTTTAAATTTTAATTACTTTTTAACCGTCAATAAGTTAATAAATATATACGAAAGAATTATTATATTTCAAAATTAGAGAAAAATTGTTGCTAATATAATTAATAAGTGTAATTTTTTTTAGCCGGACCCTTTCTTTAATTCGTTAATTATATTATTTTGTAATTCTTATTTCAAAAAAGTGTAATTCTTATTAATTATATTATCAAGAGAAAAATTGTTTACCGGTTTTTTTTCTTTAAACTCATTTTTTTCTCTTGATAATATAATTAATAAGAATTATTTGTTTCCATTTTTTATTTGTATTTATTATTAATTCGACTTTTAAATTTTTTTATAATTAAAACGGGCTTTGTCGCATGCGACCACATAAGTACTACGGTCCCATGCGAGGTCCCATCCTGGTCGGGAGTTCGTTCGACCAAAACAAATCTGATGGTCGCGAGTTCGTGCGACCAAAACATAGCACGATTGAATGCGACGAACACCTACAAACAGTCAAACCCTAAATCTATCTAAACACCACCATTTCTAACAAAATCGAAGCCAAAACGACGAATCCGCGTGTAACAAACAACTCTACAACATTAATATATGAAAACATAGTCTAAAATCATGCCAAAATTATACTTTTAAAAACATAATCGATTTTGTGGAATGCTTGTTTTAGGGTAGTAAATAGTTAGGATTTAGGATAATTTTTGGAGGTTTTCAGATTCTAGGCAATTTTAGAAAGTAAATGGTATGGTTGTAATTAGTTAGAGTGAAAATGATAAATTAAAAAATCTAAATTTAAATTTTAAAAAAAAAAAGAGTAGTGCGAGAGCATGACCCTAAACGATAAAAAACAAAAAACTAATTATCCGGTTCGATGGCTTATGGGTAGATTGGGGGTAGGGTTTCTAGTAAATTCTGTATTTATAGGAAGTAGAGTTTCTAACGATGGATTTGGGTATACCGGAGGTTCTTAGTATTTATAATAAAATATTGGGTTTAAGTTTAATGTGTGGCTGATTAATTTACGGGTGACTAAAAAATTTAATCGGTGAGTAAATTGAGGTGTTTGTTGGAAAATAAATCTAAAAATTTAATATGCGGAGTGAACAGGTGTTGGAAGGAATTGATTTTTTGAAAAAAAAAATGGGGGCAAAATTTATAAAAAACGGAGGAAATAAAAATATGATTTTTTGTTGTTAAAAAATATAGGGAATAAAAAAACCTGATTGAAAAATAGCTTCTGTATTTTTTACTTTTTTTTGTTTGATTTATTTTGGAGAATAACCAAAAAGAATTTTAAAGAAAAACCAAATGTGAGATACTGCCAGCTTGGAGCTAGGTAGAAAAAAAATTATCGTTCTACACTATCATCACAGTTGTAAAATCCCCTTGTATCTTTATCACTTGCTTATTTGATTTTCTAAATCCAGAAATAGCCTTGATCATTCAATTACTGCTACAAGTAGATAGTCTGTATCAAAAGTCCATAAAAAGTTCTTCTGCTATGGCATCTTATTGCTCTAATGAAAGCAATGGTTCATGTAAGTTTATACGACACTACCAATATAATTTAAAAATTATATCAGCATTACAGATAAAAATTTAGTTTCATGATGCCAACCTTACAAGATTGACATTCCAAAAATGTAAAGTGATTTCGGTAGCACCCCTTGCAATATTTTCATTCATGAATATGTTTCACAGCTAAACAACACTAATAGGGTAAAGACGAGCATTCAAAGGGGGATGGAACCCCTTGGAAAAGAAGAGGCCTTTATATATATGCACATCCAGATGGTATATCTAAAAGAGCAAACTTTGTGAAACTACTGGGGACGGTGGATCCGGTGTTCAAATACATCTATCATTTTAGTCTAACCTGGAGAATAAGATGGACTTCTCTCTTGAATATGGACCTTAGCTCTTCATTAGCTTCAATGCCTATCCTCCTGCATTTTTAAACCGTAAGATAAGCCAGCTTTTTTGTCAAACCCAGTGTTTCAGATAAGTAAGGATTCAAGATAAGGCCTCAACTCAAGTAACATTGGCATATACTTCATTAATAAAACCATTTGGGTTTTTACTTCTTTTTTTTTGTGTTTTTGATTATGAACTCCAAAATAAACCAGGCTGAGATTGTAACAATTATATTCTGTACGCATCACAGCCTCTCCTGAAACTAACGGTTCCTAATGATACATAGTGATAGCGCTCGTTAAATAATTATGTAAAGCAGCTAAGGAAACAACCGTGTAAACAGTTTAGACCTGGTTGGGGAACTACAAATATAACATGAATTTGGTTTCTACTTTCTACACCCCCTAATACTTTAGCCTTTTAGCACAGATCTTATTTTAGCTCATACCTGCAGACAAAAGCATCGTACCACTAAACTATGAGTTGTTTAACTGACGAAATCAACAACAGATAAATACAGAAGGTAAATTACCCGATCTTACAACCCTTTTTGCCAACAAGGATCTTGCGCTGGCTTACTTTGGGTGTAATGAGATGCTGTTCAATCCTCAGAGATCCATCTCGTAGATCTTTCCAGTCAATCAGACGATGTTCAACTCCATATGGAATTTCCTGCAATCAGTAACATGTTATGCTTTGACCACTGTTATCAAGAATGGTTGTAAGATGAAAGCAACCCCATCATAGACAAACAGAAATGTTCTACCTGATGGACATGGTCTAGTAATCTCTCCCGGACGACTTCTAAAGAGATGTTTTTCATAACTTCTTCACTCATAGAGAATGGATCCTCATCCCAGGGTCTTTTGACCGCCTAAATAAATGGTAAACAAATATGGTTTACTGGCCAAGTTAGATCTCTATTAAGCAAATAGGATAGAATTACTAACTTCTACTTAGCAATGACTTTTAAAAAGTAAGCTTCATATAATTTAGTTCTTCAGCCATGAAAGCAATTGCTTTGGCGAGTGTGTAGTAGGTCATGTATGGCATATACATAAAGCCCCATAATTATACAAGTAAACTTCATGAACGCACCAAATAGACAGTTAGAATGGCTAGTTTCATGTTCCTTGAAAAAGTAAGTAATGATAAAGAGGTTCTCAGAAGTATTTTGAATGGGAAAAAATATTGCAAGAGCCACTGACGTCACTATTTCCACCATTGCAGTGGTAAATCATATATGCCTTCTGATGTATTAATTGAAAAGAGAACAAGATACGATATATATTCTCTCTTAGATATGAAAGTGGAAAATAATTCACAGTTCAAGTCCGTATGGAATGGGAAAAGTACTGTTTCAATGTTGATGCACTAACCTTGTTTGAAGTTGATGTAAGACTTTAGTTTATTTATAGCATATAATTAAGACGATAACAGTTATTTATTCGCAATCAAGACAATTATGGCATAGATATATATAACAGAAGCTTGCCTGATCCAACAGATATTGAGAAAGATCCTTCACTCCTGAACCCTTTAATCCTGAGATCATGAAAACCCTAAAAGACAATCCAGGTAAAAGAAATGCGTAGAAGTCACCTTAACCGCACAAGGTCAACAAACCAGGATTGTTATTACTTACTTTAATCAGTAAAGAATATTACCTTTCATACCCAGTAAGGTTTTGAAATTGCTCAGCAACCTTTAACAAATCTTTTTTCTTTGAAACTAAATCAACCTTATTCATACATAATAGACGCTTTTGTTTTGGGTGTGGTTGTTCTCCCATACGTTCAATTAGCCTTGTCACTCTGGAGTCGGGCCTAAAATTATCAAATCAAGGATATCTATTATGCAGCAATCATTACTGACCATGACATGGAAATAATCAACCCTAACAAAGTACTTATTAGTTATGTACTGAATGACGGAAAGAAAGTTGTGTCCTAGTTGCGAAATTGAAGTATCAATTTGTTGTTAGCCCAATGTCAGGTGAACTATGATACACAGATTTGCGAGTAAAGAGATATGAATGGGCGTGTGTAGATTGAATAAATTGAGAAGCAGCTAATGACTAAACCTGCTACAGAACATTTAACCAAGGCCTGTCAACTGATATGCTGTCTCGAATACAGATACAGCATTACCAAGCAAGCAACACTTATTTACAAGTCCTTAATTGTAGAATTCGGACAGCTTTGTAATTGTCCATTTTATTACCATTATTATTCATATATATGATTCCTGTATTCATGTTGATGCTACTGACTTGACACAGAAGATAATGAAAGAGGTCAGGAACAACTTTTTATCCAACAACAATAAACTGAAGTACATTTATATTTTGACTCCTTCGACTAGAATACACTACGGCCATAGAATTATGTATCACTGCAACTAGAAGGTAATCATTTGGCAAGCATATTTGAAATTTTATTAATTGCATTAGAAGAGATTATATGCTTTGAATATTGATGAAGCGAAATTCTACATAGGTCTACAATGTTATATAATAAAGTGGTTTACCAACCTTGATAGATGTCTATGGACGTCAAAAATAACAATGAGTACATCGTATAGCTCAATTGAACTCCATGCGCTTTCTACACGCACCTTCATGTCTTTGTAAGGATACCCATTATCCTTTAGCGTAACTCCAGGTGTATCAAAGAAGCACTGCCCATAATTGCCACTATACCTTTAGTTTTGGTTGAGTATGGTAAAAGTATAATGCATAATAGTAATATTGACTTCAAGAAAACATGCAATGCCACCTCTGACAGTTTTAGGTACATAACAAATATGGAGACAAATATATTTGATAACCTTTTTAGGCAAAACATGTACTTCAAAATCATATCTAGTGAAAGTTATTCGCTATAGAACTTTCAGGAGCATGAATACTCTGATCTGTGTTCAGATCTTTTACTGTCTGTTTTCTCTTTCTTCCTCATATTTAAAGTAAGCTGGAGTAGTCAATTTAGTGTCAAGTGCAAAGAGATGTTGCTCTAGAGACTAGCTTTTCCAATTGCAAAATCCAAAGATTAACAATTAACAAATCAAAGTTTAAAAAAATAGTCTAAAAGAAGTAACTATAAGCTACATAAGAACAAACTACAGCATTTAGATTAAACGTAGTCATTTTATGAGTCCTTTTCTGTGCAAGCTGAATACTGACGTAATTTATGCTGAGACACACGCCTCTTACAATCAACAATCCTACAAATACACAGAATCAAAGCTTAAAATTATATAAGATGAGAGAAATACAATTTGGGTGTCTCCTTTTGTCATCACACCTAAACCTTCATGAGTAGTTGTGTTAGTCTTCCTAGAAACCGCAGCAACTTTTATCCCGACCTATACAAAACATAAAGCTGTAATAGAGTAGCAAATAAGTGCTTGATGCCAAATTAACATACCTGCTTACCATTAACCTTGTACTGGATAAGCAAAAATATCAGAAAGCATAAGACACTACAGATATGAGACATTACATAATAGTAGTAACTCAGTTAGTGGAATCACTAGTTCAACTATCATATACTGTATATTAGATACACATTCTCATTCATGAAACCAGGCTTAAATCTCAAAAAGTATAAAAACATATGCACACAAAAACTAAGAAACCAACCATGGAATTAGTCAATGAAGATTTCCCTGCATTTGGGGCACCAATGATCCCAACCGAAAGCGATTTCTGATCCTCTTCCTTCACTTCTCCTTCCCCCAAATCATCATCAGCTCTCTGCAACGCCGCCTCAAGCAACGTCTTGGCCAGAAGTCTCCTCTTCTCATCCTCATTTCCCTCCTCCTCCTCCTCCTCCTCCTCCGCCACCTCCTCCGCACTTCTCAATTCATCTTTCCTCGTCTCCTCTGGAAACAAAACTTTATCAACTCTCGTTCTATACTGTTTATCCCATATATTCTGCTTAAGAGTTTTGGCAGAATCTTGCGAATCGATATTAGGGATCGAGAAATGGGAGCTGTCGAATACCGATTCGTCGGTTACATATTCGTTGCTACTGCTTGTTGGGTCGTCTTGTTGCGGTTCGGCTGAGTAGAGTCTACGAAGAAGAGTTGGATTCAGACGGGGTGTGTGAGGTTTTGCTGAATGTAATGCTAGGATTCTTAAAGCTCTAATAGCCTTCATCTTAAGAAATGCTGTGGGACATGGAATTTGGAGGTAGAGATGAGTTGGTGTGCTAATTTGGAGAGAGCTAAAAAGTGTCGATGAGTAATTCGTTGAAGCACAGGGTAGGGTTTTAGGGGTTTAACGCCGATCCCTCGCTTTCTCTAATACTTTCTTAGGGACGTGCCCATTCACATACTAAAAGTATGTTTGGAAATTAGAGCAATGGTTAAGTTATTTTTCAAGAAAATTAATCGACAATATTTTTTAGTACCTAAATATTGGACAGCACCAATTGATATCTAAGTTGAAATTTTGGACAAAAATAATAATGGTTATATATAAAGGGAGAATTAGATCGTGTGTAATTTGTCGAGACCTTTCATCTAGTGTAAACAAATTTGGAAACCTTTAAACCACTTCAGACCTACTATCGTCGTTCGAACTCCGGCATGCAAAGAAAGTCGTCGGCGAGAAATCCTCTTCAGTCATCTGCTTGTGAACGGTGAACCCTAAACGGTGATCAGTTAACGGCGAAAAACTGTTTATCGGCATAAACTCCATTAAAGGTGCGTGGAAACTGGTTTTCGCTTATTCAAGTCTGTTAATTTGTGCTTTGATTTAGTCCCTCTGTGAGTAATGTCTGCAACTTTGGTTAAAGTGAACCTTATGTTGGCCTATTTACTAGTTGAAGCCAAATCGTCGATAATCGTTTTGTTGTTGGTTTGTTCTTGGTTAGTGTACTGCTAGTACTTTGATTCTATTTTGGTTTGTTTGTGTTAGTCGTGATTATATGTTTGAAGGAACTCTTTTCTGTTTCATGATTCTGGTTTTTGAGTTTAGGTTATTGGCTAGTGGGTACGTGCATGTGTTTTTAAAAGCTAAATTGTGCAGTGTATACGCTGTTAGAATGTATATCACATCTTTCTGACTATAGTCCTGTCAAAAATGCGTAGTGTATATATTGTTTAAATGTAACTCGCATCTTACTATATTAAATGTTGGAAAATCGTGCAGTATGTATGTTGATTGCATGTATCTCGCGTCTTTATGAGTGTAATGTGAACAAAATCGCGTAGTATTGTTGTTTTGTTGATGAAGATCAACTAAATGACTAATTATGAACTTATAACATTGAAAATAAGCATTCACATTTGTTTATTGCATGTTGTATTATGACCAAAGGTTCTTTTCATAGATCTGGTTTAATTAGCCTATTGAATTTGCTCCAGAAAAACATAATAACTGCTGAACATATTGAGGTTGTGAATCACACGCCTTTCTATACTTTTCTGAAAGCATCGTTTCAGCTACACAATGAAGACTTGTCGAAGAAGAAGTTTAATAAGGTGATAGAGGATATTGTAAAAAGATATTATGTAAAGGAAAAGATATTTAGAATAAGGTCGAAGAAGGTGATACTGACAACAAAAGATGTGAAAGCCATTTTTGGTCTTAAACATGGAACAGAGCAAATGTCTTTGAACAAATCAGGAGCATTCACTGGTTGATTTATTGATAGAGCTGAGAACAAGTCTATATTGATGCAAAAATATTTTTGGAGTCCAAGGGTTAGGAAAAGTGGACAGACGAACCAAAAATCTGTTTCAGGTGCGATAATTAAGGTAACTTGAACTCTTTGTCTGTGATGTGTTTTTTTTGCGATTTACACTAATCTAACAATT
This sequence comes from Limnanthes douglasii subsp. nivea, assembly GCA_036936605.1. Taxonomy (NCBI): domain Eukaryota; kingdom Viridiplantae; phylum Streptophyta; class Magnoliopsida; order Brassicales; family Limnanthaceae; genus Limnanthes; species Limnanthes douglasii. Next base: position 342,984,257 of record JAUPFV010000001.1, read on the forward strand.
GTCTGTTTTATTACAGGAAGCTATATATAAAGCAGTAAAGGATGGTGGGGAGGATTCCGCAAATAATGTTGCAAAGTTGTTGATAATGTTCATTTGCTCAACCCTCTTCTACTCTATATCTGACGATATAATGGGCTAGAGATTGGTCTTCTACGTAGAAGACATGCTGAAAATCGGCGACTATGATTGGTCTGGTGTAATTGTTGAGAAGCTTAGCAGGTCGATGAAAAAATGTTTGAAAAAAGGGGCACCCGATCGCGTAATCAGATGCGTAGCTGTTTTATTTCTGAGTATGAGTCCATACATTAAGCACATTACTCTAGTTTTTTTAGTTTCAGTGACATTATACTATTTATCTTTTTGCAGCCCTTCATAATGGAGCATACTACGTTAGGGGATGAATTTGTAAGGCCCGACATGATACCTAGTAACTACAAATGGTGGGGGTTGGAGTGCAAAAAATCAACCATGGAGATGATCAAAAGGTTATGGACGCTGCTTGGCGATGAAGTAAAAAATATGTGTTGTTAGTATTTAGTTATTGCATGGATGATGTGTAGATGTGAGAGCTAGTTAATTTTGTTGTTAGTGGCATGACACAAGTCTTAGTATTTCACTCGAGGGAAATACATTAAAAATCGAATGATTCAATATACATGAACAATATCACATAATGTTTTACTAAAAGAATCGCGCACATGAAATGATCATAAATCGCAGTATATATATTTACAAATAAATCGCGTGATATGTTATAATATCGCGTGATATTGTTTAATATACAAAACAATCGCGTGATATAGGTTATGGAGCGCGAGATAACGTTTAATAAGGCTGAAAACATAGCATTCAGCTCGAGTGATGATGGGGGAATCTCTAAAGGTTTATGGGTGAGTCATGGACGGATGTCAAACAAACTGAAAAAATCACTTGTCCAAAAAACTAGCAAAAGGCTAAAGCGTAATAATTAGCCTCCAACCAAAGAACCGCAATTTAGAGAGCCATCACTGACACCTGATTATGGGAGCGCTGCAGATGACTACGAATTACCACTACAGGGGTGGTTAGAACAGCAAAAAAGTACACCGAAAAAAAGGAAGCTAAAAAAATGAGAACTTTTACTAGGGGTAGCACTATAGAACCTAGTTCTTGTCTTCAGACGAAAAAGAAAACAGTTTATAAGGGGCGTGTTAGTTCTTTTCTATTATAGAGAGTGGAAGATAGTTAGAAGAAACGAAGTGGCAAGTACATGTACTCGGTGGAAAATAAACGTCTTAAGATTTTGCTGGCATGAAAGAAGAGACAAGTAAGTAAAATATAAGGTTGATTTTTTAAATAACATGAATTTGAAATAATTTATAATATTATACATGTTTATTTTTCCACAGATTGAAGAACTTCAAAGAGAGCTAGCAGTTTTGACTTTTAAGCTTAAAGAACAAGTTGAAAATGATGAAGCTATTAAGAAAGCAGTTGATAAGGCTTGTGCACTGCCATTCTGTTCGGTAGCAGAAGAGCCACCAGAAAAAGTAGTAGAGCTACCCAAAACAGTAGGTGAGGTTCCTAAAACTAGGGTATATATTTCATGAAAACATGGTTTCAAAATAAAAAAGGTTGAAAGCAATAAAGATGAGACCGAATGAAATAATGTAGAGGGTTCTACACCGGAGGGCACAACTATACAGACATAGAATGGAGTTGAATACTAAGAGTACACAATGTCTAAGAAGAATAATGATGGAGCCGATGATGTACCGAATGATGTTAGTGTGACACAATGTGAGAGGCAGCCAAATGACAATGCTTTGTATATTTTAGGTGTTGATCATTATAGGCTTGTGCTGGCAGAAAATAGAAGAGTTGTACCAGCTGAAATGGTGGTTGATAAGGTTGAAATGGAGGTTGAAGCAACCACACATGAGGTAGATATGAGGCAGGTTGAGAAAACAGCAAAGGTTCAAGTAGAACAATCTGTTAACGGAGCAGTGGTTGAGCAACATGATCGGATAGTTGAAGAATGTGTTGAGCAACATGACCGGATAGTAGGAGAGGTGCAAGTAATTAACCAGCATGACCCGATAATGAACCAAGAAAAAAAAGACTGGAATACACCAGTGGTTTTAAAAGAAGTTAATAAATTGAAGGCAGATGTAGAAGAGATAGTATGTGCAAATAAATCTCCCATGGAGAGGTAGAAAATAAAAATCGGGCAGAGGGAGGAGACGATGTACCCGTTGCGGCCGTAGCAATCCAAAATTCGGTAGTTGGTTTGGCCATTAAACCTGTTTGGGAGATAATAAATTGCAGGGGTGGAGATACTGGATTTACGGATGTGGCAGAACTGAAGGTAGTAGGGGAAGAAGATGGTGATATGTATAGGACAGAGAGTACCACCAACATACCCCAGCTGGTCGAGGAAGGTCATAAAGATGTAAGTGGATCTTAAGATCATTAAGATTCAACATTATATAACTATTTCTTTCATATGATTTGTCTTTAAGAAGTCATATTCTATTGGTGTTGTTAATTCGGGGATGTTGTTTTTTGGTATATTTTGGATGGTGGTCTTTCAGGTTGGTGTATTTATTTTGGGGATGTTTTTTTTGGTGAATTATTAGGATGTTTATGTTTTTAATGATGTATGCTGATCAGTTGAAGATGTTTATTACATTAAAATCGTGCAAGTGCATCCGTAAGATAGTATATTTATTTATTCATAAATCACAATCTATCAAGTAGACCACTGCCATATTCTATTAGATGTAGGTGCTTTTATTTTGGTGACCAAAAATCGCGGGTTTATAAGTATATACCATGTAAGTCGCGCATGTGTGAGTTTAGTTAGTTTAGTTTATAATCAAAATTGTGTGACTAATATGTTACCGAAAATCGCGCATCTGTTAAAGTCTACTACACAAATCGAAAAATTGTTAGTAAATAACCTTAAAATCGAGTAGTAGTTACAAAATCGTGAGATTAATAAAATAAGCCCAAAAACGCATGATTTCAAATTTAGCTTACAAGACTTGTTGTTCATAAAAAATGGCCAGGACATAAAATTAGACCACTTAAGTTAAATGTTGAATGTGACAGATATATAATGGAAAACCACCAGCATTAGATGAAGGACTACATCTACGTACACAACAACATACGAATCAACAACCAAAGACTGAACAAGTATCAGAAATAGAAGATACTCACAAACTCTCATAAGAGGCACAACCCAAGTTGGAAACGCAACGCAAAACATAGGTAGAAGTACTAACCCAGACCGAAAGAGTAGAAGAAGTACAACCAACAACTCAAGAGAAAGCTGAATGTTTTGATCCACCAACCGTAGATTATACTTTTGTACTATATACCCAATCATTTTTAATGAAGTTGATAAAGTTGCGGCTATTCACTCCAGTGGAGGAAAAAATGTTGGTTGCAGTGGATCTAAAAAAGATTTAGAGGAGACAAGTCCAATGGTAAGAGGATGATTATATTATTCAACATGTAACAAATTAAGTCATTTGGTTATTATGTAACCCCGTTTCTATATGTTACACTTAGTAGCGGACGAGTATGCAATACTTACCAAAACACAAGAAAGAAGCTAGTTATCAAGCTTTGGGAGATGAAACAACAATAACAAAGTTAATAACAGTGACTGAATACCACAAGGTACTTATAATACAAAGAGAATAAGATCAGGAAGATCCCGAAGAATGGTATTTACCACAATCAGAGTTCTCATTCAGGCTTATCGTTAGTGAGTGAGCTAATGACAATACAGTACGAATGAGAGCTAGATTTCTAGGTAAACTATACAATTTGAAATAATTGACAATGCATTTACAATTAGTTTATTAAATAAATCGTGATCAGTTTTAAATCACCACCCGTCATTTCGTAGATATTGATGCATGGATATATAAGCTGCTTAAAGAATCAAATTGGCAAGTAACTTTCAAAGGGTTTGATAACAAGTACAATTGTAAATACAGCGCTATTCAAATTTTTGGGATTGCTACCGTGAGTATAGTTGGTTTGAATAGTCCTCAATAGTGACACAATAATTGATTTATTGTCCCTGGGTATTACAGAAACAACTTGCATTGAAAGAAGAGATGTCACACATTCTTGACGAAGTATTATAAAAAATAAGGTCGGACACGTTTACCGCGTTCGTTCCGGTATGCCAGATAGCGGATAACGGAACAAACCACTGGATGTTGTTGGTAATCGACATGGAGAATGTTCTTGCTAAAAACTACAACCCGCTGTTTCCTAAACCCAAATTCACTCTAGATGTATTCGGAAAACTGGAAATGCATTTGTATGTAGTATACAAAGTTTTAGCATAATGTTTATTTGTAGTATGTTGATTAATTCAAGAGAATCACGTGTTTAACTCATGAAAATTGCGTGATTTATTCATGAGAATCGTGTGTTTATATTTATGTTTAAATCGATATGCGTATAAGTTGTCTAAGATTAATTATGTGCATAAATCCCTTGATGGGAATTAACGAATTGCATTGTTAACATTTTTTTAACAACTTTCCTGACAATGTTAGCTTGACAATGTTTGTATTGAACAACTGAACTATTGTATGAAGAAAAAAAATACATCCCGCATGTGAGAAATGTATATAAAATTAAAACTGTAAGAGATACAAAACAAAAATTCACTTGACTGCGGAGTTTTTGTTTGCGAGTATGTTAAAGACATTAATAACAACAGGTTTGTACCCAAGGAATATAACAAAGATGTGTTGGCTTAAACACGTGCACAAATGTTATATCATTTTTTAAATAATAATACTAATCGTCGGGGGTTGGATGGTTGATTTTTTTAGATTGTAGAACAGTACTTTTGTTATAACGAATGTATTATTATATAATTCATTTGTTGTAGTACTGGGTGGCATTTTTGTGGTAGTGTCGAACACTTATCATACGCAATTTGTAAGCCATTATGCAAGTGTTAAACTTTGTGGTGCCATTTTTTAGGTACAAGACTAAGTTGTAGTTGTACTTAAATCGCGTTATTTTTTTATAACTTTGCTCGTAAATCGTAAGATGGGAAAGCTGAGTTTATCTCGTATATTTGTTGTACCTAAATCACAATGTTACTTTGGGTGCATAGAAATTGATAAACTCTCGCCATTTTTTTGCTGAAGTAAATTAGTCCGCCTAAATATACACCGCTAAAGAAAGACCCGCCAAATATTGTCACCTCTTTTATATCCCTTATATAAACCTCCAGACTTCTAGTTAGAATCTGTAAAAAAGACCTTATACATTTTAAAAATAGTTGAAGTATCTTCAGTATGAATTGGAGCATGGATGAAGACCAACACTTGCTTCAAGCGGTGAAGTACGTCAGGACAACAGTGACCGATGATACAACTAATGTTTTTTCAATGAAGTGTTATGCAAGATGTACTTTAACTATGAGAGGCTTGGATTTACAGGCCCCCATACTCGCAGTCGTGAAGAAGTCGCTTCTAGGTACAATGAACTAAAATCTGAACCCTTGCTTCGCGTGTATGGCCTGTTTACGTGTTGTGTGAAGAGGTATCACTACTTTGGAAGTGGGAAGTTAATGATTGGATTTCAAGAAATATGATTGTGTATCTGAAGGACAACATTGCGGAGAAAGAAGATGCGCTCGCCAATTGCTCACCGGTTGAGGATAATAGTGGTGGCTGATTTCGAATAATAAGTTTACCTAAATATAAAATATAATTTTCAATCAAATAATTTGTATTTTTTATCTTTCTTGTTGTATTGGAAATGGTTCAGTATTTCGCAAAATCGCGTTGTTGTTTTAATTATATTAGAAGTAGTAGTGATATACGTATTTATAAATCTCGCTTAGTAAATCGCTCGGATGTTTAAACACTTGACACTCAATTTATGCCACTTAAAAATGGTAGATAATATGTAAATCGCGTTGTAAGAACTAATAAATCCATAGATAAATGAATCGCGTGATTAATAAAGCCATGCACAAATAAATCGTTGGGTAAGGAATTGTATTACAAATCACGCCGTGGTATATTCCATTTTAATGAAAATCGTGTGATAAGACTATGTAAGCCACATTTAATGTAAATTTCCTCATAAAATTGTAGGCATTGGTGACTGTAATTTGAACTTAAAATTCACTATAATTAATTGGTTTAAAAGACAACCAACTATATTTTCACGACATTAATGAGTTTAAGAGTTAAATTTTTATTGGTTTATTTATGGCTTGATGAGACATATGAAGATATGTACTCATTACATTAACATTAATTATACATTTAAGTAGAGATAGATTTTTAAATATAAATAATAGTGGGTTGTGAAGAGTTATTCAGTCAGTAAACCCAAACACGCAATCTCTTCGTGTTCTTAAAAACAATCTTCGTAGAAAATGGACAGCTCATTTCCAGACTCCTATGGTTACCCATCCTCTGATGGTGGTTCTCTGATGAGAGTAAAAAATTATCTTACTACAAGCACTATAGTACATCGGTATACTCATTAGATGATTCCAAAGATGGTTACTCATTCTCGTTTTCTTTTGATGATGACTATGATTCAGGCGAATCGTGGTCGTTTCCTGAGTACGAATCGAAAGAATAGGAGCTTCCCAAATGCAAACGGAAGAGAGACCGTTGGGCACTTGATGACGCGGAGGATGCAAACAATGAGATGGAAACGGATGACGATAAAGAGGGTAAGGAAGAAGAGGAGGATGACAAGGACCATGTAGAGGAGGATGAAGATGAAGACGAGGAGAACTCTTCTGATAATTAGTGAGTATGGAGTTGCGTTTGTTTCTGTTTTTTGGAATTAAACAAGAAAAACCCTTTAATATGTAGTTTTTTTTGTTAGGTTTAACTATATGGGCAGTTGCAGGCCCATATTTCAACGTCTGTAATATTTTAAAAATGTGATGTTATCCTTGTTGAACTACGAAAATGGGCGAGTATATTTTCTCAGTCTTTGGGTTTTATAATTATTGGAAACATGGTGGAATTACGTCATCGGGTCTGTTGAACAACTATTTGGACAATATGCAAAAAACAAATCTCGTGATTCAGTCTATTGTTATAAAATGACATTTAGAGGTAAATGCAATGCGTATGCAAAATAATGTAATCAATCAATATAATACAAATCGTGTCTTCTAGAAAGAAGCTAAAAACCACATGTTACACAACCATATTGATTCATGAATCGCGTCTGCGAGATATGAATGAGTAAAACATAAATTGCGTTGTACATGTTGTATGTTACCACTGAATTGAATATTATAAATATTTGAAAAGTCTTTAATATTAGAAATATTAGATGTTATTTTTGTTGAACTACGATTATATTTGTTATTTGAGCACTATTACAAATCGCCCAATTATATTTGGTCAGTCATTGGGTTGTGTGGTTTCACCAATTGAAAAGCAGCAGAATACCATTGCTAACCAATCGTTAATTGAGAATCAAATGGTTATACTACATATTACATGATTCAGGAAATTGTTTGGGAGTGATTTCAGAAGTTAATTTAAGAGTGAAAGGAATCGCGTATTCTACGGTACAATAAAGTAGTGCTCAAACACTCCTGCTTTAAGCAGTATAATACAAATCACGTCTTTAAAAGAAGGTAACAATCGCATGTTATCTAACCAAATTGATTCATGAATCACGACTTTAGAAAGTGTAACAATCACAGTGTAGAAGATAAATTATTTAAAGAAAACATTAGGTGTAGGGAGAGAGATACAGTCCTAAGAGAATCACGTTGTTTAGAAAGATAGAAAATCATTCAAATCACATGTTGCAACCATCATTCTAAATCAATCGCAAATTCAAAGTGGGACATCACACATCCTCCTGTTATGTCCTGATTTAAAACAACGACCGCACTGCAACTGGCTCTTTGTTATTTCTCCTCTAGATGGAATACATTTTTTATTTGGCCTTCCAGCTCGTCTTTTAATGTTAGGAAGAAGAACCACCAGTTCGTCAAAATCATTGAAGGATAATCTTTCACTAAAATGGGTTATTGTCGGTATGCTGAAAGAATAAGTAGTCCTATAATTTCCCACCGTGAAAAATGGCTTTATTAACGTCGGAGGATCTTCGTTAACCAAAGTTATTGCTGCTAATGCGCGATGATATTGAAATAACTCTTGTTGCCATGAACCATATGAACATTTGAAATCAAACATGTTGGTGACCATAACGGGTTCATAAAGAACTTCAAAAGAAGTTGCAGAAAACTTAGGTACTACCCACGTTCGACCGATTAGAACATTCTTTTTAAACTGCTTGTCATACTCGGGGCATAAATAACTATTCCAGCTCAACCCCTCTGAATAACGTCTCGAAATCTGAGTCATTAACATGACTCTGATCTTGTCGATCATTTCAACAATTGATAGATTGCATAGCTTTTTAATTTGATTGTTAAAAGATTTGACGGCAGATGATGCAATTGCCCCATATCGTTTCCTTTTAGCGAATGCCTGAGCGTACTTGTCGGGAGGTAAATACTGAAGGAATTTCTTTATCTTACCACCGCCTTGACTTAAAAACTAAGAAAGTATCTTATTAAAAAAATTTATAGTGGGAGCATAAAAACAACGGTTAAACAACTTCAGCATTACCTTTTTGAACTCTCGGTTAGTGTGTTCAAGAGCAGCCTTCAAATTATTAATGATATGATATACAAAGTAAGTATGAAAGCTATTTGGTAAATAACAGAAATAACATTAATAATACCAGAGTTTCAGTCAGAAATAAATGTTATTTGTCGGTTTAACAAATGAGGTTTAAGACTTTCTATATACCATAGCCAGTTATCAGAATCTTCACAATCAAAAATACCAAAAGAAACGGGGAAAATACCTGCAATATATAAATAGTTTAATTGAGTCCAACTTACTTGTAAAATAAATAATTGCATGATAGGTTGTATCCTAAATCTACATAAATCCCATCATTGACTTAACAATTAAGAACATGGTTACACTGGGTAGATAAATCGCGTGTTTGGATAAGTTTTCAATACAAATCGTATGTTTACGGAGGTTTATTAATCACCATAAAATCTCATGTTAAGCATGCTTTATTTAATATCATAACTCGTATGATTATCATGCTTTAGTAAACACGGTAAAGCAAGAAGTGCAATAAGGAAAAAAACTTATTGTTATTGCCATCCTTTGCCACTGCAGATAGCAAAACAACCCCATACTTGCCGATTAGATGGGTACCATCCACATACAACAATGGTCGGCATGAATGAAAGCTTTGAAGGCACAATCCAAATTTTATGAAGCAGCGTAAAGACGTTACCGAAACCAACCTCTAAATGGCAATCAATAGTAATATCTTGACTTTTTAATCGTTTAAAGTAACCATTCAGCAAGCTAAAAGAAATATTACTATCTCTGAATACTTCCCTCTTTGCCTTCTCTAAAGCATTCCACAAGAGACGGTATGGGATGTCTAAACCGTAGTCTTGTTTGATAGTATATTGTATAGTTTTCACCGTTATGGAATGACATGTCCTAATTGAACCATGTATTTCATTTGCAATCAAATCAGATGTCAAATGCCTACCTTTTCATTTGGAGAAAACGGGGATACATGTATGGCTATGGATAATTTTTTTTATCATCATTAAACTAGTGCTGGAATCAATTGATGCATAAAGTCGCCATTTACAACCACCTGAATCTTTGTTAACACGGTAAGCAGTGATCTTAGTAGACATATTATGCATATACTTGAAAGAAAAACCACAGTTTAAGGCATATCGGCATAAGGATAACCTTAGACCTGCAACTTCATCAACAAACGTGTGACCCGCGTCCTTTATTTAAGGAGATGATATTTTGATTCACAACTGAGAGTGGATTCGAGGCACACTATCATATGATCCGAAGGATAATTTGAAGGTCCCAAAACATCAAGGCACACTTTAATGTGACCCGAAGAATAGTTTAAAGGTCCCAAAACATCGAGGCACACCTTAATGTGACCCGAAGAATAGTTCGAAGGTCCCAAAACATCGAGGCACACCTTAATGTGACCCGAAAAATAGTTCGAAGGTCCCAAAACATCGAGGCACACCTTAATGTGACCCGAAAAATAAATCAAGTAATAATAAAAGTGGGGGCATACGTTATTACGACCCCACAAAATAATTCGAAGAGACAACTAATCGAGGCACATTTTACTGTGACCCAAAAAATAGTGCGAGGGACAACAATTCGAGGCACATGTTAATGTGACTCAAAAAATAGTTCGAGGAGACAATAATTTGAGGCACATGTTATTGTGACTCAAAAGATAGTTAAGGCAAAGAAACTTTGTATTCAAGGGGGTCATCGAAACACCTCATTAAAACCTTCCTGTGCCTAACAGGGTAGGAAAGAGTGTGTCCTCACCAAAATTTGTTCCAAGGGATACATAGACAGCAAAAAGAAATACAATGTTATCTGGCTCTGCTAATCAAGGTACAACTTTAAATGCTCAATATTCCAAGGTAAGCGGAGATAGCGCCCGTCTTTATCTTTCAACCGATATGTGCCTGGTTTTATCCTTTGGGTGACCTCATAAGGGCCTTCCCAGTTAGGTCCCAACTTCCCCAAACTCTTGTCTTTAGTGTGCAAGAAAACTTTCCGTAGGACCTTGTCTCCCACCTGAAAGTCTCTATGTTTTACTTTGGATGCATATCGACTCCTCATAAGAGTTTGATAGTGGAGGGAAGTCAGCTGTGTCCGCTGCCTCTTTTCCTTAACCAAATCTAAAGCCAATGCTCTACTTTGGTCATTTGTGTCTGAGTCATAAGTTGCTATTCGATGTGAAGGGAAAAGGATCTCCGGAGGGACCACGGCATCCATCCCATAGACTAAGGCAAACGGAGACACAGCGGTGGCCGTTCGGGGGGTCGTTCGGTATACCCACAACACCTCCTGTAAGTAGTCGGGCCACTTCCCCGCTTTGTCTTCCAAATTCTTTTTCAAACCGTCGAGGATAGTACGATTAGTTACTTCCACCTGCCCATTTGCCTGAGGGTGGAATGGCGCCGAAAAACATTGTCGTATGCCCCTTGATACACAGAAGCTCTGGAATTCCTTGTTATCAAATTGAGGCCCATTGTCCGTGGTAATCTGCAATGGTACACCAAAACGACAACAAATATTAGATAGAACAAATTTGATCACGTCTTTGGCCTTTGTTCCCGCGAGCGGCTCAGCTTCCACCCATTTAGAAAAATAATCGACGGCCACAATTATCGTCTGTCTGCCCCCAGAGGCCATGGGTAGAGGTCCAACCAGATCAATGCCCCACCTGTCAAAAGGAACTGCCTCCGAAATGCTTTCCATCAATACCCCAGGTTTGTGAATTACATTAGCATAGCGCTGGCACGTGTCGCAACGTTTGACCAAATCTTTTGCGTCAGCCGAGATAGTTGGCCAATAATAGCCTGCCAAGAATACCCTTCGGATCAAAGCCTTATATCTACAATGAGCGGATCCTTCACCATCGTGTAACTCGGAGAGGATAATTTGTGACTCGGGCCCACTCAAACACCTTAGCAATGGCCGACTCAAAGATTTTTTATACAGCAATCCTCCCAGCAAAATGTAACCGTGGGACTTGAATCTAACTTTTCTGGCTTCATATTTGTCGACGGGCAAAGCGTCATGAGCTAAAAAATCAACGAGGATCGTTCTCCAATCAGGCGTAATCACGTGGCTTTCCTCCGAGATGTTCATCGCTTGCTCTTTACCAATTGAGATCGACGGGCATGTCTGGATCAACACCCACGGATAACCCTCTGTGCGTGAAGCAGAGGCAAGAGAATCTGGGACGGCATTTAACTCTCTTCGAACATGCTCGAACTTGACTCCCTCAAATCCAGATGCCAAATCTTTCATCAGCTTCAAATATTGTATCAGTGTTTCCTTCCTTGCCTCGGACTCCCCCGAAGCCTGGTTTATCACTAGCTGAGAATCACTGATCAATTTTATCCGTCGAGCCCCGCATATTTGAGCTAAACGTAGACCTGCTAGAGCGGCTTCATACTCAGCCTCATTATTAGTAGCTTTGAAACCGAAACGAATGGCTTGGAACATAGCTACCCCTTGCGGGGATGTCAACTGGACACCTGCCCCACTTCCTGAAATGTTCGCCCCACCATCCGTCCGTACCACCCATTCTTCTTCGTCAACCATATCATGTGCCTCCTGCTCTTCCCTGTCTGAATGGAACTCAACCAAAAAATCTGCTAAAACTTGGGCTTTTATCGCCGTTCGAGGCTCAAACGTTATGTCGAAGTCTCCCAGCTCTACGGACCACTTAGTCATCCTGCCAGAGATGTCTGGTCTTTGTAATAGACTCTTCAGAGGAAACGTCGTCCGAACAATAATCGGATGGGCTTGGAAGTAAGGTCTCATCTTCCGTGCCGTCGTCACCAATGCTAAAGCTACCTTCTCCAAAGTAAGATATCGCTTCTCGGCGTCCAGCAAACTCTTACTGACATAATAAATTGGCCTTAGAAGAGAGTCATCTTCTCGGAGGAGAACGACACTGACAGCACATTCAGATACTGCTACGTAGACAATTAACATTTCCCCTACCACAGGTTTAGATAAGATTTCCGGAGAGGTCAAATACTCTTGAATTCGACGAAAAGTGGTCGAACATTCTTCGGTCCACAAGAATTGCTTCGCATTCCGCAATATTTTAAAGAATGAAGCACACTTATCCGACGAGCGAGAAATGAATCGATTCAGAGCAGCCAATCGTCTTGTCAGAATTTGCAGGGGGAGTCATAGCGATCAGAGCTTTTAGCTGCTCGGGGTCAGCCTCGATGCCTTTTTCGCTGATCATGTAACCAAGGAATTTTCCGGACCGTACCCCAAAAATGCACTTCTCCGGATTGAGTTTGAGATTGACTCTACTCAAGTTGTGGAATGTCTCTGCGAGATCAGCAAAGTGGTCTTCGTCTCGCTCACTTTTAACTAACATATCGTCGATATAAGCTTCCATATTTCGCCCAATCTGCTCCTCGAAAGTTTTATTGACCAGGCGCTGATAAGTTGCCCCCGCGTTTTTTAATCCGAACGACATGACCTTATAGCAATATAAACCTCGCCCAGTAATAAAAGAAGTGCTTTCCTCATCGTTAGCAGCCAGTCGAATTTGGTTGTATCCCGAGTAAGCGTCCATAAAAGATAATAATCGATTTCCGGAGGTTGATTCCACTAATTGATCAATGCGAGGCACAGGAAAAGGGTCCTTAGGACAAGCTCGGTTCAAGTCCGTGAAGTCAATACACATTCTCCACTTGCCATTTTTCTTTCTCACCAACACCGTATTCGACGCCCATATAGGATAATGTGACTCGCGAATATGACCTATGCTTAGCAGCCTTTTGACCTCCGACAAAATCGCTGAGGCCTTTTCCGGAGAGACAGGCCTTCTTTTCTGGACTATGGGTCGGACATCCAATCGTATTGCGAGTTTGTGACATATAATTTCCGCCGGCACACCAGTGACATCCTGTGCACACCAAGCAAACATATCAAGCTTATCGGATAAGAAAGCAATTAACTTCCCTTTAAATTATGGGGAGAGGTGGACCCCTATCTTCAGAATTTTGCCAGTCGCAAACTCGTGTGTCGCAGAATCTTCCTCTGGGACCTGAAATCCGGGGCCTCCCTCGGATCATCACAAGGGATGACCTCGGGGGTTGGCCCCTTTAATTGCTATGCTGGATCAGAGGGCCCCCCTCGAACCCCTTTGGAGGACAGGGATAGCTGGTAGCATTCTCGTGCCATCTTCTGGCTACTCCGGACTGTCCCAATATTGTTTCCGATCACATACTTTAAGCATTGATGCACCGTGGAGATGACGCCGTGCATCCGGGATAACCAAGAGCGACCCAGGATAGCATTATAGGAGGTTGGTGCGTCAACCACAATAAAAAGTACCTCCACCTCTTTTTTAAATGGTCAACGACCCAGCTCTACCATACACTGAAACTCTCCCACGACAACCGCTGTGGCGCCAGTAAAACCCACTATTGTCCTGTCGGATCTTCGGATGACCGGTGGGTCAGAAATGCGGTGGTAAGTACTCATAAACAAGATATTTACAGAGCTCCCTGTGTCGATGAGTATTTTCTGAATCTGATCCCCAGCAATGCCCGCCGCGATCACTACAACGTCCTCATGAGGGCCTGCAACATTACGCATATCGTCATCATCAAAACAAATAATGGGAGAAGGCGAGCGATGCATTTGCGCGGAGACTCCAGCTTCGATCTGGGTGGTCAGATTAACCATGTGCCTTTTGCGAGAGCTGTTAGAATTTCTTGCGATCGTGTCTCCTCCGAAAATTACCAGGGAATCAAAAAATGCACAAAGACTGTCCACCTTCCCCCTCAGAATTTCTTCCTCTACCAGGTTTACGTTGTTCCTCCCCACTTTGGGGTCCAAATACTCTTGTTCGATGTCAAAACCGTCAACCCCCTCGGAAATTACCATGGCTGTGTCAGTATTCTTCGAGACAGCTTTTACCACGACACTTTTCTGGGAGTGTTTCTTGACGTACTCCAACAGCATTCCATTCTCAATCAGGGCTTGCACCTCCTTCTTCAAAGCTATGCAATCTTTGGTGTCATGCCCCACATCCTCATGATACTTGCAATATTTGTTGACGCTTCTACTTTCCCTCGGTGTTTGTATGGGAAAAGGCTTCCTGAACGTGACCGAAGATTTAGCCTTATCAAATATTGCAGCAACGTTTTCTGTCAACTCCGCAAAATAATCGGGTCAAACCCATTTGTTAGACATGAATCTTCCCCCTTGATTGTGGTTTGGTTGATTGCCATAGTATTGCGGGTTTGATTTTTGCCTCGGAGGATACTGACCCGTGCTCTTAGCCTGAATGTTTGATCGAGGGCCATGGGCGCTTGGCTCTGTCCTTTCCAAGGCACTGCTCCTTTGGAATTGATTATGGTCCAACTGCTCTCCGCAAACCTTTCTCCGAAGCTTGGGTTTCTTCCACCAAGATTCTCTTCTCAACTTGATCCAGCAATGCTCCGAAGGTCATCGCCTGACTTTCTGCCACTGTGTCTTTTAACAACCCGGGGAGCAAACCCATCCTGAACGCTGCAAGCGCCACCGAGTCCTTACAGTACTCCATATCCGTTTTGGTCTTGACAAAGCGATTGGTATAATTTTTGAGGCTCTCCCCCACTTTTTGTCGACAGTAGATTATGGTGTCTCCGTTGGCCTGGAACTTCTTGCTCCCCACGAAGTGTTGTCTGAAGATGTTCCAGAACATGTCAAAGTTTTTAATAGAGCCCTGAGGTAGCTTGTTGTACCATTTAGATGCCACTCCCTTGAAAGTCTGAGAGAATGCTCTGCATAGAAGCTTATCATCGTCATCGAAATTGATCATAAAGTTCTTGAACTGCTCGATGTGATTGTCCGGATCCTGAGTCCCATCGAACTTTTCTAACTTCGAAATGTCAAAGTGCTTCGGGAGGTTCCCCACTAAGATCTCCGAGGACAGGGGAGAGGCTCTCCAATTATGTCCCGTACGATAAATGTTGGACCTCAGATTATCGTTATTCGAAAAGTACAACCCCTCATCGGAAGGCAAAGTGTATTGCCGCTGCCATTCTGAATTTCGAGGGCCCATATCATCCTTCCCAAGGCACTTTGCCTGCTCATGAGAGCGATCACCAACTCGGTCGCGACGACTCTTTTCCCGCGAGGATTTCCTCTCCGAACTCCTTCCCCTTCGGACACCAATTCTCCTCTGACCACGCTTTTTCCTCTTGTGGTATCTCCGAGGAGATGATTCAGAAGTGCTATACCGCGAGTAGTCGTTTGAAGTAGCCGAGTCCGAACGGTATTTCTCTCTTCTCCTCGGAGACCGTCGCTCACGCCTCCGATATTTGTCATCTCTCTTCTTGGGACGAATTTCAACGTCGCGCTCCTCCCTTTCATCGACGGGCTCTCTCCTTATCTCGGATCGAACATTTTTCTGTGCGGCTTCCTTCTCCGCCTTCAACTTTTCGATTTCCAACAGCATTTCATTCCTCTGAGCCAAGAGGGCGGAGTTATCGAAAACGTTCTCGACTCGTCGACCTCCTTCTCCTTCGGATTCCAAGTCGTTCTGAAAGTCATCCGCCTCCATGTTTTCCTCGCAGTGATCAATTAAATCGTCCCCTTGGCCTTCCATGGTCCTCCTCGGAACATGAATTATTTCGAGGAAGCGATTATCGACGGAGCGATTTTCGGTTCCCACAGACGGCGCCACTGAAGAGTTAAAAGGTAGTCCAAGGGTGATTTTGTTATGCGAAGATTTGTTGATAGAGGATTTGGTGATAGAGAAATGTTTGAGTGTCAGATCTAGAGAGAGAAAATGCTACTTGCTAAACAATATAGAGAGACAAAGTCTCGTACTATTCATCTCGGGATTTGTGAAGCGTGTGTGGTCCTTTTATAGTACAATTGCGGACCCCACACGCTTTAATTTGGTCTAATTACATCTTTTGGTCCCTGCTTTTTGCTTTCTTCCTATTTTGGCTATGTCTTTACAATCTATACATTTTAGCCCTTATACATTTATTTCTATACATTTTCCTCCTATCATACTTTTCCCTTGCTATTTTCTCCTATCAAGTTTCTTCTTTACAGTTTGGCCCTTGTCTTTTATTCTTCCTCATCAGAGATGAGATCTCGAAATTCGATTAGAAGAAGAAATACGAAAGGCTCAATACAATGTTATAGATGAAAGAGTAATCATTTACCAAAGAAAAACGATGAACTGAAGTTGAGATCTCAAAAGTCGATTAGCCGATGAAATGTGAAAAATTCACTTTTTTTAAAGTTGTCTTTCTCATACATATAAATTCTTTTCGCTACCTTCGTTGAAGCTCAATGAATTAAATAAAAGGTTGTAATACTAGATGGAATCTTGTATAATATAATTAGGAATAACTAGTGAAGGGGGAAAGTCATGAAAAATAACGACAATAAAAAAAATCGTAAAGAAAAAAAACTAGAAAAAGGAAAATAGAGACGGTATAACAAATACAAGAGCACACATTTCAGTATATAAAGAGAAACAAAAAAAAAATTTATTAAAAAACACTATAAAAAATTAAACCAATTTGGATTCTAAACATATTTATTTTTTAAAATAATTTTTGTAATTTAAAATTTAATTTTGTACAAAATAATTTTAACGATACTTTTAGAATTTGATAACTAATCTAATAATTTTAGACTGCACTTTATAATAATCACTATATCATATAAAAATATTATTCAAATTTTTATTTCGACTTTGGAAATAAATAAATAATTTTATATATTTTTTAATTAATTATTTAAAATTTATATAAAACTTTAAAATTTTTATAAAATAAAATTTTAATATTAATTATTTAGTTTACCCATTTTTATTTTGAATTTTATATAAAAATATGATGATTATTGTCTTAAATATACTAGTCTATGTATTTAATTAATGGTTAATTTGTTTTTTAAAATCATCGTTAGTATTTATCTTTATAAAAAAAAATAGTAAAAATTAAAATAATTTGTTATAATAACAACACTAGTGGTATTATAAAATATAATTTTTTTTTATTTTTTAAATACATAAATAATAAGCTAAGTTAATTCGCTTATATTTTCAAATTTAAATATAAATTGTTTAATTAAAAAATTAATTCACCAATATAATATTTTTTTTCAAAATAAATAATCTTTTCACATGAGAATATTGTACTTGATTAAAATTTTAATTAATTAATTATTATTATTAATTATTAAATTAATATTTTTAAAGATTAATTTAAGGTTTTAGCTATTAACCTTGAAATTTTAAGTGGTTCCAAATTAAGTTAAAAAAAATAAAACTTACTTGTTCCTTTTTATTCGGAAAACACTTTCACTAAAAAAAATAAGTACTCCAAAACAATACACTAAGTGAGCTCAAATTCAAATCTATTCAAATTGCGTCTCAAATTTCTACTAATTTCTTGTAACTTTTCAAGAACATAAATTCAAGGAGAAAAAATCAAGAAAATAAATCTTTCATTTTCCCCAAACAACAAACAACATATATTATCTTCGATCAATGGGCATAGGGAAAAAGTAAGTTATCTTCTCTTTAATAGTTTAATTTGGTTTTTTAGTTTTGTGTTGAGTTTTGCTAGATTTTTCGTTTTGGTTATGATATTAGATAAATATAGGGTTATAATTGATGAGGGTAAAATGTATTGTAAGGATAAAAATGGAAGATCTTCTCGTAATTTAGTATTTAAAGTTTTTGTAGATAGTAGTAAGAGAAAAGAGGTGCTTGTATTTAATTTCTTTGGAAAAAGTCAAACCCGTTTAATCGAGTTGGTTGAGATTTTTATACTTTTTTCTAGGATCCATGGTCGTTCGGTTCGTATCTTATATTTTGGTCAATCCTATGCACCCCCAAACCTAGAATCAATGTGCTAAACACACACTTGAGTTATTAGTTCACTTAAGTTACTATTCAATCATTGAGTTTTATTTGTTTGGTCTGAAATTCCCCTTCGGATAAAGTCAATTACTATAGTACTCCTCTAACGATACTAGATCCGATCATATAACCTTTTTAGCTCTTCCAAAGAATCATTGGGAGAGTTAACCGGGATAGGTAATGTCCGATCCGCTTCCAGAGTGAATCTGAAAGGTCAATCGAACAAAATGTCGCGACTTTATAAATAATTCTCTTTTTACACATGTCAAATGGTAATTGGACCTATTAGCCATTTATTCTAGGTACTTGTGTCTAAACATTAAAAGAGATACATTTACTAGTCCTTAATCATGGCTAGATGGTTCATCTCCCCTAGGTAAAACACTTAAGTACTTTTAATACTATATAAGTGTGGGTTTTCACTGTTTCTATTTCTAGTATGAGAAAAAATTTCAAACTTTAATTCTAGATAGAGAAAATACCATAATCTATCAACTTTTTCCCATTTCTTCTATTTTTCTCTAAGGTTTGTATGTTCAGGAAAAAATTGCCTTAATCAAAAGAGGTTGGCTAAACCTATCCCAGTTAGAGGAAGAGAAGAAAAAAGCTAGATTCGTCACCGAACTACCTGCTTCACCCGAGGGACTGATTATGCATCAGATTCACGAACCAGATAAGAGTTCATCATCTCATAGACCATCAATTATTCCCTGAACAATCCCTATTGCTCAACCTTCTACAATCTCAGACCCACATACTCAGTCGATCGAGACACCTTTTATCAAAACCAAAGCCGTTAGCAGTTGTAAACCTCCTTCTTCTTTTATAGTTATGGGGTCAGATGTATGAGAAAATACACCTTAAAGAGTCACAAGGATTTCCAAAGCCAAAAGCACAACTTCATCTGCCAAAGATATAGAGAAACCTATTGAATGTCTTACAATGGTAGAGCTTCTTTCGTTGCACACTTTAGATCCAGACACATCAGCTCCACCCATTGAGCCTCCTAATGTTGAAAAAGAGGATACTGGATCTAACTTGTTGATCAACAGCCACATGTAATGGAGGAAAAGATGGACGATAGTGGAGAGGATACTCCATTAGAGACATCTGGCCTAACCGGCGATACCAGCACAGTTTGGGAAAACAAGGAAAATGTTCGACTGTCAGACTCCGAACCACTTGCGGAGAGCCTTGTTGGGCGAGTGAGGCCTAAATTTTCCAAGGTAAGCGTTAAATATTTGCTGGCACTTCAAATAATTTCCTATGTATATACCCATATAGCTGAATTAGACAGGATTATGAAATAATGCGATTTTCCAGAGTCCATAAAAGTGAGGATTCCCATCCTTGAGGAGACTCTGATGGATAGCAAAGTTGGGGAGCTAGTGGTATATACCAAAGTGCTTAATTGGGGCCTTCGGTTCCCTTTGGACCCGGACATAGTGAGATATTTCCACTTGGTGAGGTTATGCCCAAGTCAATTAAGTCATTATGCCTGGTATACACTATTAGCCAACATCATATCTTCAAGGCTGTCTAAGATTCCAATGCCTATGGAACAGTTTGTTGCTGTGGCCAGTTTATGTCAAAACCATCGTATCCTCTTTTACTATTTCAATATGAGGAATACTTATAAAATTGTTGATGATTTGCTGGAGGCTGAAAAGCCTTGTACGACCCAATTCCTTTATATTAGTGGTGCTTGGGAAAATGACAAGAAGATTACTTTTAAGGGAAATCTAAGCTTACTGACCAGATTTTGCAGAAGTTCTAGTAAATACTTTATGAATTTCTTTTATCATGTATTGAAATTAATCCTCATATCGGATTCTGACACTAAAATCCACATTGGATTTATTTTTAGTGTTTTCAAAGATGTTCTCATAACATTTAGAAGAGGGAAAAACCACTTTTACGAAGTTGCACTAGTTGGTTACAAAGAAATGAGGAACTACTTTCCATAATTGTTTTACCTCAGCAAACATGGTGAGGGCCTATATATGGAGAACAAACTCAAAAATGGAGCTCTCGTGGGAACAATTTACTAGTCCTAATAGAGCTGCATATATCTTCAAGAGGATGGAGGAAACAAATGGTAAGATTTTTTAACCAGTCAGGAACAAGGCTCCTAGCCATCTTGACAAGATTAAAAAGAAAAATAATGATGGTCCATCTCAAGAGTTTACTGATGTGGGTGGTTTGGGTCCTCCATATGAAATTGGTGCTGTTTTGCTAGATGTTGTTGCTGTTACTATGGGTGAGGCTAAATAGCCCTTAAAACCCCCAGTTGTTAAGAAGCAGAAGAGAAGCAAGGAGGGTAGTGATAAGAGTTCGGGAAAAAAAGAAGAGAACTGCCATTGGTTTGAATATCATACTCCGATCCGAAGGCCTTCCTTCTAGTAATCCTACCAAAGTTCCTTCCCAAGAAGAGGTACATGTTGATTCTTCTTCCCCAGTGTTTCATACTCCTAACCAACCTTCTGCTGAATGTGATGTTAAATTGGATGACATAGGAAATCTATATTTTAATAAATTTGATAAGGAAGACTTTGACAAGGCTTTCCCACAATCTACCGCAATTGCAAATGTTGTGATACATGATGGTGAATCCTTTGAAATGTCCAGTGAGCATGATACTCTGGGCTATGCATTTTTAGGTTATGTAAGGCCAATAGTCGACTTGGAGAGACAGGTCAGGTTTCAAGTCAAATACATTGTTCCCTTCGAACTAAAATAAAATCCTGAAAGATTCTATCAAGGCTGAGCAGAAAAAGGTTGAGACTTTGGGGCAAGAGAAGAAAAAACTCAGTGATGATTTGGTGCTAGCTAAGTCTGAACATAAAAAGTTGCAGGCTAGTTATACCAAATTACGGTCTACTACTTTTTAAAAAATCAATTCCTTAAAAGAGCAACTGACTCATGATAAAGGTGCCATCAACCAATTATCCGAGGAGAAAAAAAGGTTACAAGATCTTCTTAACAATAAGGATAATAAGATTTCTTCTCTAAAAGAGAATAAAGCTCAAGACATAAGTGCCGCAGTGGATGTATATGATGAGGGGCTATTAAAATCTATGGATCAGAAAGAAGCATTCGCAAAATCAGATATGGTCATATTATCCCATGAAACTTTCCCCAAACGGTCTCTTGGGAAGCTGTGGAGGTTTGTGTCATATGAATAAATTCCCTTTCATAGTATGGAACAAGGTGATAAACTTAACATTTCCTCGGAGGAATAAAGATATGATGATGAAGCTGATGAGGATTCATATGATGATAAAGAAGAAAAAGGAGAAGGCAAGGTTGAGAACAAAATCGAGGGGAATGAGCCCTAAGGTTAACTATTTTTACTCTGTTTGTATTTTGAATCAAATTCCTTGGATCATGCAAGACATTTTGTCATTTTTGGATCAGAACTCTATTTGTACAAGTTCTTGTGGTATACAAGGCATTTTTGTAACATAGACCGGATATCTTGTAGGTACCTATTGATATGGAAATAGAAGTTTAAGGACTAAATTGTAAATATTGTAAATCTAGGGATTTAATTGTAAATGATGTAAGTTTTGTCCTTAATTCGTGACTGATGTAAGTTTTAATAGTTGTTTGTAACTATGTATAATCTATAAGGACTAAACAGCAATTAGTCCATTTTTTGTAACAGATTTTAGTTTGAGACTAAGTTTTGGCTCCTCTATATAAAGGACCAGGCTATTCTAATAAAAGGGTTCAACACTTTTACTCTGAGATTCATTTGTACTTGTGTTTTCTCTTTCTAAAAACTCTTTAGCATTTTTTCTCTCGAGAACTTTTCCTAGGAAATTTACTAAAGCAAAATCATACCTCATCAAATTAGCGACTCCACTGGGGATGAATAAGAAAAACTAGTGGCTTATTCTGTTCGAAATTGATACTATCTAGTGGTATTTTTTTGATTAAAATTCATACGATGAATCCCGATAACAATCCTACGCTTCAATCAGCGATAGAAACTGTGAGAGATGATTTGCAAAAGAATGGAACCGATGGGAATAAAACTGATGGATCATCTCCGGTCCAAGTTTGATTTGATGTTGAGACAAGAATGAATCAGCTCCTAGATAAAATCAATGCTTTGAATGAAAAATATGAACGGAGAGAACAAGAGATACTTTCTGCAAGGATCAGATCTGAAGTTAGACAGGAAATGGAAAAGACCGATATGGAAGGACAATCAGATCGATCTTTTGATAATCGACATGCTAAGTCTGAGCACAAAAAAGCACGTTTTGTGTCTCCTAAAGAGCGATATTCGTCTCGAAAGGAGAAAAAAGATAAACAGAAATTAATAACTTTTAGTGACGAGGATGTTGAAAGTTCAGCCTCAAGATTTAAGTGGCATAGAGGTTCTTCGAAAGGGGAATCAGAAAGAGATTATTCGAGGAGGTATAAAAAGGAGAGTAAGTCTAAGAATGCTCCTCGATAAACTTGGCATGAAGGGAATCCTTCGAATCAGTATGCTGAAACTGATAAGAATCTATATATCACAATGGGAACCGATGATCAATTCGTTCAAGGCGTTGATTGGAGAAATTCTCCACTAACAGATGAAATTCGTTCCATGACGCGTCCGAAGCGTTTTTACATTTCGAAGGTTGAAAAGTTCGGAAGGATGCACGATCCCGATGACCACATCGAATAATTCAAAAATTATATCATGAACTTCAAGGATGACGACCGGCTTGTGTGTCGTGCCTTTTCTCAAACGTTTAAGGGAATAACTCTCAAGTGGTATAACAGGATTCCGAGGGGGTCCATATCAAATTTCAGAGATTTTTATACTGATTTTTGAAGGTAGTTTATTGGAAGCAAAGAGATGAGAGCAAATGGTGATATGATTATTCAGTGCAAGCAGGCACCGGGAGAAAAGTTGAAAGACTATACCAAGATATTTGTGTTGACCAAGGCTAGTTTGGATAACTGTGAGGAAAGTGTGGCGATGGTAGCTTTTCGCCATGGATTATTGCCACGGGATCTGGCTAATGAGACGATAAAGAGAAGGGCCTTGACTTTTGGAGCGTTGATGGCTCAAGTTGATGATCAAATCAAAGTGGAGGAGTCGAGTAGAGTCCGAGGGGGAACAACTAACACTCTGAAAAATTCGGGACATGCATCCAATAATCAGGGGCAGCCCTCGAATGGTAATAACAATGGTAATGGTAATAATCAGCAGTCGAGGCAGAAGAACAGTAATTTACCTTCTCGGAGTGGTGGTTATTCGAACCACGCTCCATCTAACAATTACAACAGGCCTAGACCAAATACATGGGTCAGGCCAGAGTACTATGCTGATCTAACAGAGAATGTTTCTGTCATCTGGGATAAAACTAAGAGCTTCGTAAATTTTAGGAAGCCAGCTCCTATCAGTAGGCCAAGGAAGGAGAGGAACAATAAATTTTGCAGGTATCATGATGATATTGGACATGATACAAATGATTGCATTGCTTTGAAGAAAAAACCCAATATTTGATTGAGAATGGAAAGCTTCTGAATTATGTGAAGACGCATGGTAGCGCGTCGAAAAATAATGGAGCATCAACTTCAAAGGCTGCACCGCCAACTGAAAATTTGATGATTTTGGATTCACAGGCTGAACCTTTCGATGCTTCTTCTGAAAAAACAGAAGCGATTGTTGCTGAAGTGGATCAGTTGTCTTAGGTCTGACATATAAGGGAGTCGCAGTAGCCTTTATGGATGGCGAATCCAGTGGTAGTAAAAAAGAATAATGGGAAATAGAGAATGTGTGTGGATTTCACAGATTTAAACAGAGTTTGTCCCAAATATCCGTTTCCCGTTCCTCGAATAGATCAATTGATTGACTATAGTTCAGACAATTTTTTTTTAACCTTTATGGATGCTTTTGCAGGATATAATCAGATCCAAATGGATCCTAAAGATAAAAAATGCAGAACCTTTATAACTGATAGGGGTCTGCATTGTTATAGGGTAATGCCCTTCGGATTGAAAAATCTTGGAGCTACTTATCAAAGATTGATGAATAAGGCTTTTGCTACACAAATCGGAAGAAATATGGAAGTATATATAAATTATATGGTAGTAAAAAGCTCAAGGGATGACGTGCATCTTGATGATCTTGGGGAAGCCTTTTTGAATTTAAGGGCGATTAGGTTGAAATTGAATCCTGAGAAGTGTACCTTCGGAGTTAGATTGGGGAAGTTTTTGGGTTTTATTATCAGTGAAAAAGGAATAGAAGCTGACCCAGAACAATTGAAAGCTTTGATAACTATGAATTCTCCTCGATCAATTAAAGAAGTGCAAATTCTGACAGTAAGGTTAGCATCAGTTAATCAATTTATTTCTATATTTTCTAATAAATTCTTTCCTTTCATTCAAGTGTTACGAGGACCCAACAGGTTCGAATGGATATCGGAATGTGAAGCGGCTTTCACAAATATAAAAAATTTGTTGTCATCACCAGAGATTCTGGCAAAGCCTCGAAACAGAGAAAAAATATTTCTATACATTGCGGTATCAGATTTTGCACTAAGCGCAGTGTTAATTAGTGAGGATTCAAGAGTTCTGAAACCGGTATATTATGTTAGTAAAAGTTTGGTGGCAGCAGGAAAGAGATATATGAAATTAGAAAAGCTGGCATTAACACTGATTGTTGCTGCAAGGAAAATGCGTCAGTATTTTCAAGCTCATACTATCGAAGTCTGAACTTCATCCCCCTTAAAAATGTTTTATAACAACCTGATATTTCGGGGAGGATGACCAAATGGTCAGTGGAGTTGGGAGACGATGATATCTTATTTACACCTCGAACAACGATAAAGGCACAAGCATTGGCGGATTTTTTTGTTGAGTTCCATTCGAGCCGATCAGATGAAGAAGAAGCTAAAGAAGCCAAGCCTGTCGAATCGAGGTGGATTGCTCGAACAGATGGAGGATCTAGTATTTCAGGGTGCAGTGCTGGAGTTCAACTAATAGCTCAGACGAGAGAAACTATGGTTCTATCAATTAAATTTGGCTTTTATGCTTCAAACAACGAAGCTGAATATGAAGCTGCTTTGGCAGGTTTGAGATTGGCAAATATTTATGGGGAAACTTCAGTGTGCTTTCAAAACGGATTCTTAGCTATTGGCAAATCAGGTATCTGGGTTTTCTGAAGCAAAAAAAGGACCGTTTGATTTTGTATCTTCGAGAACTTCAGAATTTAATGCTTCTGTTTGACAACGTTGTTGTGGAATACATTGGAAGAGGAAGTAACATAGTGGTTGATTCTGTAGAAAAATGTTGCTTATAAGGAAGAATATCCTTGGATTTTGCTACAAGAAAATCCTTCAATTGTTATTCAATCTAGCCAATGTGAATTCATAGAAGAATTTTTTACCACTGATAAAAGCTAGCGCAATTGGTGATTAGATATCCTTAATTTTTTGACTCAAGGAATATTGCCAGATGTTTCACAATTGGCCAAAAAATTAAGGGGTAAAGCCTTCGGATATATAGTTATGGATGGGATTTTATATAAAAAGGCATTAAGCAGACTATTATTGCGATGTTTAAGCAAACAAGAATCACAAGAAGTATTTTCAGAGTTGCATGATGGTGAAGGGTCAACTCATTGTGGGTTTAAAACTCTAACGCGTCGAGTTTTACTCGCAGGGTTTTATTGGCCTACGATCATGAACGATGCTAAAAATTTAGTGGGAGGCTGTGATACTTGTCAGAGATTTTTCAATGCTATTCATAGACCAACTGTGCCACTTATGTCTATATCAAAGGCTATACCATTTGATATGTGGGGAATTGACCTGGTGGGACCTTTACCGATGGCTTATGGGGGAAGACAGATGATAATTGTAGCGGTTGATTATTTTACAAAATCGGCGGCAGTTACAGCAGCCGTTTTTTTCAGATTCGAAATTCTCCTTTAATTTATCTATGTCATCCGATAATTATTTGATCTTTGTCTCGCAAAGAGTGAGAGATGTACGAAGCTTGTTGGGGTTGTCTTTTTCAGCAGCTAGTTTATTAGCATGCTTGGTGTTGAGTTTCGTCAAATCTGTTTCATGGGCGTTTGTCAGCATTCAGTCTCCACAATGTGGCTGATTCTTAGATGATTCTTTACGCACCAAGCATCTTTGATCAGTTCTGGTCGTGACATTTCATAAGCGTGAAATTGATCGACTACTTTGCCGTGCATAATTTCTCTAAGCTTCTTCTCAGCTTCGTAAGCTTCCTTGTAATAAACCATATCTTTGGCCAGCTATTTTAGATGATTCTGAGAAGCTTCGACTTGGGAAGAAAGTTTCTAAGCTGCAGCATCAAGTTCGGAAAGTGGTTGAAGAGCGACAGAAATGACAGGATTTGGAGTAGGAACATGAAGTTCGGATGTGCTTGGATCTTGAACTATTGGGGTGATAGGCTCAAGAGGGTGAATAGCTTTTAGAGAGGCTTCAATTGTTTCCGGTCTTCCAAAGTTAAGCATATGGTTTTGGATCACTTGAAGAACATGATCTTCTTCACCAATAAGTGCTTCGGTATTTTCGAAGCTGATAAACATGTCAGGGTCGAAGGCTGCATTGGCTTGATTCTCATCGAATATGCCATCTTCAATGACTATCACATGATTGTATTTGACTGATTGATCTTCGATTGTAGGATTTTGTGGGTATTCAGCAACAGTGACTTCTTCCTCGTCAACCAAAGTGTATGAAGAGATTTTAATTTGCTTTTTTAATAGGTTAAAGAGGTTGTTCTGCAATCTTGCGTTTTCGACGCTTTGGTTTCGATGGCGTAGAAGGGTTAGCACCAGATGTACTAGCTGCCTTTTTAATTTTCTTTTCCTTGATGAATTTTTCTTTCTTCTCTTTTGGTAAATGGCTATCCGATCTGTTGCGAATAGGAAGAAAGACTTTGCAGTCAGGCTGAGATATCGGTTGGCACACAAGCTTCAGATCTCGTTTGGATAATAAATCTTGAGGGGGCAGCCCAACTTATTTGATTGGAAGCATATGATTATGAAAGAAATTGATGGGCTGAAAAGCAGTATGAAATGTATTATTCCATTCCTTTTCAGCCCAGGCGACGAGTTTTTGAAAAATATCTTTAGCAGTCTCTCGACGAGTTGAGTAGCGCTTCGAAATTTCTAGTATAAATTTGCAAAACAAAAGGTTAAAAAAAGGAAGGCAAATTTCATAATAAAACATCAAAATTCGAAGAACTTACGATTGCTCCTCCAAACAAGAGTTAATTTCGAAGGGTTAGCTTTGGAAATCACTTTGCCGTTTTCCCAAGCTCCAGATATAAAGACAAATTTTTGTTTACAGAATTTGTCAGCCTCAAGAAGATCATCGATAATCTTGAGGTCATCCATAAATGTGAGATAGTAAAAGGGAAGCTTCAGACCTTTTGAAAGTTGAGTCAGTGAGATGAAGTCTTTAATGCAGATGGGAATTTTGGATAGACGTGATGCCATGATCACTGACATAAGGGTGAACCATTTATTTGGTGTCACCTGGGTAGGGCATAAACTGAGGAGTTCGGTATACTACTAGTTCATCATCCTTGCAGTCAATGGGAGTTTCTCCTTCTTTTGGCAGCCGAATGGTTATGTTTTCTCCCATTCCCTATTGTTTCTTAAGAGCCGAAGCTTGGCTTTCCTTGTAGTATATATAACGAACTTTTCTCAGAGCAATGATGTATTTTATTTCGAGATTCCTTAGGTTCCTCCTAATCTTTACCCTTTCTTCTTCGGAGACGGAACACATATCTCCTTCTTCTTGAGAGTTAGCCTCAAGATCGGTTTTTGTAGCCTCTGAGTCAGCTTCGTTGGCTTTTGAAGTTTCTTCTCGAGGATTTTGAGAAGTTGGGATAATTGTTTCTGTAGAAGGGTTGGTAATTCGAGGCGCTTCCTCTATTACTTCTCTTCGAGGAGGATCGTTGGTAGTTGGATTTGGAGGAGAATGAGTTCGGTTGATTGTTGATTTATCTCACATGGCGATGAAAGTTTTTCTTCGTCTGATTACTTAAGAAGTTTCTGAAGAAGGGTTACTTGTTCTTGGTTTTAGGTGAGAAATTCTACTATGAGATGAGGAGGCTCGAGGTGTTTTAGGACGGAAGATTTTAGATGCTAAACGTTCTTCAACTATGGATGAAAGTGAAAGAGTTAGAGATTTAGTAGGGTCGAAGTTACCGTAATAGATTGTTTCAGTGGTAGTTCCAACTTCGAGGCTATTAATCAATCCTGCTCTCTTGTATTCCTCAGCTCTTTGTGTGATACATAAATAGTAGTATGATCCGAAGACTAAGTTACTGTCAGAGTCTGAAGATCCTGGTGAATTGGGTAAGACGGCCTTCGATTTTTTGGTTCTTGGTTTCTTTCTTATAAACCAAGTGGGTGTGGATCAGAGAGGATGAAGATTGGTCATGAAGTTTGAATTTTCCGACGAAGATCTTGAGAATAAGGGTTGGAACACGATGAAGGTAGCCAAAAACTCTAACTTCTCTCTAAAAGGATTTCTGTGTGAGGAGAGTGGAAATGATGGGAATGCTGTATTTATACTAAAGTGGGAGAAGGCGTGTGAAGGTGGAGAGACATTTGTGATGATAAGTTGAAATATGAATCGGTGAGTTGATTAGATGCTTGACATCTGTCAGGCTAGAATTCTAGGGTGATGATGAATTTAACGGTCATATTCGAAGATGATTATTCGAGGATGATTTTCATAATATTTCGAGGGTCACTTTCAAGGATACATTTCATTGCGTTATTTCGAGGCGATTTTAAGTTAACATTTAATCATCAAGGAATTTCGAGGCGATCTAGCGTTTATTCTTTGAGTGGAATATGTTTTAAGATTATAAATTGGGTAAGTGCTTCGAATGACTAATTAAGCTAATTTATTTAAATGATTGTTTTTAGGTTTATTACAGGTTATGTAGCATATGGGAATTTTTGAAGATGTCGACCTATTTTCGAAGTTGTTGATTTTCGAAGACAAAGCAGATTTGAAGATTTTTTAGTTCTCATTCATTTACTGACATAAGAACTAGGGGGATTCTAATATGGAAATATAATTTTAAGGACTAAATTATAAATAATGTAAATCTAAGGATTTAATTGTAAATGATGTAAGTTTTGTCCTTAATTCGTGACTGATGTAAGTTTTAGTAGTTGTTTGAAACTATGTATAATCTATAAGGACTAAACGACAATTAGCCCACTTTTTGTAAGAGATTTCAGTTTGAGACTAAGTCTTGGCTCCTCTATATAAAGGAACAGGCTATTCTAATAAAGGGGTTCAACACTTTTACTCTGAGATTCATTTGTACTTGTGTTTTCTCTCTCTAAAAACTCTTTAGCATTTTCTCTCTCTAGAACTTTTCCTTAGCAATTTACTAAAGCAAAATCATACCTCATCACCTATCAATATTTTACGCCATCTTTACTTTTATTCACTTTATATTTTGTTTATTTTATACTTCCATTAATATCTGATCGCACTTAAAGATGACAAAACTACAATAATATTATAAATTCGCTCATGCCATAAAAAGGTATTTCCTTTAAAGGTGTTAAACCCTTAATCATGCTCATATTCATTTGAGCCACTCAAAGGGAATTCATTTGAGGGAAACAAATGTTTAACATGTCTTTAATTCATCTCAGCCACTTAAGGGCAATCTATTTGAGGGAAACAAGTGTTTAACAAGTCTTTAATTCATTCGAGCCACTTAAAGGCAATCCATTTAAGGGCAAAAAGTATTTAACAAGTCTTTAATTCCTCTGAGCCACTCAAAGGCAGTCCATTTAAGGGAAAAAAGTGTTTAACAAGTGTTTAATTCATCAGATCATAACCGAAACAACTTATTTAAAAATTTAAAGGATAGTATATTGATTGAGATCTGGACACCTAATTAAAACCTCCCCGCACCACCAGGGTAGGAATGAGTATGCCCCAAAATATTTACATTGAACTAAAACAAAGCAATTATTTACAAGGTGAGTTTATTCTAAGTATAGCCTGAGATGCTCAACATTCCAAGGATGCTTTAACTAGCTGCCTTCTTTGTCTCTAAAAGCTTGTATGTTCCTTGCTTGACTCTTTCACATACGATGTATGGTTCTTCCCAGTTCGGAGCAAGATTTCCAAACTATTTCTCCTTAATGTGCATGAACATTTTTCTTAACACTTTATCTCCTACTAGAAAATCCTTTCTTTTTTACTTTAGACGCAAACCTTCTCCTCATCAAGCCTTGGTAATGTGCATTTCTTAAATGTGCTTTCACTTTTTCTTCTTCAATTAAATCCAACTGAGCCCTTATAGTTATCTCATTCTCTCTTTCAGAATAATTTTGAACTTTAAAAGAATGAAGAGCACCTTCTATAGATGTGATAGCATCCATCCCATAAACTAGAGAAAAGGGAGACTCTTGTGTGGTTGTATGAAGGGTGGTTCGGTATGCCCGCAATACATTTTGCAAGTAAATTGGCCATTTCCCAGCTGCTCCTTCTAAATTCTTTTTTAAGCCCGACAAAATTGTCTAATTTTGCAAGAAAAACAATGTTGAATTCCTCTTGATGTACAAAATACATCTATGTCTTTGTTATCAAACTGAGGACCATTATCTGTAGTGATACGCTTGGGAATACCAAATCGACAACATATGCTGGAGAGAATAAACTTTATCACTGCTTTAGATATTGTTCCAGATAAATGTGCAGCCTCCAGAATTATCACTGATTTGGAGAAGTAATCTATTTCCAAAATTATGGTACGACAACCTCCAGAAGCCATTGGCAAATCAAGTCCCCATTTATCAAATGGTATAGGTTCAAATACTGATTCCATTGGGACTACTGGCACATGGATTGCATTTCCATATCTTTGATATTGATCATATATTTTCACCAAATCTTTAGCATCTGCCATTATGATAGGCCAATAATATCCTGCTAACAAGATTCATCTAGTCAAAACTTTACAGCCGTAATGTGCTGACCCTTCTCCATCATGTAACTCTGATAGAACCTTTTGAGACTCATTAGATTCGAGGCAACTTAGTAGAGGCCTGTTGAAAGATTTTTTTTTGTAAAGAACCTCCCTTAGAGCTAGAAAATCACGAGCTTTGTATTTTATTTTCTTTGCCAAAGCCTTATCGGAAGGTAAAACTCCATTAGTGATAAATTCTTAAATTTCATTCCTTAAATTCTTAGAAAGTTCATCAGATAAGTGCATACTTTCTCCTACTTCACCCTTTTTTCCTATGGTTATATCTATGGAAGGACATTATTGCATAAGGATCCAAGTGTATGCTTTAGAATATGCTATAGTGGCTAAAGAATCTGCCAAGGCGTTTTCCAATATGTGGATGTGCTCATATTCGATGCATTTAAACCCGGTAGTGACTTCCTCTAGAACTTGTAGATATATTATCAAGTTATCTTTCTTGGTTTCAGAATTCCCTTGGGCCTGATGAATGCGTAGTTGCGAATCACTTATCAATCATACTCTTTTAGCCCCATATATTTTGGCTAACCTTAAACCAGCTATGGCCGCTTCATATTCTGACTAATTTTTGGATGCTCTGAAGCCAAAACATATAGCCTGGTACATGGTATCACCATAAGGAGATGTTAGGAAAATTCCAGCTCTACACCCCATTGAACTAGATCCACCATCATTCCGGATCACCCATTATTTCTTAAATTTACTCACTTGAGCTTCTTCACGAGGCCAATTAGAATGAAAATATACTAAAACATCAGCCACAACTTGAGCTTTGATTGTAGTCCGAGGTACAAAATCAATATCATAATCTCCAAGATCAACTGACCATATAGTAATTCTCTCCGATATATCAGCCTTTTATAGCATATTTTTCAGTGGGAAAGATGTTCGAATTGTGATAGATTCTGCTTGAAAGTAAGGTCTCATCCTTCTAGCTGCTATCACCAATGCTAAAGATAATTTTTCCAATTTCAAGTACCTTTTTTCAGCCTCTAGAAAACTCTTGCTTATATAGTAAACTAGACAGAGGTAATTATCCATTTCTCGTACCAACACATCACTTACCGCATACTCCGATAGTGCTAGATACATATAAAACCTTTCTCCTTTGATATGTTTGAACAATATCTTAGGTGAAGATTAATGTTTTTTTATTTCAAGGAAAACTTGATCACAGTAAGGAGACCAATTGAAATCTTTAACATTTTTTAAAACTTGGAAGAACTGAACACATTTGTCCAATGATCTTGAAATAAGCCAGTTCAATGCAACCAATCTTCCAGTTAATATTTAGACTTCTTTAGTATTTCGAGGTGGGTCCATAGTTAACAAAACATTTAATTGATCTGGATCAGCTTGAATCCCTTTCTCACTTATTATATACCCTAAGAATTTACCAGATCAGATCCCGAAGGTACATTTCTCTCGATTTAACTTCAAATTGATGGATTCCAAGTTAGAAATCTTTTCTTGAAGATCGGATATGTGATCTTCCTCCTTAGAGACTTTTACCATCATATCATCAATGTAAACTTCTATATTCATGCCGATTTGACTAGCAAATGCCTTATTCACCAGTCGTTGATAAGTAGTTCCATCATTTTTAACCCAAATGACATTACCTTATAACAATGGAGCCACTGTCGATAATAAACGTAGTGTGGTCTTGATTATTCAAATTCATATGTATTTAATTATACCCAAAAAAGCATCCATTAAGGACAACAACTTGTTCCCCGAAGTAGAGTTTACTAGCTTACCTATCTGAGGCACTTGAAATTGATCCTTAGGGCAAGCTTTGTTGACATCAGTGAAGTCAATGCACATACGTCATTTTCCATTCTTTTTTCTGACTAAAACTGGGTTAGTTGTCCAAAGAGGGCATTGAGATTCTTTGATATGCCCCATTTTGGTTAACCGATCTACCTCTTGAACAATCGCTTCAGATTTTTCTCTGGAAAAAACTCTTTCTTTTTGCACTACCGGCTCAACATCGGATTTCACAGACAGCTTGTGATTAATTATACTGGATGATACTCCGGTTACATCCTTGTTACACCAAACAAACACATGTAGATTATGTGTTATGTGATAAAATGATAGTAATTTTTCTTTTAACTATAAAGACAATTTAGATCAAATCAGAACACTTTTACCTTCTTTTAACAAATGAATTTCAACTTCTTCAACTGGATTATTGCACTAGGAGCCTCCCTTTAATCATATGTCTCATTTAGTGTGGGATAAGGCTTCACTGACTGCTATTCCTTGTTAACCTTAATTACTTATGTCAAATTTGGAGCAAGAGCAGTGACATAACATTCACGAGCTATCTTTTGGCTACTTCGGACAACGCCGACCTGTCCTCCTACATCATACTTCAAACATTGGTTGGCGGTGGAAGCTAATCAATTATCATAAACAAAACTCTTACCATATTTTTAAAGGGTCATTTCCCCAACAAGACCTCTTCTTAGAATTCTCCAATTACATTGGTTGAGCTCCCAGTATATCCTATTATGGTCTTATTCAAACGTTGGATGGTGGAAGGATTCTTCATTTATTAATAAGTTGATGAAAACAATATTTTTTCCGAACTGCCTGTATCAATTAAAATCTGATGTATATCATTGCCTCCAATAGATGCCCCTATCACCACAACATCTTCATGTGGGCCCAAAATATCTCTTAAATCATCTTCATCAAAGACAATGAATGAAGCACGGCTTTGATATAGATGCATAGATATTTTTCCCTCTAATTGAGTTGTTAGACTATTAACATGTCTTTTCCTTAAACAACTTGAGGGTGAAGTCATAATGTCTCCTCCAAAAATGGTTAAAGATTCAAAGAAGTTACATAGATCGGAAATTGTTGAAGTCTTTTCCACAATCATCCCAACTTGATTCCGACCCGAATCTGGATACAGATATATTCTGAATCTACATCAAACCTTTCTATAATCACCATAGCATCTTCTTGTCTTGATGCACCCATACTTTGCCCTGTACTAGTTGGTGATACTGTTTTTGTTGTATTCGCATTAGACTGAGAGTGGTGTTGGCTTGCCTATTGCTCCTTTGTTTTTTAATAAAAGCTGACAACTTCCCTCTCTCAATTAAATTCTTCACTTCTTGTTTTATGACAATGCAATCCTGGGTATTATGACCCACTTTATTGTAGTACTTACAAAAACGAGTATTCTGATTCTATATAGGAGATTGAATTAGTGATGGCCTTCTAAAATGCACACCATTCTTAGTTTTATCATAAATGGTATCCATACTTTCACCCAGTTCGACAAACTATTTAGGTTGAACCCATTAACCCCTATTGGGTTTAACTTGTTGGCCTTGACTGGATTGATTTTGTCTCGGCTGATGTGACTCATGTCCAAAATATTTAGGTTTATAATTAACTGTATCTTGGGATTGAGTACTGACTTGTAGGATCAACACTTTAGGAGCAGACATATTCTAACGTGGTACTCTAGATTTCCTAGTCTCCTCCACCGTAATCGATTTTCCAACCTGATTTAATAATCCATCCCATGTCATTGCTTTTTTCCAAGTCACCGAATC
Organism: Limnanthes douglasii subsp. nivea; assembly: GCA_036936605.1. NCBI lineage: Eukaryota > Viridiplantae > Streptophyta > Magnoliopsida > Brassicales > Limnanthaceae > Limnanthes > Limnanthes douglasii. The sequence continues at coordinate 343,019,404 of JAUPFV010000001.1, forward strand.
AAACAACTCACCCAGATTCAACCCTTGTCTCAAGGAAACAATGGCTACTTGTTCAAAACAATCACCCAATCTATTCTTCGTATTCATAAACGTCTTATATATTCTTTCAATGACTCGTTCGGTTCTTGAGCATAATGGATGATAGTATCAATATTCCCTCTTAGCTCCTTACTTCTCACAAATTATCTCTGAAAGGGCATCTATCATATATCAAGTTTTTAATAAATATATGTGCCAAACTATTTAACCATTTTAAAGAACTCCCTTTGAAAGTTTGTGAGAAATCCCGACATAAAAGTTTATCATCATCATCATCATCATCAAAATTCATCATAATGTTTTTGAATTACTCGAGGTGGTTATCAGGATCTTTGCTCCCATTGTATTTTTCCATTTTGGAACTATCAAACTGCCTCGGCAGATGTCCAGAGAGTATTTTTAAGGACAAAGGTGATTGCCTCCAATTGTGGTTACGGCTAAACACATTATCTTCATCAGGAGTAGTAAATATATCTGGTTCAGACTAGATAGCAAATTGATCACTTGATAGCTGATCAATACTGTGATCCGCGGATCCCTTTATTTTTCTTGGATATTTATTCTTTTTCATTTTGCCCTTCATATATTTTTTCAAAGAATGTTTCTTGGTTATCCTAATTTTCTTTTGACGGCCTTGATCACTACTTGATGGAGATGACCCATCATAATCAGTTGTTGTGGTTGAATTTTCAACAAAATGTGATATGCTCATTATTTGTTTAGCTCGATGTTGCTCTTTAAAATTAATATAAGCCTTTGCGGACTGGTCATTTTCACCTTGTTTGTTGTTATCACCAGGCTCATATGTAGATATAACACATGCATCAGATTTTTCTTTCAATGCTCTTTCAGCTTGCCTTTGGGCTCTCAAAGCTTCAATCTCAGCCCTCAATTGATCACCTTCATCTTGCATGAATGGTATTTCCTCTGTGTTGTGATTGACATGAGACACAGTAGCATGCTCATTATAATATTTTATTCCTTTATTTTTATGAGGTGGAACTTCATGCATATTGATATCCATGTCTCAAAAAAATTTGAACTTTGAATTACAAGGTTTTAAATATAGTTATTCGGGTACCTCGCGCCTCCCACTGTGGTCGCCAATTTGATGAGGGTAAAATGTATTGTTAGGGTAAAAACAAAAGATCTTATGGTAATTTAGTATTTAAAGTTTTTATGGAAAGTAGTAAGAGAAAAGATGTCCTCGTATTTAATATATTTGGAAAAAGTTCAACCTATTTAATGCAGTTGGTTGGGGTATATATACTATTTTCCAAGGATCCATGAGCCGTTCGGGTCAGATTTATATTTGGGTCAATCCTGTGAGCCCCTAAGCCCAAAAATCAATGTACTAGACACATAGCTGAATCGTTGGTTCACTTAAGTTATTATTCAATCATTGAGATTTATTTGTTTGGTCTGAAATACCCCTTTCGTTAAAGCCAGAATTCCTCCAAAGATATCTGATCCGATCAATAATTGAGTTTTGAATAATATATATGAGTTTACATGTGTTTGATTTTTGTTCAAACGTTATTTTTTACGATGTGTAAGTTTTTGGAAGGTTTTTTCAAAGATAGGTTGATGTGTTTTGCACATGTTCCTCGTTAATTTTAGTGTTTGGAAGATACAATGGTAGCGTAAAGGCTTTACACTTGAACCAGAAAATTATGCTACCAGTGTAAGCCAATTAGCATCGATAGAGACAAGATGGATATAAGTTTTTTAGATAAAATCAATGTCAGCTCAACCTGCTTACATTAGCATCATAATTTGTCACTGTAAGCCAGTTGCACTGGAAGCGACCGATCAAAAGGCCTTTCATCCATATTATCATTATCGCTTCAACCCATCTTATTGCAGTGTAACTTGTCGCTGCCAGTGTAAGGCCTTTAAGCTGCCAACGTATCATCCTAACACTAGCAGCTACATCTGTTTTTGCTCACGAGGTGGTTTGCTTTTTAGATTTATCTTAAATATTTGTTGTTTTTTGTTATAATAAAATGACCGATGGGAATGAGACAAGGTCAAAATACCAGAATGGTGATGCTCGGGTGAACGAAACGAGAAAAAATCTTCACAAACGGGGGCATACCAATGAAATCAAAATTGGTTCCCCTTCTATCGAAGTAAGCCAACATTCCAAGAATATGAAGTGATCCTTGCGGTGTTACAAGTTTAAAGCCATTATAGAATAAATTATGGGTGGTGGTGAAGACAAATCCACTCATGGTGAATAATCATCGAATAATGATACTAGTATGAGACAAACGAGCTCATAGTTCTACCGAAGCATCTGAAAGTGAACATCAACGTCTCCAATAATTTGTTTTTGACGCATAATGATATTTTAATTTTTCTCGACTACCAGCTGCACGAAGCTTTCAGCACCTTTATTAGGAATGTGACTTTGACCTTTATAGTTGTAAGTATTTTTTAAATTTGGTTACTACCAATAATAAGATTATAACGATCCGTTTTGTTTACATTATTTCAGTCGCGCTGAGTATTAACAGTTACGCCAAGTACGAACTATTAGCTCAATGGGACCTTAGCAAGCATGTGCATGTAAAAATATCGTGGAAGTGAATCCGTTCTGGACGATCATCATACACTTGAGAAAGTTTAACTCAAACCCGCAATTGAGCGGTTCCTCGAAATGATTGCACCAACTATCTGTTTTAAAGAAGTTGGTTTGAAGAGTATAATCTAGTAAGTAGTTACTTGAAATATCAAGATTCTTCAATAGTTTGAAGTACCTATTAAGTAGTTTAAATGAACTAGAACTATCTCCATAAACAACCATATTAGCTTTCTCTAAAGTAATCCTTGAAAGATGATACAAGATACCTAAATCGTAATTTTTTTAACAAATGTTTTTATGATTTTGGCTGTAACATCAACTTTGGTCCTAATACAATTATGTATTTTATTACCAATAAAATCTAATGTCAAATATAAGTGTTAAACAAACCAAAGAATCAACAATTGATAGCATACCAACAAAATCACCATCACATCTTAAGAGACAATTTTTGAGGTCACCGCAAGAAATATCTTAATATGAATTATCTCTAATCAACACATCTCATTTACTTAAAAATAATATTTAAAATACCTTCAAAGTCTTCAAATTAACCAACATTACGGGGGTGCAATTTTACTATTTATTATAAAAATATTTAGTCGATTTCTAGACATGGTGTACCTGCATTTGACAATTAATAAAATAAAAATAAATATATAACTCGCATCTCGCATCGAAAAATTTAAAAAGTATCACAATTAATCTTTTATTCTCAACTTGGACTTAACACATGATTTGCGTTTAACCCATAATCATGAGTTCATGTTTATCCCATGATTCTTAATTCACATTTGACACATTATTCATAGTTGAGATCTAACCTATAATTCTGAGTTTGTATTTAACCATTGATTCTTAGTTTGGATTTAAAACATGATTCTCAATTCGCATTTAGACTTTGTTTCTTATTTTAGATTTATCCTTTGATTCTCAATTCATATTTAGCCTTTGATTGTCAGTTCACATTTAGCCATTGGTTCTCGATTCACAATTAACCCTTAATTCTCAGTTCATATGTAACACATAATTCTCAATAAGAATTTAACTTTTGATTATCAATTTGTACTTAACACATGATTCTCAGTTCACATATAACCCATGATTCTTAATTCATACTAAATCCTTTATTCTCAGTTTGCATTTAACACATGAATTTAAGTTCGTATTTAACATATGATTATTAGTTTAGATTTAACTCATGATTCTTTGTTCGTATTTAACATATAATTCTCAGTTTGCATTTAACTCATGATTCTCAATTCAGATTCATACACAATTCTCAAAGCGCATTTAACCCCTGATTTTAAGTTTTTATTCAAAATTTATTTTTAATTTCAGATTTAACATATAATTCGTGATTCGTATTTAACCCGTGATGCTCAAATAGGATTTAACACATGATTCTCAATTTATATTTTATTTTTGATTTTTAATCTATATTTAACCCATTATTTGCAACTCATATTCAACCATTGATTCTCAAATCGAATTTAACACGTGGTTTTAAGTTCACAATTGATCATCGATTCTTACTTTAGAGTTAATAAATGCTACACGATTCAAGTATAACCCAAAACACTTAGTTTAGATATAACACGTGATTATGAATTTGAATTCAACACATGATTCTTAGTTTACATTTAATTTATGAATTTTAGTTCAAATTTCACACACGATTTTCAGCTCGTATTTAACTCTTAATTCTTAATACATATATAACACTTGATTCATGATTCACGCTTAACCCGTAATTAAAGATTCACAATTCACCCTTGATTCTCATTTCGTATTTAACCAATTGTTCGTGATTTGCGTTCAACCATTGATTCTTAGTTCAAATTTTAAACATGATTTTTAGTTCACATTTAACACATGATTCTCAGTATGAATTTAACACATGAATCTCAGTTAGGATTTAACCATTGATTCTCAATTTTATATTTAATAAATTATTCGATTCTTCTTTAACTAATAATTCTCAATTTAGATCTAACACATGATTCCTAGTTCAGATTTAACACATTATTTTCAATTACATTTGACCCATGATTCTCAATTCGTATTTAACTTACGATTCTCCGTTCGATTTTCATACACAATCCTCAGTTTGAATTTCATACACGATTCTCCGTTCGTGTTTAACCCTTGATTCTTAGTTCAAATTTAATATTTGATTTACGATTTGCATTTAACAAATGAAACTCAAATTGGATTTAAACTTTGATTCTCATATTGGGTTAGTTATAACAAATGATCAGTGATTCAGACATAAACCATGATTTATGATTCACATTTAACCCTTGATTCTCAATTTAAATTTAACACATGATTCTGCATTCAAATTTAACACATGATTCTAAGTTTAAATTTAACATATGATTCATAATTTATATTTACCACATGGTTCACCATTCATATTTAATCTTAAAAATTTAGTTCGGATTTGATAAAAATGATTTAGAGTTCGCATCTAACCCATGATTCATATCTAACCCTTGATTTTCAGTTTAAATTTAACACTTGATTCATGATTTACATTTAACCCATGATACTCGATTCTAGATCAACACATGATTCTTCATTCAGATTTAACACGTGATTCTCACTTCATATATAACCCATCATTCGTGATTCACAACTTACCTTTGATTATTAGTTCATATTTAATACATGATTCTCAGTTCGTATTTAACACTTAATTCTTAGTTTGTATTTTATGCTTGATTTGTTATTTACATGTAACCAATGATTGTCAGTTTAAATATAACAAATGATCCAAGATTCATAAATAACCCACGATTATTACTTCGTATTTAACTATGATTCTTAGTTCGCATTCAACCCATGATTCTCATTTCGGATTTAATACATATTTTGTGATTCATGTTTAACATATGATACTCAATTCATATTTAACACATTATTCTCAGTTTGGATTTAACATATGATTCTCAGTTCGCATTTAACCTATTATTTGGGATTCACACTTTACCATTGATTCTCAAATTGTATTTAAAACATGGTACTTACTTTGCATTTAACTCTTGATTCTTAGTTCAGATTTAACATATGATTCTCACACCGTATTTAACCATGTTCACAGTTCTTATTTACCAAATGTTTGTTGGTTCACACTTAACCATTGATTTTCTGTTTGGATTTAATAAATGCTTCATGATTCTCAGTTTAGATATAACACATGATTCTCAATTTGAATTTGACCAATGATTTTAAGTTTGTATTCAATTTATGGTTCTCAGTTCAGACATCACACACGATTCTCAGTTCGAATTTAAGCTTTTGATTCTCATTATGGATATAACACCTGGTTCGATACATGTTTAACCCATTATTCTTGGTTCATGTTCTATAATTGATTTTCAGTTTGTATTATATTTAATTCTTTATTTTCAGTTTGGATTTACCACATGATTCTCAAATTGTATTTAATCATTGATTCTAAGTTTGGATTTAATACATAACTTTTATTTCATATTTAATGTTTGATTCTCAACCCAGATTTAATACAAGAATATTCTCAATTCACATTTGACCCACAATTCTCAATTCACATTTAAATTATGATTCTCAGTTTGAATTTCATACATGATTCTCAATTCGCATTTTACCCTTGATTCTCAGTTCGGATTTAACACTTAATTTGTGATTCACAGTTAACAAATGATACTCAGTTCGGATTTCAGCCTTAATTCTTAACTCATATTTAATACATGAATCGTGATTCGCGTTTAACCCAATATTTTTAGTTTAGATATAAAAATGATCCGTCGTTCACATTTAACCCTTGATTATCAGTTGGGATTTAACATATCAACCACGATTTTCTTTTAACACATGATTTTCAGTTAGAATTCAACATATGATTATCATTTTGAATTCAGCACACGATTCTGAGTCTGAATTTGACATATGATTCACATTTAACACATGATTCAAGATTTACATTTAACCCAAAATTCTTAGTTTGGATTTAACAAATAATTCACGGTTCGTGTCTATCAAATGATTCACGAATGTCTTCCCTTATTTATTACCAAAATATTTTTTTCTAAAGCTTGTTTGTATATGTACATATGTATAAAGAATATATAAAGATAATGATTTTGTTTATAAATAGTCTTTTTTAAAACTTCAATTATGTTAATTACCACGAATAGTGGATTATGGCGAGGGACATAACACAATAGTATTTATTTATCTTTTTTAGAATGGTGAAAACGTCTCAACAAAAACAACGAAATATCTACCAATAAAAGATCTTTCTAAAAAAAGGTTGAGATATAACATAACACTAAATAAAATTTTCAATGTATTTAATCCTAACATAACATAAACTTTATTCAGAAAGATCTTCATTTTCTAACTCTTCTTTATCTTTGCAGTTGCTATCATATGTATCTACCTCGTTCGAATCAAAAAAAATTATCAAGAAGTTAATGATTTAGTGGGTAAAATTGTAGATTATAACGAGAAAAATCGATACTTAACTCACTAATAAGGAATAGAAACACTAGGAATATCATTAAGCACAAAAGGCTACATAATATTGTCGTCAATATTGATACAGACGAATCCTCTTGGTATGCAACTGGATCAATCTCATTGTCACTAGGATGACTATTTTGATGATGCATATTTTGAATAGGTAGTTCCTATATGTTTTGATGATGAATATTTTGAACGATTATCCAATCATCACCTAATTTAGAACATGGTATATACAAAACTTGTTTTACCACGATACCAATAATATATCGATAATTTTCACAAATGTGTGTGCTCGTTTTAACTGATATGAATCATTGGTCCTTTTTTTATATTTGTATTGTACTAGTCACATTCAAATGAATGTGATGTTTTTATATATTTGTATACAAGACTAGTCACACTTTGTAACTTGCTTATAAAAATTTATTTCATTCGGTTCGATATCAGTAATTATCATAACACCACTATTTTGAGTTGTTATTCTAGCATCTCGCTCTACAATTTAAAAATTAATATCACCAGTTAAAATACATATGCTAGCCATCAGAAAATTAACAATACCTCTAACAAAAGCATATTGATCATCATTGTAGTCTGCACTATTTTGCAAGCAAAATGATTGCACCTATAGATATTTTATATTTTTTTATTAAAATTATTCAATTACACTAATATAGTATTTTTTTAATCACATGAGGGATACTCACATGAGTAAAAAACCAACCAGGAAATATTTTATAGTGTTTTTTAATAAAATCAGTCGGATAAATTCGTATTATTTCATTTTTATGATTTGATAACAAGTCTTTGATTTTATCACAATTCTGAAAAACACACCACTGAGCTTTTATTAATTAAGTCTTATCAAGAATTACCGTAGCTGGATGAATACCGAAAGGTTTTCTAGTATCAGAGAATGCCAAAAGAGAACCAATATTATCATTTCCAAGTATTTCAACTTTCACATTCTGAAGCATTAATATACATCTCGCAGTATGCAAGAGACTCGTTAGAAATATATACTTCTAGAATGAATCCTTCTGGTCTTTCTCTATTTGTTACGTAATTTTTATATTTACCAAATAATCTGCATAAAATTAACAATATTAACAAAATAAAATTTGAACAAAATTTATCCATAATATAAAATACACGTTTCTTTACTTCTCAACTGGATACATCTATCTAAATTGCACTGAACCAACTAACAATACCTCTTATGTTAAATGTATCATAAGATATGAAATTATATAAAAAACGACAATGGTAAAATTCTTTCTAATCTATAAAGAATGATAATTATATCATCTTTGAGTTTTTTTATATTTTTTTCATATTTTTTTCTTCAATTCTTTCGCGTAAGGTTGAGAAAAAAATTGTGATAATGCTACAATAGTTTCAACTATTCTCTTACCCAAATGAAGTTGAATACCAACTTGGAAAAATAATTGCAGTAATATATGACAATATGACTTTTTAATCCTGAAAGTTTCTCATCATCCATCTTCACACATCGTGATATATTCGCGGCGTAACAACACGAATATCAAATAATTTTTAACCAATTAAGAAATTCTATCTTACGATTTTGTTGTAATATATACGAAGAATATCTTTTGACCCATTTGTCTCCTATGGTAGTAAACCATATTTTTTTCGTATATTCATCCGTTCTAGATCTTGACGAGCTTTAAACTTGTCTTTTGTTTTACGTTCAATGTTAAGCATTTTCCCAACAATACTATTGCACATATTTTTTCTGTATGCATTACATTGAGATTGTGTCTAATCTTTGACTTTGACCAATACTCAAGCTAAAAAATATTTTTACATGTCCAGTTTATATGAGAAGTTAGCCTTGGAGTTTTTATTTTTTTTATTACTTCGGTGATTACCAATTTGACCAAAATCTAATAAATTTATATTTTCTAATATCTTATCACTTGACCAATTTTTAGGTCTAGCATTTTTGTCATCTTCACAATTTTTTTTATTTGCACGCTATTCATGTGAATCATGTAACCATCAACGATGAATTATATAACAAATTTACCACCGTTCTACTCCGATGTAACATCGTTGAGACAAACTAGACACGTTTGATAACCTTTGGTAGACCATGATGTTAACATTCCATATGTGGGAAAATAACTTATAATCCACATGAGTGTTGTTTTCATAGTAAATAATTTGTTTGTAGATCTATCATAAGTTGATACTCCATTCTCCCATAAGTCTTTAAGCTCATCGATCAAATATCAAAGATATACTCCAAGGTCTTTACCAGGTGATTGTGGTCATGGAATCAATAAAGTCATCATAGGGAATTATTATTTCATACACATCCATCAAGGTAAGTTATAAGACACCACAACTATTGGCCAAATGCTCTACAATGTTCTTTGATTTTCAAATGGATTAAATTCATCTGTTGCAAGTCCTAGCCTAACATTAGGAAATTCTATTACAAATCTGGGATAAGTCTTATCAAAAGCCTTCTATGCTTCACCATCTAGTGGATGTCTTAAAATTCCGTAGAAACACATTTTTCTTGGTGTCATCTCATTTGTTTAATTGTATACCTTGACATGTACAAACGCATTAACATTGGCTTTATAAGAAAATCTCGCAAAACCTTATTCAGAACTCATTTATTATTTTTACCTTGAGATGCTTGCTTATATCGTGGTGTCATGCACATTGGACATGCTTTTAAATCTTTATTTTCCTCGTAAAATACACAACAATTATATTGGCATACATGGATTTTTTCATATCCCATGCCGATATTTTTTTAACATGTTTCGCATTTTATAATAGTTGTCTGGTAGTATGTTTCATTCGGGGAGCATTTTTTTTGAATAAGCCTATAGAATATTCAAAACAATTGTTTGACCTTTTATAAATAACTTTATCATGTAGCAACTTTACGAACGCCATAAGAACTGGAAATTTTTCATGATAAAGATATAGTTTTTGTTCTACATGGTTCGATATGATCTAATACTTGTTGTTATTTTCATCATTACATCGTGGACAATCATAATCTTCTTTCATTTGGTTGTCTATATCATCTCTTGTTCTAGCATCAAACTTTTATTGATATGAATACGCATCATTTATCATATTAATTGCTGCATCGTTCAAATTGAAGTTTTTCAACCCTCCGTATGATTTAAAATTTGATGATAGAAGAATTATCAAATGCTTCACCATAATGATTTGGTTGTGGATACCCATATTTATTTAAATATTAATATATATGTATGAATAATTTAATTTTAATAATATAAATGTTTCAAATTATAATATTTATATATTTTTTTAAATTAAATATTTTTTAAATATCATTAAAAATATTATATATATTTTTTTCTGAGAGGAATTAAAAAACTATTTATTGGTCAAAATGACCAGATTTAAATATTAATAAATACAACTTTGTTTGTTTTTGTAGTTTAACAATTTTAGAACCGAAATCAGGTAAACAAAGGCAAAGCAACACATACTGCAAACTTAAGATATTAAAGGCGTAAAAACCACCTAGTGTTTTTATTTCTCACACCAGGTTATGGTTTCCACCTTCTGTACATTCCCTACCAAACAGCTAACTGACTCTACTTGCCCTAACAATAGCTCAAAAAACACATTTACAATTACCAAATATAATATGCTTCCCTACTTGCCACCCAGCTAAAGTAAGGAATCGAGGTAAGAGTAGTGTCGACGCCGGCCATACTCAAGTAGACTTCCATACTCAGCATCCGACACGCCAATATATAGAGACTCCGTGTCAGGACTGAAGGATATTCCGGATATCTGACCAAAAAAATCAATCTCTTGCTCCTTCTCATATCCACTCTTAACATCATAAACATGAACAAAGTCAACAGGCTCAGCCATTGCCATGAATTGCCCATCTGAGCTATAACGAATTGAACAAACAGATCCAAGGTTCCCCTTTAGTACAACAAGGGCGGTTGACATCTTTCTCACATCCCAGATCCGGCATGTTTTGTCCTGGTTACCAGTTGCAAAAGTGACACCATCAGGGTTCCATGCCGATGCAAATGAGTAGTCCAAGTGCCCAGAAAAAGTCTTAACTGTCTTTCCAGTGTTGGCATCGACAATTAAACCCTCTGGATCGTCCCCAACAATAGTTATCAGTTTACCATCCGGACTCAAAGAGGTATGGTTCACTAGCCAAGGAAAGCGGAAACACTTAGCCTGTTCATACTTTTCCATGTCAAAGTCTCTGACTTCACAGTCATTATTTGACGCGGCGGTGAAATGAAGTGCACCACTGGGTGTAGTATAAATTTCGATGGCGTTGGTCATGGCATCATCTTCATAAGTTGTACGTGAGCAAAAGCTTATCCCAGGTCTATCTAGATGCTTGCAAATAAGCTCTCCTTCGGCTCCTCCAGCAACTAGCAATCTATTTTTTACAGCAAGAGTGCTAACTTTCGTATCAGTAAATCCTTCCAACAGACTTCCAGAATGTTTCTCAGATGGTGCAATATGACCTGAAACATTCAGAACTTCACTCCTACTACATCTTAATGAAGACCAATGAATGATAGAAGAATGCGACAGAAGGTAGACATCGTGCTTTGATGTAGCCCAAACCAAATTCCTTAACTGAAAGTGGAAAATAGTTGGCTTTAGGGATCTTGAATTTCTCCTGAATTCGTAGTATGAAGCCCCCTTTGTAGTTACTTTGTAGTTCTTCTCTCCATCTCCAGAGTTGGGGAAATTTTGAAAGTTTTCATATTGCTCAACTCTAATTTGCCTGTATTTTTCTCTTGTGATGCCTTGCCTATCCCAACGAATTCCCTGGATGTCTTTTCCTTTTCGGGCTTCAGCAGCAGAAGTATCAGCTACCTTGTTTTGCGAGTGATCGTAATCATCCAATTCAAAATCTGAATCTGAAGCACCTTAATCTGCATCGGTATCTTCATCTGCATCTTCCGTGTCATACTCATCCGCTAGATACTCTTCCCCTTGAAATTGAAGAGGGGACATATTTAGCACAAGTGTTGAAGAACCTGAGGTTATGGTAGACGGAGTTCCCTTTTGATCTGACGATGAAAACTCAGCGCATCAACAATGGTTAATGAAGAATCATCATAATTAAAAGATATGGTAGCAGGTGAAACTTGTTTTAACTAAATATTTTATTTTTTTTTTTTTTTTTCGTAGGGAACCCGCAGCCGCTACTCAGAGTGCAATGAGTGCGCACAGGGTAAACCACACAAGGTGACAGGCTCAGCCGAGAAAGCGTATGCAGAGGGGATATCTTGTTAATATATTTAGGAGATATTTTAGCATCTAAATTTCATCCAAAACATTTCAACCGATTGTTTTAAATATATTGGAAGAGATATTTTAGCCTATAAATATGGATTTCAAAATATTTAGAATATTTTCAGTACACTATATATATTTCAAAATTTAAATAGATTTGAATGTAGATATTTTTGTTAAAAATATCTGTAGAAGTTTATATAAGGCTATATATTAGCGAAGAAAATATTTTTTAATTTGGTATTTTCAATATTTTAAGGAGATATGTTAGTAACTTAGTATGTACATTTGACAAAGAATATTTTTACAATATTTTAAATAAATCTTTTTATATTTTTAAGAGATATTTTAGGATGAAGTTTTTTAATTAATATTTTTATTGGAAAAATTTAAATATCTTTAAAATATATTTTAACATATTAATGTGAGAAAAAGTATTCCAAAATTGAATATTCTAAATATTTTTATTATATGTTTTAGTATATATATAATAGTGAATTAAAACGTTTGAAAAACATATTTTGAATGGAATATTTTAAAGAACTTTAACGTATTCATTATTCATTTTAGTATATATATTTAATATAAATTCTTTTGACCATGTTATCTTATTTATTATCTAGTTTTTTTAATATTTTTAAATAAAACTAGAACACTCACCTCATTTTAGTATAATTTTAATTTTAATTTTTGCTAAAATTAAGTAACGAATAGATTTTGCTCTATTTTATTTTATGTAGATAGTATTGAATATTAAAAAGTACTATTATCTAGATATTTTTCTCATTAGTTTAAAATATCTTTTTATACTAAATAAGATAATTGTCTATATTTAGTATAAAGCGCTCAACAAAATATTATAATATTCTTTTTCTATACAACGATTTTTGAAAAATATAATTTTTTTAAAGTTATATTTTTCAAAGTTTGTATTTTTTGAATTATATTTTTAAAATTAAAACTGAAATCATCATTTTGTCTTTATATTTAGGAGACGAATCGAATCATACGAATAGTATATATGCTATGTTGTTAACATGCACATGTTCTACGTAGCATCTTAGTTGTTGTCTTTGTTAAAAACAAAGAGAGAAGTAGACGCAAGAAGCGGCTAGGGTTTTGTGTTTATTAGAAAATGTTCCCTTTTGTTTTATTGATGCATTAGAGATGTAATTCAAGAATTGACCAATAGTAAGGCTCTCAATATATAGAGAACTTAGATGCCTATACAAGGAAACTTAATATACTGAATATTCTAACACTCCCCCTCAAGTTGTGTAGTGGGATCACCAATACCCAACTTGGATAAAACTGATTCGAATGTTCTTGCAGCAACCGCTTTTGTCAGGATGTCTGCCAGTTGGTCTTTGGATCTAACAAACGGAAGTTCGACTGTCTCATCTTCAATCTTTTCTTTTATGAAGTGCCTATCTATTTCAACGCGCTTTGTTCTATCGTGCTGTACCGGGTTCTCTGAAATCTTAATCGCAGCTTTATTATCGCACATTAACTGAGTTGGACACTTCAGAGGGGATCCGATTTCTTTCATTATCTTCTTTAACCAAAGTATCTCGATAATCCCCTTAACGATTCCTCTAAATTCTGATTCAGCACTTGACAGTGATACTACTTTATGTTTCTTACTCCTCCAAGTCACCAAGTTACCTCCAAAAAGAGTAAAGTAGCCAGCAGTTGATCGTTTGTCGTTAGGATTCCCTCCCTAATCAGCATCTGTGAATACTTCAACATCAAGGTGTCCATTTTTCTTAAAAATTATGCCTCTTCCTGGTGTGCCTTTTGAGATATCGAATAATCCTCATTACTGCCTCCATATGGTGTTCCTGAGGATGATGCATGAACTGGCTAACTACTCCCACCACGTATGCAATGTCGGGTCGAGTGTGAGCAAGGTAAATCAATTTTCCCACCAACCTTTGGTACCTTTCTTTATTCGCTGGTCTGTCCCCTTCAATTATCTTTAGTTTGTGATTCACAACCATAGGAGTGTCATTTGGTTTGCAATCCACCATGCCAACTTCAGCTAATAAATCCAATATATATTTCCGTTGGGAGATATAAATCCCTCCTCTTGACCTAAGAACCTCGATTCCTAGGAAATACTTCAATCCCCCAAGGTCTTTCATTTCAAACTCTTTGAAGAGGTTTTTCCTAAGAAAACTAATTTCTTCTTCGTCATTCCCCGTTATAATCATATCGTCGACATATATTATAAGACAAGTGACTAATTCTCCTCTTTTTTTGTAAAACAAGGTATGATCCCCATTACTCTGTTTGTAGCTATACTGCTTCATTGTCATTGTAAATCTCCCAAACCAAGCACGAGGAGACTGTTTGAGCCCATATAATGCCTTTTTCAGTTTGCATACCTCATTTTTTTGAAAACCATCAGAGAACCCTGGTGGGGGTTCCATATATACATCTTCTTCCAAGTCTCCATGTAAGAAAGCATTCTTTACATCAAATTGATGAAAAGGCCAATCTTTATTCGCGGCTATTGAAACTAAAACTCTGATAGTGTCAATCTTTGTAACCGGAGAGAACATTTCAGAGTAGTCTACACCATATGTTTGTGTATATCATTTGGCAACCAATCTTGCCTTGTGTCGCTCAATGGTTCTATCAGATTTATATTTTATATTAAACACCCATCTACACCCGACTGCTTTCTTCCCTTGTGGTAACACATAATTCTCCCATGTACCATTGTTTTTTAGAGCTTCCATTTCGGTATTCATTGCCTCATGCCATTCAGTCATCTTCTTAGCTTCTTGATCTGTTTTAGGGATTTGTTCAGAAAGAATAGTAGCTGAAAACGCCTTTGCAATCTTCGTCATTCCTTTCCTGTCCGTTTTTACCGGATATGTAGAAGCACGAGGAACGTGTTCCGGTGAATACCGGCCAGGAGGAACCCCTCTATTTTTTCTTGGGGGAAGAACCGGAGTTTGAGTTTCAACAAATGAACTTCCTGAAATGTCATGGTCAATAGAATTTTGTGAATTATGACATTGTAAATTGTTTACCTCTCGATGGACATTTTCTTCGGCTGATTCGCTGGTAGTATCCATGGCATTTTTTTTGTTGGACATTGTCTTCGGGAGAATCATTGGTGGTAAGAACTGACTTGTCAGTCTCCTTTATGTTGGAAGAGGCGTGTTCGGTGGTTCCATCTATCGACTCTGTCGGCACATCCTCAAAGTAAGTTTCATATAGCAACCAGTCGAGTGATTCACTTACTTTCTCCCCCCTGAGCACAAGATTGGTGGTCAAAAAAATAATCGGATTCTAAGAAGTCACAGTCCATGGTGATATGGATTCGACGAGTAACCGGATTGTAACACCGATATCCCATTTGATGAACACCGTATCCAACGAATACACACTTTTCAGCACAAGGATTAAGTTTGTTTCGACTATTTTTAGGGATATGAACAAACACCGAACAACCAAAGACACGAGGTGGTAAGGTCATAACGTATGGAATCGTAACTTGGGTGGCAAGCACTTGTAATGGAGTTTTATTTCCTAGACATCGGGTTGGTAGACGATTTGCAAGATACGTAGCTGTAGCAAGAGCTTCTGGCCAAAGAGAATGAGAAACTCTAGATTCAATCATAATAGCACGAGTTTTTTCAAGTAAAGTATGATTTTTTCGTTCTGAAGTACCGTTTTGTTAAGGTGTGTTTGGACAATTGGTTTGATGGATAAGACCATTTGTTTTGAAAAAATTATGCATTGTTTGGTTGACAAACTTTGTTCCATTATCCAGAACGGAGAATCTGTATTTTTTTTCAAATTGAGTCAAAATCATTTTGTAAAAACAAACAAATATTTCTGGTACTTCCGATTTATGTTTCATGAAGTATATCCAAGTCATTCTTGAGAAATCATCCACAAATAAAACAAAGTATCTGATTTGATTGTTAGTAGAATTCGGTGATGGACCCCAAACATCAGAATGGATTAGCGAAAAAGTATAATCAACTCTAGTATTACTTTGATTAAATGAGACCCTACAATTTTTTGCAAGAATGCAGGTTTCATATTTCTCATGAATGGAATTATTAAAAAAAATACTAGGAAACAAACTCTTAAGATAGCTAAAAGAAGGATGACCAAGTCGCTGGTGCCATAACCAAAGTTGCCTTTCGGTTGTTCCGTGAGCAAGCATGGCATGTCCCTTATGAACTACCTCATCAACATAATAGAGACCTCATTGTTCAGTACCACGCCCAATGATCTCTTTCGTATGAATGTCCTGTAAAATGAAAAAAAATGGATACATAAGAACCACACAGTTGATTTGTTTTGTCACGTGACTCACAGATAATAACTTTAAGGATAGTGAAGGAATGTAGAGGCAGTTTTTAATTTCCATTTTTTCTGAAAACATAATTGAACCTCCCCCTTTGACTTCACAAATTTCTCCACTAGCAGTATCAATATGGGATTTCTTTGGAAATGACATGTCACCAAAGTCTTTAGGATCATAATACATGGTGTCTGTAGCCCCGCAATCAAAGATCCAATTCATTGATTTCTCAAACCCTTTACCTCCAAGTTTTTCATAGGAGTTCGCCGCCATTCCTCCAAAACCAGTACCACTTCCTTGCTCATTTTTAGTCAGATCTTCACCGCCACTTGTAGACGAAGTCCGTTTGACATTAGATCTGAAATGCTGGTTATTTTTCTCCTTATGACCGTCCTCCCACCATTGTGGATAGCCAACCAGCTGGAAACATGTCTCTTTAGTGTGTTTCTTCATCCCACAATGAGTGCAATACAACTTGGATTTATCTTTTTTCTCTTTGGATCAGAATTTAAATCTCTGTGCAGAATCTTTAGCAGCCAAACCCATTCCAATTTCAATCGAGTCACTATTAGAAGAACTTGATTTTAGTATATTAAGCCTGGCCACTTTCCTTCGTATGGTAGCATATGCTGTTTCCACGGAAGGAAGAGGATCTTTTTTCAAGATATCTCTTTTGACTGGTTCCAGCTTGTCATTAATCGTCATTAGCAATTGATAGAGTCTTTGTTCTTGAGTCTTCTTATTGTAGATCTGGATGTCTTCTGGGTCTTTCATAGGGTTCAGATCTCGCCTATCTATAGACATCCAGATGTTCTGCAATTTGTTCCACAAGTCTTCTAGTGTATCAGACCCTTGCCTTAATGAATTAGCCCTCTTATGAAGGTCAAACACCTGTAACGAATCTGTACCAGAACTGTATGTGGTGGCTAACCCATCCCAGAGGGATTTTGCAGTGGGATATTTCGAGACATTATTCACCAAGCTGGATTCAAGATTCTGGATAATCCATGTGAAAACACATTGATCATCTTGTTCCCACATTGTATATGTTTTGTCAGTTTTGGATGGAGGTGTCGGCTCCACTGTAATGTGAGAACCTATCCCTCTTTCCCCAATTGCTTTCTTCATCAGGTTTGCCCATAGGGCATAGTTGTCACCACCGAGTTTAATCCCTAGGGATAAATTATCGGGGTTAGTTGTTTGTTGTTGTGTTCCGAGACCATTTCTCAGAATGGCAGCAATCTGCATTGTTAATTCATCAGGGATTTGACTGACCACGACTTCATTGCCAACCATCTTTGTTGAGAATGTTCAGAATTCTCAGAATCACACGTGCTCTGATACCATGTTAACATGCACATGTTCTATGTAGCATCATAGTTGTTGTATTTGTTAAAAACAAAGAGAGAAGTAGCCGCAAGAAGCGGCTAGGGTTTTGTGTTTATTAGAAAATGTTCCCTTTTGTTTTATTGATGCATTAGAGATGTAATTCAAGAATTGACCAATAGTAAGGCTCTCAAGATATAGAGAACTTAGAGGCCTATACAAGGAAACTTAATATACTGAATATCCTAACATATGTTTTTTTCTTTTTTTCAGAGGGAACCCGCAACAGCTACTCAGAATGCAATGAGTGTCTGACGCAATAGCCTGCAAACCAACGCTAGAAGGTAAACCACACAAGGTGACAGGCTCAGCCGAGAAAGCGTATGTAGAGAGACTCAAACACATGACTTTTGGCCATGACCATGCCTTACTCAACCAACTCGGCTATCTCTTTGGAGAAAAACTAAAAACAATCATAAATAAATTCTAAAAAATAAATTAAAATAAAATTAATACTTTTCTACCAATTTATGCTTTTGTTTTGAATTAGCAACCATTGATATTTGAAGACAACACGTGTAACCAAAATTTGTTTTCGCTACTCGGCTATGCAATATAGATTCATCAACTGCACTAACACTTCTCTTTTCTCTCTAGGTTTTAGGGTTTTCTCCTTGAAAAATCCTGCCCGCCGCTTCCTTTCTTTTCATTACTAAAGACAATGTAAACAATCAAAATCGAGAAGCTCATCTTCTTGATGTGAAATGTATTTGCATACACATGTAAATAACTACAAGAAGGCCAGTCTAAATCCTCTCACTTCTTTCTTGTCTATCATTTTCGTCTTCGTCCAGGTGCATCAAAGCTGTGATGGCTCTCTCGTGCGCTTTTTCTCCTTTTGTTGACGATGTCAACATTGAAAATGTATTTCGCCATCACATTTTTCATCGTCCCTCCTCTGTCATTTCTTTGCTCCAGTCGTATATAGCCCTTTTCACTCCATCCCTTTTCTCAAACAAGTGGACTTTGGTGGTAATCGATAGATCTGGTGTATCCTCGTTAGATTTGAGGTAGCTTCTTCTCTATTTCCTTGAAGTGATGGGTCTCGAACTCGTCAGTGGTTGTTTCTCTCCCTTCGAGTGTGTTGCATTGTTAAAGAAGATGTTTCAGCATCTTTAGGGAAACTATGAACATTGTTTCTTTATAGGACCACATTCATAGACATTTTAGGTAGATGATTATGTTTCTAGTCTCTCGACGTATATGTGGGTGTTCGGCCGATTATTCTCATCATTATTAACTAGCGTAGGACTATTCTTCTCGTTACTCTCATCTTTGACCGACGTATGAGTCATCTCCACAACAACCGATCTTCCATTCTGATGCGGAAATAGAAGAAGAAGCAAAGATAGATGAAACCCTAATTCAAGGGTAACATGATGAAACCCTAATCTAAGGGTGACAAAGATTGAAATTTTCAGAGATAAAAATATATTATTCCAAAAACTTAAAATAACTTAAGGCATATGAGGCTTTATATAATAACTTCTCAAAACCCTAAATTAGAATACAAGGAAATACAATAAATAAAATAAAATAAAATAAAATAAAATCTTAATATAATTAGATTTGATTTAAATACATAAGATATTTGAATAAAATAAAATAAAACTAAAAAGGCGTTTGTTTGGACTTTCTGGGCTACATCATCCTCTCGTGGTTGAGAAGAATTCGTCCTCGAATTCACAGCACCATCACCACCAAGAACCCAAATTATTTATTTTATTTTATTCAATCGTTAAATTTGGGAATTATAATTTTTGACCTTATCGGAATAAGATAAATTCTTCTCGAGTGTTCCTTATTCGAAGTCACATTGAAGCCATCCGGATGATAAAAAAAATAATTTCAAAAACCTTTTCATAGCCTGAAGACAACATCCCCATGTCCAGTTGATGAAAAATATGGTTTTGAATTTTTTTTCATAGTATGAGACATTATCTCAATAAGCAATTTTTACTTTGATTCGACATTTGGTAGCCAATTTAAACTCCTTCAGTAACCGGTCAATACGATCTTCATTGAAACGGTTGGTATGCCCCCTCATACTCAAACGATCTTCCCGATCTTCATGACCATGTGTGTTGTTCTCTTCTTTAAACCTTGAATCAGAATAGTCAGGCTTTAGAAACATGCTTCCCCATAGTAGGAACCGAGGCTCTGATACCAAACTGATGCGGAAATAGAAGAAGAAGCAACGATAGATGAAACCCTAATTCAAGGGTAACATGATGAAACCCTAATCTAAGGGTGACAAAGATTGAAATTTTCAGAGATAAAAATATATTATTCCAAAAACTTAAAATAACTTAAGACATATGATGCTTTATATAATAACTTCTCAAAACCCTAAATTAGAATACAAGGAAATAAAATAAATAAAATAAAATAAAATAAAATCAAATCTTAATATAATTAGATTTGATTTAAATACATAAGATATTTGAATAAAATAAAATAAAACTAAAAAGGCTTTTGTTTGGACTTTCTGGACTACATCACATTCTAGATCTGTTTTAGAGTTTTCTGAGTGATGCTTGGATACAATTTCGTTTGCTTTCTGTCCGCTTTTATTTTATCATCTTTATTATCCTCTTCACCTTTTGTTGTAAACACAAAAATCTGTGTTACAGTTTTCGTTTGTACCGAAGTATTTTATGTAATCTGTAGTAATAGCGGTATTGTTTTCTGATTGTATGCTCCATTATTTTGTAATTTATTTACTATATACTTAATTTTTCAAAAATCATAAAAAAATGCACTACCATCTAGCAAAACTAGTAAATCTCTGGCTCAATCGAGGAAACCTTTATATCAATCACTCTCAAACTTTTCTATATCATTGAATTGTTCCACAATTTTTTATTGACATTCAAGATCTCATAACCTACAAAAAATATCATATTAACACATGGTAGGTTTAAGAATATGCTAATGGGAACAAGAACGCGCATGCTCATCTTTTAGACTGCTAGCAGCCAACTGATGACTGCATTCCCATGTATATGTAGGTGTTTCTTGTACATGAGGCACATGTCGGGGATGTTTCTCTCTCCTATCTTTTTTAATCTGCTTCAATGCATGCTTAAGTGAAGGCAACAGAGCTTCCACACACTCGACAACACCATTTGGATTCTCAGGCATGTTAATGATTTTCCTCATCATCTCGTACCACCATATTTGAAAACCTAATCATTTTCATCACTTCAACGTCATCTTGGTCTTGGTAAGGGAGCTCAAACTGACATAGGCTACATGAACTGTGGCTAAAGATCCATGAGATTATGCAATTGAATGGTAGATGTGATTATAGGAAAGCTTTTTAGTGGTCTCCTTAACTGAGAACTGTTCCTTGAAGATGTAACACAATGGAATAAGATTGTCGTCATCCAGCATCGAAGCCAAGATCTAAACGGTTGTGATCGATTCGATTAAGGTTCTGGACGATGACGATGATCTACGATCGTCTAAGCTAGTTGTAAGCCGGTGTATAAGATGGTAGAGGTAATAATTATTGAGTAAGAAATTGTCATCAGTAAGAAGGGAGAGGCTAATAATAAGACATATTTTGTTGGATCTTCAATTCGTGGATCCGACACCATTTTGCTAGATCTCTCATCTAATTTTGGACAAATTTTCCCTCACTGAAAAACAAGGTATATAAGCTAATTGATAGATCCCTCACCATTTGTCCTTTTTTTGACTTTCAAACTCTCTAAACCTCTCAACAAACCCTCAACCACCCAAAAATCAAAAGAAATTCTTTCTCAAATATAAACTCATAACAAGATAGAGGTATATCATACAATATTCATACTCTATTGTTTCTTGATTTCGTTGTCTATATATTGTAGAATAGTTGGTTTTATATTCTATTTTTAAAAACTTGGATTTTGGTATGGTTGTAGTTGTTGTTATGTTAAATTGATAATGTAGGGTTGTTTGTGAGATGCGAATCTGTGTTTTAGATTTAATTTTGAGTAGAATGGTGCGGTAATTAAGGATTTAGGGTTTCAGTCCCCTTAGTATGTTCGACAGATGTTCGTCGAACGACATGTGTGAACAGGTTAGTGTGAATCGCATATCTCATGCGACCAAGAAAGTAGAGTGTCTTGTGCGACTGTTATACCCCGAGTCGCATGCGACTGACCTTACCCAGATTTGCATGCGATACATTTACCCAGTTTTTATTGTTTTGTGCAAAATATTATAGAACTGCTTGATTCTTTATGCCATCTATATGTTTGTTTGTATTTGTTTAATTACATGAACTTTTTACATTTTAATATACAATTTGCTTCATTAGAATTTTATTTTATTACATGTTGTTGGTATATGTTTCTATTTGTTTCATTGTTGCTATTTGTTTTTTTTTCAAGGATGGCTCGTACAAAAACGACTGCCAAGAAGCATCATGATCATGAGACAACGCCCCATACACTTGTTCCTAGGGAGATTTTCCATACAGAGGAACTCTCGTCAGGAACTCGTACGAAATGATGCTTGCGTTGTGGTGGTATTACGGATGATACCAATGATCATGCTAGTTGGTATGCGGCTGGTAGCAGCAGTGCATTTTCATCTTCACAGACCGCACCTAAGGTGGAGTTTGACGTTGCCTTGCCCCACATTCCTGTTCTTTATCCAGATTAACTCTACACGAGGCGTACAATGTATACCACAGATATGTAAGTTTTTGTAATAAACCATTTTTTGATTTACTTTAAACTTAATCTTAATAAACAACTTTTAGATTTATGGTTTTTGTGTTTGATACATATTGCAAGCGAGAGTCAACTTACATTGCTCCTTGATATACAAAAATATTCATAGGTGGGACTTGAGGCATCATAATCAGGTACAAGAAAAGTTCATAGAGACAATTTTTGGCCCTCTTATCGACGCATTATCTCGTTTGTATACGAACGTACCTAATAGAGGTCTTTTCCGAGCGCTGGCATGATGAGACATCTTTATTTCATTTTTCTTTTGATAAGATAACCATCACTCTCAATGATGTCCACAATGTCAATGGTTTTCGGGTTACACGTATAACTTTAGTCGTTTTGTCTTTTAAGGATGAGACGGAAAGGTGCATGACATAGGCACGATCATTCAGCTGGTTGAAATCCATATGGACGATATTAGTTTGACATTAAATTGGTTATGTACAAATTTCGTCCATTAGCGATATAGTGATAGTAGGGCTAACGATGCTAGGGTTGATCACGCTACACGGGCTTATATACTATACCTCTTAGGATCCACTATATGTGCCAATAAAACTGAAAATAGTATTTCCCTAGATTACCTATAGTTCATTAACCAGTATTAGCTTATGGATCGGTATAATTGGGATCAGATGGTCTTGACACAGCTTTACCACTCCATTAGCCACGGGTCTATGCATGGTACTAGTGGTATATGCGAATTTACCTGGCTTCTAGATACTTGGATCTTTGATCCTTTTAGGTCGTTTAATGCTCCCTTGTACAACAGGTACACTTTAGCGTCACCGCATATCTGCCACTACGCACCATATAAAGTTTTTTCTTCACAGATGGTTGGCTCGGAATCGAGGCAGACACTATCGATGTGCACCGTACTAGATGTAAGTTGTATTATTTTAGTTTAATTTTAACTTGCATTAACATATATTTTGTCTTAATAACATAATACTTGTATTATTTATGTATGTTAACTATATTTTGTTTTTCATCTGATTTTTCTTCCGTATGTTTATCTACGGGGTGTGCGTCTGTTCCGTACTATAAGTTAGGTTGATCTTACGCTCAATTTTTTTGACATAGTCATCCTTTACTACCCTGATCGTGTCACCCGTCAGATGGGTCATATTCAGCTGATACCGTTCCTGATACGTGCTACTACTACTAGAAAAGCATGTAAGAAAACTACTCAAAAGTATGCTTGGGGATCCTTTGTTATGGGCAAATCTGCAGCACTATATTTTCACCATTTTAGCCACAAGAGGGTAGGAAAGATAGTACGGACCCGATGTACCCTATTTCGGTAGGTGATGATATGTATGTTGGTGAAGGGCCTCCGGTGCACACTTAGGGCGATGTTGATCCTGAAGGATATAAGCAGATCACTGAGTTTGGGCCACGTCTAGCCATGATAACACATAAGGAGTTTGTAGACCCTGTGGGTGAGGTAGTCAATATTTTCAAGAGATGTAGACGTCGTCGACTTGTTTCTTTGTATCAGGATATTTTATGTTTGTCGTTACGATTTCGTGACTTGTATCAGGATTTTTTATGTT
This sequence comes from Limnanthes douglasii subsp. nivea, assembly GCA_036936605.1. Lineage (NCBI taxonomy): Eukaryota > Viridiplantae > Streptophyta > Magnoliopsida > Brassicales > Limnanthaceae > Limnanthes > Limnanthes douglasii. The sequence goes on from JAUPFV010000001.1 coordinate 343,043,848, forward strand.
CGTCATTATGTTTTCATGACTTGTATCGGGATGTTTTATTGTACATGTTTATTCCATACGATTTTTATGACCTTTGGATGTATGATTACAAGTTTTTTAAGTAAGTTGTTATTATGAAAAATAATCATAAACTAACATAATCGTAAACTAACATAATCATAAACTAACAAAATGAAAAGTATTCGTAAACTAAAATAATCGTAAACTAACCAAATGACAAAATAGTAAAATGACAAGTAATAGTTGTAAGCAATTCATGTTATAAACCTGTTCGCATGGATAACGCGATCGAGTTGCCTAGACGTCACATACACTGTGCGAAAAAACCTCTATCCCTAATTATCCATGCAAAACATTTGTGAAACTGTCGCATGGGCGATGAAAATGTATATTTTCGCACATTGTATGTGAAAACAACAGATCCGTTTAATTTGCATCCCATAATTTATGCCTACGATCGCACAGACATGCGACGAGAGTGCATCTAAACTCATACTTTGTGCCAATTGTAAGAATTAAGAGAAAGCAAACTTCGATTGATCAATAACGTTAAAAATGTTACATTTAATATTAACAACAACAAAACATAGTACAATAAAAGAAGTCAATGTCGTATCCCATGTTGTCTCAAAGACATGATTAGTTTGCAATAAGATTTTCTTTTTCTGCAATATTATCCTCGAGAAATGCTACCATATCCCTAGTAATGAAATCTGTAATTTTTATGTTCCACACTTCAACAACTTCTTGCTATATTTCGTAAGACATGTAGAATAAATACAGTGGTTCAAATGTCACATAATTGTATATGTTTTTTATTTCATCACGACTACGCAGAATGGGATCTGGAGCTCCGAATCGGCCATAAGCATAATACATCCTATAAAGCACTCGATAAAAAAAGCATGATTTGTACCATCAAGTGCTAGTCTTCGTCTATACTAAACTTCATGCCTAAAAACCCTTATGTTTTTTTTATGTTCAAGAGGGTTTGGCAGATGAACTATTCGGACATGATTCAGGTCCCTTATAAAGGAAAATACAATCTAGCAAGAATCAATAATTGGCGGGAATCAATAGTTGGCGGGAATTAAATTATGGCGGGTAATCAATATAGTAGGTAGGAATCGTTATAGAAGTGGCAAACAAAAAGTGCAAAGATTCACTCTAAATTAAAGAGTACGAGAATACACAAATTAATAAATATAAAATTTATAAGTTAATAAACATAAAATCCATAATTAAAATCATACACAAAAAATTCTCAAAACTTGAAAACCATAATATTAATTTTCATCTTTGGTTAAGTCGGTAATGTGTGGCTCCTCGTTAAGATTCATCTTCCTAACCGGTATAATTTGCATAAATTTGTTAAACCTATGGTAGTACGTTAGTACGGATGCACCCATTGACTTGTTTCATCAGTGGCGTGGGTACCCCACGCCGAATATAATGGCGGAAACGGTCCATCGAGAGGAGTAGTAATCTACAAATTTAAATGTGAACTTAGTGCATTAGGTTTGTTTAATGAGATATTCCAACGAACTAGGGTTCCGTTTGGTCGATTTATCCGCACCTTCTTTTGGCATACATTTAGTTGTAACCTCTTCTTTAGGCTTTTGAGCATAACTAGTTTCAAGCTTTAAGAGTTGCATAACCCTATTGATAATATGTCTTATTGTTCATGGCCAAAACTATGAATGCAACATTCTATGATGGATAGTTTTTTGCAAGGAATTTTCATTCGAAGTGGGATCTCTATGAACAATATCTAATCATCTCTAATATATATTATATATCGATATCTTCCCTAGGAACGTATTTACATAATTTTTTTATTGAGGCAGTATCACATGCGCAAGGTAACCCACGTGTTTTTCTAAGGATGCATCCGCCACATGGTACCCAATCTACGCCTATATTTCTAAAACGAATAATAGCATGCGTCAATTCGTTTAAGCCCGCATGGGATACATAACCGATTAAGTGCTTGGTCAAATTACTTTCAAAACTAGGTAGAGAATGAAACTTACTTCGCTCAAACATTTCGAGGATCCCGTCATGCTGCCTCGTTAGAAGGTTGTGAACGTTTTCCTAAAAATGTTTAAAATCACATTGGTTTGACCCAAGGTAATTTTTAGGATAGAGTGAGCACTCTCGCACCTACATAGGATGTTGATAATTAAGACGTATATTTCTAGTGATATAATAATAAAATAAATAAATAAAGGAATTATACCTATTCGTTGTTATTTGGTCGTAGTGTTTGATATTGTTCGTTTGACTATAAAGAAACTTATCACTATATTTCGTTATGCATGCCGTCATAACATATTCAATACACATGGGGTAAGCGGCGAACATTTTGCTCAATGTAGCTAGGTTTTTTTTATAACCTTCGAGCGTGTTTGCAGAGGCAACGTAACCATAAAACTCAACGAATTGTTTCGCAATCACATCATCAGGCATTAGCTTTTGAACCATCCCAAAAATGTTTTTGTCTGTACAATCCATAATAAGCACATTTAGGAAAGTACGCAACAAGTCTATACTCATAGGTTGTGCCAAAAAAATTGGTAATCATCTTAGATTAGTTGTGTAACCGATCCCACGTGGAGTAACCATGTTCCTTCAATTTGGCCAACAAATATTGAATTTGAGTTTGTTCTTCATGCTCAACATCATGATATTTTTGGTGAAAATTATAGATTGCACTCATGTTCGAAAAATTCTTTAGGTTTTGATTCTTCAAACCACTATATATCTCCTTAGGACCAAACCAATGAATGATAAACTATGAAATAGTTTATCTTTATCCCATTTTAGCCTACAAGCGTGCGAATGACCGTCTAAGCTGATGAGGGCGCAGAATACCCGAGTCACTTTGGAGTGACATAATCAAATGATGTGATAATATATTTGCAATAATGTATAACAATAGTAATAGATTGGGAAATAATAAGGACTTACCTTGTAATTAATAATAGTATTGGTAAAATAGGTTAATAAAAGAGTGTGAATATAATCAAGTGGGTCAAGTGTGTGAAATTGGGCCCACCACCGACACTATATAAGGAAAGATTTTTTTTTGGGTGGATGGACATTTAATATAATATTTACTCTTACCAGTCTCCCTTTCTCTATAATCCCGTGTTTCTCTCTCTTGTTTACGGTGAGGAATTTGTCTGGTAGTGAAATTAGGTTCCAAATATTTCTAAAACTATCAAAACTATCACTGGCGCCGTCTGTGGGAAAGAAAAGTCAAACCCGAAGATTCATTCTCCCAAATCATGACCTTAGGAGAGATGAGCACTGTAATAACAGAGGGAAGAGCGATAGGCAAGGATGCCGATAGGATAAACTCGGATTCCGAAGATCGACTTTCGGAAGGAAGACATCACATTCATGAGCAGTATGGTCGGGGCGAAGTAAATGTTTGACCCTCATTATGACAAGGCAACAATTGTTGGATGACATAGCTAAATTCAAAGCAGAAAAGAAAGTGTCTTTAGCCGAAAGAAAGAGCAGGTCGGTAGACCATAGAGAGCAATTTCTTGATGATGATAAAGAAGAAAACTGCGACCAAGATCGGGATGAAAAGGATAGCCAAAGGGGGCGACCCCGAGTGCGACAACAAAGTACCAATCTGGAAAGAAAAATTGAGCGTCGATCTATGCAAAAATATAGATACTCTACCGGTTATGATTTAGATGAATCATCGTCCCCAGAACAGGTGGTCCGACGCCACAAAAAAGATAAGATAATTATGAGAGATCAAGAAATTCTACGTCGCAAGTCTCGTTGGGCCAAAATCTTGAAGCACAATGGAAGTAGTGTTGACAAAAGAAACCCGATTTCTATCGAAAATGAAGGAATAATTACAGTTAATAGAAGAGAACAAGCTACTGTACCTCAAGTACAGTTCCCGCCGGGTAGTAAGACTTACGGGGATAGGGCTGGAAGCTAATTCGCCAACCCAAATGAAGAATGATTATACGTGACTTACATGGAGGGCTATGAAGTGATGCTTTTGGGTTTAAGCACAACTAATGGTCGTCCTCGTTGTCCAATCAGATTCTCTCGGTCCACCTCCCGAAGTGTTTTGACATATCCAAATCGGAAAAATATGATGGGAAGAAAGACCCTAAAAATCCCTTGGAAGCATTTAAGAATTTTATGTTGAGTTGTGATAACGATGACAAGTTACTCTGCTGGGAATTTTCAATGAATTTTAAAGATCAGGCCTCAAAGTGGTACAATTGATTACTTGAGGGATGCATAAAGAGTTTCAGTGTTTTCTAGGTAATGTTCAGGCAACAGTTTTTGAGAAACAAGAACTTTCGAGCAAATGGGGACACTATTGTTAACGGTCGACAAAGGGTAGGGGAAAGTTTGAGGGATTATACCCGACATTTTGTGGATGCAAAAACCGACTTGGACCACTGTGAGGAGAGCGTCGCTTTAACAAGATATAGGCTGGGACCGCTTACCAAACCTATGAAACAAGAGGTTACAAAGAAACAAGCCTTCACGTAATCTACTCTTCTTGTCCAGGTAGAGAAACAAATTTTGATTGAAGCAACCGAAGCGTCCAAATTAGTAGCGCAAATATAGAATAGTGCGCAAAAGGCAGTTGTGTCATATCAACAGAATTTAAAGAGGCCTAACCCTATTCATATCAAGCATTTTGCCGACTTGACCGAGTGCATATCGAACATTTTTGAAAAATACAAAAGAATATCCATTTTCAAAAATCATTCTGATCCAAATCCCCCGGGAAAACCACAACAACCGATACTGTAAATACATGAAGATATAGAGCACGATACTACAGATTGTATTTCTTTGAAAAAATAAATACAAATGTTGATAATAAACGGAAAATTGACGACCTATGTAAAAAGACAGGCTCACCAAGATAAGACCTTTAAGGAAGTAGTGGAATTACCAAAGCAAGAGACAACGATGGTCATATCCAAAGTCACCGAGACATTTAATGTGTCCACAAAGTATCTGGATCCTGATAAGAATCATAATGTTATCAGCTTTGTAGAAGAAGTAATTCCAGAAAGTAGAGAAAATGTTAGTAGTTTGTGCAAGTGTTTTAAGTCACTAATTATCTTTGGAGGCGATTCGATAGCAGGAATCACAAATGCCTCTCGAAAAAGACACGTTATAAATCTCACCACACAGTTAGAAGTAAGAACATCACGCCACCTATACAGAAGCCCGTCCCCCATACTCTGTTTTGATGATGATAACATGAGAGATGTTACCGGACTGCACAAAGACGCGATGGTAATCGTAGCCGTCATTGCTGGCGAGGAAGTGCGTAGAGTTCTAATTGATACTGAGAGTTCAACGAACATTATTTTCTTAAGAACCTGAAAATTTTAGAAGACCACCAGTAATTTTAAAATCTAAAGGAGTCATAATAGTATTCACTGGAGCTAAAGCCAAGGTAATAGGAGAATTTGAAGGGCTCGTACAACTGGTGGGGACCTTTCAAAATAGAGATAACAGTACTTTTCGTGGTTGTAGATGCGCCGACCTCCCATAATGAAATATTTGGTAGGTCGTGATTTTCTAGAATGCACGCAGTAACATCCGCAGTCCACCAATGTCTGAAATATGTGGTTCGCACCAACATAGTAAGAAGCAGCCAGAAAACTGTTATGGAATGCTACCGAGCGGCTTTAGCAATGAAGGCCGACATAGACCCAGTAAAATATTAGCAGTTAGCAGGGTCAAACTTGGGATCAGAACCGGTAGATGATCCTAGGGAGACCCCCGGGTTATTACTGACGGATGAAAGCTGTGAAAATTACGAGTTCCCCAGAGGAGGAATTTTGAAGATCTGGACTAGTTTGTCTTCTAGTTTTCGAGATATATTAATTTTTTTTCTCAAGGAAAGGCTACATTTATTTGCATGGTGTTTAGAACATGTGCAGGAGTTCTTAATAGTTTAATCTACCATAGCATGTCTGTGCGAAAAAGTATCTAACCCATTACCCAAAAGCGGCGAGCTTTATCTCAAGAAAAGGCAGAGACAATTGTTACTGAGGTAGAGAGATTTATAAAAGTGGTCCATACCCGAGAATCCCAGTATCGCAAGGGACGACTAACCATTTTCCTATACCGCAAATCGACCAACTAGGAGATTCAAAATCTGAAAACAAATTATTGTCTTTCATGGACACCTATGCCGGGTACAATCAGATAAATTTGAACCCAGAAGACTAGGAAATCACGACGTTCATAACTAGAAGAGGCCTCTATTGTTACAAAGTTATGCCTTTCGGTCTGAAAAATAAGCGAGCAACCTATGAGAAATTGGTGAATAAGACTTTCGAAGGTCATATCGGATGAAATGTCGAGGTTTATATAGATGATATGCTAGTCAAGAATGTGACCGACGAAGATTATCTTACCTACCTAGAAGATATGTTTAATAATCTAAGAAGAATAAATCTCAAGTTGAACCGAGAAAAGTGTTCGTTTGGGCTCCGATCTAGAAAGTTTTTGAGTTTTATGATCAGTGAAAAGGAAATAGAGGTAGATCCGATACAGTTGAATGTGTTGAGCAGTTTGTCGCCCCCTAATAAGTATTAAAGAAGCACAAATTTTGATGGGGCGACTGGTGGCTCTGAACAGGTTTATATCTAGGTCTTCTGATAAATGTGCACCTTTTTTTCAGGTACTGCGAAACGCCAAGACATTCCATTGGACCTCTGCTTGTACAGAGGCAGACTTGGTCTAAAATATTATATATCATCACCTATCCAGTTAACAAAACCTTTCCCTGGAGAAACTTTGTTTTTGTATGTTGCAGTGACAGATTACGCGGTTAGTGTAGCGTTGGTCTGTGAGGCTGATCGGACTCCAATTCGGTTCCAAGTTTGAGCAAGAGTTTGTTGGATGCTGAAAACAATATTTGAAGCTGGAGATGTTGGCTTTAGCATTGGAAACTGTAGCCAGAAAAATACGACCCTATTTTCAGGGAATTCGATCATAGTCTGAACGACTTTCCCTTTAAAGAATGTGTTGCAACGGCCGAATAATTTAGGACGAATATCCAAATGGTCGGTTGATTTAGGTGATTTTGAAATCGAATTTGAGCCACGAACGGCTATCAAAGGCCAGGCCTTGGCGGATATTTTAGTAGAATTCTGCTTTAGCCGATCGAAAGATATGAAGGTCAAGCAGGAAAAAGATCCAGACGAGTGGGTTGTCCAATAGATGGGGGATCGAGCATCAGCGGTTGTGGGGAAGGTGTCTACATTACCACACCCCTCATGATATCCATGCATCAAGTGATATATTTTGTTTTTACGACCGTGCCAAAGTATGTGGAGCCAAGAGCGTTCAGTTGATAAACGATTCCCAGTTACTGATAAATCATACCACCGAACAATCTGAAGCAAGCAAAGAGCACTATGGGTTATAGTTGTGACTTTTGAGAAAATCACCTACGAGCACGTCTACATAATAGAAAATGTAGCCGCCGATTCACTAGCAACCAAAGCATATGTAGAGGATTTCCCCTGGATTTTAACGATAGAAGACCCGTCAATCATTAAAAGAACCGAGCTAGAGAATCAACGATAAATAGCATATCAAATTTCAACAATCATAAACACTTACTGAATAGACAATATTCAGAGATTTTTAGTAAGTAGTGCGCTACCCGAGGCCAAAGCACTGGTAAAAAGAGTGCAAAATAAGGCTCGGGGTTACGTATTACTAAGGGATGTACTTTACAAAAAATCTTTGAGTAGGCCGCTGTTAAGATGTATGAGGCGTGTTGAATCACAAATACTTTTATCTTAACTTCACGGTGGAGAAAGATCGGCTCACTTCGGGTTCAAGGCTCTAATCAGAAGAGTATTTATTTTTGGGTGTCTATTGGCCTACAATATCGACCGATGCCAAAGAACTAGTCAAGAAATGCGACACTTGTCAGAGATTTGCAAATTCAATTCATGTTCTGGGCGCTCCACTTGAATCTATCTTTATAGGTTTACCATTTTACAGATGAGGGATTGACTTGGTAGGCCCACTTGCAATGGAAACCGGGACGAGGCAAACAATGTTAGTCGTTGTGGACTATTTCTCCAAGTGAGTCGAGGCCGAGCCTTTATCTGGGACAAGGGCCAAACATGTAGTCAAATTTATCTTGTCAAACATTTGTTGTTGGTATGTGGTCCCTCAAAAACTAACTCTGGATAATGGTCTACAGTTTGACAGCGCAGAAATGAGAAAACATTTCGCATCTTATGGAATACGATATTGTTTCTCCACACATTTTCACCCGCAAGCAAATAGTCAGGTTGAGGTCACAAACTGGACAATCGTTGATGGTCTCAAGAAAAATCTAGAAAGAAAAGCTGGAAGGTGGCCAGATTACTTACAAGAAGTGTTGTGGGCATATCGAACCACAAATCGAACTGCTACTCAAGAATCGCCCTACGTTTTGGTTTATGGTATTGACGTAGTCACCCCTGCTGAAACAATGTTCCCGTCCTTCAGGATCAAGCACTATAATGAAGACAGTACTGACGAGGGTTGACGTTCTGCTTTAGATTTAATTCGAGAGAGGCGAAGTCGAGCTCATTTAAATTCATTTCATTATCAGAGATTGACAAGGTCCTACAAAACTTTTTTCTACACATGAAAGACAAAACCTTTAGGAAGGCCCCTACTAAGTTATAGAAAAGATAAATCCACGCACCTACATGCTGAATGACAAGTACAATCGCCCTTTACATCTTCTTTGGAACACCGAATTTAAAATTGCACTTAAAGTAATCTTGAATCTCTATTGTCTTGTAAAACAATTTTTGGTCAGGGACACACTTTTTCCTACCCTGGTGGCACGGGGAGGTTTTAATGAGGTGTATATGGAAACCGACCTATTAATATGATTTACAGCCTTTATTAAAAAATTTGCAAGACAGCTTGAACCTTAAAGGTTTTTTAACTAATAAGTTGATCTACATGATTTATACATTCAAACCTTAAGGGTTTTTCCAACTGATACGTTGATGTGCATACTTTACATGTTCGAACCTTAAGGTTTTTTCAACTAACAAGTTGATCTACATGATTTACATATTCGAACCTTAAGGGTTTTTCAACTTGTAAGTTGATTTACATGTTTTATATGTTCGAACCTTAAGGGTTTTTCAACTAATAAGTTGATGTACATGATTTATACTTTCAACCCTTATGGGTTTTTCAACTGATAAGTTAATCTATATAATTTATATGTTCGAACCTTAAGGGTTTTTCAACTGATAAGTTGATTTACATGGTTTATAATGTTGCTTAGCAGTTATGTTTTAATATCAGAAACTGATCACTTCTGATTTTTAAAATGTGGAACAAGAATTAGGTACTTTAACCAAACACGATGAATTTCAGCGATTATAAAAGTCAGGGTACAAAAACGGGTCTATAATTTTCTGACAAAAAAAACAACAAACCCAAAACAACAATGATGGGTAAAAACAATTCAAAACTTAACAATCCATTGGCCATTCAGATGAATCCGGATCATCAATCTCTTTATCGGTGCCATCTTCACAAATAACTGGGTGATCTTGTTCTGGAACGTCCAACCACAGTGACCGTAGAGGCAAATTGGGGTACCGAAGATTAAAAGCAAGGAAGTAAGAAGCCTTGGCATCATGAACTTCTATATTCATAACCCTCACACAATTTGCAACAAAGTTAGCGTTTTCCTCTTTACTATTTTTCTCCACTTCAACGCGAAGTTCTCGGAGATCTTGAGCAGCTTTAGCTGTCTGTAGTCGACGAAAATGGTTTTGAATTTTTTGAGCAGCTAGATCTTGCTATGCCTTATCCCGCTCCTCTTTCATTTTTGATAAGGGGGTGCGCATAGATTCAATAACCTGTGTTTGTTGAGATTTTGTTTTCTGCCACTCCAGCTCCTATTTGTTGAGAGCCTGAAGGTTAGTTTTGGCTAACGTAGCCCAGGCTTCTGCCTTTTATTGGTCAAGACTTTTCATTTTCAGCTTCGCCTCTAGGTTGGATAACTGCTTCTTCACATCCAATCTCTGAAGCAGAAAACTTCTTGAACCCCGTGTAAGGGAAATTATAGGAGATGGGTCGTCGCATGTTTTACCTCCCACCACGGGGCTCATACCCCATGAAATATTTGAGAAACATTTCTTTGGAGATGTTGCTACCAAAGGGAGTCTTGACTTAATCAAAGCAGGGCTTGTAGACAACTCAACATCCAGATGCTCCACCACTGTGGTGTTACGAGCAGACTCTTCGACTGTTGCATTGGTCCTGGCACCCTACCTTACTGCTCGAACAACGTTGTGATGGTTTTCTACTCAGCCATAGGCAAACTGGATTTTCCTTCTCTCACTTCTTGGTCTTTTTTCTTCGTGGCTGCTCGTGGTTTATTGTTTCCTTCCTCAACAGTCGCGGTTTTCTTTCTTTTCTCCCCATGGGTTTTTTTGGATCTTCCCCACCACTGCAAGATTTACCTTCACTAACAATCGGTTCACTCAGGACCATAGTGTGTTCAGGCTTCGCATCAACCACTAACGAAGCATCGTTAGTACCCATTTCCATTGTTTCTTTCTCCACCTCCTGGTCGGATATTTCGTCCGATTTTGGACGTTTACTGGGAGCCCTATTCCACTTTGGCAGAAAGACGTTAGCATCAGTGGTATCTAACTTTTTCACAAGGTAAATAAGATCGGGTGGCAGTCGCAGTTGATCAACATCTAACGTTTCACTCGAGCAATGCAGAGGTTGTTGTTGACCAAATTTGTATTTTTGAAACATCGATGAAAATTTCGACCCAAATTCTTCCTCACATACTCTTTAAGCTTGAGAAAGGTAGTCGTGGCCGACTTCAAATTATCCTTTTTCAAAGCATGTAACTTCATCTTGGAGACTAAAATAGGAACACTTAAAAAAATGTGTGATAATACGAACCTTGTTGGACCCATTTGCAGGTTAAGCGCATCAGATTGTCCTTCGAGTGAGGTTGGTCATTCTCCAATGGACCACTAAAAAAGACGAACCAATGCTTCCGTTGTTTGTCAGCTTCTAGTAGGTCGTTCATGATCTTCATATTATTTGCCAAGAAAGAGTAAAAGAAGGTCGGTTTGGTTGATTTGGAAAGACCAGTCTCCATAACCAGAAATTGGGGATTAGGGTGTTCGACAGATTCAGTTAAACCATTTGGGAGAAGAAGATGAAGTATTTGAATCTCTATAACCAGAAATTGGGGATTAGGGTGTTCGACGGGAGAAATTTTAGGGGTCGGACGAGATGGTCGACTAGTAGGAACGACTGGCTTAGAAGGACGACGTCGAGCTGAAGAAAGGGTAGCAACGTGTTTATGGTCAGATGATCGGGGCAATTCAAGGTTGAGGGAATCAAGTGGTATTGTGCCTAAAGGAACCGTCGAAGAACTGTCAATCAAACTTGCCCTTTATACTCAGCGGCTCTCTTAGAGATATTGAGATAGTCATCGCCCCAAAAATTGGTTTCTTGGTCGGGTCAGGCTTCTTGTTCGAGGTAGGTTTTTTCATTAACAGTTACGGTGCCGCGCTATTTCTCTCTCTAGAAAGGCTAAAATCTGAGATCAATTTCTCTCTCTAATTTTATGTTGTTGATAACAAATGAAGTAGCAAAGGTATTTATAAGGGAGTGCCTCCCTTAACGATTTTTTCCATGGAGAAGTGCAATCGATAAGAGCCTTACGAAGTCAAAGAGTCGTTTTTTTTAAATTACGAGTAAACATAAGCGTCAACATCCTATGGCTAGATAGTCTTTGTTCGCTTTCTTGAAAGGACTGGAGGGCTACTGATGAGGGCGCATAATATTCGGGTCACTTTGGACCGACATAATCAAATCATGCGATGATGTATTTGCAATAATGTATAACAATAGTAGTAAATTGAGAAATAATAAGGACTTATTTTATAATTAATAATAGTATGGATAAAATGATTGTATTAAAGGGTACGAATAAAATCAAGTGGGTCAAGTGTGTGAAATTGGGCCTACAACCGCAACTATATAAGGAAAGATCCCCTTTTGGGGGGTGGGTGGACATTTAATATAATATTTACTCTTACCACTTTCTCTCTTTATGTGGTAGCGAAATTATGTTCCAAATATTTCTAGTACTATCAAGAATTATCATAAGAATATAAGATTTGTGATTGTGTTTACCGTTTACAACTCCCAAACATCATTGCATAACTAGTACGTCACTTGGATGTCTATTTAATTGAAATGGACAATTACATTTTCATTATCGTACACTTTCATTTTCTCAAAGTATCTAGGTTCGCTTTTGAAACGAAAATACCGTACCTCTCGCATACGTACTGAAATCTAGGAGTTTTCCCCTAATTTCCACTATCATATAGCCCTATGATGGTGACAGAATTTAATCTTCTTCGATTCCTTATCCACAAAAGCATCAATTTCTAGATTTGTGAATAACCTATCGGTTAGGGTGAGATTCGGCCGGTTCGGTCAGTTTTTTGACATATATTTAAACCAAACCGAACTAATTTGGTTTATAAATTATTAAACTGATTTTTTTATATTAATATCAGTTTTTTTTCGGTTTCAGTTTTTTCGGTTCGGTCGGTTTCGGTCGGTTTTTCGGTTTGGATATCAATGGAGTTCGGTGCAGTTCGGTTTGGTCGGTTTGGTTCGATTTGGTTGGTTCGGTCGGTTAGTTTTTTAATTATTTTTGAAAAAAAAAATAAATTAATTTTTTTATATAATATATTTATTAAACTAATTAATAAACTTTTTAATACACCCTCGAGAAATACACTTTTTGTCTACATTACTACACCCCGGAGAAATACACCATTTATCCATTAAAAAAATAAATGGAGTCATCTCTGGGTTGGGTTCATCCTTTGTCCATTAAAAAATAAACCGAGTCATCTCTGGGGTTCGAATCCGTGCCCACATAAAAGTAGGATGTTTACTCATTCTCTTAGACCACCTGGCCGAACCAGTTACATGGTATAGAGGTGGAATGAAATTTATGTAAAACATATCTCTCGGATTCGGTCGGTTCGGTTTGACTCGATTTCGGAATTGAAAAAACCAAAAACCAACCGAAATCTAATTCGGTTTGAAAAATAGAAACCGAAACCAAATTATATTTTTTTTAAATCGACCAAACCGACCCATTTCGGTTTGGTTTGGTCGGTCGGTTCGATTGTTTTTTGTTTTTGCTTACCCCTACTATCGGTTGTGAAGATTTTGACGTTATGGGCCATCATATATAGTGGTTAAGCTGGTTCGTCCTACAACGAACAATAATACGTTAAGAAAACCTGATATTTAATCAACCACAATAGAAACAAAATTTTGCATCCTGTTTGCATAGATCATACGATAAGAATTAAATGGTCTCTTAAAGAAATGCGACGACACGATATTGGTCGCATGAAGGTTTGTGAAACTTGGGTTCTGGTCGCACAATGTATGCGAAAATCATAAAGTTCATTGTATATTGTGTGCGAGTAATATGGAAACAGAAACTAAAGTTTAAATCATTACCTCCATTTAATACACATTCTCCTCGTCCACCAAGTTGTCCATTTCCTCGCCTTCTATAACTATTTGGTGTTTGGTTTTTTTTTTGGTAGATTTTTTGTGTTTGGATAGTAAAATGTTAGGGTTTAAGGTAGTAAAATGTTAGGGTTTATGATAAAATTTGAGTATTATTCAGATATTAGGGTAAAGTGTGAGGTAATTGTATTTTTGTAAATAGGAAAAACGGAAAGACGGTTATGGAATTATCAAATTTGAGTTTAAAAAAAAGAAGTTGGATGAGATGTCCAACAAAATGGGGTCTTTTTCTATTCTAGCCCTACAAAGAAATATCACATTTTCTTTTATATATATTCAATTTAAAAAAGATTTTTTTAAATCGTATTGTTGATTTCAAACGATCTGCAACAAGAATTTGTTTCTCAAAATTAATTGAGAATTTAATATATTGAGTGAATACTATTTTTCAACTTTATAAACTAACCATATTTAAAAAACATATATTTAAAATACTTTTTTTTTAATTTTGTGCTAAAATTCTAAAATTGATAGTCAGAAATTCAAACATATAAATATACATTTATATTCAAATCATTTTTTTTCAAATACAAAATACATAACCAAATAAAAATACAATCTCATTTACTTCAAATTATGTAAATATTTGACCGAATAGTTGAAACTGTATCAAAATAATATTTAGAATAAAATCTTAATTTGTCATGTAATCTTTTACTAATTTAGTTTCATAATTAGTAATAAATGATTTTTGTTTTATTTTTTCAAGAGATATAAGATTTTCTAATATGTTCACTTTATCTTTTATATGCATAAACTCTCTAATATATGGACTGAGCAGATGCATTACACTGAGATTTATTTTACAGAGATTTGTTTTACAAAAACAATGAATAACTTTATCCAGTTTTGTACCGATCGAGTTCTTGAGAATATTTATTGAAACATCTGGATATGGATCATGCAATGGAAAATCTAAATCCGTAAATATGGTCTTTATCATCCCTTTCATTTTGTTCTAACAAAAACTTAAAAACCAAAACAATTATAACATTTTTCATATAACCTTATTCACCTAATTAGTAAAATAGAAAGATACATAATAGAATAAATTGAAAAGAAAAAAAAAATTCATTATGATGACTAGAAGGTGTTAGACCTTATTAAAAACTTCAAAGTTTAACATAATAACAGTACACAAATATGAATTCCTTGAAACTTCTAACAAATAAAAATATGTGACAATTAACTAGAGACCACATAAGAGAAGTCCGACGAGCAGCAACTCGAGCAGATTCAGGCGAACTCCAATGAACTGAGGCTAACAGAAAATCAGGAGAATTCGGGAGACGATAAGTGTTTACGAACTATAAATATGGGTTAGGATTAGTGTTAATTGGGTTTGATTGGTAGTTTAGGGGTTTGGTAGTATAATTAGGTGTTGAATCTTGATGCATGTGAGGTTTTGGGATGTAGTTGTTATTCGCGAACGATTGACAAAGAACAACTTTTGTTCGCCAAACGTAGGAAAAAATAGGGAGTTCCCACGCCCCAAACATGGCGTGGTTATGATGTAGTCCAGAAGTCCAAAATGAATTTTTTTTTAATTATATTTTATTTTATTCAAAAATCTTATATTATTCAAATCAAATCTGATTGTATTAAGATTTTATTTTATTTTATTTTACTTTCTTGTATTGTAATTTAAAGTTTTGAGCAGCTCTTATATAAAGACTCATATACCTTAAGTTATTTTAAGTTTTTGGAATAATATATTTTTTATCTCTGAGAATTTCAGTCTTTGTTACCCTTGGATTAGGGTTTTAACATGTTACCCTTGAATTGGGTATTCATATCTATTTTTTATTTCTCCTAATCTTATGCCACACTAGTTTGGTATCAGAGCCTCAATTCCTGCTATGGGGCAAATATGTTTCTAAATCTTGATTTCATCTGATTCAAGGTCTAAATGACAGAACAACAGTCATGAAGATCTCAAAGATAGTTTAGTATGCGAAGACACACTAATCATTTCGACGACGATCGTATTGATCGATTACTAGAGGATTTTAAATTGGCAACCAATCATTGGATCAAGGATAAACTTGCTTATCGAGATGCAGTCTCATGCTATGAAGAGGTTTTCGAAACCAATTTTTTTCATCAACTGGACATGGGGTGTTGTTTTTGGGCTATGAAAAGGCTTTCGAAACCACAAAAAAATCATCAACTGGATGGCTTCAATGTGATTTAGAATAAGGAACACTCGAGAAGAATATATCTTATTCCGATAAGGTCCACAATTATAATTCCCAATGTAACAATTGAAAAAATAAAATAAAATAATTTTGGTTGCTGATGGTAAAGGTGATGGTGCTGTGTATTCGAGGACGTATTCTTGTCAACCATGGGAGGATGATTAGGTGAGAAGCCCAAACAAAAACCTTTTTAATTTTATTTTAAGATTTTATTTTATTTTATTTTAAAATATTTATTCTATTTTCTTATATTCTGATTTAGGGATTTGGAACAATATATTTTTTATCTTTGAAAATTTCAGTCTTTGTTACCCTTGGATTAGGGTTCCATCATGTTACCATTGAATTAAGGTTTCATCTATCGTTTCTTCTTCTATTTACGCCACGTTATCAGGTTATATGTCCCCACAACATTGTTATTGCGTGGGGCGCTCCGGTCACCGGATTATCCATGGACCAATTTTATCTTTTTTGTTTGTGACCATTACACTTATTTGCACTATCTTTTAAAAAGAAAATATATTTCCAATTTCCATTTGGTTTTTTCAAGTAGGCCTCCACATTTTGATGTTTTTTCTATCAGGTTATGGATCCCGTTTACGCTTCAAGGGTTGGTGATTGGTCTCAGACAAAAAGAGTAATGCGAAAAAACGGACCGGTAGCGAACGTAAAGTAGTAGAAGATTCAGCGGTTTTGATGGAGACTGTACCTCTTATTTCAGAGTTCGCTCCATCCGGATCCTCATCCGGTTTTGTTGCCCCTAGACGACGTACGCCTCTCTCAGCTAGATGATAACCTAGAGCTTTGCCCTCCGCCAAACTAAATTCGTTATTCGACAAGACGTTCACCTCTCATGCTGCATACTATGTTTGCATGAAGAGGTAATATCTAAATTTGTAGTTAATCTTATTGTGCCAATTTAATGTATATCAATATTGAAAACGATTATTTTCAGGAGTGTGAGATGAGGCTTAACGCCCGTTATCTCAGCCATAGAGGTTGAGTTTGAGCTCTCATAATAGGGTGCGAGCTGTACTTGATACCTCACCTTTTGGAAGTCATCGAGCCTTTCTCGTGCATGCATACACACTCCAACATCACAGAGGTTTTTTTTGGAGCATTGGAATATGTAAACTAACAGTTTCCATTTCTTCTTAAGTGAGATGACGATCACCTTGGATGATGTGAACACGATACTGGGACTCGCGGTACAAGATGATGTTGCTTCTCTACCTTATATCCGACAAGTCACTGGGTATACATGAGGGCACCAAACTACTTGAGATTAATAAGGTGAGCTTTATCAAAGAGCTCACAAGATGTTGCTTCTCTACGTATATGTTTTGGTTTTGCATGGCTTTGAAATAGGTACAGTGGGGCATTATTCTGTGACGACAACCCTGGTATCACTAACGATATGGTACAACAAGATGCGCGTGCCTATATTATATACATGTTCAGTTGCGTTCTCTTATCCAACAATAGTAACATGTACATTAATTCAAAGTACTTATTCATATTACCTGATTTGACCGAGTAGGGGGTTGGACGTTATGCATGGGGCACGACCGTGTTGGCTTACTTATGGCACCATCTCAGAGATGCCTCTTTTCACGAGATCATGACTATGATCGGATGTATCAGTTTGTTAGACACGTGGATACAGGACCATTTCATTATGCTTCACCATGTTACTCGTTCCACTTACACAGAGCACCAACCTACTATTTCTAGATGGGATACATGTGCGGTGATTTCTGATTCCCAGATCAAGCTGAACTTCATGATCACCATCAACAACCTGCAGGAGGACGATGCAAGTTTTTTAATGTTTTGGTAATTAATTGTTAAGTATGTTTTAATACATAACGAAGATTAGTTTAACATAGTGTTATAATTTTTTTTATGTTGTCTTGTTGTTGGTTGTGTTGAGCGGTGTAGATGCCAACTTTTATATATGTTCATGTTCGTACTATTTGTTTTTACAGGTTTTGTTTGAGCCTTACTGTGCCGTACACGATCATTTGCTGTTTGAGGATATAACCTGGTTTCATGATGTCATTGCAGGTGTTGAGCACTCACAAACATACTATCTAGAGTGGTCATTGAGGTAGTTCAGACGTGTCCAAATAGTTATTCCACATTCGTTGCTCAAGATACAGAAAAAAGCGAAAAGGAAACCAAATACGATGACCTACGCGTTCGAGAGGGATGTTGGGTGAATTGGCGAGGTAACCAGTTAGAGGATGTTTTTAGGATATATATTATTATAGACGAGATAGATTCGTTTTATACTCCTGATTATATTCTGCTTCATCAGAAGATTCACTGGTTCAACCTTATCAACACATCGATATACTAGTTGGGTGATTATGTCTACGAAGATCAGAGTGGAGTTGTTATACACAATTAGCGAGTTGGCATGTGTAGGATTTCGTTGTTTCCTGGAACTGATCACTTTGATGATGTTGGTGTTTTAAGAGGGGGATACGAGGAGGTTTTGTCTATTGCCAAGATACTTGCTTAGACATTTAGATATTATGTTTTTTTACAATCGTATATATTTGGATATTGTGTTTATTATTTTTATGTCTATTTTGTAAGACCGACTTGTCTTTCTTTACGGTTATTGTAACATATTTTTATGTCTACTAGTTGTTAAGTGTAATATATTTCTAATATGAGAATCAAATTATATGACCAATTTTAGAAAGAGAAAGAGATGGATTAAAGTTTAGTGGGAGAATCAAGTAATAACATTTAATTCAAAAATAAAAAAGTCAATCTCTTTATTCATAACTCTTCAGCCCTATTTTATAGGAATGTTGGATAATTAACAGAAGTGGTTATACAATTAGGTAAATTACATTATAGCCCCTTACATTTATAGTTAATATCCACCTCCTCCAAATAACTTTATAAAACTACTTATAGCAACTTTCTCTAATTGTCTTAAGTCCATAATAATTTGTATCATTATCAATATCCCTATAGCCTTTATGAATTTGAAGCCACTCCAAACCAACAATGTCAATCCTCATACTTTAAGTTGCTTCAAATAAAAACCAACCCTCATTATTCTTTAAGTCGCCTCTAATCGAAACTTCTTATATCCATACTTAAGGCCATCTCGAATCAAAACCTGCTCATTACTATATTTAAGGTTTCCTCGAATCAAAACTTCTCATTACTATATTTAAGGTTTCCTCGAATCAAAACTGCTCATCATTATATTTAAGCCACCTCGAATTTTTATGCTGAATTTACAGATAGATTTTCCATCATTTCTCTAATGACAATTAGAATAGCATGAAGTACCTAGTACGCGTGCAACATGCTATTAACTCTGACAATTTACACGTGTCGCTCTAACTGCTTGCCGATTCATTTTTCAACCGATAGTCGTTGCCAACCTTTCACCCTCTCTTACCACTTTCTCTTTACTCACTCCTCTCTAAATATTCTTCCCTTATTCATTTTCCCTTCATATACAACTCCTAGTGAGAGAAAGAGAAACAAATGTGAAAACTTCTATTCCACTGCTTCCTTCATATGAAAACTCATCTTCTCTGATTCACCTTCAACTTTCTATAATCTAATTTGAAGATTTTTCTTCATTTTAGTTTATAAAAAAATCAAAATCTACTAAAAACCTATTTTTGGTCTTTACAATTATTTGTGTATAAGTGAAAGAGTTGATGAGTATCGATCGACATGCATAATAGATAATTCACCAAAGCTCTTAACTCATACCACAATATACAAAAATTTAATTCATGGACAAAGTTCTTCTATGTATCAAAATCCGTACGACCTAGTTCTTATCACTTGCTTACCACAATCTCCTCAGCAATAAAAAATCGAACCGCCTCGAAATCTTTCACAAAAACTCTATGAAAACGTGTCAACTCATTCTCGAGTCAATCGCAAAGAAACAAAAATTAATACTTCTAAGAGAACAATAGAAACATATTATGTAGATAACACTAAACCTGCTGGAATCACTCACAAAGAAACGCCTCGAATTCAATAAAAAGAATCACTCTTAACAAACTGACACCCTAGAATAAACGCATTTGTAGCCATGGAAGATTTTGATAACACCAATGATTCACCGAATCCTATATCTTATCCTCCCCGGAAGTAGATGTTTGTGACCAATAAAGAGTCACAAGTAACTCTTTCGAAGACCCAACAACAAAACACAACAATTGTATCATCCGGTTCATGAGGTACTACTACCAACAAGGCCTCACTTCAACTGCGAGATGAAGCCTCTAAAGAATATGTTGAATCAGAATCGAGGACATAAACTGATTTCTAATATTGAAAACACATGAAGTGCTGATGCTCCAGAATCCAAGGACAACATTCTGAAGGAACCGACTCTAGATATAAAAGCAAGCAAAAAAACAGAATTAGTCGAATTACCCGAAGACATTGCTGCAACTTTGATCGTGAATCTAAATAAGATCATCCCCAAATTTCTTATTGCAATGAAAAATGTACAATATGAATACTACAGTCAATATGATGCAGAAAATTTAAAAACACAATGGGAACTTCCAGATAATGTTGTACTACGTTTACTAGAAGTGGGAGAGACTTCACTCTCTTGTGGAGTAAATGAACTTGTGGTCTACCCTGAAATTATCAACTGGGGACTTCGATTCCCGTTAGACCTAATACTAGTTGAATATTTTGAAATCATCAACATATGTCCGGCGTAAGCGAGCCCAAACCTATGGTTCACCCTCTTATCCATCATTATGGCTTCCAGATTTGGAAAAATTCCCCTCTCTATCAAATATTTCATTGCAATTATTGGCCTTTCCAAAAATACGTTGTTAAAATTCTACTATTTCACACTCAGAGATTCCTTGAAGCTAATTGACAATCTTCTCTAACCTCACAAGTTCTAGAAATAAAGATTTTTATTTATCTCTATAGCCTGGGAAAAGTACCAATAAGTTAGTCAATCTTCTTTTCTTTTCTTATTTTATATTTAAATTTGTGTATGTATTGTTGTTGTATGTAGAAATTCCAAGGCGATATAAAACTCGTCAAAAAACTGCCATATATAAATATCTTTGCCAAACTATCTACATGGACGGAAAAAGCATGGGGTAACGAATGTAACAGCGCTTTCATACCCGTGAATTTTATCAACAACCATGTATAGAGGATCTCTACCGAGTCTATCGTTCCAGAAGAAGAATTGATAGAGCCCCCGAATCCAGATGATGTTGTGAAAAGACTAATAGAACCTGACGCACGAGTCATACTTCCAGTTTGAAATAAATCACAAAGACACTTACGCCCAAAGAATAAGGGAAAAAATAAAAAAAAAGTAGAGGCCGGCTCAGCCATAAACCCGAAGCCAAAGAAAATGCAGAGGAAGACTAAAAAAAAACCAGCGAAACTACTCTTTCAACCATTGAAGAAGGAACTAAGATTGAACCTACAAATAAAAAAAAATGTCGCTTCAAAGAAAAGGAAAACTTCATCGAAAATTCTTCTAATAAAAATGGTAGAAAACAATGTCGATATACCTCCCCCAAATCCGACTCTAGATGTAAAAAAGACAGAGGAAAGGCAAAATTTTATCGAAGCAGACCACCAAAGAGATGATAACTTAATCAACGATGAGGAAATTGGTGAAGATGAAATTCAAGAACTTTATAGGGACATGGATCTTGAAATTCAACAAATCCAAGAGCAAATTTCACAAATTAACAATCAAATTACTGCAGCCAATTTACCTTAAATTGTAAATTCGAATCTTTCACAAGCTTCCTCATCGGCTGCTCTTTCTCTTTATGAAAATACTCATTCTATCCCTGTTGGGGAACCCTATGAAGAAGTATTATATGCGCTCCAACCATTTTCAAACTTGAATATGGTTATTCTTCGCCAACGAGATCGCCAGTCCCGTCGAACTCCCTCTGGAGGGACAAATACATCCTCGTCATACTTACACTGTTCTGATCTTGTCAAAATCGAAGGACTTTCTTGTAGCATTATCCATGAATATTCTTCTGTGTATACAGTGGTTGCTAAAGAATCAACAACTGTGTTATCTAAACGATTAATATGCTCAACAATCACTTCATCGAACAAAAGAGTTAACCCTCGAAGTTCACGAAGATATAAAACTAAATGAACTTTCTTAGCCTCAGATATTCGTGTCACGTGATTTACCACCAGCTGCAAATTTGTTTCTAATCAAACTGATTTCGTACCACAAATACTTGCAAGCCTTAAACCAGCTAATGCAGTCTCGTATTCAGCTTTGTTATTTGACGCATGAAATCCAAATCGAATATCTAAAATGGATATTGTGCTTCACAAATATATCCAACCCTGGATAAATGATCCACAACTTCCACAATGGCTTCAGATGTTTCCACAAAAATAGCTCACCTATTCTAAATAATAGGCATAACCTTCAGACTTAAAGTTAAGCCATGACATATTATCTCAGGTGGAACCTCTACTACATCCTCTGTTTTCCAAGGAAAAACACCCAAACTATCAAACAAAAATTGCAACAACTGATAACGCAAAGTAGGTAATAGTAATGTCCCTATCCACAGAGATTTCCCATTAACTAATGTATACTCCTCGATATTCTTGTCTACTACTATAGGACTTGGGGTTTCCCTCAGATCTCCCATTATATCTTCATCTGAGGTTAATCCTCTTATTGTTATTCAGTCATCTGGTCACTAGTAACGGGTCCATGGGTCCTCAAGAATAAAGAGTTGTTGCATAACACTATCTGGCTACTTGTTGGTTTCTTCGAACCATCCTGACATGATCCTCAATGATATATTTCAAACACCGATAGACAATAGAGATAACAACATACATTCTTGATAGCCAATACCTCCCAAAAATAGCATTATAGTTGGTTGGGCATTCGACCACCATAAACAAGACCCATACCTTCTTTTTAAAGGGGCCTTTTCCCAAACATACTTCTCTTTTGAATTCTCCGATCACTTGAGCAGTCCTTCTCGTAAACCCATTTGTGGTATGATTAGATCAAAGAATCCTAGGTGGATTGTGCATCCTATTATACGTGGAATTGAACAATACATTTGCTGAACTTCTTGTATCTATCAATATACATCGAATTTCAACCCCAGCAATGCGTGCCCCTATATCCACTACATCTTCATGGGGTCTTGTTATTCCTCTTAGATCATCCTCTTAAAGCAAGATAATAGGCGTTTCCATATTTCCATATAAATGAGTCGATATTTTACCTTATAATTTGGTAGCCAAACTTACTACATGCCTTTTCCTAGAACTATTTGTATCTATAGCCATAGTGTCTCCCCCTCCAAAATTGCTAGAGATTCAATATATTCACACAAGCTTCTAGCTCTTACCCGAACAACTGGTTCATCCACCGCTAACAAGACCAACCGATATGGGTCTGAATCCCAATATTATGAAGCTGCATCCAGTGTGGGTAATTTATAGTGTGAGGGTATTTTGGGTAGTTTGTAACTTAAGTATTAACTTTTAATTAGTGAGTAGAGAGATAAGAGATATGTATGCTTGTATTTAATATCTTTAGAAAAATTCCAACCTATTAAGTGAAGTTGGTTGGGGTATTTATACTAATTTTGTGACCCATGGGCCTTCCGGGTCGGACCCTAGATTAGGGTCAATCTCTAAAGCCCAAACCTTAAATGGTATTAGCACACAGCTGCGTCATGATTGATTTGGTCAGATGGTTTACAATATGCTTAGTGTAAAATATGTCTGAATTGTCCTCCCAGATTTAGGCAGTACCACCCTTCCAAAATTATCTGAACCTATCAGTAGCCCCTTTAGGTCTTTCAAAAATATTTTGGAAGAGCTAACTTATCTATAAAAAGATCTGGATCGTATTCGAAGTGTCTTTTTAAAGTTTAAGTTATCAAGGAATAGGACCTTGGTCGGATCCGAAGTGTTTCTTTTTCATAGAGGAAAACCCAACAATCGGAATTTTAAGATCTAACACGTGTCACACTTTGATTCGACCTCTCAGCCGTTTTTCTTCCTTGGTACTTGCACCTAAATTTCAAAAATAAATTAGAGTATGCTTAATAGCCCCTGATCATTATTGGAACCATTTTATCTCTCCTAAGAGAAACACTTAAGTGGTTTTCACCTTTATATAAACACGTTATACTGTTTGTTTTTTCCATAATCAGAATCATTTTCTAAAGAGAGAAACCTTGAGCTTGCAATTTTTCTCTGTATCCAGAAAGATATATGTTCACAGCCAGAAATATATTGATCAAAGAGGGTTAGTTAAACCTATCTGATTTGGAGAAAGCAAGAAAAAAAATCAAAAGACGCTTCTGGAACCTCAAGAATTCCAAAACTCCCATCACCTCATCTTTATGTACTGCCCATAAATACCTCTTTTAAAGACAAGAAAAATCCAATCACAAAGAAACCCAATTTTTTCATTGCTATGGGCTCTGATACTAAGACTACTACGCCCCGAAGAGTAAACTCTCTCTCCCAAGCTAGGAGTACCCCTCCCCCCTCAAAAGTACGAGTGCAGAAGAAATAAAATCTTCTGCCCAACCTCTGATGGAACCAAGTCTATCACTTCCTCCCAATGAGACTGCTCAGAGTGGGAAAGAAACTAGTGGTGCTATATTTCCTGAACAACCGTCCACCATAATGGAAGAGCGTATGAAGGACAGTGGAGAGGACACTCCATTAGAAAACGTGGGACTGCCAAACAATGAGTCACTTCTGTAGTGCTTGGAAGAGAAAGTTGGGTCTAATTTCTGCAAGGTCAACGTGAAATATTTGTTGGTCTTTCAAAAAATTTCCTATGTGTATACACACACTGCCAAATTAGATCGGATTAGGACAAAGTGGGGTTTCATGGAGTCTATTAACGTCAGGATTCCCGTTACTCCAGAGACTCCTTTGGACTGCAATGCTAAAGAACTGATGGCGTACACCAAAGTACTAAACTAGGGACTTCGTTTCCCCTTAGATCCCAAAATAATTCGGTACTTTCACTTGATCAAACTTTCTCCAATCCAGCTGAGTTTGAATGTCTGGTATACCTTGATTGCCAGCCTTATTACTTCCAGGTTATCAAAGATTCCAATGCCTATGGAGCAGTTTGCTGTCGTGGCTGGTTTATGTAGGAATCATCAGATCCCCTATCCACAGAGATTTCCCATTAACTAATGTATACTCCTTGATATTCTTGTCTACTACTATAGGACTTGGGGTTTCCCTCGGATCTCCCATTATATCTTCATCTGAGGTTAACCCTCTTATTGTTATTCAGTCATCTGGTCACTAGTAATGGGTCCATGAGTCCTCAAGAATAAAGAGTTGTTGCATAACACTATCTGGCTACTTGTTGGTTTCTTCGAACCATCCTGATATGCTCCTCAATGATATATTTCAAACACCGATGGACAATAGAGATAACAACATACATTCTTGATAGCCAATACCTCCCAAAGATAGCATTATAGTTGGTTGGGCATTCGACCACCATAAACAAGACTCATACCTTCTTTTTAAAGGGGCCTTTTCCCAAACATACTTCTCTTTTGAATTATCCGATCACTTGAGCAGTCATTCCCGTAAACCCATTTATGGTATGATTAGATCAAAGAATCTTAGGTGGATTGTGCATCCTATTATACGTGGAATTGAACAATACTTTTGTTGAACTTCTTGTATCTACCAAAATACGTCGAATTTCAACCCCAACAATACGTGCCCCTATATCTACTGCATCTTCATGGGGTCTTGTTATTCCTCTTATATCATCCTCTTAAAGAAAGATAATAGGCGTTTCCATATTTCCATATAAATGAGTCGATATTTTACCTTATAATTTGGTAGCCAAACTTACTACATGTCTTTTCCTAGAACTGTTTGTATCTAAAGTCATAGTGTCTCCCCCCCAAAATTGCTAGAGATTCAATATATTCACACAAGCTTCTAGCTCGTACCCGAACTACTGGTTCATCCACCGCTAACAAGACCAACCGATATGGGTATGAATCCCAATATTCTGAAGCTGCATCTAGTGTGGGTAATTTATAGTGTGAGGGTATTTTGGGTAGTTTGTAACTTAAGTATTAACTTTTAATTAGTGACTAGAGAGATAAGAGATATGTATGCTTGTATTTAATATCTTTAGAAAAAGTCCAACCTATTAAGTGAAGCTGGTTGGGGTATTTATACTAATTTTGTGACCCATGGGCCTTCCGGGTTGGACCCTAGATTGGGGTCAATCTCTAAAGCCAAAACCTTAAATGGTATTATCACACAGCTGCGTCATGATTGATTTGGTAAGATGGTTTATAATATGCTTAGTGTAAAATATGTGTGAATTTTCCTCCCAGATTTAGGCAGTACCGCCCTTCCAAAATTATCTGAACCTATTAGTAGCCCCTTTAGGTCTTTCAAAAATATTTTGGAAGAGCTAACTTATCTATAAAAAGATCTGGATCGTATTCGAAGTGTCTTTTTAAAGTGTAAGTTATCAAGGAAAAGGACCTTGGTCGGATCCGAAGTGTTTCTTTTTCGTAGATGAAAACCCAACGGTCAGAATTTTAAGATCTAATACGTGTCACACTTTGATTCGACCTCTCAGCCGTTTTTCTTCCTTGGTACTTGCACCTAAATTTCAAAAATAAATTAGAGTAGGCTTAATAGCCCCTGATCATTATTGGAACCGTTTCATCTCTCCTAAGAGAAACACTTAAGTGGTTTTCACCTTTATATAAACATATTATAATGTTTGTTTTTTCCATAATCAGAATCATTTTCTAGAGAGAGAAACCTTGAGCTTGCGATTTTTCTCTGCATCTAGAAAGATATATGTTCACAGCCAGAACTACATTGATCAAAGGGGGTTAGTTAAACCTATCTGATTTGGAGAAAGCAAGAAAAAAAAACGCTTCTGGAACCTCAAGAATTTCAAAAACTCCCATCACCTCATCTTTATGTACTGCCCATAAATACCTCTTTTAAAGACAAGAAAAATCCAATCGCAAAGAAGCCCTATTTTTTCATTGCTATGGGCTCTGATACTAAGACTACTACGCCCCAAAGAGTCACTCGCTCTCCCAAGCTAGGAGTACCCCTCCCCCCTCAAAAGTACGAGTGTAGAAGAAATAAAATATTATGCCCAACCTCTGATGGAACCAAGTCTATCACTTCCTCCCAATGAGGCTGCTTAGAGTGGGAAAGAAACTAGTGGTGCTATATTTCCTGAACAGCCGTCCACCATAATGGAAGAGCGTATGAAGGACAGTGAAGAGGACACTCTATTAGAAAACGTGGAACTGCCAAATAGTGAGTCACTTCTGTAGTGCTTGGAAGAGAAAGTTGGGCCTCATTTCTGTAAGGTCAACGTGAAATATTTGTTGGTCTTTCACAAAAATTCCTATGTGTATACACACACTGCCAAATTAGATCGGATTATAACAAAGTAGGGTTTCCTGGAGTCTATTAACGTCAGGATTCCCGTTACTCCAGAGACTCATTTGGACTGCAACGCTAATGAACTGATGGCGTACACTAAAGTACTAAACTGGAGACTTCGTTTCCCCTTAGATCCCAGAATAGTTTGATACTTTCACTTGATCAAACTTTCCCAAGCCAACTGAGTTCGAATGCCTGGTATACCTTGATGGCCAGCCTTATTACTTCCAGGTTATCAAAGATTCCAATACCTATGGAGCAGTTTGCTGTCGTGGCTGGTTTATGTAGGAATGATCAGATCCCCTTTTATCACTACAATATGGGAAACGATTACAAAATGGTGAATGATCTGTTGGAGGTTGAGAAACCTTGGAGGACTCAGTTTATATTCATAAGAGGAGCCTAGGAAAACGGTAAAAAGATAAACTACCTATCAAATCCAAGTCAACTGACTAGATATTGGAGAAGCTCATGTAACACTTGTTCGGATTTCTAGTTAAATTTAAATTTTATGTGGTCATACCGAACTTACTATTGTGTCTTTTTTTAGTACTGTCAAAGATCTTTCCTGAGCACTTGGAGGCAGGAAAAGCTACCTTTACCAAATTAAATCAATGGGCATCAGAGAATTTGGGGCTTGGCTTTCATAAATGTTTCACTTAGGGAAACATGTTGAGGTCTCACTTGTGGAACACCACCGGAAGCAGAGACCTCACCTGGGAACAGTTGACCATCCCCCTCCATCGGACGTCATCCTTAGAAGAATAGAATCAAATGATGGAAAGCTTTACTTACCAGTTCTAAGTAAAGCTCATAGCTATCTTGACAAGATAAAGAAAAAGAAGAAGAAAGATGGAGTTGACCCATCTCACCAGCTTCCTGAAGCATCAGGTTTGGAGAATCCTGAAGGGATACATGCTGTTTTGCTAGAGGCAGTTGCTATAACAGTTGGGAGATCCGGGGGATCGAAGCATGTGTTTAATGATTCTGATCATGTGTTTAATGATTCCGATCATGTGTTTAATGAATCTAATCACCTCAAAAACACTTCATTTAAGGGTCGGGGTGTTTAATAAGTATTCAATTTATCTGATCTCCGCATACTCACAACAAAGCCTCCATGCGCCACCAGGGTAGGATAAAGTATGCCCCCTTAATATTTACATTGAGGTATGAAAAGGTAAATATGTACAAGATAGTTTTATTCTAAATACAACCTGAGATGCTTAATGTTTCATGGATGCTTCAAAACCTTTCCTTCTTTGTCTTGAAGTCTATATGTCCATGGCTTGATTCTTTCACATACCGTATAGGGGCCTTCCCAATTTGGAGCCAACTTCCCGATTTTTTTTGTTTGGTGTGTAAAAATACTTTTCTCAATACTTTATCTCCTAATTGGAAATCTCTTTTTCTTACTTTGGATGTGAATCTACTTATTATTAAACCTTGATAATATGATGTTCTCAAAATATGCCTTCACTTTTCTTTTTTCAGTCAGATCCAATTGATTCCTAACAGCCAAATCATTAGCATGTTCGGAATAGGTTTGACACCTAAATGATGGAAAAGTAGCTTCAATGGGTGTGATTGCATCCATCCCATAAACAATAGAAAAAAAATATACTCTTAGGTAGCCGTCTGTAGAGTACTTCGGTAGGCACATAATACTTATTGCAAGTAACTCGTCTATTTTCCAGCAGCTCCTTCTATATTCTTCTTCAACCTTGTTAAAATTTTCTGATTAGAAACTTCAACCTGCCCATTAGCCCGAGGGTGAAAAGGGGAAGAGAAGCAATGTTGAATTCCTCTAGAAGTGTAATATGCCTCGATATCTTTATTATCAAATTACGGCCCATTGTCTGTGGTAATTCGTCGGGGAATTCCAGTAGCATATATTGGACAAAATAAATTTTATGACCGCCTTAGAAGTGGTTCCAACTAGTGGGGCAGCTTCTATCTATTTGGAGATATAATCTATTGCCACTATTATCGTTTGATAACCTTCCGATGCCATGAGGAGAGATCCAACTAAGTCCAAACCCCATCTATCAAGCGGTATGGGCTCGAATACTGAGTCCATGGGTACTACTGGCGCATGGATTTCATTCCCATATCTTTGGAAAGGTTCACACCTCCAAACTATATCTTTGGCATCTGCCATGATGGTAGGCCAATAGTATTCTTCTAGCAAAATTCTCATGGTTAAGACTTTGTAGCCACAATGAAGATCGGACACTTTGAGATTCTTCAAATCCTAAACAACGGAGAGGTGGTCTGCTGAAAGATTTTTTGTAAAAAACTTCCCTTAATACCAAGAAACCACGAGCCTTATATTTGATCTTTTTGGCTAAGGCTTTGTCTGAAGGATAAACTCCATCGGAAATTAACTGATATATTTCAAACCTCCAATCTTTAGACTGTGTGGAAGCTACACTCAAACTCTCTTCAAATTCACTCCATTTCCCTTGAATTGAACTTATGGAGGGGAATTCTTGCATAAGCATCCATGGGTAGCATTCAGAATACGTTTCGGTGGCTAAATAATCTGCCATAGTATTCTCCGATCTAGGGATATGTTCATATTAGACGTTTTAAAACCCCATGACATCTGTCCTTAATACTTGCAGATGATGAGTTCAGATATTTGAGCTCCTATGTCTTGACCTAATCCGATAGGTAATTCGAACCATAACCACTATAATCAAATTCTGAACATGACAAATGTATCAAATGTTGACTAAGCTAGTTGTTGGTCACTTCAAACCAGATTACTAATGGGTCCTTAAACTTGACCCGACTTCAAGATCCGACCCAATAAGCCCATGGGTCAGTAATTAAGTATAAATACCCAACCACTTTCATTAATGAGGGTAATCATAATTTATTACTAGCACACAGCTTAATTATCGCTCTACTCACCACCCTAAACATTAAATTCTACAAAATATCCAAAACACTTTACGAGATTACCCTCATACAGAAATAAACCACACCAGCCAGATACTTTATCAACTGATTTTTTTTGGTTTCAGATAGCTCTTGAGCCTGATTAATAAACAACTCGAAGTCACTTACTAACCATACTCTATTTGCTCCACATATTTGAGCTAGTCTTAACCCTGTAATGGCCGCTTCATATTTTGATTTGCTATTAGATGCCCTGAAGCAAAAACATACAGCCCGATGCATGGTATCACCATAAGGGGAGGTTAAACAAATTCCAGCCCCACATCCCATTGTACTAGATCCACCATCTGTTCGGATTAATCACTCTTTCTTAGACTTGTTATCATGTTCTTTTTTGTGAGGTCTTTTAGTATGAAATTCTACCAAGAAATTAGCTACAGCTTGAGCCTTGATCGCATTTCAAGGTGGGTCCATAGCTAACAAAGCATTTAATTTATCTAGATCAACCTGGATCTCTTTCTCACTTATAACATACCCCATAAATTTACCAGATCGGACCCTAATGGTACATTACTATGGATTTAACTTTAAATTAATGGCTTCCAAGTTAGAAAACGTTTTTTGGAGATTGGATATGTGATCTTCCTCCTTAGAGACTTTTACCAGCATATCACCAATGTAAACTTCTATATTCCTACCGATTTGACTAGCAAATGCCTTATTCACCAGTCGTTGATAAGTAGCTTTAACATTTTAAACCTAAATGATATTACCTTATAACAACGCAGCCCTCTGTCGATAATAAACGTAGTGTGGTCTTAATCATTCGAATTCATCTGTATTTGATTATACCAAAAAAACATATATTAAGGACAACAACTTGTTCCCTGAAGTAGAGTCTACTAGCTGATCTACCTATGGCATTGGAAATGGATCCTTAGGGAAAGATCTATTGAGATCAGTGAAGTCAATACACGTACACCATTCCATTCTTTTTTCTGAATAAAACTGGGTTAGCTGTCCAAAGAGGGTATTGAGATTCTCTGTTATGCTTCATTTCGGCTAACCGATTTACCTCTTGAACAATCGCTTCAGATTTTTCTTTAGAAAACGCTCTTCTCTTTTGCACTACCAGCCCATCATCGGATTTGACAGACAACTTGTGATTAATTATACTAGCTGGTACTCCAGTTACATCCTCGTTACACCAAGAAAACACTTGTAGATTATGG
The DNA here is from genome assembly GCA_036936605.1 of Limnanthes douglasii subsp. nivea. Taxonomy (NCBI): domain Eukaryota; kingdom Viridiplantae; phylum Streptophyta; class Magnoliopsida; order Brassicales; family Limnanthaceae; genus Limnanthes; species Limnanthes douglasii. The sequence continues at coordinate 343,075,319 of JAUPFV010000001.1, forward strand.
GATAAAGAGGATATTAATTTTTCTTTTAACTCTAAAGACAATAGATCCAATATGAACACTTTTACCTTCTGCTAACAAATGAGTTTCAATTTTTTCAGCTTGGATTATTGCACTAGGAGCCTCTCTTGGATCATATCTCTCATTTAGTTTGGCATAAAGCTCCACTGACTTTTATTCCTTGTTAACCTTCATTGCTTCCATCAACTTTGGAGCAAGATCAGTGACATAACATTCACGAGCTAAATTTTGGCTACTTCGGAGAACACCTACCTATCCTTCTACAACATACTTCAAGCATTGGTGGGTGATGGAAGCTACTGCATACATCCTAGATAACCAAGATTTAACGAATATGGCTTGTAATATCTTGGACAATCAACTATCACAAACAAAACCCTTACCATATTTTTAAATGGTCATTTCCCCAACAAGACCTCTTCTTCGAATTCTCCAATTATATTGGTTGAGCTCCCAATAAATCCTACTATGGTCCTATTTGAACGTTAGATGATGGAGGTATTCTTCATTTGTTTATAATTCGGTAGAAACAATATATTTTCCGAACTACCTGTATCAATTAAAATCCAACGTATATTATTGCCTCCAATAGATGCCCCTATCACCACATCATCTTCATGTGGGCCTCCAATATCCCTTAAATCATGTTCATAAAAGACAATAAATGGAGCAAGGCTTTGATAAAGATGCGTAGACAGTCTCCCTTCCAATTGAGTTGTTAGACTATTAACATGTCTTTTCCTTGAACATCTTGAGGGTGTAGTCATAGTGTCTCCCCCAAAACCGGTTAAAGATCCTAAGAAGTCACATAGATTGGAAACTGTTGAAGTCTTTTCCACTATCATTCCAACTTGATTCCAATCCAGGTCAGGATCTAGATGTTTTCTGAATCTACATCAAACCTTTCTATAATCACCATAGCATATTCTTGTCTCGATACACCCATACTTTGCCCTGGCCAGTTGGTGATGCTGCTTTTGTTGTACTCGCATTAGACTAAGAGTGGTGTTGGCTTTCCTATTGCTTATTTTTTTAATAAAAGCTGGCAACTTCCCTCTCTCAATTAAATTATGTACTTCTTATTTTCGGGCAATGCAATCCTGGGTATCATGACCTACATCATTGTGGTACTTACCAAAACGAGTATTCCGATTCTCTCTAGGATATTGAATTGGTGATGGTCTTCAAAAATTCACAACATTCTTAGTTTTATCATAAATGGTAGCCACACTTTCACCCAGTTCGGCAAACCATTCAGGTTGAACCCACAGACCCATCTTGGGGTTAACTTGTTGGCCTTGACTTGATTGATTTTGTCCCCGTCCAAAATCTTTAGGCCTATAATTAACTGTGGACTGGGATTGAATATTGGCTTGTGGGATCAACACTGTAGGAGTAGATCTATTCTGACGTAGGTTTCTAGATTTCTCAGTCTTCTCCACCGTAATCTGTTTTTCGACCTCATTTAATAATCCACCACATGTCATTGTACTTTTTCCGAGTCATCAAATCAGCCAACTCACCAGGATTCAACCCTTGTCTCAAGGAAACAATGGCTACTTGTTCAAAAAAATCGGCAAATTTGTTCTTCGTATTCATAAAACGGTTGATATATTATTTCAAAGACTCAATCAATTTTTGAGCACAATGGATGATAGTACTATCATTCTGTTTTAGCTTCTTACTTCCCACAAATTATCTCTGAAAGACCATCCAGAAAATATCAAATTTTTTAATGGATACATGTGGTAAACTATTATACTATTCTAAAGAACTCCCTTTGAAAGTTTATGAGAAATATCAGCATAAAGGTTTACCATCATCATTAAAATTCATCATAAAGGTTTTGAACTGCTTGAGGTGGTTATCAGGATCTTTGCTCCCATCGTATTTTTCCATTTTGGAACTGTCAAACCGCCTCGGCAAATGTCCAAAGAGTATTTTTGAGAACAAAGGTGATTGCCTCAAATTATGGTTACAGTTAAACACATTGGCTTCATCACGAGTGGAAAATATACCATGGTTCGGACTGGATAACAAACTGATCACTTAGTAGATGATCAATACAGTGATCCGCTGATCCTTTTATTTTCCCTAGATATTTATTCTTTTTCATTTTACTCTTCCTGTCCCTTTTTCTAGACTGTTTCTTGGTTAATCTTATTTTCTTTCTTTGACGGCCTTGATCACTACTTGATGGAGATGACCCATCATATCAAATATTGTGGTTGAATTTTAAAAAGAATGCGACATATACATTATTTGTTTAGCTCGATGCTGCTTTTTAGAATTAATATGAGCTTTTGGGACTGATAATTTTCACCTTGTTTGTTGTTATCACCAGGCTCATCTGTAGATATACCACCCGCATCAGATATTTTTTTGAATGCTCTCTCAGCTTACCTTTGGGCTCTCAAAGCTTCAATCTCAGCCCTCAACTAATCACGTTCATCTTGCATGAATGATCTTTCCTACGAGTTATGATTGACATGAGACATAGTAGCATGCTCATTATCATCTCACATCCCTTCTTTTTCTTGAGGTAAAACTTCCTGCATATTGAGATCCATGTCTCAAAAATTTCAGAACTTCAAATTATAAGAAGGTTTTGAATAGAGTTATTCAGGCACCTCGCGCCTCCCACTGTGGTTGCCAATTTGATGAGGGTAAATATATTATACGCGTAAAAACATAAGATCTTCTGGTAATTTAGTTTTTAAAGTTTTTGTAGAAAGCAGTAAGAGAAAAGAGGTGCTTGAATTAAATATCTTTAGAAAAATTCTAACCCATTTAATGTAGTTGGTTAGGGTATTTATACTTTTTCTATGCTCCATGGGCCGTTCAGGACATAATTATATTCGGGTCAACCCTATGAGCCCCCAAGCCCAAGAATCAATGTACTAGGCACAAAACTGAGTCATTGGTTCACTTAAGTTACGATTCAATCATTGAGTTTTATTTATTTTTTCTGCAATACCCCTTCGGATAAAGTCAGAATTACTATAGTACTCCTCCAACAATATCGATCCGATTAATAATCGAGTTTTGAATGATATATTAGTTTGAATGTGTTTGAGTTTTGTTAGAACGTTATTTTTAGTTTAGATTTGTAAGTTTTTGGAAGGTTTTGTCAAAGACAGGTTACTGGGTTTTGTGCATGTTCTTCGTTACTTGTAGTGTTTGGAAGATACGATGGTAGCGTAAATACTTTACACTTGAACCGATAAATTATGCTACCAGTGTAAGCCAATTGGCATCGATAGAGACAAGATGGATATAAGTTTTTTAGATGGATACGCTGTCAGCGCAACCTGCTTACATTAGCATATTTATCACTGTAAGCCAGTTGCACTGGAAGCGACCCATTAAAAGACCTTCCATCTATCTTTTCGTTTTTGCTTCAACCCATCTTATTGTAGTGTAATTTTTCGCTGCCATTGTAAGGACTTTACGTTGCCAACATATCCTTCCAACATTAGCAGCTAGATATGTCTTTTGCTCGCAATCTGGTTTGATTTTTAGATTTATCTTAAATATTTATTGTTTTTTGTTATAGTAAACAGGCCGATAGGAGTGAGACAAGGTCAAAATACCAGAATGGTGATGATCGGGCGAAGGAAGCAAGAAAAATACTTCACAAACGGGGGCGTACCAATAAAATCGAAGTTGGTTCCCCTTCTACCGAAGTAAGCCAGCATTCCGAGAATACAAGTGGTCATTGTAGCATTACAAGTTTGAAGCCATTAGAGAACAAATTACGGACGGTGGTGAAGACGAACCCAGTCATGGTGAAGAATCATCGGATAATGATACTAGTTTTGAGACAAATGAGCTCATAGTTCTACCGAAGCATCAGAAAATGAACATCAATGTCTGAAATGTTTCAAACGTGCCAATAATTTGTTTTTGACGCATAACGATGTCTTAGTTTTCTCGACTACCAGGTCCACGAAGCTTTCAACACCTTTATTGGGAATGTGACTTTGACCTCTATAGTTATAAGTATTTTTTAAATTTTGTTACTACTAATAATAAGATTATAACAATCCATTTTGTTTATATTTTTTCAGTTGCGTCGAGTATTAACAATTACGCTAAGTATGAACTATTAGATCAAAGGGACCTTAGTAAGCAGGTGGCTGTAAAAAATATCGTGAAAGCGACTCCGTTTTGGACTATCATCATACACTTGAGAAAGTTCAACTCAAACTCGCAATCGAGCGAGGCTTTGCTCGAAGTGATTGCACCAACTATCCATTTTAAAGAAGTTGGTTTGAGGACTATACTCTCGTAAGTAGTCACTTGTAATATCAAGAATATTCAATAGTTTGAAGTACCTATTAAGTAGTTTAAACAAACTAGAACTATCTCTATAAACAACTATCGTAGCTTTCTCTAAAGTAATCCATGAAAGACGATAAAAGATACCTAAATCGTAACTTTTTTAACAATTTTTTTTAGGGTTTTGGCTGTAACATCGACTTTGGTCCTAATACAATTATTTATTTTATTAGCAATAAAATTTGATGTTAAATTTTTTCAATTTTATTTTCCAAAACCAGCCCTACAATTGCGAGGTTTGACATGTTTTTAAAAACTATAACCAATAGATGTATCAAGATTCATATAAATTCTTCATGGGCATCCTTTTGAATATTTTTTCTCGCAATAAACAATTTTTTTATCTACTATTATACAAATGTGTGAATGTAAACCCATCATATAAAGAAAACTGATATATAACTTATCCTAAAGCAATTGCGCATTCTTAAAAACTTTTGGAACACCGTTAATTCCATTAACCCAACCAGCAATATCAAGTTGTTTGTTCTTATAACAAAAATACTAATACCGTAACTACTTCCCCCACTAATAATATGTTCATTTGAAGCTTTAAATAAACTTAAACAAATTTTTATAATATTTTTATTAATAACAACATTCATTTCAATATCAATCGTAAGTGTTACACAAACCAAAGTATCAACAATTGATACCATACCAACAAAATCACCATCACAACTTAAGAGATAATTTTTAGGTCACCGCAAGAAATATCTTAATATGAATTATCTCTAATGAACATATCTCATTTACTTAAAAACAATATTTAAAATACCTTCAAAGTATTCAAATTTACCAACATTACAGAATGTTTATTATAAAAATATTTAGTCGACTTCTAGACATAGTGTACCTGCATTTGAAAATTAAATAAAAATAAAAATATCGCATCTCGCATTGAAAAATTAAAAAAGTATCGCAATTAATCTTTTATTCTCAATTTGGACGTAACACATAATTTGCGTTTAACCCATAATTATGAGTTCATTCTTATCCCATGATTCTTAATTCACATTTGACACATTATTCTTAGTTCACATTTAACCCATAAGTCTGAGTTTGCATTTAACTATTGATTCTTAGTTTGGATTTAAAACGTGATTCTCAATTCTCATTTAGACTTTGATTCTCAGTTTGGATTTACCCTTTGATTCTTAATTCATATTTAGCCTTTGATTGTTAGTTCACATTTAGCCATTGATTCTCAATTCGCATTTAACCTTTAATTCTCAGTTCGTGTTTAACCCATAATTCTCAGGTCACATATAACCCATGATTTTTAATTCGCACTCAATCCTTGATTCTCAATTCCTATTTAAACCATGATTTTAAATTCGTATTTAACACATGATTATTAGTTTAGATTTAACTCAGGATTATTTGTTCGCAACATAATTCTCAGTTCACATTTAACTTATGATTCTCAATACATGATTCAAGTATAACCCAAGATACTTAGTTCAGATATAACACATGATTATGAATTTAAATTCAACGTATAATTCTTAGTTTGTATTTAATTTATGAATTTTAGTTCGGATTTCATACACGATTTTCAGCTCGTATTTAACTTTTGATTCTCAGTACAAATATAACACTTGATTCATGATTCACACTTAACCTGTTATTAAAGATTCGTATTCTACCCTTGATTCTCATTTCGTATTTAATCAATTGTTCGTGATTTGCGTTCAACCATTGATTTTTAGTTCAAATTTAACACATGATTTTTAGTTCACATTTAACACATAATTCTTAGTTTGGATTCAACACATGAATCTCACTTGGGATTTAACCATTGGTTCTCAATTCGTATTTAATAAATTATTTGCGATTCTTTTTAAACTAATAATTCTCAATTCAGATTTAACACACGATTCTAAGTTCAGATTTAACACATTATTTTCAATTGCATTTGACTCATGATTCTCAGTTTTTATCTACCTCACGATTATCTGTTTGATTTTCATACACGATCCTCAATTCAAATTTCATACACGATTCTTAGTTCGTGTTTAGCCCTTGATTCTTAATTCGGATTTATTATTTGATTCGTCATTTGTATTTAACAAATAAAACTGAAATTGGATTTAGCCCTTGATTCTCAGCTTGGATTTAACATATGACTCATGAATTTGATTCTCATTTCGTATTTAACCAATTGTTCATGATTTGCGTTCAACCATTGATTCTTAGTTCAAATTTTACACATGACTTATATTTCACATTTAACACATGATTCTCAGCTTTGAATTTACCACATGATTCTGCATTCAAATTTAATACATGATTCTAAGTTTAAATTTAACATATGATTTATGATTTATATTTAACACATGATTCACCATTCATATTTAACCTTAAAATTTTAGTTCGGATTTGTCAATTGATTCAGAGTTCCCGTCTAACCTATGATTCATGATTCAAATTTAACCTCTGATTTTAAGTTCAAATTTAACACTTGATTCATGATTTATGTTTAACCCATTATACTCAATTCTAGATCAACACATGATTCTTCATTCAGATTTAATATGTGATTCTCATTTCATATATATCCCATCATTCGTGATTCACAACTTATCTTTGATTATTAGTTCATAGTTAACACATGATTCTCAGTTTGTATTTAACACTTAATTTTTAGTTTGTATTTTATCTCTGATTTGTTATTTACATTTAACCCATGTTGGTCAGTTTAAATATAACAGATGATCATACTTTCATAAAGAACCCTTGATTATTACTTCGTATTTAACTATGATTCTTAGTTCGCATTGTACCCATGATTCTCATTTCGAATTTAACACGTGTTAGACATTTGTGTCTAACCTATAATACACAGTTCAAATTTAGCACAGAAGTCTCAGTTTGGATTTAACATATGATTCTAAGTTTGTATTTAACCCATTATTTGCGATCTGTATTCTATAATTGATTCTCAAATTGGATTAAACACATCGTTCTTACTTCGCATTTAACCCTTGATTCTTAGTTCAGATTTAACATATGATTCTCACACCGCATTTAACCTTGTTTCTCAGTTTTTATTTACCAAATGTTTGTTGGTTTACACTTAACTATTGAATTTTAGTTTGGATTTAATAAATGATTCACGATTCACGTTTAACCTAACTTACTTAGTTCAGATTTAACACATGATTTGAATTTGAATTTAACCCATGATTCCAAGTTCGTATTCAATTTATGATTCTCAATTCAAATTTCACACACTGTTCTCAGTTTGTATTTAAGCTTTTGATTCTCATTATGGATTTAACACTTGAATCGATACATGTTTAACCCATTATTCCCGAATCATGTTCTATAATTGATTTTCAATTTGTATAATATTCAATTCTTTATTCTCAATTTGGATTTACCACATGATTCTCAAGTCGTATTTAACCATTGATTCCAAGTTTAGATTTAATACATGACTTTTATTTCATATTTAACCTTAAATTATCAATCAAGATTTAATACAAGAATATTCTCAATTTACATTTGACCCCCAATTCTCAATTCATATTTAAATTATGATTCTCATTTCAAATTTCATACATGATTCGTAATTCACATTTAACCATTGATTCTCAATTTGGATTTAACACTTAATTTGTGATTCGCATTTAACAAATGATACTCAGTTCAGATTTCACCCATGACAGTCAACTCAGATTTAATAAATGTATCTTGATTTGCGTTTAAACAAGATTTTTAGTTTAGATATGATAAACGATATGTGATTCACATTTAACCCTTGATTATCAGTTGGGAGTTAACATATCAATCACGATTTATTTTTAATACATGATTTTCAGTTTGAATTCAGCACATGATTATCATTTTGAATTCGACACACGATTCTGAGTTTGAATTTAACATATGATTTACATTTAACACATGATTCAAGATTTGCATTTAATCCAAATAATCCATGGTTCATGTCTAACCAATGATTCACGCATGTTTTCCTTTATTTGTTACCAAAATATATGATTTATGTTTTATTTTTTTATTTTTTTTAACTTGTTTGTATATGTACATATGTATAAAAATATATAAAGATGATGATTTTTATAAATAGTTTTTTTTTACAACTTCAATTACATTAATTACTAAGAATAGTGGATTATGGCGAAAGATATCACAAAATTTCATTTATTTATCTTTTTTTAGTAGGGTGAAAATATCTGAACAAAAACAACAAAATATCTCACAATAAGAGATCTTTCAAAAAAAGATTGAGATATAATATAAACCTAAATAAAATTTTCAATATATTTAATCCTTACATAACATAAAATTTATTCAGAAAGATCTTAATTTTCTAACTCTTCTTTATCTTCGTTGTTGGTATCATATGAATCTACCTCCTTTCAAATTAAAAAATTATCAAGAATTTCATGATTAAGTGGGTGAAATTGTAGATTATAGTGAGAAAAATTGATATTTAACTCGTTAGTAGGAATGGAAACACTAGGATTATCATTAAGCACAAAAGGTTACATAATATTTTCGTTGTCGTAAAATCCAATTGCCGTCAATATTGATACAGACAAATCCTCTTGGTATGCAACTGGATCAGTATCAGTGTCACTAGGATGATTATTTTGATGATGCATATTTTGAATAGGTAGTTCTCATATGTTTTGATGATGAATATTTTGAACGATCATCCAATTATCACCTAATTTGGAACATGGTATATAAAAAACTTGTTTTACCACGATACCAAAAATATATCAATAATTTTCACAAATGTGTGTACTTGTGTTAAATAATATGAATCATTGGTCCTCTTTTATCTTTGTATCGTACCAGTCACATTCAAATGAATGTGATATTTTAAAATATTTGTATACAAGACTAGTCACACTTTGTAACTTGCCTATAAAAATTTATTTCATTCGGTTTGATATCAGTAATTATCATAACACCACTATTTTGAGTTGTTCTTCTATTATCTCGCTCTACAATTAAAAAATTAATATCACCAGTTAAAATACATAGGTTAGCCATCAGACAATTAACTAGACCTTTAACAAGGGAATACTGCAATATTTTGCAAGCAAAGTGATTGCACCTATAAATATTTAACATTTTTTCATTAAAATTATGCAATTGCACTAATATAGTATTTTTTTAATCGCATGAGGGATACTTACATGAGTAAAAAACCAATCAGGAAATATTTCATAGTATTTTTTTTCATAACATCCGTTGGACAAATTTGTATTATTTCATTTGTATGATCTGATAACAAGTCTTTGATTTTATCAAAATTCTAAAAACCATACCAGTGAGCTTTTATTAATTGAGCCTTATCAAGAATTACCGTAGCTGGATGAATACCGAAATTTCTTCTAGCATCTGAGTATGCCAAAAGAGAACCAAGATTATCATTTCCAAGTATTTCAACACTTTCACATTCTGAAGCATTAATAGAAGAGAACAAGCTATTGTACCTCAAGTATAGTTCCCGTCGGGTAATCAGACTTACGGGTATAAGGTCGGAAGCTAATTCGCCAAACCAAATGAAGAATGATTATACACGACTAAATGGAGGGCCTATGGAGTGGTAATTTTGGGTTTAAGTATAATTAATGGTCGTCCCCGTTTTCCGATGAGATTCTCTTGGGGCACCTCCCGAAGCATTTTGACATCTCCAAATCAGAAAAATATGATGGGAAGAAAGACCCTGAAAATTATTTTGAAGCATTCAAGAATTTTATGCTGAGTTTTGATAACGATGACAAGTTACTTTGCTGGACGTTTTCAATGAATTTTAAATATCGGGCCTCGAAGTGGTACAATTGCAAGGGATGCATAAAGAGTTTCAATGTTTTCGGAGTAATTTTCAGGCAACAGTTTATGAGAATCAAGAACTTCCGAGCAAATGGGGACACAATTGTTAATTATCGACAAAGGGTAGGGGAAAGTTTGAGGGATTATACATGACACTTTGTGGATGCCAAAACCGACGTAGACCATTGTGAGGAGAGCGTTGCTTTAATAGGCTATAAGCTGGGACTGCTTCCCGGACCTATGAAAAAACGGTTACAAAAAAAAAACTTCACGTTCTCTGCTTTGATTTCCCATGTAGAGTGCGCAAGCTGAATTTGTGTCATATCAACATAATTTGCAGAGGTCTAACCTTATTCCACAGCCTCAACCCATAAGCACCTTGCAGCCGATAGCACAACAATTCCAACCAAAAGTATCGGGCTCGCAACCATAACAAGCTAGGTTTAATAATCAGATAGTAAACCAAACTATCTCAAATAAATGGATCCGACCCATGTATTTTTCCAACTTGACTGAGTGCGTTTCCACCATTTTTGAAAAATAAAAAAAGAATGCATATTTTCGAAAACCTTATCTTATCCAAATCCCCCACGAAAACCGCAACAACCAATACTGCGAATACCATGAAGATGTAGGGCATGATACTAAGGACTGTATTGCTTTGAAAAAATAAATACAAATGTTGATAGTGAACAGAAAGTTGATGACCTATGTAAAAAGACATGCTCAACCATATACGATCTCTAAGGAAGTAGTGGCAGTACCAAAGCAAGAGACAGCGATGGTCATCTCCAAACTCACTGACACATTTGATGTGTCCATAAAATATCCGGATCCTGATAAGCATCAGAATTTTATCAACTTTGTAGAAGAAGTAATTCCATAAAGTAGAGAAAATGTTAGTAGTTTGTGAAAAAAAAATTAGTCACTAACTATCTTTTGAGGTGATTCGATAGCAGGAATCACCAATGCCTCTCGAAAAAGACACGTTATAAACCCCACCTATATAGCAGCCCGTCCCCCATACTCTGTTTTAATAATGATAACATGAGAGATGTCATCGGATTGCACGAAGACGCAATGGTAATCGTAGCCTCCATTGATGGCGATGAAGTGCGCAAAGTTTCGAATCGATACCGAGAGTTCAACAAACATTATTGTCTTAACAACCTATGAAAAGTTTAAAAGACCACCAGTAATTTAAAAATCTAAGCGAGCCATATTAGGATTCACTGGAGCTAAAGCCAAGGCAGTGGGAGAATTGGAAGGGATCGTACAGCTGGGAGGGGACCTCTAAAAAAAGATATAATAATACTTTTTGTAGTTGTAGATGCACCGACCTCCCACAATGAAATTTTTGGTAAGTTTTGGTTGTCTAGAATGCACACACTAACACCCACAGTCCACCAATGTCTGAAATATGTGGTCGGCAATAACATAGTAAGAAGCAGCCAGAAAACTGTTAAGGAATGCTACCGAGCGGCTTTAGAAATAAAGACCGACATAGAGAGGGTTCAAGTAAAATATTAGCATTTAGCGAGGTCTACGTCGGGATCGAGACCGGTAGATAATCCTATGGAGACCCCCGGAGGAAGAATTTTGAAGATAGGGACTAATTTGTCTTCTATTTTTTTAGATATATTAATTTATTTTCTCAAGGAAAGACTGTATTTATTTTTATGGTATTTTGAAGATGTGACATGAGTCCCTGATTGTGTAATTTACCATAGCATGTATGTGCGATAAAATGTCCATACCCGAGAATCCCAGTACCGCAGGGGACGGCTAACCACACCTCTCAAGATATCCATGCATCAAGCAATATGTTTTGGTTTTGCGGCCTTGCCTAAGCATGTGGAGCCAAGAGCGTTTGGTTGATAATCGATTCTGAATTACTCGTAAATCACGCCACGGAACATTCTGAAGCAAGAAAAGAGCACTTGGTCCAGTACTTAGCCTCACTACGGGTTATAGTTGTGACTTTTGAAAAAATCACCTACGAGCATGTTCATATAACAGAAAATGCAGTCGCCAATTCACTAGCAACCACAACATATGTAGGAGATTTCCCTTGGATTTTAACGCTAGAAAAAACTGTCAATCATTAAAAGAACAGAGCTAGAGAATCGATCATAAATATCATGTCAAATTTCAACAATCACAAACACTGACTGAAGAGACAACATTTAGAGCTTCTTAGTAAGTAGTGCGCTACCCGAGGCTAAAGTACTGGCAAAAAGAGTACAAAATAAGGCTCTGGTTTACGTATTACAAGGGGATGTACTTTACAAAAAGTTTTTGAGCAGGCCGCTTTTAAGATGTATGAAGCATGTAGAATCACAAATGATTTTATCCAAACTTCACAATGGCGAGGGGTCGGCTCACTATGATTTCAAAGATCTAATCAGAACATTTTTATTGTCGGGTTTTTATTGGCCTACAATATTGAGTGATGCCAAAGAACTAGTCAAGAAATGTGACACTTATTAGAGATTTGAAAATTCAATTCATGTTCTAGACACTACGCTCGAATCCATCTTCGAAGGTTTACCATTTGATAGATGGGGGATTGAATTGGTAGGCCCACTTCCAATGGAAACCGGGGGAAGGAAAACGATAGTAGTCGTTGTGGACTATTTCTCCAAGTGGGTCGAGGCAGAGCCTTTGTCTGGGACAAGGGCCAAAGATGTAGTCAAATTTATCTGGTCAAACATTTGTTGTCGGTATGGGGTCCCTTAAAAACTAACTATGGATAATGGTCCACAGTTTGACAGCGCATAAATAAGAAAAAATATCTCATCCTATAGAATACGGCATCATTTCTCGGTACCTTTTCACCTGCAAGAGAATAGGCAGGTCGAGGTCCCAAACAAGACAATCGTTGATGGTCTCAAGAAAAATCTAGAAAGAAAAGCTGGACTGTGGCCAGATTACTTACAAGAAGTATTGTGGACATATCGAACGGAGCTCGAACTGCTACTCATGAATCGCCCTACGCTTTGGTTTATGGTATGGACGCAGTCATTCCTGCAAAAATAATGTTCTCGTCCTTCAAGATCGAACACTATGATGAAGACAGTAATGATGAGGGTCGATGTTTTGCTTTAGATTTGATTGAAAAGAAGCGAAGTCGAGCTCTCAATTGGGAAGTAGGTACGTTTCTAAAGTTTATAGAAGAGAGTTAAAGGTTGGTGACAAGGTCCTACAGAAATATTTTCTACACACGAAAGACAAAACCCTCGGGAAATTGGCTCTCAATTGGAAAGGCCCATACCAGATTATTGAAAAGATAAAGCCAAGAATCTATAGGCTGAATGATAAGTATAATCGGCCTTTACATCACCTTTGGAACACCGAACCCAAAATTATACTTAGAGACCTTGAACATCTATTGTCTTGTAAAATAAATTTTGGTTGGGGACACACTTTTTCCTACCTTGGTGGCGCAGGGAGGTTTTAATGAGATGTATATGGAAACCGACCTATTAATATGATTTACAGCCTTTATTAAAATGTTTGCAAGACAGCTTGAACCTTAAGGGTTTTTTCAACTGATAAGTTTTGATCTACATGACCTATACATTCAAACATTAAGGGTTTTTCCAACTGATACGTTAATCTGCATAATTTATATGTTCGAACCGTAAGGGTTTTTCAACTAACAAATTAATCTATATGATTTATATATTTGAACCTTAAGGGTTTTTCAACTGGTATGTTGATTTACATGTTTTATATGTTTGAAGCTTAAAGGTTTTTCTACTGATAAGTTGATCTACATGATTTATACATTCGACCCTTAAAGGTTTTTCAACTAATAAGTTCATCTATATAATTTCTACGTTCGAACCTTAAGGGTTTTTCAATTGATAAGTTGATTTACATAGTTTATAATATTGCTTAGCAGTTCAGTTTTAAAATCGGAAACTAATCACTTCCTATATTTAAAATGTGGAACAAGAATTAGGTACTTTAACCAAACACGATGAATTTCAGCGAATATAAAAGTTATGGTGCAAAAACACGTCTATAAGGTTCAGACAAGAATTAGGTACTTAAACCAAACACGATGAATTTTAGTGATTATAAAAGTCATACTAAAAAAACGCGTCTATAAGGTTTGGAATAAACCCAAAACAACAATGATGGGTAAAAACAATTCAAAACTTAACAATCTAGTGGTCCTTCGGATGACTCCGGGTCATCACTCTCTTCATCAGTGTCACCTTCACAAATAACCTCGACGTGGAGATCTTGTTCTAGAACGTCCAACCACCGTGACTCTAGAGGAAAATTGGGGTTACCAACGATTGAAACCAAGGAAGTAGGAAACCTTGGCATCAGGAACTTCATTCTTCATAACCCTCACACACTTAGCAGCAAAGTTAGCGTTTTCCTCTCTACTCTTTTTCTCCACTTCAACGCGAAGTTCTCAGAGATCTTGAGCAGCTTTAGCCATTTGTAGTCGACGAAAACGGTTTTGGATTTTTTGAGGAGCTAGATCTTGCACTCAGTTTTTGATAAGGGGTGTGTAGAGATTCCATAACCTAAGTTTGTTGAGATTTCATTTTCTGCCACTCCAACCCCTTTTTCTTAGAGTCTGAAGTTTGGTTTTGGCTAAGGTAGCCCGCGCTTCTGCCTTTTGTTGGTCAAGAGTTTGCTCTTTCAGCATCGCTTCAAGGTTGGATAACCGCTTCTTCACATCCGGCAAGTCATCACTGAGTTGCTCTGTCTTTCTTTCTTATAATGCTAGAGGAGATAGCATGTGGTATAAGATGGTGGCTATTACGTCCAATATCTGAACCAGAAAACTACCTGAACCCTATGGAAGGGCAATCATAAGAAGTGAGTCGTTGCATGTTATACCTCTCATACCCCATGAAAGATTTGGGCAAACTTTATCTGGAGATGTTGCCACCGGAGGGAGTCTTGACTTAATTAGAGCAAGGCTTGCATGCGGCTCGACATCCAGATGTTTTACTACCGTGGCATTACGAGCAGACTCTTCGACTATTCAATGGGTCCTGGCACCCTACCTTACTGCTCGAACAACATTGGGATAGTTGTCTGTTCAGCCATTGGCAGACCGGATTTGCCTTCAATCACTTTTTGGTATTTTTTCTTCTTGGCTGCTCGGGGTATTTTGTTTCTTCCTCAACAGCCGCAGTTTTCTTCCTTTTCTCTCCATGTTCTTCGAATCTTCTCCACCACTGCGAGATTTACCTTCACTAATAACCGGTTTATTCGAAACCATGGTGCATTCAGGCTCCACTTCAACCACTAACGGAGGATCGTTACTACCCACTTCCATTGTTTCTTTCTCCGCCTCTTGGTTGGATATTTCCTCCGATTTTAGACGTTTATTGGGATCCCTATTCCACTTCGGCAGAAAGACGTTAGCATCAGGGGCATCTAACTTTTTCAAAAGGTCAATAAGATCGGGTGCCACTCGCAGTTGATCAGTATCTAACGTTTCACTCGAGCAACACCAGAGATTGTTGTTGACCAAGTTTATATGTTTGAAGCATCGGTGACAATTCTGATTCCAATTCTCCCTCGCATAGTCTTTAAGCTTCAGAAAGCTAGTCGTGGTCGACTCCAAATACTCCTTTTTTTATGCCTGTAACTTCATCTTAAAGACTAAAACAAGAAAACTTAGAATAATGGAGTGTGATAATACGAATCTTCTTGGACCCATTTGCATGTTAGGCGCATCGGATTGTCCTTTGAGTGAGGTATGTCATTCTCCAAAGCACCGCTAACAAAGACGAACCAATGCTTCCATTATTTGTTCATAATCTTCATGTTATTTTCCAAGGAAGAGTAAATGAAGGTTAGTTTGGGTGATTTGGAAAGACCAGTCATTACAACATACTCTTTGGGCATCGGTACCTCAGCTAAACGTGAAGCCATTATTGCATGACGTCAGTGTCTACCAGGTATTAGGAGTAATTTATGTCAGGTAAATCTCGAGGATCTCAAAGTATCGTGCTATGTCAGGGTCGAACGGGAGTGTAAGTCCCCAATTAAAAACATCAGTAAAAAAGACTATCTCCTTTTTCTGCACGGACAACGGCGTATCCCCAAGAGTCGGGAAGCGAACATTCACACACTTGGGAATTCCCCAAACTTTTTTCAGCTTAGATGTCTCCTCGAGACTGTAGTATAGCTACTTACCACTAAAAAGAGTGATGAGATGTTCCATGGGTAAGTCGATGTCATAGCCAGTAAGCACTGCTGCGATCTCAAGGGGTAAGGGTTCTTCGTCTACTGCTATAGTAGCAGCAACATATCCTGGGGTAGCAACTTGTTTCACATCCCGATACGCGATATCACCCTCATCAGTGCCTGCTGAGGGCTGGTTTTTTCAGTGGTGCTCGTTACGGGCGGTTCAAAACCAGTAGCCGTTGGGTTCTCGTGAATGCTTCTTCTAACAATGTCATTGGTTCATTTTTTAGGTTTTGTAAGTTAAATACATTTTTTGCCCGCCTTTTTCTTAGGAGCGACCCCCTTAGTAGCAGTTTTCGTTAGCGGGTCACTGGGGTCGACTCTTTATTTTTCGCTTCCGTGGGCAAGATTTTTTTGGGAGCAATCAACCCCCGGAGGCGGGTGTAGAATGGATAAATGGAAATACTGCCAACACGGACGTGTCCGGGAACACTTCCCTTTGGGTTTTTAGATGTAGCTTTTTTAAATTTTTGCTGTTGAATCCTTTCCACTTCGCATTGTGCCACACCTCTAGCGGTGACTGGGAGAAGAAGATGAAGCATTTAAATCTCCCATAACTAGAAATTGGGGGCTAAGGTTTTCGATGGGAGAAATTTTGGGAGTTGAACGAGATGGTCGAGAATCAAGTGGTGTTGTGCCTAAATAAATCGTCGAAGAACTGTCAATCAAACTTTTCATTTATACTCAGATAGTTATCGCCTCAAAAATTAGTTTCTTGGTCGGGTCAAGCTTCTTGCTCGAGGCAGGTTTTTTCATAAATGGTTACGGTGCCCTTCTCTTTCTCTCTCTAGAAAGGCTAAAATCTTATATCACTTTCTCTCTAAGTTTGTGTTGTTGGTAAAGAATGAAGTAGCAAAGTTATTTATAAAGGAGTAGTCCCCTTAACGAATTTTTCCATGGAGAAGTGCAATCGATAAGAGTCTCAAAAAGTTAAAGAGTCGTTTTTTTTGTAACTATGAGTAGACACACTCCAAATAGCTGGAGGATAAGCGTCAACATCTGACACTTTTGTAGGGCTAGAGGGTTAGATTCATCATTCTAATCTCGGTTAGTTCAAGAGGCAAAATGCAAACAGCGCATATCAAATGATCTGGAGACACGTTGATGGCCATAATTCAACTATTTCTCAGTGAGACAAATGGGCTCAATGTGACAGGTGGATTGGGTGCAAAACTCATCAGAATTAGGTCCAAGTAATTCTTTTTGTGCAACAACAGATAGATAATACTGATAAATAGTTAGGTTAAGGTTGGACAAATATCGAGAGAGCGCTTTATCAAAAGAGGCATCAGAGATTACCGACCGGTAGGAGAGAGCGAGCAACAATAAAAAAATCTCAACCTATGAGTGTCGAACAAATCCTGATAAAGTTCCACAACAGACAGAGACCGAATAATCGACATCGCATATTTTTTATTTTTTATGTCGGAATAAACCGACCCTGCCTACTTGAGTACATCGACATAACAGTTTGATCCCATGGCTAAATAGTTCTTGTTCGCTTTCTCGCAAAGATTAGGAGGCTACTGATGAGGGCGCATAATATTCGGGTCACTTTGGACCGACATAATCAAATGATGCGATAGTGTATTTGCAATAATGTTTAGTAATAGTAGTAGATTGAGAAATAATAAGGACTTACCTTGTAATTAATAATAGTATGGGTAAAATGATTATATTAAAGGGTGAAAATAGAATCAAGTGGGTCAAGTGTGTGAAATTGGGTCCACAACCGCCACTATATAAGGAAAGATCCCCTTTTGGGGGTGGGTGGACATTTAATATAATATTTACTCTTACCACTTTCTCTCGCTATAATTCCATGTTTTTATCTGTTGTTTACTGTTACAACTTTGTGTGGTAGCGAAATTATGTTCCAAATATTTCTAGAACTATCAGAACTATCATAAACGGAACATAGTGTTTGTGATTGTGTTTACCATTTACAAATTCTAAACATCATTGCATAACTAGTACGTCAATTGGATGCCTTTTAATTGAAATGGACAATTACATTTTTTTAGCGTACACTATCGCTTTCTCAAAGTATCTGGCTTCGGTTTTGATACGAAAACACCGTACCTCTCGCATACGTATTGTAATCTAGGAGTTCTTCCCTAATTTTCACTATCATATAGCCCTATAATGGTGACAAAATTTAATCTTCTTCGATTCCTCATACATAAAAGCATCAAATTCTGGCTCCGTGAATAACCTATCGGTTGTGAAGATTTTGACGTTATGGGTCATCATATATAGTAGTTGGGCTGGTCCGTCCTACAACGAATAACAATATGTTAATAAAACTTGATATTTAATCAACCGCACAATAGAAACAAAATTTTACAGCATGTTCGCATAGATCGTGCGATAAGAATTAAATGGTCGCTTGAAGAAATGCAACGATAAAATATTGGGCGCATGAAGGTTTGTGAGACTTGGGTTCTGGTCGCACGATGGATGCGAAAATCATGAAGTTCATAGTATATTGCGCGCGATTAGTATGGAAACAGAAACTAAAGTTTAAATTGTTACCTCCATTTAATACACATTATCCTCGTCTACCAAGTCATCCAAAGAGACGTTCATTTCCTCGCCTTCTATAACTATTTGGTGTTTGGTTTTTTTGTGGTTGATTTTTTGTGTTTGGATAGTAAAATATTAGGGTTTAAGGTGGTAAAATGTTAGGGTTTAGGATAAAATTTTGATGTTATTCAGATATTAGGATAAACTGATGTAGGATGAAAGGGATAGTAAGGCCTTTAACCCAAGCCCACGAGGGCCCAGATCTGTGCTGTATCAAGTGTTGGTTGTGGGGGAGGCAGAGCCAGCTGGAGGCAATTGTATTTATGTAAATAGAAAAAACGAAAGGCTGTTTTGGGATTATCAAATTTGAGTTTTAAAAGAAGGAGGTGATATATCAACCAAAATTTGATCTTTTTCTATTCTAGCCCTAAAATGAAATATCACATTGGTTCATATTAAAAAAACGTTTTTAAAACCGAATTGTTAATTTCAAAAGATCTGCAACTAGAATTTGTTTCTCAAAATTAATTGAGAATTTAATATATGGAATAAATAATATTTTTCAAGTTTATAAACTATTTTAAAAAATTATATAAAAAATAATATATTTTTTCTCAATTTATGGGTAATATGATCTTTATTTTGTGCTAAAATTTTAAAATTGATAGAGTCTGAAATTCAAACATCTAAATACCCAATTTAAATTCAAATCAACCTTTTTTTCAAATACAAAATACATAACCGAATAAAAAAATACAATCCCCTTTACTTCAAATTATGTAAATATTTGACCTAATAGTTGAAAATGTATCAAAATAATATTTAGAATAAAATCCTAATTTGTGTTTCATAATCAACAATAAATGATTTTTGTTTTATTTTTTAAGAGATATAAGATTTTCTAATATGTTCAGTTTATCTCTTATATGCATAAACTCTCCAATATTTTAACTCAGAAAATGTAATAGACTAAGATTTACTTAACCGAGAATAAGATTTACCAAAACCGAGAATAACTCTACCCGATTTTGTACCAATCGAGTTCTTAAAAATATTCATTGAAACGTCTAGATATAGATCAGGCAAAGGAATATTGGATCACTATGAGGTACTTCTAAATCCTTAAACATGGATCAGGCAAAAGAAACCTTCCATTTTGTTCTAACAAAAAAACTAAAAACTAAAACAGTTATAACATTTTTCATATAACCTCATTCATATAATTAATAAAATAGAAAGATAAATAATAGAACAAATATAAAAAGAAGCAAAAATGCCATTATGATGACTAGAAGGTGTTAGACGTTACTAAAAACTTAAGTTTAACATAATCACAACCCACAAACATGAATTTCATGTTGAAAATTCTAACAAATAAAAATATATGACAATTAACTAGAGATCAAATAGGAGAAGTCTGGCGAGCAGCAACTCGAGCAGATTTGGGCAAACTCCGGTGAACTGAGGCTAACAGCAACTCGGGAGAATTCGAGAGAAGATAAATATTTACAAACGATAAATATAGGTTAGGATTAGTGTTAATTGGGTTTGATTGGTAATTTATGGGTTTGGTAGTATTATTAGGTCTTGAATCTTGATGCATGTGAGGTTTTGGGATGTAGTTGTTATTCGTCAACGATTTGCGAAGAACAACTTGTGTTCGTCAAACGTTTGCAAAAATAGAGGGTTCTCACGATGTAAGCATGGTGTGGTTATGATGTATCCCATAAAACCTTTTTAATTATATTTTATTTTATTCAGATATCTTATATTATTCAAATCAAATCTGATTGTATTAAGATTTCATTTTATTTTAAAACATTTATTTTATTTTCTTGTATTCTAATTTAGAGTTTTGAACAGCTCTTATATAAAGACTTGTATGTCCTAAGTTATTTTAAGTTTTTGGAATAATATATTTTTTATCTTTGAAAATTTCAGTCTTTGCTACTCTTGGATTAGGGTTTTATCATGTTACCCTTGAATTAGGGTTTCATATCTATTGTTTATTTCTTCTAATCTTCTGCCACGCTAGTTTGGTATCAGAGCATCGGTTCTTGCTATGGGCAAACATGTTTCTAAATCTTGATTTCATCTCATTGAAAGTCTAAAAGAGAGAACAACGTTCATGAAGATCTCAAAACATGTTTACGATCGTATTGATCGGTTACTGGAGGAGTTCAAAGTGGCTACCAATCATCAGATCAAGGAGAAACTTGATTATCGAGATGTTGTCGCAGGCTATGAAGAGGTTTTCGAAACCAATTTTTTTTTCATCTATTGGACATGGGGTTGTTTTCAGGATATGCAAAGGCTTTCAAAACCAAAAAAAATCATCAAGTGGATGACTTTAATGTGATTTAGAATAAGGTTCACTCGAGAAGAATTTATCTTATTCTCATAAGTTCAAAAATTATAATTCCTAATGTAACAATTGAAAAATAAAATAAAATAATTTTGGTTGTTGATGGTGATGGTGATGGTGCTGTGAATTCAAGAACGTATTCTTGTCAACCATGGGAGGATGATATAGCCTAGAAGCCCAAACAAAATCCTTTTTAATTTTATTTTAAAATTTTATTTTATTTTATTTTAAAACATTTATTTTATTTTCCTGTATTTTAATTTAGGGTTTTGATCACCTCTTATATAAACCCTCATATGCCTTAAGTTATTTTAAGTTTTTGGAATAATATATTTTTTATCTCTGAATATTTCAGTATTTGTTACCCTTGTATTAGGGTTTCATCATGTTACCATTGAATTAAGATTTCATCTATCGCTGCTTCTTCTTCCATTTACGCTACGTTATCAGGTTATATGTCCCCACGACATGTTTACTATGTGGGGCGCTCTGCTCACCGGATTATCCAGGGACCGGTTTTATCTTTTTTGTTTGTGTCCATTACACACATTTGCACTATTTTTTAAAAAGAAAATATATTTCCAATTTCTACTTGGTTTTATCAAGTAGGCCTTCACATTTTGATGTTTTTTCAGGTTATGGATCTCGTTGAGGCTTTAGGGGTTGGCGATTGGTCTAGGACGAAAAGATTAATGCGAAAAACGGACCGGTAACGAACGTGAAGTAGTGGAAGATTCAGCGGTTCTGATGGAAACTGTACCTCTTATTTCAGCATTCCCTCTATCCGGACCCACATCCAGTTCTGCTGCCCCTATGCAACGTATGCCTCTCTCAGCTAGAGGGAAACCTAGATCTCTGCCCCACGTCAAACTAATTTTATTAGTAGACAAGACGTTCACCTCTCATGTTGTATACTACGTTTGCAAGGAGGGGTAATATCTAGATTTGTAGTTAATCTTATTGTGTCAATTAAATATATATTAATATTGAAAATGATTATTTTCAGGATCGTGAGATGAGGCTTTACGCCCAGTATCTCAACCATATAGGTTGGAGTTTGAGTTCTTATAGTACGGTACGAGTTGTACTTGATACCACACCTTTTGGTAGGCTCATCGAGCCCTTCTCGTGCATGCATACACACTTCAACATCACGGAGGTTTTTTTTGGAGCGTTGGCATATGTAAACTAACAGTTTACATTTCTTCCTAAGTGAGATGGCGATCACCTTGGATGATGTCAAAACGATACTAGGACTCATGGTACAAAGTGATGTTGTTTCTCTACATGTTATATCCAAAAAGCCGCTGGCTATATATAAGGGCATTGAACTACGTGGGATTAATAAGGTGAGCTTTGTCAAAGAGTTCAAGAAATGTAAAGGTATATGTTTTGGTTTTGTATGTCTTCAAAATAGGTACAGTGAGGCATAATTCTGTGACGATCACCATGGTATCACTGACGATATTGTACAGCAGGATGCGCGTGCCTATATTCTATACATGTTCAGTTGCGTTCTCTTATCCAACAATATAACATGTACATTAATTTAAAATACTTATTCATATTACATGATTTGACCGAGTAGGGGGTTGGACTTTATGCATGGGGCACGACCGTGTTGGCTTACTTATGGCACCATCTCGGAGAGGCTTGTCTTCACGAGATCATGACTATGACTGGATGTATCGATTTGTTAAACACGTGGATACGGGACCATTTTGTAAGGTGCGACCAAAGTCCCACATCCCACATCGATTAAACATGGGAAGAAAGATCAGTATATAAGTTAAGAATACATCTCCATTAGTGTGAGGCCTTTTGGAAGTGGACCAAAAGCAAAGCCGTGCGGGCCAATGGGCCCAAAGCGGACAATATCACACTATTGTGGAGATCGGAGTATTCTTACTTATATACAAAAGCGGAATATACTGACCCAATATTCCCTACACATTTCGTTGTGCTTCACCATGTTACTTATTCCACTTACACAGAGCACCATCCTACTATTGCTAAATGGGATACATGTGCGGTGATTTCTGATTCCTAGACGAAGTTAAACTGCAGGATCACCATGAACAACCTGCAGGAGACCGATGCAAGTTTTATAATGTTTTGGTAATTAATTGTTAAGTATGTTTTGATATATAACGAAGATTGGTTTAATATACTGTTAGAATTGTTTGATGTTTTCTTATTGTTGGTTGTGTTGAGCAGTGTAGATGCCAACTTTTATATATGTTCATGTTCGTACGATTTGTTTTGCAGGTTTTGTTTGAGCCTTATTGTGTCATACACGATCATGTTCCGTTGGAGGATATAACCTGGTTTCGTGATGTCATTGCAGGTGTAGAGCAATCATAGACATACTATCCACAATGGTCATTGAGGTAGTTCAGATGTGTCCAAATGGTTATTCGACATTCGTTTCTCAAGATGCAGACAAAAGCGAAAAGGAAACCTAAGACGATGACATACGCATTCGAGAGGTATGCTGGGTGAATTGGCGAGATAACCAGTTAGAGACTATTTTTAGGATATATATGATTATAGACGAGATAGAGTCGTTTCCTACTCTTGATTATATTAATCTTCATCAATAGATTAACTAGTTCAACCTCATCAGCACATCGATATATTAGTTGAATGATTATGTCTACGAGGATCACAGCGGAGTTGTTATACATCATTTGCGCGCTAGTATGCGTAAGATTTCGTTATTTCCTAGAATTGATGAGTTTGATGATGTTGGTTTTTTTAGGGGGGGATATGAGCAGGTTTTGTCTATTGTCAAGCTACTTGCTTAGACATTTGGATATTCTGTTTATCTTTTGTTGTTTGACAATCGTATTAATTTGGATATTGTGCTTATTATTTTTATGTCTATTTTGTAAGACCCACTTATCCATCTTTATGGTTATTGTAACATATTTTTATGTCTACTAGTTGTTAAGTGTAAGATATTTCTAATATGTGAATAAAATTTTATCACCAATTCTAGAGAGAAAAAGAGAATGACTTAATTTTAATGAGAGAATCAAGTAATAACAATTAATTCAAGAATGAAAAGTCAATCTTTTTATTCATAACTCTTCAGCTATTTTTTATAGGAATAATAGGAAATTAAGAGAAATTGTTATACAATTGGGTAAATTGAATTCGAGCCCCTTACATTTATAATTAATATCCATCTCCTCCAAAAACTTTATAAAACTACTTATAACAACTTTTCTCTAATTGTCTTAAGTCTTTAATAATTTGTATCATTATCAATATCCCCCTAGTCTTTATGAATTCGAAGTCATTCCAAACCAACAATGTCAATCGTCATACTTTAAGTTTCTTCGAATAAAAGCCACCCCTTATTATTCCTTAAGTCGCCTCTAATCGAAACTTCTTATTTCCATACTTAAGGCCACCTCGAAGCAAAACTGCTCATTACTATATTTAAGGTTGCCTCAAATCATAACTGCTCATCACTATATTTAAGTCACCTAAAAATTTTATGTTGAATTTACATGCGGCTTTTCAATCATTTCTCTAATGAAAATTAGAAAAGCATGGAGTACCTAGTACACGTGAAGCATGCTATTAACTCTGACAATTTACACGTGTCGCTCTATTTCAAAGTAGGCATGCTTCCTGATTCATTTTTCAACCAATAATCGTTGCCAACTATTCACCTCTCTTACCACTTTCTTCTTCACTCACTCCTCTATAAATATTCTTCCCTTACTTATTTTCCCTTCATATACAACTTCTAGTGAGAGAAAGAGAAAACAACGTGAAAACTTCTATTCCACCGCTTCTTCATATGAAAACTCATCTTCTCTGATTCACCTTTAACTTTCTATAAACTAATTTGAATATTTTTTTTTCATTTTAGTTGATGAAAAAATCACAATCTACGAAAAACCAATTTTTGATCTTTAAGGTTATTTGTGTATTAGTGAAAAGGCTGATGAGTATCGATCGGCATACGTAATAGATAATTCACCAAAGCTCTCATCTCATACCACAGTATACAAAAATTGCATTCATGGCCAAAGTTCTTTTAGGTATCAAAATCCTTACAATCTAGTTCTTAAGACTTACTTACCACAATCTCTTAAACAATAAAAAAAACCAAACCGCATATGATGAGTTAATACTTCACCTTAGTAAATTGTTAAGAGAGAAAGAGCTAGAAAGTTTTTAGAGAGAGAAATTTCAAGTACAAATGAATTACAAAGAAAAAATGTTCAACCTCTTTATTAGAGTAACCTTGTCATTTATACAGAGGAGCCAAGATTTAGTCTCAAACTGAATTATGTTACAAAAGAGGACTAATTGTTGTTTAGTCTTTAACGATTATTCATAGTTACAAATACTCTCTAAAACTTACATCAATTACAATTTAAGGACAAAACTTACATTACTCATAATTAAATCCTTAAATTTACATTATTTACAATTTAATCCTCAAAATCCTATTTTCATATCAGAAGCCCCCTAGTTCTCATGTCAGTAAATTAATGAGAACTAAAATATCTTCGAATCCAAATATCTTCGAATTTTTCCATATGTTATCTCACCTGTTATAAAATAAACTCAAAGCAGTCATTTGAAGCAACCCTCTAAAACAATCATTTGAAGCGTACATAAAGAAGAATCATTCGAAGCGTCAACTAAGAGTAATCGTTCGAAGCGGAAACTAGGTACAATCATTTGAAGTGTACTTAAAACAAATACCAATTAACAATAGCTCCAAAATCTGATAACCTTTCAAAGACAACAAAAAATCTCTTCGAAACACTATGAAACAAAAAATCTCTTTGAAATATTGTGTAAATAAATTATCCTCGAATCCTTGCTAAAGTAACACTTTCAAAAGTATTCATCGACTTTTATCCACACAGCATATAAAATTAACTGTTCTATATAACCATTCAACCCATCATAACCCTATAACTTTTAGATCCACAACTAGATGCCTAGCCTGACAGTTGTCGAACATCTCACCATCTCACCGTTTTGTATTCCAACCTATTATCACTAAAATCTTTCTAAATTCAAACATCTTCATTTCTTTGTATAAATTCAACCAGCATTCTTATGTTTTCATTCTCATACAAACCATTCTAGAGATAAGTCGTAGCTTTTGGCTACCTTTACCGTGTTCTTTCTTTTTGTCAGTATTCTCATCAGAAAAGACCACATTTCTGATCAATATTCATCTTCTATGATCAACCTTCACTTGGTTTATGAGAAAGAAACCAATAACCAAAAATCAAAGGCTATTCTACCCAAAACACCAGAATCTTCAGACTCTGGCATCAACTTAGTCTTCGGATCGTACGACTATTTCTGTTTTACACAAAGAGCTGAAGAATATAGGAAAGCAGGATTAATCAATAGCCTTCAAGTTGGAACAACCACTAAAACAATTTATTACGGTAATTTCGATCCAAACAGAGTTTCTAATCTTGCTCCTTCTCCTATAACCGAAGAACGCCCTTCGTCCAAAATTCAAGGCCCTAAAACACCTCGCGCATCTTCATCTCAAAGTAAGATTTCTCCTTTGATTAGTGAAGAATTTACTTTGAAACAAAATTAAAAAAAAAATCCTCTTCGAATCACCCTCAATTACCAGAAAAATAAGAACTTTTATTTCCATGGGAGACGAGTCAGAAATTATCCGAACTCATTCACCTTCAAATCAAGATACTGAAAATCCTCCTAAAAAGAAGTAACGGAGGAAGCTCCTCGAACAAGCAAACCCTTTACCAGCTGTTGTTAATCCAACACCTCAACAACCTCGAGAAGAAACATCGAAAGCCAACGAAGCTGATTCTGAGGCTACTAAAACCGATCTCGAGACTGAATCAGATTATGGGAATTCTGCAACTACCCATAAACCTCAGGAAGAGGCAGACACTTGCTTTGTTTTCGAGTATGAAAGAGCTAAGAATACAAGAAACTTAAGGAATCTTGAAGGTAAATACATCGTTGCATTGAAAAAGGTTCGTTATATATATACTACAAAGATAGCCAAGCTTCGGCTCTGAAAAAGTAATGGGGAATGGGAGATAACATAACGCTTTGACAACCAAAAAAAGAAGAAACTCCCTTGGACTGCAAAGATGACGAGCTAATAGTCTACCCCGAAATCATCAACTGGGGTTCCCGATTTCCACTGGATCCTATGATCGTGGAATACTTCGAACTGCTCAGCTTATGTCCTACTCAGGTGACACTGAATCAATGGTTCACCCTCATGTCAGTAATTATGGCATCTCGACTGTCTAAAATTCCAATCAGCATTAAAGACTTCATTTCCTTGACGCAATTGTCAAAAGGTCTGAAGCTTCCCTTTTACTACCTCAGCCTGATGGATGACCTCAAAATCATCGACGACCTCTTACAGGCTGACAAATTCTGGAAGCATAAATTCATATTTATATCAGGAGTGTGGGAAAATGGCAAAGAAATTTTTGATGCCAATCCTTCTAAGTTAAATCTCATCTGGAGAAGCAATCGTAAGCACTTCGAAATTTTTACATTCTGAAAAACAAAATATGTTTTGCATCTATCTTTTCTTAATTCTCTGCTTTTCTAATTATTTCAGAAATTTCGAGGCGTTATTCATCACGTCGACCAACTGCTAAAGTAATTTTCCAAAAACTTGGCGCTTGGGCTGAGAAGAAGTGGAACAACGCATTTCATACTGCCTTTCAGCTCATCAATTTCCTTACCTGCAATATGTTTCCAATCTCAGAAGGTGCCCTGCCACCTCAAGATTTGATTCTAGAGTCGGATCCGAAGATAGTCTGCAAACGAATAGTTCAACCCGATTGCAAAGTCTTCCTTCCCATCCGCAACAGATCAAAGAGTCATTTTCCAAAAAATAAAAAATAAAAAGCCATCAAAGAAAAAAAAAAGGTAAAAAAAAAGCTAGCACATCTGGTGCTAGCCCTTCAACTCCATCGAAGCCAAAGCCTCGAAAAAGAAAAACTGCTGAAAAACTCTCTCACTGATCGAAGAGGGTAAAGATCAAGAACCGTCCTCAAAGAAAAAGAAGGCTTCTTCCACTTCCCATGGAAAGAAAAAGAAACAAACGAGAATCACTTTGTACACATTGGTGGACGAAGATGAAAACATTGTTGCTGGAAACCAACAAAACCCAAAAAACCATTCGATTGAAGAACAAACAACCAAAGACAACCCTGTGATTATCATCGAAGACAGTTCTTCTTGCAAAAATCAGGCTACTGCAAACTTTGATCCTGATATGTTTATCAATTTTGAGAACACTTAAGTGCTTACTGGTGAAGAGGATCATGTTTTTCAAGTCATCCAAAATCACATGCTTAACTTTGGGAGACCAACACCAGCCGAAGCGTCTCCAGAAATTACATGTTCTTGTGATCCTATCACCTCTCTGAATATGATTCAACGTCCTAGCTCATCGGAATTTTGTCTTCCTCCTCCAAATCCTGTAATCGATATCGCACTTCAACCATTTACCGATCTTGACACTGCAGCAAAGGCATTTGCTTCCCAAATCGAAGCTTCTCAAAACCATTTAAAGCAATTGGTCAAAGATATGGTTTATTACAAATAAGCTTACGAGGCTGAGAAAAAATTTAGAGAAGATTTGCACGACAAGGTAGTTGATCAATTTCATATGTACGAAGTAGCAAGATCCAAACTCATCAAAGGTGCTCTCTGCATGAAGAATCATCTGCGAATCACACACATAGTTGATACAAAATTGATGACGAACTCTCATGAGACAGAAATGAATAAATTCAAGGTTGATCATGCTACTGAACTAGTCACTGAAAAATCCAAATCCACTGAGCTATGAAATTCTCTAATCTTTGTGAGACAAAAAATAAAGAGCTAACCGATGAGATAGCTAAACTGAAGAAGAATTTCGAAATGGAAAAAATTGTTGTTGTAGTTGTTGTCGAGGGTGAGCTTTCAAAAGACATGCAGACTGCTATTAACGTAAGAAAAGAAGATGCAATTATTCTCCTTCTTCGAGAGCTTCACGCTACTTACCCAAAAATCGACCTCACAAGTTTTTGGAATGACGTTCCTGAAGAGAAACGCCCAAGTGAAGCTTTCGATCCTATTCCTGATTCATCATCCTCAGAAGATGAATCGTCCGAGGAGGAAGAGTCCTTTGATTAACTTTATCACTTTTTTTTGTCTTTGTCATATTAAGAAATTTCTTTTTGTACCTCAACGAATTAATCTAAATGAAAAAAAATTTATGTATTTTATCATTCTCTTTCCATATTATTTGATGATAAATTTAAAAAAAATATATAAAATGTAAACTTACCACCTCATATACCTTAACGAAATTGGTGAATACAGTAGCTCTTTGAAAAATCTCAATGGGTTGTTAAGCTTTGGTAGCTCTTCGAAAAATTCTCAGTATGCTGTTAAGTGTTCACTTTGAAATAAAAATGTAATGTGATTATTGAACATGGTTGTTTCTTTGAAAAGTGTCATAAACACTTCGGAACATCTGCTCTTAACCAATCTCAAAGATGATCAATCTCTGATAATTTGTTAAGATAGTTTTCAAAAATGTGTAAACAACCATTGGCCAAAAACAAACTTTATTGATAATATTGAATATGTACACCACGCCTCGTTAAAACCTTCCTGGGCCAACAGGATAGGAAAGAGTGCGCCATTCAAAAGCAAAAAATTCTAAAATACAAAAAAGCACATCTACACCCAGTAAAGCTTCAAGTGTTAAATATTCCATGGATGTTGAAGCATCCTCCCCTCGAAATCACAAAGATGATAGGACCCTGGCTTTATCCTTTCAACAACCATATAAGGTCCTTCCCAATTCGGAGCCATTTTTTCGAGGTTCTTTTCCTTTGTGTGTAGGAAAACGTTTCTCAACACCTTATCTTCTTCTTTAAATTCTCTCCTCTTCACCTTCAAATCATATCTATATCTCATTAGAGATTGATTATGAATTACATTCAGATGAGCTCAAACTTTTTTTTCCTTAATCAGATCCAAATTCGCCCTTTCAACTTCATCATTAGACCTTTCAGAATATTGAGTTATTCTAAAATATGACATTGTAGATTCTGCGGGGCTGAGTGCATCCATTTCATATACCAAAGCAAAAGAAATCTACTTTGTAGCCTCTCAAAGAGTTGTTCGATAAGCCCAAAACACCTCTTCCAAATAGTTTGGCCATTTTCATGCTGCCCCCGTCAAATTCTTCTTCAAGCCATCTAAAATTGTTCAGTTTGTCACTTCCACTTGCCCATTGGCTTGAGGATAAAATAGCGTCGAAAAACATTGCTGAATTCCTTTAGAAATTAAAAAATGAAGCCATCTCCCTATTATTAAACTGAGGGCCATTATCTGTTGTAATCCTTCGAGGCACACCAAAACGACAACGGATGTTGTTCACAATAAATTTGATCACATCTTTTGCTTTTGTCCCTAATAGTGGTTTTGCCTCTGCCCACTTTGTAAAATAATCAACTGCTACAATTATCATCTGTCTATCTCCAAACGCCATCGGCAAAGGTCCCACCAAATCAATTCTTCATCTATCAAATGGTATTGCCTCGGATATAGACATAAGCGACACTGCTGGTCTATGAATAGCATTGGCAAATCTCTGACAAGTATCACAGATTCGAACTAAATTCTTAGCATAGTTCATGATTGTAGTCCAATAGAACTCTGCAAATAAAACTCGACGTGAGAGAGCTTTGAACCCGCAACGAGCTGACCCTTCACCATCATGCAACTCTGATAATACTTCTTGTGATTCTTGTTTGCTTAAACATCGTAATAATGGCATGCTCAGTGCCTTTTTATATAATATTCCATCCAATATTATATATATGAAGGCTTTACTTCTCAATTTTTTGGCCAATCGCGAATCATCTGGTAGTATTCCTTGCGTCAAAAAGCTAAGAATATATGATCGCCAATCGCCTTGGATTTCATCAATCGTAATAAAAAAATTCCTCTATACATTTACATTGGCTAGATTGAGTAACAATTGAAGGATTTTCTTGGAACAAAATCCAAGGATATTCTTCCTTATAAGCAACGTTTACTAAAGAATCAGCCACTGTGTTACTCCCTCTCCCAATATATTCCACAATAACATTGTCAAACAGAAGCATTAAATTCCGAAGTTCCCGAAGATACAAAATCAAACGATCTTTTCTTGCTTCGAAAAATCTAGATACCTGATTTTCCAATAATTGAGAATCCGTTTCCAAGCGTACTGAAGTTGCCCCACAAATGTTTGCCAATCTTAAACCTGCCAAAGCAGCTTCGTATTCAGCTTCATTATTCGAAGCGTGAAAACCAAATTTAATAGATTGAATCATTGTCTCTCCCGTTGGAGCTATTAAATGAACCCCAGCACTGCACCCTGAAACACTAGATCCTCCATCTGTTTAGACAACCCACCTCGAATCAGCTAGAATGACTTCTTTATTTTCTTCTTCATCTGGTCGGCTTGAATGGAATTCAACAAAAAAGTCTGCCAATATCTGCACCTTTATTGTTGTTCGAGGTGTAAACAGAATATCATAGTCTCCTAACTCCACTGACCATTTGGTCATTCTCCCCGAAATATCAGGTCGTTGTAAAACATTTTTAATGGGGAATGAAGTTCGGACTTCAGTAGTATGAGCTTGAAAATATGGACGCATCTTCCTAGCAGCAATCACCAGCGCCAATGCCAATTTTTCTAATTTCATATATCTTTTTTCTGCTACCATAAAAATCTTACTAATGTAATACACCGGCTTCGGAATTTCTGAATCCTCACTAATTAACTCTGCGCTCAGTGCAAAATCTGATACCTCGATGTACAAAAATAGTTTCTCCCCATTTCGAGGTTCTGTCAAAATCTCTAGTGATGACAACAAATTTTTAATATTTGTGAAAGTTGTTTCACATTTCAATGTCCACTCAAACCTGTTAGGTCCTCGTAACACTTGAAAGAAAGGAAAGCATTTGTCAGAAAATCTTGAAATAAGTTTATTAAGTGTTACTAACCTTCCTGTCAAAATTTGCACTTCTTTGATCGACCGAGGAGAATTTATTGTTATCAAAGCTTTTAATTATTCTAGGTCAGCTTCTATTTATTTTTCACTCATGACAAAACCCAAAAACTTCCCCGATCGAACTTCGAAGGTGCACTTCTGAGGATTTAATTTCAACTTGATTGCCCTTAAATTCAGAAAATCTTCCTCTAAATCATCAAGATGCACTTCATCCTTTGAACTTTTTACTACCATGTCATCTATATATATCTTCATATTTCTTCCAATTTGAGTAGCAAAATCTTTATTCATCAATCTATGATAAGTGGCTCCATCATTTTTCAATCCGAAGGGCATTACTCTATAACAGTGCAAGCCCCTATCAGTTATAAAAGTTGTGCATTCTTGATCTTTTGGATCCATTTGGATTTGGTTATATCCTGCAAAAGCATCCATAAAAGTTAAAAAAATTTGCCTGAAGTAGAATCAAACAACTGATCTATTCAAGGAATAGGAAATGGATCTTTGGGACAAGCTCTATTCAAATCTGTAAAATCCACACACATCCACTTCCCATTCTTCTTTTTAACTACCACCGGATTTGACGTCCACAAAGGATACTATGACTCCCTTATGTGTCCGACCTTAGATAATCAATCCACTCTTTTTCCGAGGAAAACGCGCTTCTTTTCTGAATAACCGGCTTAACCTTCGGATCTATAGCCAAGTTATGACGAATTATCTCAATGGGTACTCCTGTTACATCTTATGTCTTCCAAGAAAAGACATCCAAATTTTGGGATAAAAAATCAAGTAATCGTTGACGTAGAAAAGGGGTCAATAAAGTTCCAATTCGAAGTACATTCCCTTCCGAAAAGGTAAACTCCTCTATTTCCTCGCTCACCGTTAAAGACCCTGGGGTTTCCCTCGGATCGTCAACCCTTTCTTCCAAATCCGAGGCTACCCCTTCTAACTGTTATTCACGCATTAAATCTCAACTACTGGACACTCAGATCTGAAGTACAGTGGCATAGCATTCTCTCGCAACCTTCTGATCGCCTCGAACAACCCCAACTCTATCTCCAACCACATATTTAAAGCACTGATGAACTGTAGACACGACCCCATACATTCTTAAAAGCCATGATCTTCCAAACTCACCTCACCCTCGAATTCTCTAACAACACGAGCTGTTACACCCGAGGATCTAATAATCATTCGATCTAATTGAGAAATCCAAGGTGGATTTGTCATTCTATCATAGGTGGACTTAAAAAGGACATTAGCAGAACTGCCAGTATCAATCAGCACACATCGATTTTTGACGCCAGCCACCTCAGCTCCAATCACCACAACATCTTCATGTGGTCCTGCAGTAACTCACAGATCATCCTCATCAAATAAAATGAAGGGAATATCTTTTTTTCCATACAAGTGCGTGGGCATCTTCCCTTCAATTTGAGTTGTCAAATTGACAACATGCCTCTTCCTTGAACTATCTGAATTAGCAGTCATCGAATCGCCTCCAAAAATAGCTAACGATTCAAAAAAGTTGCACAGCTCCCGCACACGTCTCTTTTCTATGAGCTCCTCGACTGTCATCAGAAGCAATATGTTTGGATATTTTTTAACATACTCTGAAGAAGCATCAAAAGGCTCGGCCTATGAATCCAAAATCATCAAATTCTCAGCTGGTAGTGCAGCCTTCGAAGTTGATGCACCATTGTTTTTTAAGCGCTCCCTTGCGACTTCACATAAGTCATGAGCTTCCCATTTTCAATCAAAAATTGAATATCTTTCTTCAAAGCAATCCAGTCATTTGTATCATGTCCAATATCCTTATGATATCTATAAAACTTGTTATTCATTTCCTCCTCTTGGTCTGCTAATTGGGGTTGGCTTCCTGAAATTTACGAAGCTCTTGGTCTTATCCCATATCACAGAAATATTATCTGTTAGATCAGCATAGTATTCTGGTTTGACCCACGTATTTGGTGTAGGCTTGTTGTAATTTTTAGATCGAGTGTGATTTAAATAACCACCACTATGAGGAGGAAAATTATTGTTCTTTTGCCTTGACTTCTCATTACCATTCCCATTACCATTACCATTCGAAGGTTGCCCCTGCTTATTGGATGTCTGTCCCGAATTCTTTAGAGTGATGATTGGTCCGCCTCGGACTCTAGTCGACTCATCCACTTTAATCTGATCATCAACTTGAGCCATCAAAGCTCCAAAAGTTAAGGCCCTTCTCTTTGTCGTCTCATTAGCCAGATCCCCTGGCAATAAACCTTGGCGAAAAGCTGCCATCGCCACATTTTCCTCACAGTTGTCCAAATTAGCCTTGGTCAAAACAAATCTTTTTGTATAATCCTTCAACATTTCCCCAGGTGACTGATTGCACTGAATAATAGTATCATTATTTGCTCTCATCTCTTTGCTTCCCACAAACTGCCTTCAGAATGCAGTATACAAATCTATAAAATTTGAAATGGATCCCCTCGAAATTTGATTGTACCACTTAAAAGTTGTTGCCTTAAAAGTCTGTGAAAATGCTCGACACACCAGCCGGTCATCATCTTTGAAGTTCATCATATATTTTTTGAATTGTTCGATGTGGTCATCGGGACACTGCATCCCAACGAACTTCTCCACCTTCGAAAGATCAAAACCCTTCGGAAGCGTCATGGAACAAATTTCACTTGTCAACGGAGAATTTCTCCAGTCGACACCCTGAACGAACTAGTCATCTGTTCCTATTGTCACATATAAATTCCGATCAGTTTAAGCATATTGATTCGAAGTGTTTTCTTCGAACCATGTAGAACGAGGACCATTATCTCTTTTAGATTTACGCTCCTATTTATACTTCCTCGACTGATCTCTGTCTGATTCCCTTTTCGAAGAACCTATGTATCTCTTAAAGCCCAAAGCTGAACTTTCCACCTCCTCGTCACTAAAGGTCACATATTTCTGTTTATATTTTTTCTCCTTACAAGACGAATATCGTTCTTTTGAAGATACAAAACGTGTTTTTTTGTGCTCAGATTTAGCTCATCGCTCACTAAAAGATCGATCTGACTGACTTTCCATCTCATTCTTTTCTAATTTCATGTCTAACCTCGGATCTAAGCTTTGTCGAGTGTATCTCTTGTTCCCTTCATTCATACTTCTCATTTATAGCATTAATCACGTCTAAAAGTTGGTTAATTCGAACCTCAATATCAGATTGAGCCTGGATCAGAGATGATCCACCAGTTCTATTTTCATCCCTCTGTAAATCATCTTTCAAAGTTTTTATTGCTGACCGAAGCGTAGGATTGTTATCAGGATTCATCGTATTAATTTCGAACAGAATAAGCCACTAATTTTTCTTATTCAATCCCCGGTGGATTCGCCAATTTGATGAGTTAATATTTCATCTTAGTAGATTCTTAAGAGAGAAATCTATAGAGAGAAAGAGCTAGAGAGTTTTTAGAGAGATAAAGTTCAAGTACAAATGAATTCCAAAGAAAAAGTGTTCAACCCATTTATTAGAGTAGCCTTGCCCTTTATATAGAGGAGCCAAGACTTAGTCTCAAACTGAATTCTGTTACAAAAGATGACTAATTGTTGTTTAGTCCTTAACAATTATTCATAGTTACAAATAATCTCTAAAACTTACATCAATTACAATTTAAGGACAAGACTTACATTACTCATAATTAAATCCTCAAATTTACATTATTTACAATTTAATCCTCAAAATTCTATTTCCATATCAGCCTCAAAATCCTTCACAAGAATTTCTGGCAACGCGTCAACTCATCCTCAACTCAATCATAAAAAAACACAAATTAAATCTTCTCAGAGAACGGCAGAAACATATTTTGAAGATAACACTAAACCTCCTCGAATCACTCACAAAGAAATGCCTCGAATTCAATAAAAAACATCACTCTTACCAAAACTAACCTCCTCGAATAAGCGCATTTGAAGCCATGAGAATCACCCGAAGATATTGTTGTAACTTTGACCGTGAATCTAAAAAAGTGTATCCCCAAATTTCTTATTGCAATGTAGAATATGAATACTACAGTCAATATGAGGCAGAATATTTAAAAAGATAATGGGAACTTCCAGATAATGTTGTACTTTGTTTACCAGAAGTAGGATAGACTTCACTCTCTTGTGGGGTAAATGAACTTGTGGTCTACCTTGAATTCATCAACTGGGGACTTCGATTCTCGTTAGACCTAATGTTAGTTGAATATTTTGAAATCATCGACTTATATTGGCGTAAGCAAGCCCAAACCTATGGTTCACCCTCTTATTTATCATTATGGCTTCCAGACTTGGAAAAATTCCCTTCTCAATCAAAGATTTCATTGCGATTATTGGTCTTTCTAAAAATATGCTCTTACTATTCTACTATATCACACTCAGAGATTCCTTCAAGCTAATTGACAATATTTTCAAACTTCACAAGTTCTAGAAACAAAGATTTTTCTTTATCTCTAGAGCCTGGGAAAAGTACCAGTAATGTAGTCAATCTTCTTTTATTTTCTTATTTTATATTTATTTATTTTTATGTATTAATGTTGTATGTAGAAATTCCAAGGCGATATAAACTCGTCAAAAACTGCCATATATATTTTTGCCAAACTATCTACATGGGCGAAAAAACATGGGGTAATGATTTCAAGAACGCCTTCATACCCGTGAATTTTATCAGCAGCCATCTATAGAGGATCTCTCTGGATTCTATCGTTCCAGAAGAAGAATTAATAGAACCCACGGATCCAGATGATGTTGTAAAAAGACTAGTAGAATCTAAAGCACGAGTCATAATTCCAGTTTGAAATAGATCACAAAGCAAAGAATAAGAGAAAAAATAAAAAAATAAAACGTTAACTCTTCCATAAACCCGAACTTGAAGAAAACACAGAGGAAGACTAAAAGAAAAAATTGCAAAACTACTTTTCCAACCATTGAAGAAGGAACTGAGGCTGAACTTTCAAAGAAAATAAAAAATATTGTCGCTTTGAAGAAAATGAAAACTTCTTCAAAAACTTTTCTAATAAAAATGGTAGAAACAGTGTCAATATACCTCCCCTAAATCCGACTCTAGATGTCAAAAAGATGGAGGAAAGGAAAACTTTTGTCGAAGCAGACCACCAAAGAGATGATAACTTAATTAACGATGAGGAAGTTGGTGAAGATGAAATTCAAGACCTTTATAGGGACGTGGATCCTGAAATTCAACAAATCCAAGAGCAAATTGCACATATTAGCAATCAAATTACTGCAGCTAATTTTCCTTAAATTGTAAGTTTGAATCTTCCACAAGCTTCCTCATCAATTGCTCTTTCTTTTTATGAAAATTCTCCTTCTATCCTTGTTGGGGAACCCTCTGAAGAAGTATTACATGCGCTCCAACCATTTTCAAACTCGAATATAGTTATTCTTCCGGACATACATGGATTACATCGGGTCAGACTGGCAGAGAAAAAGTGGGACTGCCAAATAGTGAGTCACTTCTGTAGTGCTTGGAAGGGAAAGTTGGGCCTAATTTCCGTAAGGTTAACGTGAAATATTTGTTGGTCCTTCAAAAAATCTCCTATGTGTATACACTCACCGCCGAATTAGATTGGATTAGGACAAAGTGAGGTTTATCGGAGTCTATTAAGGTCAGGATTCTTGTTACTCCGGAGACTCCTTTGGACTGCAAGGCCAATGAACTGGTGGTGTACACCAAAGTTCTAAACTGGGGACTTTCTTTCCCCTTAGATCTGGAAATAGTTCGATACTTTCACTTAATCAAGATTTACCAAAGCTAGCTGAGGTAACACCTGTTTGGATCCAAGTTGATTGATTAGATATTGGAGAATCTCAGGTAATACTTGTTCGGATTTCTAGTTACATTTAAACTTTATATGGTTGTACCAAACTTACTATTGTGTCTTTTTGCAGTATTTTAAAAGATGTTTCCTGAGGACTTGGAGGCACGAAAAGCTATATTTGCCAAATTAAATCAATGGGCATCGGATAATTGGGGGCTTGGCTTTCATAATTGTATCACTTTGGGAAACATGTTGAGGGATCACTTGTGGAACACTACCGGAAGCAGAGACCTCACCTGGGAACAATTGACCACCCCCTCTCCATCAGACTTCATCCTTAGAAGAACAGAACCAAAGGATGGCAAGCTTTACTTACCATCTCGAAGTAAAGCTCATAGCCATCTTGACAAGATGAAGAAAAAGAAGAAGAAAGCTGGAGTTCACCCATCTCACCAGATTCCTGAAGCATCCGGTTTGGAGAATCCTTAAGGGATAAATATTGTTTTGCTAGAGGTAGTTGATGTAACAGTTGGGAAATCTGGGGGGGGGGGGTCGAATCAACTCCTTCAAGTTAAGAAGAAATATCACAAGACGACCAAGAAAGGTGATGACCGAAGAGAAAAAAAAACAGGAATAATAGTAACCTTGGTTCAGATATAATTCTCCGACCTCTGGTTGACAATCCTACTCTTCCAATTGATGTTCCTTCAAAGGTAGAGGCACCAACCGACCCTCCTTCTCCAGTGTTTCCCGCATCTAATCAACCATCTGTTGAAGAAGAGTTTAACTTGGAGGACCTTCGCAACATGTACTTCAGCGATCTTAATAAGGATGACTTTGTTGGGTCCTTTGCTCAGACCACAATTGTCAATGTTGTCACTTATAATGGTGAATATTTTGAGGTATCAAGTGAACAGGATACCCTGGGCCATGTAGTTTTGGGATTTATTAGGCCGATAGTGGATTTGGAAAGGCAGGTCAGGGAATATGTTGTGAAAATCGGCTCTCTCCATAGAAAATCAAAATTTGAAAAATTCTCTTTCTACTGTACAGCAAAAGGTAGGAGCCTTAAGCAAAGAGAAAGAAGAATTGAGCAAAGGGGACCTCCGGACTAAATATTCTGAATTGGTACCTCCTCTAAATAGATCAAATCTTTTAATGAACAACAAACCAACAGCACAAACACCATCACCACTCTAAGAGAAAGAGAAGTTAGAGAAACTTCTTACAGAAAAAGAAGAGGAAAACAAATCTATAAAGGACAACCAAACTCAAGAGATAGTTGCAGTCATAGAGAAGTATGTTGTTGGTGTAGTGGACTCTTTGGAGATAAGGAACAATGGCATCAAATCGGATATGGTTTTGATTTTCCATTAGACCTTCCCCAAGAAGAACCTCGGATCCTTATGGAAGTTTGTCCCATACAAAGATATTCATTTTCATACCATGACAGATGGTGACAAACATAATTTTTCTTCCCTAAGTGAGAGTGATTCTGATAAGGGAGGCGATGAGAGCTCAACCACCGATGCCAAGAGTCCCAAAGAAGATGATGGTAAGGAAAAAACCGAGGGGACAAAGCCCTAAGGTTATAACGTTAACTTCTATGTTCAAAACTAAAGTCCTTGGAAGGCCAAAGCATTGTGTTATCTTTTTCAATTTTTGTTTTGTACACCAAAGTCCTTGGATGGCCAAGGTATTTTTGTGATGGTGAATATACACCGATCAGGATGCAATGTTAACTTTTCCCTTCGTATGGACTTCTTTTTCTTCTCATGACTAATCTTTAAGTAATATTTAATTCCTCTGACTTATTTAATAAACGTTTAATTCATCGAATAACTTCAATAATCCGTTATTTATAAGATGAAAGTATTTAATAAATTTGATTCCATGTTTAATAAACTCGATCATGTGTTTAATGACTCTGATCATGTGTTTAATGATTCCGATCGTGTGTTTAATGAATCTGATCACCTCAAAAATACTTTATTTGAGGGCCAAGGTGTTTAATAAGTATTCAATTTATCTGATCTCCGCATACTCACAACAATTTTTTTTAAAGGCATAAGATACCATTGATTGAAAACCAGACACCTCATTAAAACCTTCTCGCGCTACCAGGGTTGGAAAGAGAGTGTCCCCCTAATATTTACATTGAGGTATGAAAAGATAAATATTTACAATATAGTTTTATTCTAAATACAACCTGAGATGCTCAATGTTCCACGGATGCTTCAAAAAATTTCTCTCTTTGTCTTGAATTCTATATGTCCATATCTTGATTATTTCATATACCGTATAGGGGCCTTCCCAATTTGGAGCCAACTTCCCGAATTATTTTTCTTTCGTATATAAAAATACTTTTCTCAATACTTTGTCTCCTAATTGGAAATATATTCTTCTTACTTTGGATGCAAATCTATTTCTTATTAAACCCTGATAATGTGATGTTCTCAAATATGCCTTCAATCTTCGTTTTTCAATCAGATCCAATTGATTCTAACTATCATATCATTAGCCTGTCCAGAATAGCTTTGAATCTAGAATGATGGCTGTGATTGTATCCATCCCATAAACAAAGGCAAAAGGAGACTCTTGGGTGGCCGTTCGTGGAGTAGTTCGGTAGGCCCACAATACTTATTGCAAGTAACTCGTCCATTTTCCAGCAGGTCCTTCTAGATTCTTCTTCAACCCTGTTAAAATTATCCGATTAGAAACTTCAACCTGCCCATTAGCCTGAGGTTGAAAAGGGGAAGAGAAGCAGTGTTGAATTCATCTGGAAGTGCAAAATGACTCCATATTTTTATTATCAAATTGTGGCCCATTGTCCATGGTTATTATCAAATTGTGGCCTATTTCTACTATTATTGTACAATAACCTCCGGATGCTATAGGGAGAGGTCCAACTAAGTCCAAACCCCTTGAGCCTGATTAATAAGCAACTGGGAGTCACTTACTAACCGGACTCTCTTTGCTCCACATATTTGAGATAACCTTAACCCTGAAATGGCAGCTTCATATTCAGATTCATTATTAGATGACCTGTAGCCAAAACATACAGCCTGATGCAGGTTAAACAAATTCCAGCCCCGCATCCCATCGTACTAGATCCACCATATGTTCGGATTAACCACTCTTTCTTAGACTTGTTCTCCTATTCTTTTTTGTGAGGTCTTTTAGTATGAAATTCTACCAAGAAATCAGCTATAGCTTGAGCCTTGATCGTAGTCTGAGGTGCAAAATCAATATCATAATCTCCAAGCTCACCTGACCACTTAGTCATTCTTCCTGATATGTCAGCTTTTTGAAGAACATTCTTTAAAGGGAAAGATGATCGATCAGTGATTGAATGTGCTTAAAAATATGGCCCCATTTTCCTGGCTGCTATTACTAATTCCAAGGTTAATTTTTCTAACTTTAAATAACCTTTTTAGCTTCCAGAAAAGTCTTGCTCACGTAATAAACCGGGCGGGGGTAATTATCCTCTTCCTTTACCAGAACGGTGTTTATGGCATAATCTGATACAGCCAAATACATGAAATATTTCTCCCCTTGAATAGGTTTGAACAACATCTTGGTTGAAGACAAATGTTTTTTTATTTTAAGAAAGGCTTGATCACACTGGGTAGACCAGTTAAAGTCTTTAGTATTCCTCAAAACTTGAAAAAATTGAGCACACTTGTCTAATGACCTTGAAGTAAATATGTTCAACGCAGCCAGCCGCCCGGTTAAACTGTGGACTTCTTTAGTACTACGAGGAGGATCCATAGCCAATAAAGCAATTAACTGATCTAGATCGGCTTGAATCCCTTTCTCACTTATGACATACCCAGAATCCTGCCAGATCGGACCCCAAAATACACTTTTCCGAGTTTAGCTTTAGGTTGATGGTTTCCAAATTAGAAAAGGTTTCTTGAAGATTGGATATATATTCTTCCTCTTCGAGGCTCTTTACCATCATATCATCTATA
This sequence comes from Limnanthes douglasii subsp. nivea, assembly GCA_036936605.1. Lineage (NCBI taxonomy): Eukaryota > Viridiplantae > Streptophyta > Magnoliopsida > Brassicales > Limnanthaceae > Limnanthes > Limnanthes douglasii. Next base: position 343,117,446 of record JAUPFV010000001.1, read on the forward strand.
TATACTTCCATGTTTCTGCCAATCTGGCCAGCAAATATTCTATTTACCAATCACTGATAAGTATCTCTAGCGTTCTTCAACCTAAAAGACATCACTTTATAACAATGAAGCCTCCTAACAGTAATAAAAGTAGTGTGATCCGGATTGTTCGAATATACTTGTATCTGATTGTACCATGGGAAGGAATCTACGAAGAACAACTTGTTCCTCGATGTGAAGTTTACTAACTGATATATTCGAGGCACGTGAAAAGGATCTTTATGACATGCCCGGTTAAGATCAGTAAAGTCAATACACATGCGCCATTTACCATTCTTTTTCTTGACTAAAACAGGGTTAGTAATCCGCAACAGATGTTAATATTCTTTTATGTGACCCATCGTGGTCAACCAATCCACGTCTTGTACTATCACATCGACTTTTTCTTTAGAAAATGACCTTATTCTTTGAACTACTGGTCCAATATTAGATCGGACTGACAATTTGTGGAAATTACTTCAGCAGATACCTCGGTCACATCATTATTGCACCATGTGAACACATGTAAATTGTCCGAAAAGAAAATATATTTTGTTTCAAACTTATTGGCAACTTAGTACCAATCTCAACACTTTTTCCTCTTTCTAGGAAATGGACTTCAACTTCTTCTATAGGTATTATAACACTAGAAGCCTCCCTAGGATCATCAATTTCATTCTCCTTGGTGGAAGGCTCCAATAGCTACTATTCCTTGTTAACTTTGACTGACTCCAAAGACGTTGAGACAAGAGTTTTACATAGCATTCCCTAGCCACCTTCACACTGCTTCGGACAACACCTAGTTATGCACCCACAACATACTTTAAACATTAATGGATAGTAGATGCTACAACATGCATCCTGGTGAGATATGATCTCCCAAAGATAGCATTGTAAGACGTTGGGCATTCAACCACAACAAACAATACCTTCATTGTCTTCTTAAAAGGTCTTTTGCCCAATATTACATCCTCTTCAAACTCATCAATAATATTTTCCGAACTCCTAGTCAATCCCACAATACTTCTGTTTGATCATTGAATAACTGAAGGATTCTTCATGTTATAAGCATCCATAAACAATATGTTTGCCAAACTGCATGTGTCAATCAAGATTCAACATACATCATTTCCCCCAGTTGATGCCCCTATTACCACAACGTTTTCATGTGGCCCTACAATATCTCTTAGGTCATCCTCATCAAAGACTATGAAAGAAGCCGGGGCTTGGTATAGACGTATGGACATCCTTCCATCCAAATGAGTAGTCAATCTATTTACATGCCTTTTTCTTGAACAACTTGAAGGCGCAGTTACAGTGTCTCCCCCAAATATGGTTAATGACTCAAAATATTTTACCATGTTGGAAACTGTAGCAGATTTATCCATTATCACTCCTACCCGATTCTGATCCGGGTTTGGATTTAGTTATTCAGTATCCATATCAAATCTTTCAAAAATCATCAGGTTATCTTCATGCCCGGATGTTCCAGTGCCTACCGAAGGAGTCATTCGGGGAGCATTAGTACTGGATGGTGCATTATTTGGTTTGTTGCCCACTTGTTTCTTAATCAAAGCGCCCAATTTACCTCTTTCAATGAGATTTTGCACTTCATGTTTCAACGTTATACAATCATGGCTATCATGCCCCACATCGTTATGATATTTTCATAAACGGGTACATCGGGTCTCTCTAGGAGACTGTAGTGGGGTTGGCCTTCTAAAGTGTACATCAGTTTTAGTTTTATCGTATATTTTTGCTACACTTTCCCCCAACTTAGCAAACTATTCAGGCTGAACCCAATGATCCATTTTACTTCTAACCTGTTGGTTTTGGATGTATTGATTCTGTTTGGGCCGATATACTCTTGCCCGGTTTCCTTTGATCTGTAACCGGACTGAGTTGTTGTTTGAGAAGTTGACACTATGGTAGTGGATCTTTTCTGATGAGTCACTCTAGATTTCTTAGTTTCTTCAACATTAATCTACTTCCTAACTTGATTTAACAGTCCCCTAAAAGTCATAGCTTTCTTCCGGGTTACTGAATCAGCCAAATTACTCGGACTCAAACCTTGTCTTAAAGAGGCAATTGCAACTTGTTCAAAACAGTCAATCAACCCATTCTTTGTATTTAGAAAACTACTAATATATTCTTTCAATGACTCATTTGATTCTTGGCCACAATGGATAATTGTGTCACTGTTATCTTTAAGCTTATTGCTTCCAACCAATTGCCTTCGGAATGCAACCTAGAATATATCAAAAACAAAATATGGAACCCTGAGGAATACTATTGTACCATTTGAGGGCACTTCCTTTAAAGGTTTGTGAGAAGGCCCTATACAGTAGCTTGTCATCATCATCAAAGTTCATCATAAAATTCTTAAATTGTTGGTGATGATTGTATGGATCTTTACTTCCATCATACTTTTCCATCTTGGAACTATCAAATCTTTTCGGAATATGTCCGGAGAGTATCTTTGATGAAAAAGGTAATTGCCTCAAATTTTGACTACGACTAAACACGGTATCTTCATTAGGAGTAGTAAAAATACATGGTTCGGATTAGAAGGATAATGGATCGATCAACAAACGATCAATATATCGATCAGCTGAACCCTTCATTTTCCTCTGATACTTTTTAAGTCTGCCATACTTATCTCTTTTTCTTAAATGCTTCTTGGTTAGCCTTAATTTATTCTTCAACCGACCTTTATCACTACTAGATGAGACTGATTCTTCAAGCTCTAAATCATTTGATGAACTACTAGAAGACCTTGATGTGAAAGTCTCCACTCGTTTGAACCGATATGTTTTCTTGGAGCTGAGATGAGTCTTTATGGACTGCTCATTATCACCAAGATTATCAATAGGGTAAAGTGTTGGTGCACCAGAGTTTTTTTTAATTCTTTTGTCTGCTCGTTTATGAGCCATTAAAGCCTCAATTTTAGCCCTTAGTTGATCACATTATTTTTGCATGGATTGTTTTTTTTATTGACATTTTTATTCAAATGAGACACAGTAATGTGCTCATTATTTTTTTTTATCCCTTCCACCTCCGGAGGCAGAACGTTTTGTACATTCGGATCCATCCGAACGGGTTTGTTCACTCGTTTTGAATCTGAAATTCATGCAATGTTGTCTCCTACTGTGGTCGCAAATCTGGTGTGGGTAATTTTTAGTCTGAGGGTATTTTAAGTAGTTTGTAACTTAAGTATTAACTTTTAAGTAGTGAGTAGAGAGATAAGGGAGGTGTATGATTGTATTTAACATCTTTAGAAAAAGTCCAACCTATTAAATGAAGTTGGTTGGGGTATTTATACTAATTTTATGACCCATGGGCCTTCCAGGTTGAACCCTAAATTCGGGTCAATCTCTAAAGCCCAAACCTTAAATGGTATGAGCACACAGTTGAGTCATGATTGACTTGGTCAGATGGTTTATAATATACTTAGTGTAAAATATGTCTGAACTGCCCTCCCGGATTTAGGCAGTAGCGCCCTTCCAAAATTATCTGAACCTATCAGCATCAAATTTATCAAACTTTTAATCCATGATAATCAATGTATTCTCTTGCTTCAAATTTTTATCAACAACCTGTTGTGTTAACGTACTCGAAGGTTTCCGCCCACTCTTTTGGTTTTTAACAAAAGTTGTTAACTTTCCATTTTCTATTAAAATATGTATCTTTTTCTTTAACGCGATACAATTTACAATGTCATGCCCAATGTCATTATGATACTTGCAAAACCTATTACTGCATTTTTCTATTAGTCAATTTATGGGAGTTGGCTTTCTAAAGTTCATATGACTTTTAGATTTCTCAAAAATAGTAGCTATATTCTCAATTAACTCCGTAAAATATTACAGTTTAATCCATTGATTGGGCTTTGGTCGATGAGATTGATAGCTAGAAACTTGAGTAGGAGTCTCTCCTGTTTTAGGTGGTAAATTATTGTTTATCCTCAGATGAGATGGTGCTTCAGAATTCGATGTGTTGCCTTGATTCCCTTGGCTAGAAATTGCATGCCCCAAATTTATTTGAATGGAGCTAGACCCTCCTCGAACTCCAGTTGAATCCTCTATTTTAATATGTTCTTCAACCTGAGCCATCAAAGCTCCAAATGTCAAAGTTCTTCTTCTAGTAGTCTCATTTTACAAATATCCTAGAAGCAATCCTTGTCTAAAAGCTTCCATAGCGACAAGTTCTTCACAATCTTCCAATTCTATTTTCGTTAATATGAATCGTCTAGTATAGTCTTTTAACTTTTCCCCCACTGCATATTTACATTATATGAATTTATCTGTATTGGCTCGCATTTATTTTCTTCCTACAAATTATCTTTGGAAAGTAGTGTTAGAAATCCTAAAGTTAGTAATAGATCCCTTCGAAATTCGATTATACCACTTTAAAGCGGTACCCTTAAAAGTCTGAGAAATTGCTCTCAAACCCAGCATATCATCATCCTCGAAATTCATTTTGGTCCATGCCATACGTTTTGGGTTTAAACCAACAAATAACGAGGCAGAATATAAAGTGGATTTAGCAGGTTTGAGGCTTGCACAAATTTGTGAGGGTAACAGTTCAAGTTATTAAGTGATTCACAAATTCTTATTAATCATACATCTGGACAATCTGAAGCTCGAAAGGATCATCTAGTGAAATTTTTGAAGGCGATAAAGGATTTAACTTTAGCCTTCAAAAATGTCAGGTATGAACATGTTCGAAGAGAAGAGAATTATATGGCAGACTCTTTGGCAACTGCTTTATATTTGGAGGAGTATCCATGGATTATTACGCAAGAGAACCCTTCAATTATCAAAAAATTGGAGCAGGTGGTTGGTATAGTAGATGAGGACCTTCGAATATATATTTGCAAAGAGAAGGATTGAAGATTGGATATCATCGATTTTTTAGAAAATAATGAATCACCACTTGATAAATCATTTTCGAAGAAGATACATTTTAAATCTCACGGTTACGTGGTCCTCTGTGGAATTTTGTACAAAAAAAATAGCAGATGTTTGGGCAAAAATAAGTCGCAGATCATATTGTCAGAATCGTATGACAGAGAAGGATCTGCGCATTGTGGGTAAAAACCTTTAATTTGAATAGTATTTTTGGCTAGGTATTATTGGCCTAAGGTTTCTTCTGATGCAAGAGAATTGGTCAAAAGGTGTGATTCTTGTCAAAGGTTTGATAACATAATTCATAACCCAAGGGTTCCTCTCGAAAGTATATCTGAAGTATTGTCGTTTAACCGATGAGGTATTGACCTTGTTGGACCTTTACCAATGGCCTCTGGGGGGACGACAAACAATAATTATGGCAGTAGATTACTTCTCAAAATGGGTCGAGGCAGAGCCATTAGATGGAACAAAATATTAATATGTAACTATATTTATCACTTCGAATATTTGTTGCCGTTTTGGGTCCCAATGAAAATCACTACAAATAATGAACCCCAATTTGATAATAAAGACTTTAAATTTTTTTGTATCTCTCGAGGAATACAGGAATGATTTTTGACTTTTTTCACCCACAAGTTAATTGGCAAGTTGAAATGACTAACCAAACGATTCTTAATGAACTAAAGAAAAAATTGGAAGGGAAGGCTGGAAAGTGGCCAGATTATTTGCAAGAAGTTCTTTGGGCATATCGAACAACTCCTCGGATAGCAACTTCAGAATCTCTATTTGCATTGGTGTATGGAATTGAAGCAGTAGTACCATCTGCATAAATTTTCCCATCGTATCGTGTCATGACATATTTCGAGGAGTCTAATGATGAAAATAGAGAAATTGAGTTTGGTTTGATCGAGGAAAAAATGAGACGTGCCCATATGAAGTAACATAGAGGGTAAATCCTGGAACATATCGACTCAAAGATAAAGAAGGAAGAAACCTCAAGCATCCGTGAAACATTAAACATCTCAAATTGTATTTAGAATGATCGTAATGAGTAAATGTTTTTATGTACAATATTGGTGGCATACTCTTTCCTACCCTGGTGGACTAGGAAGGTTTTAATGAGGTGTCATATTAGCTGATTCATATATATATATATATATATATATATATATATATATATATATAATTTCCATAAAAATTATCTGATACTTTGGACCTAAAAGGCCAACAACAAAGTTAGTTTTCAACTATTAATTTTGGACCAAAAAGGGCTTCCAACAAAGTTGGTCTTCAACTATTAATTTTGGACCTAAAAAGTTTTCCAACAAAGTTGGTCTTCAACTATTAATTTTAGACCTAAAAGGTCTTTCAACAAAGTTGGTCTTTAACTATTAAAAATATAATAAAACAAACTCACTGCATTTTATGGAATAATGATGATTAATACAAAACTGCCTCGAAGATAATAAGGTTTTTAACAAAGTTTCCTCGAATATTATGAGAACTTTAACAAAATTTCCTCGAAGATTATGAGGACTTTAACGAAATTTCCTCAAAGATGAGCATTTGAAAAAAATAGTTGTTACTCTAAAGATTTAGAATAATTGCCTTCATCAGATTCTGTGATATCATCCTCACTCAAAGAAATCCCAGGAGGACGATATTCGACAGGAAGATGCTCCCAAAAACTACCCAAGTTCAAATCAGGGTAACGTTCATGAATTTCCATGATCAACCCGGAACTAACCACTGTGTCCCTTGTGTTCAACTTACCCACACACTTAGCAGTGTAAGATTCAGCAGCTGCTTCTTTATCTTTTTTAGTTTTGACTATGATAAGTCGTTTCTTGTTCACAACTCGTTCATAGTCTTTTCATATTGTAAAAATGTATAAGAACATACATAAGAAAAGTACAAAGGAACGTAAAAGAAAAGCGTACCTCTGTTTGTCCATACAAGGGACAATTTGTGGAGATTTTTGGCGGTTGCCTCGGATCCCGTTTCCCAAAGACCTGAGATAAAAAGAAATCGTTGCTTCCACTTATTTTCTACCCCGAGAAAATTCTTAACTAACTTCTGCTTCCGACCAAAGTTCAAAAAGTAAAAGAGAAAGAATTGGTTTTTATCCAAGCCAGAAACGCCAATCAACTGCTCCAAAGAAAAAAGTCGTCCCCAAAATTATGCAAACCATGCTGCAAAACATGAGAGTGAACCACATATTGGGTCCAGCTTGGATGGGACAAAGGTCAATCATAGCAAAATAATCGAGGAACAAAGGGTCTAACGAGTATCGCAATCCCCACTTCATCAACTCGGTATATATAATTAATCCATTATCTCTGACTGATAATGGTGTCTCTCCTGTAGCTAGAAAGCGAATAAAAATAGTAGAAGGAATCCCCCATCGGGCTCTCAGCTTTGCCTCTTCAGATGCATCGTAATACTTGTATTGAATTTTGTGCAAGACCAAAAGATGCTTGTTTTCAACTGATCGAATATGTTTTCCAACTAAAGCATTCGTTTCAGGGGGAAGAGGAATACCTTCTTTTGACTTTGTTGTTTTCTTTGGAGAAGAAGCCCCTTGTCAATTTGAAGAGGAGCGACAATTGGTTTTTTATCATCAGTGGTTTGGAGTAAAGTAGCAGCGAATTCCTTCTTATCGATAATTTGAGAGGAAGTGGCAGTTAGTCTCTCTTCCTCAGTAACTAGTATTAACGCTCCCTCGATAGCAGTTGATTTTTTCTACTTCTTCTCCAAAAGCTAAGGCCAAAGTATCCTCGACATTTTCACCATCAGAATTCACAGTAGAAGGATCAACAGGGTAGACATTTGACTCAGTCTCTTAAATTGGTTCGAGACACCGTTTTGTCATCAAAGCTACATCAATTTTTGTTAATTTTTCGAGAAAGGATTTCTGGTGTAGGTCGAGGAGTCCCGAGAGATGTGGAAGATTGAGTGGTAAGAATCTCTGAAGGAGAACCTTTGAAGTTCTTATTTTCTTTAGAATACCTATTCTTTTTATGTAACGTTTTTTTTTAGAGGAGCCTTTCTAATGCTTGTATTTTCCCATTTTCTGGAAGTCACTCTTGTCAAGTATTATACAAGTGTGACTAGGGGGATAAGAAGAGATTTGAAGGGGCAATTACAGTAGAACTTTCAGTTGGAGGCTAAGCACCATAATATATGACAACAGGTGATTAGGGCTCATGGTCGATGTATAATCTGGCGGCTCGTCTTTCGTCAGCTTTTTGGCTAAACCTTAACCAATCTAAGATCGGGAAATTTTTTGGCATAAACAAGATTTCTCTCTCTAGATCTATTTTTTCAGAAGTTTATCTCTCTAAAAGAATTTGGTATAAGATCAATAAGCAGCTGGAGAATTTATAAGAAAAATATGAGCTTTAGCAGGTGCCCACGCTCAGGGTTATGAAGAGTTGTTTTCCTATGGGCAAAATGTCCAAATATAGGGGCAATAAGTACCTAGGGAAGAGTCGCGACATTCTTATGCTAATTTGTTTCATGAAAAAAGACACGCGAAGAGCACCTTAATCGACACCTGACAGAAGAAAAAGTGTTTCATTGGTGGTGTCAGAAAATCATGACGTCATTAATAAAGAAAAGTTTGGGAGAAACGGTTGATATGGACACTTAGAAGGTCGAGTAAAATCTAATGGCTTCTTCTTTGTCTGATTTGCTACATAGGTTGGAAAAAATTCGAGGAAGATTTCGTTATTCAAGGAGTAAATTTTGAGGGAAATTTTGAGGAAGACCTCTTTCCTCAATGGGTGGATTCTGAGGAAAAATCCATGGAAGAATTTTTCGTCCAAGAGGAGCAGTTGACAAAATTTGAAGAAATGTCCTCCCACATTTCGATGAAGAACTGTTCACCTCACATTGGCAGTTAAAGCTTCAAGTAGTCTGACAAGGATAAGATTGGGCATACAACAGTCCTTGTTCGAACATTTTCATGAGGGAAGAATCAAGCTACCATAAGACTTTGGTAAATTAAGGGTGTAACTTGATATAAAGAAAGGCTTTAATGAGCATTTGATAACCATGTAATATTGAAATAACAAATAATAAGCATGATGAAGAGACCGTAATTAGTAAGTTTTTTAGGTATGTAGGACCCTACAAATGTACTATAAAAGCATCCCACCTTTTTTGAGGAAAGGGGATTCATAAATGATTACTTGAGACTTTCTCCCTCTCAAATGTGAAATTTCTCTCTCTACTTTTATAAGAATTTATATAACGAATTTGGCCTTCCAAATATTATTTTACTCGCAAACCTCCTCGAAAGATTTTTGGAACTATCATATATTAGAATATTTGCAATTGTTGATGGTAACTAACTTCATCGAACAATCGTCCATTTTTGTTACAGATATAAATTTATTATTAATGAAGGCTCTCGAACAAGTATTTTCTAATACAACCCACATGTTATGTTAATGCCACATTAACATGAACTTCCTAGCAAAATTAAAAAAACCATAAATGATAAAAAAAAAAACCTCATATGACTTTTTACGTTCATAGAAACATATGATGTTGTAATAGTCAGAACTCACGTTTAATAAAAATCGGTTTGAATTGCTATGTAACCTCAAAAATAATAAAAAAACAACCGCATACACTAAAACTTGGTTAGGTCCTTACAGCGATAAGTTTTTCATGTGGAGAACTAACAAGTTCATGCAACCAGGCCATTAACCGTGTAGTGAGTGTTCATTCCATCCTAAAGCGTTTATTGGTACGAGAAAATGTAACTTCGAGTCATTTCCGGGTAAGCTTCATTATTTTTTCGAAATACAACATGGGAAAAAAATCAAATTATAGCCAATAAAAATTTGTAAACAAGGTGTACGCCGAGCTCAGAGGTAACTTCTTTCACATTATTTTAGATACTTTTCAAGAAGAAGTGCAATATGCCTATAAAATAAAAGTTAGGGATACAAATTTCACTTGTGTTATTTGAATAATGCACGGTATACCATGTTCACACGACATCTACAAATTTTTATGTTTAGGTATAATGACACCTTTACACTCTTTCAATGATCATTAAAAATAGATATAGTTTTTTATACTAATCTAACGATGATAAAGTTATTCAAATAAAAAATTAGATAAACTCGTTAATGTTGTCATGGAAACCAAGGATGAAGCACGCATAGAAGATGTGTACAATAAATAGCTTGGTATAATTTGTCCACAAATATCTTTATTTTTAAAGCCTATGAATAAACAAAAAAACATGGTCGTCCACCTGAAAAAACATAAATTATTGGTTGTTGCATCGTCCATTAAACGATATAAAATATATCAGAATTATGTGTTAGATTCGGAGAAAGTGAGTGCATCATCGCTATGTAAATATCTCAAAACTTCTTTGATTTTGCAGAGAGAGAATAAAACACCACTAGTCAAGTTGAAGAGAGGGAACACAGTTCCAACACAAGCAATGGTCATATATATCCTTCCAATAAACCTTGTAAAATAGAACCATAACTTGGAACTCTTATAATGCATTCAATATCAAGTGGAACGATTGGTTGTAGCTCAAATATTACGATCCCTTCTATAGTAATGTTGCTTGATCATGAATCTTACATGAAATAATTCTCTATGTTCTATAAAAAAAATTATAACTATGACTAACAATGTTAAAATCGATGGACATTACGAGTATCGATCGATTGCATTTGGATTGAACAGACAACAAGATGATTGAAAGTTGATTAAAGATACCCTTTACGATGAGATTATGGATAAGTTACTAAATATCTCAGAACATGTAAAGCACTATAAAGATATTACTACTATAGAAAATTGGATGATAATGCTAGAGATGAGAATCACGATCGCATCAAACTTTAATACATCGTCCATTTTGTTGGGCTTTCAGACTCGGTGAATGTTAGTTTCACTTTTTTTACCATTATAAGGTGTACCCACTTTGATGTCTCAAATGGAAGAAATTAGATTGGATTTTTCAATTAAATATATGATATCTAGTTAGTATTAATGTTATAATTTTTTACTTGTTTTGTTACATAGATTTCTCTTGCGAATGATGTCCCATGTGAAAAGGTACGCCCATGTTGTATCACATTTCATACCACGGAAGCTGAGTTCATAATTACCGAATATATCTTTTTCAGGTTATATAAAGAGATTCAAAATCATAAGAATGTGATCAACGACCACGAAGTGACCAATTTAGGAAAATTTGGTTAATATTACGTATACTTTTTTAAAATTATTTATCATTGTAATGTATTTGCGTAAAAAATTATCAGTTTTATGTTTTATGTTTTCGTGCTAACTATTTGAAAATATCATACTTAACTTGATAAAATTAAACATAAAACAAGATAAGCAAATACATTAAACAGAAATAGACGATACGAATAACACAACAGTTTAGGAGGAGTTACTTCCTTTTATTTATTTTTATATATAAAAATAAAAAGGTTAGCATCCTCTTGTTCGAGATTGTTTTCACAAGGTCTAAGTCAATCTTGTGATGTATATGTTATTTTATGTAATTAATAAACCCAAAACAAAACACATTTTGCACATTTTTTCTAACATCACGTGTGAGGTCACAAACCCGAATATATTGAACCAATTTCAAATATTATAATATGATAGATATATTTAATATCAAGACAAGAGGTGAAAATTTTGTGAAAATAATATTTAACGTAAATAAAACCTATAAACCAACAAATACAATAACTCATGAACATTAAATAAACATAAAAAAGTATTAAACATGAACTACAACAAAACACATAATATTAGTAAAATTTATATGCTTAGTTAATGACGATAGATAACATTGATACCACCGGTATATGAGTCACAAACTGTAGGGAATATGGGTGTTGTGAATATGGGGTTCCGCATATTCCACCTCCGTATATAAGTAAGAACACAACCGATCTCAGCACTAGTATGATATTGTCCGCTTTGGCACCCGAAAGCCCTCACGGCTTTGCATTTGGTCCACTACCAAAAGGCCTCATACTAGTTGAGGTATGTTCTTACTTATATACCACTGATCTTTCCCATGTTTAACCGATGTGGGATGTGGGACTTTGGTCGCCACCCTAACACAAACTACTTGAACTTTTATAGCAAAAGTGATAGAACTTATTGGTACAAGATTTTCATACCGCGAGTAAAAAACTACACCAATGGTACATGATCTATGTACCTTCTGTGCGACAAATATATTGGTGATGTGGTATGTTTCTATCATCACCGTAATAGTACAAAAATACTAGATTTTAAAACCAAAAATTCGGAAGAAGACGAGTTGTTTTAGAATCATGGTATTTATGTTTTCATAAAGATCTTTCCATATTTGAAGGCCCGACTTCAAAAGATATCCAATTTTAAATATGAATTATTAAGATTGAGACAAAAGACTTAATTTTTTCTTTTATCCAATGAAATGAATCAATGATAATATTAGAAAAAAGAATAAAATGAGTTTGAAGAAGAATAAAATTAGTTTTAGAATTTAAAAATATGAGAAGATAGTACATAAATATTGGTGAGGATTATTTTTTACTGAGGGTAATTTTGTGAGATGTTTTGTGGTGTTTCAAGGGTATTAAATGTTTGAGTGTTTTGTAGTGAGAGATTTAAGCAGACTGGTTGTATTAAATGTTCATTACCTCTTTAATGAAAGTGGTTGGGTATTTATACCCTTAATTATGGGCCATATGGGCTTTCGGGTCAAACTTATGAAATCGGGTCTAGTTCAAAAACTCATTAGTTTATTAAGCAGATTAGCAATTAGCTTAGTCAAAAGGTGTTTAGTGTTCTTAATACTTATGTCCTGTTCGGATACATCAGTGGGTGATTATAGTCCGGATTACCCATGTCCGGTTTCTACAGTGAGTCGTGAATATTTTCGGACTCATCAGTAGCCCCCTTTTTAGGTTTTGTCGAAGGCCTTTGGCAAGACCAAAAATCCTCTTAGGCACTAGCAACATTTTCCGGACTGTTTATGTATTCAGCTCAGGGTTTATCCGGACTGAATACTTCTCAGAAGTTCAAGAGTTTTGTTATGGATCGTGGGACACGTGTCACATTTTGATTCGTCTCACCAGCCGTTTTCTTCCTAGAATGGCGCTCCCACTAATCCCAAAAAGCAACTTCTGTATTTAATACTTATGACGTCAGCGCCGCCTTCAATCATTACTTTTGCCTTTTCGTTTTCTTCTAGGTATTTGGTAACTTTTTTGCCTTACTAGTATAAATTACTTCATTTTACTGTTTTACCATCTTCATCACTTTGTCATTTCTCCATTTTAGAGCTTTTTACTTCACTTCTCAAAATCCTTCTTGTGTAGGTTTATGTTCACGACGAGAAACGCTTTGGTGAAAGGTGGTTGGCTGAATCTTTCAGAGTTAGAAAAAGTGCAAAAGGTTGAGCGAGAGATGCGTATTGCTAAGGGTCTTCCAGTTTCTCCAATCAGTAAGTCCGACACACCATCTTCAGAAGTTGATCGAGGCTCCTCTGTTCAGGAGTCTCAGCCATCTGTTGTGCGGGAGAAAGCAGTGTCAAGTACAAGAAAACCCTCTTCGTTCATCGCAAATGGGGTCAGATACTGAGAAATCCCCACAAAAAGTTACTATTCGCCGGACAGGCCGTCTAGTAAAAGGTCAGGCAACTGTCTCTCAACCCAAGTCCCCAAAGTCAGTGCCCTCTAAGTCTGGGACCAAGGATAAAGTCATTGGATCAGGGGCATCTATTAGAGTCCCATAAGACAAATCCTCTGGTCTGGAGGCTACCAGAATTAGCTCTCATAATGAGCCCTCCAGAACTGAGCCCCTACCGGACACCAGACCCCTAAGAGAGGCTGATGCTCAACTGTCCGGACAACCTACTGAACCAGCCGCCAGCACTCTCCCACCAACACCGGCTGATAAACCTTCCATGGTGATGGAAGAGGTGATGGAGGATAGTCTAGAAGATGCTCCATTTGAGACCGACGCTTCTGGGCAAACTGGGGATGCTGCCACTGATAAAAAAGGCAAAGGCAAAGAGAAAATCTGTCTGAAACATCTGGATATGCCGGAGTGTCTGGAAGGTAAGGTGGGTCCTTGTTTCCACAAGGTCAATGTCGAGTATCTGCTGGCCATGCAGAATATTAACTATGTATATACTCATACTGTCGAGCTGGGCCAAATCCGGACACAATGGGGGATCCCTGAATCTGTAAAAGTGAGGATACCAGTCACTCCGGAGACCCCAATGGACTGCAAACTCAGCGAGATAGTCAATTATACGGAGCTGTTTAACTGGGGGCTCATATTTTCCTTGGATCCAGAAATTGTCAGGTATTTTCACCTGATAAAACTCTGTCCAAGCCAGCTGAGTCCCAACGCTTGGTACACCCTCATCGCATGTATTATGGCGTCAAGGCTCTCCTAGAAATACCACTTCTGATGGAGCAGTTTGTTGTTGTGGCCAGCCTCTGCAAGAACCATCACATCCCATTTTACCACTTCAATATGGGAGACAACTTTAAGGTGGTGGATGACTTGCTTAAGTCAGAGAAAAGTTTAAAGACCCAATTTTTATTCATCAATGAAGCATGGGAAAATGGGAGGAAAATCAAGGCTTGTGTTAACCTTAATATGCTCACCAGCAGATGGAAGAGCTCAGGTAAATATCTTATTATGTTTGTCTCTCTTACTTTATAAAAAATTAGTTTCTGAACTATTTTTCTTTTCTTTGATTAGTTTTGTCGAAGGAGTTCTCCTGTTTTTGGGAGGAGGAGCAAGCCACATGTGTTAAATTAAACGCTTGGGCTGCCGAACGCTGGGGAAATGCCTTTCACAAGTGCTTCACATCAGGCAACTTGGTGAGGTCCCACCTCTAGAACACAACAGATCGGAGAGACCTTACTTGGGAAGAGCTGACCACTCCACCTCCTCCGGATGTTATACTCAAGAGAACAGAGGAGAAGAATGGAAAACTGACCTTGCTTGCTAGAGCTAAAGCTCCAAGCAAGATGAAAGGCAAGAAGGGAAAGAAGAAACAAGCTGCAGCAGAGGTTGTTCAAGGTGTTGTTGAGGAGATCGCCCCGGCGAGTCAGGGAGTACAGGCCCAAAGGGGAATTGATGCTACTCTACTTCAATTAGTTGAAGATGAGAGTATTAGGGAGGCAGGTGGTCCTCCAGATCCTCCAATGGCTTCTAAAAAGGACCGAAAACGGGGAGCAAATAATAAAGAGAGGGCAGCCAAGAAGAAGAAAATCTCCTTGGGGGATGAAGTTGCCCTCCGGCCTTCGGTGTCTCTTCCTCCGGCCGACCCAACAGACCCCACTTTGGCAGAGCAAATCCCAAGTGGTCTACATGCCGGAGAGGGTACCAGAGGGGATATCAATATTGATGGAGTGGACATCAGTGGTTTTCTAAAACATTGGCCTTTACTTTGATGACCTTGAAAAAGATGACTTTGTTGGCCCCTACCTTCCCCCAAGTTCCTCAAACATGGTTACTTTCAATGGTATGTCCTTCACTGTTTCAGGGGAGAACGACACGGTGACTCACTCCTTGCTGGGCCATATTCAGCCAGTGCTCAACTTGGAGAGGCAAGTACGAAGTCAATCTGCCCTTATCAACACACTCAATGCAGACAAAGAGAGCTTATCTAATGATCTCCTTAACGCCAATCAAAGTGTTGAAGCATTAAGGAAAGAGCTCGAGGAGTTAAAGAAATGGAAAGAAGACTTGGCCACTAGGCTGGCCACTTCGGAGATGGTTAACACAGAACTCCAAACCAAGTGTTCTGGCTTGGAGAAGGATCTCTCTGCTTCGAAGGAGGAGGTGAAGACCAAGGATAATGTTATCTAAGCCATGTCCAGTGACAAAACTTCCCTGGAAGGTGTTGTGTCCAAAGTTACCAAGGAAAAGGAAGATTTGATAAAAGAGCAGGAGAAGACAATCCAGGCTAGGGTCAATGCATACACCAACAAGGTGATAGATTCCCTAGAAGAAAGGTATGCCGAAGTTAAATCCGACATGGTCTTGCTTTTTCATCGAACATTCATGAAGAGGACACTTGGCACTCTGTGGAAACATGTGGAATACAAAGACCTCCAATTCCATACTATGGTAGATGGCGATAAGCACAACTACTCCAGTGGTTATGATGATACCACTGATGAGGGAGAAGAGATTGGAGAGAGCTCCAATGATGAACTGAAATATCCAAAGAAAAAACAAGATGAAGCAGGAACATCTAAGGGAAACTAGCCCTAAGATTTTAACTATTTTCTGTTTTTTATGACATACCAAAGTCCTTGGATGGCCAAGGCATTTGTAATTGTGTCCGGTTCGAGTCTGGTCAAGCTCTTTCTTTTTAAACTTAAAGTCCTTTGATGGCCAAGGCACTCTTTATGTTTTAATATCATCCTCCGGTGTTAGCCGGGCAGTTTTACTTTGCCAAATTCTTGCTTTGTTTCATATTCGCTCAATCTTAACGGCTGGTGTTTAAATAGCCCTATTTATTTTACAAGTATTTCAAGATGAGAGTGTTTAAATTCTCTAATGACAAATGTTAAATGGTCATCACTTCATTGGATCAATCCGACCTGTCAAAGATACTTATAAGGCTTTAAAGAAACTATAAATCAAACAACTTCGAATATTTTAAGAAGGCATCAAATTTTATTAAAAAACCCGGACACCTCATTAAAACCTCCCCGCGCCACCAGGGTAGGAAAGAGTATGCCCACTAATATTTACATGGACTTTAAACAAGTAAATATTTACACAACTTTCATTCTAGATACATCTGGAGGTGTTCAATGTTCCATGGGTGGTTTAAGACTCTTCCATCTTTGTCCTGAAGCCTGTATGTTCCAGGCTTAAACTTTTCAATGACCACATAAGGCCCTTCCCAGTTTGGAGCTAGCTTTCCGAACTGCTTTTCTTTAGTATGTAAGAATACTTTTCTCAATACTTTATCCCCTAGTTGAAAATCCCTTCTTCTGATTCTGGAAGCAAACCTGCTTCTCATTAAACCTTGATAATGGGTGGCTCTAAGATGAGCCTCAACCCTTTTCTCTTCTATTAAGTCCAATTAACTTTTGATTGCCACTTCATTAGCCTGTTCGGAAAAAATATGGACTCTGTATGATGGAAGAGTTGCCCCTATAGGAGCAATCGTATCCATACCATATACCAAAGCAAACGAGGATTCATGTGTAGCAGCTCCAGGAGTAGTCCGGTAAGCCCATAGTACTTCTTGTAGATAGCTTGGCCACTTTCCAACAGCCTCTTCTAAATTCTTTTTGAGACCGGACAGAATGGTCTTGTTTTCCACTTCAACCTGACCATTCGCGTATGGGTGAAAAAGAGAAGAGAAACAATGTTGAATGCCCCTAGAAGCACAGAAACTCTCCATATCCTTGTTATCGAATTTTGGCCCATTATCTGTGGTTATCTTTTGTGGAACCCCAAATCTGCAACAAATATTAGATAAAATAAATTTTATAACAGCTTTTGAAGTAGTTCTTGCCAAGGGGGCAACCTCAATCCACTTTGAAAAATAATCAATGGCTACAATAATAGTTTTGCACCCTCCGGACGCCATTGGTAGAGGTCCCACCAGATCCAGTCCCCAACGAGCAAAAGGTATTGGCTCAGAAATTGACTCCAAAGGGACAGGTGGGATATGAATTTCATTACTATATCTTTGGCATGGATCACACTTCTTTACCAATTCCTTGGCATCTTCTATTATGAATGGCCAGTAGTATCCGACCAATAAAAATCTTCGAGTTAAAGCTCTATAACCACAGTGTGCTGATCCTTCACCATCATACAGTTCGGACAGCATTATTTGAGACTCTTCAATCCCCAAACAACACAAGAGAGGTCTACTAAAAGACTTCTTGTAAAGGATGTCTCTTATGATTAAAAAACCACGAGCCCTATACTTCATTTTTCTTGCTACTGCTTTTTCCAGAGGCAAAATGTCATCTAAAGTGTATTGAAGAAGAGGATACCTCCAGTCTTTAGGTTGAACCACTTGTATACTTAAACTTTCCTCCTCTTCATTGCTCTGATTGGGTTGAATGGATAGGCATTCTTGCATATGAATCCATGGGTAGGACTTAGAGTATATTATGGTTGCCAAAGAGTCTGCTAGTGTGTTCTTCATTCTGGGTATGTGCTCATAGCTGATCTCTTTAAAGTTAACTGCCACCTCTTTAAGAATGAATAAATATTTAATCAACTGCTCCTTTTTTGCCTAAGATTGACCTTGGGCATGATGGATAAGAAGCTGAGAATCACTCATTAACCTAATTTTTTTGGCTCCACAAAGCAAGGCTAACTTCAAGCCAGCTATAGCAACTTCGTATTCGGACTCATTGTTAGAAGCCCTAAAAGAAAAACATATAGTCTGGTATAACTGTTCGCCGTACAGAGAGGTTAAACATATCCCAGCACCACAACCCATGGTACTTGATCCACCATCGGTCCAGACAACCCATACCTTCTTAGTCTTTTCACCTATAGCTTGTTTAGTACTCCTGTCCGAATGGAATTCAACTAGGAAATCAGCAACAGATTGAGCCTTGATTGCAGTTCGAGGGGCAAAATCAATGTCATAGTCTCCCAATCCCCTTGACCAGTTGGTCATCCTGCTTGATATGTTTGCATTTTGAAGAACATTTTTCAAGGGAAAAGATGTCCGGACGACAATAGAATGAGACTGAAAGTAGGGCCTCATTTTTCTGGCAGCAATTACCAAAGTTAGTGCTAGTTTCTCAAGTTTTAAATACCTTTTTCAGCATCCATCAAGCTTTTGCTGATGTAGTACACCGGACGAGGATAATTGTCCACATCTCTTACTAGCACCGCACTTATAGCACATTCAGAGACTGCTAAATATATATACAATGTTTCTCCATCAACAGGTTTAAACAGGGTTTTAGGAGAAGATAAATGTTTCTTTTATTCATCAAAAGCATGGTCGCACTGTGGAGACCAGTTGAAGTCTTTAGCTCCCTTTAAAGTTTGGAAAAACGAGGCACATCTGTCCGAAGATCTTGAGATAAAATGATTTAAATTAGCCAACCTTCCTGTCAATCTTTGTAATTTTTTAATATTTCGAGGAGGTTCTATCTGCAGTAAAGCATTATGTTGGTCTGGATCAGGTTGTATCCCTTTTTCGCTTATCACATACCCTAAAAACCTCCCGGATTGTACTCTAAAAACGTATTTTTATGGATTTAATTTTAAATTAACTTTTACCAAGTTGGCAAAAGTTCTCTTGCAGATCTGCCAAGTGTAATTCTTCTTCCACACTTTTTACCATCATGTCATCAATATAAACTTCCATATTTCTTCCAATCTGATCAGCGAATGCTTTGTTCACCAACCTCTGATAAGTAGCCCCAGCATTTTGAATCCAAAAGGCATCACCTTGTAACAATGAAGGCTCTTATCAGTAACAAAAACAGTGTGTTCCTGGTCCTTCGGATCCACTTGAATCTGATTATAACCGGAGAAGGAATCCATGAAGGACAGCAACTTATTCCCAGATGTGGAGTCTACCAACTGATCTATCCGGGGAACAGGATACAAATCTTTTGGGCAAGCCCTATTAAGGTCAGTAAAATCGATGCACATACACCACTTCCCTTTTTTTTTACAAACACTGGATTGGCTGTCCATAAAGGGTACTGAGATTCCTTTATGTGCCCCATCTTAGTAAGCCGTTCAACCTCTTGAACTATGACATCAGCTTTCTCCTTGGAAAAATCTCTTCTCTTCTGCACAACGGGTGCTACGTCTCTCCGGATGGATGGATGGTGTGATATAACATCTGCAGCACTCCGGTTACATCAGCATTACACCAAGCAAAAACGTGTTTGTGGTTTGCTAAAAGGATAACACTTTACTTTTTAGTTCTGGTGTCATCTGAGATCCAATCTTGACCATTCTCCCTTCAACGAGAGAGTGAGTTTCAACCTCTTCAATTGGTATTAAAACACCAGGGGTCTCTCTGGGGTCATCAATTTCACCCTCTCCTCTCAGAGGGCCCCACCAACTTCTAATCTTCATTTATCCAAACTGCCCCTAAAGTCCTAGGATCAAATGCAGTTGCATAACATTCCCTCGCTATTTTTTGACTACTCCGGACAACTCCCACTTGTCCTTGAACAGCATATTTTAAACATTGGTGAACTGTTGAAGCCACAGCATGCATCTTGGAGAGCCAAGACCTTCCCAAAATGGCATTGTAACATGTGGGACAATCTACCATAACAAATAGTACCCTGACCATTTTCTTGAAAGGGCCCTTGCCCAACAAAAACTCCTCCTCGAATTCCCCGACTACGTCCGCAGAGCTTTTAGTGTAACCCACAGTGGATCTGTTTGAACATTGAATCACTGCCGGATTCTTCATTTTTTTGTAAGAACTCAAAAAGAGGATATTGGCTGAGCTGCCAGTGTCCACCAAAATTCGCATAATGTCATTGCCCCCAATTGATGCTCCTATTACCACAACGTCTTCACGACGACCAACTATATCCCTCCAGTCATCTTCATCAAAAACAATAAAGGGAAAAGGAATTTAGGATTGATAGGAGGACATGCCTCCCTCCAACTAAGTAGCCAGAGTGTGAGCATGCATCTTCCTTGAAGAATGAGTTGGTGCAGTCACTGTATCTCCCCCAAATATGGTAAGTGACTCAAAAAAGCCTATGAGTACGGACACCGTCTTGGTATGCTCTGTTATAACACCCACCTTATTCCAGGCTGGATCAGGATCCAAGTACTCTGACTCTACATCGAATCTCTCAATAATCACAATGGCCCGTCCGGAGCCGATGTCCCTGCATTGTTTGTTGGGCCGGTCTGATGAGCATTATCAGGCCTATTCCCACTTCTTCTCTTGACATAAGCATCTAATTTTTCTCTTTCAATCAAATTATGCACCTCTTGCTTTAAAGCGATGCAATCTTTTGTGTTATGGCCAATATCATAGTGATATTGACAAAAACAAGCATTACGACTTTCCCTTGGAGATTGAAGCGTTGTCGGCTTCCTAAAATGAACCTTATCTTTTGCTTTGTCATAGATGGTTTCCACATTCTCTTTTAATTTGGAAAACCACTCCGGTTGGACCCAAGGTCCTCGCTTATTTCTAGACTGCTGACTCTGAGCTGGAGCCGGGTGAGATGAGCCTTGGCTCTGTTGGGACCCTGTCCGGCCTCCTTAGCTTTGTATCCGGGCTAATTCTGGTTTGGTGCAGCTGGGGTAGATCTAACTTGCCTGTGGACCCTATTCTTTTTTGTTTTATCTACATCGATTTGTTTTCCCACCTGGTTCAACAAGACGCCCCATGTCATGGCTTTCTTCCTGGTTACCGAATCGGCTAGATTGCGAGGATTCAAACCCTGTCTTAGAGAAGCTATTGCTACTTGCTCAAAGCAATCAGCTAATCCATTCTTTGTGTTCACAAACCGACTTATATATTCTTTCAATGATTCTTTTGGCTCTTGGGCACAATGGATGATAGTGTCTCAATTTCCCTTCACCTCCTTACTTCCAACAAACTGCCTCCGGAAGGCCACCCAAAAAGTATCAAAATTTCTGATGCACCCCTATGGTAGGCTGTTATACCACTTTAGAGCCCTCCCTATAAAAGATTGAGAGAAGGCTCTATAAAGCAACTTGTCATCATCGTCAAAATTCATCATAAAAATTTTAAACTGCTCTAGATGATTATCTGGATCTTTGCTCCCATCGTATTTTTCCATCTTAGTACTGTCAAACCTCTTAGGAAGGTTTCCGGACAGTATCTTGGAGGACAATGGAGATTGTCTCCAATTTCGGCCACGACTGAAAATAGTATCTTCATTGGGAGTTGCAAAGATATCTAGTTCATTATGGAAAGCGAAAGGATCCATCAATAGCTGGTCAATGTGCCTCCAACTATGGCTATGAGATGACCTTTTACTCAGATGCATGTTCAACCTTCCATGCATATTCCTCTTTCTTGAATATTTTTAACCAACTTTTGCTTCTTCTTAGACCTGCCTTCATCACTGCTGGATGACAGGGACTCCTAATTCAATCCTCATTTGAGGAGCTATTAGAGGATTCTGACTCCGAGCTCTCCACTAGTTTAGACTGGTGAGACTTCTTTGAGCTGACATGAGTCTTTTTAGTACTCAAATGGGTCTTTGATGATGGGTCATGCTCCCTTGGATTGTCATTGTGGTGAATGGCTAACACCTTTGATTTTTCTTTCAAGCTTAACTCCATCCTTTTAGCAGCCCTCGAGGCTTCTATCTCAGCTTTCAACCTGTCTCGCTCTTCGATCGTGTACTCATCGTTTTCTCTCACCACTTCTACCAAAGTTGGTGGCACTGCTTGCTCGTCTGGATTCATCCGAACTGATGTTTCTCGTTGGTTTCGAATGCTAGATTCAGGCACCTTCTCCTCTCACTGTGGTCGCAAATTTGGTGAGGATTATTTTTTACTGAGGGTAATTTTGTCAAATATTTTGTTGTGTTTCAAGGGTATTAAATGTTTGAGTGTTTTGTAGTGAGAGATTTAAGTTGGGGATTTATACCCTTAATTATGGGCCATATGGGCTTTCAGGTCAAACTTATGAAATCGGATCGAGTTCAAAAACTCATTAATTTATTAAGCAGATTAGCAATTAGCTTAGCCAAAAGATGTTTAGTGTTCTTAATACTTTTGTCCTGTTCGGATACTTCAGTGGGTGATTATGGTCCGGATTACCCATGTCCGGTTTCTACAGTGAGTGGTGAATATTTCTAGACTCATCAAATATGAGTCAATAGTTTTTGGAAAACAAATATATTTATATATGAAATAGAACTTAATAAAGTTTTTGGTTATTCTATTAACCCAAAAACTATAACTATAAGTTATTACAAAAAGAAAAAAGGAATTATTATTTTTGTGTTTTACTATTTTACCCATTTGACCAAAAAGAAATATTTTGACTTTTGAAATAATTGGGAGAATTTAGAGAAATTAAGTTTTAATTTTTCACCAACACATAATTTTTGTAACAAATTTCTATTTAAACACAAACCTCAACTTTTTTTACAAAATCTCTAAAAAAAAATTAAAAGAAAATCCATATTTCTATAAAAACCTCAACCTCTACTCTAAAAAAGGAAAGTATGAACCTTGTTGATAAAGTTGAACTCCAAATGAGGTAATCTTTCGAATCTATTATCTAAAGTTACCATTTCTATAGATAGATATATTCATGTTATGGAAAAAAAATATCACTAGTGATGAGTCCGGAAATATTTGTCACTCACTGTGGAAACCGGACAGGGGAAATTCGGACAAAAGTCATCCACTGAACCATCCAAACAGGACAAAATTACTAAATAACTAATCACATTTTTTACTAAGCTAATTTCTAATATGCTTAATAAACTAATGGGTTTTGAACTCGACCAAGTTTCATAAGTTTGACCCGAAAGCCCATATGGCCCATAATTAAGGGTATAAATACCCAACCATTTTCATTAATAAGGGTAATGAACATTTAATACACCAGATAGCTTAAATCTCTCACTACAAAATACCCAGACATTAAGTACCTTTAAAACACCAAAAAACACCTGACCAAATTACCCTCAGTCAAAAATAATCCACACTAAATTGGCGACAACAGCGGGAGGAGAAAGTGCCTGAACCTAGCATTCGAAACCATCAAGAAAAACCAGTTCGGATGAATCCGGACGAGCAGGCAGTGCCACCAACTTTGGCAGAAGTGGTGGGAGAAAACGATGAATATACGATCGAAGAGCGAGACAGATTGAAAGCTGAGATAGAAGCCTTGAGGCCTGCTAAAAGGGTGGAGATGGGCTCAAAAGAAAAATCAAAAGTGTCAGCCGTTCACCACACTGACAATCCAAGGGAGTATGACCCATCATCAAAGACCCATGTAAGTACTAAAAAGACTCATGCCAGCTCAAAGAATTCTCGTCGGTCTAAACTGGTGGAGAGCTCAAATTCAGATTCAAAATCTTCTAGTAGTTCCTTGAACAAAGATGGAGTTAAAGAGTCCCTGTCATCCAACAGTGATGAAGGCCGTTCTAAAAAAAAGCAAAAATTGATCAAAAATAATTCAAGAAAGAGGGACATGCATGGAAGGTTGAAAAGGCATCTAAGGAAAGGGTCATCTCATGGCCACAACCATGGCCGGAGACATGTAGACCGGCTGTTGATGGATCCTTTCGTTTTTCATGATGAACCAGGTATCTTTGCAACTCCCAATGAAGATACTGTGTTTTGTCGTGGCCGGAATTGGAGACAATCTCCATTGTCTTCCAAGATACTGTCCGGAAACCTTCCTAAGAGGTTTGACAGTACAAAGATGGAAAAATACGAAGGGAGTAAAGACCCGAATAATCATCTTGAGCAATTTAAAAACTTTATGATGAATTTTGACGATGATGATAAGTTTCTTTGTAGAGAATACTCCCAGTCCTTTACTGGGAGTGCTCTGAAGTGGTATAATAGCCTGCCACAGGGCTGCATCAGAAATTTTGATACTTTTTGGGTGGCCTTTCGAAGGCAGTTCGTTGGAAGTAAGGAGGTGAAGGGAAATGAAGACACTATTATCCATTGTGCCCAAGAACCAAATGAATCCTTGAAAGAATATATAAGTCACTTTGTGAACACCAAGAATGGATTAGCTGATTGCTTTAAACAGGTAGCAATAGCTTCTCTAAGGCAGGGTTTGAACCCTGGCAATTTGGTTGACTCAGTAACCAGGAAGAAGGCCATGACGTGGGGCGGTTTATTGAATCAGGTGGGAAAACAAATCAATGTAGATGAAACAAAGAAGACCAAGGTGCATAGGCAAGTGAGGTCGACCCAGCTGCACCAAATCAAAACAATAATCAGTCCGAATACAAGGCTAAGGAAGCCGAACAGGGTTCCAACAGGGCCAAAGCTCAATCCCACCTAGCACCAACTTAGAGCCAACAATCCAGAAATAAACGAGGGACTTGGGTTCAGCCGGAGTGGTTTGATGAATTGAAAGAAAATATGGCAATCATTTATGACAAAATAAAGGATGAAGTGCATTTCAGGAAGCCAGCTGCGCTTCAATCTCCCAGGGAAAGTCGTAATAATTGTTTCTGTCAATATCATCATGATATTTGCCACAATACAGAAGATTGCATCGCTTTGAAACAAGAGGTGCAAAATTTGATTGAAAGAGGAAAATTGGGTGCTTATGTTAAAAGAAGATGTGGGAATAGGCCTGATAATGCTCATCGGACCGGCCCAACAAACAATGCAGGGACATCGGCTCCGGACGGGGCTATGGTGATAATTAAAAGATTAGATGTGGAATCAGAGTATTTGGATCCTGATCCAACCTGGAATAAGGTGGGTGTTATCACAGAGCACACCAAGTCAGTGTCCGGACTCATCAGTTTTTTTGAGTCACTTACCATATTTGGGGGGGACACTATGACTGCAACAACTGCTTCTTCAAGAAAGAGGCATGTCCATACACTGGCTACTCAACTGGAAGGAGACATGACTTCCTATCAATTGCAAATTCCTTTTCCCTTCATTGTTTTTTATGAAGATGATTTGAGAGAAATAGCTGGTCCCCACGAAGATGATGTGGTGATAGGAGCATCTATTGAGGGGCAATGACATTAGACGAATTTTGGTGGACACCGGCAGTTCAGCCAATGTCCTCTTTTTAACTTCATATAAACAAATGAAGAATCCATCCGTGATTCAGCGTTCGAATAGGTCAATTGTGGGCCTCACTGGAAGCTCAGCGGACGTAATCGGGGAGTTTGAGGAGGAGGTTTTGTTGGGCAAGGGCCCTTTTAAGAAGATGGTCAGAGTACTTTTCATCATGGTGGATTGTCCCACGTGCTACAATGCCATTTTGGGAAGGCCTTGGCTCTCCAGGATGCATGTTGTGGCTTCAACGGTCCACCAATATTTAAAATACGTATTGCAAGAACAAGTGGGAGTTGTCCGGAGTAGTCAGAAGATAGCAAGGGAGTGTTATGCAACAGCACTAGCCCCTAGAACTTTGGGGGCAGTTCGGATCAGTGAAGATTAGCAGTTGGAGGGACCCTCCGGGGAAGAGGGTGAAATTGATGACCCCGGAGAGACCCTTGGTGTTTTAATACCGATTGAAGAAGTTGAAACTCACTCTCTGGTTGAAGGAAGAAATATCAAGATCGGATCCAAGATGACATCAGAATTGAAAAGCAAAGTGTTATCTTTTTTAACAGACCATCAACATGTTTTTGCTTGGTGCAATGCTGACGTAACCGGAGTACCAGCAAATGTTATATCACACCAGCTATCCATCCGAAGAGATGTAGTACATGTTGTACAAAAGAGAATAGTATTTTCTAAAGAGAAAGCTAATGTCATAGTTCAAGAAGTTGATCGGCTTACTAAGATGGGGCACATAAAGGAATCTCACTACCCTTTATGGACAGCCAATCTGGTGTTAGTAAAAAAGAAAAATGGGAAGTGGCGTATGTGCATCGATTTTAATGACCTTAATATGGATTGTCCAAAAGACCTATATCCAGTCCTCCGGATCGATCAACTTGTGGACTCCACATGTGGGAACAAGTTGTTTTCCTTTATGGATGCCTTCTCCGGTTATAACCAGATTCAAGTGGATCCGAAGGATCAGGAACACACTACTTTTATTACTGATAGGGGCCTTCATTGTTACAAAGTGATGCCTTTTGGGTTAAAGAATGCTAGGGCTACTTATCAGAGGTTGGTAAACAAATCTTTCGTTGATCAGATTGGAAGAAGCATGGAAGTCTACATTAATGACATGATGATAAAGAGTGTGGAACAAGAGCTACACTTGGCAGATCTTCAAGAGACTTTTGCCAACTTGATAAAAGTTAATTTAAATATGAATCCATAAAAGTGTGTGATCGGAGTGCAGTCCGGAAAGTTTTTGGGGTATGTGATAAGTGAGAAAGGGATACAGCCTAATCCAGACCAACTTAGTGTTTTACTACAGATGGATTCTCCTCGGAATATTAAAGAAGTACAAAGATTGACAGGGAGGTTAGCTGCTCTAAATCGTTTTATATCAAGGTCTTCGGATAGATGTGCCCCATTTTTCCAAACTCTAAAGGGTGCCCAAGAATTCAACTGGTCTCCACAGTGCGACCAGGCTTTTGATGAAATAAAAAAGCATTTATCCTCCCCCAAAACTTTGTTTAAACCTACTGATGGAGAAACACTGTACATATATCTAGCAGTCTCTGAATGTGCCATAAGTGCGGTGCTAGTAAAAGAGGTGGATAATTATCCCCGTCTGGTGTACTACATCAGAAAAAGCTTGATGGATGCTGAAAAGAGGTATTTAAAACTCGAAAAACTAGCACTGGCTTTAGTAATTGCTGCTAGGAAAATGAGATCCTACTTTCAGTCTCATTCTATTATTGTCCGAACGTCTTTTCCCTTGAAAAACGTTCATCAGAAGCCAGACGTATCAAGCCCAATGACCAAATGGTCAGTGGAGTTGGGGGACTATGATATTGATTTTGCACCTCGGACTGCAGTCAAGGCTCAGTCTGTTGTTGATTTCCTAGTTGAATTCCATTCGGACAGAAACACTAAGCAAGCAACAGGTGAAAATACTAAAAAAATATGGGTAGTCCGGACTGATGGTGGATCAAGTACCATCGGTTGTGGTGTTGGGATATGTTTAACCTCTCCGTATGGCGACAAAATGTACCAGGCTATATGTTTTGCTTTAAGGGCTTCTAATAATGAGTCTGAATACGAAGCTGTTATAGCTGGTTTAAAGTTAGCCCTAATTTGTGGAGCCAAAAGGGTCAGGTTAATGAGTGATTCTCAGCTTCTTATCCATCATGCACAAGGTCAATCTGAGGCCAAAAAGGAGCAGTTGATTAAATATTTATTCATTCTTAAAGAGGTGGCACTTAATTTCAAAGACATCACCTATGAGCACATACCCAGAACAGAGAACAACACACTAGCAGACTCTTTGGCAACCATAGTATATTCTGAGTCCTACCCATGGATTCATGTGCAAGTATGCCCATCTATTCAATTCAATCAGAGCAAGGAAAAGGAGGAAAGTTTGAATATACGAGTGAGTCAACCTCAAGACTTGAGGTATCCTCTTTTTCAATACATTTCAGATGGCATCTTGCCTTCGGAAAAAGCAATAGCAAGGAAAATAAAGTATAAAGCTCGTGGATTTGTAATCCTAAGAGACATTCTTTACAAGAAGTATTTTAGTAGACCTCTCTTGCGATGTTTGGGGATTGAAGAGTCCTAAATAGTCATGTTTGAACTACATGATGGTGAAGGGTCAGCACACTATGGTTATAGAGCTTTAACCCGAAGAGTCTTGTTGGTCGGATACTACTGGCCCTCCATCGTGGAAGATGCCAAGGAATTGGTAAAGAAGTGTGATTAATGACAAAGATATGGTAATGAAATTCATATCTCAACTGTCCCTTTGGAGTCGATTTCTGAGTTAGTACCTTTTGCTCGTTGGGGGCTAGATCTGGTGGGACCTCTACCTATGGCGTCCGGAGGGTGCAGAACTATCATTGTTGCCATTGATTATTTCTCGAAGTGGATAGAAGCAGCCCCACTTGCAGGAACTACTTCAAAAGCTATTATAAAATTTATCTTATCTAATATTTACTGCAGATTTGGGGTTCTACAAAAGATAACCACAGACAATGGGCCACAATTCGATAACAATGATATGGAGAATTTTTGCGCCTCTAGAGGCATTCAACATTTCTTATCTTCTCATTTTCACCCACAGGCGAATGGTCAGTTTGAAGTAGCAAACAGGACCATCCTATTCGGTCTTAAAAATAATCTAGAAGGGATTGCTGGAAAGTGGCCAAGCTATCTACAAGAAGTACTATGGGCCTACCGGGCTACTCCTGGGGCTGCTACACAGGAATCCCCGTTTGCCTTGGTATATGGTATGGATACAATAGCTCCTATAGAGGCAACTTTTCCTTCATTTAGAATCCACAATTTTTCCGAGCAGGCTAATGAAGTGGCAATCAGAAGTCAACTCGACTTAATAGAAGAAAAAAGAGTTAAGGCTTATCTTAGAGCCACCCACTATCAGGGATTGATGAGAAGCAGCTTTGCTCCTAAAGTCAGAAGGAGGGATTTTCAACCAGGGGATAAAGTGTTGAGAAAAGTCTTCCTACATACTAAGGAGAAGCAGTTCGGCAAGCTAGCTCCAAATTGGGAAGGACCCTATGGGGTCGTTGAAAAGCTTAAGCCTGGGACATATAGGCTTCAAGATAAAGATGGAAGGATCTAGAATCACCTCTGGAACATTGAACACCTCCTGTTGTATCTAGAATGAAAGTTATATAAATATTTACTTGTTTAAAGTCTATGTAAATATTATGGGGCATACTTTTTCCTACCCTGGTGGTGTGGGGAGGTTTTAATGAGGTGTCCGGGCTTTTTAATGAAATTTGATGCATTCTTGAAAAATTCAGAATGGTTTGATTGATAGCTTCTTTAAGACTTTCTAAGTATCGCTGGCAGACCGGATTGATCTGGTGGAGTGATGACCATTTAACCATTTGTCATCGGAGAATTTAAACACTATCACCTTAAAATACTTGTAAAATAACTATGGGCTATATAAACATTAGCCATCAAAATTAGGCAAACATAAAACAATGCAAGAATTGTGTAAGGTAAAACTGCCCGGCTAGCACCGGGGAATGATATTAAAACATGTAAAATGCCTTGGCCATCCAAGGACTTTGAAGTTTTAAAAGAAAAGGTTTATCCGGACAAGAGCCGAACACGGTTACAAAAATGCATTGGCCATCCAAGGACTTTAAACTAACACATGAATTAAAGAAAAATAAAAGATAGTTAAAACTTTAAGGCTGGGCTCCCTTAGATATTTCAGCCTCATCTGGTTTCTTCTTGGGGTCTTTGGGTTCCTCATTAGGGCTCTCTCCAGTCCCTTCATCTTCGTCAGTGGTATCATCATAACCGCTGGAATAGTTGTGCCTATCACCATCAACCATAGTGTGGAATGGGAGGTTCTCGTATTCCACATATCGCCATAAATCTCCGAACGTCCTCTTCAGAAATGTTCGATTTCCCCATTTTTCAGCAGCCCAAGCATTCAGCTTGGCACAAGTTGTCTGCCCGTCCTCCAAGTAGTCGGAGAACTCCTTCGGCAGCACTACCCAAAGAAAAAGAAGAGCATTTAAGTAAACAGACTTTTTATAAGAAAAGAAAAATAAACATGATAAAATATTTACCTGTGCTTTTCCATCTGCTGGTGAGCATGCTTGGGTTGACACCAGCTTTAATCTTTCTCCTATTTTCCCAAGCTCTACTAATGAACAAGAATTGGGTCTTCCAATTCTTCTCTGATTCGAGCAGATCATCCACCACCTTAAAATTGTCATCCACGTTGTAATGGTAGAAGGGGATGATGTGGTTCTTGCAGAGGCTGGCCACAGCAGCAAATTGCTCCATCAGAAGCGGTATTCCGGAGAGCCTAGAGGCCATGATGCAAGCCATGAGGGTATACCAAGCATTGGGACTCAGTTGGCTTGGACAGAGCTTTATCAGATGAAAATATTTGACGATCTCTGGGTCCAAGGGAAATCTGAGCCCCCAGTTGAACAATTCTGTGTAGATAACTATCTCACTTAGCTTGTAGTCCATTGGCGTCTTCGGAGTGACCGGTATCCTCACTTTGACAGATTCAGGGATTCCCTACTTTGTCCGGATCCGGCCTAATTCAACAGTATGAATGAAGGCGTAGTTAATGTTCAGCATGGCTAGCAGATATTTTACGCTCACCTTGTGGAAGCAAGGTCCCACTCTGCCTTCCAGGGACTCCGGCAGGTCCGGATGTTTCAAACACAGCTTCTTTTTACCCTTTCCCTTTTTATCAGTGGCAACTTCCCCTGTCTGCCCGGAGACGTCAGTCACAAATGGGGATTTTTTAATGATGTCCTCCATCACCTCTTCCATCACCATGGAAGGTTTGTCAGTTGTCATTGGTGGAGGAGTGTTGGTGGCTGGCTCAGTAAGTTTTCAGGATGGTTGAGCATCACTCTCTCTGAGTGATCTGGTGTCCGGTTGGGGCTCAGGTCAGGAGGGCTCATTTCGAGAGCTAGTTCCAGTGACCTCCGGACCGGAGGATTTATCCTTTGGGACTCTGATAGATGCCCCTGATTATGTAGCTTTGCTGTTGGCCCCAGACTTAGAAGGCCCTGTTTTTGGGGACTTAGACTGTGAGATAACAGCTAGGCCCTTCACTAAGCGACTTGTTCTGTAAAGTGTAACTTTTTCCGGGAAGTTTTCAACATCTGACCCCATGGCTATAAATGGAGAGGGTGTCCTTGTGCTTGAAACGGCTTTTTCCCGTTCAACAGTGGGATGTGACTCCTGAACCGAGGAGCCTGATACAATGGGTGAAAGACTTGGTTGAAATAACCTCCTGGGTCTGGAACTTCTAGCAAAAGATGAACCTCGATCAGCCTCTGAAGATGGTGTTTCAGACTTGTCGATTGGAGAAACTGGAAGACCCGCAGCAATGCGCCTTTCTCGCTCAACTCTTTGTGTTTTTTCTAACTCCGAAAGATTAAGCCACCCGCCTTTAACCAGTGCATTTCTTGTTGTGAACATAAACTCACGCCAAAAGGATTTTGAGAAGAGAGGTAAAATCTTTGAGATGAAAAAATGAGAGAGTAATGAAGATGGTAAAACGGTGAAAATGAAGTAATTTATACTAATGAGACAAAAATAGATGCCAAAAACCTAGGAGAATATGAAAAGACAAAAGTAATGATTGAAGGCGGTGCTGACGTCATGGGTATTAAATGAAGAGGTTACTTTTTGGGATTAGTGGGAGAGCCGTTCTAGGAGAAATACGGCTGGTGAGGCAAATCATAAGATGACACGTATCCCACGATCCATAACAAAACTTTTAAACTTTTGAGAAGTTTTCAGTCCGGATAAATCCTGGGCAGAACACTTGAACAGTCCGGAGAATGTTACTAGTGCTTAAGAAAGATTTTTTAGGTCTTACCAAAGGCCTTCGACAAAACCTAAAAAATGGGCTACTGATGAGTCCGAAAATATTTGTCACTCACTGTAGAAACCGGACACGGGAAATTCGGACAAAAGTCACCCACTGAACCATCCGAACAGGACAAAAGTACTAAATAACTAATCATCTTTTTAACTAAGCTAATTGCTAATCTGCTTAATAAACTAATGGGTTTTTTAACTCGACCCAATTTCATAAGTTTGACCCGGAAGCCCATATGGCCCATAATTAAGGGTATAAATACCCAACCATTTTCATTAATGAGGGTAATGAACATTTAATACAACCAGGCAGCTTAAAACTCTCACTACAAAACACCCAGACACTATATACCTTTAAAACACCACAAAACACCTGACCAAATTACCCTCAGTCGAAAATAATCCACACCAACTAGTACACTGGTGGTAGAAATCCCTAACGCTGCCTGTGTGGTCCCTTCACGCTGTTGGTGGTTAATAAAGGCTAAGTTTTTTACATTATACTTTTGTCACCGAGTTGTAACCATTCCCAAGCCACTTGTGTAATTAGGCCAAGGCTATCGGTGCTATAACCTCATGATATGCTATAATTTAGTCACCGACAGTATATCATAGTTAATATTGTTGCTTTGTCGGGACTGCACCTTTGGTATTATGGTCCAGCACAACGAGTGTAAGGGTGAGAAATATGGTACAAACATTAGTTACCGGTGTTATGCCTACAACGATGTGTGGAATTTATTTACTGCATGTGGGATATTCCACCTCAACCATTGAAGTAATTGAGGCTTGTGTTATCGATTATAGTGGTTTTCTTACCACGAAAGCAAACTATACACAACAACAATTTGTTGATTAGGTTAAGGTTACCGCAAAGTATAACGAGTTCGTAATTATATTAAGGCGTTGCAGCGATGCAAAAATCAGGGACACTTCTTAATTATTGTTTGTATTCGAGAGATCCGAAATGTACACAAAGGTTGTGGAACCAAAGGATCTTGAAAGAAAGTCTATCTGAACAAAGATTTATGGATGTATTTTTACGTCTAAAGAAAATATTGTAAATGATAATTTATGGTCCTTAGAGATCGTATGCAGGGTTCAAAATCATGACACTATGAAATTCTGTGAAGGTCATTTGTATGTGGGACCAGTGTTAAAAGAAGAGTTAGAACTTATAATTAGTTCTACCAAAAGGGGATCTTGTCCTTAGGATATTCTTGGCGGAGGGAAAAGGTTGAACCCTAAGAATTTGTTGTCTTTGCGCATTGTATACACTACTCAACTAAAACAACATAATATCGAGAAAGGCGGTCGCTCACAATTCTAATGCTTGTTAGGTGAACTAAAAAGGTTAAATTATTACGAATGGCATAGATCAAACAAAGACGGAAGCTTCATAAATTAACTTTTTTCGGACACCTAGTTAGTTTGGATTTGTTACGAACATTTCTAAATATGATAATAATATATAATACCTACAAGATAATAATGTATGAGATGTCGTTATATGAGGTTATTATAGTCACTTATATTAGGAAGACATTCTACATCAGATTTGCGTTTATGTCCGGGGATAAAATTAGAGGCTCCAAATGGGTACTATAATGTTTGCAATCATTATGGTAACTTACTTTATCAAACCACCTTCCATTATTTTAATGGATAGAGACTTAGCCTTGGAGAAGATGATCAAAGAAGTGATCTTAAATGAAACCCACATGTTATGTCGATGGCATATTAACATGAACGTCCTACGGTAAACGAAAAGAATCAAAATGATAAAAAAATCAATGTTTTTTTTAAAGTATAAAGTAAATTATTTTCCATATACGAAACTCTTGTTCAATAAATATTGGTCGGAAATGCTTTGTGACTTCAAAGATTATCTAAAATAAATTGAATACACAAAAACTTGGTTAGATCCTTATGGTGATAAGTTTATCATGTGGAATACTAACAAGCCATTTCATTTCGGTAACCAAACCACTAACCGTGTAAAGAGTGCTCATTCCACCCTTACGAGTTTCATTGGTACGAGCAAAGATAACTTCTAGTCATTTTGGTTTAAGGTGCATACTTTGGTCGAATGTAACACTGGGAACTTAAAGCCTCATTTGAAAATAGTCAACTGTTAGCCCTACATAAATTCGTTGTCAATATGTACGGCAAGCTAAGATAATGTCTTTCAATATGTTTTAGAACTTTTTTCCTTGGAAGTAGAATGTGCCCAAACAAACACTTGCATACAGTATGACTTATGGTTGTAATATGAACTATGCATAGTATACCTTGCTTGCACGACATCTTTGAATTTGTAAGTAAAGGTTTAGAGGTACTTTTAGACTCTTTCCACGATCGTTGGAAAATTTTATATATATTTATTTGTATTGATCTGGTGACGATCAAGAAATTGAAAGAAAAAATGGATAAAATCATATTTGTTTTCATGGAAAGCAAGGACAAAGCACACATAGAAGATGTGCACAATAAATGGTTTGTCATAGTACATCGAGAAACATCTTTTCTTTTACAGCTTTTTGGTAAACTAAAACTGTATGGCCGTCCAACTCCAAACCTAAGTTATCCAATATTGCATCAACATCATCCACTGAACGAGACAAATCATATCACGATCACGTGCTAGATTCCGAGAAAGTGGGTGCACCATTTCTAGGTACTCAATTGGTCATTTTGTATATAGGGGGAAAAACTTTGACTTACAAATATTGAAGAGGAAGTAGTTCATACACAAGGAAGCGGATTTCCCACACAAAAAAAACAAAACGATGCATTCTAGTAGAACGGTCGATTGTAAGTCAAGCGTTATGATGTTGGCTAAAGTAACATTGGTTGACCACAACGATTACTCAAACCAATTCTCACTCTAGTATAGACATTTTATAACACTGATCAACAACGCTAAAACGAATGGCCAATGTGGGTATTTTTCAACTATGTTTGCCTTGAATGGATAACAAGATAGGTGGAGGTTAATTATAGATACCCTCTATAATAAGCTTATTAATTCTGCATTCGTCTACGTGAATATTTACTAGTATGGAGGATTTATAAGATATTACGGAATGTGTAAAGTGATATAGTAATACGACTACTATGGAGAATTGGGATTGCTCGAGATGGGATCCAAAATCGTATCAACGTTTAAATACATAAACCATGTCGTAAGATAGTCAAAGATAATTGATGTTAGCTTTATATTGGTACTACTGATTCATTCTTGTTGTAAGAGATACGAAGAAATTAAAATTCATAGCCTCAAATTAATTGATTTAGTCTTTTTTGTTTTGACAACTTGTCATTATAATATATTTATTGTTTCTTACACAAAAAACTTGTATGTTGTAAAGATTGTGATAATAAGAAATTTGAAACGATAACATTAGACATAAATTCGTTGACATAGTTACGAAGATTACAAAATTCACACGTAATACGTAACTGAAATACAAACGCAAGCAAGCAAACTAAATAGAGAATTGACACAATTAAAGTTAAAGATATATTTATAGTGACGGATAATTACATCCACACTCGAACTATTTTTTGAATGGATATTTTCAGCTTCTCTAGTTCCATCAAAATTTGCGTAAGCGGTTTCGGTGTAATTGGCTTCCGCATCCGCTTTATATTTAAGATCTTGCACCATATGATCCAACATATATTTTGTAATAAATCATTCAAATCTCATACTCACAATATTGCGAGTTTCATGTTTGATTTTATTAGAGAGTTACGCGATCGTTATACTCGGAACCTTTTCAAATAATCTAACCTGACCGCAACTTATTAGCTTCCGTGTGCTAGGGGAATTATACAAGTAAAACACGTTACTTCCCTATCATGCACGGAGTAAATTATGCATAGAAATTTGTTCATAAAACCATGAGTTTTTTTATATCATGTGCTTCATGCAATCAACAGCTTTCAGAATACGTGCATCTTTGTGCACATTCCAGTTTGTATCATTCATGGGTAATCCAGCGGTGATGCGAGTGGCCACCACCACTGGTGTACGTAGGGAAAAACTAAGAAACAACAAGGTACCCCACTAGTGGTGCATAAATTTACACCGGTAGTAAGATATTAAGCTGTCAGTGTGGCATTTTTTCCCTGGAAACATCGATAATACATCGGCGGTGTTTGTGGCTACCACCACCGGTGTACGTAACAAAAACAACTTTCTCATTTTAGATTAACTAGGCATTCCTCTGGTGGTGGAAAAAATTTATACTGTTTGTGAGAAATTACTCTACCAATGTGGAATTCTACACCAACAATGTAGAAAATCCACTAGCGGTGTGAGAGGCTACCACCATCGGTGTACGTAAATAAAAATAAAATATAAGAATCTTAATTTTAAAGAAACCCCCATAAGGAGTTAGCTAATAACAAAATACAAAACAATCAATATATAACAACACATCCAGAATGTTGTTATACATCATACATTTCTAAGAAACTGTCAATATTTTGTTATACAACATCCATATCCAACAGAAAATAACCAATGTTATGTTATACAACAAACAAAAAAGAACCAAAATGTAGTAAAATAGATTTACCTAAAACCAACGTACAAAACAAGGACAAGGACTGGTGGCAGCTAAATGAAAAGAACATAAGATCATGACACATAAGATGACAAGGAGGCAGGGACTTGCGGTTTGCAGGACTTTCTTCATGAAATTTATTTCCTTTTCCGCGTTATCGTTAAGAAGTTGAATACGGTTTGTCGTATAATTTCCTCTATCGGTGCATGATCGTCAAGAATATGAAGAGTGATGTGAAACCACGTGTACTTTACAACGTAGGCTTCATACTAAGGTATCATCATCCTGCAGTTTCTCGTCAGTGATCGTGTAAACTTGTCAACGATAAACAAATAAGACCTTCACTCATCTCAACGTTGAGAGTTAAGACAATAAAGATAGGATATACTTGTTTTTAAAGTGAGGGTGAAAACAAAGGAAATGATTGTAGATCCAACAATCTAATAACTCGCTAAAATCGGTGAGACTTTTGAATGACGATTTCAAAACTCTTTTTGAACAGTCAATCCATGTGCTCCAAAGAGGTGGAAAATATGCATGTACAAAAAAATAATATCACGTCATGGCTTATCCTTATAATCACCAATAAAAAATATATTAAAAACCATGAGAAATAGTTACCTCACTGCCTTATTTTAGCCAGACTAGCTTTTAGGGCTTTGGATGATTTTTAGTCTTCAATGTTAACTTATGTATTGCTTCTTCAGAAATTATGTTTTTGCATCTCCCTTAGTCTATCACAACTTTGTACATGTTCCCCTTGATAGTGCAATGTGCCCAGCGGCTCTCCAATCCCCTAGAATTGTCTAGTGTTGGCGTGTTTCATTAATCTTACTTGCTCAATATCTTCTCTATTGTAGATCTTAATGATTGACATGGTATTCTTCCCTCGATCTTTTCGCGATAGCATAGTTCCCGCGTAGTAGGAATCTTATGACATGATAAGAAGATGATGGAGGCAAAATATCAAGTGAAGGAAAAGTGGATAAACCATAACCTTACAGTAGACAGAACTTCAAAATTTCAGAAAAATATATCAATTTATCAAAAACTGCCTTAAAAGTAGGATTTTAAGAGTTTAGATAAAAGTTGCTCCAAACCCTAATCCAATTTAGGGTAATATCTAAAATCCAATAAAATATAGTACAATCAAATCTGGGTACAAATAGAATTGTTGGGATATTTACAAAAATCCAAAAAGTATTTAAAAAATCCAAAAAACACTAAAACAACGATTTAGGGCCCTAAATAGAAGATTTTGAGGCTCAAACTTTGTGACTGTGTCTTTGATTGTCAACAGGTTCGTCCAGATCTCCGATTAGAGTACTTGTTGTGCCCAAATCTGATACTCGGTACAGCATTAAGGCTAGTTTCTATTTGTCCAAAATAGCTAGGTAGTTGTGGGCTAGTGTCGCAGCATCAACAAACCTATTAAAACAACAAAATTTAGTCTCCTCTGGTGCAAAGTCTTAGCACTGGCTGTGTGCAAGCTACACACCAGCAGGGACAAAGAACCATCCTGAAACCCCTAAAAATCTAACAAAAACACGATTTTAACATAAATCAATAATAACCAAACTAATATTTCATTTCAAACTCAATTCCCACCCTAAATTTGACTAATTCCACAACCTAAATGATTTCAATCTATAATCTACCAAAAAATCTACTCAAAACTTAAAAACAAATTTAATCAATAAATCTGAAGAAAACTTACTACTTCCCTTTCCACATTGCTTTTCTTGATTAAAGAAGATATCGGTTTTTTTTAAATAAATAGAAAATCTTTATGAGTACTGGTTTTTTTTATTCTTGAGAGAAGTTTTGAGGTTAGGAAGAAGATGCAGTCAGAAGGAAGGAAATAAAATTTTGCAAAATATGACGACTTAATATATTTTGTGTGATAACTTAGTATTTTTTTTTTAATTAACAAAATTTTATTAATTGAAATGTATCTTACAAACTTGGTTAATATAATTACACTTTAAACTAAAATTGGAATCTCATTTCGAATCTCATTAAAATCCTCTCTAGTTGCTGCTAGCTCAAAAGGCTTTATTGTTCATTTTTCATTTGATTGTTGTCATCAACTCTTCCATGTATTGTTAGCTGCTCTTTTTCAATTTATTTCATAAGATTTCTAGTTGAGTTTAACCTATATATATTTTGACACATAATCATATAAAATGTTAGTCTATACTTTAGTGGAACAATAGTATCATAGTCTATCCAACAGGTCTTATGTATCATGTTTTTAGACCTTACAAAAAGGTTATATCCTTAAGTGTATTAGGGATTTGATTATTTAAAGATATTGTTCCATCTTGCATTTAAGGGTCAAGCGATCTAGCCAGTTAGCAGCTTGATTCTGAGTTCTAGAAATATGCTTAATAGTCATGGTTTAGAGGATTGGTTTTCTATAACATTTGATTAATGAGTTCAAGAACCAAATACCAAATCATTTAGCCAACATATCAATTAGAGTGGTTGAGTTTGATTCAATATCAACATTTTTAAAATTATTTTTATTATAGATTATAAGACCATCTAAAATAGCCATACGTTCTGCAATTAGAGGGTTTTGTTTATTATATAGTTTTCCATAAGCAACAAGAATAGCACCATTTGTATATATAATAAGTCCAACACTATTGGACTCACCATTTGGCAGACAAGACCCATCTGAATTTAACTTAATTCTACTGTCAATGAGTTGTATCTATTTCAAAACTTTAGCCTTACTTGGGTTATCAATAAGAAAGTATCATCCAATTTTATTTATAATTTGATATCACTTGACCAAATATTATTCTGCAAGACATTAGCGTTAACTAATCTGGATAATATGATATGTATTTTGTCTAATATGACTATAGAAGATATTCCTTGGTTATCAAATTTTGCTTGATTATCAAGTTTTGCTTTATTTCTAAAGTACCAGATAGTCAGCAAGTTATAGAAGAAATAATTGTTCTAATGTGAATAGGTTTGTTGGTTGGCCGGAACCAACACCTAATTAGATGGTGTATATTCATAAATCTACCGATGTTTAGACCAAAGATTCCATGTAAGTAAGGCCAAACAGACCAATCCATGGAATAGTTTACAAAAACATAGTTAACTATTTTAATGTTAGAACAAAATTGAGATTTATAGCCATATTAAAGTTTAATTTTCGAAGGTTACTATCCTCAAAGATCCAATATTTCATTAGCTTCCAAGTAAGTATTTAGTTGGAATCTGCTATTCCAAATCTTATCAAAAAAATTAGAGTGATTACTTTTATACCTTAATTTATCCAAAAGTAATTTACTATTAAAGTTACCTAAATTATCTAATGTCCATAATATTTTTTCATCGTGATCATTTTGGATTATAATATTTAGAATCAAATTCATATATGAAGGAGTACTATTTTGATTTAACTTATTTTAAGTCCTAAGTTCCATTCAACCACAAGTCTTTCACCTTATCTTTAATAATCGGTCAGTGTTACTCTAATTAATCATGTTGATAAATGGTTTATCTCTAAACCATTTGTCTAACCAAAATTTCATAATATTTTTACCTAATATCCAAGTAATATAAGGTTATGCATTATCTTTTATAGAGATTAATCTCCTCCAGGTTTCAATATTTTTCGTTTGATTTAAGAAGAGAGTGAGAGTTATTACAATAAACAGATTGCATGTATCTGGCCCAAATAGTTTTGTTTTCTCTAAATTTAAATCATGATCTACATGAGAATGTATTCTTGAGATTTTTAATTTTCCTAATGTTCATCCCGCCTTCCTTATAGAGTTTTTTTTATTGAGTTCTATTTAGTCCAAATAATTGCATGAGTAGATTTCTTTGATCCCCAAAGGAATCTATTAAGTAGCATTTCAATTTTGTTTATAACAGACTTAGGAAGATTAAAACATTGGATGTAGTATAATGGAATTGTCATTAGTACAAACTGAATCAGTATTAATATACCTCTAACTAATAAGGATTTACAATCATAATCATGAATTTTAGTTATTTTACTTACTAAGTCATCATATAAACTAGCTTTGTTACTATTATGGACAAATATTACATAGGAAGAGATTATTTTGTTACAATGTTTTGTTACAAGTATTACATAGGAAGAGATTTTGTTTTAAAACCAGTGACTCTTACAATGTTGTTTAATCTTCTCTGTAGGCTTGAATTATCCATGTTAATAGATTTTCCAGATATGTCTTGATAAAGGCTTATGAAGGTATTCAATTTGTTCATGTTGGTTATTGAACCATTTGGGAAGAAGACAAAGTTATCTGCAAATACAAGGTAGTTAACAGCCATTTCACTTCTTGCTTTAAATTTCATTGATGTATTTAGATTGAATAGCTAATTAATACATCTTATGAGGTATTCCTCAACTATTATGAATAGGTTGAGGAGATTGGATCCCACTGCCTGATTACATTGAGACCTTTGAAGCAACCTTTTAGTTATCCATTTATTATTATGGAGAAAAAAAACATATTCAATGCTTTTATAATAAGATTTGTGGTTTTTTTGAAACCCAAAAGGTTTCATTATATTGAAGATAAAGCTAAAGAATATTTTGTCAAATGTTTTTGTCATGTCAATTTTTAATAGAATGTTACCGCCCTTTGAGTAAATGTTTAAGTCATAAATGATTTTTTGAGATATGAGGATATGCTCATGGATGTTTCTCCCGTGAAAAAAGCCTATTTGTTCTTATGAAATTAATTTATGGAGGATGTTAATTAATCTATCATTTAAAACTCTGAATAGTATTCTATAAAAAACAGAGCAAAAACTAATATGCTTATAGTCTTTCAACTGTTTTGGGCTTTCTATTTTGGGAACTAAGCAGATGGTTGTTGAAAAAATATATTTGGAGCAGGTTTACCCTTGAAGTAGTCAATTAATACTAAGTGTGAGTCATTTTGAATTATGGGTCAGCAAATTTGATAAAATGTTGCATTCAACCCATCATGGCCAACAATACTATTTGGTGATAAAAACATTATTGCCTTATAGATTTCTTCTTTTGTAAGGATGTTGAGGAGGATTTAATTATCTTCAATAGAGATTAGATTATGGATGAAATTCATTGGATCACTATATTTTTTAATATTATTGTTTGTGGGTAATGGGTCTTTAAAATAATTGACTGCGTGATCATGGATTTTATCTTGATCATCAATGCATGTACAGTCATGATACATTCCATTGATCTTATTCTTCTTTTGCCTTTTTTTAACAAAATTATATAAAAAAATATTTTTGTCACCCTTCTTTATCCAATTTATAGAGCTTTTTTGTTCCCAATATGCTTATTATCTTGCTAAGAGAAGAAGATATTTAGCATTTTCCTTTGACATAATAGATTTATTCTTTAGTTTTTTATTCTCTTGTAGTTTTTTTTCAAAATAAGTTATTTCATCCTCAGATTTGGAAATATTATTAAATATATGGACAAAGTTATCCTTGTTCCAATTTTTAAGACTAACTTTGAGCATTTTTAGTGTTTGCC
The DNA here is from genome assembly GCA_036936605.1 of Limnanthes douglasii subsp. nivea. Taxonomy (NCBI): domain Eukaryota; kingdom Viridiplantae; phylum Streptophyta; class Magnoliopsida; order Brassicales; family Limnanthaceae; genus Limnanthes; species Limnanthes douglasii. Next base: position 343,159,634 of record JAUPFV010000001.1, read on the forward strand.
AAAAAATATATAAATGATGTCCAATTAGTGGATTATTTCAAGATTCACTAACTGTTTGGTTAGAGTCTAGGTGTAGTTTCCACATATTTAGGAACTTAAAAGAAGGTTTAGGTTCGAAAAAACTATTAATTAACGAAATAGAAAAAAAAAGAATGATCTGGGCAGGTTTTTACCAAGTATTTTACCTGAATATTTTCTAAGCAATTCCTCATATTTTCATTAACTAAGAATTTATATAATCTATTCTAGTTTTTTTTGTTAGTAAAAGTAAATGGGGTTCCAATGTATCCAGCATCCTCTAAGGAGTAGTCCAAAATCATGTTATTGCTCATCCAGAATTCTTAAACATAAAATTCTACAATAGAGTTATTCGGATAAGTTTGTGATGCAGTTGGAATCACCCATAACAATCAATTTGAGTGGATTCTTAAATCAAGTGGATTTTTAGATAGATATCTAATTTTATCTTGTAGTGGAATTCTATTTATCCTAGAATATTTAGCATAAATGATAGTTACTTTGAATTCTTTACTTGATGTTGAGTGTATAACTTTTAATTAGATGAGTTGCTCATGATTGTATACTACATCCACCTTAAATGGATATCTCCATAGAATTTAAATTTTATTTGGTATACCATGATTGAACCAAGAGTTTTAAAGGTTGTTTCAAGTTTGTTTTCAGCTAGTATTGGTTCTTGTTAGGCAACAAATTCTATTTTTCAACTTTTAGAATTGATTTTAGTCTTCTAATTGTGCTTTGTTTCCTACTCCTCTAACATTCCAGTTTATGAATATCGTTTAATGTTAGAGAATTAAGGTTTATTAGACCTTTTAAAGGTCATTGGCTTATTACTTAAGGGCACTTTGCTAGTTTTAGATCCTTACTTGACTTATCTTAACAACTTGAATGAATTTTTTATCTTATTTAGGATGCCTTTTTGCTGGACAAACTGCCAGTTACTATAGGTTTTGGTGATTCGTTATCCTCAGATGAATCATTGATGGTATTGTAACGTTCTCAAGCTCTATTAAATGAAGAGCTTCTATGATTTATGGGTTTAACCCCTCAGTAGTTATTCATGAGTTAGAAGGTTGAGAAATTATGATCTAGTTTTCTTCTTTTCCTTTATTTGGTGATTTTATTAATGATTTATCTGATTCTTTTAAGTTGACATAATTATTTTCTTCAAAAGTTTGAGGGTTGTTTTATTGCCTCACTGATTATTGAGGATTTAACTTTATGATTGCCAAGTTCTATATTTTTTATAGATATCGTTTTTTTAGTGTTACTAGTTTGTCCTACATTTGAATTATTATTCAAATCTTGTGTATCGCTTTTCTTTTTAGATTTGTTACATTGTTTTTCATTATAACCAAGATATTGGAAATCCAGACAGTATAATTGAGGGTCTCCGCATACAATATTCAGCCAAACCTCATCTTGACCTCCAAAGTCAATCTAGATTTTATTGCTAAAAGGCTTCGATACATCCAACTTTATCCAAACCTCATATTAGTTATATCTAGTATTTTTATTTGGGATCCAAACGTTTAATGGTCTACCCATTTTTTTTGCTATAATACTAATTGTATCAGGCTTATATAGAAATTCATGAACTCTTGGAAATGTTACTCCCACTGGGGTTACATGTGATTCTTTATTATGATTGAAATGAGGCTCCCATTTTAAAAACATCATGGAATGCTGGCCAACAGTCTAGACATTCTTTCTCCATGTGATTTTTAGGTCATCTATTAGTTTCAGTTCAATTAATATGTGTGTTATCGTTAGCAGATATTGAAGTTTTCACTTAATTTTAATGTTTCTATGAATATTTGAACAACTTATAATTGAGGTCTTCCTAAAGCAGATGTAATTATTAAAGTAAATCTGGAGTTATTAAGTAAGTGATACTTATCTTGCTCTGATAAGTACACAGCCTTGAATTCTCCTTTGGAAGATACGCTTACTGGTCTACGTAGCACCTCTTTTCTGTAATTATTCAGCTTAGCAGCATCCAAATAAGATTTCTAGATATGTTTTCAGGTCCTCATAAAGAAGCTCTTCGTAAATTGGATTCATCATTAGGGATGGAAATTGCTCTTTATAATTCTATGAAGGTTGATTCTCGTTCATTGCTTCTTTTTTATAAGACTTGATCTTGATTCTTAAATTTTACTAAGGATAATTTCTTTGGGCCTCAACATTTTCAGTGTTCTATGAATTAGGTGGGATCTTTAGTTCTAGGCTCTTGATAGTATAACGTAAAGATTGTTGTTGTTGTTGACTGAGATTTTCCTCCATTCCTTTTATATGAAGAGTTTGGTTGGTTTTCGTATCATGTATTATTTGCAGATGCAAATCTATTCATCTAAATCTTAAAAAAGATTTTGTTATTCCACCCGAGTTTCCTTTCGTTGGTATTGAGTGACTCTAGATGATAAAAAATTCTTCTAATGACTCAAATTGAAGGATTTCTTGCCGCAATAAAAATAATAGAAGAGATCGAAAAATAAAAAGCTCTATTTTTTCAGCAAACAATTAGGCCTCTATTGACTTCAATTGGGTCGAGTACACACTGAAAAAATTTCAGCTTTAAACCATAAAACAAGAGCCCCAAATGAAACTCTAATTTACTTCTCTCTACTTCTCTTCTTCTTCTCTCTTTGAACACAGTCCTTCTGTCCGCCTTCAAACACGAACCAAAAAACCAGCAGAATTCGAACCAAACCCAGAAGAAAACCAACCAAATAGAACCAACCAGCAAAGCTGCATGCAACACTCTTAATAGCAGTTACGAAATCCTAAAATCGAGAAGCGACCAGGTACGGATATGATATATTCCTCTAGATTTCTTCTTAGGTAGCAAAGACCGATCCCTTCAAGCAAGGCTATAGCTCTAAGTCTTTCTGGAATTTCATCTTCTTCTATTATGAAATCCTTGGCAAAATATAGGGCTAAATTAGCTACCCAGTCCGCTGCTACATTCTGTTCTCTGAAGATATGGATAACCTTCACATTTGATGAGAGTAGATTGTAGCAGCAACCAAGAAGACCTCCTTGTGAGAATCATTAGAGCTAAGATACGAGAGTCAGTCTCTACGTCGAGCTCTTTGAAACCTCTGTCAAAACGAACCTGAAGACCGTCGAATAAAGCCATTGTCTCAGCAATAATAGCATTTCCTTTATCGTAGACCTTACCGAGACCAAAAAGAACCTTTCCAGAGCTATCCCTTAACAACCCGCCTCCGAAACACTCACCAGAGCTACTGCACACTCCATCAGTGTTGAGTTTGACTCTACCTAATTTAGGACAGATCCAACTCAGTGAGATAGGAATGCCAGACCTTTGAAGATGGTTTAAGTAGCCCAAAGATGGCCCGACTCCACTGTCCTTGCCCCAAATTTTTCTTTTCAAAAGGTTAGTGTTATTGAGACCATTTAGGATATGACAAATGTGGCCAATCAGGTCTTTGGAGCACTGAATCTTCCCTTCCATCTTGCTCTTGTTTCTATCAGACCACAAAACCCAAACAATAATCGCAAGAAGAATGTTTCGAATATGGATCACTTTATCAGTCGACCAGTACCACTTTCTGACCATATGAGAAATGGACATAGGTTTAGAAAGATATATAGTGAATTGAGCAGCAAAATTAGACCAGACTTCCCATGTCTTTTGGCAATCTACAAAGACATGGTTCACAATTTCGTTGTTTCTACAGTTCTGACATTTGGAAACTAATTTCATATTATTTCTTTGTATGATCGAATCGACAGGAAGTAAACATTTTAAAGCTCTCCAAAGCGTGAAAGAGTATTTAGCTGGTGTGATCTTGTTCCAGGTTCTGGCAAAGACATAAGATTTAACACCTTTCTTTCTAAATGTTTCCCAAGTATTTTTAGTAGAGAATAAGCCATCATCACTTAAAGACCAACTAACAGAGTCCTTCAAAGCATTGTCTAGGGAAATATTGGTAACGTACTGAATTTGTTTTGTGTTCAGTACAGTTCCCAATTTCCTTAAATTACATGCCCCATTCTCCCAGTAGTCATTAACAGTAGAGCCCATATACAGAGACATGTTGTCAATTTCAGCAAAAACCTTGAAGGCCATAGGAGAGCACCATCTATCCAGCATGATATCTACTGCACCTTCCTTTACATGCCAAATAATATAATTGTCAGCTCTATCTCTAATCCTGCAAAGCATTTTCCATGTTAAAGAGATTTTAGAGTTCATAGGAGCAGTTAGAGGGTGTCGATCTTTGAAATAAATCGATTTCATGTAGATGGCCCATAGAGAATCCTGTCTTCTGAGATTGAACCATTGTTTAGCAGCAAAAACATCCATCATGTCATCAAGATTTCTGAGGCCCAAACCACCTTCATCAAAACTGTAACATAATTTAGACCATTTGTACCAATGAATGGTATCCTTATTAGCTTTACTACCCCCACGGAAATCTGTTGTAGAGAACTTCAAGTTTCTTAATGGTAGTTTTAGGAAGATCTAAGATTTGGAGAGTATAGATAGGATACGTAGAAAGAACAGATTTGATCAGCACAAGTCTGCCCCCAAATGACAGAGTTGTTTGGTCCCAATCAGACATTTTGTTGATAGTTTTAGAATTAATGTCCTCATGATTACTAACTCTTTTTTTATTATTCAGGACAGCACCCAAATACTTAAAAGGCAGAGTAGCATGCTTGAAACCCAGAAGAGTCTTCAAATTCCTCACATGCTGAACAGAAGTCTTGTAAGAGGTAATAAATCGAGATTTTTCATTATTAATAAGCTGCCCAGAAGTTTCTTCATACATCTTAAACAGCATTTTGACAGAGTCAATGGAACCATTGCAGAAAAAAAGTATATCGTCAGCATAACACAAACAATATAATTTTATATTTCCATTGCGTTTATACTTTAAAGTAGGAGTAGTTCTTAGAAGCTGTTTGAGACCCCTTAGGAGATATTCTTGGCCCATAATAAAGAGACTGGGTGAGAGGGGATCACCCTGTCTCAAGCCCTTATTAGATCTAAAATACCCTTTTAGAGCACCGTTAACCATTACAGAGAAGTGACAGTTACCCAGAATTCTTTCAACCAGCCTTGCAAACCCATTAGAGAACCCAAAAGCCTTTAAGATGCTTAAGATAAAAGTATGGTCCATTCTGTCAAACACTTTATCCATATCGACCTTAAGAAGAATATTACCACCTCTAACTTTATTATCCAAATCACTGATCACTTCCTTAGAAATCAACACATTTTCTTGAATATATCTACTTTTGACAAAAGCACCTTGTTCAGGGGAAATCAATTTAGGAAGAATAGTATCCAGTCTTTTATTAATGACTTTAGAGATTATTCTGCTCATAAATGTAGTTAGATTAATAGGATGAAAGTATTTCCAGGTTTTGCGAGCATCCACCTTAGGTATAAGACATAGGGTAGTGGCAAACACCCCCATAGGAAAAGAACCCTCCATAAAAAAGTCTTTGATAGCCTCACACAAATCATTTCTTATAATAGGCCAACAAGTTTTAAAAAACTTCCCATTATATCTGTCAGGCCCAGCAGCAGCAGTAGGGTTTAGGTCATTTATAGCTTCATAGATTTCTGAATCCATATGAGCCATAACCAGCATTTCATTTTCAGAGTCTTCAACCAGAGTAGGGATGAAATCCTCAAGAAAATTAGAGTACCATGGGTTAGGAAGGTCAGCAATTAGGGATTTGAAATGATGCACAACAGATTCTTCAATAGCAGATTCATCCTCCTGCCAGTAAGAACCAGTCCAGATTCCAGATATGTTAGCCTTTTCATGCCTCCTCTTCACATAGCTATGAAAGAATGAAGTATTTTAGTCACCCTTAAGCACCCAATTTGCATGGGCTTTCTGAGCCCAGTAGTCCTCCTCTCTTGCAAGTAGAAAACTATGGTTCTCCTTAACCTGCTTTAGATCGTTAATATCCTGAGAAGAGTTAGAAACCAGTACCTTAGCCTCCAAGATGTTGATTTCCTCCTCCACTTGATTGATAGCTTCAAAGACATTTCCAAATACCTGCCTATTCCAGACCTTCAGCCTAACTTTTAAGTACTTTAGCTTAGACCAGAACTTCAGCATAGGCTTTCCTTCATAATCTACAGCCCAACATTCCTCAACAAACTTAAGGAAATCTTTATGCTTGCACCACATGTTCTGAAATTTGAAACTAGATACTCTTTTTGAGACATTAGTAGAAATAGTAATCAGAATAGGAGAATGGCCAGAGCAAGACTTAGGGAGATGTATAACATTAGTTTTATCAACATAGTTAACCCATTTATTGTTCATTAAAACTTTGTCTAACCTTCTCCATTGCTTCCCATTAGTCCATGAGTACTTGTTCCCCGAAAAACCAGCGTCAGTAAGATTGCAGTCCAAAATAAATCCATTAAACTCATCCATACTCCCAGAGCAGTTAGTAGTATAGTGAAGTTGTTCACTAGGAACAGCAATTGTGTTGAAGTCCCTCATCAAGATCCATTCTCTATCATTTTGATTAGCCTCTCTCAACTTGTCCCAAATGTTTCTCTTTAGATTCCTTGAACATTTTGCATAGATTACAGTGACTATAAAATATTTAGGGATAGCAACATGTCTAACCAGTAAGTGTAGAAGCTGGTCATCATCAATAATGGCATCCACCTTGTAGTCCTCATTCCATAAAACCCATACTTTGTTACTACAATTTCCAATGAAGCCCTGGAACCCTAATTTCTTCGCAATGACTTTTAATTGGGACTCTTCAACCATAGGTTCTTGAAGAGCCAGAAAATAGACTTTTTTAGATATTTTCATTGATTTAATATTGCATTGTGTTTGCTTATTACCCACGCCACGTACATTCCAACATAGAATTGAACTGGTCATTTAAAAGATTTAGCATATTTTGTAGCATGCTTATGTTGCAGACATTTAGGGGCAAGGATACCCTTTGAGTTGATATGTTTATTTTTCTTAATTTTCTTTAATTCCACTTTCTTATCATTTCCAGTCTGCTTACTAACAGGTGAAGATGGAAGGCTACCAGTACTTTGCTTTGTAAGAGAGTTGATGCTCAATAACGGTTCAACAGAAGAGTTTTCTTCAAGGTAAGTAGATCCCATTTCTAACATGTGCAAAGGCCCAATAACTTCACTGCTTTCGAGATCCTTAGCCTGATTCTGTCCTTGGGTATATTCTTCAGAGTTACTCACAGCAACTATGTCATTTCCACTTTGATCATTTTGATCATTAATAATCACAGATTTCAACTTTTTTCATTGATCCTTAATTGTAAATGCATGAATCAAGGAATCAAGAAATTGAACATTGGAGGGCTTAGACTGGTCAACAATCTTCCTTTGGGTGGACTTCTTGCTTTCATTCTCAAAATGCCCCAGGTGAGTACAAGTATTGCAGTATTTAGGAGCGTTGATATACACCAAGTCTTGCCAATAAGAGTAAGATCCAAACAAGATTTTGATTTTCCTTTGTAAAGTCATTCGACAATAAATTTGTCTGGCTCTGTTCTTGGATGGAACCCAGACACTTAGAGGGGTGCCAATAGTTTTAGCCATCTCCATTATAGTGGCCTCACAATACATAAAACCAGACATATTTGGAAGATCAATGTAAACAGGAGTTGTTGGGTTTTCAATATTGGCATTGAAATTTGGTAACCACTCCAACAGTCTCATTACCTTGTCTCCAACTTGCCAAACATTTCGTTTCCACAACTTTAGAAGGTCTTCCTTTAGAGAGATCTCAATTAAAATATGACGGAAATCCCAACTAGAGACGTTATATTCACCTTGAAACTTAAATTTCTTTAGGAAATCCATGACAAAAACATAATTAGGTTTACCATTGGCAAATTTACCAACAAGAGTAAATTTAGCCCTCTGCTTTAGAACATCCAAGTCCCTTGCATCAAACTGTATCTTGACATTACCGTTCTCCATAGATCTGTTTACATTCTTGTGAGTCACATCCTTTGCATTGTGTTTGAATAAGTCAGCATAGGAGGTTTTTGATACTGACGATCTAACTTTACTTGTGACAGGTTCGAAGATCGGGTTAGTCCTGATGTTAGGCTGATCAGAAGTCGAGATTAATGCCGGGAAGTTCTCATGATTATAAGCAGCACGCTGATGAACAGAAGGACAATCTTTATCCCCATTAGAAGCCAAGAGAACCAAGAGAGAAATTTAGAATAAGACTTGGAGCATTCTCGAAAAGTTGTAACCAACTCTTCCAGATAACAAAAATAATGATTCTTCTTTTTCCAGGTAATAAAAAGCTCTCTAAATAGAGTGTATTTAGTTACTATTTTGTATAGAGAATATAATTTAATTAGATATAAAACCCTTATTTAAGGCAAGAAAACAGCTTTCCACCGGCTCCGTAAAGGCTACTGATATTATGAAATAAACTGGACGATTAAGACAAACAAGATCGATTAAACAGAAAAATATTAATAAAAACAACTGATAATACAACACTTTTATTTTACTAGTGTATTTTATTCGCAAAACTTCAAATCTTAAGACTAATATTGTAAGATGATTTCGAAAAGCTTTTTAAAAACGATTGTGTCCTATTTATATTTTTTAAAAAAAAACTAGATATTTTTTAAATATTATAAAAAAAACATATATGAATTAGCCATCGACTAATTAAATTGACGATATATTCAAAAAAATTGCCACTTCTATATATTTTATAAATATGATATAGAGAATTTTATCACTCTATAATTTTATACTATAATGTTTTAATATAAAGGTAGTCATATTTTTAAATTATATACTATAAATTTTTAATACATGGATAGTCATTCTATTGGTTAGATAAGATGCGGAAAATAAAGATATTGTTACATCCATGCTAATATACAACCAAATTAAAATCGATAAATATACCAGTGCCTTTTAGATTAGTTAAAAAAAATAGTCATATTTGCTATTCACTGTAAAATAGTTACTGTTCTAGGAGGGTTTATATCAATGTAGCTAATCATGCTCAACACTATGTTAGTTAAGCCGAGTTCCACGTGAAAGAGAACCACTGAGTGTTATATAAATTCACCTTCTATGTCAGAGAGATTAATAGTAGCTGGTATGTAATCATACTTGTCCCTTAAAATTCAATAACTTCAATGATTGACAATTTACCACAGTCGATACTAAATATTTTGAAATGGAAAAAAAATCGTAGACTATTGCCAATAAGTTCTGCGCCTCTTTGGCCAACCACCGATTCGACAAAGAACCGACTTTTCTACCTCACCTTGTAAAGAATACAACAAAGTTAGAATATTTGGTTGCCAGATCCTGTAACAAAAAAAACTCTTGCTTGAAGTTGGACATAGTTCCTTTAACCCGACCAAGCAATCACTAAAAACAATTTATCTAAAGTGCCATCCGACCAGCAAGTCTGCTTTCTGATATCCTTCTGTCTATGGCTGCATTGATTGAGCTCATCTGAAATACAACCAAGCTTAGAATGATTAGAGAGAAACACTAAATCTTTGCGGAACTGCATTTATAAATATCAGATCATGTGCGAGAGATATCCAACTTTACAAAAGAAGCTGACCTGGACCAAAGTCTGAATTCACCGTTCTATCATATAAAAAATTGTAATGAAGCAACAAGTGGACAAAAATCTGTTTAGTATACTCTTGTCCACCCAAGGCCCTCACATAATAGGAAGACAAATAACATTAACAATACAAGCTCTAAAAAGCAAATACATACTCCTTTTTCTGTACCGAGTATGAGCTAGATTGGAGAATCTTCAAGCCGATTCCAGCAAAGCTTGGAATAATTGTAATAGTACTAGCTACCATCGAAAGTAAATTAAAAAATACATACTTGTATCTTTTCATGCGCACAGATGAAGGCATTCCAAGCATACCAGAGATATATAGGTTTGTAAGGAAAAGATAAATGGCAAGGCTCAAACACTTATCCCTATTGGCTATTGTGTGTACGATGAAAGAGATGATACAATTGGCATTCAGTGCCGGGATATACCCCAGTATGTAGGAAAAAAACAAGGAACTTAAATAATAAAATCTGGAAATGCAAAGCATAAAGACTACTCATCTGGTCAGATTCGCACAAGCAACTCCTTATATCATTGAGGTGATTAGAACTTACCTGGATACTTTCATCATGCACCTGATACTTTGGACAAGACATTCTTCTTTCCTCCTGCAGAGAAATTACAGATTAAGAATCAGGATTAGGTAATCTGTGATTCATGTGAAAGGGAACCATAGATAGACATAAGGAAGTTACTAACCATGGACATTGCTTCATCATCCCATACTAAATAAACCTCGTTGTTAGCTGATTGGGTAGCAGGAGCTTTATTTGCAATTACCGGCGGAGGTCCAATTGAGGGACCACCTGTATTTGGACCAGAGGCGTACGAATGTGAAGGGGGCAGCGTTCCACCTACCATACAGATACAATAATCAGAAAGATTTCATCTTGACCTTAAAATGTAATCACAGGAAAAATTCAGACGATTAATAACAGGAGAGTAATTAGGGTTATGATATAAAGAAGGTTCATATATTTTTTAATTTAACTAGCGTAGAAATATGCATCTACGAATGTAACCTTCACAAACTAAGCACAACTATTTTCCAGTGAAGGCACACCATCACTGGAGCCCCTAATGACTTTTCTCCTATAGAAAGATTGAATCGGCTACCTAGAGGAAACCAAATACAAAAATGTAGGATTCACATTTTGCTAAATCAGTTAGTGCTTGTTCCATTGGGCAACATTCTTCTAGTAAATTGTTATCAACTAACAAGTAACCAATAATACTGATAACATTGACCTGCTAGCTACATAAGTAATTGTGTTCATAATTTTTGGAAGGGTTGAGTTGAAAGATTGGTGAAGAGTACTTTATTATTTTAAGATAAGCAACAACAAAATCAAGAAGAACCAACCTGGTAGATTTGGTGCGTAGTAACCGTTTGTCGTAGCTGTGCTGTTAGGCAAATAATTATCAGCTGAGCCTTGGACTTCTGCAGGAGAGCCTAATGAGATAGCAGTTGGCAAAGGAGCAGAATACGGTGAGCTCTGAGAAGGCATGTTGTTATTAATAACAGGAAACAAAGGTTGTGAAACTGGCAGCGAAGGAGCAGAAGCTTGGACAGAAGGTGGTGAATTCAATGGCAGAGGTCTCATATTTTGCACAGGAAACAGTGGTTGTTGCACAAATCCCACAGAACCAGGTGGGAGCATAGAAACTGCTGGCTGCTGAGGGTACCATGGCTGAGGCCGTGGAGGGACATGCCAACCAGGTGGAGGAATGGGCATTGCAGAGCCATAACTGTAAGAAAAAAACAAAAAAAAAAGGAAAAGAAAATTCAGTGCAGAGAAAGATTATATAATCCAAAAGAATGCAAATGACTGATACTGTGGTAAAACATAAACTTTATAAAGTAGAAGTGAAAGTAATTGACATTGGGAAATTCCAATCCATGAATAAGATTTCAACAGAGTTTGCAATGGCCCTTTCTTTAATGCAAATGGAGAAATGACGCGAAAATGATTTCTTCTCACTCAATTATTGTGCAGAATCTTGATATCTCCTTTGAGGACAAATACAATACATATACAAGGAGAAGCGCAGATTAGATATTAAATGGAACCAAGTGATGATTAGAGAAAGACACCCTTTTTATTAATCTCATATGCAGACTCTTGAAATCTCACTGGACCAACGCCAAACACAGTGCGCATATAAGCATAATTTAAGAAACAAATCTGAGAGAGAACATACACTGGCCTTGCTGCTCCAAATGCTGGTGAAGGATATACGAAACCGTATGGTCCTGGAACCGCACCACCAAGGGGTGTGGATGGAAGATCCATTTTTGGAAATTTTGAAGGAGACTCTTCTTCTACAGGAAAGTAATTTTCTGTTAGATTCTTAATTTTAGGCCAATGTTTCTGCAAGTATGTGTATCCAAATTGCTTCTTGCAGTTGTATGTTTCGTATTTTTTCTCAGATTATAAAAGAATTTGCATGCCATAGTAACAAGATCCACTGCTCGAAGCTATACCGTGTCATCTTTTCCAGGAAAAGTTTTTCTGGAAACCTTTGGCTCCTTTATAGTACTACATAACAAACACTGGTACTCAAATACAAATTGCAGGTTATACTGTAGGACTAGCAAAAATCTAAGTCTAATACGTCTTTCGTATGTCTTACAGGAACATGATCAAAAGTCTATTTTTTCGTATTCATGTCCAGAATCCGCTCCAAAATAATTTTCTTAATATCACCTGAGACATGAGTTCTCCCCAGCTGAAGCAATTAAGACTTCTATTTTTTGGAAGGGTGCTTATTGAGCTACTAGTACTAGTAGTGTTTACCCTCTGCCTTATTTTTCAAGGCCGGGCAATCTTGTTATATTTATATAAAAAGTAAGAAAACCCCAAGCTTCAAGATGGACTAAAAGAGTGTTAAGAAAAATAAATTTGCGCAAACAAATATGTTTGATGAAGTAAGATTAGTGAGTAGTATGATCTATTTTGTATCTCATATGATATATCCCGGACTACAGAAATTAACCCCAAGCCACGTAAAGACCAACGAAAACCATATAATATATAACCAAGCGAGTAAATACCAGCCAAAAACATATAATATATAACCAAGCGAGTTGGTTGGTTCCTCTTAGTTTAGATAATATAGTGAATAAAATTAGATGGTTGCATTTACTTAGATAGTAGCTAATAGCCTATTAGACTAATATCAACTTTATTTACCATATACAGATTGTAGGCATTCCTATATCTATGATCTGGAAATAGCATCATAGTAGCTGCCATTCAACAGTCAGGCCTCAACCAAGAGAAGAGACTACCAACTCCTAGATTGCATCAATTAAACTCCAAGAAATATATCAGAAGATAACTCTTGAAAGCGGTCTAGGTAGCCACAGCTAACATTGCTCTACCTAGATTATATTCACCTTTAAATTTAAAAACAATGGTGTAAATATCAAGACATTAAATTTTAAAATAATATTCAAATATACATATTAAATATTTAAAAATTGAAATATAATACAGGTTGATATGATCTAGGTCACACCACATAGCCTGAGAATTTAGCTCCTTACCTTCTTCTCCATAGTGAGCTGCCAAGACATCTGGAGGAATTCCTTGCATTCCATATATTTCAATCTCAGGTGATTCTCTATCAGATTTTGCATTAGGAACCCTGCAACAAACACCACGTCTGATAAATCATACAAACAAAATAGAAGAGTGCCACAAGCAGCATATTCATATATGATATAAACATAAGAACATTAGTATATGCAGCATTGAAAACCTCAGGCCTGCCTATAGAGCAGACGTCATGCAAGCTTGAATTCGAACTAGAATTCATAAAAGAGCTATTTTCAGCTTAAATAGCAGTAACTTCTGTCCATACTAAACATAACTACATAAGAATGTTTAATGCGTAAATCCTCTGTACGCTTAACAAGTATTAAAACAACTCCGAACTTCACAAAACAAAATTAGTTTGGACAAAAGGTTAAAGAAAACCATTATTTCCATCTTCTTCCTTTCTTAATGTCATTTCTTGAGCTCGAGATTTAGCTTCAACGCCACAAAATAAGTAGCAACACTCCACTATTAAGTAAAAGTTGCACAAACAATCATAGTTTTAGCAGCCAAAGCAGCATAAACAAACCCTGTTTCGATCCACCGTAACATTAATTTGATGGCTTTAAGTATAAAGTAATCATGAATTGAGGCGACTGAGAACGAAACGCAAAAGCTGGGGTTTATAATTAGATAGAAAAAAATTACTTGGTGACGGACTCCTTGTGAACCTGAAGGACGTGAATGACCATTCCGCTAGCAGTAGAGAGCTTCTTGTGACAAACATGGCACTTGAAGTGTTTGGCCTTTTGGTGTTGAACCAAAATCTTCTCGTCGTCGAATTCTCGGTCGCAGTAGTAGCACCATACCTTTGACGCGACTCTCTTCTTCTTCTTCCCCATTGTTGAAGATCTGTAGATGATCTGCTTCTCCCTCGGTGATTTTAGATGATTGATGGGGTTTGAATGATGATCTAGAAGTTGACGGAGCTCTCGGGTTAGGGTTTTTCTAGCGGGTCTATTAGAGCTGATCTGATGACTTATATATCTAGTTGAAACGAAGGTTAATTGCTTGTGTGTTGCCCTTGATTAGTAGGAGTACCGCGTGGGAGGTATTGCTTTATGTGTGGGACCCGCATCTTGAAAAAATTATGTTTGCATACATTTTTGGTCCGTGCATTAAAAACCGAATCTGATGAATCGTGTAAAAAGATAAAAGATCCGGATAGGATTTAGAGATAATAATGGATCTGATTCGGGTTAGTTCAGATTAATACGGGTTTTAGTTATACGAAATCGAATTTGATCCGATCCGTTTTAGTTTAGTATTTTTAAACTTGAATCTGATCAAGTTTGTATTCGTGGATCAGCTTAGCCGGATCTATAGATATTAAATTGTATAATATTTTTGCCTCAAAATGGGTAGCCGAATTTGTTGAGTAATTTGTTGAGTATGACAAGGTCACGAGTTCGAGTCTTTTTACATAGTCCTTTTAGATACACTTTCTCGGCTGAGTCTGTCACCTTGTGTGGTTTACCTTCTAGTGTTGGTTCGATTACACTCTGAGTAGCGGTTATGGGTTCCTTCCGGAAAAAAATTATAATTTTTATATAGTATATATGTTATATTATTTTATTTATTTATATATATATATATATATATATATATATATTTAGACCGGATTCAGATTAAATTTATATACATATTATGTAGAATATATATATATATACATACCGGATAGATTCCGATTAAATTTATATACATATTATGTAGATCGAATAAAATCCGACCAAATTAAACCGGATCGGATGGAATCGGATAAAACTAATTTTATTGTTTTAAAAATTATTTTATTTTTTAAAAATATAGTTGGTTCAATCTTCTTCGATTATAATTAACCGGATTGGTTTCGAAAGAGATTTTGCCGTCTTAGTAAAATAGGCTGGTTGTATACTTACATGATATTTTATAAGATTAATAAAGTTTTGATTGAATGGACGAAAAAAAATTATTAATAAAAAAAATGAAAAAAATTACTAATGAAACCGTATTTATTTACACGTATTATATATTATTAATTATTATATATTAATTGGTTTCTTTGTATTTTATTGCGCAATAAAAATATATCTTCTACATAGATAGATAACATATCATAAAATAAATAAGTTCAAAATTTATTACCAATAGAGATTAAAATGGAATTTAGTATATTTAATATGATTTTATATTACTTTTTTATCAATTAATGTTGAAATTTCATTTCTTATTTTGGATAATTCCAAAAATTAGGTACACGCAATTTGATTTTAAGATATGTGTAATATTGACTAGGTTGGAGTTTGATTTTAATGTTTTTTGAAAATTCAAAACAATTATGATTATCTATAGTGTTATTCGTATTTGATAAAGGTATGTTGTCGACTGGTACGAAATTTGGTTTTCATGTCTTTTGAAAATTCGAAACTATCAGGGTCTCTTTATTGTATTTCTAGTGGAATAGTAGCAGTAATCGATTTCGAAAGAACAAATATATAATCCAGGTTATATTGCAAGTGTACAAAAAGATTTGGTACGCAAATGAAGTCTTGTTATGCGTAAGAGGACATGTGGAAAAATTAACATCTATCATGCTTTAAAAAAGTTTGTTATTGAAACCATATCGATTTAATATTGATCGTTCTTTTTTTTTTATGATTCATTCTTACAAATGTTTCTCTATTCATGTACTATACTTTGAGTTTTGGTTGATTATTGTAAAGTTAGTAGGTTTGAACTCATCATAAAACACATTTGCTAGCATCGACGACAATAGAAAAATAAAGGAACCAACGATATGTCGTTGATGGCTACTACTAACGATCCAAAGAAGCATCTGAACCAAGCCATAAACTTCATTTAGAAGACTTTATGTCTTATCCACCAATTACACCTCCTTATTTTACCTTTCAATCCTATTTTACAGATGTCTCTCCTTTAACGCATGTGAAGTTCAAAAAGACTAAATACGATATTCCATGTGCTTTTTGTCTATTTAGTGTATTTTTTTTAAAATGCATCTTTTATTTGTTGTGGTTATGTTTGCGGTAATTCTCTTGTTATGGGGCTTAATAATATGATTAATATGTCAAATTGTAGTATTCAATTTTTCATAAAGGTTCGCAAATGAGTTATATATCTTTTTTTTATTTACTGTCTTTCTTAAGGTTGTGGATCTACGTTATTTACTAACATATTATCTCCAGTTTTGGTTCAATATTTTATGGTAATAGTTTGACTAATGATGCAAAAATCAATATTAGTTCACAAATGATGCATTAAATAGTTGTCTTGCAAAAAAACAATACCGAGAGTAAAATATGTGTGTTCAAAATAGTATTAGTTTTATATTTATCCTTTTAAATTGGATTTTATAGTATTCGACTAATATAATCTTAATTTTGTAGAGTCTACGAAAGAATCTTATGGATGAACTTGATGAGATATTTTCTGATGAAGTTAACGTATATAAGGATATGTGTGTTGTTAGTTTAGTTATTGTATATAACATATGTTGCTAGTTCAATTGTTGTACATAACATAGCGACTTAACAACCATTTTATTTGTTACATATGTCATATGTGTGTGTGTGCGCGCGCGCGCGTGCATGTACGCGCGCACGATCCACTAGTGATCATATATTAGTTAATTGACATTCAATGGTGACGTTCGTAGAAAAGTGATACCCCAAAATGACTAATTTTCAATTATCATTTGAGAGATAACATTCATATTATTTTGGGATCATTTTGGGATTGTAGGTTGAGAAAAATAATACTATTTTAAACAAATAAAACAATTTGTAGCAAATACTTCTAAACCATCGGGGTGAGATAAATGTCATTATGGTAATGCACCCCGCAATTAACAACTGTTTTGACAACATATCTCAAATGAATGTGGTAGAATCTCATGATTTAATTTTTGTTTACAACAAATGTTTACCATTATATAAGACTTATCTATAAAAATGTAGTTTATTCAACATTATCTCCCAAGATCTTTATCTCATTTACAAATGATATTATATTATTGGTTACTTTATTCAACCTTATCTCTTAAATTTTATCCTTAACTAGTTTAACATGTTTTTTTAATTATCCATACATACATCAAAACTCTTTCATATATTCAGTTATGCACTTTAGAAGCAAACATATCTCAGATCTATGATATATAATAAACTTCGATCGAATATCCATACTAGTTAAAAGCCATGATGTAGTGAAAGAAATAAAAACAAATGAATTAACATCATATTTTTATTAAGTAATATGTAAAATATACTAGATGCCGTTATGAATTATGTCATTATGAAGTTAGCTAGAGATGAACGATAATAAGTCTTTATTATGAGAGAATCTCTAAAATCCGTTTCAAGTTATCGAGCTCCCAACCTCACGTACGATGTCATACAAGAGGTGTTCGAGATGTTCTATTTGTATATTACCAATATAATTATCGAACCTTAGTTAAATGAGGTGAACGAGAACTTCATTAAAAATATTAAAACAAATGAAAGTTGATGCGTACACATGACTTGTAGATTCACATATATATAAATAAATATTATTTTATTGTTGATGAGGAAGAATAAAAGACAAGGGCCAAAATGCATAGAAATAAATGTATAAGGGCTAAAATGCATAGAAATAAATGTATAAGGGCCAAAATGCATAGAAATAAATGTATAAGGGCTAAAATGCGTTAATTGTAAAGATATAGTCAAAATAGGGAGAAACTTTAGAGCAAGGACCGAAATATGTAATTAGTCCAAATTAAAGCGTGTGGGGTCCGCAATTGTACTATAAAAGGACCACACACGCTTCACAAATTTCGAGATGAATAGTACGACTTTCTCTCTCTACTATTTTAACATTTTCTCTCTCTAGATTTGACTCTTAAGTATTCCTCTATCACCAAATCCCCTATCAACAAATCCTTACTTAACAAAATCTCCCTCGGACCATCTTTTAACTCTTCAGTGGCGCCGTCTGTGGGAAACGAGAATCGTTCCGACGATCATCACTCCCTAGAAATAATTCATGTTCCGAGGAGAACCATGGAAGGTCGGGGGGACGATCTAGTTGATCCCTGTGAGGAAAACATGGAGGGGGATGACTTTCGAAATAACTTGGAGTCCGAAGGGGAAGGAGGTCGGCGAGTTGAAAATGTTGTTGATGACTCCGTTCTTTTGGCTCAGAGGAATGAACTGTTGCTGGAAATCGAAAAGTTGAAAGCGGAGAAAGAAGCCGCCCAAAGAAACATTCGATCTGAGATAAGGAGAGAGCCCGTCGAGCAAAGGGAGGAACGGGACGTTGAGACTCGTCCCAAGAAAAGGGATGACAGGTCTCGGAGGCGTGAGCGACGGTCTCCAAGGAGGAAAGACAAGTACCGTTCGGACTCAGCTTCTTCGAGCGGCTATTCGCGGTATAGCACTTCTGAATCATCTCCTCGAAGATACCACAGGAAGAAAAAGCGTGGTCAAAGGCGAAATGGAGCCCGGAGGGGAAGGAGTTCGGAGAGGAAATCCTCGCGGGAGAGGAGTCGCCACGACCGAGTAGATGATCGCTCTCATGAGCAAGTGAAGTGCCCAGGGAAGGATAATGTAGGTCCTCGGAATTCGGAATGGCAGCAACAATACACTTTGCCCTCCGAGGAGGGCTTGTACTTCTCAAACAATGATAATCTGAGGTCCAATGTTTATCGAACAGGGCATAATTGGAGAGCCTCTCCCCTGTCTTCGGAGATCTTAGTAGGGAATCTCCCGAAGCATTTTGACATTTCGAAGCTTGAAAAATTCGACGGGACTCAAGATCCAGATAATCATATCGAGCAATTTAAGAATTTCATGATAAACTTTGACGACGATGATAAACTCCTGTGCAGAGCATTCTCTCAAACTTTTAAGGGAGTGGCGTCTAAGTGGTACAACAGGCTACCTCAGGGGTCCATTAAGAACTTTGACATGTTCTGGAACATTTTTAGACAGCACTTCGTGGGAAGCAAGAAGTTTCGGGCCAACGGGGATACAATAATATACTGTCGACAAAAAGTGGGGGAGAGCCTCAAAAATTACACCAATCGTTTTGTCAAGACCAAGACAGATATGGAATACTGTAGGGATTCGGTGGCGCTTGCAGCGTTCAGAATGGGATTGCTCCCCGGGTTGTTGAAAGACACGGTGGCAGAAAGCCAAGCGATGACTTTTGGAGCATTGTTGGATCAAGTTGAGAAGAGAATCTTGGTGGAAGAAACCCAAGCCTCAGAGAAAGGATCCGGAGAACAATTGGACCACAATCAGCTTCAACGGATTGAACCAAGCACTCAGGGCCCTCGATTGACCGCTCAGGCTAAAAGCACGGGTCAGTATCCTCCAAGGCAAAAATCGAATCAGCAGTATTATGGCAATCAATCAAACCACAATCAAGGGGGAAGATACATGTCAAACAAATGGACTCGGCCTGACTACTATGCGGAGTTGACGGAAAATGTCGCTGCAATATTTGATAAAGCTAAAACTTCGGTCACGTTTAGGAAACCCTTTCCTATACAAACGCCGAGGGAGAACAGAAGCGTTAATAAATATTGCAAGTATCACGAGGATGTGGGCCACGACACCAAAGATTGTATAGCCCTGAAGAAGGAGGTGCAGGCTCTCATCGAAAATGGAATGCTATTGGAGTATGTCAAAAAGCACTCCCAGAAGAATGCCGTAGTAAAAGCTGTCTCAAAGAATACTGACACAACCATGGTAATCTCCGAAGGGGTTGACGATTTTGACATCGAGCAAGAATATTTGGACCCGAAAGCTGGGAGGAACAATGTGAACTTGGTCGAAGAAGAAATCCTAAGGGGGAAAGTGGATAGTCTGTGTGCATTTTTTGAGTCCTTAGCAATCTTTGGCGGAGACACCATCGCAGGGAATTCGAACAGCTCGCGCAAGAGGCACATGGTGAATTTGACCACCCATATCGAAGCTGGAGTCTCCGCACAAATGCACTGATCGCCTTCCCCTATTATTTGTTTTGATGATGATGATATGCGTAATGTTGCAGGCCCTCATGAGGATGCTGTAGTGATCGCGGCGGGCATTGCTGGGGATCAGATTCAGAAAATACTTATTGACACAGGAAGCTCTGCGAACATTTTGTTTATGAGTACTTATCGCCGCATTTCTGACCCACCGGTCATCCGAAGATCTGACAGAACGATAATAGGTTTCACTGGTGCTACAACGGTTGTCGTGGGAGAATTTCAATGTATGGTGGAGTTGGGTCGTGGACCATTCAAAAAAGAGGTGGAGGTACTTTTCATTGTGGTCGACGCGCCCACCTCATATAATTCTATCCTAGGTCGCTCTTGGTTGTCACGAATGCACGGCGTCATCTCCACGGTGCACCAATGTTTAAAGTATGTGATTGGGAACAACATTGGCACGGTCAGAAGTAGCCAGAAGATGGCACGAGAATGCTACCAAATCGCCTTGTCTTCTAAGGGAGTTCGAGGGGGACCCTTTGGCTCAGCATAGCAATTAAAGGGGCTACCCTCCGAGGTCATTCCTTGTGATGATCCGAGGGAGGCCCCCGGATTTCAGGTCTCGGAGGAGGACTCTGCGACACACGAGTTCATGGCTGGGAAAATTCTGAAAATAGGGGTTCATCTCTCCCCCGAATTTAAAGGAAAGTTAATTGATTTTTTATCTGATAAGCTCGATATGTTTGCTTGGTGTGCACAGGATGTCACGGGGGTACCGACGGAGATTATATGTCACCAGCTCGCCTTGCGGTCGGATGTCCGACCAATAGTTCAAAAAAGAAGGCCTGTCTCCCCGGAAAAGGCCTCAGCGATCTTATTGGAGGTCGAACGGCTTTTAAGTATTTCGCGAGTCGCATTATCCCCTATGGGCATCGAATCCGGTGTTGGTAAGGAAGAAGAATGGCAAGTGGAGAATGTGTATCGACTTCACAGATTTGAACCGTGCTTGTCCTAAGGATCCTTTTCATGTCCCGCGCATTGATCAGTTAGTAGACTCGACCTCCGGAAATCGGTTGCTATCTTTCATGGATGCTTACTCAGGATACAATCAAATCTGATTGGCTGCTAACGATGAGGAGAGTACTTCTTTTATTACCGGGCGAGGTCTATACTGCTACAAGGTCATGCCATTCGGGTTAAAAAACGCGGGGGCAACTTATCAGCGACTGATTAATAAGACCTTTGAGGAGCAGATTGGGAGGAATATGGAAGCTTATATCGACGACATGTTGGTAAAAAGTAAGAAAGACGACGACCATTTTGCCGACCTCACCGAAACATTCCACAACTTGCGTAGGGTTAACTTAAAACTCAATCCAGAAAAGTGCATTTTTGGAGTACGGTCGGGTAAATTTCTTGGCTACATGATCAGTGAAAGAGGTATTGAGGCGGACCCGGAGCAATTAAGAGCGCTGATCACTATGAGCCCTCCCCGAAACATTAAGGAGGTACAAATCCTGACAGGGCGGTTGGCTGCCCTCAATCGATTCATTTCCCGTTCGTCGGACAAATGTGCCCCATTCTTTAAAGTTTTGCGGAATGCGAAGCAATTCTGTTGGACCGAAGAATGTTCGACGGCGTTTCGTCAAATTCAGGAGTATCTAACCTCTCCAGAAGTTTTATCTAAACCATTGGCGGGGGAGACGTTGATTGTTTATATAGCGGTATCCGCGTGTGCGGTCAGTTCCGTGCTCCTCCGAGAAGCTGACGCTCTCCTAAGGCCAATCTATTATGTCAGCAAGAGTTTGCTGGACGCCGAAAAGCGGTATCTTACTTTGGAGAAGGTGGCTTTAGCGTTGGTGACAGCAGCGCGAAAGATGAGACCTTATTTTCAAGCGCATCCAATTGTGGTCCGAACGACGTTTCCCCTGAAAAGTCTATTACAGCGACCAGACGTCTCTGGCAGAATGACGAAATGGTCCGTTGAGTTGGGAGACTTTGACATCACATTTGAGCCTCGCACAGCAATAAAAGCACAGGTTTTAGCGGATTTTCTGGTTGAATTTCACTCTGACAGGGACGAACAGGAGGTATCTGATATAGTTGCTGAGGAAGAATGGGTAGTACGAACGGATGGGGGGTCAAACATCTCAGGCTGCGGGGCAGGTGTTCAGTTAACATCCCCGCAAGGGGTCGCCATGTTCCAAGCCATCCGTTTCGGTTTCAAAGCCACTAATAATGAGGCTGAGTACGAAGCAGCTTTAGCCGGCCTGCGATTAGCTCAGATATGCGGAGCACGACGGATAAAATTGGTTAGTGATTCTCAGTTGGTAATAAATCAGGTTTTAGGAGAGTTTGAGGCAAGGAAGGAAACATTGGTACAATACTTGAAACTGATGAAAGATTTGGCGTCGGGGTTCGAAGGCGTCAAGTTCGAGCATGTCCGACGGGAAATGAATGTCATCCCGGATTCTCTTGCTTCTGCTTCTCGGACCGAAGGTTATCCTTGGGTTTTGACCCAGACATGCCCGTCGATCTCTATCACTAAGGACCATGTGATGAATATCTCAGAGGAAAATCATGTGATTACCCCTGATTGGAGAACAGTCATCGTTGATTTTTTGGCTCATAACATTTTGCCCACCGACAAATATGAAGCCAGAAAAGTAAGATTCAAGTCTTACGGTTACATTTTGTTGGACGGGTCGTTGTATAAGAAATCTCTGAGTCGGCCATTACTGAGGTGCTTGAATGGACCCGAGTCACAAATTATCCTCTCCGAGTTACACGATGGCGAAGGATCTGCTCATTGTGGATATAAAGCTCTGATTCGCCGAGTATTTTTGGCAGGCTATTACTGGCCAACTATTTCGGCCGATGCAAAAGATTTGGTCAAGCGTTGTGACACGTGCCAGCGGTACGCTAATATAATCCACAAGCCAGGAGCACTGATGGAAAGCATCCCAGAGGCGGTTCCTTTTGACAGATGGGGCATTGACTTGGTTGGACCTCTACCTATGGCCTCTGGGGGCAGACAGACGATAATTGTAGCCGTCGATTACTTTTCTAAGTGGGTAGAGGCTGAGCCACTTGCAGGCACGAAAGCCAAGGATGTGATCAAATTTATTTTGTCTAATATCTGTTGTCGTTTTGGTATGCCATTACAGATTACAACGGACAATGGTCCACAATTTGATAACAAAGAATTTCACAATTTTTGTGTGTCAAGGGGTATACGACAATGTTTCTCGGCGCCATTTCATCCTCAGGCAAATGGTCAGGTGGAAGTAACCAATCGCACCATCCTCGACGGGCTGAGGAAGAACTTAGAAGGTAAGGCGGGGAAATGGCCCGACTATTTACAGGAAGTGCTATGGGCATATCGAACGACCCCACGAACAGCCACCGCTGTGTCTCCTTTTGCCTTAGTTTATGGAATGGACGCCGTGGTCCCTTCGGAGATCCTCTTCCCTTCACATCGAATAGCAGCTTATGATGCAGACACGAATGACGCGCATAAAACATTGGCTTTGGACTTGGTGGAGGAAAAGAGACAGCGGGCGCAACTGACTTCCCTACATTATCAAACTCTTATGAGGAGTCGATACGCATCCAAAGTCAACCATAGGGACTTTCAGGCGGGAGATAAGGTCCTACGGAAAATTTTATTACACACTAAGGACAAGAGTCTGGGGAAGTTGGGCCCTAATTGGGAAGGCCCCTATGAGGTCACCGACAAGATTAAACCAGGCACATATAGGCTAAAAGA
Organism: Limnanthes douglasii subsp. nivea; assembly: GCA_036936605.1. NCBI lineage: Eukaryota > Viridiplantae > Streptophyta > Magnoliopsida > Brassicales > Limnanthaceae > Limnanthes > Limnanthes douglasii. Next base: position 343,183,607 of record JAUPFV010000001.1, read on the forward strand.
TAAAGATGGACGATATCTCCGCTTACCTTGGAATATTGAGCATTTAAAGTTGTACCTCGATTAGCAGAGCTCAGATAGAATATTGTATTTCTTTTTATTTTCTTTGTAAACCTCGAGAAAACTTTTGGTGAGGACACACTCTTTCCTACCCTGCTAGGCACAGGAAGGTTTTAATGAGGTGTTTCAGTGATCCCGTTAATACAACGTTTCTTTGCCTTTAACTATTTTTTGAGTCACATTAACATGTGCCTCGAAGTGTTGTCCCTCACACTATTTTTTGAGTCACATTAACATGTGCCTCGAAGTGTTGTCCCTCACACTTTTTTTTGAGTCACATTAACATGTGCCTCGAAGTGTTGTCCCTCACACTATTTTTTTGAGTCACATTAACATGTGCCTCGAAGTGTTGTCCCTCACACTATTTTTTGAGTCACATTAACATGTGCCTCGAATTGTTGTCCTTCGACCTATTTTCTGAACCACATTCACATTCAGATATGCCACGATGATTTGGGACTTTCAAACTATTCTTCGGGTCACATGACGATGTGCCACGATGATTTGGGACTGAAACTATTTTTAGGGTCACATTAAGTTGAGCCATGATGATTTGGGACTTTCGAATAATTTTTTAGATCATTATGAGGTGTGCCTCGAAGCCACCCCCAGTAATGCATCGAGAAAACTTAATTTAAGTCAAATGTTAGAAGGACAAAAGAGCCCACAACTAGACTTGGTAAATATGCCCAAGTAATAATTTTTCGAAGACCAAGTGGGTTGAAATTCGAAGGCCCAATTCGAAGGCCTAATTCATATATTCGAAGGCCACATAAGTTGGAGTTCGAAGGCCTAGTTGCAAATATAAAACTTGGTAAATATGCCCAAGTAATAATTTTTCGAAGACCAAGTGGGTTGAAAGTTGAAGGCCCAATTCGAAGGCCTAATTCATATATTCGAAGGCCACATAAGTTGGAGTTCGAAGGCCTAGTTGCAAATATAAAACTTGGTAAATATGCCCAAGTCATAATTTTTCGAAGAACCAAGTGGGTTGATATTCGAAAGCCTTCTTGTATATAGAAAAATTACTAAAAATGTCTTGAGTTATAATTGTTCGACGGCCTTAGTACAAGTATAAAACCTGTTGAATCTTTCTAAGTGTAAATTTGTCGAAGGCCAAGTAAGTTGGCGTTCGAAGGCCTAAGGATAAATATGACACATGCTAAATTTATCCAAGTTAAATTCTGTCGAAGGCCGTACGAATTTGTGAATTTACCCAAGTGTTCGTTGTTCGAAGGGCTAGTGCAATAATAAGTTCGAAGAACAATATATTGATGAATTACAATTTCAAGTACTTGTTGAAACAGCACAAACAGCTTCCAACCATTACAAAAAAAACAAAGGCCTTTTAGGCCATACAAAAAACTACCTACGACCCTTTCCCTTAGTCGGCGTTCTTCGAATTATCACTCCCTTCATTTTCTGAGTCGTCGCTCTCACTGAGAACTATTTGGGGTGGGCGAAGTTCTGGGGGGACAAGCTTCCAGAAGGGACCCAGTTCATATTCAGGGTGATCGGTGTATATTTGGGTCAATAAGCCAGCTCGAGTGGCAACATCTCGAGCTTGTAAAGTCTTCGAACATTTGGCAGCATAAGCATCTGCACCTTTTTCCTTTGCCTCTTCGATCTCTGCTGGGAAACTTCTGATCTTTCTTTTTAAATCGTCGCGCTCTTCAACTACCTTTTTAAAACCCTCACTGCATTGCTCGAATGCATCGCACGCCTTGCGATGCCCTGCCCTGTACTCAGAGATCAACAGCTCTTGGGTGTCAGTCTTTTTCTTGTATAAGTCCCTCTCTTCCTGGCAACAATGTTCTATCACTGTTATATAATGTTCAGCAGCAGAAAGACGTTCATACAAGGCATCAGCTTGGCCTTCGACAACTGCATGCTCCTTCTTGGCTTCTTCGAGCTTAGCGGCAGCAACTGATGCTTTAAACTTATAGTGATTCTTGCGCTTCTCGAGATGGCGCATCTTCTTTCCTCGATTAACTGACGTGTGCAGCAGCCTTCGCAGACTCATTGAAAACTCATCGTCTAAGGGGACTTCGAAGGAGCTCGACGGAGATCCTAGATCTGCAGAATCGAACTCAGAAAAATTACCACAGGCCACATCAGGATGAACGAATAATGGGGGGTTTGTTCGAGGGGCAGGAATAGGAGCCACCCTTGGACTGCCTTCAAAGGAGGCTGGTTGAGACGCCTCGCTCAGAGGAGAGTGCAAAGATGGGTAGGAGGTTTCCTTGGGTGATAGGCCACCCCTGTTTTCAGCATCAACTGCGCCATCTTGAACTTCTCTGTCGAAGTTAGTACCTTCATTGTTATCAGGGGTTTCTCCTCCCTCAGATTGCTCTTCGATGGGCTCAAGCAGAATGCCCTTTCCCTTCAAATCCTTTCTCTTGTCGTCTTTCTTTGGTGGAAGGATAGTAGCAGCAGGTGAAGGAGTAGATATTGTTGAAGCATTTGATCGAGGGGTTTCATCTGTTCGACGGACTTCAGTTGTTCGAGGGTTACTGGAGTTCGAGGCCCTCATATTCTTCGAAGAGCTGGATTTTTGAGTCATCGCGATTGGTTTGGGATTTGTTGGTTGAGATGGTATGGTTTCATCTTCTGGAGATTCACCCAAGTAACTTTGCGAGCGAGAGCGTTTGGGTATATAGATTGTCACATCCTGCATGCTGCATCGCTCTAGCACTTCTCGTTCAGAAGGTAGAGTCATTAGGCCCCTCATACTTATACGATCCAGAGGATCGAGCCTCCAGAGTCGACTTCTGGCCAAGTTCTCATCGACAAAGCAACGACGAAAACGATTGTCCCACTGTTCTTTTGCCCACAAGCGAAGGTTAGTGAAAACAGTGGTAGCTCCTTCGACGTAGTCGGTGTAGGGTTTGGATACTCCGGTCATAGCTGCAGCAAATAACAAAGGAGAAGAATGGTTACACAGAATATGTTGTTCGAAGACATGGCAACTATGAGATTCGAAGGAATAATAAACTTAGAGAAATATACTGAAAAATTTTACATTCGAGGGCGTGTAATGATTCGAGGAGTACTTACATTTCATGGTCCACTTCAAGGAGAGCTTATGTGGATTCGAAGGAGTGGCCGGGGAGCCGGTCTCCCAGCATCCAGAGAAAAAGAGGAACTGTTGCCTCCATTTCTTGTCTGCCTCCAAGAGATCTTTTAACACCTTTTGCCCCCGGTTGAATGTCATTGAGTAGAAGGGAAAGTAAGGGTTTCGAGCAAGACCAGCCAGACCGATGATCTGTTCTAGCAAAAATTCCTGGCCTGAAAGTCTTGAGGCCATTATGCAAGCCATTAATGTGAACCACATGTTGGGCCCAACTTGTGAGGGACAGAGATCTATTTTTGAGAGGTATTCAATGAAGAAGGGGTCTAAGGGATACCTTAGCCCCCAGTTCATGATTTCTGTGTAAACCACCACCTCATGATCCCTCACAGATAAGGGCGTCTCTCCTTCGGAAGGAAATCTGATATTGATGTAAGTAGGAATGCCCCATCGAGCCCTAAGCATTGTCTCTTCAGCCTCCGAAAAGTACTTATACTTGATGTTGGCAAGGGCCACCATGTGCTTGTTCTCAATGCCTCTAATATTATTGCCGGCGATATTGTCTAACTCCAAGGGAAGCACTATATCTCCTTTTAATTTGGGAGCAGTCCGGCGAGCTTGCTCCTCGGACATTGTCGAAGAGGATGTTGCACCGTTCGAAGGGACTGAGGGAAGAACATTGGACAATTTCTGTCTGATGGACTTATTGACAGGCTTTGTAATTTGGGGGTCTAGAGTTTGCTCATGTAAAACACGCATGTCTTCCTCGGTAATAAGGGTCCTTGAAGGGGAGAACTGAGTACCATGAATGGTCATGGATGGTGTGGAGGGCAGACTAGAAACATCTGTTCCATGTCTTTGAAGAGGACTGCTAGCATCATGATGACGGTCTGGATGTCGAGGAGGACTTCCAAAGTTTTGTTGTTGATTTTGATTTTGAGAATTTCTTGAAGTCTGGTGCTGATTTTGTCTTCGAGGAGGGCTAATAGAGTCACTTTGGTTCGGGTTTCGTCGAGGGCTAGCTAGTTTTCGAGGAGGACTCCTCGAAGTCCGTCGAGGACTAGCTATTTTTCGAGGAGGACTCCTCGATGTCCGTCGAGGACTAGCTGTTTTTCGAGGAGGACTCCTCGAAGTCTGTCGAGGACTTGAAGATCTTTGGGGCGGATGTTCAATATTGATTGGGGCAACTGGTTCTCGAATGGTCAGGGGAGCTTCCTTGGCTCGCTTTCGATCGTGCGAGCCTTTTCTGTCTCTATGGGATTTCTTCCTCTTCGAACCTGATGAATGTTTGTGTGGCCTTTCTTTGCCCATTTCTTTGGGAGGATTAGTTTCGCTGAGTAAGCTTTGACGAGCTACTTCACGAGGTATAATAGCGGTAGAATCGTTCGAAGGAGGCCAAGCACCGAAGAAGGTTGTGGTTAACGGTGGGGGTTGAGGCCTTACGTCTTCACCAGCGGCAACCCTCTCTTCGAACCGTTTACTAATCAACAGCCAATCAGGAATTCGACGAGGTTTATGAGCCAGCTTTATCTCTCTAGAAATAACTGAACAAGAAGTTGCATTAATGAAGGGAGAGGTTGGTATTTATAGAAGTTTAATGGGCTTCTGTGGTAAAGGGAGCCCGGGGACAATTTTCTTTTGTTTGCTTAGGGGCATGATGGTCCTTATAGGTGAACAATGTATGATAACCTAGCTATGACAGAAGATGAAGAGTCTTGTGTCAGAGATTGTCATGGGAAGCGGAAGAGCTTTCTGACAAAAGAATGCGTACCGTTTCTCCAAAAGAATGCTGACGATGATATTTGTGCAGTGACATCATCAATCCTAGCACCATTTTTTGCCTAAGTACATAATTTCCCGACGACCATTTTGCTTAAAATATTGCAAGGATTGAGGGGGCTACTCAGTACAGAAGAAGTTCGAAGAGGCCTTTTTCAGATGTTCGAGAAATTATTGTTCGCGGGTCGAAGAGATGGATTGTCGAAGGGGCTCGGTAAAGCTCATGTTCGAAGGACTCCTGTAGTTCGAAGGACTCCTGCAGTTCGAAGGAGTAATGATTTTGGCCTGAGAAGAATTTTTCAGTCTTAGCAAAACAATTTTTTAGTAAGACTAGGGGGCTACTGATGAGGAAGAATAAAAGACAAGGGCCAAAATGCATAGAAATAAATGTATAAGGGCTAAAATGCATAGAAATAAATGTATAAGGGCCAAAATGCATAGAAATAAATGTATAAGGGCTAAAATGCGTTAATTGTAAAGATATAGTCAAAATAGGAAGAAACTTTAGAGCAAGGACCGAAATATGTAATTAGTCCAAATTAAAGCGTGTGGGGTCCGCAATTGTACTATAAAAGGACCACACACGCTTCACAAATTTTGAGATGAATAGTACGACTTTCTCTCTCTACTATTTTAACATTTTCTCTCTCTAGATTTGACTCTTAAGTATTCCTCTATCACCAAATCCCCTATCAACAAATCCTTACTTAACAAAATCTCCCTCGGACCATCTTTTAACTCTTCAATTGTAACTTTGTCTGGTTTATGTTTAGTTTCTTAACTATCGCGTTCGTTTTCTTATGACGTAACACACTCTTTTATTTCAATGAAAATAATATTGTTTTATAGCTAGAGTTAAATATTTTAAACTTAAACTCTATTATCGGTATAAACTAAAATAAAAAATATATAGATTTGAAATAGGAAAAGCTAAATTACAACAAAGCTTAATTACATACTATATGTTTTCAGTCATTGATGATGTATGTCATTATCTAATATTGGTGAATATGAGACTGAATTTGAGTATATTTGGCAATCTGATCAAATGATAGATTCGTCTAATTTATATTATCTACAAAAGTAAATTTTGGCCAATTAAAAGAATTTCATGTATCAATCAGTCTTCGCGGATGCATGACAACCCCTTAAATGAATAGACACAATATTATAAAGCGATATATTATTATAAACGTAGTAAATAACTTAATTTATAATTTTATTATGCTAGTGAAACAGTTCCCTTTTACGTAAGTCATGAAACCTATTTTTTATAAGAGAAGGCAGAACAAACATATCATATGTAAATAAATTGACAACCCGCTCCAAGAAATTGTACATATAATACATTAAGACACGATTACAATGATGAAATAATTATAATGTACCATTATCCAATTCTCTATATCGATAATTATAGAAAAACAATCGATCTTAGGTAGTTCAACACTACTATTTAGAGATTACCGTAAAACTCTTTATACAAAGACAAGTATGATGGTTCCAGAAATATCTGAACTCTGATCTTACTACCAGAATAAGTCATAACAATATGTAGAGAGAGAAATAAAGGAATTTAGAGAGAGTAGTAAAAAATAGTTTATAATAATAATTGTTCACCTACCTCCCATAAAGGGGATCTACCCTTATACAGTGGTGGTAGTGGGTCATGTCCTACGTGGGTTGTCCACTTTATTCAATTCATATCTTTCTTTATTTTAAATTTACACATTCCTTTATTATTTACAAGACAAGTCCTTATGTTTTTCTCAATCTATTATTCTTATTACAAATTATTATGTAAATATTATAACATCATTGTGTTATACCGACCCGACATAGTTTGGAGAATTTATATCCTTATCAGTACCCCCCCCCAATCCTTGTAAGATAATAAGCAAGGACTATCCAGCTTTTGGGTCGGGCTACCACTGCTTCGATTCTCATATATCCAGAATTGGTATAACAAAGTATTAAGTCGTTCATGCCCTTAAGACGACTTTTTCCAATGCTAACAAATCGATTGCCAAGGATCAGGAATTCCTTATGTCAACAATGTTATTGCCATAGATTAGGAATTCTCGGCGCCAACAATTTGATCGCCATAGATCGGGAACTTCTGATGCCAACAATTTGATCGTCATAGGTCATAAATTTATAATGCAAACAATGTGATCGCGATATGTCAGGAATTACTAATGCTAACAATTTGATCGTCGTAAGTCGGGAACTTCTGATATCAAATATTTGACCACCATAGGTCGAGAATTTATGATACCCACTTAAAGATGACTTTTCAAACCACCTCCCAACATTGATCATCCTATTTCTCTGAATAATATATCTTCTTAGTAACATTGAAGTTGTTCTTTTGAGCATATGCCTGTTAGGCCTTGTTTTCATGTTCATCTGCTATATTGGGCCCCTAGTCTTGCTAGAAAGAGATCAAATCATGGTCTAATACGTATCCTCAACCTACTCGACACGCGTCGTTTGTGCTATCAAAAGATCATCTCTTGAGCTGACCGAGGCTCAAATGATGACACTAGTTTCCTAGCCCTGCAAGAATGTCAAACGATGGCATGTGTCTTCCAACCATTTGAAGCGTGTCAACTCGTACTTTCGAAAAAAGACTCTTGGATTTTATGAGGATCTCTGCGCTTATCTACGAAAGGATCCGTTAAAGAGGAAGTTCCTCTATAAATACCTCTTATAACTTTATTATTTATCATCAGAGCGTTTCTAGAGAGAGAAAGTAAGGTTGATATTGTTTTTTTAGAGAGATAAATTACAATGTCGTCTTCTTTTATGAAAAAAACTACCTCAAGATAAGACTCAAACCAACCAAGAAACATGTTTTCGGTTTAATAGATTACTTGAGTATATCTGAAAGGGCTGTCGAATACAAAGTTGCAGGCTTAATTAAAAATTCTTTGAAGGTCTCTTCTCGTACAAATTTATACGATTTTTTCAAGCCCGACAAACCCCGACCTTCTGGATAATCTGTCCTTACTACTATTTCTTCAACTCATCTTTTAAGCCCAAACTCCTCATTTGATCAAGGTCGAACTTCCTGTGCCGATCGGTTCTTTTTCTTAACCCCAAAACTTCTCATATTAAACGTTCCAATTCTCAATTTTTAGTTATGGGAGACTCGAGTGCCTCATTGTCATCTCCCGACATGGTTCAACTAACTCCGACAATCATGGGTGTTCAAACCGTCCATAACATTGTTGTCACTGCTAGGGGTGTGGCACAACGGAAACTTAAGGATGCCGCAACTAAAATCCAAGGTGCGTCAATTCCTAGCAGTGTCTGTGTTGAAACCGGTTCTAGTCATGCCCAACCTACTCCCGCCCCCAATGAATTGGTAGTAAAAAGATGTTTGCCAGCAAACAAAAAACAAGAAAGGCTAACTCATGCTATCTCGACATAAAATCCAAAGAAGAAAGACGTCGCTCCCAAGAAAATGACCAGTGCAAAGGAAACTTACCTCCCAAAGACAATCAAACTGGCATCAGCGATGCTACTTAGAAAAATATGTTATTGACAAATCATTTGTTACCACCTTCAAGTCGACCATATCGGAGAAGAACTTACCTGAAAAGTCAAAACAAAAGGTCAATCCGAACAATGGTAATGAGGATCATGCTCAAGTAGCTGACCAGACTCCTAACTAATGACGCAGGCCAATCCAGTGCATAACTAGTTACGGTATATCTGAACCCTGATCTCACTACCAGAATAAGTCATAACAATATGTAGAGAGAGAAACACGAGATTTTAGAAAGAGAGAGTTGGTAAAATTAGTTTATATTAATAATTGTTCACCTACCCCCCCCCCCATAAAAAGAATCTTTCCTTATTTAATGGTGGTAGTGGATCTTATCTCACATGGGTGACCCACTTTATTATATTTATATTCTTCTTTATTCTAATTTTACCCATTAATTTATTATTTACAGGATAAGTCCTCATTTTTTTCTCATTTTATTATTTTTATTACAAATTATTATGTAAATATTATAATATAATTATGTCATACCGACCTGATATAGTTTGGATAATTTATGCCCTTATCAAAGTCCGTAAGATTTTTCCTCATTAGTTATTGCTTTACATTCGACTAAAGTTATTTACTTTCAAATAAACTTGAGCTATAATTTCAAAACCATAATTTACATTCATTCGTACATCTGTTACTTCATAAATGTATGTAATCATAAATGGGGAAAATGGTCGCAATATAATAACTATAATATAAGACGATTGGGTTCATAATTAACTTTTTCGGTGTTTATGTATCTTAGAGGTTTGTTTTTCTAGGCGAGATTATTATATTGTTTTGCATAATTTTCTCATGGTGTTTTAATGGTTATTAGAGTTAAAATAGTAAGAAGATAATGCATTATATAACATGCTCAAAATATAATTTATCTTATTTGGTCAAACTAGCCGTAACATGTTTTTTATCACGTATTTTGGTCTTCAATATTCTTTACGTGGACCGACGTCAGTTATTTTTAGATAAAGTACATCAAAACTTCTCATATGATATATAACATACGTTAAAGATCGTAATCACAAACTAAGCAACCGATTTTTGAAAATTTCCTTTCATAAACACATATTTGTTACATTGGCTTTGCATAACAAAGTTTAAAATTTGATACCTCTTAATCTCTTATTAGTCATATCATAAGTCATAATACAATTATCTCTTACCTTGGTGTTTATCTCGCATATACATGACACATTATTCTAACAATACATAAACATTTAACTTCATCAACACACATTCTTTAAACCACTTCATTGTGTTTTTAACATGACGTCAAAGGCTATTTTCGCGAATTTATTCTTCGACTGAAAAAATATACAAGTATCATGTAATTTTATTGAGGTTATATGAAATTATTTGAATGTTGTTTCTATCTTTGTATGTTGAATACCCACCAAAGTATCCACTTTCCTCTATAATGATTTAAAATGAGATGGTTTGTCTGATAAATTATTTCAAGAATGAATGCATATATTCACCAATGATAATAATAAGAATGAAATGATCGCGATTGCGTTATTAAAATAAACATCACTTTAACATATATATATATTAAGCGTGTAACTGTTTTTCGTATTTTGTAATGTTTGACCATATTAGTGTATGCATAAACAAAAATTCACCATAAGGTGTCAACCATGATGTTTCAACATACTCCAAAATTTTCAAATATGTTATATACGTCTCCTTCATAGTAAAAAAGTCTAACTGTAACTTGACACAGATGGTCGGATAAACGATTGGATTCCAACAAGTAGAAAACTCTTCAATTATATTTAATTTCGTAAAGTATTTATGTGTGGGACCAAAATACTTATATTTATATACCACTTACATAAAAAGTATGTCACGTATGAGAATATATTATTGATTGGACCCATCAATGTTAATTCTTTATCCATTAACATAATATTAGGGAATGCACACTTATTTTATTAAATGGGAAACCTAAAATAGTCAAAGCCCAAATGCAGTTGCCCTACTATTTTACATCCATAAAAAAGAATGCAATGCACAATATATTTGTTAACGTAATCCCAACAATTTTAGATAATGAAATTTCATGCCTCTTCATCTTGTAGGTGATATGGTCGGATTATGTTGGAGGACCCAAACCGTAAAGTGGGTCGGATTTCGTTTAGAGGTGAAGTTTGGACCAAATAACTAAATTCAATGAATAAGCAGTATGCTTAATGACTTAGCTAGGTGCATAAAAATTATGCTTATGGGTCTAGGAGGCTCGTGAGATTTACCCAAGCATATGACCCGACCCGAATGACCTATGGATCCAAAAAATATAAATAATTCAACAAACACCATTGAATGAGTTTAACTTTTTTTCTCTTTTTAATAAATATAATAAGTTTTATTCTCTATATGCCTTCTACTAAGGATTTCATATCACACAAACTAAATAACTTCGCAAATACACTTATATTATATTTAGAGTCACCAGTATATACTATCTATAAATATACCCTATCATCACCAGTATATAACATCACCAGTGGAGTGATATGGTCAGAATTACCCCTGTCCAGATTAAATGGTAGATTGTGACTGTAATATCTGAACTCATCAGTAGCCCAATTTTTTAAGCCTTGCAAAGTATCTTTGGAAGAATTAAAAAAAATCTATCAAGTCAATATCAATTTCATCCGATCTGCTTGCGTTGTCCGAACAGAGAAGCTTATTTTCAACACTAATCTAGTTTGAATTTTATGAGGACTAATTTTTTCCCTAGAATTCTAAGAGTTTTCTCTTGAATCATGGGACACGTGGCAGTATTTGGTTTGACCTACCAACCGTTATTTTTCCAAGATCGCCGCACCCACTAGGTCTAAAAAGTTACCTAGATTTTGATGTTTCACACGTTTGCGCAGCCCTTAATCATTGTAAAAAAAACCCTTTTAACTTCTCTTTGGTAACTGCTATTTTTTACTATTCCATTATCTTTTACACTCAAAGATTTCTTAAAGAGAAATTCATCTTCATCTTCAAATTGTTCATGAGAGATTATATGTTCACAGCCAGAAACACTGTAGTTAAATGTGGTTGGTTGAATTTATCAGAGTTAGAGAGAGCAAGAAAGGTAGAGAGAGAGAGAGAGAGAAAGAAAAAAACTGTATCGCCGCCGGTCTCCCTGTTTCTCCAGGCGAGAAAATCAGTCAGCCAAATCAGGATGCCGATCAAGGGTCATCTTCCTCCAAAAACCCTAGACTCAAACAACTTTCATTTAAACCAAACCTTTCATCCCTCCCTTCTGATTCTTCTGTACAAGAGTCTCAACAACCTGTTTCTAAGGAAAAAGTTGTTTCAAGCATTAGAAAACCCTCGCCATTTATAGCTATGGGCTCTGACACAGAAAAGTCATCGGAGAAGATAACCCCTCGCCGAACAACTTGCCAAACCAAAACCCTACAGATCGGAGGTAGCTAAAGCAGCTCTGCAGGCTAAGCCCTCCAGATCACAACCTTTACCAGACATTAGGCCCTCATAGGCAACAAGCGCTCAACCATCCGAACAACTTTCGATGAAGGAAACTGAACAACCTTCCTTAAAGACAACTGACAAACATTCCACAGTGATGTAAGGTAGACCCTTGCTTTAAACATGTCAGTGTCAAATACTTGTTGGCTTTGCAAAACATCAACTATGTCTACACCTATACTGCTGAGTTGGGCCAAATTCGAACCAAATGGGAGATTCTGGAGTTTGTACATGTAAGGATACCGATTACTCTGGAGACCCCTATGGACTATAAATTGAATGAGGTGGTAGTGTACATCGAAGTGCTGAACTAGGAACTCTGGTTCCCTCTAGACCCAGAGATTGTTAAGTACTTCCATTTGGTCAAACTCTTTCCCAGCCAGTTAAGCCCTAATGCCTGGTACACACTCATTGCATGTATCATGGCATCCAGATTGTCAAAGATCCCTCTTGCGATGGAGCAGTTTGCTGTTGTAGCAAACTTGTGCATGAACCATCAGATTCCATTCTACCACTACAACATGGGGAATAACTTTCAGGTTGTGGACGACCTGTTAGAGTCCGAAAATCCTTGAAGGATATAGTTCATATTTGTTAGTGGAACATAGGAAAATGACAGGAAGATAAAAGACAATACCAACCCTAGCTTGCTAACCAGTAAGTGGAAAAGCACTGATAAGTTTCTTATTATTATTATTTTTACTTCTTAAACTACAAGTTTTCTTATTTAGACTAATTCGTTACTTCTCTTTAGTTCTACCGAAGGAGTTCACCAGCCATTTGGAAGAAGGGAAAAAAACTTGTGCAAAGCTCAATGCATGGGCTTCAGAACACTTGGGGAATTCCTTCCACAGTTGCTTTACATCGAGCAATTTTGTGAGGTCTCACCTATGGAACACCACAGGCCGTTAAAGACCTTTCATGGGAAGAGCTAACCACCCCTCCTCCTATTGATGTGATTCTAAAAAGGACATAAGCCAATTATGACAAGCTATTCTTACCTTCTAGGGCTAAGGCTCCCACCAAAATGAAAAATAAAAATAGGAAGGTTACAACAGAGTTGGCTCAAACAGCTACATAAGGGACTGGTTCGGGGAAACAGGGGGGCATTGATGTGGCTTTGCTCAAAGCAGTGGAGGTTGAAATAATGAGGGAAGCTGAAGGGTCAAAGAACCCACCAAAGCCTCCCAAAAAGGACAAGAAGCGCAGGGCCAACAAGGATGAAAAAACTGCCAAAAAGAAGAAGGTCACTTTGGGGGAAGAAATAATCCTTCGCCTTTCGGAAATCCAACCACCACCAACTCCTGCTGACCCTACTCTACAAGAGGAGATCCCAACAGACCTTCAGTCCGGAGGGATTATTGGTGGATGGAACGATGAAGTGGACTTTAGTGCTCTTCAAGACATTGGTTTGTACTTTAACGATTTTGAGAAGGATGATTTTGTAGGTCCTTATCGTCCTTATAGTTCCTCCAATATGGTGACCTACAATAGGAAATCATTCTCCATATCCAGAGAACAAGATGCCTTAAGCCACGTCATCCTCGGTTATATCTGGCCAGTACTTGATCTGGAGAGGCAGGTGAAAAGTCAAACCAACCTTATCTACTCTCTTACTTCTAAAAACAATCTTTGTCAAACAGTCTCCTAAGTGCTCAGCAAAGTATAGAGGCACTGAAGAAGGAGAATGAGGATTTGGAAAGCAAGCTAGCCGCATTGGAAGCAGCCAAAACTGAGATCCAAACCCAGTATTCTGACTTAGAGACTTCCTCCTCACAAAACCTCACAGCGTTGAATGAGGAGTTGAAGACTAAGGATGGTGCTATTCAAACCCTAACCAACGAAAAAACTGAGTTGGAAAGCACCATTTCGGAGATGACCAAGGAAAATGAGTCCCTGAAGAGTCAGCAAGAGCAAGCTATCAAGGCAGGTATTGCGGAGTGTGCCAACGGAGTAATAAACTCCTTAGAAAAAAGAGATGATGGATTAAGTCTGACATGGTGTTGTTGTTCCACAAGACCTTTCCTAAGAGGACTTTTGGTCCTTTATGGAAGTATGTGGAGTACGAGGACATCCCATTTCATACAATGACTAATAGGGACAAGCACTATTACTCTAGTGAATTTGACTCCACTGATGATGACGAAGGTACGAGTGAGAGTTCAAGTGCTGAACTCAAAAGTCCCAAAAAATATAGTGGTGGTGAAGGAACTTCCAAAAAGAACAAACCATAAGGTTTTATCATATATCATTTTTTATTTTGTGAATAATCAAAATCCTTGGATGGCCAAGGCACATTTTGTATTATTGTTTGGTTGAATCCGAATAGGTCTTTTGAATAACCAAAGTCCTTGGGTGGCCAAGGCATGTTTTGTACTTTTGTTCGGTATAGGTCTGAACAAGTTTAATTTATCAAGCTTTCTTTTTGTTTAATATTTTTCCTTAAATCTTCCATGGCTAATGTTTAAGTAGCCCTAGCATTTCAGAAGTATTGTAATGAGAGTGTTTAATATCTTCAATGACATGTATTTAATAGTTATTTGATCCACTAAAGATCTAAAATATTGAACAAATGATTTATACTTGAATTAAATTTTAGTAAAATCACTCCGGATTTTTGAAGAAGGCATTATATATTATTGAAGAAAAGTCTCGCACCACCGGGATAGGAAAGAGTATGCCCCATAATATTTAAATTGGTATTTAACAAGTAAATATTTACACAAAAACTTTACTCTAAATATAACCTGAGTTGCTCAACATTCCATGGGTTCTTCAAACCTCTCCTTTTTTTGTCTTGAAGCCTATATGTCCCAGGTTTGAGCTTTTCACAGACCTCATAGGGGCCTTCCCAGTTCGAAGCCAACTTACCGAACTGCTTCTCCTTGGTATGTAAGAAAACTTTTCTTAACACCTTATCTCCTGGTTGAAAATCTCTTCTTATGACCTTAGAGGCAAATCTGCTCCACATCAAACCTTGGTAGTGAGCTGTTCTTAAGAGTGCTTTAACCTTTTTTTCTTCTATTAAGTCCAACTGATTCCTAATTTCTATCTCATTAGCTTGTTCAGGATAGTTGTGGACTTTTTATGATGGTAAGGTAGCTTCTATAGGGGTAATTGCATTCATCCCATACACCAAGGCAAAATGAGACTCTTCTGTAGCAGCCCGATGAGTAGTTCGGTAAGCCCACAACACTTCTTGCAAATAGCTTGGCCACTTCCCCGCAACACCTTTTAAATTATTTTTTAATCAAGACAAAATTGTCATGTTTGCAACTTCAACCTGGCCATTTGCTTGTGGATGGAAAGGAGAAGAAAAATAATGTTGAATACCTCTAGAAGCACATAAATTCTCTATATCTTTGCTATCAAACCGTGGCCTATTGTCTGTAGTATTCTCTCGGGGACCCCAAATCTACAGCATATATTAGATAAGATAAATTTAATGACATCCTTTGATGTGGTTCCCGCCAAGGGAGCTGCCTCTATCCATTTTGAGAAGTAATCAATAACAACTATAATAGTTTTGCACCCCCCGGATGCCATAGGTAGAGGTCCAACTAAGTCCATCCCCTATCTGGCAAAATGTATTGGCTCAGAAATAGTCTCTATAAGTACTGTCGGCACATGAATTTCAATCTCATACCTTTGACATGGATCAAATTTCTTCACTATTTATTTAGCATCTGCCATTACGAATGGCCAATAGTATCCAGCTAAGAAGACTCTTCGGGTTAGTTCCCTCTACCCACAATGTGTTGAGCCCTCCCCATCATGCAGTTCGGACAAAACGACTTGGGATTCCTCAATACTAAAAAAACATAAGAGAGGTCTATTGAAAGATTTCTTATAGAGAACTCCCCTTATCATAAAAAAAAACCACGTGTCTTGTGTTTAATATTTCTTTCCATAGCTTTGTCCGAAGGCAAAGCCCCATCAGAAATATATTAAAGAAGGGTATATCTCCAGTCTTTAGGTTAAATCACATGTATGCTCATACTTTTCCCATTTTCTTTGTTTTGACTTAGCTGTATGGGCGAGCATTCCTGTATGTGAATCCAAGGGTAGGATTCATAATATGCTATAGTTGCCAAAGAGTCTGCCATTGTATTCTTCGATCTGGGAATATGCTCATAACAAACACTTTGGAAGTCTGCTGCCACTTTTTTCAAAACGAGTAAGTACTTGATCAGTTGCTATTTCTTGGCCTCATACTGGACCTTGAGCGTGGTGGATGAGCAGTTGGGAGTCCCTCATCAACCGAACTCTCTAAGCCCCACATAAGAGAGCCAATTTAAGACCAACTATAACTGCTTCATATTCGGACTCATTGTTAGAGGCCATGAACCCAAAGCATATAACTTGGTATATTTTATCACCATATGGAGAGGTTAAGCAAAATCCAGCTCCATAACCCATTGTGCTTGATCCACTATCAGTTCGGACCACCCACTCTTTCTTGGTTTTATCTTCTGAATTTTGTTTAGAGTTCATGTCCATATGGAATTCTATTAAGAAATCAGCCACTGATTGAGCTTTAATAGCCATTCGGGAGGCAAAATCAATGTCGTAATTGCTCTATTCTACTGACCACTTGGTCATCTTGCTTGATATATCTGCCTTTTAAAGAACAGTTTTTAGTGGGAAAGATGTTCGGACAATGATAAAATGAGATTGAAAATATGGCCTCACCTTTCTTGCTACAATCACTAAGGTTAACGCCAACATTTCCAGCTTTAAATACCTTTCTTCCAATTTTTTAGCATTTTTCAAGGTTTAAAAAACGGAGTATATTTGTCTGAAGACCTTGAAATAAACCTGTTCAAGACTGCCAATCTTTCGGTGAGGCTTTGAACTTCTTTAACATTTTGAGGAGGATCCATTTCCAATAGTGCATTAAGCTGATCCAGATCAGGGTGGCTACCTTTCTCACTTATCACATAACCCATAAACTTTCCAGATCGGACCCCAAACACACATTTCTCTGGATTTAATTTCAAATTCACAGCTGCTAAATTAGAAAATGTTTCTTGAAGATCAATTATGTGCAAATCCTCTTCCGGGATTTTAACCATCATGTCATCTATGTATACTTTCATATTTCTGCCAATCTGATTAGCAAATGTTTTGTTCATCAACCTCTAATAAGTAGCCCCATCATTCTTTAATCCAAAGGGCATCAACTTGTAGCAATAGATACTTCTGTCTGTTATGAAGGTAGTGTGATCTTGATCCTTCGGATCCACCTGTATCTGATTATACCCGGAGAAAGCATCCATGAAGGACAATAACTTGTTCCCAGGCGTGGAGTCTATCAACTGATCTATTCGGGGGACACGATAGAGATCCTATGGGCAAGCTATGTTAAGGTCAGTCAAATCAATGCACATACGCCATTTCATGTTCTTTTTCTTGACTAACACCGGATTGGCAGTCCAAAAAGGATATTGGGATTCTTTAATGTGTCCCATCTTGGTCAGCCGATCAACCTCTTGATCTATCACATCTGTTTTTTCCTTAAAAAGCTATTTTTTTGTACAACAGGCGCGGCATCACTCCGGATAGACAACTTGTGTGAAATAACGCTTGCGGGTACTCCGGTTACATCACTATTGCACCAAGCAAACACATGCTGATTGTTTAGCAAAACAGACAACAATTTCTTTTTTTAATTCTAGTCATATCTTGGAACCAATCTTGATATTCTTAGCCTCTGCAAGGGAATGAGTTTCAACTTCTTCAATTAGTATTATAACACTAGGAGCCTCCCTGGGGTCATCAATCCGACTCTTCCCCTCAGAAGGTTCCGGTAACTCTTAATTTTCATTAATTCAAACTGCCCCCAAAGTCTTAGGAGCAAGAGCTATTGCATAACACTCTCCGGCTATCTTTTGACTACTCCAGACAACCCCTACTTGTCCTTGAACTGCATACTTTAAACATTGATGGACCGTTGAGGCCATAACATGCATTATGGAAAGTCAGGACCTCCCACAAATTACATTGTATGTTGTGGGGCAGTCTACTAACGACAAATAGCACCCTTACCATCTTCTTAAAATGCCCCATGCCTAACAACACTTCTTCTTCAAATTCCCCAATTACATCTGCAGAGGTCCATGTGAAGCCCACAATAATTTTGCTGGAGTGTTGAATAACAGTCGGATTCCTCATCTGTTTGTAGGAGCTTAAGAATAGAATGTTTGCTGAACTGCCTGTCTCTATTAAAATTTGTCGTATATCATTCCCCAATAGATGCTCCTATAACCACCGCATCCTCATGAGGCCCAACAATATTCCTCAAATCATCCTCATAAAAAACTATGAATGGGAAAGGGAATTGACACTGATGGGAAGACATCCCCCCTTCTAATTGAGTGCCCAAACTGTGGACATGCCTCTTCATTGATGTAGGAGTAGGTGCTGTTACAGTATCTCCTCCAAAGATAGTTAGTGATTCAAAGAAATTGATCAGTTTGGGCACCGTCCTGGTTTGTTCTGTTATGACTCCCATCTTATTCCGAGTTGGATCAGGATCCAGGTACTCAGAATCTACATCGAATCTTTTAAAAATCACCATTGCCCCTTCTTGAGCAGATGTTCCAGGGTTGTTTGTAGGGCCCGTCCGATGAGAATTGTCGGGCCTACTTCCACTTCTTCTTTTAACATAATCTCCCAATTTGCCTCTTTTAATAAAGTTCTACACTTCCTGCTTTAATGTTATGTAGTATTGAGTGTTATGCCCTATATCATTGTGATACTGGCAAAAAAAATTATTTCGTCTTTCTCTGGGAGACTGCAATGCCGCTGGTTTTTGGAAATGAACTTCCTCCTTAGTCTTATTATAGATTGTGGTCACATTTTCCCTTAACTCTGTAAACCAATCTGGCTGAACCCAAGGACCTCTTTCATCTCTTGACTGTTGGCTCTGGGCTTAATTCTGGTTGGATTGAGTTTGTTTAGTCCGGTTGGACCCTTGTCCGGTCTCCTTAGTCTTATAGCCGGACTGGTTAGCGGCTGGAGGAGCTGTTATGGTGGACCTCACTTGAAGGTGAACCTTAGTTTTATTTGTCTCTTCTACATTAATCAGCTTTCTGACTTGATTTAATAGGCCACCCCAAGTCATAGTTTTTTCCTGGTTACAAAATCAGCCAGGTTCCCAGGATTCAACCCTTGTCTTAGAGAAGCAATTGCCACCTGCTCGAAGCAATCTCCTAATCCGTTCTTTGTATTCGCAAATCGAATTATGTAGTTCTCTAAAGACTCGTCTGGTTCTTGGGCACAATGGATAATGGTATTCCTATTACCTTTCACCTCTTTACTTCCAACGAATTGTCTTCGGAAGACAACCCATGATGTATCAAAGTTTCTAATACACCCCTGAGGTAAGCTATTATACCATTTAAAAGCACTTCCCGTAAAAGTTTGGGAGAAGGCTTTACACAAGAGTTTGTCATTATCATTAGAATTCATCATGAAGTTGTTAAATTTCTCTAGATGGTTGTCCGAATTTCGACTTCCATCATACTTTTCCATTTTGGAGCTGTCAAATCTTTTGGGTAGGCTTTCGGACAGTATTTTTGCAGACAAAGGTGACTGCCTCCAGTTCTTATTACGACTAAAGACTGTATGTTTATTGGGCGTTGCAAAAATACATGGTTCGGTCTAAAAAGAAAAAGGATCTATCAGCAACTGATCAGCATGCTTATGAGATGACCCTCTGCCCAGATGTCTTTTAAGCCTACCATGCCTATCCCTCTTTCTTGAATAATTTTTTATTAACTTTATCTTTTTTCTAGATCTCCCTTCATCACTGCTTGATGATAAAGATTCCTTAAGATCACCCTCATTCGAAGAGCTACTAGAGGACTCAGACTTTGAACTTTCAACAAGCTTAGACTAATATGTCTTCTTAGAGCTGAGATGAGTCTTTTTTAACTAAGATGAGTCTTTAGTGATGGATCATTCTCCCCAGGATTGTCAGTATGGTGAATAGCTGACACCCCTGACTCCCTGATACCCTTCTTTGTTTGTTTTATGGCCCTTAACGCTTCTATATCTGCTCTCAGCTGATCTCGTTCCTCAATGGTGTATTCCGTATTATCCCTGACCATTTCCACCAGATGAGGTGGAGTACCTTGCTCGTTCGGATCCATCTGAACTGTTTTTCTTACTCGTTTTGAATGTGAAACTCAGGCACCTTCGTGCTCCCACTGTAGTCGCCAATTTGGTTTGGTTTATTTTGTCCTAACTTTTTTGGAATGTGTTGTGAGTTCTAGAAAGTGAACTTTCTTATCCAAACATTTTTTGAGTATGTTTTGAGTTCTTAAATATGAACTTTCTTGTCCAAATTTTATTGGAGTATGTTTTCAATTCAAAAAGATGAACTGTTTTTAGGCTGTTTTGATAAAAATATGAACTTTCTTGTCCAAACTTTTTTAGAGTATGTTTCGAGTTAAAAAATATGAACTTTCTATGAATCATTTTAAGAAGGAAATGGAATTTCATATATGACTTAGCTATTAGGGAACCTCATTAAAACCTTCATGCGTCATCAGGGTAGGAAAGTGTATACCACCGATACTTACATAAACTGATAAATAAAATATTTACATGTTACGCATTCATTCTATGTAGACTTTGAGGTGCTCAATGTTCCAAGGGTGGGGAAGATCTCTCTCTTCTTTATCCTTTAGCATGTACGTCCCCGGTTTTATCTTCTTTGTTACCGTGTATAGGCCTTCCCAGTTTAGAGCTAGCTTTCTGAATCTCTTTTCTTTCGTATGAAGGGAAAAATTTCTTAGAATTTTGTCCCCAACCTTGAATTCTCTTCTTCTAACTTTGGATGCATATCGGCTCCTTATTAGAGTCTGATAGTGTAAAGAGTTTAATTGTGTCATTCTTCTTCTTTTTTCCAATTAGATCCAGCTCAGTGCGTTTTACTTAGCATTTCCCTCCTCGTAATACTCGTTTAATCTGTATGATGGAAACATGGTTTCTGATTGTATTACCGCATCCATTCCATAAACAAATGTGAAGGGCGACTCATGCGTTGCGGTCCGAAAAGTGGTCATGTAAGCCCATAAAACTTCTTGCAGGTAATCCGGTCATTTCCCAAGATTTTTCCTCAACCCATATAAAACTATCTGATTGGTTACTTTGACTTGGCCATTCACTTGAGGGTGGAAGGTCACTGAGGAACACTAATGTTTTTCTTTGGAAGCACAAAAAGCTCTCATCTTATTGTTATCGAAATGTGGGCCGTTATCCATTGTAATCTTACTTGGCAACCCAAAGTGACAACAAATTTTAGAGATGATAAATCTGATCACATCTTTCGCTCTTGTTCCTGCTAATGGTTCAGCCTCTACCCATTTGGATGGGGTCGTTTACACAAAGTTAAAATGGAGGTGGATTAGTTTTGAGTGAACGGATATTCTTGAATAAAACGAGAAAAAATGAATTTGAGTAATTCAAGTTGTAAAACTTTGGAACAATTAGAGAATTACAAAAATGAAATCATTTATTTTAAACAACAAAAAGAAATTAATCAAGTCCAGCAACGGGTTTTTCAACAAGTCTGGAGGGTTCAACTTGCTCGTCCCCAACAATATGCGCAGAAGGTTTCTCATTCTTTGGGCTAAGTTTTTATTCGATATTATAAATTAGAATCATTTTAATATTCTAAAATAGAATAATTATATAATACTAATGTTTCAAGTTATAATTTATATAATTTAATATATATTTAGTAGTATAATTAATATACTATAATAAAATACAAAAATAGATATTAATAAAATAAATATATTTTTCATTAAAAAAATCAGAGAAGTAATCCACAGCAACAATGATCGTTTGGCGTCCTCATGAGGCCATCAGAGCGGTCCGACAAGGTCGATACCCCATCCGTCAAAAGGCAATGACTCTTATATTGATTCGAGGAGAACCCCGGGCATATGGATCGAGTTAGCAAATCGCTGGCAAGTGTCGCATTTCTGTACTAACTCCTTTGCGTCCGCTGAGATGGCCGATCAATAATAAACAGCTAGAATAAACCCTTCGCATCAACGTTTTATAACCGTAATGTGCGGACCCTTCCCCATTGTGCAGCTCTAAAAGTATCAATTGTGACATATCCTTTCCTAAACAACGAAGTAAAGGTCGGTTAAAAGATTTCTTATACAGTACACCACCGAGTACCACATACCCATATGCCTTGAATCGTATTCTTTTGGCTATTACTTTATCAACTGGTATATGTCGTGAACTAAAAATTCTTGTATCTCACTTCTCCAATCTTTCACTAGAGTTGTAGAAATTTGGAAAGCCTCAATGCCTCCTTCAACCAAATCGGAGCTCTTAACGATTGATGGACTTTCTTGGGAAACTCTCCATGGGTATTCCTCTGAGTAGGATGCATTTGCCAACGAATTAGCCACTGAATTCCCTGCCCTATAAACATGTTCAAACCTGATGTCCTCAAAATCTAAGCTAAAGCCTTCAAAACCCCCAAGTACTTCACTAAATGATCTTTTATTGCTTCTGATCACCCCAAAGCATGGTTTACCAAGAGTTGAGAATCACTTATCAACTTGATTGTTTTGGTTCCGCAAATTTTTGCAAGTCTTAATCCAGCTAAAACCGCTTCATATTCTGATTCATTATTTGATGCTTTCAATCCAAGTCGAATGGCTTGGTACATCGTAATTCCTTTCGGGGATGTCAATTTCACTCCTGCACCGCAACCAGATGAGATTGATCCTCCATCGGTTCAGACTATCCACTTTGGGACGGACTTTTCTGCATCAATATCCATGTCATCTCGTTTAAAATAGAATTCAACGAGTAAATCAGCTAGTGTTTATGCTTTGATGACGGTTCGTGGTTCAAATTCAATATCGAATTCTTCAAGTTCTACCGACTATTTTGTCATTCTTCCCGATACATCGGGCCTTTGGAGCATGTTCTTCAGGGGAAAAGATGTTCGTACTACAACTGAATGAGCCTGGAAGTAGGGCCTCATCTTTTGTGCAGTTGTTATTAGTGGGAGTGCAAATTTCTCTAATTTGAGATACCGTTTCTCCGCATCCAAAAGACTCTTACTCACATAGTAGATCGGTCTCCGAACATTTGACTCTTCTCGGTTTAAGACTATGCTTACCGCGAAATCTGACACTGCAAGATAAATGAACAATTTATCCCCCGGATGTGGCTTGGTTAAGATTTCCGGGGAGGAAATATGTTGTTTGATGTGATTAAAGGAATCCAAACATTCTTACGTCCAGTTGAAACAATTTGGTTTTCTTAGTACCTGAAAGAAAGGGGCGCATTTATCCGATGACCTTGATATGAATTTGTTTAATGCAGCCATCCTTTCAGTCAGAATTTGCACCTCTTTAATTGTTCTTGGTGGGTCCATAGTACACAAAGCATTTAGTTGTACCGGATCAGCTTTGATGCCCTGTTCACTGACTATGTAGCCTAAGAATTTTCCAGATCTTACCTCTGAATGTACACTTTTCAGGGTTCAACTTTAAATTTATCTTGGCCAAATTGGTAAAGGTTTCTTCCAAGTCAGCTAAATAATCCTCGTTGAGGCTTTTAACCAACATGCCATCGATGTAAACCTCCACATTTCTACAAATCTGACTCTCAAAAGCTTTGTTTACTAAGCGCTAATATCTTTCCCCAACATTATTTTGTACGAACGACATCACCTTGTAGCAGTGCAGACCCTTTCCAATGATAAAAGTTGTACTCTTTTGTTCTATTGGGTCCATCTCGATTTAATTGTACCCAACATACGCATCCATAAAGGAGAGTAAAGAATTTCCGGATGTCGAGTCACCAATTGATCGATTTTGGGGACCGAGAAAGGATCTTTAGAGCATGCCCTGTTCAGATCATTAAAGTGTATACACATCCGCCACTTGCTATTTTTCTTCTTTACTAAGACTGGGTTGGCCGTCCATAAGGGGTATTATGATTCACGGATGTAGCCCACTTTTGTCAAACCGTCCACTTCTGCCATTATCGCTTCAGTTTTTTCTTAAGAAAACAATCTTCTTTTCTGGATGATTGGACGAACACTGTTTCGTATTGCTAATCTATGACAGATGACATCTGCTGGGACCCCTGTGACAATTTCTGCGCACCAAGTAAACAAATGTAATTTGGTAGAAAGAAATTTGAGTAAACTTTCTTTTACCTCTTGAGATAGTCTTGTACCAATCTTGAGACTTTTACTGGGGTAAAAAACATGATCCTCGGAACCTTCATCAGGGACCATGAACCTAGGGGACTCCCTCAGATCATCAGCAGGATCAGAATTTGCGTGAGACCCCTCTGATTGCTATTCTTTTTTTTATCCGACCCCTTTCACCTGCTTGGAGGCCAGTGCTGCTTTGTAGCATTCTGTCCATCTTTTGACTACTTCTTACCATTCCCACATTGCTTCCTACCACATACTTTAAAAACCGATGAACGGTGGACGGTACGACATGCATCTTAGACAACCAGGACCTTCCAAAGATGATGTTATATAAGGTGGAAACATCTACCACTACAAACAGTGGCCCTCGGCCCAACTCTACCATTCCTTCAAATTCTTCGACTACAACGGCAGTCGCTCCGGTGAATCCTACTAGCATTCGATCAGATCGTAAGATTGTTGGTGGGTTCTTTATCTGGTTGTAGGTTGACATAAACACTATGTTAGCGGAACTCCCTGTATCAATCAAAAAAATTATTATTTCGTTTTCTGCTATCTTTGCTTCGATCACCACTGCGTCCTCATGTGGACCAGATATGTATCTCCCGTCATCATCTTCAAAGCAGAGAATCAGGGATGGGTTCCTGTACATGTGTGATGAGGCTCCTACTTCCAACGGTGTCACCAGACTCACAATGTGCCTATTTCGAGAATAGTTTGATATTCCTGCCACTGTGTTCCCACCGAAGATGGTTAGTAATAAAAATGTACATAATTCACTAACATTTCCTCTAGCGATCGACTCTTCAACCATGTTCACACTATTTCTGCTCGGCTTTGGATATAGGTACTCTGTAGCTATATCGAACGCATCAACAAATCCTTTGTCAACTACTTCAGATATCATCATGGTGCCCTTTTGTTTTGGAGCAGCTTCTTGCTTTGGTGCGACTGCGGAATTCTTTTTCAAAAAATCAATTAGTTTTCCATTCACTATCAGATACTGGACCTCTTTCTTTAATGCCACGCAATCTTTCGTATGGTGCCCGATATCTTCATGAAACTGACAATACTTATTGTTCCTATGATCCATTGGAGTCTACAATAGGAATGGCTTGTGAAAGTGCACATTTGCGCGTGCTTTCTCAAAAATGGTTGACACAAACTTAGTCAACTCGGTATAATGAGTTGGTCGGACCCACTTATTGGATATGGGTCTAACATATTGCTGAGTTGATTGTTGTCGGTACATATTTTTGATTTTGTGCTGGCCGTTGAGGAGTTTGGCTTGTTTCTTGAACTTATGCTCGTGGTCGGACATTTGTAGTTGGCTGTGATGCCTGCGGTCGGACATTCATCGTTGTTGTATTACCCATGACTAAGGTCGGATTCTGATAAAGTTGAGACATTGACTCTATCTCTGAAGCTATTTTTTCTTTAACAAGATCATTATCTCTATATGAATCAACAAAGCTCCAAATATCATGGCATGTGTCTCCGCGGCATTGTCCTTCATCACCCCTGGAAGAAGACCCACTCGGAAAGCGGCCAATGCTACCTTGTCTTCACAAAACTCCATATTCGTCTTGACTTGAATGAAGCGTTTAGTGTACTCTTTTAAGCTTTCTCCAACTTTCTACCTACTGTAAATGATGGTATCCCCGTTTGCCCGAAATTTCTTGCCTCCGACGAAGTGATATCAGAACATACTTCAAAACATGTGAAAGTTCTTTATGCACCCTTGAGGTAGACGATTACACCATTTGGTTGTAGCATTCTTAAAGTTTTGGGAGAATGCCCTGCACAATAGCTTGTCGTCATTATCATAATTGATCATAAAGTTCTTAAACTGCTCAATATAGTTGTCCGAATCCTGAGCCCCATCTAGCTTGGGAATATTGAACCACTTGGGAAGATGTCCGAAAAGGATTTCTGGGGAGAGAGAGGATGACCTTCAATTATGTTTGACTTTATAAGCATTCCCCCCGGACCATCATTGTTTGTCATATACAGTATTTCCCCAGTCGGAGAAGTAAACTGAATACTGACTCGGTAATCTTGATTATAACTATCAGATTAAGGCTGTCTCCGAGGAGTGATATGTTCTACTCAAACATTCCCCGTTTTATCCTGCTCCTCGAAATACATCTTTGTTTTCCCTGGATCACCTTTCTTCATTTCTTCTTTTTTCTCTGACTAGTCCGATGAGCGTGTTTGCACGTCTTCCAATGTCTTTGCCTCTGATCTGATTTGTATCTGGCATCGATATCCAAAGATGAAAATTCATCAAAGCTCAAGGAAGTATATTCACTAGATTCTGACGGCTCGTATATTTGTTCTGATCTAGCTCGCCTTTTGGAATGTCGATGGCTTCTTCTCCCTTGTCTTTCTCCAAGTTAAATGGCATCTTGAATCTGGTCTGCCTCAACTTTCTTTTATCGGACTTTAGATCTGACCTTCTTGGATCTTACTATTGCTTCATTTTCTGCATTCAGCCTTTCGATGTCTTCCAACAATTCTTTACGTGTGGCAACCAGGACTAACTCTTCAAGTAGCTCATCGACATATCGGTTTGGGTCGTTTCTTTCGTTTGCGACTTGTTCTTCCATCAGAAAATCACTAGACTCAACACTAATCATATCTCTGGTTCGATTGACCTTAATCTCTCCACGAATTTCAGTATCCATACTTTCTAAAATATCGTTTTCAAGGTTTTAGAATGTTAATTATGGGTACCACTCGGTTCCCACAGATGACGCCACTAATGAAATTAGAAAATCCTTGGTGTAGTTCGGAAGAGAAAAATGTTCATGAGAGAGATCAGACTAGGAAATGTTCGTATGAAGTGACAGTTTATAACTAAATCAATGTTTTGTAGAGAGAGAAAAAGACAAAAAGCATAAATGTAGCAATAATTGACTAATCATTGGCTATTTTCCCAAAAAGAGAATGTATTTTATATTGTAAATGAGCTAGGTAGTAAAATTACATAATTATCACCGTTAAAGTGGATTTCTCACCCTATTTTTTGACTATTTGTAGACAAGTTCTTGGGGCATATCATTTAACCCTTCTACTTCTTATGTTTGCTTTACTTTGGTCCTTAACCACTAAATATACAAAATTATGCCTTTTTATTGGCATAATTTATCTAGTGATCACCTATATTTTTCTCCCATTATCAAATAGTACATCCAATTTTTCTTCGGCGAGATGAAGGAAAAATCTATGTTGAATATTGATGAGTTCGGATATTACAATCACAGTCTATCATTTAATCCGGAGAGGGGTAATTCAGACCATATCACTCCACTATAAATCCGAAGAGGACAAATGTTAACACATTTTGGCTAAGCTATTTTCTAATATACTTAAAAACCAACGGGTCTTTAAACTCGACCCGGTTTCACAACTTGACCCGGTAAGGCCATGGGTCATAAATTAAAAGTATAAATACTCCAACCACTCTCATTAACGAGGGTGATCAACATTTAATAGAAGCAAGCTGCTTAATTATCTCACTATTCCTCATATTAAACACAAAATACCTCAAACTTACTAAAACACTTTACATTGAATCATAAGTAAACAAGAAAACTGAGTCAGGGAAGAAAGGCTTTAGGTTTTGGGTATAAACAGTTAACAAAATAAAGAATGAAACATTCAATGATTGTATATCGATACCTTGATTCATACTTTATTAATTCTTTTCCAGTTCATTTTGATCACAATTGTCGATATTTTATATTGTTGTCAAGTACGTATCAATCCGAGATGCTACTTGACATCTCTCAGAGATGGCCCAAACGACAAAAAACTGCCACAACGACACTCTTTTGTTATATATACACCACATACTTACAATCTTCATGATCAATATTTGTTAATTTTTCTTAAAAAATTTCATATGGGTAGATTATTGTAATATATTTGAAATTAATAATCTTGAAAGATTGCATACTTAAATTTAGCAATCTCTTTCTTCGTTAATTTCTTATAGTATTAATTTTTTAGTATTTGTCATTCATAAAATCTAGTTTGTAGGTCAACTAAGTAATCGATCTGCATTTAATACTTCACCAAAAGATTCATTTTTTGATTTAACAAAAGCTGAAACATACACGTCTAACATATCTATCTCTCAATAATAACAAACACACAACCCCGATTCTCAAACTTTCAAAGAGAGTTCCTTAAATTCGTATAACAGATTGTCATAAGGATCTATTAAAAACTTCGACATGTTTTGGATGACCTTCCGATGACAGTTTGTAAGAAGTAAAGAACTAAAATTGAATGGTAACACAATAATTCACCACAAACAAGAATCAATGAGTCTCTAAAGGATTATATTACTCGTTTTGTGAATTTTAATCGAAGTATCATACAAATTCGATGGTCTCCAAAACATTTAGTTGATAATATATAAAAAAATAATTATTTTTTTCATGAATAAAAAAATAAAAGAAGAATCTTAATATGTTTCCATTTTCTCAAATAATAAAAAGAATATGTAAATTATAAAAGAGAAAGAAAATAGGGAACTATTTCTTTACGTAAATAAATATGAATATATTATTCTACACAAACCCGATAAACATAACGAAATATAAAAAATTGATATATTTCATTGTCCCCAAAATCAAAATAAATTGTGCTATGATGTTACATTGTAAAAAATCCCATAAAAGCTCTAAGAGGAAACAAGTTATAAAATCACACGGTTTTTTTTAAATAAAACAAAAAACAATCTAAAACACCATAATATTAGCATATTGAAACTCATACTGTGAATGAAACATACTAGTGATATTCTAGTTTATGCATTCAGATCTAAAAACAAAGGATTTTAGTTAAATATATACTATAAAGTTAAATTCAAGAATGCACACTCAGTCTAATTAGTTTAGTTCTATCAATTTTATTTTGAAATTAATTGGATGATCGTTAGTGCAAAAAATGTAAGTAATGCAAAATCGAATCCCGAATTAACATAACATGAATGATTCAATTACTGGAAAGTAATAACCCATAATTAGTAAGATCATCAAAAATCTCGCATCACAAATAACAAATCTAAACAACAACAATGCATAGTTGAAACACGCACGAACAAAAATGATATTTAAGAACGATAATAATCATATATGAGTTAAAAGACTTGTGTTTATGGAATTGGTCGACTTTCTAACCATGAATTGGAGCTTTATTACTTATTTTATAACAATGATCGACATATCTAACGGGAGCACGAGTGAAGAGGTTCATATTTTTTACCATATGTATATGCCATTCTTTCTTATAAAAAAGGGTTGAAGCAGCCCTCTAACAATAGACCAAAATATCATTAGGTACTAGTTATGGTAGATTATATTAAATAACACCATAATAAAATATCTCATCATATTATATACTTAAAATTATTAATGTTGTTTTAAATGACATTTGTTACTGTCATATTGGGTTGGAATTGCGTGTGCGAAACCACACATAATATCATCATATTAGCTCATAATTAACTGTTTTATATAATAACCCGTCCCACAAGATCGGTATTATCAAAATATATAAAAAATACTCGTGTTCTAATCTAAAAAACAAAGACGCAAAAAGAAAACTCATTTAACAATTTTTTTTTTCCAAAATACATGATTTAAGTATATTAATTTATTTTTATATATTTTGGTTATATTTTTTTAAAATTTTGATGTCATTTGTAAATGACGTATTGTTTTTTTTAAATTATAAATTTTTAATTTTTTTTGAATAAATTAAAATTAATATATTGAATTATCGATATGGTATTAATGGGTCCGATTCAGACCAGACTCGAGCCGATCCGTTTGGGTCCTTTCTTTTACTTTAATCCAAACCAGACATGACCAACTACGGGATTAATATTTTGGAATATGAGCACAATCCGTTCGCTTCCACGGATCATCCCAAACTGATTTATAATTACTATTTTTTCTATTCGAATTGTCCATCTCGGTCCATCCCGTCCGAAACCCAACTTAAATTTGACTTTATTTTTGAGTTCTAGACAAAAGTTAATATTTTATTTAAAACATACCTAAATAAGTAATTAAATGTTAGTAAACTAAA
Source organism: Limnanthes douglasii subsp. nivea (assembly GCA_036936605.1). NCBI lineage: Eukaryota > Viridiplantae > Streptophyta > Magnoliopsida > Brassicales > Limnanthaceae > Limnanthes > Limnanthes douglasii. Next base: position 343,213,883 of record JAUPFV010000001.1, read on the forward strand.
TTAACATATATATTTTTTCAACAAGATAAGCAATATAAAACATGTTTTAAATAGTTTGAAATACAACATTAAAACTAACAAACATATTTTTTAACAATACAAAAAATCCAAAACATATCTCGATTAGTTTGAAATACAATATTAAAACATATCTATACCATTTTTGAAAGTTTTTTTTTAGTTTCCAATGACACGATCAATCGCCACCACCACTCACAATGCTTTTATCTTCATCTTCATTGTCAAATTCAGGCGTTGATCAATAATTTGATGAGTTATTAGCTAAAACAAACTTATAACTAACATGTATTAATTTTTTTAGCTAAATATTCTATTCATTTTGGTAAAGTCCGACGTAGTGTAATGTGCACGAGTGTTAAAGACGTATAATTAATATTCATAGACACTTGGTTCAACAACGATCTTGGTTTCTAGTAAAATTCAATTATTTACATTTAAAAAACATGAATATATCAAATGGTAACTCTAATCTAAAGACCAACATTACATGGAATTCAATACTTGATACAAAATAAGATCATTATTTATATTTGGTACCAAACAATAATAAAAATACTTCAATACCCTTTTTTTTACTTAAATTGGACGTAACCTCTAATAAAAATGAGTTTTGTTTCTTTTAAAAGTTCGTTTATTTTTAATTATAATTAAAAAAATATGAAACCACCGTTTTTTATTTTATGACACGACTCAAATAAATGGTGTGAATGATATGTTTCGACAACTTTTTATTATTGTAAAGCAAATTAAATTTAATTTATTAATGTTAACATTTTATTATTATTAAAATATTATTATTGTTAAAATAAATAATATTATTAGTGTTAAACTATTTATTTAACAGTTTTAATATTACTATTACCACTTTATTATTGTTAAAAATTTATTATTGTTAAACGATTTATTTTAAGAATAATAAATCTCCAATTATGTTTAAATTTAACTTATTATGTTTATATGCACACAAAAAGGCATTAAAGTTTCTCTCCAACTCTCTAGTAACTTTTTAAATATTATAAAACGAGAATATAGTTAGTTAAAGATACTAAAATAAATGATAGCTTATTTTCTCTTTATTACTTAAGCCATCTCAAATACTTTACAAAAACTTACTAAGCTTCATATTAATATCATCAAAGTATAATTTAGTCTCAACCTCATTAACTACACTTCATAATAGTTTATTTTTAATATCGCTCGATTTTAATCCCATATTTAACATACAAAACATCCAATATATATTTGATTCCAACAAAAGAACTAAGAATATCATTAATGAAAACGTATTATTAAATAGATATCAAATATGAAACTGTGATCTATGAACCGAATAACTATAAAATCGGTATGTTATCATCAAATAAAAAATAATATAATTGCACACATTTGATATTATTTTTTCTTTATAAGTTAAACAGAACATAATGCATATTTGTATTAAATTGAGAACTAAATTATAAAGATAAGCCAACCAAAACACCAAAAGGAACCATAAATTGATCAAAGATCAATAAACATAAATTGTATTGATGAGATCATATATTTCTTCGTTATTTATCATGTTTAAACAATATCCGTATGAGAGTATCAATCAAAAAATATTCTTATGATAATATTTCTAAAGAGTAACAGTGAGTAAGTAGTGAGAGAAAAAGACAAAATGAATAAATAAAGTAATAATTGTTTAATTATTGGTCCATTTCCCCAAAATGGAATGTCCTTTATATAGTACATGGGTAGGTTTTGTAATTACATATTTACCCTATCTTAATTAGATATTGTCACCTAGCTTTTTTACTATATATAAACATGCTCACTAGTTTTTACGTATGACCCCCTCATTCATTATGTTTGCTTTAGTTTTGCCCTTAACATTTAATCACATTAAATTAATCCATACAGTAATCATGTTTAACCAATTCCTTGTCATATTTCTCTCCCCTTATCATGTACAATATTGTTTGAAATTTGCCCCCAAGGGGGTAGCCGAGTTGGTTGAGTATGGCATGCTCGTGGCCAAAGGTCATGAGTTCGAGTCCCTCTACATACGCTTTCTCGGCTGAGCCTGTTACCTTGTGTGGTTTACCTTCTGGCGTTGGTTTGCAAGCTATCGCGTCAGACTGAGGGTTTACCCTGTGCGCATTCATTGCCCGTGGCCAAAGGTCATGAGTTCGAGTCCCTCTACATACGCTTTCTCGGCTGAGCCTGTCACCTTGTGTGGTTTACCTTTTGGCATTGGTTTGCAGGCTATCGCGTCAGACTGAGGGTTTACCATGTGCACATTCATTGCACTCTGAGTAGCGGCTGCGGGTTCCCTCAACAAAAAAAAATTGTTTGAAATTGTAATACTTAAACACACAATTTCGCTTTAAATAATAACGTGTTTAAACTAATAAATAAAGTAACTTATTTTATGCAACATTAACCTAGTCGTTTCAGCTAACATTTTTTTCGGGCCTGAAAATCATTTGGTGGATATTACCATAAATTATTATAAATATGTAAATGATGATCATGATTAAATGTCGATACCTTGATTCAAACTCTATTATTTTTTTCCAATTCATCTAGATCACAATTGTCGATATTTTATATTGGTGCAACGTACGAATCAATCTGAGATACTACTTGATATCTTTCATAGATGGCCCACACAACAAAAGACTGTCACAAGGACACTCTCTTGTTGTATATACAAATACACCACATACTTGCAATCCGTATGATATATATTTGTCAACTTTTCTTAAGAAATCCCAACTCGATAGATCATTGTAATATATTCGAAATTAATAATCTTCAAAGATCACATCCTTATATTTAGCAATCTATTTCTTCGTTAATTTTTTATTGCGATAAATTTTTGAGTATTTGTCATTAAAAAAATATAGTTTGTAGGTAGAACTAAGTAATCGATCTTCATTCAATACTTCACTAAAAGGTTCTTTCTTTTATTTAATAAAAGCTGAAACATACACATCTCACATATCTATTTGTCAATAATAACAAATACACGTAAATAAATACGAATTCATTATCTTATACAAGCCCGATAAACATAACAAAATATTAAAAATCGATATGTTTCATTGCCCCCAAAATCACAATAAACTGTGTTAGAATGTTACATTGTTCCCATAAAAACTCAAAGATGGAACAAGTTATAAAATCAACTAATTTATTTAAACAGAATAAAAATATAATATAAAATATCATACTATTAGCATATTGAAACTCATATCACGAATGAAATATACTAGTGATATTCTATTTTATGCATTCGAATCCAAAAAACAAATGATTTTAGTTAAATACAAATAAAGTTAAATTCAAGAACTCGCATTCAGTCTAATTAGTTCAATGCTTTAATTTTATTTTGAAATGAATTGGATGATCGTTAGTGCAAAAAATGTAACTACTGTAAAATCGAACCCGAATTAGCATAACATGAATGATTCAACTACTGGAAAGTAATAATCCATAATTAGTAAGATCATCAAAAACCTCACATTAGAAATAACAAATCTAAACAACAGTAATGCATAGCTGAAACACGCATGAAAAAATGAGATTCGGGAACGAGAAAATAATAATCAATTAAGAGAAATGACTTGGGTTTATAGAATGGGTCGACTTTCTTACCGTAAATTGGAACTTTATCATTGATTTTATAACAATGATCGACATATCTAGCAGAAGCGCAAGTGAAGAGGTTCGTATCTTTTACCATTTTGTATATGTCATTCTGTCGTATAAAAAATATGGTTAAGGAAACCCTCTAATGATCGACCAAAAAGTCACCAGGTACTTGTTTTGGTAGATTATAAGAAATAACACCATAATTAATTATCTTATCATATTATATACCTAAAATTATTAATGTTTTTTTAAATGACACTTGTTATTGTCGTAATGGGTTGGAATTACGTGTGCTAAAACGCATATAATTTCATCATATTAACTCAGAATTAGGTATTTTATACGATATCCCATCCCATTGAGATCGATATTATAAAAAATATATAAAAAACATACATGTTTTAATTAAAAAACAAAAACACAAAAAGAAAACTCATTAACGATTTTTTTCAATATACATTATTTAAATATTGTAATTTATTTATATATTTTTTGATTATATATATATATTTTAATTCCAACACCATTTATAAATAATGTACTGATTATTTTTTGAGTAAATTAAAATTAAATATTGAATTATCGATATGATAGTAATTGGTCGGGTTCAGACCAAACTCGAACTGATCCATTCAGGTCCTTTTTTTTACTTGAACCCGAACCCGACATGACCCACTATGGGATTAATATTTTCGAATCCAAGACTGATCTAATCACATCTATAGATCAGCCCGACCCGATTTGTAATTACTATTTTACTATTCAGATTGTCCATCTCGTTTTGTTCCTATCAAAACCGAACTTAAATTTAACTTTATATTTAAATTCTAAACAAAAATTAATATATTTTTATAAAAACAAACATAACTAAATAAACAATTAAATGTTACTAAAATAAATAAACATAGTTTTTTTTAACAAAATAAGCAATCTCAAACATGTTTTAAATAGTTTGAAATACAACATTAAAACATATCATATTTTTTTTTAACAAAACAAGCAATCTAAAACATATCTTAAATGGTTTGAAATACAACACTAAAACAAATCTATAACATTTTTTTAGTTTCCAATAACATGATAAATGACCAACACCACTCACAATTAGGGCTGTCAATTTCGGGTTTCGGGTCGTGTTCGTGTCGGGTTTGACCAACCCGAAATTTTAGAACCTGTGACACGAACCCGACCCGAACCCGAAATTCGTGTCAGGTCCAAAGACCCGAACCCGACCTGTTAAAAACCTGTTGGACCCGAACCCGACCTGTTTGACACGAAATTGTATCCAACACGAAACACCCGTTTGACACGAACCCGACCTGTTTGACACGAATTTTGGGTAAAGGCAAAACTTAATAAATGGAGATACAAGGGATCGAACCCCGTACCTCCCGCATGCAAAACGGGCGCTCTACCATTTGAGCTACATTCCCTTTTGAAATTTTATTGGTCCATTATATTTATATAAAGTCAAGATACGCTTAGTTCATATATTTACACCAACTTTACTATCTCCGGCGAAGTTATTTTACCGTAAAATATATGGTGATGATGGGTTTGCCATCTCACCTAAAGAATAAAAAAAAAATACATGAGATAAATTCAATAAATTTCAGAAAATATCAAATAACCACTAAGTTGTTACTTCTTAACAAATAACCACTAAAATTGTAAATCGATTCATCCCACAAAACAAGATTGAATGCATTCAATATCTATTAATAAATTTAGCAAACTCACACGAATCAGATAAAAAAAACTGTTAAATAATAAATCATTTCCATTTTTTATTCTTCATATTATAATCTATATACATAGAAGATGAAAGATTCAAAACTTTATTAATATACGTGGAAAAAAATTCAAAACTTTATAGCAAACATGTGAACCATCATTTGTCCCCCCTCATATACTTATCTAAGTATACTATATATTTTATATCTTTTAAATTTAAAATAAAATTATTTCATTAATAAAGTTTTATAAGTATTTTTGGTGTTCTAATTTATAGGTCAAAATTTTAAAATAATATTATTTTATTAATAAAATTTTATTAAATGTTTTTAATATTTTATTTTATAGGTGTACAAGTCTTTTGGGTTTTACAGGTCTGTTTCGGGTTTACATATCTTTTCGGGTTTACAGGTCTTTTCGGGTTTACAGGTCTTTTCGGGTTATACAGGTCAGTTTCGGGTTTACAGGTCTTTTCGGGTTTTACAGGTCAGTTTCGGGTGACACAAACCCAACCCGAACCCGACCCGTTTTTTTTCGAGTCGGGTTCGTGTCGTGTCTTAATTTCATCGGGTCTGAAATATCGGGTCTCTAACCCTAAAATTTCGGGTCGTGTTCGTGTTGGGTTTACAGGTCGTGTCCAAAATTGACAGCTCTACTCACAATGCTTTCATCTCCATCTTCATTTTCATTGTCCAAATCATCAATTTGTTTTTGAAATGTACACTCCAAATATGTCATAGCTTTTGGTGACGAACCTCATAAATAACATTATGTTAGGTTAAATAATAAAAACCAATGAAAATTTATTTTTAAATTTTTTTAAAAATATATAAAAATTCATATATTATTAAATTAAATGCATCATCAATGTTAATAATTTTTATACCGATTTGTTCTTGTTGTTTGGTGTGTGTTTGTTCTTTTGGTCTGATGTTAATAACTTTGATGGTTCAGGGTTCTTGTTTGATATTTTATGCTTCTATTTGAATTTTTTTTTGTCTCTTGTTATAGTTCAATTACCATGAATAAGTTAAATTCAAGCATAAAGTGAAACATAAACGTAAACATAAGCCCCCAAGGGGGTAGCCGAGTTGGTTGAGTATGGTATGTTTGTGACCAAAGGTCATAAATTCGAGTCCCTCTACATACGCTTTCTCGGCTGAGCCTGTCACCTTGTGTGGTTTACCTTCTGGCGTTGTTTGCAGGCTATCGCGTCAGACTGAGGGTTTACCCCGTGCGCACTCATTGTACTTTGAGTAGCGAGTGTATTTTGAGTAGCGGTTGCGGATTCCCTCCGAAAAAAAATAAAAAAAAATAAACGTAAACATAAACTGAAACACAAACTCAAACACAATTTTGATGACCAAACTGGACGATTGAGATCGATGTTATCATTTTGTATCAATGTTTGTTAAATATGATAAATATAATTATCAAGATTAGAATAATGTTAGTGTCATTTTTGTAAAATTGCAAATACCTATGACATGTCCGTAAATTGGACAAGTAATTGTATAAAGCAACGAAGTCGAAAAAAGGGGATTAAAAAGAAAAAGTAGACAATCACACGATAAAATGGAAGTGTTGACGATAAAATTGAAACCTAACATCAAACCGTTTGATTAATTTTTTTCGTTGGTATTTTGGTTGGAAAAGAATTTATAAATTCATTTCTTTCTAAGTGAACACGGTATTGAAATTAAAATTTCTTTAGTCTGTAAATGTCGATGAATTCACGGACTTTGAATGAGATGACACGTAAAGTTAAGAAAGAATAATGGGTTTTAGGAAACATTCTTCTTCCTCTCTAGCTGGTTTGCTAACCAGATTATAGATGCTCTAGCCTAAGTTTGTGGAGTATTGCTGTGTGGTGATGGAGCTGTAAGACAGGGATGCTTTTCCTCCTTTGAAAACTACACAATCCAAGCCACAAGATGCTGAAACAAAGAAACTATATGCTGATGTAGTAAGATCGAAGGTAGGGGTGCCTGAATTTAAACCCGAAAAGGTCATCTGAAATTCTGATCATAATGTGATTAAGTTCTCAAAACACGTTAAAGAAGATCTTTGTAATCAGTCAAGAACAACTCTTGTTGTTAAATTCAATGACGGCATTCCAAAGAGGCAACCATTTCAAGAGTTTCTTGAATCTTTTAAATTCAAAGGAGTCTATACCTACGTTACAATAGACTCTAGGCAAATTCTGGTGGAGTTCTCTGTTCTAGAGGATGCGGGAAGGCTGTGGGTTGGTAGATTTTGGAAGGTTAATAGGAAACTGATGCGTGTCATCAAATGGTGCCCACAAAGCTCAAGGAATTACGAGTCTCCAGTGGCTCTGCTGTGGGTTCGTTTTGAGAAGTTGCCAGAATTCATGTATAACAGTTCTGTTATCCATGCTCTGGCTTCTTCTCTTGGTTTAGTTCACCATGTTGTGATCCCTAAGGTGAATAGGGCTAACTGGAACGCGTGTTTTGCTCTTATTGAAATTGATGTTTCTGGTGTACTTAAAAGGAAGATGAATGTGTGCTTTGGTGATGTGAAGGATTGCTCTATTAATGTTAACTACAAGTATGTTCCAGGATATTGTAAGTTGTGTCATCATATTGGGCATGAAGATGTTAAATGTAAAAAGAACTCTACTCAGGATACTAAGAATGAACAAGAAACAATGGGTATTATTGAAAGATCTGTGGAAAAGAATGAGTCTTTACAAGAAATGAATAAGCTTAACACAGAACCAAAGACTGCAAAGGTTAAATCTTTTACACATGTTTACAAAAGAAAGCTCAAATCAATTGTTACAAAAAAGGATAGGTCACATGTATCATGTCCTTCTACTAGTGTGGGCAGCCCAATGAAAGAAAGATCTGTCTCCATTAACGACCCAGATATCATAAGCGCACTTCAGAACCTCGAGGAGGAGGAGAATAGTATGGAAAAGAACATATCACTGGCATCTCCTCGATGTAGAAGGGGTGGAAGTTACAATCCATCTCCAAGGACTAGCACTAATGGTGTGGAGAATGACTTTGAGACTGTAATTTCCAGGAAAATAAGATCTGCAAACAAGAATGGTAACTCAAAATCTCTGACTGTTAACTCTCTTAAGAAGAGAGAAAGGGTATCAAAAAACTATGCATCTGATAATGATTAAATGCATTAGTTGGAATGCACGTGGGGTTAATAATAATCCTACAATAGCTAGGCTTAAGTTTATAGTTAAGAAAGAAAATGTAAAAGTAGTAACTATTCAGGAACCAATGACAAGAAGTGATAAGTTAGAACTGGTAGCAAGGCAAATTGGTTTTGAAAATTTTGCAGCTAACACTTCTAACAAAATATGGTTATTCTGGCCTAATGATGTTAGTATTACAGTTATTGATGACCAGGATCAGTTTATACATGTTAAGATTAATCATGCATCTTTAGATTGCTATTTCACATCTGTATATGCAAAAAATTTGAAAGCACAGAGAAGGATGCTATGGAGTCAGCTCAACAATTTTACCTGTGACATGCCTTGGATATTAGCTGGAGATTTTAACACTACGAGGTGCCCTGATGATCAACTACACTGCTTGAACTTTGATGGGGCCAGTGCTGAGGACTTCAATGAGTTTATACGTCACTATGACTTGGAGGTACCTGCTTACAGTGGATCACGTTATACATGGAGTAACAACAGCAACTGGAAGAGATTAGACTGGGTTTTGCACAATCAAAATATGCTTAACTACTTAAGCATACAGGTTTTTCACATGGTCAGAACTTGTTCTGACCATGCACATCTTCTAATTTCTATTTCTAAAGTTTCTAACATGGTATCTAATAAAAAGAAAGGCTCATTTAAATTTCTCAATGCATGGGTAAATCACCCTGACTTCATGTCTAGTGTAAGTCAAAACTGGTCTTTACACTGTAATGGTGAGGACAGTACAATATTTTGGTATAAGTTGAAAAGACTGAAAAAGTACTTAAAAGGTTGGAATTTTACAGTATTTGGAAACATTTTTAATAGGGTCAAAGATGCTATTGTTGAAGTTGAAAACTGTGAACTTGTTCATCAAGCTAATAATGATAATCTTTCTAAATCAAAGGTGTCTAAGGCCAATAGCATTCTCATTCTTGCTTTGAAAGATGAGGAATGCTATTGGAAACAGAAATGTTTTAACTCATGGTTAAGTGATAGTGATGGAAACACTAAACTCTATCACAGATATGTAAATAAGAAGAGAAAGAAAAACTATATAGTAGGAATAAAAGACAATGAAGTTTGGCTTACTGATCAGAATGACATTGCTGCTTCTGCTGTATCTCATTTCAAAAAGATCCTCTCAAACGAACCTGTTAATAGTAATAATGTTAGTGAACAAGAATCTATATTGAACAATATCCCAAAAATTGTTAAACACAGTGATAATGCTGAGATTACTAAGCTTATATCTATTGAAGAAGTTAGAGTTATTATATATGACATGAAGAATGATAGTGCACCAGGAACAGATGGCTTTAACACATTTTTCCTAAAGCATTGTTGGGAAATAATAAAGTATGATCTGTGTAAAGCTTTAAATGCTTACATTTCTGGTGGAGTTATCCCAAAGGGAGTGTTTGCAACATGGATAGTGTTGGTTCCCAAAATGGCAAACCCCATTACCTGGAATAATTACAGACCTTTGAGCATGTGCACCATTATGAATAGACTTATCTCTGCCCTCATTAATAGGATAATTTCATGTATTCTCCCTAGAATTGTATCTAGAGGGCATAGTGCATTTGTTAAAAACAGATTAATACATGAGAATATCTTAGTTATAAAAGAGATGCTACATAACATAAGTAGGAAGCCTTCTAAAGGCAATATTATATTACAACTAGACATGACAAAGGCGTTTGACAGGTTGTCACACACCTTTGTCATAAAAACACTAGAATGCTTTGGCTTTTCTGATGGCATTGTATCTTTGATCTATAAATTGATTTCTAATGTAATGATGTCTGTTCTAATTAATGGGACATGCTCAGGGTATTTTCCACAGAAAACAGGTTTAAGACAAGGAGATCCTTTATCTCCTTGTCTATTTATATTGGCAGAAGAAGCCCTTTTGAGGGGTTTGGAAAATCTATATGATTCAAATAAATCAATGCAATTTTATATTAAGTCAGGATATATCTTACCTTCTCTAGCCTTTGCAGACGATGTAGTTGTTTTCACTAACAGCTCTCCAATGTCCATCAAAAGCTTGAGTAACCTGCTCACAAAATATCAACAAGAGTCTGGACAGATGATAAACATTGAGAAGACAAAAGTAATTACCTCAAAAAGCTGCTCCAAGGTTAATGCTGCAAGGATTCATGCAACTATGGGATTCAAGACAGAACATGCACCATTCTGCTATCTGGGGATTACTATTGCTGCAAACAACAAAGGAAAGCATTACTATCCACTCTTATCTAAGATTCTGAATAAAATAAGCGAATGGGATTTAAAGAACTTGTCTTATAGTGGCAGATTGTCACTAATAAGACATGTTCTTTACCCCATAATATTCTTTTGGATGCAAAACAGTAGAATACCAAATAATATCCTAAACAAGATTGAACTTCATTTAAATAAATTTCTCTGGAGGTCAAAGGTAAATGAGAAGGCAATCCACTGGACTGTTTGAAAAAACATTTGTAAGCCATTTGGGGAGAGTGGTTTAAACATTAAACTGCTGTCTGATATGCAGCTTTCATTTGCCTATAAACTATGGTATTGTTTTAGAAAAGGCAACTCCCTATGGTCTGAGCTTCTCTCTAAAATATACTGTGTTGAGAGGCACCCTCTTAATGCTAAATGTGGTGTAAATGACTCCATTGTATGGAAGAGCTTATGCTCTGTAAGAGAGAGGGCAGAGCAATTTATTCAGTGGAATGTGGGTTGTGGGAATGTTGACTTCTGGAGAGATTCATGGCATATGTTGCCTCCTATAATTACTGCCCAAAACTTGTGCTCCTTACCAGCTAAAGTTAAAACATTTTGGGTAAATGATACATGGGACTACAGTCTGTTATCATCTCTGTCTTATGAAAGACAGCAACACATTAAGAGGGTTAAAATCATTCCTCATAAGGAGGATACCATACAATGGAGTTTATCTAAAGACAAAAAATTTTGCACAAAAAACACTTGGGAAAACATCAGGAGTAAAACTAATAGTCTGTTCTTTTGTAATAGACTTTGGCATAGTTATATACCTACTAAATTTTCTTTCCTAAGCTGGAGAATTCTCAAAAACTTTCTACCTATTGATAGCATTCTTTTTAAAAAACATTTTATTATAGTTTCAAAGTGCCAGTTTTGCTGCAATTGTGAAGACTTACCTCATCTCTTCATCAATTGCAGCTATGCCTGGCACTTATGGAACTACTATGGTGTTCTGTTTAAAGTCCCAGTAAGAAGGCACATGAGTATCAGGCACATGTTCTTGGTGTGGTTTAAATTGACTAACAATAAGTTTCATGTTACCCATATTGTCCCACAACTGATAGTTTGGACAATATGGCGTAACAGAAACAATTGTAAGTTCGACAAGGCTACTGATTGTTTCAGTAATGCTGTGAATAGAATTAACAGACTCATACTATGCATTGACTTGAAACTTAGAACTAAGCATTGGTTTAATGTTGAAGATGTAGGATTAAAACTTGGTGCACTGTCTATTAGCAAAAGAAAGGTGGCTTACCGGATTTGGAGAGCTCCAGTACAGGGCAGATTGAAAATCAACGCTGATGGGGCTGTTGACTTTACTGGGGAAGCCTCTGGAGGTCTCATCGTTCGTGATTACAAGGGAAGCTGCATTGAAGGCGCTGGATTCGTCTTTGGCAAGCTTAGTCCGTTTCAAGCTGAGCGGCGTGCTCTGATGGAAGCACTACTGCTATGCCACAAGAAGGGTTGGAGACATGTCGATATCGAGCTCGACTGTCTGTCCCTGGTTGTTAACATCTCGTCAGGAGGCCCGTCTCATTGCAAAGGGATTGAGTTGTGTAGAGCGCTGCTCCTCCCATCCATGAAGCTCATCCATGTTTCCAGATCGGAAAACACGGCAGCGGATTGGATCTCGAAGCACTCATTAGTGGTGAGAAAGAATTGGGGGTTTACTCACGAAATCCCTAACTCTCTTTTAGCTATCTTGGTTCTCGAAAGCATGGGTGTAGGATACATAGATCCTGGTTAGGGTTTATGATGGTTCTACTGTGCTATTTGGATTCGAAAGAGAAAGAGAGAAGGCTGCTAGGTTTCAGATGGAATTAGGGTTCCAAGTTAGGTTTATCGTTTCAATTGTTACAATGGGGCATTAGGGTTTGTTTGACCCGATTGTCTCAAAGCCTTTTTCGATTGGACCTTTTATTCTGTTCAAGGTCTCCTCTAATTGGGGGCATATTGTAGACTTCTTTTTGGTTTATATTAATCCATTATTACCTTAAAAATAAAATAAAATAATGGGTTTTAGGAAGAAATTAATGATAAAAGAGCAACCGAATTTAAAGAGGGGTTTTGATAGCGGCTCCAAATACAACCGGCAAAATCGCAGTCACATATATATATATATCCCCGCTTCATTCGAGACAAACCAATTCAAATCTTCCTGCGTACTCTCTCTCTCTCTTCAAAAATGACTTCCGATCATTCTCGCTCTACAAATTCAAAGAGAAGTTTTGATTCAATCACTACAAACAACAACAATGGTAGCATCAGATCCAGCGACAGCAATAAGAGGAAAAAAAGCAACCAAAAAACCCTAGGAGTTGCCTGGGGCGCCACTTCTGCCTCCTTATCTCGCTCTTCCTCTCGTCGATCTCCTTTCACCGATTTTGGCAGGTTCTTTCTTTCTTATCAAATTCAATTCGAGCATTAGTATTAAACTCTATACTGTACTTCACTGTTTCTTTGGATTATCATCTATGCTTTATAATTTTTGTGTTCCTTAATTTGACGGAGTAGTCCCTTTATACTGCTGAATTATAAGAAATCAGGACTGAATTAGTAGTTTCTTTCTTTCCGCAATTTATTTGTTATAATGTTTGAATGTAGTTATATGGATGAGAAGAACCGGAAACTTCATAACCAGTTTGATGCTGATGCTTCGACTTCTTCGCATAGCAGTGTCACTGCAGGGCAACCTATATTCCAAGGCGTTTCTATTTTTGTTGATGGGTTCACCATTCCTTCTCATCAGGTGTTTGTTTATTTCGTACTAATTTACTTACTAACCTTAGTTTTGGTGAACAAATGCTACATGAACAATCTTGTATGCTTTGGTTTGCTTTGTAATATAAGAGGAAGCGTTTTTTGTTGTTGTAAAGTAGTTGAAGTATTTTGCTTTATCTTTCGTTATGAACTGTAACAGGAGCTAAGGAGTTACATGTTAAAACACGGTGGGCGATTTGAGAATTATTTTTCGAGACGTCGAGTTACGCACATTATCTGTAGCAATCTTGCAGACAGTAAAATAAAGAATCTAAGGTTTGATTTAGTACGAATGTTCTTATTCTTCTAGCTTCTTTAGTTAGATTGCCTTTTTTTGACCTTTTGTTTTTGCTTTTCCTTGAAGGTCCTTCAGTAGAGGACTCCCAGTAGTGAAACCAACATGGATATCAGATTCTGTTACTGCCAACAGACTTCTGAGCTGTGAGTTGATGCATATTGTTGAGTTTTAGTTTTCTTAATGCATGATTGGACCTGTTTAGTGGTGTACTTGTTGCTACCGGATTCTGTTACTGCCAACATATTTTTTTTTCATATACTTAGCAATATGCTGCTTCCAAGATTTACGCTTCTTGTTGCCGTTCTCAAGTTTTTCATAGCATGATTTGTTTTTTCAGTCTATACCAATTAATAGAATGCATATCTTGCACTGCTCAGGGCTTCCTTACCAGCTTGACCAGCTTGCTGATAAACAACCAAAGTTGTTGGCCTTCTTTCCACCCAGGAAAAAACTAGTTTTGGAGGACGCTTCGAAGCAGACAAATTCTCAAGTAAATTCTAAAGAGGAGGATCCGTGTTTGCATGGAGATATTATCGACGACACAACTATGTCTGCCGTGGAAGAATCAACGGAACAGAGAAAGCAAATAGCTCTGGAAGTTGATGGGCATATATGTAATATAAATACAACAGTAGTAGAGGAACCAATAAATGGCGATGTACAATCTCCTGGAGTGTATATAGAGAGACTAAGTGATAATGATGCAGACCTAGAAGAGATCGTAAACAATGGGGTCCAATCTTCCATCCAACAACCTTCTGTTACTGTTAGCAGCCATGGGAATGACACGCAAGCTACCAGAGATATACCAAGTTCATCATTTGCTGGACCGTCCAAACAAGGCCACTCAACTCTTTCTGATCCGAATTTTGTGGAAAATTACTTTAAGGTGATAACTGAAAAATATTTCTACAGCCATTTTATTAGAGCGTATATAGCGGTGATTTAGTCTAAACAAATACTTAAGATACAATGTAACTGTACACTCATGGTCCAATTTTTTTTATATTGTTGTATGTGTATATTCCTCATCTCATCGCTCTGTGCATAGTTTTATCAAGAACCTAACTACATTCCTGCAAATGGTCAGATGACAATTTTGTAAATCTAGAATTTGAAGATACTGGAACTGGATCAATATTGGTTATCATTGACCTGTTTGTTATTATTAGAATTTGGCACTACTATGTTAGGTTTTTACATCATGTATACAGGGTATGGCCAATTTTATGCATGTATATGTAGGTATCTAACTGTCTATACTTCTAGACGTAGTCATATGCAAGTGTTTGTATAATGTAAGTATATAGTTCTGTATCTCCCAAGTATGTGCTTATTTGTACAAGCATATATGAATTTACACGTTCATGCAAATGAGTGCAGGTATGTCCATTCTATGTGTGAATTTATTAATGTACAGCCTTCTCCCTGAGATAGTGAATTGGATATCTATTCTAATCTGTGATTGGTATTCCTGTTCAGCCTGCCTTCTTTTGCAAATTCAAATTGTTTCCAATACTTAATCGTACAGTATTGTCTCTTGACTTTTACATACAACTTCTGCATTAAGAAAAAATCTAATTGAAGCTCTGCTAGTTAACACAAACATAATTATTACTTTGTTCACATAGTTACACCCTTAAAAGAAAGACCTGAATTTTTTGTTTGCTCATTTCTTTCCCAAATAACTGTTCTATCAAAAGCATGAGCATACATTTTCATCTTATCTCTTTAGTAATGCAGAATGCTCCAAAAACAAATGTTTAGTTGATAAACTTTTGAAGTTTATGGATGTACTTGTTTGCTAGCTTTTGGTCTTACTATATGCTGTGTTATGGTGCTCCATTTATCAGAATTCAAGACTGCACTTCATAGGGACCTGGAGAAATCGATACCGTCAGCGATTCCCCAACGCTTCTGATGGATTTAAGGGCTTGAGTACAGGACGAGATGTTTCTGAAAGTGCCATGAAGCCTTCTATTATCCATATTGACATGGTAATATTATCTTTCTGCGTGTTGGAAATAGTGTCGACCTTATATTTCTTTTCTGTTTGCACTATATATTATAATACTTCGCTAGTAGGAGAGCAACAAAATATGTTTTCAATATGCGAGTTAATGATGGTTCTTCTTATCCTTTCCTATTTATTATATTTCCACTGTCGGGTTGTAACGATGCTGATGTGGCATTTCAGGACTGTTTCTTTGTCTCAGTGGTCATTAGGAACCACCTTGAGTTACAGAAGAAGCCTGTGGCTGTATGCCATTCGGACAATCCAAAAGGAACTGCAGAGATCTCCTCTGCAAACTACCCTGCCCGAGCTTATGGTTAGTTCTATCTCAAGTAATATGTATCTTACTTGGTACTTGGTAGTACTGTCTGTGAAGCGGTCACATTGTCTTGGTTTTTTTTTTTCTTTTTATATAATTTAGGAGTGAAGTCCGGAATGTTTGTTAGAGATGCAAAAGCTCTTTGTCCTCATCTTGTCATTATTCCATACAACTTTGAGGCTTATGAGGAGGTATCTCGTGGACTTTTCTGTGTATTTAGTTTTTGCTAAGTAGGCTTCTTCAATTCAGAAAACCTGGTCTACATTTGCAGGTAGCTGATCAATTCTACGACATCTTGCATAAGTATTGCAATAAAGTTCAGGTCTTCCCGTGACTAGGCATCTTTCGAATTTATATTTTCTTCCTGTTTCCTTTGTGGTAATCTTGCTGCTATTCTTGAATGTAGGCAGTTAGTTGTGATGAAGCATTTTTGGATGTCACAAACTTGGAAGGTGAAGATCCTGAACTTTTAGCTTCAACCATAAGGAAAGAAATTTTGGATGTTACTGGATGCAGTGCAAGTGCTGGGATAGGTGATAATATGCTTATGGCTCGCCTAGCCACGAGAACTGCGAAACCGGCTGGTCAATTCTGCATACCCCGTGAAAGGGTATGTTTTAGCTTCCGTGTTTTGTTTAGCCAATCCGCTTCGTTTTGTGAAATGGGTAATATTGTCTGTTTATACTGGATCTAATAAGTACTAACTAGCAAACTTTGGTGTTTTCTTACTTGCATGTTTCATTGATATACGTAGCTGCAAATTTCTGTAGGAGTTATGGATTACTACCATAGGAAAGTAATATGATATTAATACTCCATTGTTATATTAGAGCCAGAAGGTTTACACTAAGTCCTGGAGAATAGGAAATAAACTAGAACCCTATTAAAACTATTACATAAATACAAATATATCATAACGAAGAAACTGGACCATAATACCTGAAAAATTACTGCAACGAAATCCTATCATTTGTCATCCCTGTCTCGAACTATAGGATTTTTTCTAGTAAAACACCATACACCGACCATAAGCGATCTTAGATTATTCTAGAATCATCTGGTACCAAAAAGCAAAGGAACCACGTCTAGAATTTATGCAAACTTACGGAGCCTTGTGCCCGTTAAATTAAGCATAGCATATTGAAATAGAATCTGTCTGTTTATTTAATTTCTTTGTTTATATATTTTTCATGTAAGAACTGAGATGTTATAAATAAAAAGAGGTTTGCTGCTTGCTTGAAATATTAGTTGGTATTGTTATCTATGACTGGGTTGTTACACAATTTTTACTAAGATATGATTAATCTCAACATATGACTTCGGTTCTTTATATAGTTAGTCATGTAGCAAGAATTTATTTTTAGGAATATGCTCAGTAGAAAAGTATGTAAGTATTATCTGCTCATTAGTTAGATTGATAAATATGATTTTTCGTAAATTTCAAGTCCACGGAAATTATATGCTCTATACTATTTCATTAACCTTCACTTGACTAATTTAATGTCTGTGTCGTTTTTTTTATGCCTAATTTTAGATATTTTGTGTTGCAGGTAGTAAAAACAATGAATATAAATAGATTATCTTGTGTATATCTTTGCTCATTCAGGCTATTGATTTCAGACTTTAAGTTTTGACATATTAGTTATATAATGTCTGGTGAATGCTCTTTTTGACAAGTAGTTTGAACTTTGAACATTACAGGTTGATGAGTACCTTCAACAACTTCCAATTAGTGTACTTCCAGGAATAGGCCATGTTATAGGGCAGAAGCTGAAGAAGCAAAGTGTTTTGACTTGTGGACAGCTGCGCATGATTTCGAAGGTCTGACAGAACTTCTTGATACCCTATGAATTTTCATTTAGTGCTCACGGCAACTAGAAAACTACAATATCCATGCAAAACCCAAGCGATTTCTCAAGAGAACGAAAGGATTACATTACTTTAAAAACATTACGGGAGATGCTTTAATGAATCTATTTATATCTTGTTGGTACATGTAGGATTCTCTTCAAAAGGATTTCGGAATGAAAACAGGGGAGATGCTTTGGAACTATAGTAGAGGAGTTGATCATCGAAGTGTTGGGACGTTACAGGTTTGTTGATGAGTATAATTGGACAATTGTTAAGTCCACTATCATTTATTTTATTCAATTTATCCTAGTTTCTGTCACTGTGTATTCATTGTTTGTATCATATTTTGATGATGTTAGCGGTTTGCCTATGCACTTGCACTTCATCTCAGACCAGCCTTCCTACTATCTATTTCGCTAAAATTTCACAACATTTTTGTCTTACAGATGATGTGATATGCAGGAAAGTAAGTCTATATGTGCCGAAGTGAATTGGGGTGTGAGGTTCAATGATTCGCACGATGTGAGTATCTTGATGTTTGTGCCTTGTTTTTTCTTCACAGTCATAGTTTTGTATCAAAATGATACGATTATTGTGGTTACTTAAATTGTTGCAGACTCAGCAGTTTCTCTTAAGCCTTTGCAAGGAGGTTGCATTGCGTTTGCAAGGATGTCGAGTGCAAGGGCGGACTTTTACACTTAAAGTATTGCGTCTTTCTCTCGGTTTTATATAGCTCTACTAACCACTGCTTCTTGAGTTCTGGCTTTGGGGACTTAAGTCCGTAACATTTATGCCATTTAATCGTGTATATTTTTAGATAAAAAAGAGGAAAGGAGATGCTGGAGAACCTGTAAAATATATGGGATGCGGGGACTGTGAAAACCTGAGTCGTTCTGTTACGGTAAGCTATAGCTGTACCTATTGTGGGATTGTTCTAATTTTACATGCCTGTATAAACGTTTTTCACTTGTGCCCCACAGCACTATTATTAAACCAGCTATCAATAAAACTATATTTAAATTTGTCAAGCATACACATATATTCACTTCGGCAAAGTACATGCGTGTGTAAGACATGGAAACTTGTCATTTATGTACTATTTGCTGTGAGGTTATAAGTTTCATTAATGACGGCACAGGTTCCTGTTTCTACTGATGATGCAGAGGTGCTTCAGAGGATAACAAAGCAGCTTTTTGCGTCTTTCCATTTAGGTAAGGCAACTTCATAACATTTTTTCTTTGTGTTTTGATTTCAATGAACTAGTCTTTCATAATTGATTTTAGTACCATTGCGGGTTTATTTTGCTTCAGCTTCCAAAGAAAAGAAGTGAAAGAGTGCAATAGTGTCAAATTTTGGCTGATAATCTGTCTTGACTGTAGTTTAAACTGACAACTAGCAAGTATAGACTTTTTGTTTTCATTTCTTGCTCCTGTACCTCTTTCTTTTTCCTAGTCATCTTTCCATCATTTAATGTTGGCAGAAAAGAGTTTCTAAGTCAAACATCTATCTGTGCCTAACCTGCAATACTTATTTATTACTGTTTAAGTTAAGTAAAGAAGATTAATTGTGAGGTGTTGGAAATAATTGGTACATTTCGCATTGCATGTGTTTTCCTGACCTGTAGGAACAATCACACAGATTAGAAGCGTAGAAGTGGAATGCAATCCATTTGCAAGTAAATAAATTGTCTCAAGTAAAAAACATAAGATAGAGGAGAAAGGAAGTTATGTTGTTTGCCTGGATGTTATCATGATACTCATTTCTGGTTAAAAAATGAATAAACTGCAACTCCAAGCAGCGAAACCTCTTGAATCTTTGTTTCCCTTTAATCAGGGAATTCAAATACTCCAACTCACCTTAAGGAGCTGAATATAACGGAAGGCAAGTAATGTTAAAGTTGTTGGTGCGTCTAATAAAAGTTTAGAAACTTATTCAAAAATGACAAAGTTATAGACAAATTTATAAAACTATTTATCTTGTGCACGTGGTCCAGTTCATATCAATGGGTTGGTTGTGTTTGTCGTCTCATTAGTTCTTTCATTGAATTATATTTTGGGCATGGAGTACCCTTGTGTATATTGTGGCAAATGATGGTTGGAAACTTTTGTGTGTCCGATGATGTAATTACTGATATTGATTCTTCACTATTTTACAAACATGTCTGTTAATGTCGAATAGATGTTACGGACATTCGAGGTGTTGGCCTGCAAGTTTCCAAGCTTGATTCTGCAGATACTTCCAGGAAAGGTATGCTCAATCTGATTACAGTTTACCAAGCCATTGCCATTGTGAATGCTCTTTTTGTCTTCTCAGTTTTCCATCAATGAGATTGCATAGTGTAACCACCAGATTGGTATTTTTCATGGGATATCTGGCTGGTGTAATTTCTGCATCAAACTTCATCTCTCTGGTTCTTATGTGAATGTCTTCTTTAAGGAATTGGGAAGAACTCTTTGCAATCATGGCTGGCTTCTCCAACGGCGAAAACAAGACTACGCAACACTAGTACAGCCGTTGAAAAGAGGTCTAATATAGGTACTGCAAACCTATTTTACGCATTTAATCATCTGGATTATCCAAATTGTTAAAAATCCGATTTAGTTTTTTCATGTTATATCATCATGTTTTAAAACTGTACAAGCAGTTTGCATATGTTCTAATTCTGCAACTCCATGGTAGAGCAAGAACCAAGTTAATTGCGGTCTGGTACTTCTTATCACCTGAGTCCGTTTTATTTGGCCTCCCTCTTTATTCTGTTTACTGGTGGAACAATATGAATTGGTCATGAAACAACAGAATAAGAACCATCTATGCATGCATATTATTCCTTTGGCTGTAGCCAACATGAATAGCGTGTGTACATATATATATATGTACATATAAGTAGTTGACCAGAAATCTATCAAAATATAAAAAGAGAGGCACAAGAATGCAAAACACAAATCAACATAATCACTTTTGAGGAACCTGATAATTGTATGCATTTTGATTGTGGCTGGTGTGTTATTATAGTAAAAGGATAATAAAGAGCATGATTTTCTCACCATAGTTTCAAGTTCGTTCTTCCCTAAGCTGAGAACCTTTCCACTGAGTCTCTGGCAGATTGATCTTCTTGTACATTTCTGAAGTTGAGTGTTTTGCCTCAGTTGTGCTGCCTTGCAGAATATGAGAAAAGGAGATACATCTGTCGCTACATGTCATTCTTTTTCTAATCCTAATGCATTTTGGTGCTTATGTAGATAATAGACACTTCAATAGTGAGGGTTCAAATCAGATTTCTTCCCTTCCCGCTCTGGATCATCTTGACATGGAAGTTATCGAGAGTCTTCCTCCAGAGCTTGTGTCAGAATTAAATGAAACTTATGGTGGCAAGCTAATTAATCTAATTGCTAGAAATGGAAGCAACAAGGACAAAACCAGCAGTTCCATACACATCCAACCTTTTGAATTTAAGACAAGTGAGATTTCTGAGCTGTAATAAGTTACTTACCTCTTTACTTCTGTCAGAGTCTAAAATATGTCCCTTGCTGTAAATAATGCAGAGCTTGAAGGGAAGAAAGTTCTCTCGTCCAATCTATCATCCCTGAACATATCACAAAAGAAGGTAACTTTTATGAGGTCAGCTTACGGTCATATGCAGCTCTCATTTCACTTATAAAATCATTTGAATAACTAATATACTTCCTACAATAGGTTTTAGAAAGCTACTACTTTCATTCTTGTTGCTAACTTTGTCAATAGGTTGAACAGAGTAAGGGTACGAGAGTTTACTGTGTGGAGAATTTTGCAGTCTGTGATGGATTTTCATGTTGTGTTGATAGTTTTTATTTTATTTTACATTTGGATAAGAATCAGGATGCAGATTACTTGGACAGGGTCAATGAGTGATCAATATGGCCCATGGCCTAGACTTGTCGGCTCCATTGTGCTTTGGAGTGATGCAAGTTTAAGGTCTTACCAAGTGGAAGAGCCTATGTCATCAATTATTGTTTTGAGCCTGCGTTCGCGTGGCTCATACCTAATAAAAGATAACAAAAAAGCATCAGGATACACTTGTACCCTGTCAATTGCAGACTTTTGGAGGGTTTTGCTAGTCAAATATTTTACTGGACTGTATAAATTTATTGTGAAGTCATTACAAACGCTGTAAAGAAAAAGAAAAACAAGCCATATATTATATTTTGTGAAGGCGAAGAGGTCTAAGATGAAACTTTGGAATGCATATCACAAACATTGAAAGAAAAAAGAAATAATTAGCATGAGATCAAACAGTGGAACTAGTGATGCCGTTGGCAAACAAACACAAAGGAAAAGGAGAATATTGTTACCTTTTTTTTTCATGCTTTTCTAAGATTTGCATGGTGTGTAGAAAGTTCTGCAGTATACTTGAAACTCAAAAGATCAAGTAACTTTTCTGTCTTATCTGCCTTAGTACAAAAGAATTGACATATATGCTGATTGTTTACTTTGTATAAAGGCAAAAGAGTGTAAAGCTGAAGAATTTCCATTGGGGTCGAGTTCAGAGGTTCAATCCGGCAGTGATTCCATTCTGATATCAGGCCCGGAAATGGATGATATGCTTACATCTTTTAGTCAAGTGGATACCTCTGTATTCCAAGAATTACCGGAAGAATTGAGAGCTGAAATAAGGAACGTTCTTCCACCGCACAGAAAGCAAGATTTCCCCTCAGATGCTAATTTGGGAGCTTCTACAGTAAAACAGCCGGAAACATTAGATATTAGAGAGACCGAGGACAAGCCCAGTTGGGTTCCTGTAACCAGTGAAGATCTTTGGAGTGGAATTCCTCCACTGTGGGTTGACATGTTTAGAGGCAGCGATTTCTGTATATTGAACACTTTTGCAGAGATATACTCCAGATGCCGATCACCTAAAAGTTTGTCTGCGATACTGCAACATGCTATCGTGGAATATTTGAACCATCAAGAAACGAGCTTTGATGATTGGAATGAGGCCATAAACAATTTCTGCGAGCTTTTTAAGCAGTATATTAAGCTCAAAATTGAGGTGGATATTGAAGAAATATATATTTGCTTTCGTCTTTTAAGAAGGTATGTACAGAACTGATTAATATTGACACTGGAGTTTAGTGTATGGGTTAACCAAACTCATGATGCAGATACTATCTTTATTCTGTCTTGGGAGAAAAAGAATAGAAGCCCATATCAATTCGGTTTTGATTGATTGTGATAAGGGGTTAATCTACTGGATGTAGGTAGCTTATATCATGGCTTATAACTGCATTATAAAAATCTATAGATATTTTATAGGGCCTACATTCCACCAAAAAATTGGTTAATTTTTTTTATAAGAACACAGAGTAGCTGTAGCCATTGCTAGAGTCAGCTTCTACTCTTTCACCTTCTGAAATTCTCTTAAGCATGACAATTTAATCGAATCACTTAATGTGCTATCCTGTTTGCCATTGTTTCTATGCTGGTGTTATATGTTTGTCACATAAATCAGTACATTCTGGTCTTCATTGGCTGCCTTGATGATGAATTTGTGTCTTTCACCTGTTACTAAATCATTTCCCCATGATTGTACTTTTGAAGAAGTGGATTTGATTGGTCTTCTAATTCTATACATCATCAGTTCTTGAAATGCCATTGATAACTGCTGATTATAATATGATGGTGGCGGTTTGAACCGGTGGCTATTTTCTAGTTCACTTTGGCCTGACCCTTCTTCAAGAATTTTAATCCAGTGCTTATCAATGATCTTTATATGTATGCTTCAGACTAATGACGAAGTCAAACTTTTTCCTGGAAGTGTACAATGCAGTCTTCCCTTACCTTCAGGTCCGTTCTTAGCTTATAGTCACTGCTAATGTCATTGTCTCTCTTGAATTTTTAAGGTTTTTTTAAATATCGCAACAGTAATATCCAACATTTAGATATAGTATTCGGCTATAACGATTTATTGCACATGGTTAGTCATTACATGTTATCATAACCCATACTGTGTGTCTATTGTTACCTATGGAGATAATTAAGTTGTTCATAAGCCTGTTGTTTACCAGTTTATTCTAGAAGTGTTGTTTAGTGTTCTCATTCAATTTTGATATGCGTTGTCCATTCTCTGGACCACTTTCCCCTCTATACCTTTCACATTGGCTATTGTATACTTTAAAGTTCTAAAGAGATTGCATAGAGAAGAAAAATAATTTAAACAGCCCTCATTTTGTGGTTAAATACTATTTTAATTTATAACTTGGAAAGCCTAGTAGTGTGTAGGCTCTCAATTGCATAATCACTTTGTTTTGTTGTCTCTGCTATCTGTTTGGTATTCAGTTACTACGTGTGTCCTCAATTACACTGATGTGTTGCAATTTGGTTCCTCTTGACTTTATATATTAGGTTTCTGTTGGTGAAACTTATGGGGGAAAGCTTGATATACCTTGACAATTATGGGATGCTTTTGTAATTATAATCATCATTTAGCCTGCTTCATGAGTTTATGAAGATGATTGGTTTGTAAGTTACTTCTTTGCTCAGTAACTTTACTACTATAGTAAGATCAAATTGAATGTCACTATAAAAAAACCGAAAAGATCAGAATCAGTCTGAAAAGACTGCTAGTTGAGGATCCTGCCATGATTTGATGCAGTCCAACACGTTTCTTTTATCCTACCTGAGCTTTTATTGGTTTGGAAGTAGTAATCTGAAGGAGGTGACATGCTCAACTTGGCAAAATATATTCAAGAACCGACTTCGAGTTCAACCCATCTAATGGAACACGTGTGTAGCATTATTGAAGGTGATAACATGTATTCTTTTTATCCTGATGGCCACATAATTTTAAGTTTTACTCTCAACATATTGTTTTGATATTTTCAGATAATCTTACTTTAGGATGTGGAAGCCAGGAAGTCTCTCTGCATAAAGTTGTATGTAAATGTGTTGTAAAAAACAAGCTTCGTGAAGTAGCAAAGTTAAGAGATCTGATGTTATCGGTTGGTTTTTCCTTGCCATATTCTTGAAGTTCATATTTCAAATCTAGAGGCAATGAAACAATGGAGACAAAAGTAACAGAATAACTAATATTTGTAATGTGTGAAGGTAGAATATGGTGTGTGCGTTTCAGTTCCAAAGTGCTCATCTATAATGTTAGAGGGAGCTGTATGCATGATAACTTCTCAATGACCTCATTTCTGAGATCAATCATATTGATGGATGTGGCTATAAAGAAAGACCAAAATTATTGTACTTTTTTTTTAAAAGAATTATTTTTGCCCAAAGTATTTATTTAATGTTATTTTTTCACGTAACTATATATAATAATTTTGATATTTTTATTAGGAGGGAGATTGATATGTTTTTTATAGGTATATTTAAACTGAACCTAAACAGTTAGGTACTTAAATTATAAAACCGATTTGAGAAAGAAAAAAAAGACGCTGAAGAGAATAAAAGAAATGATTGAAAATGACGAGTCAATATGGTTTTGGTTTTGAAAAAATAAAAGTAATGCAATTGGTTAAGCTGAGTAAGGATACATATTCAAGAGAGTAAAAAAAAAAGGAAGTCTGAACTAATTTTTGCTAATTCGTTTTATTCATTAATCAACGTCTCTTTAACCTATTCGATTAAAACATGAGAAAAGTATCTGAAAATACCCACTCAACTATCTTATTATCCGGCGGTATCCGTTTTTAACATAGTGTTACTTAATACCCAGACTAATAAATTGGACAAAAATACCCTTTCACTATATATATATCCATTTTTCAATTCTAACCCATTTTTTCGACCCTCCTATCACCCTAAACAAACGCAAAATTCTAATTTTAGAAACCACCAGAAAACAAACCGTTCGACTTCGTGATACTCTCTCTCTCTCAAACCCAGAAACCCTACAGCTTTCCACCGTTCGCACCTTCGTCACTATCGCACCGGTCAGTCTCTTTTACTCAGACAGACTACACACCTTCAAATCTCATTCGACAAAGTTGTCCTGAAGTCGTCTTTGAAAGCTTCTATCTCGTTCTCCGACCGGTGAAATTTAACAGGTATGCATTATCGTGGAAAGTATACTTTTTTTTGCGTTTTTGACGAATTTGAACCACTTTTTTCTCTTAATTCACGATAGGCGAGGCTGTTGATACTAGATTGAAGTATCTACTGACGATAGTTGCTCAGTTTATGGGTTTTTAGTCGAAGCCAGGGTATAATTTTAGTTGCATGTAATACCGATACTCTCCTGAGAAATATTATGTATGTTAGATCTGCATTAGGTAGTTCATTGTTGATTTTGGTGTTTGTTGCATAATTCCCAGATCCCTGCAGCGTGCATGTAAAAAGTGTAACAGTTCGCATCCTGATAACATACTATGCAAGCAATTAGCAGCTCGATTTTATGTTTATACTTATTTATAAACAGTTCGCAGCTTGAGTTACTTAATTCGCATCATGCCAGAACTTATTTCGCAGCTTGTCTGTTAAGCCAGTATTTATATGTATGCGATTCGCAGCTTGTGATGCGAATTATTTGTGACATTCCAACTGATTTGTGTTTGTGCAGAAAGAATGACAACAAAACCCAGCTACTACAGATCAGGGTTGGTGAGCCTTCTAAAGCTACTAAAAGACATGCGTATTACAAGGGCCCACATTGAAGCTGCAAGAAACACACCCTTCTACACGCTTCTGAAAACGGCGTTCGAAATCCGTAATGAGAAGAGCTGCCTAGGAAAAAATTCTACCAAATCATTCAGTATATCCTCGAGAAATTCTCTCTGGAAAGAGACGCCTTTAGGATTGGCAACAAGTATGTAAAGCTAACTACAAACGATATCAAGATTATATTCGGGCTGAGGCATGGCACCGAGAAAATGGAGTTAACAAAAACCGGCGCTTTTCACAACAAGTATGCAGCCGACCAGGAGGACGAATCAAGGATGATGAAGAAATACTTCATGCCAAAAACTGGCAGGAAAGTATCAGCTAGTAATACCAAAACAATAACAAATGCAATCATAAAGGTACGTCTAAAATGGACTTCATCTTTATAAAGCAAGATTCTGTACATTTCTAACATAGCATGTTGTCATTGGTTTTACAGGAGGGTATAGAGAAGGCCATAAACGAAGGAGGGGAACATGAATTGGAAGACGTGGCGAGGCTGTTGATATTGTTTTTGTGCTCCACGCTATTCTACTCCGTATCTGGAGATATCTTGGGCTGGAGCACGGTTTATTACGTTGAAGACCTCAACAGAATAAACAATTACGACTGGGCTGGATCGATTCTGTTTAAGCTTCGACAGTCTATCAGGAGTTGCTTAGCAGTAGAAAGAGCCGATAAAGTCGTCGGCTGCGTCGCCCTTGAAGTTGTAAGATTGATCTATTCAATATAAAAATTAGTTATGTACATAGCATCGTGTTGATAAAACTTGTCCCCATGCAGCCCTTCATCATGGAGCACACAACAATCGGCCACGAGGTAGCGAAGCCAACCTCGATACCAAGGTTCTTCAAATGGTTGGGGTTAGAGTGCCACGCATCAACCATGAAATATCTTATTAAAACACCCTACCTGGATGCTGACCAGGTATAAGCTTAATATATGTATTGAACTTGGGGTGCATACGGTTCGCAGCCTATGATGCGAACTACTTATAAAAATATCTCAAACATTTCGCAGCCTGATATGAATTTTACTTCACAGCTTCATGTTCAACACAGTTCGCATCATATGTTTAATACTTAGTTCGCATTATATGGTTTACACTTAGTTCCCATCATATGTTTTTACATATAGTTCGCATCATACTGTCCCATAATCATTTCGCAGCTTAACATGCGAAATGTGATTTAAAACCACACAGTTCGCATCATATGATGCGAACTGCTTGTAAAAAAACAATTTGTTTGTCTACACCCTCATACTTTCGAAACAATTAATTTACTTACATGTGCATCTGTTGGTAGGTTTTAGAAGGTCCATTACAGCTCACCGAGGCTGAAATTGAAGCTTTCGGAGAAAGAGAAGATGACGAATATGGTGAAGATGCAGAAGTAACGGTACCTCCTTCACCGGAAGAAAGACCTAGGAAGAGGTCGAAAAGCACAGCATCAAAACCAAAAAAAAGGAGACCAGCATCACAGAATGTAACAAATAAGGTGATGTCTCCCACACTCGAACACCCAACACCACCCGAGCCATCGATTCCACCACCAAGACTCCCCAAGAAAACAATTCCACCACAACCCAAAGGCAAATCCAGGCAAGAGCCCTCCGACACCGACACAACCAGTATGAGTGAAACGATCGGTGATTATTTATTCAAACGCAGAGACCCTAATCCCGATATTTCTGCTCAATCAAAGCGTTTGAAGACGTACGCCGACAAGAACAAGTACGAGCGAAAAATAGAAAAACAGGCCAGAGAAGTAAGTATGACTTCAACCTTAAATAATCAATACAATCAGCACTTAATATGTTTATAAAAAGTTTGCTATCATTTTTGCAGCTGAAAGAATTGAAACGCAAGATAGCGGAACTTGAAGCACAACAACTCCACGATGCTATCTCTCTGCCAATCTGCCGTACTGAAAGCCCAATAAAGCAGGTACCAGCAGTACTTCCAGAGGGACAAAAATCCACTGATCAGCAAGCATCCGTGTCTAATGCTGATCAGCACACATTTCTTCCTGGAGTACTGCCGGAAGAAAAGGACGATGATGCCCACAATTCACCCATCATGGAGACACATACACAGGAGGTAGATAATGTAAGTAGATGATATGATGTTATCAAACAAATATCAGGTTGAGCTGCGAATTATGTAATAAACTTGTTGGTTATTACTGGTTGGTCATTCCAAACGTTTCGCAGGTTGAGCTGCGAATTATGTAATAAACTGGTTGGTTTTTACACAATTCGCATGCTGAGCTGCGAATTGTTTGGAGTGAATAACATAGATATCAGGTCAGGATGCGAAATGTGATTACACAATGATTAACTTATGCTTAACCTTTCCACCATTTTTTTTTATTTTTGTATGAAATAGGAGACCGAAAGACAACAACAACACCAGCAGAAACAGCAAGCCCAACAGCAACAACAGCAACAACACGAACAGCAGCAACAACAACACGAACACGAACAGCAACAACAACAACACGAACACGAACAGCGACAACAACAACACGAACAGCAACAACAGCAACAACAACAACAGCAACAACAAGAAGAAGAACACCACCAGCAAAAACAACAAGAAGAAGAACAACAACAACACCCCCAACAACAGGAACAACAGCAACAACAGCAACACCAACAACAACACGAACAGCAGCAACAACAACAACACGAACAACAGCAGCAACAACAACAACAGCACCAACGAGAAGAACACCCCCAGCCACAACAACACGAAGAACACCCCTAGCAACACCAGCAGCCACAGGTTCAACACGAAGACCGGCAACAAGGACAACAAGAACAACAACAGCAGCAGCAGATAACCTTGGCAAAGAGAGAAAGGCTAACTCAAGAGGTAGCACCTCAAGAGTCAGAACCTGTCTATCCCGGTGAGAAGACAGAACTACTCAGCCAGGAAGGACCATCCTTAGAAGACAAAACCACTTCTTTGGTGGAACCTCAAAGACCAATGGTGCTGTCAGCAAAGTCAGAATTGCTAAGCCAACGTCAAACTGTAGGCCCGGTAACAAATCAACTGCCAGCTCCAGAGTCCCACGATAACACAGTAGGTTTACCTGATGCTTTTGTTGATGGTATTAGTACTCAAGTTTCACAGACATTTTTAAATGAAATTGATAATGTATATTACGATTCTATAATACAACGGTCTCTGGAGAACATGTCGGAGGATGACATTAATGATTTCTGCCGACACGATCCAGCCTCTATGCCGAACAAGTCAACGGCAGTGGTTGTCGCTGACCGTGCGGTAAGGCCTACTTACAATGATTTCGCATTATAACATGTGACTTGTGGCAAATGGTGATTGGAGTATTACAAACAAATATCAGGGTAGGATGCGAACTGTTCAGTGGAACCTCGAATAGTTCGCACCATACCCTGATATATAATAATAAATTTATTTAACTACTACCTTACATTTCGCAGCCTAAGCTGCGAACTGTTTGGACTCGTTGCGCTTATAATCACTGACGCCCTCTACTTTTGATTTTCGTTTCATACTAAGCTCGAGACAGTTAATGAGATAGAGGAGCCAACTTTTGCACTACTGACACAAACGCAGCCTCAAGTGGCAGAGGAAGAAGAGTTCGTAATAACAATGCAGGAACCACCAGTAGTAGAATACAGCGACTGGCCAAAGAAAACCAAAGTAACTGCGCGTATCGATCTGGCACAATACCACAAAATACAGTTGGTTAAAGCCTACGAGAGCGACAACCCTGATCCAGTGGTATGGCAGTTACCGGAGTCCAAGTTTACGTACGGAATCAGGGTGCAAACGAGTGATCTCATGGCACTACCTTTAATATTAGAGCTGGACGTAAAGGTATCCAATTTTCAACCAACTTTATTTTCAATATTTCAAATATGTATTCTATATTTAACATAAATCTACAACTCCTTTGTTAGCTTATAGATGCTTGGATTCGAAAGATGCTTGAAGATGCAGACTACAAAGTTCCATGCACTAAAGCTAAAGGAGAGCATCACGACGCCATACTGATTTCGGGCATGACTGCGGTAAGTTTAGCTCACGTAAATAGACCAAAGTTCTCAGAAATGTTATCACTTTAATATACTCTTGCTTGGATGCAGCATCAAATGAGATCAGGGTGGCAAGTGGAAAATCTGGTGGACATGGCTTTTAGGAAGGGGCACAAAAATGCCAACATCATCATGATTCCAGTGTGCACCGAGTCAAAGGACAATGCAAACCACTGGACGTTGCTCGTCATCGACGTTGACGGCTGCACAATTTCAAACTACAACTCGCTTATGCCTAAGCTTCATTCCATAGACAACACCACAAGAACACCTGCACTACTGGTAAATATTCCAAACTATACACTTACATTTTAAGGATGCATGCTGCGAAGTGAGATCTGATATGCTGCGAATTGTGAGTAATCAAGATGTTTTTCGCAGCCTGTCCATAACTTAATTCGTAGCCTATCTATGTTGGATACAATTCTCAGCTTGTTCATAACTCAATTCGCAGCCTATCAAGGCTGTCATACAATTCGCAGCTTAAGATGCGAATTGTGTATGATATATTGTAATACAATTCGCAGCCTGAGGATTCGAATTGTATGTCACCAACTGTTTTTGTTTTTGTGCATATTCCTAACACTAATTATTATACACAGATCAAATATTTGTTGGATAGAGGATTCCTACCCAAATATAGTACAGGGTGGAAGGTGAAAGTGGAAAGAGGCTTCCCGCAACAAAAAAAGGCACCGTGGACTGTGGTGTCTTCGTCTGCAAATATGCAAGCGATATTATTAAGCATGGATCAGTCCAGAAAAAATATGATACAGATATGGTGACTGCCTTAAGAGCAGAAATGTTCTATTACTTTTTAAATGACATAGACACCGTAACATATGGCTGATTCGTGTAATGATGTAAATACGTTAGTTGCTTGTAAATACATATGTCTGTTGTAAATTTTATTTTTGTTGTGCATACATAAACAAATTGTGATATATAATGAATCTTCATTATCTTTTAGTTCGCATCATAACCTGATATATAATGATTGATTATTATCCAGGTATGTATGAACAGTTCGCAGCCAAACCTGTATGAATACTTCGCAGCCTAAATTATATCAAATAGTTCGCAGCCTAACCTGATAGATGGTTATCAATACACACACAATTCGCATCCTGGTATACCAGCTTATAACCTGTTCGCAGCCTGGTGCATAAATAAAATATTAAATAACATCATTCAAGAATACGAACCGGCTATGGCGTATGCCTTGGTAAACGTTTTCTGCATTGAGCACGCAAAAAACAATCAAATCATGTCCAGAACCCATTAATTGCTGATTGGACATGGAGGCTATGTAATGATCACCTCCTTTCCCTATAAATAACACTAGAAAACCAGAGGCTATTTTTAAAACAAACTCTACATTTTAAACCAGAGCTATTTTTTAACAAACTCATTTCCCTCGTCTCTTCAAATTCAAAAAGTCATGTCTTTTTCCACCACCACAACCACCACCTCATACTCAAACTCTGGTTCACTCGGTTCTCTGGGTGACTCCTGGTCATCCTTAACCGTTAACCTGAGTGATGAGTTGATCATGCCAGCACCACCACCAAACAGCCCAGTATATGTTTTTGGGTTAGACATATATGATGACTACTACTCAGCTGACTCTCAACCATTGGAAGTTGTTCCACAGATTGCTGCTGAACCTCAGCCAGAACAGGTTCCAATGCTTCATACTGCACCTCAGCCAGAGGTTAAAAACAACAAAAGGAAGAGGGAAGACGAAGCTGGTCCATCGAGGATAAAATTTTTAAGCTTGATGGACGTTGATGTTGAAGCTGAGGATAAAGACGAGAAAGAGAAAGAGAAAGTCGAAGACAAAGAGAAGAAAGACAAAGATGATCAGCACAAAAAGGAGAAAGAGGAAACAGTTGGTGATGAATCATCTACCAACTGCTAGAGTTGGTTTTTGTTTTTTGTTTTTTTGAAATGCAACTAACTAGCACCAGAAGCTTGTAGTGATATGTGTAAACAGTTGTTAGTTTCTGGATATATTTTGTAATCCTTCTTTATGTAATCCAACTTGTAATCCTCCTTTTTGTAATCCAAATATATTTTGTACATCATTCGCATGTTAACCTGCTATATTACTCATTTTCAACCTTACTGAATATCCTGGTATTTTATTAAACAACAATTCGCAGCTTATCACATGACAAATATCAGGACACCTTAACTGAACTCCATTCGCATCAAAATTCTGGTCCTAATTCGCAGCCTATCATGCGAAACGTAAGATATGCTAAATGGTTGATCTGATTTACCAATGATTCGCATCCTGTTAAAATTTCACATAATTGTACATAATTCGCATGTAATCCTGATAGATGTTTGTAATCCAACTTGTAATCCTTATTTTTGTAATCCAAATATATTTTGTACATCATTCGCATGTTAACCTGCTATATTACTCATTTTCAACCTTACTGAATATCCTGGTATTTTTATTAAATAACAATTCGCAGCTTATCACATGACAAATATCAGGACACCTTAACTAAACTCCATTCGCATCACAAATCTAGCCCTACTTCGCAGCCTATCATGCGAAACGTAAGATATGATAAATGTTTGATCTGATTTTACCAATGATTCGCATCCTGTTAAAATTTCACATAATTGTACATAATTCGCATGTAATTCGAATATACAAATGTCTAGTTTGCTGTACAGAACAATAACTATGCACAAAAAATAAATGTCCTTAAACTGGAACATCACAAGTCCTCCGGTTATGGCCTGATTTCGAACATCGGCCACACCTTAACTTCTTGGTTGAGATTTCTCCTCTAGAAGGGATTCGCTTTTTCTTAGGCCTTCCGGAGTGTCTCTTAACGTTCGGAGGCAGAATTTCAACAAAAGAAGGATCGTTAGCGCTGGACCCTTCGCCGAAATCAGTTAGAGCTGGTATGCTGAAAGAGTAACTTTCCCTGTAATTCTTAACCGTAAAGAAGGGTTCTATTACAGTCAATGGATCTTGGTCAGTGTATTGTAATGCCGCTAGAGCATGAGCACATGGAAAACACTCTTGTTGCCATGATCCGCATGAACATTTGAAATCCAACAGATTAACAACAGCCACAGGAGTCGAAAAGACTTCGAACATGGCGGAAGAGGACTTACGTACTACCCAACTTCGGCACATGTCAACATTCTGCTTTAGCTTCTTCTCGTACTCGGGAACCAAATTAGTACTCCAGCTGAGACCTTCTTCGTATCTCCGTGAAACCTGAGTCATAAGCAAGACTCTAATCCAATCAATAAACTCAACAATTGGTAAGCCGCAATATTTTTTGATCTGATTGTTAAACGATTCAGCTGCGGTAGAAGCCATAGAGCCGTATCGCTTCCCTTTTACGTAAGCCTGCGCATACTTTTCAGGGGGTAAATTTGCAAGAAAATAACTCATTCTCTCACCACCTTCACATAAAAAACCTGTTAGTATCTCTTTAAAAAGCTCTTGACTGGGAGCATAAGCAAGACGGTGGAAGAAACTCAACATCTTTTTTTTATATTCCCTGTTAGTATGTTCCAGTTTGGCTCTCAAATTCTGCATGAGATGGAAATAACAGTACGCATGATAGCAGTTTGGATACAAGACAGAAACAACATTAACAATACCAGAATGACGGTCTGAAATAAATGTGATCTGGCGATCCAGCAAATGTGGTTTCAAACACCCCAAAAAACCACATCCAATTATCCCAATCTTCAATGCTAACTACAGCAACAACAACAGGGAATAGTCCTGGAAAAAGGCAGATCAATTAAACACTACAACAGTATGCAAACGTTTAAAAATTGTAAACAATTCGCATGCTGTCTTGTAATAATTCGCAGCTTGGCATGCGAAATGTGTGTGACATTTTAATTGATCATGCAAACAGTTCGCACCTTATTATGTGAATTCGCAGCTTGTAGAAACTTTAAATAATACCTAACTCAAGCTGCGATGTAAGTACAGTTTATTCAGCATAATACCTAATACGCAGCCTCAACTGCGAAATGTGAGAATCACAACCCTGCTTAATTCGCATCACCTGCTGCGAATTACATCAGCATTTTCACACAAAAACATCGTTCATTAATTAGATAAATGTAACTAACCGTTGTTTCCGTCCTTTGCTACAGCAGTGAGCAATGTACCCTTGTACTTGCCATATAAGTGGGTTCCATCGACAAACAACATTGGACGGCATGAATGAAAACCACTAAGGGACGAACCGAATGCTACAAAACAGCGCTTGAATCGGTTTCCAGCTGACAACTCCAACTGGAAGTCTGAAGTAATATCCCGGCTCTTCAAGCGTTTGAAGTATCCGCTTAGTAAACTAAAAGAGCTTGAACTATCTCCAAAAACTGCCCTCCTAGCCTTCTCTAAAGCATTCCATGACAAACGATAAGAGATATCAAGACCGTAATCTTGTTTGACAGTCGATTGTATGGTTTTGGCTGTCAACGAATGGCAGGTCCGGAGAGAATCCCGAATTTCCTCTGCAATCAAATCTGATGTCAAATGCTTGTGCCGCTTATGCTTATGCTTCTGGGAGAAAACAGGACTGCAAGTATGGTTCGGGAAATGCTTCTTTATCGTCATAAGGCCGGTGCTTGAGTCAATAGATGCATAAACCCTCCATTTGCACCCGCTTGTGAGCTTATTTTCACAATAAGCAGTGATCTTATTTGTTGTGTTGTGCAGGTATTTGAAAGAAAAACCATGCTCTAACGCAAACTTGCACAAGGATAACCTCAGACCGGCAGCACCTTCTTCAAAAGCTTGACCCACCCCTGTAATAGCATCAGCCCAACCAGCAGTAGCAAGTTGTTTTTTCCTCTGATCAGAATTAACTAAACCGTTACTACTCTCCCCGCTAACTATTTGATCAAGAGATGGTTTTACCAAAACCAAGCTACGCTCTTTACGCTTACCACCAGAATCCTTACCACCAGAGCTCTTATCAACAGAACTTTTATTACCAGAACCCTTATCGAAGACGTGTTGTTCTATGAGAAAACTAACCCGTTTTAAACGCTCCAAATCAAGATATAACACCAACCCAACAAAATCACTCTGGTTATTAAAGAAACAATTATTGTAATCCCCGCAGGAGTAAGTAATTAGGTACTCACCTGTGGCAAGCTCCTCCCACGCGTTCTCTACATAAGCTTGGATACTTTCGAAGCTTTCAAACTCCGTGAAAGGCACAATTGCAGTTTGGTGACCATATTTAAAAATACAAACTCGTGATTTAGACATCTCTTAACCTGGACAATACAAGTTATTTGTTATTAGTCTCAAAAACTAGGTGCAAAATATTTACTACTGCATCAAACAATTCGCATCCTAAGGTGCGAATTGTGTATACCTACAACTATCTATTCGCATCCTGTCCTGATATTTGTAGGTAACAAAGTCCTGATATTTGTCATTAGTCACAAAACTGTGCAGATTATTTACTGCACCATCAAACAATTCGCATCATAACATGCGAAATGTGTACATACATCGAGTAATTCGCAGCATGTCCTGATATTTGTATATATCTACATATATCTATTCGCAGCCTGTCCTGATATTTCTATGTAACACCGGTCCTGATATCTGTTTCGAAATACAATACTCTAACTGACCTAAAAACTCGTAATCTACACATTACCCACAAACTAAAGCACTAACAAATTAGAATATAACATCAGAAAACAAGGACGTAACTATATAGCGAACAATATCAACGAAACAGATCACTATAACAAAAAAAAAACAGAGAAAAGCTCGAAATCAGGCAAGGGCATCTAAAAACAGTAGACTATAACCTATTCCAACAGAGAAAACGAATAAAAAACTTCGAAATCGGTAGGTAATTACCTAAAAAGCTCGCAACACGATTACTTGTAAGCTACAAGATTCCAAAAAGTCGTGATCAACTCCTGTACGTATAAAACAGAGGTTAGACAGGTCTAACACAACAACTTACACAAAGAAAACAAACCTTTAGCAGCTTCCGATCACCGGAAAATGTGATTTAAACCCAGCTCGTGGTGGTTAGTAGGGTTAGGTGGTTAGAGCGGCTAACAAATTCAAATCTTCAAAAAGCAAGAAAAAATAGAAAGAAAACAGAAAATAACGTTTATATAGTGGGTTAAGGGTAGTTAGGGTATTAAAATAAAGTTAGGTTGTTAGTGACAATAAGGTAGTTGAGATGGGTATTAAGTAACAATTGATCAAACCTTGGGTGGTAAGTGACAATTGAATAGTTGAGTGGGTACTTTAAGTGCAATTTCCCTTAAAACATAATCAAATTAGTTACCTAAAATATAGGTAGATCATATTTTTTTTTGCTTACGTGTCATTAGTTAACTCGTGCAATACATATATTTTTGGCTTAGGGTTTCACATGTATACGATTGATTTTATGTTTTTCACCAAGAGAGCAAATATATAATTCTTGATCGGGGTCGATTTCGGTTCGGTTGCAATAAACGTAAAATTGACCGAATTTAACTCGGGTTGAAATGAATTTTTTTTTTGAAAAATTGACCGAACCGATAATTTTGGTTTGGTTCGGTCCGTAAGTTTGGTCTTTTGTTTTTTGTTTTTGTCATTTTTATTTTTTATAGTTTATTTTTTATATATAGTGATGTTTGTCGGACAATTTTTTTAAAAAAAAATCATTTTAAAGGTTTATCATCATAAATGAATTGAATTTAAAAAAAGTAGGACTCTTTTGATCGTTTTTATCATTTTATTTTTTATTTTTGCGGATGATTTAAATTATAGGCGAAGCTATATTGGGATCCCTTTTGGCCATAATAAGACCCCAAAATAAATAAAAAATCTGTTTATGTGAATTGATCATTTTAATCTTTATATACAAAACCAAAGTTCTAACCAAAACCCAACATTTTCTTCTTCTTCCTAAAACGCTCTCTCTAACTAAACAAAATTTTTAAAAAACACCAAGAAGCATGGATTTGAGCGATTATTGAGTTATGTGTCGTTTTAAAAGTGTTTTTAAAGTGTTTAGTTGATGATAATTGGCCCTTTGGGCTATCTCTGTCGGGAAAGTCCTGACCAGATTTTGATAGATTGAAAGCTCCTCTTTTAAGTGATAGTTATATAAAAAAAACGAGTAGGACTATCAATTTTGTGTCAATGGTTTGTATCTAGTCTCGTAGGGTTAGGTGAAATACATATGACCTATATGGGTTGGCCCGAAATTTCCTAGCTCTAACTTATCGTGCTGGGTTTAGGGGCTATGTTATATACTCTATGCTTGTCAAGTATGAGTTAGGTTGGTCATATAATTCGAACCCGATCCATTTTGTATATGTTGCGTTTGTTTCAATCGAGATTTAATTAGGCTTTAATATCTTGACAGTAACCCTAAAATATTGCGAGAAAAAGGTTTCACCAAACTAGTTGTATATTAGATCAAATGACTGTGTGATGTGTTCTAACTTGACCAATGCATGGATTACTGGGTGACTAGAAAAAAAAGTTGTATTTAAATGGAAAAATCTCGTTTGGTCAAGTCTAGCCCGGGTACCGAATTAGCGAAAATCCTGTTTTGAGTTCATCTAGTTCGGATATGTGTTATATATTAGTCTCTCAGATGTGGAACTGAATTTTGAAGACGTATCTGAGATCAAATCTGGTTTTAATCCGGACAACTCGGATAGTCTGTCTAACACGATTTATCTATTACGCAGATTCTCAAGACTGTCAATGTATTGCTCATAAAGTGTTTTCGGGTGTACTAAAATGCTTAACATGCGGATGCACTTTCACAACTTACGACCCGTGTATGGATATCTCTCCCAAAATTCAAAAATCAAGAACCCTAATCGCTGAAAACTCACCCCAAATCAACAAACAACATACCTGTATGTCAAGGATCACTAGAGTAACACTAATCAAGAACTTACTTCAAAAAAATCCACAACATTTAGATGAAAATTTAACTTTTTCGGCATAACCTATAACTCTAAATATCACTAAAAATACCTAACTAAAATGCATAAAAATTACATGAATAAGTATAGGATTCATTCCTTAACGTTTTGTGAGTTCGGATTTGAGAAATCTTTGAGTTTTGTTTTACCGATTTCGAGAGTTTTTTGTCTGGAGTAGAGAGAAAAGAGGAAGTTTGGGCTGAAATAGAGCTTTTATATCAATGATAAATTGATTATTTTGGGGTCTCATTATAGCCAAATGAGATCTCATTATAGCCAAATGAGGTCTCATTATAAAAAGAGTCTCATTGTAACCAAAAAGGATCTTAAAATAGTCTTACCCTTAAATTATAATATTTATGCTATTGAGACGAGTACGATTATTCTATTTGATCTATATTTTATTGTTTTTATAATTTTTACTTTTTTTATATGAATAATTAAGTTTTATTCTTTTCATTTTTTAGATATTTTTTTTATTTTTCATACCATTATTTTAAAAGGTTGAGAAGTTATTTTTGTTGATCATTCTTTTTTTTATTTTTTTTTAAATTTTTTTCTTCATAAATTTATTCTCCCACGAACGTCATATTATTTTTTCTCCTATACAAAAAAACAAATGTTTAATAATTTGAATATTTTATGAAGCAAAGCTTCTGTAATAGTAATCTTCATTTTTAATTTTTTTTGAAGTGAACAAAGAAAAAGAATAAATTTATTATTATTATTTCAGAATCAATCTCTTTCTAGATTGTTGATGGGTAAATATTATAATGGGTGAAGAAGGATATGAAGAATCACTCGAGTCACCTTCATAGTATCGACATTGAAGATCATACGTGACTGATTCAATATCGTGAAGACAGGAAGTGAAACTGCTAGGGTTTGGAGTACCTCAACAGGTATATTGATTCACTAATGGGTATCTCTACATTTGTGTTGGATCCAAAAGTAACCCGAAGGCCTGTTAAGCAACCCAAAAGGTATATTGATTCAAGAGACGTTACTGTCTCACCCTTAATGGAGGACTCACGTGCAAAATGAATAAAAGAATATAATACATTGCTAGCTGTAATTCGCTATAACAAACTGTATTCACTCAGTGTAACAATATATATAATACTGTATAATACAAAGTTACACTTTTGAGAATAAAATAAAAGGGTATTCCGTTTAATAAAGTTTATCCCTCTCTCTTTAAAAATTAAACTTAATGGTGTAAAAAATCAAGTTAATTATAGCGATTTGTTATGGGTTGTTCTAAGTGTTTTAATTATATTTGTAATTACTATAAAGATTTTCATTTTGATTTAAAATCGCAGAAATATCTGAGTTGTTTTTCAGAATAGATGTACTAAAGTCATGCACCCATAAAATGAAAGGTCATGGAAAAATATTAAAAATGTTAAGATCACGCGAGACAAAAAGGAACAGACGGCTTGAGACGAAAAGGAAAAGGTACGAGTCGGTGGCGAGAGAAACACAAATGTCTATGAAAAACGACCCCAACATTGTAACATTTCAACTACGTCCGAGGCTAATCAAACTCTTGATCATTCGCCTACCAAAATATTAAAATTTTCTATGAATCGATCTTTGCACCTAGTCAGTTATCCAGAAGGATCAAACAACTGTCATGAAATAGGTTGAAGAATCTAATATTCATCATGAACCATCTGTTCACGAAAACGAAGATTCACTTTAGTACATAGACATTCAAATTCTCGTGGACTTTACTGACGTCGAAAGCGAGTAAAACACGGAAAATAATCTACTTGTGGACCAGAACAACATTCGAATATTCCCAGTCTATGAGTAACATTAGGTATACAACACGTTAACTTGAGGGTAAGTTAAATTTTTGCATAATTATATTTTTTAGTTTCATTTTGTTTTTTGTTTTTATAATAATTCTCTTTTTTATTTTATTTTTAAACTCTCGTAGTGGAATAAACTTCCAAACTCTAAACATAATTTTGTAGAAATAGGACATGAGTAACCATCGCGATTCAAAGATAGTTAGTAGTTGAACTTTGAAAATTAGATTTTTATATGTGATTGTTTACAGGTTATATTTGAACTATATGCATATATGAGGGCTCACTTCCCCGTACATGAGATCATGATTTACAATATTTCAATTGAAATTATGTTTACTATTCAAAGATATATGCCGAACACAATAATAAGACAATTTAGTATGGTCCAAGAAAAACCGACGTCTCCTCAAGAATCTAGACCCAATATTAAGAGGAGAAACATAATTGGTATTATTTCATACAAGTGTATTGGGATAGATGACATAAACATTAACTTCCATAGGAACATAGTACATTTTCCATTTATGACCCTGCAAGTTCATGTCGGTGGGATACGTTAATAATATTAACGATCTTGATACTCTAGAGATGATACATAATATTAACAATATTAGACATGTTCACAACACTGATGAAAAGTTGAGTTTTCATAAAACTCATCACTAATGAAAATCATTGCTCATTTTCTCGTATATTATATTAGTTATATTTTCTTAGTTGCAAATATGATGTTGTTTTTATATTTGAATGTTGTTGTTTAATTTAAGTAAAATTAGATTACCTCATTTCAGTAATGTTAATCTTATGGATGTTGTTTCCAGAGATTTTAAAAATACTTTTGTACATTCTGTTGATGTGGGTGTTGTAAAAAACTTGTTAAAAATTACATTTGTGTCCTGGAGGTACCAATCGTCCACATCCCGGGTATAATATATTACCGGAGGTATAAAGATAATATATCGCAAGTATAATATATTATAGGCGGTAACATGATATGTATTACTGGTGCGTTGGTCTATTTATTATAAAAAAATCTTTAAATCAGATTATTTTTGTATTGTATACTGAAAATATTATTTATCCACACAATTAGTACATTAAACATATGAGAGGTATATAATATTGGTATAATATATTATTAGTGGTATAAAAAAAATATGTACCACTAGTGTGTCAGACCATTTATTGTAAAAAAACTTTCAAGACTCGATTTTTTATATGTTATACCTGCAATATATATATTCAACACTAGCGGTATTGAAATTGTCCACCGTCGGTATAGTATATAACCGACGGTACAAAAAATTGTACCACCGGTGCGTTGGCCTAGTTATTGCATAAAAATCCAAAGTTTTCCATATATAAAGTCCCATCACTTTGGTGATTAATTTCTCAATAAAAATCTACTCAAACATACCATATTTCTTCATATACCAAAATAGCATAACTAATCAAACTTGTAATTTTTTCGACATATAATGGACTCTCAATAAATACGATGAGTCGCTACAAGACATCAAATATGTAAAGAGAATAAGGTCATATGAGAATACCAATAGAGTTTTTAATGATTATTTTTGTTTAATATACTACATACAAACGTGGGGGAGCTCCATCTCCGCCTCCACATAGTCGTAAAGAAGTCTATACCATGTATAATGATTTAAAATCAAAACCAATGGTTTGGATGTTTGACCTTTTGTATAAATTTAGGTAAAACACATTCAACACATTTCAATTTAAATATTATTGATTTTACTAAAAAATATGTGATAAGTTATGTGGATGAGTGCTTCACTAAATAAAAGAATGTGTTAATGAATTACACACTTGTTGAAGGATATG
Source organism: Limnanthes douglasii subsp. nivea (assembly GCA_036936605.1). Taxonomy (NCBI): domain Eukaryota; kingdom Viridiplantae; phylum Streptophyta; class Magnoliopsida; order Brassicales; family Limnanthaceae; genus Limnanthes; species Limnanthes douglasii. Next base: position 343,256,363 of record JAUPFV010000001.1, read on the forward strand.
AATTTAACGAAGGATGTGACGTTAATTAAAATTATGTGTGTGTTCATATTTCATTTATATGTTCATTTTATGTACATAAGTTATTTTATTTGCTATTATATAGTTCTTATTTTATATTAAATGTTTTTTTGTAAGTTAGTCGACTCTTGTATCAGGTTAGAATATTTAGAATTGGTTTCAGATATATGAGTTTATAACCTCTGGCATGATCCCAAGAAACAAACATATGGTGTTTGGTTTGGACATTATTGATTTTATTAAACAACACATACTTCATGAGATTTAATTAGATTTCGTTGAAAAATATTGGTACAAGTGTATGAAGATTCTTAACCCATGTAAATAGATATGCAGAGATAAATCTTTCTAATGTATTTACTTGTGATGTCTTTTTATTTTATTTGAAATTTATATGCATTTGCTTCTTCGAATTTTATGTTTGAATTGATCGATTCAAGTATGATGTTTTGAAATCGCTATAACAATAACATGAAACAAATAAATTAAACATTTAAGTATTTAGCGCAAATACATTGTAATGATATATGATTTAAAAAATTAACATACGTAATATTTTTTATAAATCACCTCAATTGGTCACTTCGTGGTCGTAAACCAAGTGTTAGAAATTCGAATCTTTTAGTATCTCATAGAACGAGATATAATTGATAATTCTTAACCTGCATATTCTAAGGTATGAAATCTAACACAACAAAGATGCATTATTGCACATGGGGCATCATTTGCAACGTAAAGCTATATCAAACAAATTCTAACATAAATATCAAACAGATATTTTGAGTTAAATCCAACAAAGACATGCAATGCTTACATTGACAAAGTGATTGTTATTAATAAAACTTACCTCGGTTTACTCTATTTGAGACATCGGAGGGGATGCCCCTCGTAATGGTAGAATAATGAAATTAACATTTATCGATCCCAGATGTCCTACAAAATGGACGATGTATTTAAAATTTGATATGATCGCGATTCTCTTCTTTGGGATTATTATCTAATTTTTGTAAGTAACCTTTTAGATAAAGAAACATTACTTTAGAAGCCATCATATCACTTAAGCTACAATTAATCGTTTCACTTTATAGTGAACATATTTTAGGAGCTACAACTACATAAGGTTTATCATGAAAAATATATGACTACTTTATTGTGTCAGAATTACGCTCATTCTCATCAATTTAATTGGTGGGGTTCTGCCCTCTCTTTGTAGAATGACCGATGAAGTTTTTAAAAATTTATTTAGCGAAAGTACACTTGGTTTCTTTAAAGCTATCACGTGCTCAAAATAAGACTTATCTCATTTACTGAATGATGCAATAAAATATAATTTTACGACCATATTATTTATGTTTATCTAAAAGATCTTAAAAAGAAAATGATTCTGAATAGACCATGTCAAACCATTTTTTGTATACATGTTCTATGCGTTCTTTGTCCTTAGTTTTTGTGACAACTTTAACGAGTTTATCTAGTTTTTCTTTCAATAGCTATGTCGATGTTAGATTAGTATGAGAAACTATATCTAACCTGTTTCGATGATCATTAAAATAGTTTAAATTCTTTTTATAATGTTTTTTGTATGTCGTGCAAACACGGCATACCATGCGTAACATGTATAACACAAGTGCAGTTAGTATCTGCAACTTTCAATTTTGACCACATTCGATTTCATCTGAAAAATATCTAATGTGGTGTGTGAGACGTTATCTCTAAGATCGGTGTACATTTTGTGTATAAATTTATGTTAGGCTATAAGTTGACTTTTTCAAATGATTATCTAACTTCTTCATGTTGCATTCCGAACAAACAATTAACCTTACCCCAAAATGACTCGAAGTTACCTTTTCTTGTACTTATAAAATGTTCCATAGTAGAATGAACACTCTCCATGCATTTCATGTTTTTGTTATCAAAATGTATGAACTTGTTAGTTTTCTACGTGAGAAACTTATCACCATAAGGAACTAACCAAACATTTTTGGCATATTCGATTGCTTTTAGATAATTTTGTAGGTAACATAGCATTTATGACCAAACGTTATACAACGTGATTTTCATCCAACATTATGATTCCACGAACATGGAAAATCATGAGAGCTTTTATTTATCATTTATAATTTGCTTCGATTTTGCAAAAACGTTTATGTTAATGTACCATCGATATAGCACGTGTGTTGCATTATGGAACATTTATTCGAGAGCATTCACCAATGTTAAGTCTATATCCTTTAAAAAAATTGATGGTTCTTCAATGAAGTTAGTTACCATTAACAATTGCAAACATTTTAATACCCATTTTTAGTTTTCAACTTTATTCCCGGACATAAACACAAATCTGATTTAAAAAGTCATACTGGTGCAACTGGTTGTAACAACCTCAAACAACAACATCCCGTACCTTATTACCTTTTATGTGTTTTTTCTGTTATTAACACATTTGAAAACATTCATAACAAATCCACACTAACCAGATGTTCAGGGAAAATTTCAGCGGTAATGTCACTTTGGTGTTTGAACAATCTATGTCATTCGTAATAATTTAACATTTTGTGTTTGCCTAACAAATATTACAACTGTGAGAGAGCACATTTCTTGAGCTTTCATTGTTATGGTGGAGTCTTGTATACATTACGCGTATATGAAGAATTCTTAGGGCTTCAATTTTTCGCTCTACCTAAAATATCATAATAACGAGTTCCCATGTTCATAAAATTAAGTGCAAATTCCTAATATTTTTTTAGAAAAGCATCCCAAGTACGAGTGATTGTTTTCTACTTTTGAAATTTTATGATTGTAACCCCTATGTATGACATCTAAGGACTATTTGTAAAAAATTACCATATTTTTTCTAATCTTGAAAGGGCATCCATATTTCTTTGTTATGATAGATTTTCTCTTAACATCCTTTGGGTCTACCAACTTTATATATAATATGAATATCTCATATTTAAATAATAATTTAGGAGTTTTCTTGATTTTTTGCATCTTCGTGACGTTTTAATATAATAGTCAAGCCATTGTATTTCTTGGTATTTGTAACTCAATCAATCAATTATTACTAGGTATAATAGAATTTTATGGTAAACAAATCACTAAAGTAGATATCACACTCATATGGATGTTATGACAGGTAACATATGTGCCTCAAAAGCAAATTTATTCATAGTACTTGAAGTTAAAGCTATCCCAAAGAAGAAAGTTACTCAACCAAATAAATCTAGTAAGACTAATGATGAGATTAATCATGAGGGATGCTTTCCAAAATATTTAGATGATTAGATTACTAACATGGTAGATGATACTCCACATGGTCAGTGCAGTTATCAAATTATAGCTTTGTCGATATATGGTTAAGAAGAATTATGAGAATATGTGAGATAAGATTTGAAGTCTGAATTGAACAATCACCGTGTTTTTTTATGAGGGAGAGTTTGATGGTACTAATATTGTAGACGACATACTTTATAGGTTAGATTGATTTAAAATATACAATGGTGGTAATAAGTATTAGATAATACTACCTGACGTTGTTTTAGTGATAACCACACGATATCAATGAGTGGTATACCATATTTGTTTTCTCACTTATTTTATTTACTACCTTTCTGTGGTTGATGCCTCGATCATGTCATATAAAAGAATTTATGATTAATTACGCACATGATAACTACTTCATTCACGTAATCAAAACAATAAACTAATTTTATATTATGTTATGTTATGTTATGTTACACTAAGTTATTTAAATTTTATTTATATAAGTTACTTTGGATGGACTATTGTCGGTATTATACTTATTATGGTACGTGGTTCACTTCAAAGAAGAATTGCGTAGGTAATTTTTCTCAACCAAAGATTAAAGTAATTTAACCAAATAAAACCAATCCAAATATCCTTAGCGCATGATGGAGAAACACACTTTACTGATTTGACCAAATACGTTTAATTATGCTTCGATTGGGTGAATGCATTCGACGTGTTACTTGTTTAAGTTTTGTTCCCATGACATATTGACAACTTATTTACTTATTGTTTGGATATTAATATTTTATTTACGAGTAATTTGTGCATTGTTTAATTTTTTTAATCAATTTACTATTTATGTATGTTTTTGTTTGAAATTGTCCACGACATGCTACAAAAATGATATTTACCATTAATTTTTTCAAAAACAGATAACTCCTCACATAGATATTGTGACTTGTGGTCACCTTGTCATGCACTCGATGTGAGAAACTATAACAAATTTTGTGCACTCAATACGCCATGATGTACAAAATGTCACACATTCAGTACGACACAGTGACCATTTGTCACACTACTAGTGGGAACCATTTGTATATCCACACATTTTTTCCAAGTAAAAATATAATTTCAAATAAGTTCTCATTAAAGGAAATTGTTACAACGACATGGTGCAAAAAACATCGATCAAAAAGAAATATTGAAATTTGACTGAAAACATAGACAACAATAATTTAGGAATTCTAAAACTAAAGCATCAATAACTTGGGAATTTAGAAATTGAAACAACGATAACTTAGGAAATTATAAATTGAAACAATGATAACTTGACGATAAGATAAATCATTATTTATATGGCAGGCTAATTCCATTTCATGAGCCTCGTTTATTTCTTCTAAATTTTGTATTCAATTTTAGCCTCGTACATAATTTCCTCTGTCTTGGTTGTTGTTTGGTCATGAACATGATCTGTATGTTCCTCAGTTATAATGTTGGTGACCTTGCAATTAAATAACTGAAACACAGGATGATGTTTCTCGCCGTTGTGATTGAAAACCAAGTGTGTTTTTTGAGTCTTTGGATACTTACACATAGTTCCAACCTCATCGAGATGTCATGAATTTTTTACGGCTCCACATGATCCATAACATAAAGATAGTAAAACTGATAGACTATTGCCTCCCAATAAGGTTTACCCAATTTATTATAATTGGTTTTATTTACTTCAATGACGATTTCTTTAAATATTCATCTTTGAAAGAAGTCCACAAATACATCTTTATTATTTAAAGTTGAGTTTTTAACATTGTATTTTTACAAAAGGGAAACATCTATTTATTGAGTTTTAGTCAAGGATAGCCTAATCCAAATAGATCTATCAATATTTAACACGTGTAAGTTGTGAATAACGTAATCTACTTACCCAATCGATTTAGGACACCTGTTGGATAAGACTAACGCAACCCATACGGTATGTCATGATAAACCCAAATAATGAGTATATATTTAATTTTACTAGAACTCTCATGATAATTAAGGATAAAGCAATCCATATAGACCCATCAATATATGACACGTGTAAGTTATGGATACCGTAATCTACTAAGACCGATCTCGAGGAATCACATGTTGGGTAATTATTGCACGTTAACTCTTACCGAGTTAAATATTATTATAACTCCCACAATAATCAATATAATTATTAAATAATCCATATAAAAAATTTATGATAATTCAGCATTCCATACAAATTAAATAATGAAATGTATTCATAATACCATTAAATAAAAATATCTAAAATAAAATAAAATAAAAATCATAATCATAATCATAAAAACACGAGTATAACGAGTTCATCAAATTCGTACACAACAAAATATTCGTACAAAAACAAAAATATATGTAGTAAAATCAATCCCCGTGTCGGCGGTGATGCATAAGTTGGTAGCACTCACGTAAATACGCCTATTTTTCCTCTATATTCATGAAACCATCCATCAAATCCATCTCGAGTACCCGATCCGCAAACTCATGTAATCTAGCTTGATAAGTGGTCAAGGAGGAGTTCACCAAAATAGATCTATCAGCAGCTAGACTGATGGTCAATCAATAAGTACCATAGGTTAGACTTTATCCATGTAAGTTAGAATGATACTGTATCATAACGACCGAGCTGATATGGAGAGCCTCGTAAAAAAAGGTGAATGGTATATGTGTGTGTAAGATTAATATAATATTAACACGTGTAAGCTGTAGATATCATAGTCCTCTTATCCAATCGGTTTGTGGCACCTATTGAATAAGACTAATGTAACTCCTAAGGTATGATGTGATAAACCTACATAGTGAGTATCAGTTTAATTTTAGTAAAAATCTAAGATAATTAAGGATAAATCAATCCAAATAGACCCATTAATATATGACATGTGTAAGTTGTGGATATTGTAATCTAGTAAGACCATTCGTGAGAAAACATATGTTGGGTATGTATTGCATGTGAACTCCCATCGAGTTCAATATTACTATATTTGTCACAATGATTAAGGTAATTATTAAGCAATCCATATAAAATATTCATGATAACTAAGCCTTTTATATAGATCAAACAATGTAATGTGTTCGAGGTCAACAAAATTTACAACACTATTAAATAAAAATATGTAAAATAAAATTAGAATAATAATTATAAAAACACGAATACAATGAGGTCATCAAAGTCGTACATAAGATTTTTTTTGTACAAAAACAAAAACATATGTAGTAAAATTAATCTTCGTGGCGACAAGGATACATAAGTCGGTAATAGTGAGGTTAATTATTGTCTGGGGGTAAATTTGTAATTTGTTCGGAGTTTTGTGAAAGTATATGAGTGTTTAATATTTAGAGTAGAGAGTAGAGGGAGAATTAAGCAGCATGGTTGTATTAATTTTAATTATTCATATTTAATGCAGGTGGTTGGGTATTTATACCCTTACATTTGGGCTTTATGGGTTTTCGGGTCATGTTTAATGGACCCGGGTCATGTTTAAAGACCCATGAGCTCTTAGTAGGGGAGCAAGTAGCTTAGTCAAGAAGTGTTTAGGTTTTTTAGTACTTTTGTCATAGTTCGAACAGTCCAATAGGCTAAGTGTTCGAAGTGGTCTGTCCGGTCCGGAGTCCTTGGACCGATCTGTCCCTGTCCGGGGAGCAAGTAGAATTCGGACTCATCAGGAGCCCCTTTTTTAGGTGTTTGTTCAAATACTTTTGTCAAAAACCTGAAAAACAGTCCGATGTCAGGGGTAGTTTTAATCCGGACAGGTCTGTTTACCTTATGGTTTTATCCGGACTGATAAAGCTTCATGAATCCAAACGGTTTTTTGCCAGAGTTCATGGGACACGTGTCGCTTTCTGATTGGTTGCTTCAACCGTTTTTTCACCTTGAATTTCGAACCCACCTTCTTCGAAAAGCAACCTCTTAGTTAAAGATGGTGACATCAACGTCGTCTTTAATCATTACCAATCTTTTCGAATTCTCCTAGGAATCAAACTCCTTTTTCAGATTCACTATAAATTAAAACACTTTCTACTGTTTTACCATTACTCTCATATTTACTCTGCAACTTCTTGAAGCTTTCTCTCTCTAAAGAAAAAATTTACCCAGAGAGTTTATATTTACATCGAGGAACGCTCTGATCAAAGGTGGGTGGCTCAACCTCTCTGAACTAGAAAAGGCACAAAAGGTTGAAAGGGAAAGATGCATTGCAGCTGGATTACTCGTTTCACCCGTCGACAAGCCAATGACTTCAGCCACAGAATCAGATCAAGGTTCTTCTTCCTCAAAAGACATCAAGCCGAAAAAATTATTTCACACTAATCTCTCCCCCATTATCTCTGGTTCTTCGGTTCAAGAATCGGAACCTGTTGTTGAGCCAGGGGTAACCGTTACCAGTTTCAAAAAACCCTCCCCCTTCATAGCTATGGGGTCAGACACTGAACATTCCCCTCAAAAACTAGTTGACCGGAGAAAAGGCCGGTTAGTTAAGGGCCAAGCTTCCAAGGGCACCCCCTCAAAATCGGGTGCCAAAGACAGTGGTACAGGGTCAGAAGTTCCCATTAAAGTTCCCAAGGACAGGCTGCCCGGTCCGGAGGGCATCAGCTCAAGTCCCCGGAGGGACACATCTGCATCAGATCCCCAACCGGAGGCCAGGAACCAAGAAGATACTGGAACTCAGCAGTCCAGAAGCCAAGCTGAGCCAATTCTGAACCTTCCCCTTACCACAGCTGCTGAAAACCCCTCAATAATCATGGAGGAAGTAATGGAGGACTCCATTGAAGAGGCTCCATTTGAGTCTGAGCCCTCCGGACAGACTAGTAGTGCCATTGCTGCCAAAAAAGACAAAGGCAAAGAAAAGTTGTGCTTGAGGCATCCGGATCTGCCGGAGAGTCTTGAAGGAAGGATGGGGCCTTGTTTTCACAAGGTCAGTGTCAAGTACCTCCTCACCCTGCAAAAGATTAACTACGCATTCATCCACACAGCTGAACTGGGCCGGATGCGTATGAAGTGGGGTATACCGGAGAACGTGAAGATCAGGATCCCCATACACCCGGAGACTCCCATGGATTGCAAATTAAGAGAAATTGTCATCTTCACAGAGCTGTTCAATTGGGGACTTAGATTCCCTCTGGACCCAGAAATTTTCAGATACTTCCATCTGATAAAGCTCTGTCCGAACCAGCTGAGCCCCAATGCCTGGTACACCCTCATGGCTAGCATTATAGCTTCAAGGCTCTCCGGGACCCCCCTACTAATGGAGGGGTTCGCTGCTGTGGCCAGTCTTTGCAGAAACCATCACATCCCCTTCTACCATTTTAACATGGGGGATAACTTCAAAACTGTGGATGACTTGCTAGAGTCGGAGAGGAATTGGAAGACCCAGTTCCTGTTCGTAAGTGGTGCATGGGAGAATGGGTAGAAAATTAAGTCTGGTGTCAACCGGAGTCTTCTCACAAGCAGGTGGAGGAGTGACCGTAAGTCTCCTCTTTTACACTCTTATCTTTTTTTTAAGTTAGTTTAAATTAATTTGTTTTATTTTTTCCTTAGCAGAACTGCCCAAGGACTTCAGTGACCACCTGAAAACCGGGCAGGCTACTTGCACCAAGATCGATGCTTGGGCTGCTGAGAGGTGGGAGAACCGGTTCCATGCTGCTTTTACTGGAGGCAACTTGGCAAGGTCTCACTTGTGGAACACCACAGGTCGGAGAGACTTAACTTGGGAGGAGCTCACCACTCAGCCTCCTCCGGATGTTGTGCTTAAAAGGACGCATGAACCAGATGGGACACTCTACTTGCCAGGCCAGGCCAAAGCCCCGAGCAAGATGAAAGGCAAAAAGAAGGACAAGAAAGTGGTTGGTGAAGCTAACCCTGGAGAGGTGGAGGAGGATGCTCCAATACATCCGGAGGGGCCAGTCCCCAGTCAAATTGATGCTGCTCTCTTGGAAGTAGTGGAGCAGGAGACCGAAAGGCAAGAAGTGCACTCCCCAAACCCTCCAAGGGCTTCCAAAAGAGATCGTAAACGGGGAGGTGAGAGCAAAGACAGGGAGGCCAAGAAGAAAAAGACCTCTAAGGGTGACGAGCTTTCTCTCCGGACTTCGGAGCCTCCTCCCCAATTTGACCCCTCAGACCCAACCCAAGCAGAATAGATACATATCGACTTCCAAACCGATGAGGTTGGAGGGGGAGATCTTAGCATTGACGGTGTGGACATCACTGGTCTTGGTGGGCTTGGTGAGTACTTCATGAATCTTCCCAGAGATGATTTCGCCGGACCTTATCTCCCTCCGAGCACTTCAAACTCAGTCACTTTTAATGGTAAGACCTTTACTGTTTCAAGTGATAAGGATGCTATAGCTTACTCTTTGTTAAGCATTGTTCAACCGGTGCTTGCGTTGGAGAATTTTGAAATCAGGCAGACATTATCAAAGACCTCAAGTCTAGCAAAGAGAGGCTGTCCGACGATATTCTTACTGCCACTTCGAATGCTGCCACTCTAAAGGAAGAAAACGAAGAGCTAAAGAGAAACCATGAGGTGAGTACCATAAAAGTCACCACACTGGAGAACACTATCATAGAGCTCCGGGAGAAGCTGCCCGGATTGGAGAAAAATCTTGTCACTTCAAGAGGGGAGACCAAGGCCAAGGACCAAATCATCACCAACTTAACCAGTGACAAGATTGCTCTTGAGAATTCAGTGTCCAAGGCTGCAGAGGAGAAAGATACTTTGCTAAGGGAGCAGGAGGACAAAATCCAAGCCAAGATCGACGCTTATGCCAACAACGTGATCGACACCCAGGAGGAAATGTATGCCAAGGTGAGGTCTGACATGGTTTTACTCTTCCATGAGAAGTTTTCGAAGAGGAACCTAGGGGATTTATGGCTTCATGTTGAGTCTGACGACCTCCTATATCATACAATGGCCGAAGGCGACAGGTATGGTTGCTCCAGTGCTTCCTCATCGGATGACGAAGAACATACCGGGGAGAGCCCAAACGAAGAGAAGAGTGATCCCAAAGGGAAGAAAAAGACAGACAAAGGTGAGCCATCTTCAAAGGCTCAACCTTAACTTATGATTTACTTTTTACTTGTTTACCCAAACTAAAGTCCTTGGAAGGCCAATGCACTCTTTTTTGTAATTGTGTCCGGTATCTGACCGGATAGGTCTTTTGTTCTATTTTGACAATTTAAAAGTCCTTGGAAGGCCAATGTGAAGAGTTTAGAGGTGGTCCGGGGGTGATTTTGCTAAGTGAGGATTGTTGATAGAGGATTTTATGATAGAGAAATGTTTAAGTGTCAGATTTAGAGAGAGAAAGTTCAACTTGCTAAATAGTGTAGAGAGAGAAAGTCTCGTACTATTCATCTCGGGATTTGTGAAGCGTGTGTGGTCCTTTTATAGTACAATTGCGGACCCCACACGCTTTAATTTGGATTAATTACATCTTTTAGTCCTTACATTTTTCCTTCTTCCTATTTTGCCTCCCTCTTTACAATTAATACAATTCAGCCTTTTTATACTTATTTCTATACATTTTCCTCCTATGGTATTTTTCCTTTGCTATTTCCTCCTATCAAGTTTCTTCTTTACACTTTTCTCCTTGTCTTTTATTCTTCCTTATCAGTAGCCCCCCAGTCTTAGTGAAAATTATTTTACTAAGACTGAATAATTCTCCTGACAAGCAAAACCCATTTCCTCTCCGGACTTCATAGGTAGCTCCTCGAACCAACGGGGATAAAGTTACTCTTCGAATTCCAACAATGCTTCTCGAACTGCCAACGTCAAGATCAACCTCTTCGAAATTTGTATAATATTCCTCGAACTACTGACTTATCGAGGTCGAACTCAACTTCTTCGAACGTTCCGCAAAGCTTCCTCGAACCATTGAAGCCATCAGTCAACTCTTCGAAAAGTCTCCCCTCGAACTGTTTCCGTTATCCGAGTAGCCCCCAATCCTTGCACCACTTTGGATGAATCAGTCCCCGAATGAATTCATACTCAAGAGAAAAAGGGGTGCTAGGATTGATCGTGTTTCTGACGTCACTTACCGAGCACCTGTGTCAGCATAATTCTTTGGGAAATATTACCAATTCTTCTGACATTTGTGTCAGAAAACGGTTCATCTTCTCCTGACTTTGTCTGACATAACAACTCTTCGTCTTCCTCCGTGGCTTGTGTCAGAACAATTTCCACCTATGCAGACCATTATGCCCCTAGGCAAACATCATAAAAATGTCCCCAGGCCTGATGTGTCAGGAAAGCCCATATGTGCCTATAAATACCAACCCTCTCACCTCATAAATTCAACTTTTGTTCAATTAATTCTAGAGAGATAAAGCTGGCGAATAAGCCCCGTCGAATTCCTGAGTGGTTATTAATTAGTAAGCGGTTCGAAGAGAGGATTGCTGCCGGTGAAGACGTGAGGCCTCATCCCCCACCGTCGACGACTACCTTTTTTGGTGCCTGGCCTCCTTCGAACGATTCGACCGCAATTATACCCCACGAAATCGCCCAATGAAGCCTGCTCAGTGAGTCGAACCCCCTCGAAGAAATGGGAAAAGATAGACAACATAAGCACTCTTCTGGGAAGAGAAAGAAGTCCCATAAAGATAGAAAAAGCTCTCATGAGCGAAAACGGGCCAGGGAAGCTTCTCTGGTTATTCGAGAACCAACTGTAACAGCAGACGTTGAAAATCTTCCTCAAAAATCTGCAAGTCCTCGACAAACTTCGAAGAGCCTTCCTCGAACCTCTTCTAGCCCTCTTCGAACCATAAACCCTCAACATACTTCAAATAACCTTCCTCGAAGACACGAAGCAGATGCGTCTAGTTTGCCTTCCACTCCATCCATGACCATTCATGGAACTCAGTTTTCTCCCTCGAAGACGCTTATTACCGAGGAGGATATGCGTATTAGACATGAAGAGACTCAGGATCCCAAAGGAAAAAAACCTCTCAACAAGCCCCTCGAACCACAAGTACCAATCCCCCCGTCCTTGGTTCCTTCGAACCTTGCAACATCTTCTTCCACGACAATATCCGAGGAGCAAGCTCGTCGAATTGCTCCAAAATCTAAAGGGGATATTGTGCTTCCCTTGGAGTTGGACAGCATTGCCGGTAATAATATTCGGGGCATTGAAAATTAACACATGGTAGCCCTTGCCAACATCAAATACAAATATTTTTTGAAGGAGGAGGAGACGATGCTGAGGACTCGATGGTGCATCCCTTCGTATATTAACATCAGATTTCCCTCCGAAGGAGAGACACCCTTATCTGTGAGGGACAACGAGGTGGTGGTCTACACAGAAATCATGAATTGGGGGTTGAGGTATCCCTTAGACCCTTTCTTTATTGAGTATCTCTCGAAAATAGACCTTTGCCCCTCACAGGTCAGTCCCAATATGTAGTTTACCTTAATGGCCTGCATTATGGCCTCAAGACTCTCAGGTCAAGAGTTTTTATTAGAGCAACTCATTGGCCTTGCTGGTTTGGCCCGAAATCCATACTTTCCCTTTTACTCACTGACATTCAATCGAGGGCAAAAGGTATTAAAAGATTTACTTGAGGCTGATAAAAAATGGAGACAGTAATTCCTCTTCTTCTCTGGTTGCTGGGAGACCGGATCAGAAGGCACTCCTTCGAATCCTCACAAACTTTCTTTGAAGTGGACTATGAAGTGTAAGTACTGTCTCAATTTTTTACTCCGCGAATTTTATAGTCCCCGAATGTCTATGCTCCCCCGAATTTTAAGCTTGCTTGAAAACTTGTATACCTTTAAGTAGTATACTCCTTCGAAAGCGTACTTGCCCCCGAATAATATGTTCCCTCGAAAACATACTTGTCTTCGAACAATATTCTCCCTCGAATAAATACTTGCCTTCGAATTATGCTTCCTCGAAAACATACTTAAAATTAGTTATCTGTTGTAGCTATGAATGGTATATCCAAACCTTATACTGACTATGTCGAGGGCGCTACAACTGTGTTCACCAATCTTTGCCTGTGGGCCAAGGAGCAGTGGGATAACCAGTTTCATCTTTGTTTTACCGACGACAATCTGGCTAGGAGTCGATTATGGAGGCTGAATCCCCTCGATCGCATCAGCATGAGAGGATTAATGACTCCGCCTTCGGAACGGGAAGTGTTGGAGTGGTGCAACAAAAAAGATGTTACAATCTACCTGCCCAAGCGCTCCCGTTCGCAGAGACACCTGGGGGAACCTCCAGAAGATGAAGTATTATCAACCCAACTACTGAATCCCAGAATGCCTATTAATACTCCAAGGCCTCCCTCCTCGGACAATGTTGTGGTGTCGAACTCTCAAGCCCCTCCACCAAGTACTGTTGCTCCAATAAACCCCATTCCTCCTCCCCATGCTCCCATCCTTCCTCTAAGGAAAGATGCCAAGAAAAAAGATTTGAAAGGGAAGGGTGTCCTTCTTGAGCCCATCGAAGAACAATCCGAAGGAGGAGAGACCCTTGAAAATAATGAAGAGGCTAATCTTGAAAAGGAAGTCCATGGGAGTGCGAATGATCCTGAGAACAGGGGTGGCCAATCGCCCAGGGAGACTTCTTATCAATCCCTGCACTCCCCTCTCACTGAAGCTTCTCATCCAGCCTCCCTCGAAGACAGCCCAAGATTAGCTCCTATCCCTGCTCCTCGAACCAATCCTCCTCTACTCATTGATCCAGAAGTTGCTTGTGGTGGTTTCTCCGAATTTGATTCTACAGCGTTGGGGTCCCCTTCGAGCTCGTTCGAGGTCCCTTTGGATGATGAGTTCTCATTGAACGTTCGGAGACTGCTGCATACTTCAGTGAACAGAGGAAAGAAGATGCGTCACCTTGAAAAACGCAAAAATTATTACAAGTTCAAGGCATCGTTGGCTGCCTCTCAGCTCGAGGAAGCCAAGAAGCAATATGCAGTGATCGAGGGCCAAACTGATGCCTTGTACGAGCGTCTTTCTGCCTCTGAGAATTATGTGATAATGCTAGAGAGGTGCTGTCAAAAGGAGAGGGATTTGTACAAGGAGAAGACTGATTCTCAAGAGCTAATGATAGCTGAATATAAAAAGGGGCATCGCTTGGCTTGCGATGGGTTCGACCAATGTACTGAGGCTCTTCGAAAGGTAGTTGCAGAGCGTGATCAGTTGCAAATACGGATCGAAGGTTTCCCTGTAGAGGTCGAAGAGGTGAAGGATAAGGCTGTGGATGCTTATGCAACAACATGTACGAAGAAATTGCAGGCCCGGGATGCTGCTACTCGAGCTGGCTTGTTGTCCCAAATATATGCTGAGCACCCTGAATATAACCTGGGGCCTTTTTGGAAGCTTGTCCCCTCGGAACTTTGCCCTCCCCAAATAGTCGTAAGTGAAAGTGAAGACTCAGAGGGTGAGGGGAGTGACTCCTCGAAAAATGCAGATTGAGTAAAAGTGCTGAAGGAGTCAGTTTTTTTTTTGTGCATGGCCCAATAGTGCCTCTTTTTGTAATGACTTGAACATGTTGTACTGTTCTAACTGTGTAAGATAGGTCAGTTTTTGTAAGAGCAACGAATATTTGTCACTTCTATATATATTATGTTTAGAACAAGTTCTGCAAACATCCAACTATAACGTCATTCGAATGATTATTAGTTAGTTAAATTTACACATATTATGAGATAAGGCCTTCGAACTCCAATTGTGTTGGCCTTCGAACAATTATTACTTGGATAAATTCATAAGTTTTATTTTTGCAATAAGGCCTTCGAACTCCATTTTCATTGGCCTTCGAACAATTATTACTTGGATAAATTCATGTTTTATTTTTGCAATAAGGCCTTCGAACTCCATTTTCATTGGCTTTCGAACAATTATGGGGTCTTCGAAAAAAATTAAGGAGATGATATTTTGAGTCACAACTGATTGAGAGTGGATTCGAGGCACACTATAGTGTGATCCGAAGAAAAGTTCGAAGGTCCCAAAACATCGAGGCACACCTTAATGTGACCCGAAGAATAGTTCAAAGGTCCCAAGACATCGAGGCACACCTCAATGTGACCCGATAATATATAAAGTAACAATAAAACTGGGGGCACGCATTATTGTGACCCCATAGAATTATTCGAAGAGACAATTAATCGGGGCACATTTTACTGTGACCCAAAAAATAGTGCGAGGGGACAACAATTCGAGGCACATGTTACTGTGACTCAATTCGAGGGGACAACAATTCGAGACACATGTTACTGTGACTCAAAAAATAGTTAGAGGGGTCGCCAATTTGGTGTGGATAAAAATAGCTTGAGGGTAGGCTAGTAATTTTAAGTTGAGTTTCAAGGTGATGTAAGGGTGTTTCAAGGTGGTGTAAGGGTGTTTCAAGGTGGTGTAAGGGTGTTTCAAGGTGGTGTAAGGGTGTTTCAAGGTGGTGTAAGGGTGTTTCAAGGTGGTGTAAGGGTGTTTCAAGGTGGTGTAAGGGTGTTTCAAGGTGGAGAGATAATTAAGCAGCTTGGCAGCAGTTAATTTTCGTTACCCATAGTTAATGCTGGTGGTTGGGTATTTATAGTGTGATGTTTGGGCCCTTATGGGCTTTCGGGTCATGTTTAATGGACCTGGGTCATGTTTAAATACCCATGAGTTTTAAGCAGGTGAGCAGGTTGCTTAGTCAGGAAGTGTTTAGGTTTTTTAGTACTTTTGTCATAGTTCGAACAGCCTTAGGTTTACAGTGTTTCGAAGTGATCTGTCCGGTCCAAATGATCTGTCCGTTTTATGTTCCTTGTGTCTGTCCGGTATTCGGAGAGATTTTACACTGACCTGCCCTTTCGGGGAGTATGCTGAATTCGGACTCATCAAATTCGAGGCACATGTTATTGTGACTCAAAAAATAGTTAGAGGGGACAACAATTCGAGGCACATGTTACTGTGACTCAAAAAATAGTTAAGGCAAAGAAATCTTTGTATTTAAGGGGCTCATCGAAACACCTCGTTAAAACTTTCTTGTGCTTAACAGGGTAGGAAAGAGTGTGTCCTCACCAAAATTTGTTCCATGGGATACATAGAAAGGAAAAAGAAATACAATGTCAACTGGCTCCGCTAATCGAGATACAACTTTAAATGCTCAATATTCCAAGGTAAGCGGAGGTATCGCCCATCTTTATCTTTCAACCGATACGTGCCTGGTTTTATCCTTTCGGTGACCTCATAAGGGCCTTCCCAGTTGGGTCCCTACTTCCCCAGGCTCTTTTCTTTAGTGTGCAAGAAAACTGCGTAAGACCTTGTCTCCCACCTGAAAGTCTATATGTTTCACTTTGGATGCATAGCGACTCCTCATAAGAGTTTGATAATGAAGGGAAGTCAGCTGTGCCCGCTATCTCTTTTCCTCAACTAAGTCTAAAGCCAATGCTCTACTCTGGTCATTTGTGTCCGAGTCATAGGTCGCTATTCGATGTGAGGGGAAAAGGATCTCCGGAGGAACACGACATCCATCCCATAGACTAAGGCAAATGGGGACACAACGGTAGCCGTTCGGGGGGTCGTTCGGTATGCCCACAACACCTCCTGTAAATAGTCGGGCCATTTCTCCGGGGAGGTGAGAGCAAAGACAGGGAGGCCAAGAAGAAAAAGACCTCTAAGGGTGACGAGCTTTCTCTCCGGACTTCGGAGCCTCCTCCCCAATTTGACCCCTCAGACCCAACCCAAGCAGAATAGATACATAGCGACTTCCAAACCGATGAGGTTGGAGGGGGAGATCTTAGCATTGACGGTGTGGACATCACTGGTCTTGGTGGGCTTGGTGAGTACTTCATGAATCTTCCCAGAGATGATTTCGTCGGACCTTATCTCCCACCGAGCACTTCAAACTCAGTCACTTTTAATGGTAAGACCTTTACTGTTTCAAGTGATAAGGATGCTATAGCTTACTCTTTGTTAAGCATTGTTCAACCGGTGCTTGCGTTGGAGAATTTTGAAATCAGGCAGACATTATCAAAGACCTCAAGTCTAGCAAAGAGAGGCTGTCCGACGATATTCTTACTGCCACTTCGAATGCTGCCACTCTAAAGGAAGAAAACGAAGAGCTAAAGAGAAACCATGAGGTGAGTACCATAAAAGTCACCACACTGGAGAACACTATCATAGAGCTCCGGGAGAAGCTGCCCGGATTGGAGAAAAATCTTGTCACTTCAAGAGGGGAGACCAAGGCCAAGGACCAAATCATCACCAACTTAACCAGTGACAAGATTGCTCTTGAGAATTCAGTGTCCAAGGCTGCAGAGGAGAAAGATACTTTGCTAAGGGAGCAGGAGGACAAAATCCAAGCCAAGATCGACGCTTATGCCAACAACGTGATCGACACCCAGGAGGAAATGTATGCCAAGGTGAGGTCTGACATGGTTTTACTCTTCCATGAGAAGTTTTCGAAGAGGAACCTAGGGGATTTATGGCTTCATGTTGAGTCTGATGACCTCCTATATCATACAATGGCCGAAGGCGACAGGTATGGTTGCTCCAGTGCTTCCTCATCGGATGACGAAGAACATACCGGGGAGAGCCCAAACGAAGAGAAGAGTGATCCCAAAGGGAAGAAAAAGACAGACAAAGGTGAGCCATCTTCAAAGGCTCAACCTTAACTTATGATTTACTTTTTACTTGTTTACCCAAACTAAAGTCCTTGGAAGGCCAATGCACTCTTTTTTGTAATTGTGTCCGGTATCTGACCGGATAGGTCTTTTGTTCTATTTTGACAATTTAAAAGTCCTTGGAAGGCCAATGTGAAGAGTTTAGAGGTGGTCCGGGGGTGATTTTGTTAAGTGAGGATTGTTGATAGAGGATTTTATGATAGAGAAATGTTTAAGTGTCAGATTTAGAGAGAGAAAGTTCAACTTGCTAAATAGTGTAGAGAGAGAAAGTCTCGTACTATTCATCTCGGGATTTGTGAAGCGTGTGTGGTCCTTTTATAGTACAATTGCGGACCCCACACGCTTTAATTTGGATTAATTACATCTTTTAGTCCTTACATTTTTCCTTCTTCCTATTTTGCCTCCCTCTTTACAATTAATACAATTCAGCCTTTTTATACTTATTTCTATACATTTTCCTCCTATGGTATTTTTCCTTTGCTATTTTCTCCTATCAAGTTTCTTCTTTACACTTTTCTCCTTGTCTTTTATTCTTCCTTATCAGTAGCCCCCCAGTCTTAGTGAAAATTATTTTACTAAGACTGAATAATTCTCCTGACAGGCAAAACCCATTTCCTCTCCGGACTTCATAGGTAGCTCCTCGAACCAACGGGGATAAAGTTACTCTTCGAATTCCAACAATGCTTCTCGAACTGCCAACGTCAAGATCAACCTCTTCGAAATTTGTATAATATTCCTCGAACTACTGACTTATCGAGGTCGAACTCAACTTCTTCGAACGTTCCGCAAAGCTTCCTCGAACCATTGAAGCCATCAGTCAACTCTTCGAAAAGTCTCCCCTCGAACTGTTTCCGTTATCCGAGTAGCCCCCAATCCTTGCACCACTTTGGATGAATCAGTCCCCGAATGAATTCATACTCAAGAGAAAAAGGGGTGCTAGGATTGATCGTGTTTCTGACGTCACTTACCGAGCACCTGTGTCAGCATAATTCTTTGGGAAATATTACCAATTCTTCTGACATTTGTGTCAGAAAACGGTTCATCTTCTCCTGACTTTGTCTGACATAACAACTCTTCGTCTTCCTCCGTGGCTTGTGTCAGAACAATTTCCACCTATGCAGACCATTATGCCCCTAGGCAAACATCATAAAAATGTCCCCAGGCCTGATGTGTCAGGAAAGCCCATATGTGCCTATAAATACCAACCCTCTCACCTCATAAATTCAACTTTTGTTCAATTAATTCTAGAGAGATAAAGCTGGCGAATAAGCCCCGTCGAATTCCTGAGTGGTTATTAATTAGTAAGCGGTTCGAAGAGAGGATTGCTGCCGGTGAAGACGTGAGGCCTCATCCCCCACCGTCGACGACTACCTTTTTTGGTGCCTGGCCTCCTTCGAACGATTCGACCGCAATTATACCCCACGAAATCGCCCAATGAAGCCTGCTCAGTGAGTCGAACCCCCTCGAAGAAATGGGAAAAGATAGACAGCATAAGCACTCTTCTGGGAAGAGAAAGAAGTCCCATAAAGATAGAAAAAGCTCTCATGAGCGAAAACGGGCCAGGGAAGCTTCTCTGGTTATTCGAGAACCAACTGTAACAGCAGACGTTGAAAATCTTCCTCAAAAATCTGCAAGTCCTCGACAAACTTCGAAGAGCCTTCCTCGAACCTCTTCTAGCCCTCTTCGAACCATAAACCCTCAACATACTTCAAATAACCTTCCTCGAAGACACGAAGCAGATGCGTCTAGTTTGCCTTCCACTCCATCCATGACCATTCATGGAACTCAGTTTTCTCCCTCGAAGACGCTTATTACCGAGGAGGATATGCGTATTAGACATGAAGAGACTCAGGATCCCAAAGGAAAAAAACCTCTCAACAAGCCCCTCGAACCACAAGTACCAATCCCCCCGTCCTTGGTTCCTTCGAACCTTGCAACATCTTCTTCCACGGCGATATCCGAGGAGCAAGCTCGTCGAATTGCTCCAAAATCTAAAGGGGATATTGTGCTTCCCTTGGAGTTGGACAGCATTGCCGGTAATAATATTCGGGGCATTGAAAATTAACACATGGTAGCCCTTGCCAACATCAAATACAAATATTTTTTGAAGGAGGAGGAGACGATGCTGAGGACTCGATGGTGCATCCCTTCGTATATTAACATCAGATTTCCCTCCGAAGGAGAGACACCCTTATCTGTGAGGGACAACGAGGTGGTGGTCTACACAGAAATCATGAATTGGGGGTTGAGGTATCCCTTAGACCCTTTCTTTATTGAGTATCTCTCGAAAATAGACCTTTGCCCCTCACAGGTCAGTCCCAATATGTAGTTTACCTTAATGGCCTGCATTATGGCCTCAAGACTCTCAGGTCAAGAGTTTTTATTAGAGCAACTCATTGGCCTTGCTGGTTTGGCCCGAAATCCATACTTTCCCTTTTACTCACTGACATTCAATCGAGGGCAAAAGGTATTAAAAGATTTACTTGAGGCTGATAAAAAATGGAGACAGTAATTCCTCTTCTTCTCTGGTTGCTGGGAGACCGGATCAGAAGGCACTCCTTCGAATCCTCACAAACTTTCTTTGAAGTGGAATATGAAGTGTAAGTACTGTCTCAATTTTTTACTCCGCGAATTTTATAGTCCCCGAATGTCTATGCTCCCCCGAATTTTAAGCTTGCTTGAAAACTTGTATACCTTTAAGTAGTATACTCCTTCGAAAGCGTACTTGCCCCCGAATAATATGTTCCCTCGAAAACATACTTGTCTTCGAACAATATTCTCCCTCGAATAAATACTTGCCTTCGAATTATGCTTCCTCGAAAACATACTTAAAATTAGTTATCTGTTGTAGCTATGAATGGTATATCCAAACCTTATACTGACTATGTCGAGGGCGCTACAACTGTGTTCACCAATCTTTGCCTGTGGGCCAAGGAGCAGTGGGATAACCGGTTTCATCTTTGTTTTACCGACGACAATCTGGCTAGGAGTCGATTATGGAGGCTGAATCCCCTCGATCGCATCAGCATGAGAGGATTAATGACTCCGCCTTCGGAACGGGAAGTGTTGGAGTGGTGCAGCAAAAAAGATGTTACAATCTACCTGCCCAAGCGCTCCCGTTCGCAGAGACACCTGGGGGAACCTCCAGAAGATGAAGTATTATCAACCCAACTACTGAATCCCAGAATGCCTATTAATACTCCAAGGCCTCCCTCCTCGGACAATGTTGTGGTGTCGAACTCTCAAGCCCCTCCACCAAGTACTGTTGCTCCAATAAACCCCATTCCTCCTCCCCATGCTCCCATCCTTCCTCTAAGGAAAGATGCCAAGAAAAAAGATTTGAAAGGGAAGGGTGTCCTTCTTGAGCCCATCGAAGAACAATCCGAAGGAGGAGAGACCCTTGAAAATAATGAAGAGGCTAATCTTGAAAAGGAAGTCCATGGGAGTGCGAATGATCCTGAGAACAGGGGTGGCCAATCGCCCAGGGAGACTTCTTATCAATCCCTGCACTCCCCTCTCACTGAAGCTTCTCATCCAGCCTCCCTCGAAGACAGCCCAAGATTAGCTCCTATCCCTGCTCCTCGAACCAATCCTCCTCTACTCATTGATCCAGAAGTTGCTTGTGGTGGTTTCTCCGAATTTGATTCTACAGCGTTGGGGTCCCCTTCGAGCTCGTTCGAGGTCCCTTTGGATGATGAGTTCTCATTGAACGTTCGGAGACTGCTGCATACTTCAGTGAACAGAGGAAAGAAGATGCGTCACCTTGAAAAACGCAAAAATTATTACAAGTTCAAGGCATCGTTGGCTGCCTCTCAGCTCGAGGAAGCCAAGAAGCAATATGCAGTGATCGAGGGCCAAGCTGATGCCTTGTACGAGCGTCTTTCTGCCTCTGAGAATTATGTGATAATGCTAGAGAGGTGCTGTCAAAAGGAGAGGGATTTGTACAAGGAGAAGACTGATTCTCAAGAGCTAATGATAGCTGAATATAAAAAGGGGCATCGCTTGGCTTGCGATGGGTTCGACCAATGTACTGAGGCTCTTCGAAAGGTAGTTGCAGAGCGTGATCAGTTGCAAATACGGATCGAAGGTTTCCCTGTAGAGGTCGAAGAGGTGAAGGATAAGGCTGTGGATTCTTATGCAACAACATGTACGAAGAAATTGCAGGCCCGGGATGCTGCTACTCGAGCTCGCTTGTTGTCCCAAATATATGCTGAGCACCCTGAATATAACCTGGGGCCTTTTTGGAAGCTTGTCCCCTCGGAACTTTGCCCTCCCCAAATAGTCGTAAGTGAAAGTGAAGACTCAGAGGGTGAGGGGAGTGACTCCTCGAAAAATGCAGATTGAGTAAAAGTGCTGAAGGAGTCAGTTTTTTTTTTTGTGCATGGCCCAATAGTGCCTCTTTTTGTAATGACTTGAACATGTTGTACTGTTCTAACTGTGTAAGATAGGTCAGTTTTTGTAAGAGCAACGAATATTTGTCACTTCTATATATATTATGTTTAGAACAAGTTCTGCAAACATCCAACTATAACGTCATTCGAATGATTATTAGTTAGTTAAATTTACACATATTATGAGATAAGGCCTTCGAACTCCAATTGTGTTGGCCTTCGAACAATTATTACTTGGATAAATTCATAAGTTTTATTTTTGCAATAAGGCCTTCGAACTCCATTTTCATTGGCCTTCGAACAATTATTACTTGGATAAATTCATGTTTTATTTTTGCAATAAGGCCTTCGAACTCCATTTTCATTGGCTTTCGAACAATTATGGGGTCTTCGAAAAAAATTAAGGAGATGATATTTTGAGTCACAACTGATTGAGAGTGGATTCGAGGCACACTATAGTGTGATCCGAAGAAAAGTTCGAAGGTCCCAAAACATCGAGGCACACCTTAATGTGACCCGAAGAATAGTTCAAAGGTCCCAAGACATCGAGGCACACCTCAATGTGACCCGATAATATATAAAGTAACAATAAAACTGGGGGCACGCATTATTGTGACCCCATAGAATTATTCGAAGAGACAATTAATCGGGGCACATTTTACTGTGACCCAAAAAATAGTGCGAGGGGACAACAATTCGAGGCACATGTTACTGTGACTCAATTCGAGGGGACAACAATTCGAGACACATGTTACTGTGACTCAAAAAATAGTTAGAGGGGTCGCCAATTTGGTGTGGATAAAAATAGCCTGAGGGTAGGCTAGTAATTTTAAGTTGAGTTTCAAGGTGATGTAAGGGTGTTTCAAGGTGGTGTAAGGGTGTTTCAAGGTGGTGTAAGGGTGTTTCAAGGTGGTGTAAGGGTGTTTCAAGGTGGTGTAAGGGTGTTTCAAGGTGGTGTAAGGGTGTTTCAAGGTGGTGTAAGGGTGTTTCAAGGTGGAGAGATAATTAAGCAGCTTGGCAGCAGTTAATTTTCGTTACCCATAGTTAATGCTGGTGGTTGGGTATTTATAGTGTGATGTTTGGGCCCTTATGGGCTTTCGGGTCATGTTTAATGGACCTGGGTCATGTTTAAATACCCATGAGTTTTAAGCAGGTGAGCAGGTTGCTTAGTCAGGAAGTGTTTAGGTTTTTTAGTACTTTTGTCATAGTTCGAACAGCCTTAGGTTTACAGTGTTTCGAAGTGATCTGTCCGGTCCAAATGATCTGTCCGTTTTATGTTCCTTGTGTCTGTCCGGTATTCGGAGAGATTTTACACTGACCTGCCCTTTCGGGGAGTATGCTGAATTCGGACTCATCAAATTCGAGGCACATGTTATTGTGACTCAAAAAATAGTTAGAGGGGACAACAATTCGAGGCACATGTTACTGTGACTCAAAAAATAGTTAAGGCAAAGAAATCTTTGTATTTAAGGGGCTCATCGAAACACCTCGTTAAAACTTTCTTGTGCTTAACAGGGTAGGAAAGAGTGTGTCCTCACCAAAATTTGTTCCATGGGATACATAGAAAGGAAAAAGAAATACAATGTCAACTGGCTCCGCTAATCGAGATACAACTTTAAATGCTCAATATTCCAAGGTAAGCAGAGGTATCGCCCATCTTTATCTTTCAACCGATACGTGCCTGGTTTTATCCTTTCGGTGACCTCATAAGGGCCTTCCCAGTTGGGTCCCTACTTCCCCAGGCTCTTTTCTTTAGTGTGCAAGAAAACTGCGTAAGACCTTGTCTCCCACCTGAAAGTCTATATGTTTCACTTTGGATGCATAGCGACTCCTCATAAGAGTTTGATAATGAAGGGAAGTCAGCTGTGCCCGCTATCTCTTTTCCTCAACTAAGTCTAAAGCCAATGCTCTACTCTGGTCATTTGTGTCCGAGTCATAGGTCGCTATTCGATGTGAGGGGAAAAGGATCTCCGGAGGAACCACGACATCCATCCCATAGACTAAGGCAAATGGGGACACAACGGTAGCCGTTCGGGGGGTCGTTCGGTATGCCCACAACACCTCCTGTAAATATTCGGGCCATTTCTCCGCTTTTCCTTCCAAGTTCTTTTTCAAATCGTCGAGGATGGTGCGATTAGTTACTTCTACCTGCCCATTCGCCTGAGGATGAAATGGTGCCAAAAAACATTATCGTATGCCCCTTGATACATAGAAGGTATGGAATTCTTTGTTATCAAATTGAGGCCCATTGTCCGTGGTAATCTGCAATGGTACACCAAAACGACAACAAATATTAGACAGAACAAACTTGATCACGTCTTTAGCCTTTGTTCCCGCGAGCGGCTCAGCTTCCACCCACTTAGATTAATAGTCGACGGCCACAATTATCGTCTGTCTGCCCCCAGAAGCCATGGGTAAAGGCCCAACCAAATCAATGCCCCACCTGTCAAACGGAACTGCCTCCGAGATGCTTTCCATCAATACCCCAGTTTGGTGAATTACATTAGCATAGCGCTGGCACGTATCACAGCGTTTGACCAAATCTTTTAGGTCGGCCGTAATAGTTGGCCAATAATAGCCTGCCAAGAATACCCTACGGATTAAAGCCTTATATCCACAATGAGCGGATCCTTCACCGTCGTGTAACTCAGAGAGGATAATTTTTGACTCGGGCCCACTTAAGCACCTTAATAATGGCCGACTCAGAGATCTTTTGTACAGCAATCCTCCCAGAAAAATGTAACCGTGGGACTTGAATCTAACTTTTCTGGCTTCATATTTGTCGACGGGCAAAACGTCACGGGCTAAAAAATCAATGAGAACCGTTCTCCAATCAGGCGTAATCACGTGGTTTTCCTCCGAGATGTTCATCGCGTGCTCTTCGCCAATCGAGATTGACGGGTATGCATGAACCAACACCCACGGATAACCCTCTGTTCGTGAAGCAGAAGCAAGAGAATCCGGGACGGCATTCAACTCTCGTCGAACATGCTCAAACTTGACTCCCTCAAATCCTGATGTTAAATCTTTCATCAGCTTCAAATACTGTATCAGTGTTTCCTTCCTTGCCTCGGACTCCCCCGAAGCTTGGTTTATCACTAGCTGAGAATCACTGATCAATTTTATTCACCGAGCCCCGCATACTTGAGCTAAACGTAAGCCTGCTAGAGCGGCTTCATACTCAGCTTCATTATTAGTAGCCTTGAAACCGAAACGAATGGCTTGGAACATAGCTACCCCTTGCGGGGATATCAACTGGACACCTGCCCCACTACCTGAAATGTTCGACCCACCATCCGTCCGTATGACCCATTCTTCTTCGTTAACCATATCATGCACCTCCTGCTCTTCTCTGTCTGAATGGAATTCAACCAAAAAATCTGCTAAAACTTGTGCTTTTATCACCGTTCGGGGCTCAAACGTTATGTCGAAGTCTCCCAGCTCTACGGACCACTTAGTCATCCTACCAGAGATGTCTGGTCTTTGTAATAGACTCTTCAGAGGAAAAGTCGTCCGAACAACGATTGGATGGGATTGGAAATAAGGTCTCATCTTCCGTGCTGCCGTCACCAATGCTAAAGCTACCTTCTCCAAGGTAAGATATCGCTTCTCGGCGTCCATCAAACTCTTACTGACATAATAAATTGGCTTTAGAAGAGAATCATCTTCTCGAAGGAGAACGACACTGACAGCACATTCGGAGACTGCTACGTAGACAATTAACGTTTCCCCTATCACAGGTTTAGATACGATTTCTGGAGAGGTTAAATACTCTTGAATTTGACGAAAAGCGGTCGAACATTCTTCAGTCCAACAGAAATGCTTCGCATTCCGCAATATTTTGAAGAACGGGCCACACTTATCCGACGAGCGAGAAATGAATCGATTCAGAGCAGTTAATCGTCCTGTCAGAATTTGCACCTCTTTAATACTTCCGGGGGGGGGAGGGGGGAGTCATGGCGATCAGAGCTTTTAGCTGGTCGGGGTCAGCCTCGATGCCTTTTTCGCTGATCATGAATCCAAGAAATTTACCTGACCTTACCCCGAAAATGCACTTCTCCGGATTGAGTTTGAGATTGACTCTGCTCAAGTTGTGGAATGTCTCTGCTAGGTCAGCAAAATGGTCTTCGTCTTGCTCACTTTTGACTAACATATCGTCGATATAAGCTTCCATGTTTCGCCCAATCTGCCCTTCGAAAGTCTTATTGACCAAGCGCTGATAAGTTGCCCCCGCGTTTTTTAACCCGAACGGCATGACCTTATAGCAATATAAACCTCGACCAGTGATAAAAGAAGTGCTCTCTTCATCGTTGGCAGCCAGTCGAATTTGGTTGTATCCTGAGTAAGCGTCCATAAAAGATAACAATCGATTCCCGGAGGTAGAGTCCACTAATTGATCAATGCGAGGCACGGGAAACAGATCCTTAGGGCAAGCTTTGTTCAAATCCGTAAAGTCAATACACATTCGCCACTTGCCATTTTTCTTTCTCACCAACACTGGATTCGACGCCCATACAGGATAATGCGACTCGCGAATATGACCTATGCTCAGCAGCCGTTCGACCTCCGACAAAATCGCTGAAGCCTTTTTCGGGGAGACAGGTCTTCTTTTTTGGACTATGGGTCGGACATCCAATCGTATCGCGAGTTTGTGACACATAATTTCCGCCGGCACACCAGTGACATCCTGTGCACACCAAGCAAACATATCAAGTTTATCAGATAAGAAAAGAATTAACTTCTCTTTGAATTCTGGAGAGAGATGGACTCCTATCTTCAGAACTTTGCCAGTCGCAAATTCGTGTGTCGCAGAATCTTCCTCTAGGACCTGAAATCCGGGGGCCTCCCTAGGATCATCGCACGGGATGACTTCGGGGGGAGGCCCCTTTAATTGCTATGCTGGGTCGGAGGGCCTCCCTCGAACCCCCTTAGAGGAAAGGGCTACCTGGTAGCATTCTCGTGCCATCTTCTGGCTGCTTCGGACTGTTCCAATATTGTTTCCGATCACATACTTTAAGCATTGATGCACCATGGAAATTACGCCGTGCATCTGGGATAACCAAGATCGACCCAGGATAGCATTATAAGAGGTCGGTGCGTCGACCACAATGAAAAGTACCTCCACCTCTTTCTTGAAGGGTCCACGGCCCAGTTCAACCATACACTGAAACTCCCCAACGACAACCGCTGTGGCACCAGTAAAACCCACTATTGTTCGATCGGACCTTCGGATGACCGGTGGGTCAAAGATGCGGTGGTAAGTATTCATAAACAAGATATTCGCGGAGCTCCCTGTATCGATGAGTATTTTCTGAATCTGATCCCCAGCAATGCCCGCCGCGATCACTACAGCATCCTCATGAGGGCCTGCAACATTCTGCATATCGTCATCATCGAAACAAATAATTGGAGAAGGCGAGCGATGCATTTGTGCGGAGACTCCCGCTTCGATCTGGGTGGTCAGGTTGACCATGTGCCTTTTTCGAGAGCTGTTAGAATTTCCCGCGATTGTGTCTCCCCCGAAAATTGCCAAGGAATCGAAAAATGCACAAAGACTGTCCACCCTCCCCTTCGGAATTTCTTCCTCTACCAGGTTTACATTGTTCCTCCCCACTTTGGGGTCGAGATACTCTTGCTCGATGTCAAAATCATCGACCCCCTTGGAAATTACCATGGTTGTGTCAGCATTCTTTGAGACAGCTTTTACCACGGCATTCTTCTGGGAGTGTTTTTTGACGTACTCCAACAGCATTCCATTCTCGATTAGAGCTTGCACCTCCTTCTTCAAAGCTATGCAATCTTTGGTGTCATGTCCTATATCCTCATGGTACTTGCAATATTTGTTGACGCTTCTGCTTTCCCTTTGTGTCTGTATGGGAAAAGGCTTCCTGAACGTGACCGAAGATTTAGCTTTATCAAATATCGCAGCAACATTTTCTGTCAACTCCGCAAAATAGTCGGGTCGAACCCATTTGTTTGACATGAATCTTCCTCCTTGATTGTAGTTTTGTTGATTGCCATAGTACTGCTGGTTTGACTTTTGCCTTGGAGGATATTGACCCGCACTTTTAGCCTGAACGTTCGGTCGAGGGCCCTGAGTGCTCGGCTCAGTTCTTTGGAATTGATTATGGTCCAACTGCTCTCCTGACCCTTTCTCCAAAGCCTGGGTTTCTTTCACCAAGATCCTCTTCTCAACTTGATCTAGCAATGCTCCAAAGGTCATCGCCTGACTTTCTGCCACCGTGTCTTTTAACAACCCGGGGAGCAAACCCATCCTGAAAGCTGCAAGCGCCACCGAATCCTTACAGTACTCCATATCCGTCTTGGTCTTGACAAAGCGATTGGTATAATTTTTGAGGCTCTCCCCCACCTTTTGTCGACAGTAGATTATGGTGTCCCCGTTGGCCCGGAACTTCTTGCTCCCCACAAAGTGTTGCCTGAAGATATTCCAGAACATGTCGAAATTTTTAATAGAGCCCTGGGGTAGCCTGTTGTACCACTTAGATGCCACTCCCTTGAAAGTTTGAGAGAATTCTCTGCATAGAAGCTTATCATCGTCGTCGAAATTGATCATAAAGTTCTTAAACTGCTCGATGTGATTGTCCGGATCCTGAGTCCCATCGAACTTTTCTAACTTTGAAATGTCAAAGTGCTTCGGGAGGTTCCCCACTAAGATCTCTGATGATAGGGGAGGGGCCCTCTAATTATGTCCCGTACAATAAATGTTGGACCTCAGATTGTCATTATTCGAAAAATAAAACCCCTCCTCGGAGGGCAAAGTATATTGCTGCTGCCACTCTGAATTTCAAGGGCCCGTGTCATTCTTACCAGGGCACTTTGCCTGTTCATGAGATCGGTCACCAATTCGGTCGTGGCGACTTTTTTCCCTCGAGGATTTCCTCTCCGAACTTTTTCCCCTTTGGAAATTAATACGCCCATGATCACGCTTTTTCCTCCTGTGGTATCTCCGAGGAGATGACTCAGAAGTGCTATACCGCGAGTAATCGCTTGAGGCAGCCGAGTCTGATCGGTGTTCCTCTTTCCTCCTTGGAGACCGTCGCTCACGCCTCCGATATCTGTCGTCTTTATTTTTGGGGCGAACTTCGACGTCGCGCTCCTCCTTTTCAATGACGGCTTCTCTCCTTATCTCGGATCGAAGATTTCTCCGTGCGGCTTCCTTTTCTGCTTTCAACCTTTCGATCTCCAACAGCAATTCACTCCTCTGAGCCAGGAGGGCGGAGTCATCGAAAACGTTCTCGACTCGCCGACCTCCTTCTCCTTCGGATTCCATATCGTTCTGAAAATCATCGGCCTCCATGTTTTCCTCACAGTGATTAATCAAATCGTCCCCTTGGTCCCCCATGGTCCTCCTCGGAACAGGAATTATTTCCAGGAAGCGATTATCGACCGAGCGATTTTCGTTTCCCACAGACGGCGCCACTGAAGAGTTTAGAGATGGTCCGGGGGTGATTTTGCTAAGTGAGGATTGTTGATAGAGGATTTTATGATAGAGAAATGTTTAAGTGTCAGATTTAGAGAGAGAAAGTTCAACTTGCTAAATAGTGTAGATAGAGAAAGTCTCGTACTATTCATCTCGGGATTTGTGAAGCGTGTGTGGTCCTTTTATAGTACAAATTGCGGACCCCACACACTTTAATTTGGATTAATTACATCTTTTAGTCCTTACATTTTGCCTTCTTCCTATTTTGCCTCCCTCTTTACAATTAATACAATTCAGCCCTTTTATACTTATTTCTATACATTTTCCTCCTATGGTATTTTTCCTTTGCTATTTTCTCCTATCAACTTTCTTCTTTACACTTTTCTCCTTGTCTTTTATTCTTCCTTATCACAATGCACTTAAGTTATTTTAATGAATATCTTTGTTTTGCACCATTCTCACATTCTTTCATAGTCTGTTCCAATTTTGATGGCTAGAGTTTAAATAGCCCTTAGTTATTTCATAGTGAGAGTGTTTAAATTCTCCGATGATGAATGTTTAAGTGGTCATCACTCTTTTATATCAATCCGGATGGTGTGACAAAGACAAAACTAAAATATTTCAGAAATTTTTAAGAAGGCATTAAATTTTATTTAAAAAGCCGGACACCTCGTTAAAACCTCCCCTTGCCACCAGGGAGGAAAGAGTATGCCCCCAAATATTTACATGGATGTTTAAACAAGTAAATATTTACACAAATGCTACTCCAAGTAAATCCGGAGATGTTCAATATTCCAAGAGTGGGTCAGAACTCTTCCATCCTTGTCTTCTAGCCAATATATTCCAGGTTTAAGCCTTTCAACAACCATATAAGGTCCTTCCCAAGTCGGAGCCAACTTGCCGAACGGTTTTTCTTTAGTGTGTAAGAAGACTTTCCTCAATACCTTGTCCCCCGGCTGGAAATCTCTTCTTTTAACTCTGGAAGCAAATCTGCTTCTCATCAAACCCTGATAGTGTTCAACTCTAAGGTGAGCTTTAACTCGTCTTTCTTCCACCAGATCGAGCTGACCTCTGATTGCCACTTCGTTAGCATATTCGGAGAAGTTGTGAACACGAAAACGATGGGAGAGTTGCTTCTATGGGAGATACTGCATCCATCCCATAGACTAAAGCAAAAGGTGACTCCTGTGTTGCAGCCCTAGGTGTTGTCCGGTAGGCCCACAAGACCTCATGTAAATAACTAGGCCACTTCCCAGCATCCCCTTCCAAATTCTTCTTTAAACCGGACAAAATTGTTCTGTTGGCTACTTCAACTTGACCATTTGCTTGTGGGTGGAAAGGTGAAGAGAAACAATGTTGTATACCCCTTGAGGCACAGAAACTCTCCATTTCCCTATTGTCGAACTGTGGTCCATTGTCTGTTGTTATCTTTTGTGGGACACCAAATCTGCAACAAATGTTGGATAGAATGAATTTTATGACAGCTTTTGATGTTGATCCTGCTAAAGGGGCTGCTTCAATTCACTTCGAAAAGTAATCTATAACAACAATTATAGTTTTGCGCCCTCCGGATGCCATAGGGAGAGGCCCTACTAAATCCAACCCCCATCGAGCAAAAGGTATAGGCTCAGAAATTGACTCTACAGGAATGGCTGGGACATGAATTTCATTGCTGTACCTCTGGCATGGGTCACACCTTCTTACCAATTCCTTAGCATCTTTCATGATAGATGGCCAATAGTAACCGGCCAGTAAAACTCTCCTTGTTAAAGCCCTGAATCCACAATGAGTTGACCCCTCACCATCGTGCAATTCAGAGAGGAGTACTTGAGACTCATCACCCCCCAAACAGCGCAGAAGAGGTTTACTGTAAGACTTTTTATACAAAACGTCTCTCAATACGATAAAACCACGAGCCTTGTGTTTCAATGTTCTTGCCAGTGATTTATCCGGAGGCACGATACCATCGGAGAGGTATTGCAGGAGAGGAAACCTCCAGTCCTGAGGTTGTTTCACCTGTACTTCAAAAATTTCCTCTTCTTTACCCATATTAAGTTGAATGGAGGAGCTTTCCAGTACATGGATCCATGGATATGACTCCGTGTACGCTATGGTTGCCAATAAGTCTGCTAACTCATTTTCTGCCCGGGGTATATGCTCATAAATAATACTTTTAAACTTGAGTGCTTCATTTTTAAGAAGGAGTAAATATTTCACAAGCTGCTCCTTTTTAGCCTCAGATTGACCTTGGGCATGGTGGATAAGAAGCTGGGAGTCACTCAGTAGCTTGACCCTCTTAGCCCCACAAATGTAGGCTAACTTTAATCCAGCTATAGCCGTTTCATACTCGGACTCATTATTGAAAGCCCTGAAAGCAAAACATATAGCTTGGTACATTTTGTCACCATATGGAGAAGTCAAACACACCCGTGCACCACATCCCATAGTGCTAGATCTACCATCTGTTCGGACAACCCATACCTTTTTATCTTTTATGTCAGTAGCCTGCTCTGAATCTTTGTCAGAGTGAAATTCAACCAAAAAATCAGCCACAGCTTGGGCCTTAACTGCTGTTCGAGGAGCAAAATCTATGTCGAAATCCCCCAGTTCTACTGACCATTTAGTCATCCTGCTTGAAATGTCTGCCTTTTGGAGGACGTTCTTCAAGGGAAAAGAAGTCCGGACGATGATAGGATGAGCCTGGAAATAAGGCCTCATTTTTCTTGCAGCTATTACCAAGGCTAATGCTAACTTTTCGAGTTTCAAGTAACGCCTTTCTGCATCTATCAAACTTTTGCTGATGTAGTACACTGGATGGGGATAACTATCCACCTCTCTTACCAACACAGCACTGATGGCACAACTTGAAACTGCCAAATATACGAAAAGTGTCTCCCCATCAACTGGTTTAAAAAAAGTTTTGGGGGAGGACAAGTGCTTCTTGATCTCATTAAAAGCCTCATCACACTGTGAGGTCCAATCGAATCCCTTTGCACCCTTCAAGATTTGAAAGAACGGGGCGCACCTGTCCGAAGACCTTGAGATAAATCTGTTTAAAGCAGCTAATCTCCCCGTTAGTCGTTGTACTTCTTTAATATTTCGAAAAGGCTCCATCAGGAATAGAGCATTAAGCTGGTCCGGATCGGGCTGTATCCCATGCTCACTTATAATATAGCCTAGAAACTTCCGGGACTGCACTCCGAACACACATTTTTCTGGGTTTAACTTCAAATTCACTTTTACCAAGTTGGCAAAAGTTTCTTGGAGGTCAGCCAAGTTCAATTGCTCATCCACACTCTTTACCATCATGTCATCGATGTATACTTCCATATTCCTTCCAATCTGATCAGCAAAAGCTTTGTTGACCAATCTCTGATAAGTAGCCCCAACATTTTTCAACCCAAAAGGCATTACCTTGTAGCAATGAAGACCCCTGTCAGTGACAAATGTAGTATGCTCTTTGGTGTGGATAAAAATAGCCTGAGGGTAGGCTAGTAATTTTAAGTTGAGTTTCAAGGTGATGTAAGGGTGTTTCAAGGTGGTGTAAGGGTGTTTCAAGGTGGTGTAAGGGTGTTTCAAGGTGGTGTAAGGGTGTTTCAAGGTGGTGTAAGGGTGTTTCAAGGTGGTGTAAGGGTGTTTCAAGGTGGTGTAAGGGTGTTTCAAGGTGGTGTAAGGGTGTTTCAAGGTGGAGAGATAATTAAGCAGCTTGGCAGCAGTTAATTTTCGTTACCCATAGTTAATGCTGGTGGTTAGGTATTTATAGTGTGATGTTTGGGCCCTTATGGGCTTTCAGGTCATGTTTAATGGACCTGGGTCATGTTTAAATACCCATGAGTTTTAAGCAGGTGAGCAGGTTGCTTAGTCAGGAAGTGTTTAGGTTTTTTAGTACTTTTGTCATAGTTCGAACAGCCTTAGGTTTACAGTGTTTCGAAGTGATCGGTCCGGTCCAAATGATCTGTCCGTTTTATGTTCCTTGTGTCTGTCCGGTATTCGGAGAGATTTTACACTGACCTGCCCTTCCGGGGAGTATGCTGAATTCGGACTCATCAGTAGCCCCTTTTTTAGGTGTTTGAGCAAGTGTCATTGTCAAAGAGCTGAAAAATAGTCCGATTCTAGGAAGTGGTTCTTAATTCGGAGAGAGTTATGGGGATACCCGGACAGGTCAAGCGTCACGAATTTCAAACGGTTTTTGCCAGAGTTAATGGGACACGTGTCAC
The DNA here is from genome assembly GCA_036936605.1 of Limnanthes douglasii subsp. nivea. NCBI lineage: Eukaryota > Viridiplantae > Streptophyta > Magnoliopsida > Brassicales > Limnanthaceae > Limnanthes > Limnanthes douglasii. The sequence goes on from JAUPFV010000001.1 coordinate 343,290,317, forward strand.
TTTCTGATTGGTCACTCCAGCCGTTTTTTCACCTTGAATTTCGCACCACCTTCTTTAACAAGTTACCTTTTTAATTGCCAATAATGACATCAGCGCCGTCTTTTAATCATTGCCCAACTTTTCGGATTCTCCTACGAATCAACTCCTTTTTTTTCACATTTACTATAAATTCTCCCCAAAGAATCTTCTGCCTCAGAAACTCAACTTGAGGTGAGAAGTCAAATGAACACGGACAGTCAACAGTCCGGAGGGCCAGCTATGCCAAGCTTCAATCCTCCCCGGATTACTTCTACAGAAGCTCCTCCAACAATTATGGAGGAGAGAATGAAGGACTCCACTGAGGAGGTCAGATTTGAATCCGAGTCCTCCGGACAGGCTGATACCGCTACTGTTGTTGCCAAAAAAGGCAAAGAAAATTTATATCTGAGGCATCCGGACCTGCCGGAGAGCCTTGAAGGGAGAGTGGGGCCATGCTTTCATAAAGTTGAGCTCAAGTACCTCTTGGCCTTGCTGAAGACCAAGTACGCGTTCATCCATACTTCAGATCTGGGTCGATTGCGCACAAAGTGGGGGATCCCTGAGAATGTAAAGATAAGGATTCCCATCGATCCGGAGACCCCGATGGACTATAAGAGGAATGAAATAGTCTTCTTTACGGAGCTATTCAACTGGGGACTCAGGTTCCCACTGGACCCGGAGATAGTGCGCTACTTTCACTTGGTCAAGCTCTGCCCAACACAACTAAGCCCCAATGGTTGGTTCACCTTAATGTCATGTATTATGGCATCTAGGTTATCAGGGATCCCTCTTCCGATGGAAGAGTTCGCTGCAGTGGCCAACCTGTGCAAGCATCATCAGTTCCCCTTCTACCATTTCAACATGGGGAACAATCTCAAAGCTGTTGATGATCTCCTGGAGTCGGAGAGCAAATGGAGGAGCCAATTCTTGTTTGTTAGTGGCTCATGGGAAAACGGCAGGAAAATCAAGGCCGGAGAGAATCCAAGCCTTCTCAGGAGTAGATGGAGGAGTGACCGTAAGTTTTTACTTTAAGTTTCTGTTCGAATCTCTCTTTTCTTCTTTGTACTAACCAATTTCTCTTTTGTTTTAACAGAGCTGCCAAAGGAGTTCGGGGACTACCTAAAGGCCGGACAGATCACCTGTGGCAAAATCAATGCATGGGCTGCAGAGAACTGGGAAAACCGATTCCACAAGGCCTTCACCACTGGAAACCTAGCAAGGTCCCACCTGTGGAACACAACAGGTCGGAGAGACCTAACTTGGGAGGAGCTCACCACCCAGCCTGATGAAGACATTGTGCTGAGAAGGTCCCACGAGCTGGATGGGACACTCTATCTGCCTTCCCGGGCCAAAGCCCCAAGCAAAATGAAGGGCAGAAGAAAAGGCAAGAACGTGGCAGGTAATACTGAGAAGGAGGCCCCAACAGATCCAGAGGGGCCAACACAAGTTCAAATTGATGCAGCCCTTTTACAAGTGGTGGAGCAGGAGAGCAAAAAGCAGGAAGTGAACCTCCCAAAACCTCCAAGGGCTTCCAAGAGGACTCGCAAGCAAGCAAGTGAAGGTGCTGACAGGGAAGCCAAGAAGAAAAAGACTTCCCAAGGAGATGAGATTGCTCTCCGGGATCCGGAGCCCTCTTTTGCTACTGACCCGACATTGGCCGAAGAGATCCCAAGGGACTTTCAAGAAGAGATTCCAAGGGAATTCCATACCGATGAAGTTGAGGGGGGAGAGCTTAACTTGGATGAAGTGGACATCACCGGTCTGGGTGGACTTGGTGAATATTTCCTTGGCCTGCCTAGAGACGAGTTCGCAGGGCCCTACATCCCTCCGAGCAGTTCCAACACGGTCAATTTCAACGGTAAGACTTTCATGGTTTCTAGCGAAAAGGATATTATAGCCCATTCTCTACTTAGAAATGTGCAGCCAGTGCTCACTTTGGAAAGGCAAGTCCGAAGTCAGGCAGACACCATCAAAGACCTCAAGTCTGAGAAGGAGAAGCTGTCCGATGACCTCCGGACTGCTGCTACTAAGGTTGATTTGCTTAAGGAGGCAAATGATCAGCTAAAGAAGAATCAAGATGAAAGCAACACAAAAGTTGCTTCTTTGGAAGAGACCATAAAAGATCTCCGGGCTAAACTGTCCGGTACGGAGAAAGACCTTACAGCTTCAAGGGGAGAGACCACTGCAAAAGAAAAGCTCATCACCAACCTGACTACTGACAAGATAGCTTTGGAAAATGCAGTGACTCAGGCTGCTGAAGAGAAGTCTGCTTTGGTAAGGGACCAAGAGGCCACAATCAAAGCCAAGATTAATGCCTATGCCAGGGAAATGATACAAAGTGAAGAGCTAATGATTCAAAGGGTGAAGTCTGATATGGTTCTCCTGTTTCACAAGAAATTCCCGAAGAGGAGACTGGGGGACTTATGGCGCTATGTAGATGATGATGACCTTCCATATTATACTATGGTTGATGAGGGATATTCCAGTGAGTCCTCGTCTGATAATGAAGAGGAAACCGGAGAGAGCCCAGGTGAAGAAGAGATTGATCCCAAGGGCAAGAAGATAGTCGAAGAGAAGAGCAACATCAAGGGCAAGAAAGTAAACGAGGGTGAGCCATCTTCAAAGGCTCCACCTTAATTTATTGTGCATTTTATTTATCTTTTACTAAAACTAAAGTCCTTGGAAGGCCAAGGCACTATTTTTGTTGGGGTGCCCGATTATTCGGACAAATATTTTGTGATGTTCCCTAACTTGTTCAAAAGTCCTTGGAAGGCCAAGGCAATTTTAATTTGCTGAATGAATGTTTCTATTTTTACTCAAGCATCATCTTCTTTCATTATCTGTTTTATTTTAGATAGCTAGAATTTAAGTAGCTTTGAGTTATTGCATTGCGAAAGTGTTAAGATTCTCCGGCTAGAGTTTAAATAGCCCTTAGACCTTTCAGTCCGGGTAGTATGACAAGAGACAGAATTTTGAAAATACTTAGAAAATTATTGAAGAAGGCATCAAATTCCATTGAAAGCTCTCCGTGCCACCGAAGAGGGGAAGGTATGCCCCCAAATATTTACATGGATGTTTAAACAAGTAAATATTTACACAAGTGTTATTCCAAGTACATTCGAAGGTGTTCAATATTCCAAGGGTGAGTTAAAACCCTGCCATCTTTGTCTTCCAACCAATAAGTCCCAGGCTTGATTCTTTCAACCACAGTATACGGACCCTCCCAGGTTGGGGCCAGCTTTCCGAAGAGCTTTTCCTTAGTATGCAAGAAAACTTTCCTTAATACTTTATCTCCTGGTTGAAAATCTCTCCTTTTAACTTTAGAAGCAAACCTGCTTCTCATCAAGCCCTGATAGTGTGCAATTCTAAGATGAGCTTTAACCCGTCTTTCTTCGATCAAATCAAGCTGATTTCTAATTTCCATTTCATTAGCATGTCCGGAGAAGTTATGAACACGAAAGGAAGGGAGTGTCTTCTCTATGGGGGGCTACTGCATCCATTCCATAGAGCAAGGCAAAGGGGGATTCTTGTGTTGCAGCTCCAGGTGTTGTCCGGTAGGCCCACAGGACTTCTTGTAGATAACTAGGCCACTTCCCAGCAGCCCCTTCCAAATTTTTCCTTAAACCGGACAGTATTGTTCTATTAGCTACTTCAACTTTCCCATTGGCTTGTGGGTGGAAAGGTGAAGAAAAGCAGTGCTGAATACCCCTTGAAGCACAGAAGCTTTCCATTTCTCTGTTGTCAAACTGTGGCCCATTGTCTGTTCTTATCTTCTGTGGGACACCGAATCTGCAACATATGTTGGACAAAATGAATTTTATGACAGCTTTTGAGGTTGTCCCTGCCAATGGAGCTGCTTCTATCCACTTCGAGAAGTAGTCAATGGCCACAATTATAGTTTTACGCCCTCCGGACGCCATAGGGAGAGGTCCAACCAAGTCCAAACCCCATCGAGCAAAAGGGATGGGCTCAGAAATTGATTCCAAAGGAATGGCTGGTACATGAATTTCATTGCTGTACCTCTGGCATGGGTCACACCTTTTCACCAGTTCCTTAGCATCTTTCATGATCGATGGCCAATAGTACCCGGAGAGTAGCACTCTTTTTGTTAAAGCTCTAAATCCACAATGGGCTGATCCCTCACCATCATGCAATTCGGAGAGAACCATTTGTGACTCATGATCCCCTAAACAACGTAGGAGAGGTTTGCTATAGGATTTTTTGTACAACACTTCTCTTAACATAATGAAACCACGAGCCTTGTGCTTCAATGTTCTGGCTTGTGATTTATCTAAGGGCACGATACCATCGGACAGATATTGTATAAGAGGAGACCTCCAGTCTTGAGGCCGATTCACTTGTATTTCAAAGACTTCCTCTTTTTCATCCTTACTGAGTTGAATAGAAGGGCTTTCAAGCACATGGATCCAAGGGTAGGACTCCGTATATGCTATCGTTGCCAATGAGTCTGCTAGCTCATTTTCTGCCCGGGGAATGTGCTCAAAGACAACAGTTTTAAACTTTAACGCTTCATTTTTTAGGAGTAAATACTTGACCAATTGCTCCTTTCTAGCCTCTGATAGGCCCAAGGCATGGTGGACAAGCAACTGGGAGTCACTTAGTAGCTTGACCCTTTTAGCTCCACAGATGTAGGTCAACTTTAACCCAGCTATAGCTGCTTCGTACTCGGACTCATTATTAGACGCCCTAAAAGCAAAACAAACTGCTTGGTACATGTTGTCCCCGTATGGGGAAGTGAGACATATTCCTGCTCCAGATCCCATGGTACTAGATCCTCCGTCTGTTCGGACAATCCACACTTTCTTGTCTTTTGAATCAGTAGGTTGCTCTGAATCCCTATCAGAGTGGAATTCAACCAGAAAATCAGCCACATCTTGGGCTTTTACTGCTGTCCGGGGAGCAAAGTCTATGTCGAAGTCCCCCAACTCTACTGACCACTTTGTCATTCTGCTTGAAATGTCTGCTTTTTGAAGGACATTCTTTAAAGGGAAAGATGTCCGGACGATGATAGGATGAGCCTGGAAATAGGGCCTCATCTTTCTTGCAGCTATCACCAAAGCCAATGCCAGTTTTTCAAGTTTCAAGTAACGCCTCTCAGCATCAATCAAGCTTTTGCTGATGTAGTACACTGAGTGAGGATACCCATCGACCTCTCTTACTAGCGCTGCACTGATGGCACAACTTAAAACAGCCAGATACACAAAGAGAGTCTCCCCATCAATTGGTTTGAACAAAGTTTTGGGAGAGGAAAGATGTTTATTGATTTCATTGAATGCCTCATCACACTATGGGGTCTATTCAAACCCCTTTGCACCCTTCAAGGTTTGAAAGAATGGAGCACACCTGTCCGAAGACCTGGAGATGAATCTGTTCAAGGCAGCCAATCTCCCCGTTAATCGTTGTACTTCTTTAATGTTTCGAGGAGGCTCCATCTGGAATAAAGCATTGAGTTGGTCCGGGTCGGGCTGTATTCCATGCACACTTATGATGTACCCTAAGAACTTCCCGGACTGCACTCCGAACACACACTTTTCAGGGTTTAGTTTTAAATTCACGTTTGCCAGGTTGGCGAAAGTTTCTTGGAGGTCGGATAAGTGCAACTGCTCATCCACACTTTTTACCATCATATCGTCAATATAAACCTCCATATTTCTTCCAATTTGATTAGCAAATGCCTTGTTGACTAACCTTTGATAAGTAGCCCCAGCATTTTTCAAGCCAAAAGGCATCACCTTGTAGCAATGTAGACCCCTATCAGTGACAAACGTGGTATGCTCTTGATCTTTTGGATCTACTTGGATCTGATTGTACCCGGAGAAGGCATCCATGAAGGAGAGTAGCTTGTTCCCAAAAGTAGAGTCTACTAACTGATCTATCCGGGGGACCGGATACAAATCTTTTGGGCAAGCTCTATTGAGGTCTGTGAAGTCAATGCACATACGCCATTTGCCATTCTTCTTTTTCACCAAGACAGGATTGGCAGTCCACAAAGGGTATTGAGATTCTTTAATGTGGCCCATCTTAGTGAGTCTGTCAACCTCTTGTACTATGACATCAGCCTTTTCTTTTGAGAAAGCTCTCCTCTTTTGTACCACTGGTGCCACATCTCTCCGGACAGATAGGTGATGGGAAATCACCTCTGATGGAACTCCAGTAACATCAGCATTGCACCAAGCAAAAATATGTTGATGGTCTTTCAAGAATTTCAACATCTCTTCTTTCAACATTGGTGGCATTTTGGACCATATCTTGACACTTTTTCCTTCTTCCAAGCAATGTGTTTCAACCTCTTCAATTGGAATCAACACTCCAGGGGTCTCTCTGGGGTCATCAATTTCACCCTCACCCCCAGAAAGGCCCTCAAACTGCTATTGATCATTTATACGGACTGCCCCCAGCGTTCGTGGAGCCAAGGCAGTGGCATAGCATTCTCTTGCAATCTTTTGGCTGCTCCAGACAACCCCAACTTGTCCCTGAACAGCATACTTTAAACACTGATAGACTGTCGAAGCCACTGCATGCATCCTAGAGAGCCAAGATCTCCCTAAAATAGTATTATAGCAAGTGGGACAATCCACCACAATGAAGAGTATTCTAACCATTTTCTTGAAAGGGCCCCTGCCCAATAACACTTCTTCTTCAAACTCCCCGATCACATCGACTGAGCTGCCCGTGAAGCCCACGATTGATCTGTCCGACTTTTGAATCACAGCTAGATTTTTCATTTTCTTGTAAGTGTTTAGGAAAAGGATATTGGCAGAGCTTCCAGTATCCACCAAAATTCGCCTTATTTCATTGCCCCCTATAGATGCTCCTATGACAACAGCATCCTCATGAGGGCCAGCAATGTCTCTTAAATCATCCTCATCGAAGACAATGAACGGGAATGAATTTGGTGATTGATAAGAGGTCATGCCTCCTTCTAGCTGGGAGGCTAAATTATGAACATGCCTCTTTCTCGAAGAAGCAGTAGGAGCTGTCATAGTGTCCCCTCCGAAAATTGTCAGTGACTCGAAGAATTTAATGAGCCCGGAGACCGATCTAGAACACTCCTCTATAGCACCCACTCTGTTTCGTGTTGGATCAGGATCCAAGTATTCAGATTCCACATCAAACCTTTCAACTATTACCATGGCCCCCTCCGGGGCAGCATTACTTGGACCAACCCGGTGAGTGTTGTCAGGCCTGTTGCCTCCTCTTCTTTTAACATATGCTCCTAACTTTCCCCTTTCAATCAAGTTCTGAACCTCTTGTTTCAGTGCTATGCAATCATCAGTGGTATGGCCAATATCATTGTGGTATTGGCAAAAGGATTTATTTCGATGCTCTCTGGGAGACTGCAAGGTTGCCGGTCTCCGGTAGTGTACCTCATCTTTTGTTTTATCGAAGATGGTGGCCACACTTTCTTTGAGTTCTGCAAACCACTCCGGTTGGACCCATGGCCCTCTTTTGTTTCTTGATTGTTGACTTTGAGCAGGAGCAGCTGGTTGAGACTGAGCTTTTGCCCTACCATGCCCCTGTCCGGTTTCTCTTGCTTTGTTCCCAGACTGGTTCTGATTTGGAGTTGGTGCCACTGGGGTGGACCTCACCTGTCTATGCACCCTGGTCTTTTTTGTTTCATCAGCGTTTATTTGCTTGCCAACTTGATTTAGCAATCCTCCCCAGGTCATGGCTTTCTTTCTGGTCACCGAGTCAGCCAGGTTGCCTGGGTTCAAACCTTGTCTTTGGGATGCTATTGCCACCTGTTCGAAGCAATCAGCCAACCCATTTTTTGTGTTCACAAAACGACTTATATACTCCTTTAATGACTCATTTGGCTCCTGGGCACAATGGATTATTGTGTCTCCATTGCCCTTAAGCTCCTTACTCCCCACAAACTGCCTTCGAAAGGCCACCCAAAACGTATCAAAGTCTTTAATACAGCCCTGAGGCAGGCTGTTGTACCATTTCAGAGCACTCCCCGTGAAGGATTGGGAGAATGCCCTACAAAGTAGTTTATCATCATCATCAAAGTTCATCATGAAGTTCTTAAATTGCTCCAGATGATTGTCCGGATCAGTACTGCCATCGTACTTCTCCATCTTGGTACTGTCAAACCTCTTGGGGAGGTTTCCGGACAGGATTTTAGAAGACAGTGGAGATTGCCTCCAATTCCTTCCACGACTGAACACAGTATCCTCATTAGGAGTTGCAAAGATACCTGGCTCATCGTGGAAGGCAAAAGGATCCATCAGCATCCGGTCTACATGCCTCCGGCTGTGAGATGACCCTTTTCCAATATGCTTTTTCATCCTTCCATGCTGATCTCTTTTTCTGGAATACTTCTGAACTTGCTTTTGCTTTTTCCTGGTTCGACCCTCATCACTGCTAGAGGACAAGGATTTTTCATTTCCCTCACTGTCCGAAGAGCTACTTGAAGATTCTGAGCTTGAGTCAGAGCTCTCCACAGGCTTGGACCGGTGAGACTTTTTAGAACTGGCATGTGTCTTTTTAGTGCTCACATGAGTTTTTGAAGCCTCAGGCTCTCGGGGGTTGTCAGTATGATGAGCAGCTGACGCTTTGGATTTCTCTTTCATGCCCATCTTGGCCTTTTCATCCCTCAGAGCTTCTATTTCACCCCTCAACCTGTCACGCTCTTCGACAGTGTATTCATCATTCTCTCCCACCACTTCGAGCAGAGCTGGTGGTACTTCTGGATTGTCCGGATTCATTCGGACAGAATTTCTTGGCAGGTTTTGAATGCTTGATTCAGGCACCTCTCTCCTCCCACTGTGGTCGCCAATTTGGTGTGGATAAAAATAGCCTGAGGGTAGGCTAGTAATTTTAAGTTGAGTTTCAAGGTGATGTAAGGGTGTTTCAAGGTGGTGTAAGGGTGTTTCAAGGTGGTGTAAGGGTGTTTCAAGGTGGTGTAAGGGTGTTTCAAGGTGGTGTAAGGGTGTTTCAAGGTGGTGTAAGGGTGTTTCAAGGTGGTGTAAGGGTGTTTCAAGGTGGTGTAAGGGTGTTTCAAGGTGGTGTAAGGGTGTTTCAAGGTGGTGTAAGGGTGTTTCAAGGTGGTGTAAGGGTGTTTCAAGGTGGTGTAAGGGTGTTTCAAGGTGGTGTAATGGTGTTTCAAGGTGGTGTAAGGGTGTTTCAAGGTGGAGAGATAATTAAGCAGCTTGGCAGCAGTTAATTTTCGTTACCCATAGTTAATGCTGGTGGTTGGGTATTTATAGTGTGATGTTTGGGCCCTTATGGGCTTTCGGGTCATGTTTAATGGACCTGGGTCATGTTTAAAGACCCATGAGTTTTAAGCAGGTGAGCAGGTTGCTTAGTCAGGAAGTGTTTAGGTTTTTTAGTACTTTTGTCATAGTTCAAACAGCCTTAGGTTTACAGTGTTTTGAAGTTATCTGTCCGGTCCAAATGATCTGTCCGTTTTATGTTCCTTGTGTCTGTCCGGTATTCGGAGAGATTTTACACTGACCTGCCCTTCCAGGGAGTATGCTGAATTCGGACTCATCACTCTTGATCCTTTGGATCTACTTGGATCTGATTGTATCCGGAGATGGCATCCATAAAGGATATCAGCTTGTTCCCAGAGGTGGAGTCTACTAGCTGATCAATCCGGGGGACTGGATACAAATCTTTTAGGCAAGCTCTATTGAGATATGTGAAGTCAATGCACATGCGCCACTTGCCATTTTTCTTTTTCACCAAAACCGGATTGGCAGTCCACAAAGGATATTGAGACTCCTTGATATGCCCCATCTTTGTGAGCCTATCAACCTCTTGCACAATGACATCAGCCTTGTCCTTGGAAAAAGCCCTTCTCTTTTGAACCATTGGTGCTACGTCTTTCCGGACGGATAGGTGATGTGATATCACATCTGCTGGAACCCCAGTAACATCAGTGTTGCACCAAACAAAAACGTGCTGATGATTCTTCAAAAACTTTAACATTTCACTCTTCAAAATGGGTGGCATCTTAGACCCTATCTTGACACTTTTTCCTTCTTCTAAACAATGTGCCTCTACCTCTTCGACCGGTATTAACACTCCAGGGGTCTCTCTGGGGTCATCAATTTCACCCTCACCCCAGAAAGCCCCTCAAATTTCTATTGCTCGTTGATATGAACTGCCCCCAATGTCCGAGGAGCCAGGGCTGTAGCATAGCATTACCTTGCAACCTTTTGACTGCTCCGGACAACTCCCACCTGTCCCTGAACAGCATATTTCAAGCACTGGTGGACTGTTGAAGCCACTGTATGCATCCTAGAGAGCTAAGACCTCCCTAGAATAGCATTATAGCAAGTGGGACAATCCACCATGATAAAAAGTATCCTGACCATTTTCTTGAAAGGGCCCTTGCCCAACAAAACTTCTTCTTCGAACTCCCTGATCACATCTGCTAAGCTGCCAGTAAAGCCCACAATTGATCTGTCTGAACTCTGAATTACAGCTGGATTTTTCATTCTCTTGTATGTGGTTAAGAAAATGATATTGGCTGAGCTTCCAGTATCCACCAAAATTCGTCTTATGTCATTGCCCCCAATGGATGCTCCTATAACAACAACATCTTCATGAGGGCCAGCTATATCTCTCAAATCATCTTCATAAAAAACAATGAAGGAGAATGGATTTTGTGACTGATAGGAAGTCATGCCTCTTTCTAGCTGGGTGGCCAAAGTATGAACGTGCCTCTTCCTCGAAGAAGCAGTAGGAGCTGTCATAGTATCCCCTCCGAAAATTGTAAGGGACTCAAAAAACTTAATGAGGCCGGAAACTGTCCTAAAACACTCCTCAATTGCACCGACTCTATTTCGAGTTGGATCAGGATCCAAGTATTCAGATTCCACATCAAACCTCTCAATTATAACCATGGCTCCCTCCGGAGCGGCATTATTTGGACCAACCCGGTGAGTATTGTCAGGCCTGTTACCTCTTCTTCTTTTGACATAAGCCCCAGCTTTCCCCTTTCAATCAAGTTCTGAACTTCTTGCTTCAAAGCTATACAATCATTAGTGGTATGGCCAATATCATTGTGATATTGGCAGAAAGAGTTATTGTGATGTTCTCTAGGAGATTGCAGTGTGGCCGGTCTTCTATAGTGCACTTCTTCCTTTGTTTTATCATAAATAGTGGCCACACTTTCTTTCAATTCTGCGAACCACTCCGGTTGAACCCAAGGGCCTCTCTTGTTTCTGGATTGCTGACTCTGAGCAGGAGCAGCTGGCTGAGACTGAGCTTTAGCCCTACCATGCCCCTGTCCGGTCTCTTTTGCCTTGGTGCCGGACTGATTCTGATTGGGATTTGGTGCCACCGGGGTATACCTCACCTGCCTGTGCATCCTGGTTTTCTTCGTTTCATCAACGTTAATCTGTTTTCCAACCTGATTCAGCAACCCTCCCCAGGTCATGGCCTTCTTTCTGGTCACTGAATAAGCCAAATTGCCAGGGTTCAAACCCTGTCTTAGGGATGCTATTGCCACTTGTTCGAAGCAATCAGCCAGCCCATACTTGGTGTTCACAAAATGACTTATATATTCTTTTAAGGAGTCATTTGGCTCCTGGGCATAATGGATTATTGTGTCCCCATTGCCCTTTAGTTCTTTACTCCCAACGAACTGCCTTCGAAAGGCCACCCAAAAAGTAACGAAATTCTTGATACAACCCAGTGGTAGGCTGTTATACCATTTTAGAGCACTCCCTGTAAATGATTGGGAGAATGCTCTGCAAAGTAGCTTATCATCGTCATCAAAGTTCATCATGAAGTTTTTAAATTGTTCCAAATGGTTGTCTGGATCAGTACTGCCATCGTACTTTTCCATTTTTGTGCTGTCAAACCTCTTAGGGAGGTTGTCGGACAGAATTTTAGAAGATAATGAAGATTGCCTCCAATTTCTACCACGACTGAACACAGTATCCTTATTAGGAGTTGCAAAGATACCTGGTTCATCGTGAAAAGCAAAAGGATCCATCAGCATCCGGTCCACATGCCTCGGGCTATGAGATGACCCTTTACCAATATTCTTCTTCATCTTTCCATGTCTATCTCTTTTTTTTTGAATATTTTTTAATCTGTTTTTGCTTCTTTTTAGTTCGACCCTCATCGCTGCTAGAGCATAAGGATTCTTCAACTCCCTCATCGTCCGAAGAGCTATCAGAAGATTCTGAGCCTGAGTCAGAACTCTCCACTGGCTTAGACCGGTGAGACTTTTTGGAGCTGGCATGAGTCTTTTTGGTACTCGCATGAGTCTTTGAAGGCTCATGCTCTCTGGGGTTATCGGTGTGATGAGCAACTGATGCTTTGGACTTTTCTTTCATGCCCATCTTAGCCTTTTTTGCCCTCAGAGCTTCTATTTCACCCTTCAGCCTATCGCGCTCTTCGATAGTGTATCCATCGTTCTCACCCACCACTTCGAGCAGAGCTGGTGGTACTTCTGGGGCGTCCGGATTCATTCGGACTGACTTTTCTTGTTGGTTTTGAATGCTTGATTCAGGCACCTTCTCCTCCCACTGTGGTCGCCAATTTGGTGAGGTTAATTATCGTCTGGGGGTAAATTTGTAATTTGTTCGGAGTTTTATGAAAGTATATGGGTGTTTAAAATTTAGAGTAGAGAGTAGAGGGAGAATTAAGCAGCCTGGTTGTATTAATTTTCATTATTCATATTTAATGCAGGTGGTTGGGTATTTATACTCTTACATTTGGGCTTTATGGGTTTTCGGGTCATGTTTAATGGACTCGGGTCATGTTTAAAGACCCATGAGCTCTTAGTAGGGGAGCAAGTAGCTTAGTCAAGAAGTGTTTAGGTTTTTTAGTACTTTTGTCATAGTTCGAACAGTCCAATAGGCTAAGTGTTCGAAGTGGTCTGTCCGGTCCGGAGGCCTTGGACCGATCTGTCCCTGTCCGGGGAGCAAGCAGAATTCGGACTCATCAGGTAACACTCACGTAAATAAGCATATCCCTCCTCTATAGTCATAACATCATCCATCACATCCATCTCGAGTACCCGTAATGCAAAATCATGTAACCTGACTTGATAAGTGGTCGTAGAGGCGTTCACTCGATTATATATATTACGACTCGAGACTAAAGGTCGATCAATACGTATCATAGGTTAGACTTTACCCATGCAAGATAGAACAATAGTGTATCATAACGATCGAAATGATATGAAGAGCCACTGCTATGAGATATAAATAAATATAAATTAAAAAATTGGTCGTTGCATGCCAGTGATCCAAGAATGCCTTAAAATGTGAACATTGGTATACCAACGCGAGAGACAATATACAAGATGACCAAAATACGTCTTCATAGCCTCAACTATGACTCAATTATGTTGAGTGAGATCCCACTGGCAATGAGTTGCATACAGAACATAACATCATAAAGATATTATAAGCTGTAAAATATAAAAACATATTAACATCATAAATAATAATTTTATTCAAATAATTTGTTTAAGAAACTTACATTATTGAAGACGTTAATTTCCTTGTGATTTTTATGATCACTAAAATTGGTGTACAAGTCAGGATCATGAGGGTTGATTCAATGAAACAGTTCATCTGATGTCGTGTGTGTTACCTGACTCTTAGAATTCAAAGAAACTGTAATAGTTGTAACCATACAATGAAAGTCGTAACTAGTAACCCTCGTACTGCATGACGTTTTGAGATGATCCACACTTTATGGTGGTTGTTTGTTCTTAGTCTTGTTCTCGGACGAAAATGTTGAACGAGCTCGACGGTGAGACGCCCTGAAATTACAAACAAAAATATGCTTAAGAATAATAATAAAAACAACTCAAGTTTTATGTAAATTTAAAACTAACCATGAGAAAAATTGGCAAAATTATATATAAATCATGCAAAATATGGACGAAATCTCGCACAAAACATGCCAAACGTTTCCCAGATTATGCATTTCAGTCGTTGTTATCAAGTATATTCTCGCACAAATCGCAAGAGAAACTACCCGATTGTCGCATGTTGGGTGCGGAAATCTGCTTGACAACAATAATCTCTCCCAAAAATCTAAAATTTTAATTTCAACCCAATTTTCTACAAGTAAGTCTCGAATGGATTTATATATATTCCAAAACAATGCAACTAATTAGAAATCAAACAGACAATTATACATACATACACATACACACACATATATACATACATACATGTATATATAGATACATACATACACATACATACATACATACATACATACATACATACATAAGATTTTTTTTAATTCGAAACTTATAACTCAAATATCTAAATAAATAGATATTGTTTTTTAAAAAAATAATGTATATCATGTATGAAGCAGTAAATATCTTAACAGTGTGGTGAAGTCGGATTTTGAAAATTTAACACTTTTGGAATTGATATAAATTGAGAATTTTTTAGTTGATGTAAAGAGATATATATTTTTATAATGATAGTTTTTTTAAAAAACCATATATATTTACAGATAAAATAATTAAAAAAATAAAAAATCTAACACATTTAGAATTAAGATCAACTTTGTTTAAAATCAACAAAAACGACATGGAATTTAGTTGAATCCTGTTAATTATTATTATGTTTTTTTTAAAAAGTGACTAGTCACTTAAAATTCGTTAAAAAATTAATTATTGAAGGAAATAATAAAATTTAGATTTGGAACTATTCATAACGGATAATAGTGTGTCTCATTGCTCATTCTCTTCTCCATAGATAGACATTTAGGTCGATTTTCCCCTCTCCTTTATATTTTATAGGGAATTTATAAAGAACGGTCAAAACTACTCCGCGAAGTTGCTTATAATTTTTTTAAAAACTACTCCGTGAAGTTATTTTGTTTGATAATTTTACCCTTACGAAATCTTATTAATAGTCAAATTTACTCCGCAAAGTCATCATAATTTCAAAAAAAAACCAATTCTCTAACTTCTCTCTACATTCTCTCTAAAAATCTAAACCAATTAAAATAAAAATTAAAACTAACCTAACCTAAATTAAATTAAAACTAAACTGAATCTATAATTAAAACTAACCTAAATATAAAATTAAAACAAAACAAAACTACCTCTATTCTCTCTTTTCACGCCAAACCCACCAGAAACCCTACTTAGCCGACCTTTCCACACCACCAGCACCCACTACGACCGAACACACCAGCAAACAATGAAGCCGAAATCGTCACCGGAAAACCAAATCGAAGTAATAAGAAGGAACCGGATCGACACCGGCGAGAAAATCCGCTGAATCGGAATCGAAACAATCTATTGTAAGTTGATTTCGTTGTTGTTAGATAGTTTAGTTAGGCTAGTAGTGTAGTTTTAAGGGGTTTGCGGCTGTTGGAAGGATCTGGCAGAAGTTTCATGCTTCTGCCATGGCGAAAGTGTTCTTCGCCCCCGTGTGGCGTAGGTATAAGGGTTTACGCCTCAGTTGTGGCGTACACCTTTATACCCACGACACAGTGATAACGTTGGCTGCTCCGGTCACCGGAATAGCCCGGGACCGGTTTATTCTTGTTCTTTGGTGTGTGTTAACCTGGTTTATGCTATTATTTATCTAAAAACGCTTCGAGCATGACAATTTGTGTTTTCGACGAACCTTGACATTTAGTACATTTTTTATTTCAAGTGATGGATCATGGTGACGCCCCACAGTCTGCGGATGGCTCGCGGGCGAGGAGAATAAAAAAGCGGAGTAGGGTACGGGAAGTTGGTCAGCCCATTTTAGCTGCCAATTCAGCAGTTCCGATGGATGAGTTGCTTATAGTTTCCGGACCGCATACGTCTGGATCGAGTTCTGCTTCTGCTTCTGCTTCCCGCGGAGGACGCCATCCTCCCCCACCTACAGGGCAGCGTAGAGCTCCTCCTCCGTCCAGATTGCCACCGTTATTCGGCGAGGCTTTCATCTCCCCCACTACATATCACATTTGGATGGGAGAGGTAATATCAAAATTCCGATTTGACATTTTATGACTGTTTAGTTTTGCCGTATGCTAATTCAAACAAATTTTTTCAAGAGCGAGAGATGCGGCTATATGCTATTATCCCAGTCATAGAGCATGGAGTTTGACTGCACAGACTAGGGTACGCGTCGTAGTTGACGCCACTCTTTTTGGTCGTCTCATATAGCCGTTCAATGACATGCACACACACTCCAACATGATGAAGGTTTTTCTAGAGCAGTGCCATATGAAGACTAATACCAAGACTCCAACACTCCAACAGTTGCAGCAGTATCTGACTCCCGGACGAAGTTGAACCTTCGTACCTCTGTCAACAACCTGGAAGAGAGTGATGTAAGTCTTATTCTTTAGTGATCCCAAAACTTATTTTTTTATGTGTTTATGTTCATATCTGTTTGTATTGCAGATATTGTTTGATCCTTATCGTGCTATACGCGATCATTTCCCGTTCGAACATATAGCATGGTTTTGGGATGTCATATGCGGTGTGGAGCACTCTCAAGGATACCATCCAGAGCGAGTTCAGCAGCAGTTTGGCCGTGTCCCAGAGGGGTATCGCGCATCCTTTGGACGAAGCGTTACCTGCTTTTGATTTCGTCACGATTTTGCACTTTAATGTCTTCTGCTCCTAAATACCCATAGTTGAAATACAACTATGCAACTTCACCGAGTAATTTTGGTGGGTCCCGGTTGAATTTAATAATCTATGCAACTTCACCGAGTAATTTAGGCGTCCATCCTTATTCTTATTTTTCTTCCCCCTAACTTTACACGTGTCACGTTTTAATTCGTCTAACTGGATTACGTTATCCGAAAACAAAATTATCTATAAATAAATGTTATATCCACACATAGAAGGTTAAAGAAGTTGAAAAACCGAACAAAAAATGTGTCCATGGAATGAGTTGGAAGATCAATATCTGATGAAAGCATCGATCAAAGTTGGCAACACGCACATGGAAAAGGGGGCGTAAAGTATACTTTGAGGCATTGTTATGCCAGATGTACTTCTTATACGGAATGGATGGTGTCCAACTGCGAGGAAATTCAAGGCGTGTTGATGAGGTGAAGGCTAGGTAGTCAGTATTAGTCACATTCCGTCGTCATCCAATTTCTGGCCTCACCGAGTTTGAACGTCGTGTTACGTGTAACCGGTTCAATTGCCAGGTCACAGATTCTATAACAGATGATCAACTGGATGCGGTCCGTTCTGACATTATCGACATCCGCTTAGCAGAAAGCAGTGACTACCAGGATGTGAAAGAAGAAAGGAAGCTGATGAAATGGAACTGGCCTGATAGATAAGTTTGAGTTATTAATACAGTTTGTGTTTATGTTCATGTTTAAGTTCATGTTTCAGTTTATGTTCGCTTTTATGTTTTAGTTTGTGTTTCTGTTTGTGTTTCAGTTGATGTTTCGGTTTATGTCTCAGTTAATGTTTCAGGTCATGTTCCCTTTTATGTTTTAGTTTGTGTTTCAGCTTGTTTGACTTCATGGAACGGTTTTTGAAATTAACAATTTAATTTAAATTCGAACTTTAAAAGTTGCTAACATTAGCCATCTATTTAATTTAATTAACCTCAAATTAAATTAAAATCACAGTTGATTAAAAAAACAACATAAACAATGGAATTTAGGGTTTACCCTATTGCCGCCTGACAATGGGGTAGGGGAAGCCCTTTTCGCCAACGTGTGGCGGCAATAGGGTTAAATCTTAAGGGGCTCTCTGTTCTTTTGGAACAGAGGCTCCAAATAGGGTGTCTCCGCCAGCCAAATGGCGTACGGTAGTATTCCCACGCCAACGCTTGGTGTGTAGAGGTCGGCTCACGTCAACCGTTGGCGTGCGTGTTGTCAGTTACGCCATTATGGCGGCAAAAACGTCTACCTATGAAATTGTGAATTCAATTTTTTTTTAAATAAAGTTGAACACAAAATGGATCGTGAATACAATACGAAGTGTGTTTACAACAAAAAAACAACATAATCAAACACAAAATAAATTTGATTTGAAACTAAATATTACAACACCAACTCAAATATCAATATTTGGTTAAGTCCACTATGGGGTCATCAAACTCAACGGAATGTGTCAGCGTGGGATTTTGCAGTCTTGAAAATATACGGACTCTATCTAGCAAATGATCGACCAAGAAATAGCGTCTTCTCTCGTCGTTCGCATCCACGTTGGATCTATAGTCGGTAAATGTGACTCTTCAACCAAGTCAACCTACAAATCCACATTGAATATCAATGCGCGTTAAGAAAATAAATAATTAAATGCGTGCGAAACTAAAAGTTCTTTACTCACGTGAACAAAATGGTTTTTATTGACAAATGCCACGCCGATCTCCTTTAAAGAACCATCATTCGGCGGTGCATTTTTCACTGGTAGGTAAGTCATACTTCCACCGGGAGCGAGGCAATAGAAAACATAATTGAATGTCGTCGTGACTAGTTTTCCACAACTAGGCAATGACATCCAATTTGCGAAAGGTGCATTCTCTTTATTAAAATTCAACCGGTTTATCTCCTTATCGACTTTGCTTTCATCGACGTAATTAGAGCTGTTATTGGGCCTTCTAACCCGATAACCCGCCTGGGACCGGTCCGATAAAATCGGCCCGAGACCGGTCCGAATAATTTAAGGGGTGGGTTGGGGGCCAAAAGTTTGGCTCGACTTTCTTACCGGTCTGGACCGGTCCGCCTGGTTACCAGACCGGTATGGGATATATAAAGAAATTTTTTCCCTAAAACCTAACACAGACTTGCAGTAAGCCAGTAACGAACAGGATCTCTCTCTTCAGTCTTCCCCTTCTATCGAAGAAAATTGACTCCACATACATGATTTCTTGCTTTTAATTACTTATTTCTCTTTAGATTCGTATCTAAAAAAGAATCTTATGTAAAAACAAGAGATACCAACATTACAGTCCCTCACTTGGCTGTTCCATGACTTTCTACATCTACTTCCCTCCTTCTCCTTCTTCATCTCTCAAATTCCATGTATGTTAATTACTTTGATGTCATCGTAGATCGTAATTACTTTGATAGTTAAGTCCAAAGCTGCTCTGCAGATTCCATGGAATTTTATCAATTGGATTATGTATGATAGAAATGAGTGTTATGTCTTTGAATAGTTAAGATGCTTATTGATTTTGGGTCATTTGGTGAGGAACAGTGCAGCTGTTAAACTGAAGTATGCTAATGAAAGGTGTTCGATAGTATAATCATCGCGTTAAGGTTATTAAATCAGAACTAAATAAATTGTTTGTAAACAGCCCACAATTTATAATACCAGATGAAGTTTACCATTCGTTTTTCCGGCTTCTATTCTTCTACATGAACTCTTACATTCATATAAATCATATGTCTATGACAGTGGCTACGTTTATGCCTGATTACGCACTATCGACTAGCTACAGTCATGGTTCATACTTTATTGCATTGTTTTACTTTAGTCATTAAAGAGAAATATGTTTTAAAACTGTGGTAGCGAATCCAGAACTCTATAGCGTAGAGAATGTTCAAAGTATATAAAGTAGACGAATCGATGAGAATTCAAAATAATGTAAGTTTTCATGGTGTAGACTTATAGAGTTAGGTTTATACTGGAAGTGAAGTACAATTGGGTTTTAGCTGAGTTATAAGTTTTAGACGGGTGAAAACTGTCTGTGTTTGGCTTCTGTTTTGATAACATAAAAGAAAAGGCTTATCAGTAAGATGAACAAAATAGCATGTATATGGCCTTTTATCTTTATCATTAACTTTTGCAGTCGTCTCTATGTATAATTGTTGGGCGTTTTATTTGGGTATAGATGATCAGAATCGCTGAATTTGCATATAGACGGGTAGGCCCTATTCTTCAATTATAGTTGCGAACCGATTTTATCTCTTTTGTCTATGAAATTGTGTTCGTATGGAATTTGATTCTTTGATTCGTAAAATTCCAGAATCTGCACTTCTTATCTGTAACAAAAAGAAACCTCTCCCTCAAGCCGCTAAACCTGACACAAAACCCACCATCTCCTCTGTTCCTAAAAGCCAAGGTAACTACTTTTTAACAGCTGTTTCTTCTAATACTTATTTGTATGTATATTTTCTGATATTGTAAAAAAAACAAGAGTAGCTTGAGGAAGCGGAAGTTCAGATGCAGTACACATTTGGAGATATTGCGTCGGGAAATTCAACGACTTAGATTACAGGTACGTTTTATTTAACTCGGTATGTTTTATTTAGCTCGTGTTTTATTGAAGGAAGTTCCTTATAGGCATAGTTGGTAACATGAGCTATTCATTTGAAATAAATTTGATGGTTTGTTGCATTGTATTACTCGTAACATAAATTTCATACTTCGAACTTGCTCGCATAGTTCGTCTAAGGCTAACATTGGAAACGACTCTTCAATAAGAACACCAACCTGCCAAATAATGTACTAAAGTGAACTGAACAGTGGACAACAAGCTCTTTAAGAACACGCTTTTCTAAAAACAAAACACTTGTTTCGGAACAGAGATTTAGAATTGAGATTGAGTTCGTCTATATTATATTGGCAATCCAGATAAGTCTCCAATTTATAGTGATAATACAGGATTGATCGGACTTTCTTTGTAGTAACCTATAATGAATATATTACTTCACCACCTTATATCTTTATTCATCTTGTTATTTCAGGTTTTGTTGGGTGCACTTCTATGGAGCATCAAGAATTTAAAAATATGGAAACTAGAAAGCAATTTTATTCAGTTACCGTGGATGTAACAAGATGTTTATGTGTTTGTTTAGTGTTGGAACAAAATGATTTTATCTTGTTTATTCTCTTCTTTATGTCTGTCACTTTTTACTTTCAAATGCAACTTATTATGTTTTATGTTTAACTGTAAGCGATGAGTAATTTATTCTTTAGAATAAGCTTTGTTCTTGGTTTATTTTTGGCTACTTTAAGTTATAAAATAAAACTAGCTCATTTGGCCTATCGGTCCGGGCCAGACCGGTCCATTAGCTTATCGGACCGGTCTCGGGTCATAAAACTGGCTCCATTGGCATATCGGTCCAGGCCAGACCGGTCCGTTAGCTTACCGGGCCGGTCTCGGGTCATCAAAACTAGCTCTCTTGGTTTATCGGTCCGGGCTGGACCGGCCCGGTAGCTTAACGAGCCGGTCTCGATCCAGTCGAAACCCGGTCCGACCCAATCCGGTAACAGCTCTAGTCGTAATATGCAACCTGTTTATAGAACTCCTGATCGCTCTTTAGCTCGTGAACCAAGACTTATCTAACCATTAGTCATCCACTTTCGTTACCGACCATACCATGTGCGATGGCTCTAAAACCACAATTACCGTCGGGAATTATATTTGTAATTTGGCTTATAAAAGGATGAATATATTGAGGTATGTCTTCTAAAAATCTTGAGTCCAAGACATTTGGTAATCTCGTCGGAAATGGTTTAGCCGAGAATGACGGTATAGTGGTGATGTGGTTCAACGCATCCGGAGTACCTAAACCAACGCATTGAACCTGTTTGGCTTTATTTTTTGGCGGTTTTGCTCCGGAATTAGTAGGAGTATGTGCGGCGACCGTTCTTGCGGTGCTACCGAAAGTGACGACCGGGGTTGCTATATTAGCGGCGGGTGTTACCACTCGTGGAGTTTCGGCACTATCGTGGGACTCAAACATCTCTTGTTCAACGTATTCGTGATACGAAGGATCTCTTTTCATTGAATAATCACGTTGGAATTTGATACCTTTAACGCGACCCCGACCCCGTCCACGACCACGACTTCCAACACGTCCAGGAGTTCTACCGCGGGTTTTAACCTTCTCGAGGGGTTCGCAAAGGAGTGTAGTCGACGGATCCAAAATTTGTTGAAATTTTTTGAGCCAGTGACTTTATTCGTAAACATCAAACTCTTCAAGTTTTGCATTTAGATTTGCGAAATTAAATTTTACCTCTTCTTCACCGCTGAGTTTAACTCGCAGAACGATATCTAGTCTCTTCCAATGCTCATCTATAATCCGAGTAGATACATAACCCGTCCACTCTTCGGATTACCTCAAGTTCGTGGGAACACGGAAAACCATGGATCGTACGATCGGTGCAAACGCACAAAGATTTTTCACCGCCGCTTTTATCAACATAGTTATCGTATACTATCATCAATGCAATAGGTGATACGTACCCCCGTAAAAATTTGAACGGTTTAAAATCTTGGAATTTTTGAATTAGATGAGACTTGCTAAGCTCCATCGATTCTTTAATGGTCAATTGTTGCATCGCTAACAAGCCATGTACTTTATCCCAAAACACATCGAAACCCAATCGACTAGACCCGGTATATTTTATCAATGTAGCATGCGAGCTTTCCGCCCTATTAGAGGTGTGATTATTGAAATGCATGATTTTGTTAGTATAAGCGTGAACAAACTTCTCTTTATAAAGCGTAATCCACGAGTCAACCACATAATCCACCGCCTTATCTTGGTCTTTAAACACCGACCGCATCTTAGCCAACCTCTCGTTCATCACCTCAATGGTATTGGATGAAACAACGTTGTTCCAAGCCACATTCCCGTTTTGAAACATTTTTTTGTTCTACCGGTAACATTTTTATTGATATGCCACTCGCATAACATGTGACTAGCGCTAGGGAATATTTTTTTCGATGCTATTCATCAAGGCTAGTTCACGATCTGTAATGATAAACGTGAAACCAATGCAAAAAGTTTTGTTGGTCGATGTTACCCTGACTAATTCGAACAAAGGCATCCCGTAACGAATAACTTTATACGTGTTATCCATGATTAGCAAGCGTGGGAAGGCCCATAGTAAATCAATACTAAGAGGATGTGCGAAAAACAAATCGGTTATGATGTTAGAGCCGTCATTCCCCGTTCGTACCCAATACTTGTACTTGTGCAATTGTAATTTAACTAACAAGCATTGCATTTGGGACCGACCGCCGTTTTCAACCATCCTCGTTCTTTGACGGTGATTGTAAACGTGATGGATATTTGAAGCATTCTCCGGATCGGCCTTTTTCAAAGCACCAAATATTTGTTGCGGACTTGTCCCGTTCACCGTCAAAAGATCGACGAGCTCTTTTTCCTTCCGCTTTAACTTGGACCATTGCAAATGTCCTTCGACATACTTAATCGGTTTGTGGTTGTGCATCCCGGAAAGGACACTAAGATCCCACTTATCGTCTCATTTTACCGGATTGCCTACCAAATGAAAAGAACAATTTATTTTTATTCTACCGGTAGCCTTACGCTTACGGTCGCACTTTTTAACGGCCGACTTAAAAATTCCGGATCGCTCGCACCGATAATCCACTCTCGGTGTTCTTCCCTTTTTACCTACCTCCTTCGATGCTACGTTTATTGAAAAACCTAACGACTTCCCCCTACGTTTTACCCGCTCGGTCATCGAGTCTAAGCTATACTCGTCGTGAGTGGTGAAATGGTGAGTGTAGTCCAAAACAAGCGAAATATCGCATTGGGTCACCTCTTGCAATATATAAGAAGTAGAAAAACCAATTAAACCGGCATTCTAGATAAGTTAAGCTCATTTCGCCAATTAGAAGGCGTAGGCCACCATCACTACGCCAGCGTCTGCCGTAGGGAACCCGCCACGCGTCACACGTGCGGCGTATGCAAGGTCCCCCACGCCAATAGACGGTGTGGCAATGCTGTCCTACGCCTTCTCATTGGCGTACGCTGTGTCGCCCACGCCAGAGGGTGGCGAAGAACAGCAAAAACGGTTTTTTTTTCCAAATTTTTTTTTTTCGCAAAAATGAAAGAGAGAAATGCAATATAACTCATCGGCGACCATGCTGCTCTGCGTGGGAAGTGCTCCCGACTCTTTTCCGACCATGTTGTAAAGGTTTTGAAGTTTTTGAGAAAATGGGTTTTGTTGGTTGTTAAGTTTCTATTTTTAGTAGGTTTAAAGAAGATGAATTAAGGTTGAGGTTTGAAATTATGTTTGCAACTTCATGGAGTAGTTTGGACTCTAAAATGGCATGACTTGTAATTAATTTGACTTCGAAAGATTTTTTGGGTTCTTTGGGTAGTGACATTTTTGTAAATAGTGAAAATCAGAAACATGCGACTTCGCGGAGTAGTTTTGACTTTTTTTAGAAATTCCCTATTTTATATGCTTTGGTAGAATTGTAAAAATAGTTCTCGACGTTTTTATCTTTGATAAAGACAACTACGATTAAAACCATATATTTTTCTAATATTTTCAACAATAGTAAAATTTCAAATTATCTTTCTATTAAAAACATGAGAAAATGCATTTGTTAAAAAAAAACTAAATATAATATATTAGATACATAAACATAATGGCATATTGTTACGCTAAACTGAATTAAATAATATATAATTATTATAAGAAATTAAAATCATTAGAAGGTTATGTGTAATTACTATATATATATATATATATATATATATATATATATATTATCATTCCAAATACAACTTCATAATTAAATAAATTATTTTACAAATTCTCTAAATATATTTTTTCTATTATGGTATTAAAGGCCTTATTGTTTTTTATCTTATGGTATTTTTTGTGGTGAGTGTAAAAAAAATCATAATTTTGTATTTTTTTTAATTCTCTCTGAAGTCCATCGCAACGTGATATATATATATATATTAATTTACTTTTTCTTCTTTTCGGTAAAATAACAGTCGACGATGATGATATTGATAAGGGAATTGCTAAAAAACAAGCGGTTTTTACTCCGTGAAGTCGCACAAAATAAAAAAATTAAATTACTTGGGGAAGTTAAATTTTTTGACGATTTTATCCTTCATGAAATCTCTTAAATAGCAAAATTACTCCGTAAAGTTATAATTTTTTTTTCCAGCAAAAATACATTAAATTGATAAAGAAAGGTTACAGCATTAGGCCCAAATCAACCAACAAGGCTGATCCAAAAGGATAATGGGCTACAACTAACAAACACAGGCCTATCTAAGGCTACACAGAAACAAAGATAGAAACCCTAATCCCAATTGATTCCTTCGAAACCCTAGATTACAGTTTCCCCTTGCTTCTCTCTTTCAATACCTCACAGACACATATCAAATCCCTAACCTGGATCAATATAGCCAACACCGATACTTTCAAGCACCACTATGGCTAATAGTGGGCTAGGCAATTCATTAGCACCGAAAACTTTACTATTTTTCTCCAACAGAGCCCATCTCGACACCCAATCAGCTGCCACATTTTCCGATCTGGAAATGTGGCAGAGCTTCATTGTGGGGAGGACAAGAGATTTGCAGATGTCTATGCCATGGACATGAGACGAAGCTTCCGAATTGATGCATCTCACCAGAGCCATGCAGTCTGATTCCAGGTCAGTGTTTCGCCATTCCTTTCTTTTACACTCTAACAGAGCCTCAATAAGAGCTCTTCTTTCTGCTTGCAGGGGAGTCAGTTTGCCAAACAAGAAACTGGCCCATTGAATGCAGTTTCCCAAGTGGTCTCTGACTATATAACCACCAGAGGCCTCACCGGTGAAGCTACACGCTCCATCGGTGTTTATTTTGAGTCTTCCCGATGCTGGAGCCTTCCACGCCCGGTAAGTGATATTTCTGTTGCTGATTGATATTGCTCCTAACTTTGCTCCTACATCATCCACATTTAGCCAATGTTTAGACCTAAGCTTAGAATCAATACCCATTAGAAGCCTATTAATTCTGTTTACAGCATTTATGAAGTTGTCAAATGGTTTATCATGCTTACTACGATTCCTGTTAAACCAAACTGTCCAAACTATAAGTTGTGGGACAATTTGGTTAACATGGAATTTAGTACAGTGTGATTTAAACCAAACAAATAGCATATGTCTAAGAGACATAAATCTCCTGACAGGGATTCTAAATAAAAGCCCATAGTAATTCCATAGTTGCCAAGCATAATCGCAGTTTATAAAAAGATGAGTTAATTCCTCACTATTACTACAGAATTGGCACTTTGATACTATATTAAAGTGCTTTTTAATTAGGATGTCATCAGTAGTAACAAATTTCTTCAGTAATCTCCAGCAAAGAAAAGAGATTTTAGCTGGTATGAAGCTATGCCAAATTTTTTTATAAAAATATGAAGAACTACTGTTTTTTCTGATATTTTCCCATGTTTTTTTTGTGCAAATTTTTTTGTCACATGTAAGACTCCATTCAATAATGTCTTCCTTGTCAGGACAGACATTCACACACTGAATGTGTTGTTGTCTCTCTTGAGAAAGAAAGGAAATTAGATTGGGGTCCCATGTTCCATGTTTCCAAAAAGTATTTATCTTTGCTGGTAGAAAACAAGAATTTTGATCAGTTACTATAGGAGGCATCCTGTGCCAAGAATCCCTCCAGAAGTCAATGTTACCACATCCCACTTTCCAGTGAATAAACTGGTCAGCCCTATTCCTAATTGCACAGAGCCCTTTCCATACAATAGAGTCCCCAATGCCACACTTGGCACTGAGAGGGTGACTATCCTTACAATAAGATTTGGATATTAAATCAGCCCAAAGGGATTTCCCTTTCCTAAAGTGGAACCATAATTTGTAGGCAAATGCAAACTGAATGTCTGATAGAAGTTTAATATTTAAGCCACCCTCCACGAAGGGCTTGCAGAGACCATTCCATTCAGACCAGTGAATAGCACTTTCATTCATTTTTTACCTCCATAAAAACTTATTTAAGCAAAGACCAATTTTATTTAGTATGTTTTTAGGGATAATACTGTGTTGCATTCTGAAATAGATAATGGGGTAAAGCACATGTCTAATTAGTGACAATCTTCCACTAAAAGACAAGTGCTTTAGGTCCCATTCATTTATTTTATTATAAATTTTAGCTAAGAGATAAGAGAAGTGCATTCCTTTGTTATTAGCAGCAATGGTAGTCCCTAGATAGGTGAAAGGAGCACAGTCAGCTTTGAATCCCATAGTAGTATTTATCCTTGCAGCATTTGCACTAGAGCATCTTGATGATACAATCACTTTAGTTTTCTCAACATTGATCATCTGACCAGATTCTTGTTGGTATTTGTTGAGCAGACTACTCAAGTCTTTTATTGCTGTAGGAGTGCAATTTGTAAACACAACTATATCGTCTGCAAAAGCAATACAAGGTAACGTAAATCCTGACTTTATATAAAACTGCATATTAGGATTAGAAATGTATAGGTTCTCCAAACCCCTCAATAATGCTTCTTCAGCAAGTATGAAGAGACAAGGAGATAAAGGATCTCCTTGTCTCAAACCTGTTTTTTGAGGGAAATACCCTGAACTAGCCCCATTTATAAGCACAGATATCATGATCTTTGAAATCATACTATAAATTATTGAAGTAATGTTTTCTGAAAAACCAAAGCACTTTAAAGCTTTTATGACAAAGGTGTGAGACATCCTGTCAAACGCCTTTGTCATGTCAAGCTGTATAATCATATTGCCTTTTGAAGGCTTTCTCCTTATATGATGAAGCATTTCCTTTATTATTAGTATGTTATCATGAATCAACCTTTCTTTTACAAATGCCCCCTGACCTCTAGACACAATTCTAGGAAGGACACTAGATATTCTTCTGTTAATAAGAGCAGAAAACAGCCTATTTAAGATAGTACACATGCTTAACGGCCTATAGTTGTTCCACGTAGTAGGATTAGCCATTTTAGGCACCAATACAATCCCAGTTGAAAAGACACCACTAGGAATAGATTTGCCAATCAAATATGCATTTAGAGCTTTGCATAAATCATAATTGATAATATTCCAACATTGTTTTAGAAAGAAGATATTGAATCCATCTGTGCCTGGAGCACTGTTTTGCTTCATGCCACATATAGTACTCCATACTTCCTCACTAGTTGTAGGCTTAACTATGTCAGCATTATCCCTGTCTAACACAAGCTTAGGTATATTATTCAAAATAGAGTCTTGCTCACTAATATCATTATTGATGTCAGACACAAGAGAAAGGACATTTCTGAAATGATTCACAGCAGAGGATTCTATCATGCTTTGATCAGTAAGCCATCTTTCATTTTCTTTTATACCTATAATGAAATTTTTCTTCTTTTTCTTAGAAACATAACTATTATATAGCTTCGTGTTACCATCACAGTCATTCAACCATGTGTTGAAGCATTTTTGCTTCCAGTAACTTTCCTCGTCTTTTAATGCAAGTATAAGAACACTGTTGGCCTTTGATAGATTAGCTTTAGAGACATTGTCTTTAAGAGATTGATGCAGCAATTCACATTGCTCAACCTCAATAGTAGCCTCCTTTACCTTATTAAAAATATTTCCAAAAGTAGTTATGTTCCAATTTTTCAAAAACTTTTTCAATCTTTTGAGTTTGAACCAAAATATGTTGCAATCCTCTCCATTGCAATGCTTGGTCCAGTTCTGATTCACAGAAGTCATGAATTCAGGATGATTGGCCCAAGCATTGATGAACTTGAATGAACCTTTCTTTCTAATAGGATTATTGTTATTAACATTACAAAGAGAAATTAACAGGGGTGCATGGTCAGAGCAGGTTCTGACCATGTGGCGAACCTGAATGCTTAGCTCATTAAGCATTTTCTGGTTTACCAACACCCAATCTAACCTCTTCCAGTTTTTGTTGTTGCTCCAGGTGTAGCGAGATCCAATGTGACCAGGAACATCAAGATTGCAGTCTCTTATGAACTGGTTGAAGTCATCTGCACTACCTCCATCATAATTCACACAATGCATCTGGTCATCAGGACACCTGGTAGAGTTGAAATCACCTGCCAATATCCATGGACTATCACAGGTAATAGTACTAAGCTGGCTCCATAATACTTTCCTCTGCAATCTCAAGTTTTTAGCATAGACAGACGTAAAATAACATGAAAAATTAGCATATCATATTTGAACATGGATGAATTGGTCATGATCCATAACCACAACAATACTAATGTCATTTGGCCAGAAAAGCCAAATTTTGTTTGAAGAGTTAACCAAATAGTTGTCAAAACCTAGTCTTCTAGCAACCAGTTCCACCTTTTCAGCCCTAGCCATTGGCTCTTGTATCGCAATAAACTTGATTTTCTCACTGTTAATTATATATTTAAGTCTTGCAATCGTTGGATTGTTATGAATTCCCCTCGCGTTCCAACTTATGACATTAATCATTATCAGATAAAGAATGTTGTTGACCCTTTTCTCTCTTGTTTAGAGAGCTTATTGACAATCTTTTTGAATTGCTATTCCTGTTTGCTGATTTTAATCTTCTTGAAATGACAGTTTCGAAATCTTGATCAGGTTCATTTGTGCTCATTCTTGGAGAAGCATTATAACTGCCAGACTTTCTTTCACAAGGAGATGCCTGCAAGTTGTTCAATCCATTTTCTTCTTCCTCAAGATTTTGCAGTGCACTTATAATATCAGGTTCATTTTTTGATGTATTGCTTTCCTTCACTGGACTCCCCACACTAGTAGAGGGGCAAGATACACTAGTAATAGGTTTTGTTATTATTGATTTTAGCTTCCTCCTGTACACTTGTGTAAACGATTGGACCCTTTCAGTCTTTTTCAAATTAATACAATTGTTTGTTTCTCGTAATGAATCTTGGCTTTGCTCAGTTTTCTCGACTGTTGCATTAACTTCAGTATCTTTCTTTGCATCCATCGATACATTCTTTTTGCATTTGTCTGACTCATGGCCTATGTGATTGCAAGACTTACAATAGACCGGTGCATTTTTATAACTAACAGCAATGTGGACCATATCACCTTCTCCAAACTGAACTTTCAACTTCCTTTTTAGTATTCTTGAAATATCGATCTCTATTAAAGCGAAACAAGCGTTCCAGCAAGCTCTGTTTATCTCAGGGATGACCACATGATGAACATGACCCAAAGATGAAGCCAGAGCATGTATAACAGAACTGTTATACATGAATTCTGGGACTTTTTCGAACCTTACCCACAGTAGCGCTTCAGGACATTCAAATGATCTTGAACTTTGAGGACACCACTTGATTACCCTCATCATCCTTCCTTCAATTTTCCAGAAACTTTTAACCCATAACCTACCTGCATCTTCTAATACCGAAAATTCAACTAGAATTTGTCTAGAGTCAATTGTGACGTAAGTGAAGGCACCTTTAAACTTAAATGAGTCAAGAAAGTCTTGAAAGACTTGCCTTTTTGGTATGCCGTCCTTGAATTTAACTACAAGCGTAGTTCTTGAACTGGAACTGAGATCAGACTTCACTTTTCCAGCGAACTTGATGATATTGAAATCATCGAACATTGATACACTATCGGGGCAATATTCTGTAAACTTTTCCTTCTGTAAAACCACATCAGAATACAGCCTTTTCGTAGCATCACTCTTGTCAGTTGTAGCCAAACCAGTTGTGGCTTTCAGTGGAGGAAATCCATCATCTTCCACCATGCTTTAACGAACCTAACAGCAGGCAAAAGCCTGCATACGCAGCACAGCCGAAGGCAGTAATGGCTCTTCTACAAGCTTACTCTAAAGAACAATTAAAGAGGAAGTTTCTTAGAATGCAAGAAACTAAAACCCTTTCTTGGAGCTTTCTTTAGAGAGAAGCAAGGGACTCCACCTCTAAAAAAACCAATCATTTTCTTCTTAGTTTTGTAAGATATTTTTGTTTTTTCCACACTAATGTTTATATCTAACTCAATATGATAAAATGCCCTCCGTAAAGTTATAATAATTTCAAAAAAAAAAAACGTTTTCTTCCCCTCCTCTCTAAACAAAATCACCATTTTTGGAAACCCTAAACTAATCATAATTATTTTATTCAAACCAAAGTAATAACTAAATTTAATTTACTTAAATTAATAATTAAATTACTTTAATGGAAAACTAACCTAAAATCAAATGTAACAATGGTGACCTACCTACGGCAGCTGTTCGACAGCACCCTAGACCAAAATTACCTACAGCACCACACCCGTACGCAGCACCACACCCGTACGCAGCACCCTAGCTACAGCCAACCCAAACCTCCGGCGAACCATCGTCTTCGACAGCCATAACGATATCTGAAACCCTCGTCGACAGCCACCCACAGCAACCCACGTCGACAGCCTTTTACTCTCGTCGACAACCACCACTCGAATCGAGCATACAACAACCACCAAATCGAGCATCTCGATATCAAATCATCCATTTCAGTCTCGAATCGAGCATCTCGACACCAATAAATTCTATTGTAAGTGTTTCGAAATGTAGTTTATGGCTTGTGTTCTTCGCCAGCGATTGGCGAAGAACACATGGTTTCCGCCCATCGCTGGTGGAAACCAGTGTTCCCACGCCGTACGTATGGCGTAGTGCTATGCTCCCACGCCATGTATACGGCGTAGTGCTGTGTTTCCACGCCGTACGCGTGACGCCGGCAACCTCCGACAACCGGATTATCTCCGGACCGGTTTTATATTCTTTGTATGTGTGTTTTGTATATGTTTGGGCTATTTTTTTTGAAAAAACAACTTTACAACTACCATTTGATATTTTAGAGTACATGTTCACACTTGTATGTTGTAGTGTTGATGATCCTACATCTTCAACGATTTTATACTTGTTTGGGAAGACCAAAGTTGGGAAGAAGCTTCAAGTTTTACCTTTGGAGAGGTCTATAGTTGCTCTTCTTCTGCATGTCATGTTGGGGGGCTTATATGTGGTGTGTGATTTTTTTTCACTTCTACTTTATATGAAGCTATTGTGGATAAAGCTTTATGTTTTCTACAATTTGTAAATACAACTAAGATGGTCGGTCTTATGATATAGGTATCTTTTTTTTCTGAAGGGTCTCCATTTTTCATCCTTTTTTTCTGGTTTGCACTTTCTTTTAAGTGCTTTTACTGAGTTTGAGTTGTCTTTTTTGCTGCAGGTTCATTGTGTCTGAGCTGCAGCAGAAGCATATTTTGTGCTGAGCGTTCCAAATTTAGAGTAGACATCAAGAGGAAGTAGTGTTTGAGTTTTTGCTTGTATATTTGAATTTTGTATTGCCTTTTATACTGTGTTAGTGTTTACCTTCTACATCTAACCTTCATATACTTTACTTTTGGTTCAGACCGAGTTTGAGTTGTCTTTTTTGTTGCAGGTTCATTGTGTCTGGGTGGCAGCAGAAGCATATTTTGTGCTGAGCGTTCCAAATTTAGAGTAGACATCAAGAGGAAGTAGTGTTTGAGTTTTTGCTTGTATACTTGAATTTTGTATTGCGTTTTATTGTGTGTTAGTGTTTACCTTCTACATCTAACCTTCATATACTTTATTTTTGGTTCAGACCCATTCATCGCTCTGTATTACCGATTATATTAAACAATTCATTATCAAAAGTTAGCAAACTTAATAATGTTATATATGTTTAGTTGTACTAAACTTGGTTCACAGAGTATTTAACGAATTATTGGAACTTGAACAGCACTTATATACTGAAGTTACGATAGATGCATTAATTGATACTCTAAATACTTGCGGAGTTATATTCAAACACATGTAAAGAATTGGATATTGCCTGTAATTAAATTGGATATCTGATATTGCCTGTAATTAAATTGGATATCTATCCTAGGGATGGCAATTTGTTCCAAACCCGCGGGTACCCGACTCGAGCCGATCCGATGGGATGGGTTATGGGTTTAAAAAAAAATCCGCGGATGAGTCGTGGGTTTGAAAATTTACTACCCGCCGGGTTTGGGATGGGTTATGGGTTTAAGAAATTTCCCACGGGTACCCAACCCGAACCCGACTCATTGGGTAATACCCGAAGGGTACCCGCTAAATTAA
This sequence comes from Limnanthes douglasii subsp. nivea, assembly GCA_036936605.1. Lineage (NCBI taxonomy): Eukaryota > Viridiplantae > Streptophyta > Magnoliopsida > Brassicales > Limnanthaceae > Limnanthes > Limnanthes douglasii. The sequence goes on from JAUPFV010000001.1 coordinate 343,323,104, forward strand.
TATTATATAAAAAGAATAAATTATCTACTATTATTTAACGAACTTTAAAATAAAATTACTGATATTACTATTTGTATTATGTAATGCCAAAAATATTTGTGTTAATATATGTAATATATTTTGAAAAATATTATTCTAAACATTTAATTTATTTTTTTCAAATATTTTGTTATAATCATATATTTTGAAAAATATCATACTAAATTTGTTAATTAAACAAAATACCATTCTACATTTAAACAAAATATTTGCTACTTATATAAACAAAATACCATTCTACATTTAAACAAAATATTTGCTACTTATAATGATTATAGTATATTTTGACAAATATTATTCTACATTTAAATATAAATTGATTTTTCAATATCTCTTTTGAAAATATTTTTTATTTTTCTGTCGAATAATAATATTATTAATTAAATTAAAAAATATTTACTAGAAGTCATATATTAATTATTAAAACAGATTTACTAACATATTTAAATTTGATATTTTAAACATGCTTCCTTTATTTTTTAGAATTAATATCAAATTCTAGAAGATCCAATAATATTTTAAATCAAGCCCCCAAGGGGTAGCCGAGTTGGTTTAGCATGGCATTCTTATAACCAAAAGGTCATGAGTTTGAGTCCCTCTGCATACGCTTTCTCGGCTGAGCCTGTCACCTTGTGTGGTTTACCTTCTGGCGTTGGTTTGCAGGCTATCGCGTCAGACTGAGGGTTTACCATGTGCGCACTCATTGCACTCTGCACTCTGAGTAGCGGCTGCGGGTTCCCTCCGAAAAAAAAAATTAAATCAAACTAAAAGAAAAATATTTACTAACATATACCAAATCTTTATATAAATTATGAATAAATAACAAAATATTTGCTTATTAACATACAATATATTTTGTAAAATAAAATTTTCGATGTAAATATTGAATTTGAATTTTTAATTTGTTTTTTAAAAATATTTTTTCTTTTTTTTATAATGAGTATCGAATTCAAATTCAAGATATCGTTATAAATTTAATTAAAATACAAAAAAATTTACTTTTTCTCTTCAAGATTGATAGTATAACTTAAATTGTAATTTATAAAACCTAATTTACTTAAGAAAATAAATCTATATGCTTAGGGTTCTGGAGTCAGAGTCTCAGAGAGAAGAGAAAGAATTAACTTTCATGGGTACCCGCGGATGGGTACCCGAACCCGGCGGGTTTGGGTGTGGAAAAAAAATATTACTACCCGACGGGTACGGGTTAGGGTATGGGTTTGGAAAAACATAGACGGGATGGGTTACGGGTTTAGCTATACCCGCACCCATCCCGACCCATTGCCATCTCTAATCTATCCCGTCATGCTATAAACGCGGAATAAACTTCCGCCATCCCATTGACGTACGGATGCACCATTCCGTCATAGTTTTGAGATTTTGGTAAGTTTTGGGTTTTGAATTTGTTAGATTTTGGTTAGTTTTGTGAAGTAGAAGGTTAGATTTCAAGAGATTTTATGTTTTGTAACTTCATAGAGTAAATAATGGTATGAAATGTAATTAAATAGAGTTTCAAGGATTTTTTGGGTTTTTTGCTTAGTGGCAATTTTGTAAATATTAAAAATCAGAAACAAACGACTTTACGGAGTAAAAATGGCTGTTTTTTTAACAATTCCCAAGAATTTATTGGTGGTTCTTTTACTGATGAAATAAAGAATAAACTCCATCATCGAAACAAGAACCTGATACCATTTACTATAAATTAAAATTGCAACTTTAGATACTCTATATATTTAAAGAAACCTATAAAAACCTTCAATTAATATAAAAGTCAGTACACAGATCAACCAGTAATATAGTAATATGATTCATTAGTTACCATTAGTCGTCAAAAGATGAATATGTTTACTTAATACATAATCTACAAACTAAAACAAGAACATGAACACTTACTATAAACTAAAATTACAACTTTAGCTACTGCATTTAACTAAAAACCTGCAATTAATTAATAAACAGTAAAACCACACAATCAATTCAGAAATCAGTAAGAAAATCAATTTAAAAACAATAAAACCCAATTTTAAAAACCAACTACAAACATGGTAAAAGTTATCAAAGCAAAAAATTATATAAGATAGACTTTTTTTTTAGATAATAACATGATTACATTTACTATGAAGTAAAGTTACAACTTTAGCTACAATATCTAACTTGAAAACCAACAACCAACTTAAAAATCAGTAAAAACCTATCAATTTAAAAATCAGTAGGCAAATCAACAGCAAACATGACGAGCATCATTAGTTATTAAAACAGAAAAATTACTTAAGACGATTGTTTTTTTAAAACATAATCTAGACTTAAACAAGAGCCGAATAACATTTACTATAAATCAAAATTACAACTTTAGCTACAATATCTAGCTAAAAAATCATTCCTGTGGTTCGATCAAAATCTATAGTTAGATAAATAAAAGTAAAATCATATATAAACCGCAATTTTTATTGAATTTTAAACTAACAATTAAACTCATTTATTCTACCGGTATGGTCGATAACTATGTCGCTAGATTTTCCCGCCCAAACATATATAAAACAAATTCTCAGCCGCAGTCTAGGCTTTTGTAAAACATCCAAACTCAACAACTAATGTTACTAACAACATACCGTTGTTAGTTGGGCTGGTAAAAACATTCGCAACATTCATAAGCATCAAGTTTGATCAACTTTATCATTTCGTCAAGCCTTCCCAAAGTATGTTGATCATAGTTAGTTGGACTTGTACAATATACCATTTATCTCTCAAATAAAAACAATGAGAAAACACTATAATATATTAGCAAATTAACAAGACTGCAACGAAATTAACTACAGTAATCCAAAGAAAATTATCATTAGTCACGGAAACAGTTCCTTAAGTTTGATTCCGCAGCTAACGACAACTTTCATGAAATAGTGTAATATTATTTGTTGTAGTTGTGTTGCTAATATGTTATGGCATCTTTATCGATGTTTATTTAGAAATAGACCGCACAATGTGAGCTACACTAACTATGACCAACATGTCTAAGGAGAAACTTTACAAAATAATAGACCCAACAAAACCGAGAAGTGTTAAAGTTGAGGATGATTTTACCTACCCAACCAGCGAGATATGTTATTAGAAACATCAAGTTATTCTCACCGTAAACAATAAACTTGCGGCTAAAAACTGTCTATAAACATTTGGGAGAAAAAACGCTAATTACATTGTCGTAGTGCCTATAAACCGATAAGAATTCAATTATAAGTTCAATTGTCAATTTAAGTACCAACCAGGGACGATTTATCTATAATTATACTCTTGAGTCTACTTATAAATTCTAATCAAGCATTAATGATTTTTCACCTACATATTATAAAGTTGTAAAATATTAATTTATAGTGAATGTTCCGGGTCTTTTTAAGATTCTAGATTTAGTATGTTTTATGAACTTTGTCTCTTATTAAATATGATGATTATTTTAAAATTGGATTGATTTTAACATTAGGGTCTAGAACTAATTAAACTCCATGATTGTAAAGTATACTATAAAACGACAATCCAACAACATCACAACCAAAATCTATAAAACCAAAAAAAACAAAGAAAATATAATTGAAAGCCGAGATACCTGTTGACTGCATATCTAGCAAAAGAAAACAAGCAGAAACATAATTATCAGTCCAAAATCACAGCATAATCAACAACATCACCGAAGAACTTGCTAATGAATGCCGCAAATCCACGGACGGTGATGGTATTTTGATGTCACCACTGTTCGTACGACAAAACAGTAACCTAAGAAAGTCAAGAAAATGTGGTTATGTTTTGGAACTTAGACAATTAAATTTTTATCTTGCATAAAAGTAGAAACTGCAGATATTCTTCCAAATTAAAACTCTTAAAATTTCCAAACCAGATTATGAAATATTGATTAGGCAATTACTGCAACTCTAACCTAAACACATAACAACATATATACAACTACAAGCACTTCAAACTCAAGAATGTATGACTTGATTAGAGTTCAGTACTAGCTCAACCTCAACATGTGTCCAAGGTTTACAACTGAAACCTAAGTTCTACCCATTCTGCTTCACGACAGTACCTAATGTCTACATAAATGCTAAACACTTATAAAGTTTAGAAAAGAACAAGCTATTGAAATATATAAACATTTCTAGAAGCTAAATTCACACAAGACTTCACCTATTTCAGAAACAGCAATTATAACAACAGAACATAAGACATGATTTCAAGATAAAACAAAACTCATAATGTCTGTACAAAATCATAGTAACATAGTAAGGAGATTTACAAAAAACTTGCAATTAAACATAGAAGTCTTAACATCAAAAACTACAAAAGATCTACACAACTATAAACAAGACCTAGAGATAATCTAGAAAAGACTGGGACAAAAAAAGATCAAACCAAACCAAACCTGATCCGTCAAGAAGAAAAGAACATCAGAAATCTAAAGAGCATATCTCTCTATGGTTCTCTTTTCTTTGAAAAGAAATGAGAGGTAAGTGGTGTCTACTATCAAGCACTGGTGTCCGTCGGTTAAGAAAAAAAAACGATTTTGAAGTTAGATCTAGATCTGGATAAAAGAAAAAAAGAGAGGGCTAAAGCTACAGGTGAGGGATTGAGGAAGTGGGAAGATAATTTAAGAGACTGAACGAACACAGTTGTTTATTTTATCCTAAACTAAAATCGGGTCATCCTCACGTATGTTTGTTTTATGGGCCAAAACTACTCCGCGAAGTCGCATGTTTCTGATTTTCAATATTTACAAAAAATGCCACAAGGCAAAAAACCCAAAAAATCCTTCAAAGTGTAAATATTTACAAGTGACGCCATTGAAGAGAACCAAACTACTCCATGAAGTTGCAAACTCCATCTTCTCCAAACATACTAAAAATAGAAACTTAACAACCAACTAAACCCATTTTTTGAAAAATTTCAAAACCTTCACAACATGGACGGAAAAGGATCGGAAGTGCTTCCCACGCAGAGCAGCATGGTCGCCGAGGAGGTACATTGCATTTCCCTCTTTCATTTCGGCCAAAAAATCGATTTTCGGGAAAAAACCCGTAATGGTGTTCATCGCCAGACGGTGGCGTGAACGACATTCCGTACGCCATGGATTGGCGTGGGGGAGCATCCGTACGCCACACGTGTGGCGCTCGGTAGGTCTCCCACGCCAAGCCATGGCGAATGGAGTATGCCCCACGCCTTCGGAATGGCGAAATGTGGTTCCCAAATCCGGATTGCCGGTTTAATTTGTTTTTCTACTTCTTACGTATTGCAGGAGGTGAACGAATGCGATATTTCGCTTGTTTCGAACTACGCTCACCATTTCACCACCCACGACGAGTATAGCTTAGAGTCGATGACCGAGTGGGTAAAAGTTAGGGGGGAAACGTTGGGTTTTTCGATAAACGTAGCATCGAAGGAGGTAGGGAAGAGGGGGAGAACACCGAGAGTGGATTATCGGTGCAAGCGATCCGGAATTTTCAAGTCGGCCGTTAAAGAGTGCGACCGTAAGCGTAAGGCCACCGGTAGCAAAAAAATAAATTGCCCTTTTCATTTGGTGGGTAATCCGTTAAAAGGAGACGATAAGTGGGCTCTTAGTGTCCTTTCCGGGAAGCACAACCACAAACCGATCAAGTATGCCGAAGGACATTTGCAATGGTCGAAGTTAAAACGTAAGGAAAAAGAGCTCGTTGATCTTTTGACGGTGAACGGGACAAGTCCGCGACAAATATTTGGTGCTTTGAAAAATGCCGATCCGGAGAATGCTTCAAATATCCGTCACGTTTACAATCATCGTCAAAGAACGAGGATGGCCGAAACGGCGGTCGATCCCAAATGCAATGCTTGTTAGTTAAATTACAATTGCACAAGTATAAGTATTGGACACGGACGGGGAATGACGGTTCTAACGTCATAACCGATTTGTTTTTCGCACATCCGCTTAGTATCGACTTACTACGAACCTTCCCACGCTTGCTAATCATGGATAGCACATATAAAGTCATTCGTTACGGGATGCCTTTGTTCGAAGTAGTCGGGGTAACATCTACGAACAAAACGTTTTGCATTGGTTTCACGTTTATGGTGAGTGAAAAACAAGACAACTACGAATGGTCTTTGAGATGCTTGAAAACGGTAATGGAGGAGAATGATTGCGAATTACCGTGTGTTATCGTTACGGACCGCGAACTAGCCTTGATGAATAGCATCGACAAATTTTTCCCTAGCGCTAGTCACATGTTATGCGAGTGGCATATCAACAAAAATGTTACCGGGAGAACGAAAAAAATGTTTGAAGACGGAAATGTGGGTAAAAGTTTTTTGGTGGCTTGGAACGACGTTGTTTCATCCGATACCGTTGAGGTTATGAACGAGAGGTTGGCTAAGATGCGGTCGATGTTCAAAGACCAAGATAAGGCGGTGGACTATGTGGTTGACTCGTGGATTACGCCTTATAAAGAGAGGTTTGTTCACGCTTATACTAACAAGATCATGCATTTTAATAACCACACCTCTAATAGGGCCGAAAGCTCGCATGCTACATTGAAAAAATATGTTGGGTCTAGCCGATTGGATTTCGATGGGTTTTGGGATAAAGTGCATGGCTTGTTAGCGATGCAACATTCTACTATTAAAGAATTGATGGAGCTTAGCAAGTGCCGTTTAATTCACAAATTCCAAGATTTCAAACCGTTCAAATTTTTACGGGGGTACGTATCACCTATTGAATTGGCGATAGTATACGATAACTATGTTGATAAAAGCGGCGGTGAAAAATCTATGTGCGTTTGCATCGATCGTACGATCCATGGTTTGCCGTGTTCCCACGACCTTGAGGCAATCCGAAGAGTGGACGGCCACGTACCTACTCGGATTATAGATGAGCATTGGAAGAGACTAGATATCGTTCCGCGAGTTAAACTAACCGGCGAAGAAGAAGTGAAATTTAATTTCGCTAATCTAAATGCGAAACTTGAAGAGTTTGATGTTTACGAACAAAGTCATTGGCTCAAAAAATTTCAAAAAATTTTGGATCCTTCGACTACACTCCTTTGCGAACCCCTCGAGAAGGTTAAAACCCGCGGTAGAACTCCCGGACGTGTTGGAAGCCGTGGTCGTGGACGGGGTCGGGGTCGCGTTAAGGGTAGCAAAGTCCAACGTGATTATTCTACGAAAAGAGATCCTTCATATCACGAATACGTCAAACAAGAAATGTTTGAGTCCCACGATAGTGCCGCAACTCCACGAGTTGTAACACCCGCCGCTAGTATAGCAACCCCGGTCGGCACTCTCGGTAGCACCGCAAGAACGGTTAAGGCACATACTCCGACTAATTCCGGAGCAAAACCCCCAAAAAATATAGCAAAACGGGTTCAATGCGTCGGTTTAGGCACTCCGGATACGTCGAACCACATCAAGGCTATACCGTCTTTCACGGCTATACCATTACCGACTAGATTACCAAATGTTTTCGACTCGAGATTTTCAAAAGACATACCTCAATATATGCGTTCTTTCATAACCCAAATTACAAATGTAATGCCCGACGGTAATTGTGGTTTTAGAGCCATCGCGCATGGTATGGTTGGTAGCGAAAGTGGATGGCTAATGGTTAGAGAAGCCTTGGTTCACGAGCTAAAGAGCGATCGGGAGTTTTATAAACGGGTTGCATATTTCGACGATGAAAGTGAAGTTGATAAGGAGATAAATCGGTTGAGTTATAATAAAGAGAATGCACCTTACGCAAAATGGATGTACTTGCCTAGTTGCGGAAAACTAGTCGCGACTACATTCAATTGCGTTTTCTATTGCCTCGCTCCCGGTGGATGTACGACTTACCTACCGGTGAAAAATGCACCGCCAAGCGATGGTTCTTTAAAGGAGATCGGCGTGGCATTCGTCAATAAAAACCATTTTGTTCATGTGAGTAAATAACTTTAACTTTTCGCACGCATTTAAGAATTTTATTTTGTAAACGCGCATTTATATTGAACGGAAATTTGTAGGTTGAGTTGGTTAAAGGGTCACCCATACCGACTATAGATCCTACGTGGATGAGATCGGTGAGAGAAGACGCAATTTCTTGGTCGATCCCTTTGCTAGATAGAGTCCGTGTATTTTCAAGACTACAAAACCTCACACCGACGCACTCCGTTGAACATGATGATTCGATAGTGGACTTAACGAAAGATTGAACTTATTTTGTGTTCGGCTATGTTTTTGCTTTTTTGTTGTAAACTAACAATGTGTTGTACCCTTTAAACCTCTTTATTTTTAATGAATTTTTTTTTAAAAAAAAATTGTATTCAAAAATTCGAGACAGCCGTTTTCGCCAGCGTAATGGCGTAACAGACGTCCCGAGCGGCAGGCGATGGCGTAACTGCAGCACCCCACGCCAGGGGATGGCGTGGGGATTGCCCCATACGCCATTCACCTGGCGTAGGAGACCCATTTTTTGCCTCTGTCCAAAAAGAACAGAGGCAAGGCTAAGGGTTAACCCTATTGCCGCCACTGGTTGGCGAAAAAGGGTATCCCTACGCCGTGCTGTGGCGGCAATAGGGTGCCCTTTGATTAAAATTTAATTTTTGTTAACCTTTATTTTTAAATAAAAAACCATTTTACTTTATGTGTAGGAATAATGTTGTGTTTTAATGATTATGTATTGTTCGAAACTCATTATGTATTGAATTCACGTTCCAATTAATGTTCAACTAGATTTTTTAAAAAAAATTGAATTGAAATCTGAGTGGTAGACCAGTTATAGGAGCTCAAACATTAACTTCTCGTAAACCAAAACAGCAAACTAAAACATGAACTTAAACATGAACGTTTACACAAACTGTATGAATAACTGAATATTATTTGTCGTGCTTGTAGTCACTGATTTCTGCTAAGCGGATGTCGATAATGTCGGAACGGACCGCATCCAACTGATCATCCGTTATATAATCAGTGACTTGGCAATTGAACCGGTTACATGCAACACGACGTTCAAGCTCGGTGAGGCTTGAAACTGAATGCTGACGGAATGTGAGAAGGAGTGACCACCTAGCCTTCACCTCATCAACACGCCTTGAAATCCTTGGCGGTTGGACACCATCTCTTCCATATAAGAAGTACATATGGCATAGCAATGCCTCGAAGTATTCTCTACGGCCCTGTTCCATGTGCGTGTTTCCAACTTCGATTGACGCTTCCATCAGATATTGATCTTCTAACTCATTCCATGGACACATTTTTAGTTAGGTTATTCAACTATTTTACTCTTCTATGCGTGGACAGCTCGCGTATTTATAGATAACGATACAGACGAACGCATAAATTACACCGTGAAGTTGCATAGATTATTGATATCAGTCGGGACCCACCAACACAAAAACTCCCGCCAACACAAAAAATCCCGCCTAAAAAAACCCGCGAAAAAGTAACCCCCGCCAAGACAAATGTTCCCGCCAAGGACTCCAGCTAAAAACTCCCGCCATGGAGTCTACATCCTAAAAACTCCCGCCAAAAAATGACTATACTATATAAACATGCCACATGATACAATATTCGTAATAGAAGCAAAGAGTACACTTAAGAAAAAAAACACAACCACTTGAACACAAACACTTGAACACATGGAGTTTACAGCTGATGAAGACTACCATATGCTCAAGGCGGTTAAGGTTGTCCGCCGACAAATGGGGGAAGATAGTAGCGATGCTTTCTTCGACCGCCTCCTATGTCAGATGTATTTCAACTATGGGCATTTAGGAGCAGGAGACGTTCAAGTGCGAAGTCGTGACGAAATCAAATCAAGGTACAACTTCATCCAACCGCTCACTGCCCTGCTTTTTCAACCAGCCAGGATTAAGATAGAAGCACCTTTGGTCTGGAACATGACGGTAGTAGACTACATAAGTAGGGACATGGTGGCGTTTCTGGAGGATAGGATTGCGGCACGTAATGGGGGGGATGATTCGGATGACAATTTGGGATACGATTTCGACTGATCATTTCACTATTTCCGGGTTTGTGCCATCGAGTTATTATGTTTAGCATTCTGTGTTTTTTAAGTAACTCCAGAATGTGTGTTATTTTAGATAGTAGTACTATTTCAACTTGTTAGTTGTTGTTGTTTGAACTTGTGATGTTTCTTTCCAGTATTTGTTTGACGTTTTTATTTCCTTAGTTGTTGTTATTTGAATTTGTGATTGAATGAATGTAAACATTCGATGTTTTATGTTTGGATGTTCATCTTGAAAACAGTAGCACTAAAACTGCAAAATATTTCGATTGCATAAAAACATTACAATTTAATCCAAAGCAATGCATAATAAGAAATACATAAGCAAATAACTGAAGACAAATGATAGGTGGGCTAACCCTTTGTTAACATTTCACACTTAGATTTATGGAGTCGGGTAGTTCATTCCGCTCCCGAACTTATAATCATCTGAATCATAAGCACTTCCTTCGGGGGTTGAACACGTTTCAACGGCGCTTGCAATTGCGTCGGCCATTTCTTGCTCCCTTTGCTGCGTCGCATGTGACACCATCTCCGGCGTAACTGGACCTTGGGATCCCATGTTGAATACGTCTTCGACATGTAAACGGGTCTCGTAATCCAATGACTCAATCTGTACAGTCCTTGGCTTAAGATAAGCCAGCCTCTCGAACACTTATTGGCGTCCGCGTGGTCGGGGCATTAAGCATCCTGGACATGATGCCTCCCTACCGTGGTTGAAGAACATCCTGCACAAAACCGCATCGATGAAACCAGGATTATCCTCTTGCATCGTACCTTTGACGAAATGAAATGTGCTTAGGAGGCTTGCATCTTCGTACACGTTCCAGCCTGAATCACCCATCGTTATAATTTAATTGTTTAGGTTCATAGCCAGTTTCTAGTATTTATATACTTGTGCTTTGTTGGTTCATTTCTCAAAAAATAAGTGGGAAATGTTGTTTTTGTTCCCGCTAAAAACTTAATGAGGCGGGAAACCATCATTCTGTATGTTTTGAGGCGCTAAAAATTTGGATAACATGGAAGATACTGGGAACTAGAGAAGGCTTGAAAAAGTTTTGATTAATTCTCAATTGAGAAACTGTTTTGATTAATCACTTAACTGTTTTGATTAATCCATAACCCTATTTTATATGTATTTTAGAGATATGAAAATGACTCATAATAACTCTTAAGTCTTAAAAATATGAGGTGTTTGAAAATATTTTTAATGTTATTTCCAAAGCAAAAGAGCAAGTCAGTTATTATACAAAATAAATTTCAAGTAACCTAAAACAAACAAACTGAAAAGAGATGAAACCTATTGGGAACAAACAAACTGCATCATAAAAACCGAAACTATTCCACAATCCAAAACCAAAATGATACGTTTCATACAAAGTATCAAAAAACAAGAAACAAACCAAGCTAGCGACAACAGAATAAAAGTATCATACAAACACAAAAAACATCGTAATGTCTATGCGAGCCTCCTGGCTGTGGACAAAACATCGTCATAAGCCCCAGCCAGACGATCGAAATCATGATCAAACTCGCTCACTCCAGGAAACAACGAGATCCTCCGCATACCAGCGCGCAAATGTCGGATGATAGCTCCCTCTCGATCCTCGTGGACGTAGTCAGCGAGCGAGTATATAGCGGTGTTGATGAGATCGAACCAGCTAATACTCTGGTGAAGTAGTAGGTACTCAGGCTCACAGAAAGACTCCATCTCGTCTGTCACCATCCCTCCTCGAAAATCACGATGCAACTTGTTCATCTGCCGCCGGTCCCAATCATGCGGATCGAATGCATACGCCATCGTCTTCGGCTTTCTCCTTGATTTCGACTGCATGGCTAACAGAGGATGCGCGATTCGACCCTGGACACGGCCAAACTGCCGCTGAACTCGCTCGGGATAGTATGCCTGAGAGTGTTCCACACCGCATATGACATGCCTAAACCAAGATAGCTCTTGGAACGGGAAATGATCGCGTATAGCACGATAAGGCTCAAACAAAACCTGCATGGAAAAATGGATATGATCATAAACATAATAATAAATCAATTTTGCGATCACTAAACAAAAACACTTACATCGGTCTCTTCCAGGTTGTTGACGGAGATACGAAGGTTCAGCTTCGTCCGTGAGTCAGATACTGCTGCAGCTGTATCCCATCTACCAATAGTGGGGTCGCGCTCAGTGTAGGTCCGTCGAGTAACGGGCCGGAGCATGGAAAAATGATCTCGTATCCACGTGTCTACCATACCGATACATCCGGCCATAGTCCTCGTGTCGTGCAGGGATGCCTCACCCAGATGGTGGTATGTGTAAGCGAGAACAGCACTACCCCATGAGTACCTGCCAACACCCTCCGGAGTCAAATCGCGCAACAGAAACAAATACTTGTAGTTGGAGTACATGTTGCTCTTGTCGGGGAATATGACCGTGCCGAACATATGCAATATATAGGCGCGGGCTGCAGCATCCACCATCGGATCACTCAGACCAGGGCTGTCATCGCAGAACTCTGGCCCACTAAACCTACTCCGGAGCCATTTAAATCCCAAACCAACGCCCTTGCACTTCTCAACCTCCGTCACGAAGGATAGATCATCCACCATAAGCAATTCAGCGCACTCGTGCATGGCCAGACTCTTGTCGGAAATATAGGGAAACAAAGCAAGCTCACCATCAACTGGGAGTCCCAAAATAGTGTGGACGTCGTCCAGAGTAATCATCATCTCACCGAAAGCGAAATGGAAGCTATTGGTCTTCGCATGCCACCTCTCTAGGAAAACCTCCGTCATGTTGGAGTGGGTCTGCATCTCATAGAACGGCTCAATCAGACGACCGAACGGGGTGGCGTCAATTACAGCGCGTACCCTAGTCTGCGCAGCCAAACTCCATGCTCGATGACTAGGATAATGGGCATACAGCCGCATCTCTCGCTCCTAAAAAAATTTGTTCCCATTATCATAGGACAAAACAAAATAGCTTGAAATAATGTAAAATTTTAATTTCGATACTTACCTCTCCCATCCAAATGTGGTATGCAGCGTGGGAGGCAAAATCCTCGCCGAACAGCGGTGGTAATCTGGCCGGAGGAGGAGCTCTACGCTGCCCTGTACCCGGTGGGGGATGGCGTCGTCCGCGGGAAGCGGAAGCGGAAGCTGAACTCGATCCGGACGCATGCGGTCCAGAGACTATGGGGAGCTCATCCATCTGCACAGGTGGAACTGGTTGGCCACGTACCCTACTCCGCTTTTTAACTCTCCTCGTCCGTGAGCCATCAGCAGACAATGTATACTGTGCATCGTCGCCGTGATCCATCACCTGAAAAAAAAAAATTACTTACTATCAGGTTTCGTCGAAAACACATATTGTAATGGTGGTACCCGTTTTAGACAAAAAATAGCATAAGGCAGGTTAGAACGAACCGAAAAACATTAAAAATCCGGTCCCGGCCCATTCCGGTGACCGGAGCTGTCTCACGCCACCACCGTGGCGTGTGCATGTAGACGTACGCCATCAGTGAGGCGTACGTCTACATGCCCACGCCACGGTGGTGGCGTGAGGCATGTTGCCTACGCCATCTCGTGTGGCGTAGGGTTGGACCCCTACGCCACATGGATGGCGTGGGGTTCAGCATGTACGCCAACACAGGGCGTACATGCTGAACCCCACGCCATCCATGTGACGTAGGGGTTCAACCCTACGCCAGTGGATGGCGTAGGGAGGGTGTTCTTCGCCCGTGCGTGGCGAAGAACATCCTCGCCATGGCAGAAGCTTAAAGCTTGTGCCTTGGCCGTGAAACAGCCCAAAAACCTTTTTTTTTACAGATCTACCCTAACTAGACCTATCTAAACCTAACTAGCCTATCTAACAATAACATAATCTACTTACAATGATTTTTCGAATCCGGTTGCTTCCTCTTACTCCGACTCGACTCTCCGGTGACGATTCCGGTTTATATGGATCGTGTGATGGTCGTAATGGGTGTCGGTTGGTGTGAAAGAGTGACCGGTGTTGCGGTGCGGCTGGTGTTGCTGTGCGGGGGAGAGGGTTGCTGTGCGGCAGGTATACTTCTGTTCTTTTCGTTTACTTAATTTACTTTACTTTTGTTTACTTTTAGTTTTGTTTAGGTTTAGGTTTATTTAATTTTTAGGTTAGGTTTATTTAATTTAAGTTATAGTTATAATTTGTTTTAAATTAGGTTACAAATTATAGTATAGTTATAATTATAGTTAAAAAATTTATAATTTTTTTTAGAGAGAAGGTAGAGCAAAGTTAGAGAGTTTGAGTTTTTTTTTTGAAATTATGATAACTTCGCGGAGTAAAATTGAGTATTTATACGATTTCGTAAGGGCAAAATCGTCAAACAAAATAACTTCACGGAGTAGTTTTGAAAAAAAAAATTAAGCGACTTCGCGGAGTAGTTTTGGCCGTTTTTTTAGCAATTCCCTATTGATAATTATGACGAAAAGACACGAGCGTTCCGCATAACTCTTCAGATTTGGAAAAAAAATTGGTTTCACCAATGATTCTATGAATATGCCACCAATGTTACTTAATACCTAGACTAATAAATTGGACAAAAATACCCTTCCACTATATATACCCATTTTTCAATTCCAACCCACTTTTTCGACCCTCCTATCACCCTAAACAAACGCAAAATTCTAATTTTAGAAACCACCAGAAAACAAACCGTTCGACTTCGTGATACTCTCTCTCTCTCAAACCCAGAAACCCTACAGCTTCTCACCGTTCGCACCTTCGTCACTATCGCACCGGTCAGCCTCTTTTACTCAGACAGACTACACACCTTCAAATCTCATTCGACAAAGTTGTCGTGAAGTCGTCTCTGAAAGCTTCAATCTCGTTCTCCGACCGGTGAAATTTAACAGGTATGTATTATCGTGGAAAGTATACTTTTTTTTGCGTTTTTGACGAATTTGAACCACTTTTTTCTCTTAATTCACGATAGGCGAGGCTGTTGATACTAGAATGAAGTATCTACTAACGATAGTTTCTCAGTTTATGGGTTTATAGTCGAAGCCAGGGTATAATTTTAGTTGCATGTAATACTGATACTCTCCTGAGAAATATTATGTATGTTAGATCTGCATTAGGTAGTTCATTGTTGATTTTGGTGTTTGTTGCATAATTCCCAAATCCCTGCAACGTGCATGTAAAAAGTGTAACAGTTCGCATCCTGATAACCTACTATGCAAGCAATTCGCAGCTCGATTTTATGTTTATACTTATTTACAAACAGTTCGCAGCTTGAGTTACCTAATTCGCATCATGTCAGAACTTATTTCGCAGCTTGTCTGTTAAGCCAGTATTTATATGTATGCGATTCGCAGCTTGTGATGCGAATTATTTGTGACATTCCAACTGATTTGTGTTTGTGCAGAAAGAATGACAACAAAACCCAGCTACTACAGATCAGGGTTGGTGAGCCTTCTAAAGCTACTAAAAGACATGCGTATTACAAGGGCCCACATTGAAGCTGCAAGAAACACACCCTTCTACACGCTTCTGAAAACGGCGTTCGAAATCCGTAATGAGGAAGAGCTGCATAGGAAAAAATTCTACACAATCATTCAGTATATCCTCGAGAAATTCTCTCTGGAAAGAGACGCCTTTAGGATTGACAACAAGTATGTAAAGCTAACTACAAACGATATCAAGATCATATTCGGGCTGAGGCATGGCACCGAGAAAATGGAGTTAACAAAAACCGGCGATTTTCACAACAAGTATGCAGCCGGCGAGGAGGACGAATCAAGGATGATGAAGAAATACTTCATGGCAAAAACTGGCAGGAAAGTATCAGCTAGTAATACCAAAACAATAACAAATGCCATCATAAAGGTACGTCTAAAATGGACTTCATCTTTATAAAGCAAGATTCTGTACATTTCTAACATAGCATGTTGTCATTGGTTTTACAGGAGGGTATAGAGAAGGCCATAAAAGAAGGAGGGGAACATGAATTGGAAGACGTGGTGAGGCTGTTGATACTGTTTTTGTGCTCTACGCTATTCTACTCCGTATCTGGAGATATCTTGGGCTGGAGCACGGTTTATTACGTTGAAGACCTCAACAGAATAAACAATTACGGCTGGGCTGGTTCGATTCTGTTCAAGCTTCGACAGTCTATCAGGAGTTGCTTAGCAGTAGAAAGAGCTGATAAAGTCGTCGGCTGCGTCGCCTTTGTAGTTGTAAGATTGATCTATTCAATATAACAATTAGTTATGTACATAGCATCGTGTTGATAAAACTTGTCCCCATGCAGCCCTTCATCATGGAGCACACAACAATCGGCCACGAGGTAGCGAAGCCAACCTCGATACGAAGGTTCTTCAAATGGTTGGGGTTAGAGTGCCACGCATCAACCATGAAATATCTTATTAGAACACCCTACCTGGATGCTGACCAGGTATAAGCTTTATATATGTATTGAAATTGGGGTGCATACTGTTCGCAGCATATGATGCGAACTGCTTATAAAAATATCTCAAACATTTCGCAGCCTGATATGAATTTTACTTCGCAGCTTCATGTTCAACACAGTTCGCATCATATGTTTAATACTTAGTTCGCATCATATGGTTTACACTTAGTTCCCATCATATGTTTTACATATAGTTCGCATCATACTGTCCCATAATCATTTCGCAGCTTAACATGCGAAATGTGATTTAAAACCACACAGTTCGCATCATATGATGCGAACTGCTTATAAAAAACAATTTGTTTGTCTACACCCTCATACTTTCGAAACAATTAATTTACTTACATGTGCATCTGTTGGTAGGTTTTAGAAGGTCCATTACAGCTTACCGAGGCTGAAATTGAAGCTTTCGGAGAAAGAGAAGATGATGAAGATGGTGAAGATGCAGAAGTAACAGTACCTACTTCACCGGAAGAAAGACCTAGGAAGAGGTCGAAAAGCACAGCATCAAAACCAAAAAAAAGGAGACGAGCATCACAGAATGTAACAAATAAGATGATGTCTACCACACTCGAACACCCAACACCACCCGAGCCATCGATTCCACCACTAAGACTCCCCAAGAAAACAATTCCACCACAACCCAAAGGCAAATCCAGACAAGAGCCCTCCGACACCGACACAACCAGTATGAGTGAAACGATCGGCGATTATTTATTCAAACGCAGAGACCCTAATCCCGATATTGCTGCTCAATCAAAGCGTTTGAAGACGTACGCCGACAAGAACAAGTACGAGCGAAAAATAGAAAAACAGGCCAGAGAAGTAAGTATGACTTGAACCTTAAATAATCACTACAATCAGCACTTAATATGTTTATAAAAAGTTTGCTATCATTTTTGCAGCTGAAAGAATTGAAACGCAAGATAGCGGAACTTGAAGCACAACAACTCCACAATGTTATCTCTCTGCCAATCTGCCGTACTGAAAGCCCAATAAAGCAGGTACCAGCAGCACTTCCAGAGGGACAAAAATCCACTGATCAGCAAGCATCCGTGTCTAATGCTGATCAGCACACATTTCTTCCTGGAGTACTGCCGGAAGAAAGGGACGATGATGCCCACAATTCACCCATCATGGAGACACATACACAGGAGGTAGATAATGTAAGTAGATGATATGATGTTATCAAACAAATATCAGGTTGAGCTGCGAATTATGTAATAAACTGGTTGGTTATTACTGGTTGGTTATTCATTCCAAACGTTTCGCAGGTTGAGCTGCGAATTATGTAATAAACTGGTTGGTTATTACTGGTTGGTTATTCATTCCAAACGTTTCGCAGGTTGAGCTGCGAATTATGTAATAAACTGGTTGGTTATTACTGGTTGGTTATTCATTCCAAACGTTTCGCAGGTTGAGCTGCGAATTATGTAATAAACTGGTTGTTTGGTTATTACACAATTCGCATGCTGAGCTGCGAATTGTTAGGAATGAATAACATAGATATCAGGTCAGGATGCGAAATGTGATTACACAATGATTAACTTATGCTTAACCCTTCCACCCTTTTGTTTTTTTTTTTGATTTTTGTATGAAATAGGAGACCGAAAGACAACAACAACACCAGCAGAAACAGCAAGACCAACAGCAACAACAGCAACAACAACAACACGAACTGCAACAACAACAACAACAACAGCACCAACAAGAAGAACACCCCCAGCAACAACAACAAGAGCAACCACAACAACAGCAACAACAACAACAACAGCAGCAACAAGAAGAAGAACACCCCCAGCAATAGCAACAAGAAGAAGAACAACAACAACACCCCAACAACAGGAACAACAGGAACAACAGCAACAACAGCAACAACAACAACACGAACAGCGACAACAACAACAACAACAGCACCAACAAGAAGAGCACCCCCAGCAACAACAACACGAAGAACACCCCCAGCAACACCAGCAGCCACAGGTTCAACACGAAGACCGGCAACAAGGACAACAACAGCAACAACAGATAACCTTGGCGAAGAGAGAAAGGCTAACTGAAGAGGTAGCACCTCAAGAGTCGGAACCTGTCCATCCCGGTGAGAAGACAGAACTACTCAGCCAGGAATGACCATCCTTAGAAGACAAAACCACTTCTTTGGTGGAACCTCAAAGACCAATGGTGTTGTCAGCAAAGTCAGAATTGTTAAGCCAACGTCAAACTGTAGGCCCGGTAACAAATCAACTGCCAGCTCCAGAGTCCCACGATAACACAGTAGGTTTACCGAATGCTTTTGTTGATGGTATTTACACTCAAGTTTCACAGACATTTTTAAATGAAATTGATAATGTATATTACGATTCTATAATACAACGGTCTCTGGAGAACATGTCGGAGGATTACTTTAATGATTTCTGCCGACACGATCCAGATCCTATGCCGAACAAGTCAACGGCAGTGGTTGTCGCTGACCGAGCGGTAAGGCCTACTTATAATGATTTCGCATCATAACATAAGATTTGTGTCTACTGCTGATTGGGGTATTACAAAAGAATATCAGGGTAGGATGCGAACTGTTCAGTGGAACCTCGAACAGTTCGCACCCTACCCTGATATATAATAATAAATTTATTTAACTGCTACCTTACATTTCGCAGCCTAAGCTGCGAACTGTTTGGACTCGTTGCACTTATAATCACTGACGCCCTCTACTTTTGATTTTTGTTTCATACTAAGCTCGAGACGGTTAATGAGATAGATGAGCCAAGTTTTGCGCTACTGACACAAACGCAGCCTCAAGTGGCAGAGGAAGAAGAAGAGTTCGTAATAAAAATGCGGGAACCGCCAGTAGTAGAATACAGCGACTGGCCAAAGAAAACCAAAGTAACTGAGCGTATCGATCTGGCAAAATACCACAAAATACAGTTGGTTAAAGCCTACGAGAGCGACACCCCTGATCCAGTGGTATGGCAGTTACCGGAGTCCAAGTTTACGTACGGAATCAGGGTGCAAGCGAGTGATCTCATGGCACTACCTTTAGAACTGGAGCTGGACGTAAAGGTATCCAATTGTCAACCAACTTTATTTTCAATGTTTCAAATATGTATTCTATATTTAACATAAATCTATAACTCCTTTGTTAGCTTATCGATGCTTGGATTCGAAAGATGCTTGAAGATGCAGACTAAAAAGTTCCATGTACTAAAGCTAAAGAAGAGCATCACGACGCCATACTGATTTTGGGCATGACTGCGGTAAGTTTAGCTCACGTAAATAGACCAAAGTTCTCAGAAATGTTATCACTTTAATATACTCTTGCTTGGATGCAGCATCAAATGAAAGCAGGCTGGCAAGTGGAAAATCTGGTGGACATGGCTTTTAGGAAGGGGCACAAAAATGCCAACATCATCATGGTTCCAGTGTGCACCGAGTCGAAGGACAATACAAACCACTGGACGTTGCTCGTCATCGACGTTGACGGAAGAACAATTTCAAACTACAACTCGCTTCTGCCTAAGCTTCATGCCATAGACACCACCGCAAGAACACCTGCACTACTGGTAAATATTCCAAACTATACACTTAAATCTGAACACATTTTAAGTATGCATGCTGCGAAATGAGATCTGCTATGCTGCGAATGTGAGTAAACAAGATGTTTTTTCGCAACCTGTCCATAACTCAATTCGCAACCTAGCTATGTTGGATACAATTCGCAGCCTGTCCACAACTCAATTCGCAGCCTATCAAGGCTGTCATACAATTCGCAACCTAAGATGCGAATTGTGTATGATTTATTGTAATATAATTCGCAGCCTGAGGATGCGAATTGTATGTCACCAACTGTTTTTGTTTTTGTGCATATTCCTAACACTAATTATTATACACAGATCAAATATTTGTTGGATAGAGGATTCCTACCCAAATATACTACAGGGTGGAAGGTGAAAGTGGAAAGAGGCTTCCCACAACAAAAGCGAGGCAGCGTGGACTGTGGTGTCTTCGTCTGTAAGTATGCAAGGGATATTATTGAGCATGGATCAGTCCAGAAAAAATACGATACAGATATGGTGACTGCCTTAAGAGAAGAAATGTTCTATTACTTTTTAAATGACATAGACACCATCACATATGGCTGATTCGTGTATTGCTTGTAAATACATATGTCTGTTGTAAATTTTATTTTTGTTGTGCATACATAAACAAATTGTGATATATAATGAATATTCCTTATCTTATAATTCGCATCATAACCTGATATATAATGATTGATTATTATCATGGTATGTATGAACAGTTCGCAGCCAAACCTGTATGAATACTTCGCAGCCTAAATTATATCAAATAGTTCGCAGCCTAACATGAGAGATGGTTATCACTACACACACAATTCGCAGCCTCGTATACCAGCTTAGAACCAGTTCGCAGCCTGGTGCATAAATAAAATATTAAATAACATCATTCAAGAATACGAACAGGCTATGGCGTATGCCTTGGTAAACGTTTTCTGCATTGAGCACGCAAAAAACAATCTAATCATGTCCAGAACCCATTAATTGCTGATTGGACATGGAGGCTATGTAATGATCACCTCCTTTCCCTATAAATAACACTAGAAAACCAGAGGCTATTTTTAAAACAAACTCTACATTTTAAACCAGAGCTATTTTTTAACAAACTCATTTCCCTCGTCTCTTCGAATTCAAACAGTCATGTATTTTTCCACCACCACAACCACCACCTCATACTCAAACTCTGGTTCACTCGGTTCTCTGGGTGACTCCTGGTCATCCTTAACCGTTAACTGGAGTGATGAGTTGATCATGCCAGCAGCACCACCAAACAGCCCAGTATCTGTTTTTGGGTTAGACATATATGATGACTACTACTCAGCTGACTCTCAACCATTGGAAGTTGTTCCACAGCTTGCTGCTGAACCTCAGCCAGAACAGGTTCCAATGCTTCTTGCTGCACCTCAGCCAGAGGTTCAAAACAACAAAAGGAAGAGGGAAGACGAAGCTGGTCCATCGAGGACAAAATTTTTAAGCATGATGGACGTTGATGTTGAAGCTGAGGATAAAGAGGAGAAAGAGAAAGAGAAAGTCGAAGACAAAGAGGAGAAAGACAAAGATGACCAGCACAAAAAGGAGAAAGAGGAAACAGTTAGTGATGAATCATCTACCAACTGCTAGAGTTGGTTTTTGTTTTTTGTTTTTTTGAAATGCAACTAACTAGCACCAGTAGCTTGTAGTGATATGTGTAAACAGTTGTTAGTTTCTCGATATATTTTGTAATCCTCTTTTTTATAATCCAACTTGTAATCCTCCTTTTTGTAATCCAAATATATTTTGTACATCATTCGCATGTTAACCTGCTATATTACTCATTTTCAACCTTACTAAATATCCTGGTATTTTATTAAATAACAATTCGCAGCTTATCACATGACAAATATCAGGACTCCTAACTGAACTCCATTCGCATCACAATTCTGGCCCTAATTCGCAGCCTATCATGCGAAACGTACGATATGATAAATGTTTGATATGATTTAACCAATGATTCGCACCCTGTTAAAATTTCACATAATTGTACATAATTCACATGTAATCCTGATAGATGTTTGTAATCCAACTTGTAATCCTCCTTTTTGTAATCCAAATATATTTTGTACATCATTCGCATGTTAACCTGCTATATTACTCATTTTCAACCTTACTGAATATCCTAGTATTTTATTAAATAACAATTCGCAGCTTATCACATGACAAATATCAGGACTCCTAACTGAACTCCATTTGCATCACAAATTTGGCCCTAATTCGCAGCCTATCATGCGAAACGTAAGATATGATAAATGTTTGATATGATTTTGACCAAAACTATGCTGTACAAATCTGGCCCTAATTCGCAGCCCTAGTTTGCTGTACAGAACAATAACTATGCTAAAAAAATAAATGTCCTTAAACTGGAACATCACAAGTCCTCCGGTTATGGCCTGATTTCGAACATCGGCCACACCTTAACTTCTTGGTTGAGATTTCTCCTCTAGAAGGGATTCGTTTTTTCTTAGGCCTTCCGGAGCGTCTCTTAACGTTCGAAGGCAGAACTTCAACAAAAGAAGGATCGTTAGCGCTGGACCCTTCGCCGAAATCAGTTATAGCTGGTATGCTGAAAGAGTAACTTTCCCTGTAATTCTTAACCGTAAAGAAGGGTTCTATTACAGTCAATGGATCTTGGTCAGTGTATTGTAATGCCGCTAGAGCATGAGCACATGGAAAAAACTCTTGTTGCCATGATCCGCATGAACATTTGAAATCCAACAGATTAACAACAGCCACAGGAGTCGAAAAGACTTCGAACATGGCGGAAGAGGACTTACGTACTACCCAACTTCGGCACAAGTCAACATTATGCTTTAGCTTATTCTCGTACTCGGGAACCAAATTAGTACTCCAGCTGAGACCTTCTTCATATCTCCGTGAAACCTGAGTCATAAGCAAGACTCTAATCCAATCAATAAACTCAACAATTGGTAAGCCGCAATATTTTTTAATCTGATTGTTAAACGATTCAGCTGCGGTAGAAGCCATAGAGCCGTATCGCTTCCCTTTTACGTAAGCCTGCGCATACTTTTCAGGGGGTAAATTTGCAAGAAAATCACTCATTCTCTCACCACCTTCACATAAAAAACCTGTTAGTATCTCTTTAAAAAGCTCTTGACTGGGAGCATAAGCAAGACGGTGGAAGAAACTCAACATCTTTTTTTTATACTCCCTGTTAGTATGTTCCAGTTTGGCTCTCAAATTCTGCATGAGATGGAAATAACAGTACGCATGATAGCAGTTTGGATACAAGACAGAAACAGCATTAACAATACCAGAATGACGGTCTGAAATAAATGTGATCTGGTGATACAGCAAATGTGGTTTCAAACACCCTAAAAACCACATCCAATTGTCCCAATCTTCAATGCTAACTACAGCAACAGCAACAGGGAATAGTCCTGGAAAAAGGCAGATCAATTAAACACTACAACAGTATGCAAACGTTTAAAAATTGTAAACAATTCGCATGCTGTCCTGCAACAATTCGCAGCTTGTCATGCGAAATGTGTGTGACATTTTAATTGATCATGCAAACAGTTCGCAACTTGTTATGTGAATTCGCAGCTTGTGGAAACTTTAAATAATACCTAACTCAAGCTGCGATGTAAGTACAGTTTACTCAGCATAATACCTAATTCGCAGCCTCAACTGCGAAATGTGAGGATCACAACCCTGCTTAATTCGCATCACCTGCTCCTAATTACATCAGCATTTTCACACAAAAACATCGTTCATTAACTATATAAATGTAACTAACCGTTGTTTTCGTCCTTTGCTACAGCAGTGAGCAATGTACCCTTGTACTTGCCATATAAGTGGGTTCCATCGACAAACAACATTGGACGGCATGAATGAAAACCACTAAGGGACGAACCGAATGCTACAAAACAGCGCTTGAATCGGTTTCCAGCTGACAACTCCAACTGGCAGTCTGAAGTAATATCCCGGCTCTTCAAGCGTTTGAAGTATCCGCTTAGTAAACTAAAAGAACTTGAACTATCTCCAAAAACTCCCCTCCTAGCCTTCTCTAAAGCATTCCATGACAAACGATAAGAGATATCAAGACCGTAATCTTGTTTGACAGTCGATTGTATGGTTTTGGCTGTCAACGAATGGCAGGTCCGGAGAGAATCCTGAATTTCCTCTGCAATCAAATCTGATGTCAAATGCCTGTGCCGCTTATGCTTATGCTTCTGGGAGAAAACAGGACTGCAAGTATGGTACGGGAAATGCTTCTTTATCGTCATAAGGCCGGTGCTTGAGTCAATAGATGCATAAACCCTCCATTTGCACCCGCTTGTGAGCTTATTTTCACAATAAGCAGTGATCTTATTTGTTGTGTTGTGCAGGTATTTGAAAGGAAAACCATGCTCTAACGCAAACTTGCACAAGGATACCCTCAGACCGGCAGCACCTTCTTCAAAAGCTTGACACACACCTGTAATAGCATCAGCCCAACCAGCAGTAGCAAGTTGTTTTTTCCTCTGATCAGAATTAACTAAACCGTTACTACTCTCCCCGCTAACTATGTGATCAAGAGATGGTTCTACCAAAACCAAGCTACGCTCTTTACGCTTACCACCAGAATCCTTACCACCAGAGCTCTTATCAACAGAACTTTTATTACCAGAACCCTTATCGAAGACGTGTTGTTCTATGAGAAAACTAACCCGTTTTAAACGCTCCAAATCAAGATATAACACCAACCCAACAAAATCACTCTGGTTATTAAAGAAACAATTATTGTGATCCCCGCAGGAGTAAGTAATTAGGTACTCACCTGTGGCAAGCTCCTCCCATGTGTTCTCTACATAAGCTTGGATACTTTCGAAGCTTTCAAACTCCGTGAAAGGCACAATTGCAGTTAAGTGACCATATTTAAAAATACAAACTCGTGATTTAGACATCTCTTAACCTGGACAATACAAGTTATTTGTTATTAGTCTCAAAAACTAGGTGCAAAATATTTACTACTGCATCAAACAATTCGCATCCTAAGGTGCGAATTGTGTATACCTACAACTATTTATTCGCATCTTGTCCTGATATTTGTAGGTAATAAAGTCCTGATATTTGTTATTAGTCACAAAAACTGTGTAGATTACTGCACCAATTCGCATCCTATCTTGCGAATTGTGTATATTTACATAGAGCTATTCGCATCTTGTCCTGATATTTCTATATAACACCGGTCCTGATATTTGTTTCGAAATACAATACTCTAACTGACCTAAAAACTCGTAATCTACACATTCAAGACAAAACTAAAGCACTACCAAATTATATAACGAACTATATAACGAACAATATTAACTAAACAATAATAGATCACTATAACAAAAAAAAACAGAGAAAAGCTCGAAATCAGGCAATGGCATCTAAAAACAGTAGAATATAACCTATTCCAACAGAGAAAACGAATAGAAAACTTCGAAATCGGTAGGTAATTACCTAAAAAGCTCGCAACACGATTACTTGTAAGCTATAAGATTCCAAAAAGCGACGATCAACTCCTGTACGTATAAAACAGAGGTTAGACAGGTCTAACACAACAACTTACATAAAGAAACAAACCTTTAGCAGCTTCCGATCACCGGAAAATGTGATTTCAACCCAGCTCGTGGTGGTTGGTAGGGTTAGGTGGTTAGAGCGGCTAACAAATTCAAATCTTCAAAAAGCTAGAAAAAATAGAAAAAAAACAGAAAATAAGATTTATATAGTGGGTTAAGGGTAGTTAGGGTATTAAAATAAAATTAGGTTGTAAGTGACAATAAGGTAGTTGAGATGGATATTAAATAACAATTGATCAAACCTTGGATGGTAAGTGACAATTGAATAGTTGAGTGGGTACTAAGTACAATTTCCCATTAAAATATATAACAAATTATTACCAAACTAATTTAAGAAAAAATCAATTAGATATAAATACCCCCGCGTATACCTAAAATGTTTCATTTCTTAAATTAGCCACCCACATCTTAGTCAGTTCGAACATTTTGTCCTCTCGCTTCTCTTCACTTTCCAACAGAACTCTTCCTCTATTTCAGGTACCATCTTCCTCTCGGTTCAATTGCTCTTCAATCTCTCTCAATTCTCTTTTTCTATACTTGGATTCGTTTTTGTAAGTAACATGATTTAAAATAGGGTTTCGAGATACTCCCCCGCAAAGTAAGTGTACACGAATCACCACAAACAAATTCTAAAACCTTAAACAGTCGTGGATTGGCTTTTAATTAAATATTCTTTTTTTTATTGCACTGCATCGAAGGATCATGTATACATATCCTGGCTGGCAATTTTTATATAGGTAGGCAGTATGGTGTGTTGTTTATATGTAATTGACTGCTGATACTTTCCATTCGGGAACAGTTCTTTTATGTTTGGGTTGGGATCTAGGTAACTTATGTCAGAAGAGACATATAATATTTGAGCACAAGGTTGAACTGAGTAGATATGCCCTTTCTTTCTTTAGTCCTAAGTATTCAGTCCTATAGTCTCTTGCGGTTTTGGTTGTGCTTTTAGTTTTTTATTGACTTCTTGAATAACTTTAGTTGTAGTTGACAAAAATGCCTAAGGTGAAGACAAACCGGGTTAAGTATCCAGAAGGATGGGAGTTGATTGAGCCAACTCTTCGTGAGCTAGATGCAAAGATGAGAGAAGGTGCGATAACATTGCAATGCATAGTTTTAATGTAACTTTTGTTTTTTACTCTTTTTTTTTTTTTAATATTGCTTGTAATTCATGCAGCGGAGATGGATCCACACGATGGGAAGAGAAAATGTGAAACTTTGTGGCCGATTTTCAAAATTGCACATCAAAAGAGCCGTTACTTGTTCGACCTTTACTACAAAAGAAATGAAATTTCCAAAGAGCTATTTGAGTTCTGCTTGGACCAGCGCTATGGAGACCGCAATCTCATTGCGAAATGGAAAAAGGTTTTGCATTACATGTCCTCTTTAAGCTAATTTCGTAGTGGTGCGTTGTGTGTGGGAACTATGAAAATTCAAAAACACTCTAGGATTAGAAAAACCTCATGCGAATGACCGCAAAAACTCATATTATAAAATATAAATCATTATAGTAAGCAAGTGTATATAACATATTGACTTGATTTTGGTTTGTCAATAACAAATGAAATTAGTTTTGTCAACAAGTCTCTCTAGACTCTAATATTTGGAATCGATTTGGTTCCCAACAGAAAAATTGTGTATAACGACATGGATTAGATTATTATGCACCATAATCAATTGATTCTTTTGTCAATTTGATTGGCGTAGATGGTTAATTCTTTGACCAAAACTGTTTTAGAAACTGTTGTTCCAACTATTCTATTTGTTCCAATGGTTTTGTTATTGTGTCAATAGAGTCTTGGTGAGTCTAATTTGTTTGAATTTGCAGTCAGGGTATGAGCGTCTTTGCTGCTTACGATGCATACAGCCAAGGGACCACAACTACGGAACTACATGTGTGTGCCGAGTTCCCAAGCACCTAAGAGAAGAGAAAGTTGTGGAGTGTGTGCACTGTGGATGTAACGGTTGTGCTAGTGGAGACTGATGGTTTACTTTTCCATAATAAACTCTAACCTTATGCTATGTTGTTCCAACTTTCTCGGCTCTTACTGGAGGTAACTTCTAAAAACAATTGTAGATTAAAACTTTCATGTCCTTTTCTATATAAATTAGGCAATGAACAAGGAGAGGCATTTGAAGTTGCGACCCTGTGTGTATTTTACAATATAGCATATATACAGCTGATTTGAAATGTAGAATTTTGTTCGTTTTCATTTAAACTAGACATGAGATGATGATAAGACTTGTCTTGATTTCGTATGTTTACAAGGAATCTATGGTTCTCAATAGTTTATGTATGAATAATGCCTTCACCGTCTATATGTTAGTAGCAGGAGAGCAGAATCTGTTTATTTTATTATTACAAAACCTGTTTTTATGGTTGTTATTGTTTTGCGAAGTACAGATTTCTGTGGCTAGGTAATGAAAAATTTCATATATATATATATATGATCTCACACAAGGTTGTTTTGACAGAAGAAGGGTGAGAGGTGTTTTTATATATTGGTTATCAGGTTTAGGCTCTTTACAACTTACAAACACAAAAAATTTGAAGACATGTTATTTCGGAACAGATAAATCATTACGAATGACGTACACAGGTTTGGCTGAAGGTGCACATATCAGCGATTTTATAACGTGCACATGTTTAAAAGTAAAAGATGAATTTATTCGTGTTTAAAAGTAAAAGATGAATTTATTCGCCAAGTTTTTTTAAATGTTGTCGATCCTAGGGTAGACGCCCGTAAGATATTGAATATATCTAGAAGAAGGTTAGAAATGATGTAGAATATAGAGAAGTTATATTTGTTTGATAGCCTATCTTTTATCTTTTTTATATTAGGTCTAGTAAACAACCTTGTATTTTATGTTATATTTATAAGGTTAAAAACTTTTAAACATGAATCGTTTCAATCATGACACGAAATTTATGTTACACCTATAAGATTAGAAATTTTAAAACATAAATCGTCTATATGATGACACGAGGGGTGTAAAAAAAAATTATTAGTCATGATTTTTTTATTTACTGGCGAAAATTTTGAGATGTTGAGATGATTACTAATATTTCCACAAAATGCAAATTGTTTATATTGATATCTTTTGAAAGAAAAAACTTGCAACCTATAAATGCATTTAAAGTGATTTAGAGATGTAATGGATATAATTATGTAGGAATAATGAATTTGAGGTTTTATTTATATTAAGTGAACGAAGCATACTTAATTGAATATAAGCTTTGTAATTTACTACTCCCTCTGTTCCACAATGCTTTAATTGAATATAAGCTTTGTAATTTACTACTCCCTCTGTTCCACAATGTAGGTCGATTAAGGTTTTGGAGTAAAAACCAATAAATGTAATGATTATTTCTCTTTCTTGTAAAACACAAGAATCAATCTAATTCAATTGGGCAGAAGTTATTAATTTAATAAAAGAAAACAAACAATAAAATACCATTGGTCAACAGAAATTAATGAGTGCATTGATATTCTCAAACGACAATTAAAATGGAACTTTTTATATTTTCTAAAACGACCTATGGAACGGAGGGAGTAAGTGCTTTTATTAAGAACATTTATTTTTTTGTTCTTTAAAGAAACCATATACTAAGTTTTAAATTGCTACAATGTGATGTTTTTACATCCGTATGAGACCAGAACCTTATTGGGGTTTGAAGGTCAATAACTAGTATCCACACTATAAATAATCATGATACTACCTATATTGATATTTGTCTGGTCATTAAACTATAGTTGGATTACATTTATATAATTGGACTAATAAAAACAGACTTGGATACTCTGAATGCACATGTGACGAGACATTCTAATTCAAGATATCTTTACAATTTTCCACTTAGATTGTCATATGTATTGAAGTGTATCCATCTTATTGTGCATTATATAATGTTGTTGTTTTATAGATAACCCGAACTTGACTTATCATTTTAGATTATAGCTAATAATGAACTGTAAATGGCATTCCACGACTTATCGATGCATAACTTTTCCTATACCAGTTGTATTGCCAACTACCATATAAATGAACTTTAACTTCTCAAAAAGTGTAACATGGAAACGACACGACCCTATAAACATTATATGTCGACTTCCAACTGGTCATACTGAATTAAATAGATATCTTTTAAATTCAAAAAACAAATCAAAATCAACCATTTTATTATTCAAATAAATATAAGTATACAATCTCAAAGATAATACAAAACTAACCTAAGAACTAAAAACTGAACTAAAGTCGAAACACACTCCCAATGAATTTAAATGCCCTTTAAGGCAAGGACGCCCACATGAATGATGTGCTCATGAAAGATCTCATACAACAATATCGTTGTATGGGAAGATGAAAAATGAAAATTAAATCATTATATTTTCATATTGAGTTTGCTTTAATTTTCTCTTATTATATGTAAGTAACTAAACGTCTTTTCAATATTTTGATGTTAGTTAGTGCGTTATTTTGTTCCCATATAACTATATAGATCAAAATTACACAAATTTGTCAAACATCTACTTAATCCATAAAGTCATTGCGATAAATGATCTTTATTATTGTCCAGATTACTTTATGTTATTTTGCGATACATTGCTTTTACTTAAATATCAGAGGACCCATGCCTTAATGTACAAAGGTTTTTCCTCTAAATATTTAAGCATTTACTAAGAAATATTTATTAAATTTTATATCTTATCCTAAACAAAAGTGACCACATAACAAAATTTTAAATGTCAAAACGTGTAGAATATGATGTGTCTTATGACTTTCCTAATCAAACTTGAAACATTCTAAATGAGACAAATTTTCTCATAATGTATCTATATGATCTATCAACTTGTTGTTTCCTAACCATAACATTTTGATATGATCTCAATGAATGTATTTTATGTTAAATCCATAAAACTTATTAATACGAGTTCCTAAGATACAATATGCTTTGCCCATAAATTTCTTATCGAATTGCTTTAATAGGAAATTTCATGGTAGTATGCAACTGTATATATTATGGTTAAGAATGTTTCGTTGACACACAACTTTAAATTTAAATCAACTCTTATCGAACTTGTCCAGTTCATAATAATCTACTAAATTTATCTCAAAACCAAATGAGATTATAACTATGAGAAATCCTAGCATCATTAATGAGATGTTAGCTTAATATCATAAATGAATATGGATTTACTTAACAATTAATTATTATAAACTTAATCTTCTTGTTTGATGATTAATTTTTTTTAATTATCATTATTAATAAATAAAGCTATTGGATTAAACTATATATCAAGCATTCTCGCCGTTACCATATGAGAATATACATGATCTTAATATTAATTTAATAAAATGAAACACTAAAGTGTGCATTTTATGTCACGATTATATTGAAAGAACCATTTGTTTTTCTAAAATAAATATTCACCCAAATGTCAATCTTTTCATATTAGGTGAAGCTTTTGATTGATATAAAACCCTATGTGTATCTTATATATCTTTTAGGTTTATAATTTACTAGTCTTTTTTCTTTAGAAAATTGATAAAACTGAATCACATTGTATCAATCTACGCTCACAATAATCCACGGTTGAGAGTTCTATGTAATGTTGCATGAGCTTAATATGAACTCTTCCTTACATCACAATTTTTTTTAATGTTTTTAAAATTTTGTTGTAGCGTTACATAAGCCAAAATTGAATTCTTGTATTACATAAAAAAGAATCTTAATGTTTATAATAAAGTCTCATATAAATATATTATGCACGTTGAGTAAACTTTTTTTTCAATGTCTTATAGGTTTTTTTATAGCATTTTAGACGCTTAAACTAAATTATTCTATTATACCATAAAAATTAACGTGTTATTATAACTATTTATAGGAACACATTTCATAAACTAAATATTTAATATATATATATAATCTATGGAAAAGACTTAATCTATTTTAGTTTGCACATTTAATTGATGATGTTAAGTTTTTCCTTCATTAACAACTACAACTACTTATTCTTGAGTGAGATTTTGAACGTTGATTTCTTGAGAAAAATAACAAAAATAATCGATAGTTAATTATTGAATCCTTATCATATGAATCTAAACAAATCATTGGTTATTCTTCTCTAAAAAAATCAAGATTGTAGTTTGTTGATTATTTCCTCTTAAATGAAAACTCCCAATAAATTATTGCATTGTCTTAAATATAAATATTATTGCAAATTTCACATCTAAAATTTAGTAGAATTGTCCGAAGTACATAATAATAACATTGTAATGCATGTATTTAATTAAAAATGTAATGTTTTTATTTTGTAACTAAACATATTGGATCATGGCATTGTTATCTAAACTGTCATACTACCCGTAGTGGCCATCACTAACGTCAAATATGAAATATTTAATTCTGTTATTGAAATGATACATTATTTCATGCTTAATATATTTAAACTTGTCAATGAACTTCATATATGGTAAAAATGTACTTATTTTTGTTAGGATTTCAATTTATTTCGGTGTATGATACATACATGTGTATAACGTCATTTAAAATTAACTATAATATTTAGTCGAGACGATAGGTGCCAACACGTTTAACAAATGATTTTACAAATCCCTTATACATGGATCATCATTATCTGTAAGATTTTCATAATTTTGTAAATTTAATGTATCTTATTAACAACGGTTAATATTGGTTCGTTCAGATACATGCATTATAAAATGAAATCTTATTATAAATATAATAAATAACTTAATTTATATTTTTTTTACATTAACAAAAATTATTCATGTTCACGTAAAGATACACATATCTTATATTTTTGTGAGCGTGGATTAATATATTTCAGAGGTAAATAAGTCGTCGAGCCACCTAAAAAAGTGCACATACGATACATTTAAAACGGTGTCAATGATGAAACTAAAATCGGGAATCTTCATCTAGTTTGTTATACCATAAACTAGAGAGAAATAATCAATCATTTCTAGTTTGGTATTTACTCTTTAAGATTAGAGATGACAATTTAATCTAAACCCATGGGTATCCAAACCGAACTTATCCGGCGGGTCGGGTTACCCGAAAAAAAAAGAGGACACAAGTTATGGTTTTTATTTTAACTATCTATTTCGTTTTGAGTAGGGGTCATATTATACCATAGGTACCAGCCCCGAAGCTACATTGATACCCGTATCATAAAAAATATTAAAATATATTGTCTTTTTTAAAATATTACTTTAACCCAATCAAAAATACTAGCCCACGAGCTCACTGGAAACCTAAAAACCATAATCTTCTCTCACTATATAACTCATAATCGCCACCATATTCTCTCTCACTTCAACTTTCTCAAAAAAATCCTAAAGTACCAAATAAGTTTCTCTCTCATTGTTTGTCTCACTTTATCACCACCCTTTTAAACTCAATTCCTTTTGTTCTCTCATTTTGTCTCGTCGACTATCATTAAGTCTAGATTTATGTAAATACTTACAGGTATAAATTTTTGTAATCGACTATTTTGTGTTTAACACATCGATGCATCTGCTAAGTTTAAAAAAAGATTTAACGTCTACTAAGTTTGAAATTGGTTTTGGAAATTTGTAATATGGTTGAGTTGCAATCGAGTGTGTTTCTGTCTATGTAATGTGATGGCATTATTTAAAGAAAGTTTATAAATGTATTGATTAATTTATTACTTACAATCCAAACAAATGGTCAAAATATTTAATAAAGGTCACATTACTAATTTAAAACAAAGTAATTATTTTATTAGTTATTAAATAATAAAATATAATATTCTATTAAAAATATAATTTAATTACATATATATTATTCTCGCAATATTTTATTTAAATATTTTTTTAATGAAGGTTCAAATGTGTTTGGTAATTAAAGCCGATTATCATACACCCACCAACAACAATATCGTTGGCGGTTCTAAGGTTGGTATCAAATCTATTTTGCTAATTGTCAATTATCCTACGCTACACATACATGCTACTATAGGAACAAATATTAATATGTTGGTTGATATTTATAAAGAAGACGATGACGCTTCAGCGAAGGTTCTTAAAAGTGAATTTTGGAATCATTGTAATTGGGAGAAACGAAATTAAGTTTGGAAGACTATTTGTAAGTAGTATAATGACTTTGGTGGTGAAAAAATGAACCTATGATTTAAATAATCATTACTATAAATGTGGAATACGTCCAAAGGAGACATTGAAGCAACATGCGATAATTAATAGTTTTATGATAACAGATGGAAAAAGAATACTAGATTTTTACACTTTTACACAGGAACGACAGAGAATAGTACTAGCGAAGATGATCATACTACATGAGAATTGTCTCTCTATTGTTAAACGTATAGGGTTAAGAAGATATTTAGAGGGGACTTCAATCGGATTTTAATCTGTCTTCTCAAATTATGATTAAAATGACATTATTAGAATATCTAACAATGAGATGTTCAAAACGATGAAGCCCATAGAAGAAAAATTGAGCAGGATTGCAATAACCACTGCCGTTTGGACATCAAACGCGTATCATTTTTCTATTACGGGACATGTATAAGGTATATGGATACTTGTTCCCGATCTGCCCTATTGTTATCCTTATTTATGATTTCCATACATCTGTACATACAAAAGCAAGATTAGTAATACTTCCATCATCAGTTATGCAACTCGACACATATACGTCTTTCTATGGTTTTTATGTTTGACTGCAAGTTGACATTAAATTCTAAATACACGACCGTATTCCAAGAAGTAAGAAACTCATCGAACATAATTCTTTATATAAAGTAACAATTTGTATTGGTTATAATATTTTTGTTATATATCATTTGAATAACAAGTGTATCGTGTTTGGAAAATCTTATCGACTTCACTCATCAACGTCAATTCTATATCCGCCAGTATAACATGAGGTAATCCACATCCATTTTATTTCATGAGAAATCCAAGACAATCCATCGTCTAAGTGCAGTTGATCAATTTGTCCACACTCATTAAAACAAATGTAAAAAATGTTATATTTGTTTATGTAATTCTAATAATTCATAACAATTACATTTTTATAATTCAAACCCTTCAATCATCCATGTATTCAACTTAGTTTTTTTCATAATCGTGTCCAACAAAAACTGCATATAGGATTGGTCGCACATCTCCAACAATTTATGATTTTATTTCTCACATTATAAATATTACATACACTGGATATATTATTATGTTTCAAATTTCTCAATATGACTAAGATTCCATGATAATGGGCACCGACCACGAACATTTTTTAACAAATAAATCATCATTTTTTTCTTGAGTTTTATTACTCTAAGGAATCCTTTAAAGAAAGTACGGATACAAGATTATGTTTTCCACATAAAACTAACAAATATGAAAATCCAATGCTTACGAGATAAGACTGTTTAGATTTATTGTAAAATATTTAACTAAAAATATAAATTTATACATATAACTAACTACATAATTAATTGTATGAGCATTTTAAAACATACAACGTGATTTTGGCACAATGTAACAGAATTATGTGTCATTAAACACACACTATTATCTCATTGAAACAAAACATAAAAATAACAAATAAACATACTGAAAACTAAAAAATATAAAATATAATTAATTTGTAAATTAAATAAACCAGTAAAAATAAAATAATAAAATTAAGTTCGTGAAAAAAAAACGCGAAACACAAATAATGGGACGTTTATTCAAAACCACACTTTGTATTGTATTATATTTAAAATAAAACAAAGGTCATGCTGGAAAAATGTCATATTTTGATAGATCTCTCACTCTATCCCTCATCTTTTGAAACTCAAACATGAAATTTCAAAAGTATCATTTTCATTCCCACTAATTACAAAACTATCATTGAGCTTGAAAACTATCCAAAAATCAGAAAAAACCCCAAACCCTAACCTTTTACTATCATAAAACTACATTTTTACTACATAAACCCCCAAAATCAACCATAAAAAATCAAATAATGGAATAGTTATGGAAAACGATGAAACGGACGTCTCTTTGGATGGCTTGGTAGACGAGGAGTATGCATATCAAATGGAGGTAACAATTTGAATTCTACCGTTTGTTTTTATACGATTCACACACATATTTACGATGAACAATAATCGTGTCGCACGAATCGCGCGACTGAATCCACAGCAATAGCAAACCATAATGCGACTAAGTTCATAGCTAATTGCAAACCTTCATGCGACATTAATGCTTTCATTGTCGTAAAATGCATTCGACCAATATAATATTTGCGATTGGTTATATATTAACTTTTGTTATTATATTTGGTGTGGGTTGTTTATGATTAAGGATAATTTTGTAAAGTGTTTTGTAATTTAATGTTTAAGGTGAAATGTAGAAAGATAATTAAGGTGTGTGCTAGCAATAAATTCTGATTACCCTTATTAATGAAAGTAGGTGGGATATTTATACTTAATTAATGACCCATGGGACTTTTTTGTCAGATTGTGGGCTTGAGTCAATTTTAAGAACACATTAGCCCAAAAGATGAAAAGACCAACACCTAGCTGAGTCATGTTCCACTAATTTATTCTGTTCGGTTGGACATGGTAATGGTTTTGTCCGAACTGCCCTTCAGATTGAATAAGGGGTAGTGTCAAAATTATCTAACCTTATCAATATTGTTATTCGTCGTAGGAGGAACCTTGCAAACCATCATATATGGATGATGGTTACGCAAAACTCTTCACAATATATAGGTTATTTACAAAAAATGAATTAGACACTTTTGTGTATGAAGAACCGAAGAAGATTAAGTTCGTCACGATTACAAAGCTATATGATAGTGGCAAACGAGAAGAACTCATAGATTATATTAAGTTTGTGAGAGGTACGATATATCCATATAAAAAATGAAGTCGACAACTTTAAAAAAACGAAAGACTATAACGAAGAAATGTAATTGTCTATTTACGTTAAAAGGTCATCCGATTGACGTCCTAGCCATGCAATGATATTTTGAAGTGGTAAACGGTAAACACAATTACGAACCCTATGTTTTCTTATATGGTCATTCCCGTGCTTGTAGGATAAAACCAGTTGAAGATTAGCTAGTTCAAAGTTTATCTCACATTAGTTCGCGTCCTCTGGAGATATATAGTGGTTTGAAGAATAATTACCTGTATAATCTTTTGAGCATGCGTGAAATTTATAATTATCCTTAAAAATACTGTGATGTTGAGCACGAGGTACAAACCCAAATTGAATATTTGTTGACCAAATTGAATGAGCATACATACTCCACGTGGGAGCGGTTGAAAGGCAATTGTAAAGTGATCACTGATTTTTTTTCCGCACATTCGATGAGTATAAAGGTATTGCATATATTCCATAATATGCTATTCATCTATTGTACGTAAAAAACGACTAAGTATAAGATGTCGTTATTAGAAATTGTTGGAGTAATGTCGACCTCAGTTACATTTGTCGTTGCGTATGTGTTTATGAGCAGGGAGAAGATACCGAATTATACATGGGTATTAGGTACTCTTCGTGGTTTGATGATGAATAGTGTGTGTGCCTTTTCGAGCGTTATTGTTACCAATTAAGAGTTAGCTCTCATGAGATATATCGAGGTTATATTTCCGAGAATACACCACTTATGATGCATATGACATATTAGTAAGAAAATTCTTGGGACGGTTCAGAAGTTATTGCATGATGATGTAATTGCAAAAATATTTGTTGAGTTTTATGTATACGTAGCCGGAGCGAACACGTTCGAAAGTTACAAAAATAATCTAGCTATAACGAAGGAGATGGTTTTCTATCACCCCAAGTGTATTGATTACGTTATGAACGCATGAATACCAAAATATAATGACAAGTTTCTTCAACATCGAACGAATAATATTAAACATCATGGCCAAACAACAACGATTAAGTATTACTAATTCAATTTTTTTGTTATTATATTTAGACAAAACATACGCCATAATTATGTAATTCTATTATTATGCAGGTGTGAGAGTGCTCACTCGGCCCTAAAAAATATATTAGGACGAACCATTGTAATTTCAAACTTTTCCAGGGAAAAAGTTTACAACCTCCTAACGAAGCAGCATGCAGGGATCCTCGAATCGTTTGAGCGAAGTAAGTTTCGTACTCTACCTGGTTTTGATTTTATTTTGATAAAAGAACTTAAAGGTCATGTATCCAATGCGGGCCTAACATAATTGATGCATGTTATTGTACATTCTAGAAATATATGTGTAGATCGGGTAGCATGTGGAAGATGCGTAATTTGAAAAACATATTGGTTACTTTGCGCATGTAAAATTCAATCAATAGCGAGAGAAGGTAGATGCATTCCTAAGGAAGATGTGGATATAATTTGAAGCGATTATATATGTTTCATAGAGATCCCACTTCGCGTGAGAAAGACTTGAAAAAAAACCTATCCATCATAGGTAGTTCTAGTTATAGTTTTAGCCAAGGCCAATAAGACCATATTATCAATAGAGTTATGCAAATCCTAAAGCCCGAAACTAGCCACGTTCAAGAGCCTAAATAACCAGTTACAGTTAAAGGTAGATCAAAATGATGTGTGGATAAATTGACCAAATGAGACCATAGTTCGTGAGAATACCCCATTAAACAAATCATTAGTGCTAGTAATCCAACAAACTCGATAGGTAGTGCACGCGTTAACACGTTAGGAAGCACGAATGCCTTGAAAATGCTTCCGTTTGTAGCACACAAACCACCATTTTCAAAAAAGAAAATTGGTCAGCCAAGGAAAATTGTTAAGGATGTGAAGTTAATTTTATACCCAGATTGTGTCCCAACTTTTCTACACCTATATATCACTAAATTGGTAGATGTTAACC
The DNA here is from genome assembly GCA_036936605.1 of Limnanthes douglasii subsp. nivea. Classification (NCBI taxonomy): domain Eukaryota; kingdom Viridiplantae; phylum Streptophyta; class Magnoliopsida; order Brassicales; family Limnanthaceae; genus Limnanthes; species Limnanthes douglasii. Next base: position 343,361,678 of record JAUPFV010000001.1, read on the forward strand.
CATACGATCAATGTGAATATTGGACCATGTCACTTTCGATATACCTTAAAGAGGATAACTCAGAAATGTTAGATGCGATTTGTTAAATGAGTTGAATGATAATCGCGCATGTTGGTTGGAGGTTTATGGTTCGTCCAATATTTTGGATGATATGGTACGTAGGTTGGATTACTTCAAGCCTAACCCTACTAGCCGTTATTGGATGACATTTCTAGACATATGATTAGTCATAACAATAAGGTATAAATGTATGTGTTAAAAACAAAGAGAGAAGTAGCCGTATGAGTCGGCTAGGGTTTTGAGGCGGCTAGGATTTTGTGTTTAGTAGAAAATGTTCCCTTTTATATTGAACTGTTTTTTATAATGCAAACCCAAGTAAGGCTCTCAATATATAGATAACTTAGAGGCCTATACAAAGAAACTTAATACACTGAATATTCTAACACTCCCCTTCAAGTTGTGTAGTGGGATCACCAATACCCAACTTGGATAAAACTGATTCGAATGTTCTTGCAACAACCGCTTTTGTCAGGATGTCTGCCAGTTGGTCTTTGGATCTAACAAACGGAAGTTCGAATGTCTCATCTTCAATCTTTTATTTTATGAAGTGCCTATCTATAAGATTAGAAACTTTAAAACATAAATCGTCTATATGATGACATGAGGGGCGTAAATTTTTTTATTAGTAATGATTTTTTTATTTACGATGAAAATTTTGAGATGTTGAGATGATTACTAATATTTCCACAAAATGCAAATTGTTTATATTGCTATCTTTTGAAAGAAAAAACTTGCAACCTATAAATGCATTTAAAGTGATTTAGAGACGTAATGGATATAATTATGTAGGAATAATGAATTTGAGGTTTTGAGTTTTTATTTATATTAAGTGAACGAAACATACTTAATAAAATATAGGGTTTGTAATTTACTAGGTGTTTTTATTAAGAACACTTATTTTTTTGTTCTTTAAAGAAACCATATACGAAGTTTTAAATTGCTACAATGTGATGTTTTTACATCCGTATGAGACCAGAACCTTATTGGGTTTTGAAGGTCAATAACTAGTATCCACACTATAAATAATCATGATACTACCTATATTGATATTTGTCGGGTCATTAAACTATAGTTGGATTACATTTATATAATTGGACTTATAAAAACAGACTTGGATACTCTGAATGCACATGTGACGAGACATTCTAATTCAAGATATCTTTACAATTTTCCACTTAGATTGTCATATGTATTGAAGTGTATCCATCTAATTGTGCATTATATAATGTTGTTGTTTTATAGATAACCCGAACTTGACTTATCATTTTAGATTATAGCTAATAATGAACTGTAAATGACATTCCATGACTTATCGATGCATAACTTTTCATATACCAGTTGTATTGCCAACTACCATATAAATGAACTTTAACTTCTAAAAAAGTGTAACATGGAAACGACACGACCCTATAAACATTATATGTCGACTTCCAACTGGTCATACTGAATTAAATAGATATCTGTTAAATTCAAAAACAAATCAAAATCAACCATTTTATTATTCAAATAAATATAAGTATACAATCTGAAAGATAATACAAAACGGACCTAAAAACTAAAAACTGAACTAAAGTCGAAACACACTCCCAATGAATTTAAATGCCCTCCAAGGCAATGACGCCCACATGAATGATGTGCTCATGAAAGATCTCATACAACAATGTCGTTGTATGGGAAGATGAAAAATGAAAATTAAATCATTATATTTTCATATTGAGTTTGCTTTAATATTCTTTTATTAGATGTAAGTAACTAAACGTCTTTGCAATATTTTGATGTTAGTTAGTGCTCTATTTTGTTCCCGTATAACTATATAGATCAAAATTACACAAATTTGTCAAACATCTACTTAATCCATAAAGTCACTGCGATAAATGATCTTTATTAATAAAATGAAACACTAAAGTGTGCATTTTATGTCACGGTTATATTGAAATAACCATTTGTTTTTCTAAAATAAATATTCACCCAAAGGTCAATCTTTTCATATTAGGTGAAGCTTTTGATTGATATAAAACCCTATGTGTATCTTATATATCTATCTTTTAGGTTTATAATTTACTAGTCTTTTTTCTTTACAAAATTGATAAAACTGAATCACATTGTATCAATCTACGCTCACAATAATCCACGGTTGAGAGTTCTATGTAATGTTACCTGAGCTTAATATGAACTCTTCCTTACATCACATTTTTTTTAATATTTTTAGAATTTTTTTGAAGCGTTACATAAGCCAAAATTTAATTCTTGTATTACATCAAAAAGAATCTTAATGTTTTATAATAACGTCTCATATAAATATATTATGCATGTTGAGTAAACTTTTTTTCAATGTCTTATAGGATTTTTTATAGCATTTTAGAAGCTTAAACTAAATTATTCTATTATGCCATAAAAAATTAACGTGTTATTATAACTATTTATAGGAACACATTTCATAAACTAAATATATAATATTTAATATATATAATTTATGGAAAGGACTTAATCTATTTTAGTTTGCACATTTACTTGATGATGTTAATTTTTTTCTTCATTAACAACTACAACTACTTATTCTTGAGTGAGATTTTGAACGTTGATTTCTTGATAAAAATAACAAAAATAATCGATAGTTAATTATTGAATCCTTGTCATATGAATCTAAACAAATCATTGGTTATTCTTCCTTAAAAAATCAAGATTGTAGTTTGTTGATTATTTCCTCTTAAATGAAAACTCCCAATAAATTATTGCATTATCTCAAACAGTGGCGTAGCCAAGATTTGATCCTTATGGGGTCCTGGTTATGGTCCAAAAATGAAATAGCAGAAAATATAATTTTTTCGGCTTTTATGCACCATGTATGATTTTTTGGTTGTTTGGTTAACCAGTGTTTTTTGTATTCATGAATCCATTATGTATTGGTTATTTTCTTTAGTATTTTACCAATTTATAATCATGAGCACACCAAAGTTATCGGGCTTGACGATGCTGCCTCATATTTAGGTCTATTCATCTTAGTGTTTTTTTTACTTATCTTCATGTATTGTGTGTGTATCTCGACACGTATTTGATTGTGTTGAGATCTGTAGGAGTTGAGAGACGAAAAATCTATGATATAGTCAATGTTAAAATTAGGTTCTTGTTAAAGACAAAAAAAGAAAGGGTTTAAAGTCATCCCTAAAATTTTCAAAGGCAGATATACAATCATATTAATTATGTTTTTCTTTCTTCGCCTGAAATTTTAACATTTTGTGGTTTTGTAATTTAAATTATCTTTAAAATTTGAAATTTAATGACTATGATTTAAAATATCTTCACTAATATATAGGACTTTAAAATTTAAAGATCACACAGAAGAATTGGTACGGTTTTATAAATGTTTAATGAAATAGTTATGATTCGAATCCGTAGTCAATTATATATTTGATAGAATCCATAATTCGACACATCGATTATCATTAAAAAATTTCTTGTGTTTTAAGAATTGAATAAGAAATTTGTTTGTAATTTTGATGCACTAGTATATAGGATTTTGAAATTTAAAGATCGCACGCAAAAATTCCTACGATTTTATAAATATTTTATGAAATAGTTATGATTCGAATCCGTAGTCAATTATATATTTGATAGAATCGAATTCTAAATATTTTAAAAAATAGCTATGATTCGAATCCGTAGTCAATTATATATTTGATAGAATCCACAATTCTCAATTATATATTTGATAGAATCTATAATTCGACACATAAGTGATCTAAATATAGAATAATAAATTACCTTTGATGTAAATATAAATACATGTTATTTAAATATAAAATAAGATATATATATATATATATAATATAAAAAATAAGATATATATATATATATAATATAAATTAAGAAATCAATAATATTATAATATTAAGAAATCAATAGAATATGTCAAATAAGATATATATATATATATATATATATATATATATATATAATATAAAAAATAAGATATATATATATATAATATAAATTAAGAAATCAATAATATTATAATATTAAGAAATCATTAGAATATGTTAAGTTAGTTGAATATGTAAATATTTGTTAAAATAGGAGAGTGCTGAGTGTAAATTAAGAAATCAATAATATTATAATATTAAGAAATCAAAAGAATATGTTAAGTTAGTTGAATATGTAAATATTTGTTAAAATAGGAGAGTGCTTAATATTATAATATTAAGAAATCAATAGAATATGTTAAGTTAGTTGAATATGTAAATATTTGTTAAAATAGGAGAGTGCTGAGGTTCGAACTGGGTTCCTAGCTCAGCCTTTACCACTGGGATAGGATAAATTCTAGTATTTTAGTAGCTTATTAAAAATATATTGATAAATCCGTGGGTTCCTATGTACCCACGGACCCCACCGTGGCTCCGCCTGTGGTCTCAAATATAAATATTATTACGAATTTCACATCTAAAATTTAGTAGAATTGACCGAAGTACATAATAATAACATTGTAATGCATGTATTTAATTGAAAATGTAATGTTTTTATTTTGCAACTAAGCATATTGGATCATGACATTGTTATCTAAACTGTCATACCACCCGTAGTGGCCATCACTAACGTCAAATATGACATACTTAATTCTCTTATTGAAATGATACATTATTTCATGCTTAAAATATTTAAACTTGTCAATGAACTTCATATATGGTAAAAATGTACTTATTTTTGTTAGGATTTCAATTTATTTCAGTGTATGATACATACATGTGTATAACGTCATTTAAAATTAACTATAATATTTAGTAGAGACGATAGGCGCCAACACGTTAAACAAATAAGTTTACAAATCCCTTATACATGGATCATCATTATCTGTAAGATTTTTCATAATTTTATAAATTTAACGTATCTTATTAACAACGGTTAATATTGGTTCGTTCGGATGCATGCATTATAAAATGAAATCTTATTATAAATATAATAAATAATTTAAATCATATTTTTTTACATTAACAAAAATTATTCATGTTCACGTAAACGATACACATATCTTATATTTTTGTGAGCATGGATTAATATATTTCGTATGTAAATAAGTCGTTGAGCCACCTAAAAAAGTGCACATACAATACATTTAAAACGGTGTCAATAATGAAACTAAAATTTGGCATCTTCATCAAGTTTGTTATACCATAAACTAGAGAGATGTAATCAATCATAGCTAGTTCGGTATTTACTGTTTAGATTAGAGATGACAATTTAATCTAAACCCATGGGTATCCAAACCGAACTTATCCGGCGGGCCGGGTTACCCGAAAAAGAAAAAAAAGACGGGTTATGGTTTTTATTTTAATTATCTATTCCGTTTTCAGTAGAGTTTCGGTTCTGCATATTATACCATGGGTACCAGCCCCGAAGCTACATTGATACCCGTATCATAAAAAAAATATTAGAATATATTGTATTTTATAAAATATTAATTTAACCCAATCAATAATACTAGCCCACGAGCTAACTAGAAACCTAAAAACCATAATCTCCTCTCACTATATGACTCACTTTCTCGCCACTATATTCTCTCTCACTTCAACTTTCTCAAAAAAATCCTAAAGTACCAAATAAATTTATCTCTCATTGTTTGTCTCACTTTATCACCACCCTTTTAAACTCAATTCCTTTTGTACTCTCATTTTGTCTCGTCGACTATCATTAAGTCTAGATTTATGTAAATACTTATAGGTATAAATTTTTGTAATCGACTATTTTGTATTTAACACATCGATGCATCTGCTAAGTTTAGAAATAGATTTAGCTTCTACTAAGTTTGAAATTGGTTTTGGAAATTTGTAATATGGTTGAGTTGCAACCGAGTGTGTCTATGTCTATAATATGTAATGTGATGGCATTATTTAAAGAAAGTTTATAAATGTATTGATTATAATCTAAACAAATGGTCAAAATATTTAATAAAGGTCACATTACTAATTTAAAACAAAGTAATTATTTTATTAGTTATTAAATAATAAAATATAATATTCTATTAAAAATATAATTTAATTACATATATATTATTCTCGCAATATTTTATTTAAATATTTTTTAATGAAGGTTCAAATGTGTTTGGTAATTAAAGCCGATTATCATACACCCACCAACAACAATATCGTTGGCGGTTCTAAGGTTGGTATCAAATCTATTTTGCTAATTGTCAATTATCCTACGCTACACATACATGCTACTATAGGAACAAATATTAATATGTTGGTTGATATTTATAAAGAAGACGATGACGCTTCAGCGAAGGTTCTTAAAAGTGAATTTTGGAATCATTGTAATTGGGAGAAATGAAATTAAGTTTGGAAGACTATTTGTAAGTATTATAATGACTTTGGTGGTGAAAAAATGAACATATGATTTAAATAGTCATTACTATAAATGTGGAATACGTCCAAAGGAGACATTGAAGCAACATGCGATAATTAATAGTTTTATGAGTATAGATGGAAAAAGAATACTAGATTGTTACACTTTTACACAGGAACGATAGAGAAAAGTACTAGCGAAGATGATCATACTAAATGAGTATCATCTCTCTATTGTTAAACGTATAGGGTTAAGAAGATATTTAGAGGGAACTTCAATCGGATTTTAATTTGGCTTCTCAAATTATGATTAAAATGACATTATCAGAATATCAGACAATGAGATGTTCAAAACGATGAAGCCCATAGAAGAAAATTCGAGCAGGATTGCAATAACCACTGCCGTTTGGACATCAAACGTGTATCATTTTTCTATTACGGGACAAGTATAAGGTATATGGATACTTGTCCCCGATCTGTCCTATTGTTATCCTTATTTATGATTTCAATACATCTGTACATACAAAAGCAAGATTAGTAGTACTTCCATCATCAGTTATGCAACTCGACATATATACGTCTTTCTATGGTTTTTATGTTTGACTACAAGTTGACATTAAATTCTAAATACACGACCGTATTCCAAGAAGTAAGAAACTCATCGAACATAATTCTTTATATAAAGTAACAATTTGTATTGGTTATAATATTTTTGTTATATATCATTTGAATAAGAAGTGTATCGTGTTTGGAAAATCTTATCGACTTCACTCATCAACGTCAATTCTATATCCGCCAATATAACATGAGGTAATCCACATCCATTTTATTTCATGAGAAATCCAAGACAATCCATCGTCTAAGTGCAGTTTATCAATTTGTCCACACCCATTAAAACAAATGTAAAAAATGTTATATTTGTTTATGTAACTTTAATAATTCATAACAATTACATTTTTATACTTCAAACCTTTCAATCATCCATGTATTCAACTTAGGTTTTTTTCATAATCGTGTCCAACAAAAACTGCATGTAGGATTGGTCGCACATCTTAAACAATTTATGATTTTATGTCTCACATTATAAATATTACATACACTGGATATATTATTATGTTTCAAATTTCTCAATATGACTAAGATTCCATGATAATGGGCACCGACCACGAACATTTTTTAACAAATAAATCATCATTTTTTCTTGAGTTTTATTACTCCAAGGAATCCTGTAAAGAAAGTACGGATACAAGATTATGTTTTCCACATAAAACTAACAAATATGAAATCAAATGCTTACGAGATAAGACTGTTTAGATTTATTGTAAAATATTTAACTAAAAATATAAATTTATACATATAACTAACTACATAATTAATTGTATGAGCATTTTAAAACATACAACGTGATTTGGCACAATGTAACAAAATTACGTGTGTCATTAAACACACACTCTTATCTCATTGGAACGAAACATAAAAATAACAAATAAACATAATGAAAATTAAAAAATATAAAATATAATTAATTTGTAAATTAAATAAACCAGTAAAAATAAAATAATAAAATTAAGTTCGTGAAAAAAAACGCGAAACACAAATAATGGGACGTTTATTTAAAACCACACTTTGTATTGTATTATATTTAAAATAAAACAAAGGTCATGCTGGAAAAATGTCATATTTTGATAGATCTCTCACTCTATCCCTCATCTTTTGAAACTCAAACATGAAATTTCAAAAGTATCATTTTCATTCCCACTAATTACAAAACTATCATTGAGCTTGAAAACTATCCAAAAATCAGAAAAAACCCCAAACCCTAACCTTTTACTATCATAAAACTATATTTTTACTACATAAACCCCCAAAATCAACCATAAAAAATCAAATAATGGAATAGTTATGGAAAACGATGAAACGGACGTCTCTTTGGATGGCTTGGTAGACGAGGAGTATGCATATCAAATGGAGGTAACAATTTGAATTCTACCGTTTGTTTTTATACGATTCACACACATATTTACGATGAACAATAATCGTGTCGCACGAATCGCGCGACTGAATCCACAGCAATAGCAAACCATAATGCGACTAAGTTCATAGCTAATTGCAAACCTTCATGCGACATTAATGCTTTCATTGTCGTAAAATGCATTCGACCAATATAATATTTGCGATTGGTTATATATTAACTTTTGTTATTATATTTGGTGTGGGTTGTTTATGATTAAGGATAATTTTGTAAAGTGTTTGTAATTTAATGTTTAAGGTGAAATGTAGAAAGATAATTAAGGTGTGTGCTAGCAATAAATTCTGATTACCCTTATTAATGAAAGTAGTTAGGATATTTATACTTAATTAATGACCCATGGGACTTTTGGGTCAGATTGTGGGCTTGAGTCAATTTTAAGAACACATTAGCCCAAAAGATGAAAAGACTAGCACCTAGCTGAGTCATGTTCCACTAATTTATTCTGTTCGGTTGGACATGGTAATGGTTTTGTCCGAACTACCCTTCAGATTGATATAAAGGGTAGTGTCAAAATTATCCGACCTTATCAATATAGTTATTCGTTGTAGGAGGAACCTGGCAAACCATCATATATGGATGCTGGTTACGCAAAATTCTTCAACATATACAGGTTATTTACAAAAAAATGAATTAGACACTTTTGTGTATGAAAAATCAAAGAAGATTAAGTTCGTCACGATTACAAAGCTATATGATAGTGACAAATAAGAAGAACTCCTAGATTATATTAAGTTTGTGAGAGGTACGATATATCCATATAAAAAATGAAGTCGGCAACTTTAAAAAAACGAAAGTATATGATTATGCATTGTTTGGTTGACAAACTCTGTTCCATTATCAGAACGGAGAATCTGTATTTTTTAAAATTGAGTCAAAATCATTTTTTAAAAACAAACAAATATTTATGGTACTTCTGATTTATGTTTCATGAAGTATATCCAAGTCATTCTTGAGAAATCATCCACAAATAAAACAAAGTATCTGATTTGATTATTAGTGGAATTCGGTACTGGACCCCAAACATCAGAATGGATTAACAAAAAAGCATAATCAACTATAGTATTACTTTGATTAAATGAGACCCTATGACTTTTTGCAAGAATGCAGGTTTCACATTTCTCATGAATGGAATAAATAAAAAAAAGACTAGGAAACAAATTTTTAAGATAGCTAAAAGAAGGATGACCAAGTCGTCGGTGCCATAACCAAAGTTGCCTTTCGGTTGTTCCGTGTGCAAGCATGACATGCCCCTTAAGGGCTACATCATCAACATAATAGAGACCTCATTGTTCAGTACCACGCCCAATGATCTCCTTCGTACGAATGTCCTGTAAACACTAGCGGAGCTGCAGTGGTGTCCGCGGGTTCCTAGGAACCCACGAAATTATAGTATATACTATAATATACATTCCTAAATTCTAAAGTGTGCTTGTCTCAGTGGAAAAAAGTGAGCTTGGAACCCAGGGGTCAGTGAAAACTTCCAATCATTTTTTTAAGGTTAAAATGGAAAGGAAATACATATAATATATGTTTAATTTCTTATTTTCAATAATATATATTTAATTCTTTATTTTTTTAAATTTATTTTTAATAATGTATATTTAATTTATTTTAACTCTTATTTAGGAATTATCAATAATATATATTTAATTCTTTATTTTTTTAAATTTATTTATTTTTAATAATGTATATTTAATTTATTTTAACTCTTATTTAGGAATTATCAATAATATATATTTAATTCTTTATTTTTTTAAATTTATTTTTAATAATATATATTTAATTTTTTTTAACTCTTATTTTCGATATATATTTTAAGATAATAACGTTATAATTTGGTGTGATGGAATGTTAAAACGAGGAAAGGAATGACTACTCTAAAACATTTAAATAGAAAAGTAAGTTAATATATATAAATAGAGTTAACTTAAACTACCCGTGTCTTAGAAAATTCAAGGGATTGCTTTAAATCTTTTTCATGTACATTTTTTTTTGCTAATAACATTAACTTAATTTCAACACTAGCTAAGTAAGTTAAATTCGAGTAAATTAAAATTCGAAGATAAATAAAAATAAAAATCCAACACTTTCAAGAACATTGACTATATCATAGATTTGTCGTCTCTGGACTCCTACAGATCTTAAGAAAATCAAATACGTGTCAAGATAGACACATAATACGAAGATAAGTAAAAAAAGACTAGGATAAAAAGAGCTAAATGTGAGGCAGCATTGTCAAGCCCGATAACTTTAGTGTGGTCATGATTATAGATTGACAAAATACTAAAGAAAATAACCAACACATAAGGGATTCATAAAATACAAAAAACACTAAAGAAAGTAACCAATACATAAGGGATTCATGAATACAAAAAACACTAGTTAACCAAAAAAACAAAAAAAACATACTTAGTGCAAAAAAAAAATTAAGATATTTCGTTCTTGGACGATAACCAGGACCCCATAGGGATCAAATCCTGGCTACGCCACTGCCTGTAAAATGCAAAAAAATAGATACATAAGAACCACACAGTTGAGTTGTTTTGTCACTTGACTAACAGATAATAACTTTGAGGATAGTGAAGGAATGTACAGGCAGTTTTTAATTTCCATTTTTTCCGAAAAAATAATTGAACCTCCCCCTTTGACTTCACAAATTTCTCCACTAGCAGTCTCAATGTGAGACTTCTTTAGAGATGACATGTCACCAAAGTCTTTAGGATCATAAGACATGGTGTTCGTAGCCCCGCAATCAAAGATCCAATTCATTGATTTCTCAAATCATTTACCTCAAAGTTTTTCATAGGAGTTGGTCGCCATTCCTCCAAAACCAGTGCCACTTCCTTGGTCATTTTTAGTCGGATCTTCACCGCCACTTGTAGACGAAGCCCGTTTGACATTAGATCTGAAACGCTGGTTATTTTTCTCCTTATGATCGTCCTCCTACCATTCTGGATAGCCAACAAGCTGGAAACATGTCTCTTTAGTGTGTTTCTTCATCCCACAATGAGTGCAATACAACTTGGATTTATCTTCTTTCTCTTTGGATCAGAATTTAAACCTCTGTGCAGAATCTTTAACAGTCAAACCCATCCCAATTTCAATCGAGTCACTATCAGAAGAACTTGATTTTAGTATATTAAGCTTGGCCACTTCCCTTCCTATTGTAGCATATGTTGTTTCCACGGAAGGAAGATGATCCTTTTTCATGATATCTCTCTTGACTGGTTCCATCTTGTCATTAATCGCCATTAGCAATTGATAAAGTCTTTGTTCTTGAGTCTTCTTATTGTAGATCTGAATGTCTTCTGGGTCTTTCATAGGGTTTGGATCTTGCCTATCTATAAACATCCAGATGTTCTGCAGTTTGTTCCACAAGTCTTCTAGTGTATCAGACCCTTGCCTTAATTAATTAGCCCGCGTATGAAGGTCAAACACCTGTAACGAATCTATACAAGAACCGTATGTGGTGGCTAACCCATCTCAGAGGGCTTTTGCAGTGGGATATTGCGAGACATTATTCACCAAGCTGGATTCAAGATTCTGGATAATCCATGTGAAAACACATTGATCATCTTGTTCCCACCTTGTATATGTGTTGTCAGTTTTGGATGGAGGTGTCGGCTCTTCTGTAATGTGAGAACCTTTACCCTTTCCCCCAATTGCTTTCTTCATCAAGTTTGACCATATGACATAGTTGTCACCACCGAGTTTAATCCCTAGGGATAAATTCTCGAGGTTAGTTGTTTGTTGTTGTGTTCTGAGACCATTTCTCAGAATGGCAGCAATCTGCATTGTTAATTCATCAGGGATTTGACTGACCACGACTTCATTGCCAGCCATCTTTGTTGAGGATGTTCAGAATTCCCAGAATCACACGTGCTCTGATACCATGTTAAAAACAAAGAGAGAAGTAGCCGCATGAGGTGGCTAGGGTTTTGAGGCGGCTAGGGTTTTATGTTTAGTAGAAAATGTTCCCTTTTATATTGAACTATTTTTTATAATGTAAACCCAAGTAAGGCTCTCAATATATAGAGAACTTAGAGGTCTATACAAGGAAACTTAATACACTGAATATTCTAACAGTATGGTATACCATACCTCACAAAAAACGTCTTTAACGTATCTACCAATTTGTGAATGTCCACCCGTGAATGCTTCAATGATTATAAAGGTCGGAATTTCTTTCGTACATGGCTGTCACTTTGTTAGTGTAAGTATATCAATTTTATTATATTTATGGACTTTTCATATTTTATTTACACACCCAATGCACTAATTTGATATTTCGGGTGGCGATTTCAGATAAATGAGTTGTTGTCACATATAGTATGCGACAACAGCGTGAAAGCTATCGCATGTGACAAGTTATTTGTAACTTAATTAGTTTACTTAGTCATATTTTTGTCGTTTACTCACTTTGCAATACCTTATTTTCTTTAATGTCATATTAAAAAGTTTATGTGGTTTTTGTCGTAATGATAACCTATATTGTATTAACATGCTCAAAATAACTTACTCACAAATACGAAAACAAAAAAACCATACATCAAAACTTACAAATATCTTATAAACTCAGGTGCGACATGCGAAGAAGAACCTGCACCACTGCTGTTAGCCGCAGCCCAACCAACGTGATGACTGGTATCGTCCCCTGCATCACCACAACGCATGCATCATTTCGTATGCGTCCCCGAAGAGAGGTCCTTGGTAACAAAAAACTCCTTATGCACCGATGTATCATGAGCTGTCTCGTTGCGATGATGCTTCTTAACTGCTCTTTTTGTACAAACCATCTTAGAAAAAACAAATACTAACAATGAAAAAACAAGAAGAATGAGTCAATCTCTTTAAAATTGAGTCACATGCGCCATGGGTAAATGAATTCACATACGACCACAACTGTACACTGTCGCATGCGACACACACCAGCTTTGGTCGCACGACGTATGCGACTAACACATACCTGGGCGCATACGTCGTGCGACGAATACCTACGGGAACCCAAACCATAACTATCATAATACAATACCATTCTCATGAAAATCATGCTCAAAACACACATCCTAATCTATCAAACAATCCTACACTATTAATTTAACAAACCAAGAGCTACAATCATGCAAAAATCTATTTTTTTAAATAATAAAAAACCTATTGTTTCACACCATATCCACAACGAATTCGATTAAAAAAATAGATTGAGAGGATTGAGAAACGTATTTTTATCTTGTTGAGTAGATTCTTGAAAATTCATCTTTTGATTTTCGGGTAGATTTATAATAGTTGAGAGAGTTTGAAAGGAAAATAGAAAAAAAAATGGCGAGTGATGTAACAAAACAATTTTATACTTTGTTTTTTCTGCAATGGATAAATTTATCCAAAATCAGATGAAAAAGGTGTATGATTTAATCGTGCAAAATCTATCGAAATATGGTTTTTTTTCTAGTCTAACCCATAAAACAATTATTTGCATCATATTCAAAATTAATACTTATTTTATTAGGCGAAGCTATTTCCTCCATAAGTCTTTTTTTTATTTTCTCCATATTTCAAAAAAGACTCCGCTTGGTTATTTCCTCCATAAAGGAAATTATTAATTTATTTTTTTTAAATTTTACTCCAAAAACACATATTTGCCTTCTTCTCCAGCAACCACCCAAACACCATATCTACCTTAATTTTTTCCAACAACCTTATACCCACCATATTACTTCCACCCATAAACTATAATCACATCAATATAAATACCCAACCATCAACTCTTTTAAACGAAAACAAAAACCGAGAAAAAAAATTCTAGCCACCACTTTCGATGGAAGCAATCTATCAAATGTAAAAATCTCTCCTAAATCTTTTTTTAATCTATCGGTTGACAAGAGTTCCAGGAAGTCGGGTGTACTCTGCATAGCGAGTTCGTGAAACTCGATATGCTAAAAAATTTGCAGTTCCGAAACTCTCTTGCTATGATTTTTTTTTAAATTTTGTTTTCCTGTATGTTGAGTTCTAGGAATAGATTTTTAATTGTTTTAGTATCAAATTACTTTTATAAAACTTTGGAAATTTATTTTTGATTTATTTATTTTATTTTATAAAACTTTAACTTGTTTTTTATTCCCCACTTTCTCATTTTTGTTTGTTTCTATTTTTACAAGATTAAATTATCTTGTTGGTTGATTGAGTGATTTTGGGAGGTGTTGAATTTTTAGTTTGGGTGTATTGTTTTCCAATGATTAATTTTTAAATTTTTTGAGTTTTTTTAGTTTTTAAAGTTTAATTTTCGAAGTAAAATAATATATGTTTGATAGGCATTAAAATATAAATAAAAACAAAAAAATAAAAACAAGTGTTTAATACTTTTTTAAAAATTTGAAATAGAAAAAATAATAAATCTTATAAAAAAAAATTAGCTTCGCCCATTTTTATTCTTTAAATTAGATTTGTTTTGACCAAATTTTCAGAGATACATATTTTATTCTTTGGTTTGGACAGTTTGTGTGTTGGCCCTGTCTCACTCTAATTAGTGTAGTCACAATTTTGAAGACTGAACACAGCAACGAGAGGAAGAAGCGGCCATAGTCAAAACCAGGTACGAGCTCGAGTCCTCTTTAACACGTTTATTCTCTTATTACCTCTTCACTATTGCTATTTTCCTTTTTACATTCTTTAAAGAACAATTAGTTCAAACAAGTATTGGCCTTCACATAAACCCTAGTCAAACAAGGAAGATATGATTTACCAATTAGTTTGGTGCAGTTCCATGCTCTTTAGGTGCCGAGTTTCGCACATTTGGTGTACGTATCGTTTTGTAGAGTTTAGGTGTGTTAGATTATTGATGCTAATTTGTGGTGTTATTTTCCTAATGTGTGTTTGCAAATCTACATATGCACTATTGGTTCAACACTTGAATCAAAATCAATTTGATTGTCAAAGGGTTTTCTAACCTAGTTGATGTAAGAGAGAGGTCTGGAATTTAAATAGTAGCTTTAGAAGATTATCTGGATTCGATCTTAACTTTATTATTTATTATTGCTTGACCATTAAGTTGTGCAATTTTGATATTGAGTATGCATTTCTGGCAAATATTCATCACTAGCTGATAAATTGGTTGTAGTTGGAGGTAATAGCTGATATCTTCTGATATGCCGACAAAGAAGAAGAAGTCTGCTTCGGCATCCGCATCCAAGTCACAAGCTCGAGTCTTGTTTTCTTCCGAGAAACACACTCCATGCTCAATAGAAGACGAGGAGGAAGAAGAAAATCTTCTTCTCCAATCTCTCGAAGAAGCCTCCCTTCGGTTTCCTTCTCTCATTGGTAGATCTGCTCACATAGCTACACTTACCGATGTTGAGTCTCAGTTCACAGGAACCTCTCGACTTTGGCTCTCGCAATCTTCTATGGTTTCTGCTTCCCTTTCTCCAGGCTCCCTCGTCTCGGTACGTTTTCCAATCGTGTCTTCAATAATGTCTCATCTTCAGTTTGTATTTATATCCAAGTTTTGTCCTTTTAACAGGTCTCACTTGCTTGTTCAGGAGGCAGATATTCAAACAATTTCCCTCTCAGCTCAGTAACAGATGAATGTGATAACGAAACCACTGGAGAAGCGGGGAGCTACTTTGCTATCACAGCAGTTTTTCCGTCTTCTAAGGTTTGAATCAAAATCATGTGTTTTTATTTTATATATAGTTTATTTGTTCTGACCCTGACACATGTTTTGATATTTTACGTCCTCTTTATAGGTTTCGAAGAATGGAGTTCGGTTTTCAGCAAACCTCTCTTATACTCTGGGCTGTCCTGCGTTAGGCAACAAAGTCTTTGTTTACCCAATTCGAACTCAATACCTAAATGTTATCGTAAATGAAAGAGAAAAACGACCAACTGTAGCTACCTCTCTTTCACTTCATCACTGCAATGAATTGTATTTAGAGTTGGCTCCTTCCTCGAATAAACTGAGAATAAACCCTCATTCATCATCTTTAAATAATACTTCTCATGACAGATTTGGAAATGGAGGCAATTTAACCCCACGAACACCATCAAGTCGGTCTAAGCTTCCCTCTCCAACTGCCAGTGCGGTGGATTCACCGATTTTTGAAGGATCTATATCTAGTCTATTTAAACCAAACAGTTTATCTAATAATGTATACGATTTACCAGAGCAATTAAAAAATGAAAGACTACTACAGACTCATGCAAGTTCGTGGTTTTCATCTTGTATTTTACTCCGCGGAAATTTTGTGGCATTACCTGTACTTTCAGAGATTTTGGTTTTTTGTATCAAAGGTGCTAATTACTCGTCAGTGGCTACTACTTCAAGTCTGGATTTGGAGAATGAACGAAGCCAGCGGTTGGATTGCCAAGTTCCTGAATCCGACAAAGCCATTGATGCTTTCATTGTGAACAGGGAGACAAAAGTACATTTTTATGAACCAATGCCTTCACAGCCATGTCCGAAAGATGAGAAATGTGATTTTGTCAAACTGGGTGGCCTAGCTACTGAAATTGCACTTTTGAAAGATATAATAGTTACCTCTGGCATGAATTCCCAGTCAAGGTACTTGTTAACTTTCTCCCGACTGCAATGTAATCCCTTTCTTTAATAGAGCATACTTAACCGGTTTATGCAAATATCAATTTACATAATTGAGATTTATAGTCGCATGCACACATAAAACTTCCACATAAATGGAAACGAGTACTTCCACACTCATGCCATAAGATGTTCTTTGGGAACCACTCCGACTCTATTTTGGTTTTGATCATTGAGCCAAGATATGCTTTCGATTACTGAATCTGGTAAACTATAAAAACGTTCAAGCAGGGATTTACTATAAGTTTGTGGACAATATAAAAGAGGATGCGGTGGTAACTTAAATATATCAACTCTCTAGTCATTCAGATAGATGCAGCTGCATGTACTTAAGGAATCATGCCACTTTTCTATTGCTTGCTAACTTTCACTTACTCCCTTTACATGCAGTGTATGATGACATTAGTTCATTATTTTTTGTTGTCGTGCAGTTTTTAAAATCGCAACTTTGTAAAACTTGCATATCAGGATAGACATCATGAGAATCTCTTTTGTTCAGTTCCCTTTATTTTTCTCTCAAATAAATTTACTTGTACTTTGATCTCCGAAGACTTAATTTTAATGCCTTGAATTCATATAATCTTTTGTTACTTCCTTGTTGATAAGCATATAATCATGTGTCTCTACCTACTGTAAAATTAGATATTAATGATCAAGTTGATTATTGTAGTTACGACCTACGACCTACAACTGGAGTACTTCTCCATGGTCCTCCAGGCACAGGAAAGAGTTCTTTAGTTTATTCGTGTGTTCGTGAAACGGGTGTTAACTTTTTCTCTGTGAATGGAGCCGAGATCATTACACAGTATCATGGAGAAAGTGAGCAAGCACTGGAAGAAGTTTTTAGTTCAGCTAGCAAAGCTGCTCCTGCTGTGGTTAGTTTTCTCATAGCTGATCTGATCTTTTATATTCTTTCTGATTCTGGCTTTTTGTGATGCGTTACAAGGCGCAACTGTTGCTTAAGTAGGGAAGAGTAAAAATACATGTTTAGATCAGCCTTTTCCTTATTCATAGATTCATTTCATGACTAAACCATTGCTGTCATCGTGCTTTAGTTTTGTTGACCAGGTAAGTCCTAATATGTTGTTTAACTAAACTAATAGGCAAGACTCTCAAGTCTTCGAGTTCTTTATTGGCTATTTTTGTTAATTGTTTAAAATTACTCTAGGAGGAAGATGATTTAGCTTTTAAAGTACTTGAATATTGCTGCAAGTTGTTGAAACTTTAAAGTGACAGCGTGTAGATGCATCTCACAAGTTCGTAGATTGTATTAGGTTTAATCTCAACTTCTTGATGGACTAACCGACTAAGTGATGATTTTGGATTTCATGAGTGGTTGAAAAAGCTTTAAGAAATTTCATGTGACTACTTCATTTAGTTAGTGTTTTGATTTTTAGTTTATAACTTTAGTATGAGGATCTAGCATCAAACTAAGATTCAAGAATGTGTTCTGAGCTTATGTATAGAAGTGTAAGTAGTTTTAGTTTGTACAAGGCTGGTTATCATTACTGAAAATATCAATTTGTGTATACACATTAACTTGAGGATCTAGTGCCAACTATGATGAAAGTATTTTGTGCGGAGCTGATATTAGTTTAGAGCTATATTTAGTTTTGGTATGTACTGATGTAATTATGCCACACCCACCGGCGGATTTACCATGGGGCTAGGGGGGGCGCGAGCCCCCCCAAGCCTCAAGGAAGATTAGTATTGTGGAAATTTTTATTTTCGGAATTTTTAAAGAAGTTATGTTTAAAATGTTTGATCAATGGTCAAACGGTGTCGGTTTTGGCTGAAATTTGGACAGCATGTTTGGGACATATAAAGCTTCAATATGTCCGGTTGGATTGTTATTTGATGCTACGGTTCGGGAGAAATCATTTTTGGAATAGTGAAGTAGTTTTTGTAATATTATTCATTTTTGTTTCTTTTTTTTGTTAGTTTATTATGTTTAAAATTTTTGGTGGGCTGTAGATATTTATTATATTGAATTGGATACTTTTACCTTAAACTTATCATAATAGTAGAAGTGTTTTTGGTGGAATCTTCATAAGTCTCGTGGTCTTTTACTCTTCAGAACGAAGTGGTCTTTTCATATAAATATTCTGGTTGTTGATTTATTTTACCGTTGATTTATTTTGTTAATAAATCGGTTGTTTTATTATTTGGTTGGTTGTTTTGAAGTTAATCTCGCTTGTGGTTGATATACTATTATTTGCGTCTAATAGTTGGTATTAGAGCTCCATACCCAGACGAAAACGTGATATGGATGAAATACTTGGATGTCGAAGATGATGAACCATCAGTCATGCTCATCAAACGGAGTGACTTTATTAGAGTGTATAAAGATAGTGTCACTTGATTAATTGAAGTGACGCTAAGGAACTTCTAAGATGCTCTAATAAGAGTGAACAAATATATCCATTGTAAAACTTTATGACTTAAATATGAATCATGAAACAACCTAATTAGAGGGAGCATTAGGTGAGCCAACCGAGGGGAGGTAAAAGTGGTAGAATTTGTTATGTGCGACCAAATTTCCACGTCGGATAGGTATGAGAATGATCAATGACAAATAAAAATTCATGATTTTCTTAATCAATAAAAATGTCAGGATTTTTTTTTAATATTTCCAGACAAATTATTAAAAAATAAATTAAAAGTACGAGGTGAATGAAAAAAATTTAAAACATGTCTAATTTATGTAATACTTGAGCCCCTCCTGACCTGGATTCCTGGTTCCGCCACTGGCCACACCTAAAGGTAAAATGTGTATACATTACTTGAAGTCAGTTAGTTGCTTGTTCTTAGGTGTGTTGAGATTTTTAATTTATAACTTTAGTTTGAGGATCTTTATGTCACCAGTTGCAAGAATGTTTTCTGAGTTTATTATAAACACATGAACCATGCCTGTTTTTTTTTAATATATATATTAAACATCAGAACTGTATGCTATTTCTTAAATTACATTTTATGTTACTTTTCAGTTCACGATATCAGGTCCAGTTAATTTATTGCAGTCATACTCAAATTCTGTTTTCTACTCGGCTTAACACATATAATGCTTTGCCTTTTCTGTGGCTGGCCACATAGGTATTCATTGATGAGTTGGATGCCATTGCACCAGCATGGAAGGCTGGAGGTGAAGAGCTATCACATAGGATGGTTTCTACATTATTAACTTTGATGGATGGGATAAGTCGGACGGAAGGTCTACTTGTTATAGCGGCCACCAATAGGCCTAACAGTATTGAGCCTGCACTTAGAAGGCCTGGGAGACTTGGCAGAGAGATTGAGATAGGTAAGTAACTTCAAGAGAGCCTTGTATTTTATTCTTGACAACCTTCGTTTATATTTTCATTTGCTTATTTATTAGTTAGGATAAAATTTATAAAGTCTTACTCGTGCTTTAGCTGATCGATTGCTAGATCAGGAAGTAAGAGATCATGGTAGTGTTAGGGTATCTTATTCTAATTACTAAAACTATCGTATCAGAACCCTTACATTATTTAGAAACTTAAATCATACAAATTTATACTTCCTCTCCTCCTGCATCATAACAGTAGATTAGTCTCAGCCCTTTTGCTACTACATAATTATACTAATTGACTATAATTCTTTATCTAATAAGGATAATCATAGTAGTTGTCCATTTTAAAGGTCAAGTCTTGTGGTTGAAATATCTTTTCTTATGATATATGGGATATTTGTCTCTAAAGGCTACATGTAGGGAGAATGAAGGGAAAATTGTTACTGACGTAACTGATTAATCCTTGCAAGGTTTAAAAGAAAGTAGAGCATAATGCTCAATTATACTTCTTAAAGAAGACTCTGCATTATAGTATTTTTCTGCTGCTTAAATTGCTTGGTAAATGATGTAGGTGTGCCATCTCCTAAACAACGACTGGATATCCTAAAAATTCTTCTGAGTCAAATGGAGCACTCTCTTTCAGACAAGCAAGTTGAATATCTTGGAACCACTACGCATGGTTTTGTAGGTGCTGATCTGGCAGGCCTCTGTAATGAAGCATGTTTTGTATGTATAAGACGTTTAGCTATGCACAGAGGTTCGTCAATAGATTTGCATTCTAACGTAACACCTAATTCTTACGCCATAACTGAAACATCTGCTTTCTCAAGATCTCCGATGGTTACTTCACCCGAAAATTCAGATTCTGCAACTTCTTGTGGTAGAAATCACCCTAATCCGTTAGAAATGAAACTAACATTTAACCTGAAGGAAGAAGTATCACAAACTCCAGATTGCATTAGTAATCATTCTGAATGTATGATTCCCGTGGAAGAAGAATGTTGTGTGAAAGTAACGTTTGAGGATTTTGAAAAGGCCAAGTTGAAAGTCAGACCTAGTGCTATGCGAGAGGTATAACACTGATACATTCATATTATGTAAAAAACTTGCAGGTTGAAAGTCAGACCTAGTGCTTCATTTGCTTTGATGTTCCTCATCCAGTGCCATATTTTTGCAGGTGATCCTGGAGGTTCCAAAGGTGAATTGGGAAGATGTTGGCGGCCAAATGGAAGTCAAAACTCAATTAACAGAAGCAGTAGAATGGCCTCAGAAACATCAAGACGCGTTTAAGAGGATGGGTATACGACCACCAACAGGAGTTTTGCTGTTTGGTCCTCCCGGTTGTAGTAAGACCCTCATGGCACGTGCCGTTGCTTCTGAAGCAGGGCTGAATTTCCTTGCAGTGAAGGGTCCTGAACTATTTAGCAAATGGGTTGGCGAATCCGAGAAGGCTGTAAGATCACTCTTTGCTAAGGCAAGGGCCAATGCTCCATCAATCATATTTTTTGATGAAATTGATGCTCTTGCTGTCACTCGTGGGAAGGAGAGTGGAGTTTCAGTTTCAGATAGGGTCATGAGTCAACTTCTTGTTGAATTGGACGGTTAGTTTTTAATTTGAAAATAACCTGATTAACTTCTTGAAGTTTTTGTTCTGAAAGAATTTCGATCCACTGTCCATATTCAGACCTCTTAATTGTAGGTTATGATATGGTGTGGTCGACGATACTAATACTTCATTATTGTAGGTTTGCATCAAAGAGTTGATGTTACTGTAATTGCTGCCACAAATCGACCAGACAAGATAGATCCTGCTCTCTTGAGACCTGGTACGGTGCTCTTTATCTTTCTCTCTCTATCTTTGGTGTAAACATATGTTTAGACCCTAGATTTGCAGTCTCTGAAACCCACAGACTGATCATTTTCAGGTCGGTTTGATCGACTGCTCTATGTTGGACCTCCGAATGAAGCTGATAGGCAAGATATATTCCGCATCCATTTGCGTAAAATTCCTTGCAGCTCTGATGTCAACTTGAGAGAACTCGCTTCTCTTACGGAAGGGTTTACTGGGGCGGATATATCATTCATCTGCGGGCAGGCTGGTCGTGTAGCCCTTGAGGTTGTGGATGCTTACTATAAATTAATGGATTTCTTCTCTATTTATATTGATCGATATTTTTTAATGCACCAGGAAAACTTTGATGCCGAAGAAATAACCTTGCAAAATTTCAAGGATGCCATCAAGCGAGTCCAGCCATCACAAAGTGAGTCTTATGACGAGCTGTGTTCTAAATTTCAAAGGCATGTCCATTCCAACTCTCAAGGAGACAGATAGGAATACAGCGGACTTATCAAGTACAGAGTAAGTACTTTAATTTGACAAGCATTTTTTTCTTTGACCCTCATAAATTGCGGTAGCAAACCAGACCGAGATGGAAATGGCAACAACGCTGCCAACAATAGAAAAAAAACGAAGAAGAAACTCTCTGGTTGTTGTGTGATTGCGGTGATTGTAATCGGATATTGCTTTGATTCTCTTGGTCTTGATGGTTCTGTCTTGTGTGTAGGAAAATAGAGAAACTAGACTGAAGGCTTTATGTCAGGTGAATCGTCCTTATGACATTTTCTTCAATTTAGTCTTTGGATTTCAAAAGGTCCGGTCAAGATCTTTCAATTTTGGGATTTTATAATTTTCACTGGAGTAGCATTAAAGCCGATTTAGATACATTACACATAGTGTTATAGTTTGTTCGATTTTAGTACCGTTTGCCCCATGAAAATACTGACTGTGACATTAACTATTATTTATTTATTTATTTTTTGTAACCCAACAAACAAAATATTTTTCATGTGTGTCTTATTCTGTGACTGGCAGTGCCAATTTACTTCTGGCACCAATGTCCTCGTTATTGGAATATTTGGAACTAAATTCTACATTATAGAGACAATTTATCTTTATTATATTTTTTACCTATCATTCAGCTGAATTATTTGTTTTATATCACGAAGGAAAATAATGGGTTGGAAAAAAGTATTAAAAATTTGAAAAAGCTCGGAATGTAAAAAATCGAGAAAAAACAACATAATTATTACATTTTTAATTCATTAAATAAATAAATAAATTAATTTTATAAAACTAATTAAGTAAATAAATTTATTAAAATATGATTGAAAACGACTGTCAATTTATAATTATGTTACAAAATAATTCAACAAATAAATCATATTTAAATTATATATTTTAAATTAGGGATTTTTACTATTAGGTGTATTAAAACTTTTAAAATTCTGATTTAGTGGACCTTATTATCCATAATTCCCACTAATACATCAAAACGTTTGGTTATTCTAATTAAATACATTTAACTTTTTTTATGACAAAAATAACCTTAAACACTAGACCTTGGGCACCTTCCTAATTTCACTTGTTTCGATCCCAACCGTCTATTCTTTTAACCTCACAACCCCCAACAAACGGTTCAGATTTCATCCTCACAAGCTGCGGAGCCACACTCTACCCTGACATCTGCTACACCTCCCTCACCATTTACGCCGTCGCCGTCCGTCGAGACCCAGCTCGTCTAGCACGGCTAGCCGTTAACATCAGTTTAAAAAAGACACACGTCGTCGCCTCTTTCGTGAAAAAACTCTCCCGCCAAGCTCACGACGGAGCCGAGCCTCGAGCCGTCGGCGCGCTCCAAGACTGTTTGTCTAACTTCGGTGACGCCGTCGATGAGATTTGCGGGTCGCTGAAACAGATGCGTGAGATGGCGAGAGGGACGGCTGGGTCAGGCGGCTCCGGTGAGTCGTTTGGCTTTACTTGATTCCCTTAAGAAATCATAGGATAGTTTGTAAAACCAAATGCCTTTTAGAAGAAAATTGAAATTTAATGTTTTTTGTTAGGGTATTTTATCCCAGCTAGCAGATCCATAGTTATCTGTTTTACGAAAATTGGACCAAAATACATATGAGTTTGTGTAAATCACTGTTTTCTATGCTTGGTGCCATTAAGTCTCAATTGAATTCGGCTACAAGATTGTCTGTTGTCTCTTGTTTTAAGTGATCTGACCTTTGTACAATAATAGACGACTTGTAATTTGAAAGTTATGGCAGAACCGGAAGCATACTTAGACCAATCTGTCACTAGCATGTATGGATATATTATGTATATGTATATGTTTATCTTTTGGGGATGGTGGAAAGGGTACAAGTTTATCTTGGTGTGTAGACCTAACGAATTTGTGATGTGTGCTTTGGATAGTTATAGATACCTTTTTCGTTAATGGTAAGTATGGAGTTGGTGTTCATGTTAGTTCGAGCTTGTAGTGTAACAGGAAGGAATTCCAACTGCCGAAGTAAGAAACTTTGTAATTAATCGGAGTTTTGGTTGACTAATAAAATTAAGTCCAGCATCATACCATGTGTTTACTATATGGATGGAGAATACAATTATATGAGGAAGACGGAAGATGGAAAACATTAATTCAAGGTAAACACTCTTGGACATGTAAGGTGGCATAGTTAGTTTCTTCTGTCAAGGAATTTGCTGAAAGATTAGATCTGAAGAACTTTTGTGAGTCTAAAGAAGGCTATTGAACGTGTTATTACATCAGCTCTCAAGTGTGCCTGGATATATATAAGAATTACCGTATGTTGTTTGTGATCGGAACAAACAAGGTTGTAGCTTAAGTTAGGTTTGAACTGGTTGTGATGTTTTTTATATATGTAATTGGTCAAACGTCGGATATGTTTTAGCTTACTTTTCAATGTAACTCAGGTCATGATCATGGTATGTTATTAGATCGTTAAACTTTGTTTAAGCAAGTTTCCACTAAATCCTGTCATTCATGTTGATCTCTTTGTTTGCTTTCACATACTCAAGTGTCCACTAAATCCTGTCAGTAATGCTGATCCCGTTGCTTACTTTTTTTATAGTCGATACTTGATTTGGTCACTTTAATATATTACTCAGTGTACTCATTACTTTGCAGAGAAGTTGATTGATGTTGTTCGTATTTTCTGTTTTCTTTTCCGTGATTTCCAGTTGACCACTTGGTCTCTAGACTTGGTGAAAATAGATTCTATTGCAACGATGGCGGTTTTTTAAATGCTTCATAGATTTAAGAGGGGTTTTCATATCATCAACGTTCATTTATTATTGTCTTCTTTGGTTGCAGCAGATTGACAGTATCACCTGTTTGATTGGGCTATTTCTACAATTTTCTTTTGTTTCAATGGGGATATTGTGACAAGAATGGAGCCGCAAGCTTTCATTAGGCTATCTATCGGCTCACTTGGGCTGAGGATTCCTGAAAACGGTTTGAGTTCCCCAAAATTCAGGATTCAGGCTTTCTCTCAGCCATGTTCGTGTGAGATAAAACTAAGAGGTTTTCCAGTTCAAACAGCACCAATACCTTTAATGCCATCACCTGAAGCAATACCTGATATTCACAGCATTTCCTCGAGCTTTTACCTTGAAGAATCTGATTTAAAATCTCTGGCCACAACTGGATGTTTCTATAATACTCATGCATATTTAGAGATTTCTGTTTTTATTGGAAGGAAAGGGTTTCATTGTGGGGTCGGTAACAAAAGACAGCAAATCGGGACGGTTAAGTTGGAGGTGAGTCCTGAATGGGGAGAAAGGAAATCCGCGATTCTCTTTAATGGTTGGATAGGTATCGGTAAAAGCAAACACGAGAGTGGAAAATCTGGCGCTGAGCTTCACTTGAGAGTCAAATTAGATCCTGATCCAAGATACATCTTCCAGTTCGAAGATGTTACTACGTTGAGTCCTCAGATTGTTCAACTTCGAGGTTCCATCAAGCAACCAATTTTTAGTTGCAAATTTAGTCGAGACAGGTGATGCAAATTTATGCTATCAGTTTTACATTTGCATAATTCACAGATTACTCAAAAGATGGATATTATCTGTTTTTCTTTAGTGGTCCTCAAGAAAAGAAAGTGTGGTCCATATATATGGTTGAAGTTAATGAATCGTATTCGTGATGTATAAGATTACTCAGAAAGAAAATATAAAGTTTACTCACTGTTACTGAATCTTCCGACAGTTGCAATGGATTTTCAGGGTATCACAAGTGGAAGCATTAAACTCGTACTGGTCACACACCGTCGAGAGCTCTGACCTTGAGGCAGAAAGACGAGAGAGAAAAGGATGGAAGGTGAAGATACACGATCTTTCTGGCTCGGCTGTTGCAGCAGCCTTCATAACGACTCCCTTTGTACCGTCAACAGGTTGCGATTGGGTTGGGAAGTCCAACCCAGGATCGTGGTTAATAGTACGACCCGACGCTTGTCAATCCGAGAGCTGGCAGCCGTGGGGAAAACTTGAAGCGTGGCGTGAACGTGGTGTCAGAGACTCCGTTTGCTGCCGATTTCATCTCCTCTCAGACGTACAGGAAGAAGGGGAGGTTCTCATGTCGGAAATTCTTTTAAGCGCGGAAAAAGGTGGCGAGTTTTTCATCGATATCGACAGACATTGAAGAACAGTGGCCGCAGCGACGCCAATCCCGAGTCCGCAAAGCAGCGGAGATTTTTATTACTGTTATTCATATTTGAATTACAGTTTTACTACTGTTATTCCTAACAGAGTAACAGTCTTACTACTGTTATTCCTAACAGAGTAACAGTCTTACTACAAATATTCCTAATAAAATTAACATGATGGTGGTGGTAGTGACATTGGTGGTGGTTGTGGTGATGGTGGTAGTGGTGGCATTAGTCATGGTTGTGGTGATGGTGGCGGGGTCGTACTGGTGTTTGTGGTAATGGTGGTGGAGTTTGTGGTTGTGATGGTGGTGGTGGTGGTCGTGGTGGTGTCAGCGGCGGTGGTGATGGTCATGGTGGTGGTTGTGATGGTAGTGGTGGTGGTGGTGGTGGTGGTGATGATGGTGGTTGTGGTGGTGGTGGTGGTGATGATGGTGGTTGTGGTGGTGGTGATGATGGTGGTTGTGGTGGTGGTGGTGGTCGTGATGATGGTGGTTGTGGTGGTGGTGGTGATAATGATGGTTGTGGTGGTGGTGGTGCCGGTGGTGGTGCCGGTGGTGGTGTCAGTGGCGGTGGCGGCGGTGGTGGCGGTGGCGGTGGCGGTGTCTTATTACTGTTATTCCCAACAGAGTAACCGTCTTACTACTGTTGTTCATAACAGAGTAACAGTCTTACTACTGTTATTCCTAATAAAAGTAACACGATGGTGGTGGTGGTGGCATTGGTGGTGGTTGTGGTGATGGTGGTAGTGGTGGCATTAGTCATGCTTGTGGTGATGGTGGCGGGGTCGTACTGGTATTTGTGGTAATGGTGGTGGAGTTTGTGGTTGTGATGGTGCTCGTGGTGGTGCCAGCGGCGGTGGTGATGGTGGTGATGGTCATGGTGGTGGTTGTGATGGTAGTGGTGGTGGTGGTGGTGGTGGTGATGATAGTGGTTGTGGTGGTGATGATGGTGGTTGTGGTGGTGGTGATGATGGTGGTTGTGGTGGTGGTGGTGATGATGGTGGTGGTGATAATGGTGGTTGTGGCGGTGGTGGTGGTGGTGGTGATGATGGTGGTTGTGGTGGTGGTGGTGGTGATAATGGTGGTTGTGGCGGTGGTGGTGTCGGTGGTGGTGTCAGTGGCGGTGGCGGTGGTGGCGGCGGTGGTGGCGGTGGTGTGCCGGTGGTGGTGGTGATGATAGTGGTTGTGGTGGTGGTGGTGGTGGTGGTGATAATGGTGGTTGTGGCGGTGGTGGTGTCGGTGGTGGTGTCAGTGGCGGTGGCGGTGGTGGCGGCGGTGGTGGCGGTGGTGTGCTGGTGGTGGTGGTGGCGGCGGCGGCGGTGGCGGTTGTGGTGGTGCCGGCGGTGGTAGTGGCAGTGGCGGCGGTGGCGGTTGTGGTGGTGCGGCGGTGGTAGCGGCGGTGGTGGTGATGATGGTGGTTGTGGTGGTGGTGGTGGTGATGATGGTGGTTGTGGTGGTGGTGATGATGGTGGTTGTGGTGGTGGTGATGATGGTGGTTGTGGTGGTGGTGGAGGTGGTGATAATGGTGGTTGTGGTGGTGGTGATAATGGTGGTTGTGGTGGTGGTGGTGCCGGTGGTGGTGGTGGTGGCGGCGGCGGTGGCGGTGGTGGTGCCGGTGGTGGTGGTGGTGGCGGCGGTGGTGGAGGAGGGTTAAACTTGATTGTTTTTTTTTAATAATAAAATTATTAAATATCTTTTTTTTTAATTAGAAGGGTGTTTTTGTACATCAAAAAATCTTATACACCTATTGAAATTATTAAAACTTGATGTATGTATCAAGAATTTTAAAATATTTGATGTACCCTTTAGAAACTTACCCTTTAAATTATCTATTTATTATTGCCTGCCTATCAAAATTATTGATATTTCATTATAAATTAAAATCTATAATATTTCATTTATAAAGCAAGTAAACTAAAATCAATTTTACATTATATTAAAATCATTTGATTGATATTTTTCAACCCATTAAGTAAACTAATTAATAAATGAATGTATCTTAAAGACTAATTAAATAATTATATAAAATCAACTATGATATTAAAATTATTTAACATTTTGAATGATATTATGATATTTTGTACCCAATAAATATACTAATCAAGTGATATATTGTATAAATAATTATATAATTATATAAAATCTAATATTAATTTAATTTTTAAATAAATTATATATTTTAACTAAACATGTTTTCTTTCGGAAAATAAGATATGACAATTATATGAGAGCTTTTCTTCAAGATTTGTTTTGGCTTTCTTGATCTTCAAGAAATCTCCATTCCTTTACTCTTTATTTCTTCTCTCTTCTTCTCTCTTGGTAGTGGTTACTGCTGTGAGTGTTGCTGTTAGTGGTGCTCCGTTGAGGGCCTCCCTCTTGGAGGCTTTGGATTGGTTCGTCGATTGTTTTTTAGTCTTCTCTTGAAGACTTCGTTTGGTGGTTCGTCATGTCAAATGTAGAAGAGTTTCTTCCTTTGAATGGTGTTAAAGACGCGGCTTCATTGAGCCATGGTAAAGGCAATGTTTGGGCTGATGGTAAAAGTTTATTTGCTGATGTCTTAAAGAACAAATCAGATTGTTCTATGTTACATCCGATGGAGGTTACTAGTTATGATGACCATAATGTTATTCGGTTCCCTCAACATGTCAAAGCCTCGTTGGTGGCTCAATCTAGGCACACTTTGGTTGTTAAATTCAATCTTGGTATTCCCAAGAGGGCAGTCTTTCAGGCTTTCCTTGATGGGTTTAAGTTCAAGGGTTGTTTCACATACGCTACTATAGACTCCATGCAGATTCTTGTGGAGTTTTCGTTAATGGAAGATGTTGACAGGCTGTGGGCTAAAACATTTTGGAGTGTGGATGGCAAGGTCATGAGAATAATCAAGTGGTGCCCACAAAACAGTCGTCATTTTGAATGCCCAGTAGTTTTGCTTTGGGTCAGGTTTGAGAACCTTTCAGAATTTATGTATAACAAGGCTCTGATTCATGAACTAGCTGAATCTTTGGGCCCAGTTCATCAGGTTGTTGTCCCTGATAAGCTTAGGGCTAAGTCTAACGCATGTTATGCTTTAGTCGAAATTGATGTCTCTAAGTTTTTAAAAAGGAAAGTCTGGGTGCAATTTGGTGCTCATGATGGTTACTGGATTGGTCTGAGTTACAAGAATGCTCCTCTTTACTGTAAAACATGTCATCATTTGGGACATGATGTTGGGATGTGCAAGAAAGGCTTGAGCAAAGATAATGATATTATTAATGTTAAAGATGATAACAAGGTTGATACTAACAGTAAGCCTGTTACTCAAGATACAAGTAAAAACTCTACAAATGATACTTTCCTAAAAGTCTATACTAGAAGGCTGAAATCTATGATTGCTCCTAAAGAAGTGTCTCTTGAGGTACCTAGTAGCCCTGGAGCTGCTCATGTTACTGATTCTGTTGGAGCTGCTAATGGCTCTGGTAATGTTGGGGACTCCTTGAAGCATGACTTGGATTTGATTGGTGCCCTTCAGGGTCTTGATCATGTTCAGATTGCTGATGTGTCTGTATCTTCTCCCAAGCAAAGCAACATGGGGAGTTGTAACCCTTCCCCTGAGGTGGCTTCTCCCAATTCTTCAGATGATGGATTCACTTCCATTATTCGTAATAGGTTAAAATCTGCTAGCAAAAGTAACAAGAAAAGATTAAACATTAAATCTCTTCATAAAAGAGACAAAAATAATACATACTCTTTATCTGAATGATTAAGTTTTTAAATTGGAATGCTCGTGGTCTTAATAATAAATCTACTCTGTCTAGACTTAAGTATATCATTGATCACCATAAGGTGAAGGTCATAGCTATACAGGAGCCTATGGCCAGAGTTGATAAAATTGTTAAAATTGCGCAGAAAATTGATTTTTCCTGTTGGATTTCTAATTGTTCTAATAAAATCTGGGTTTTTTGGACTAATGAGATTAATGTTAAGGTTATTTGTGATCATGATCAGTTTCTCCATCTGGAGATCAATACCACTTATTTTTCTGGCTATCTAACCTCTGTATATGCTAAGAATACTTGTAGGCAGCGTAAGGATTTGTGGAGTGAGTTACTTAACTTACCTCAGGATGGCAAGCCCTGGTTACTGGCTGGTGACTTCAATGCTGTTTCTTCTACTGATGAGCAAATGAATTGTTCCTCTTTTGATATTGCTAGCGCTGATGACTTCAATGAGTTCATCAGATCTTGTAATCTGGTTGACCCTCGCTTCGTTGGATCTATATATACCTGGAGTAACAAAAGGGTTTGGAAGCGATTAGATAGATTACTTGTTAATGGTATAGCTAATAGTCTTCAAATCCAGGTCTTACACATGGTCAGAACTTGTTCTGACCATGATCCTTTACTTGTCACTTTGTCTAGTCCTATGGATACTAATATTAAGAAGAAAAGTTTCTTTAAGTTTATTAACTCCTGGACTCATCATCTAGATTTCATTCATGATGTTACTCTTAACTGGAACACTAGTTGTATTGGTGACAGTAACATGGTGTTCTGGTATAAGCTTAGGAGGTTGAAAAACTTTCTTAAAGGTTGGAATATTAACAAGTTTGGTAATATTTTCAGTCATGTGGAGCAAGCTATGAAAAATGTGGCCAATATGGAGATCAATCACCAGGCTGTCAACACTAGGGAGTCTAATGATATGCTTAATAAGGCTAATAACTTACTTATGCAGGCCCTTAATAATGAGGAGAGCTATTGGAGGCAGAAATGCTATAACTCCTGGTTAAGCAATGGGGATGGTAACACTAAGTTGTATCATTCCTATGTTAATCAGAAGAAGAAAAAGAACTCTATCTTGGGGATCAAGGATAAGGGCATTTGGCTGACTAATAGCTCTGATATTGCTACCTCTGCTGAGAACTACTTTAAGTTTATTCTTTCTGGTGATAGTTATTGCTGTGAGGATAATGTCATTAATAACTCCGTTCTTAATAACATTCCCAATCTTGTTACTTCTAATGATAATGAGAGTATTTTGAAGGACGTTTCTAAAGAGGAAATGTGGGCTATTGTTATGGCTATGAAGCAGGATAGTGCCCCTGGCACTGATGGCTTCAATTGTCATTTTATAAAGACTTGTTGGGGCATCATTAGTCAGGATCTCTGCTTGGCTATCAATGCTTATCTTAATGGGATGGCTATTCCTAAAGGGATCTTTGCTACGGGCATATGTCTGATTCCTAAGTCTTATAACCCTATCTTGTGGAGTAATTTTAGGCCTATTAACCTTTGTACGATTTTTAACAGATTGATTTCTTCTCTTATCAATACTAGACTGGCTCTTATTTTGCCTAAGATTGTCTCTAATTGTCAAGGTGCATTTGTGAGACATAGGCTTATTCATGACAATATTCTAACTATTAAGGAAATGTTACATAACATTAACAAGAGACCTTCTAAAGGGAATATTATTATGCAACTGGATATGACAAAGGCATTTGACAGACTGTCTCATGCCTTTGTCATTAAGGTTATGGACAAATTTGGTTTCTCTAGTAGGCTGTTGGTCCTTATTCAGTCTCTTATTTCTAATGTCATGGTATCCATTCTGATTAATGGCAGTAGTGTTGGATACTTCCCTCAGAAGAATGGCTTAAGGCAAGGGGATCCTTTATCCCCAATCCTTTTCATTCTTGCTGAGGAGGCTCTCCTAAGAGGGCTATCTGATGCTTATACTTCTAATCCTACTATGAAATACTATCATAAATCAAATTTTATGTTACCTTGTCTTGCCTTTGCTGATGACATTGTCATCTTCTCTAACAGTGCAGCTTCTACTCTTGCTATCCTGTGTAACATCCTTGATAATTATCAGTCTGCATCTGGGCAGTTGATCAATAAGGACAAAACAAAAATAATTACCTCAACAAAGATGACTCTGGCTGCTAACTCAAGATTGAAGGCTGCTACTGGTTTCAAGCTGGATCATGCTCCTTTTCAGTATTTGGGCATCAATATCTCTGCAATCAATAAGGGAATAAATTTTATCAATTTAATTTCTGCCATTTACAATAAAATTCAAATTTGGGATCTTAAGTCTTTGTCTTTTGGGGGGAGATTATCTCTCATTAAGAGTGTTCTTCACCCAATTGTATATTATTGGATGCAGAACACCTTAATTCCTAAGTCTGTCTTGAATAAAATTGAATTGTGTTTCAATAAATTCCTTTGGAGATCTAATTTCAATGACAAAGCCATACATTGGACTTCATGGGGCTCTTTATGTAAGCCCTATGATGAAGGTGGTTTGAACATCAAGTCACTATCTGATATTCAAACCACTTTCTCTTTCAAATTATGGTTTTTATTCAGACAAGGTCAATCTCTCTGGTCTGATTTAATGTATCATACCTATTGTATGAATAGTCACCCTTCTATTGCTAATTGTAGGCCTTCTGACTCTATTATTTGGAAGCGTTTAGTAGCTATTAGGGCTCAGGCTGATGGTTATATTCACTGGCATGTGGGTAATGGAGATGTAGACTTTTGGAGAGATGCCTGGCATGGCATGTCTCCTATAGTCTCTGATTCTGATCACAGATCTTGGATGCTTCCTGCTAAAGTTAAAACCTTTTGGAAGGACACAAATTGGGACTTCACTCTTCTTAACTTCTTATCCCAAGATCGTATTTCACACATTAAGTGTGTGAAGCTTGATCTGGGAAGGGAAGACAGGATTGAGTGGACTATTTCTAAAGATAAAACTTTTAAAACAAACTTAACTTGGGACATTATCAGGGATAAACACACTAAGCAAGACATTTTCAAAAATATTTGGAGCCACTTAGTCCCAAGCAAGTTTTCGTTTCTTTGTTGGAAACTGTTAAAGAATTTTATCCCAATTGATAGTATTCTTTTGAAAAGGCATTTTAATTTAGTCTCTAAATGCCAGTTCTGCCACAGTTGTGAAGAGAAGAATCATCTCTTCATCAACTGTGGGTATGCCTGGTCTCTGTGGAACTATTATGGAGTTCTTTTCAGGGTTCCTATAGGTAGATTTATGACCATCAGTCACATGTTCTATAGCTGGTTCTGGGTTTCTAAAGGAAAGTTTCATATTACTCATCTAGTCCCACAGATTATCTGTTGGACTATTTGGCGTAATAGAAACGCTTCTAAGTTTTCTGGGTCCTATGAGGGATTCGAAAGTTCTATTTTAAGCATTAACAGAATAATAAAAGGTATTGATGCTAATGTTGGTTTAAAATCGACTCACTGGTTAGGGTTACACAGGGCAGGCTTGGCTCTAGGGTGCAGTTCAATTTACAGAAGAAAGCATAGAGTGCGGTACCTGAAGTGGGAGTCTCCTCCTTCTGGCAGACTCAAGGTTAACGTTGACGGAGCGTGCAGCTACACCGGTGAAGCCAGTGGGGGCTTTCTGGTCAGAGACAATCTTGGGAATCTGATTTTTGGTCAGGGCTTCTGTTTTGGCAAAGTCGGACCGTTTGAAGCTGAATGTTTGGCTATGGTTGAGGCCATCTCTCATTGTCGTCGCAACGGCCTGGTGAATGTCGATGTAGAGTCTGATTGTCAGTCTCTAATCGACACTCTTGCCTTTGGTGTGGAGACTTCTCTCTCGATGGTGTCTGGGTGCAGAAGCTTGATTCATCATTCAATGACTCTCCGGTATGTATCGCGTACTCAGAACTCAGCCGCCGACTGGATATCGAGGTGGCTTTGAAGGCGAACGGTGACAAATCTTTCAGGGTTGTTGATGCCCCAGTGGAGCTTCTGGCGATTGTCACTCTGGAGAGCCTTGGCGTCGGTTACATCGACCCTGGTTGAGCTACTGCTTGATGCTTTGGATCAATCGAATGAATTTCGGTGTCTATTTGAGATCTTTGCTTGTTGGAGCTTTTGGGTTTGGTTCGCATGGTTGCTTGTTCGCTTTGAATGGTGGTTGATTTAGGTTTTCACTTGGGGGCGATTTTGATTTGGTCTGAGAGAGAGGATTGGGAGTGAAACTAGGGTTTCAGGTTTGTAGAGATTAGGTCTAATTGTGGGCCTTTTTTGTTCGTTTAGTTCTGGGCCTTGTTTGCGGGTCTGGTCCTTTCTTTGTATTTGACTATTAATTCGTTCTAATATAATATATGAGACCTTTCGCGAAAAAAATATATATTTTAACTAAACATCAAATCAATTAATTTTCCAATTAAAAAGTCAAAATTATGATATTTTATTTATAAAAATAAACTAAATTAATTTTAAATTATAATTATGAGTTAAAAATTGTTACGCCTTTTTAGTTGTTGACTTTAATTCACTTGATCAAAGTAAGGATTAGCTACATGCTCAATGAATATACATTGAATGTTTTCAAATTGACTTAAGTTTCACATTACAGATCTAAGCAAAGGACAACGTGTATAGACTAAATTTTTAGAAATGGTCGATTCGGAAGATCGTGACTAAACGTTTTGAAGTCTTAAAATCCAAAGACTAAATTGAAGAAAACATGAGAATACACCGATTTAAGTCCCAGAAAGAGATATTTCGAAGTAGGTCGCCAGTAATGATCATAGAGATATTTCGTGGTTCATAAGCCACAACTACCAATTACTCATACTGCAGAGCTGTCAAATTCTCAAATGTTCATAGTGATTCGACATAACTTTAACAAGTACTATAAGAACTGAAATTCCATAATCATATCAGAAACAATTATGATTGATGGATCACCCAAAATCATAGGTCACTCGCCGCGACGAAAAGTTAAAACAAGCTCAAGACAATGAAACTTTACAAACCTCACCATCCAGTAACACCTTTTAAGTTTTAGCCGGAAACAAAAACGTTATTCAAAAGAAAACGAAACGTAAGTAGAAGTGATATCTCATAGCAAGCTATCTGCCTTTGTTGGAAGCCTTCTGAACAGATTATGAGGTATAGACGGTACGTCACTTCGCAACGTCGGATGCCTCATGACATAAAAACCGCCTAAAATAACGAATCCATTTAAAGTAACCAAATAGATCAAAACACAAGCGAGCAAACAAACCAACGCGAAAACAAAAGTGGCACGCGGATCACGCCAGCTCAGCAAATTCTCGACTCTTTCTCCTTGGGTTGCCAAATCACCCATAACTATCATTAGCCTTGACCCAATCCCTCGTAACCTGTCGTATCTCAGTTTCATAATCTCTATCGGTCTGGACGACGGAAAAGTATCGAATTCCTCATCAAGCTCCTCAGGTGTTGCTACATCAGCTCTTGACAACTGTATGTCCATATGAGGAGGATGTCTTGGCCTCCTCCGGTATCGTACCATCCCAATTGTGAAACCAATGAAAAACACCAAAATCAAAACCAGACTCGGATATAAGACTAGTAGAAGGAACAAACAATGCATGAGTATCGTGGTTGTAGGTTTTTTCCAACGACAAATCTGATCGAACGAATCCCATGCATCCATCAATCCTTTGAGAACTCCGTACAATCTTTCGTAATTAGCTCTCCCTCGTCTCAAACTCCACATGTTCGATCCTACATCAAGCATGTACTCAACAACTTCCTTCCTTAAAGGAGGTTCAGCTCGGCCTAATCTCGAAGACATAATATGTGTAGCCTGATGTCTTAAACTCTCCAGCTGCAACACTGATAAGGGATGCACATAATGCATTCGTGGTAACAACGGCCGCACATAAGCTTGAAGCATTTCAACCATCGATGGACAAGTAAATCTCACAGCTAATTCAATCTCTCCCATTTTCTTCACCCCGTTGGGTTGCAGCACGATAAGCGGATACGAATGCGTGT
This sequence comes from Limnanthes douglasii subsp. nivea, assembly GCA_036936605.1. Lineage (NCBI taxonomy): Eukaryota > Viridiplantae > Streptophyta > Magnoliopsida > Brassicales > Limnanthaceae > Limnanthes > Limnanthes douglasii. The sequence continues at coordinate 343,398,308 of JAUPFV010000001.1, forward strand.
AAATCCGGTCAGTTTCAAGAGTGGATAACCGAATCCTAACTTTTCCGATCCTGGGATCATTTCCATTGTCATTTCCAATTTGCGAATTGTCGAAAACTGCAATTGTAAGTACCGTGTAAGGATCGTAAACTTCCCACGTGTACTGCTCATTCCATTTTGGGACAAAGCTATCGACAATCGTCCGCGTTTTAACCCACTTAGGCCCATACTTAGCAACGCAATAGGCATCGGTTGTTCCACGTCCATCTCGCGATTTCATTGGAAGCAAACCACTTGCACTCAGAACACCTAATTCCAACCTACCAATAGGCGGTGATGCCAGTAGCTTCGTAGAAGCTCTGTAATCACTACTATATTGAAGCGATTCGTCAAGAACATGATACCCTCCATCTAAAGATACTCTTAAATTCAGCCGGCCAACGAATTTCCCTTCTTTCTTTTTATCATCTACTTGTAATTCAAGATTATACCACAAATCAGAAACGTTTTGCGTTGTATTCCTTCTCTCTACTTGAGAGAGCTTAATCTCGCATTTCCCTAAACATTCTTCTTTGTTCTTTCCAACCCTATCCTCAACCGATAGATACAATGTTTCGTCAAACGGTTCGACAGCGACAAACAAGATATCTTCATTCCAAGTTGGATTAACACTCTTGATGAAAGAAGGTCTACTCCTTGCAACCACATTACCAAGAGCTGCCCTAATGAAAACTTCAGGATTCTTGTTTTTATTGACAGATATTAAATCTTGTGCTTGAATGATATTGACTCTAAGATACCAAAGTTTCGGCGAAAGATAAACTTTAGACCGCGTTTTTATAATGTTCTGACCTGATACAGCAGCGGCATCCGAATGCCAAGCTTCTGGAAAAACCTCATCGGCTTGAGTACCAAACCAAATCGATAACATCAGTTCTCCTGTTATTTTTTTATCATCTTTATCTTCTAGTCTATACCATTGTGATGCTAATGGACTATCTGGTGGAACCCTAGTTGGAATATCTTTAACTTCAAACGCAAGTTTCCCTATTAGATCACCCGCTCTGTACCTTACTGCGATTTCTAGCCGCGTGCCTTGAAGCCTTTCTTTAGTGAAAGCGAAAACTTCGTTCCACTCCGGATTCGATTGTTTGTCGATCACCTTTGTTTTTCCCATGTAGTTTCCGATATTGACATCGATGAAAGAGTCGCAACTCTTTGTGGTTGCGTGAGGAGGAAGATCTTTAGCTTTGAGCACTCGAACGTAAAGAAATTTCATCTGTTCGACAAGATCGAACGACGATGTCAGCTTTTCACTGCCGGAGATTCTTCCTCCTCCGATATTTGGAGATGTCTCCTTCAGTGAAAAGTCGTTGTCTGCCATTGTTCGAGCTGCCATGAAACAACACAAAACAACATAGACTATGATACAAATCAAAAAAATAAAACAGATTAACAGATCATCTATAACCTAGTCAATAGAATAGTTCAACTAAACTTTTCTTACCACTTCTAATTTTAAATCTTCAATCAATCAATATATATATATATATATATAAAAACCAGTTCATAAATGAATTTCGGTAATCTAAAATTTCCATTGCTAAATCTTAAATCAAGAGACGATGATTAAACTTTACAGGAACTACTTTACAATATCAAAAAATTCAATCTATATCATCAAGAACATACGGAATGGAATTTAAATGAATATAATATAACAATACTAATCTAATCATAATCGAGAATAAGAATATTTGAGAGTGATGGATTTACCTGGTAGAGAAGAAAAAGATGAAGGATTTTCTAGCTGTTGATCTTCTTGCCACAAAATGAGGGGGCTATTATGATTTTGAAAATCTGATGTAATTAGTATTATTCTTTTTTGAAATTTCTATCGGTTTCGTTCTTTTTAAAAAACTTGGAATACGAATGAGTTCAAAATCTTGTTTTAAAATTAAATATCTTTATTGAATATTAAAGAGAGTCAAAACAATTAGTTTGTGATATATATATATATATATATATATATATATATATATATATATATATATATATATTTATTTGTTTATTCTTTTTTATTTCTAAAAATATAAAACTTGTTTCTTTTGAAAATTAAATTATTTTCATTTTATTAAAATTGATTTGTATGGTGGTATATTTTTATAATAATATTTTAAATTTTATATATGGATTATGGAGAGTATTAACGATTTTAATTAAATTTACTGTAATAAAAAAAAACGGCACGCCTGCTGTAATTAAATTATAATTTATTTTCAATTATTTGACTTAAAATTTGTTCTACATCCATATTTGATTCCAAACAAGATATTATCCGAATTTGGTACCAAACATTTAAAAAAAAAAATACTATAATACCTTTTTTTATAGTATTATCCACTAACTTGTACCAATTTTTTTTTTTAAAGTTCGTATCTTTTGATTTATAATTCCAAAAATAAAACTGAAACCACCATTGTTTTTATATTTACGTGACGAACGAAACAAGTGGTCTATAGGTTAAAACCACTTGTTTGATTTGTGTTGTAAATATAAACACAAAGTGATTTCGGTTTTATTTTTGGAATTATAAATCAAAACTCATTTGTTAGAGGAGAGTAAGTTAGTATTTTCAAAATATTTGGCATTAAAATAGTTTAATGAACTTTTATTAGGTCATAATAGGAAATAGACATTTAGGAGTCGACCAAAAAGGAATTATTAACTTATTTTGGTATTATAATGGAAATAACCCTAAATAAATAACATAAAAATTAAGGGCGTTATCGTCGAGTTTTGCCGTTGGGATATTATCCGTTGGTTAGGTCCGGTTTTGACGAAATTTTAAATTTATCAGTTTGGATAGGACCGAATTGCTCCTATTTTTCTGAACCGACTGGATGGTTAAGTTTTTGATTTGGTTTGGTACTGGAATGGTCCGGTCCGATTCAATTCGGTTCTTCGGTCCATTTTCAAATCGGTATATTTAAAAAATTTAAATTAAATTATAATTTAAATTATTTAACTTAAATAAATACATAAAAATTAAAATTTAGAAATTAATTTTTGATTTTTATTGAAAATTAATAATTAACTATTAATTTTAGTATTAATGTATATAAAATAGTTAATAATAATAACTAAATCGGTTTTAACGATTTTATTGGTTAGATTTTTTATCGGTTCTAGTTCCATCGGTTTATGTTTCTAACCGATTCTACCGATTTATCGATTCCGAACCGATTTTAATGTTTCGATTTTTTATCATTTCGGTTTTTAAGATAAAAGCGCAAGCCGAACCGTTAAAATTCACTCCAATTAATGATCTGTTTGTTCCCGATTACCCGTAACCGTATGCAACTCCAGTCATATGCTACATTATTTTAGAATTCCGCCATTAGAATTGTTCGCACGTATTACAATTTTGGAATTTCAGAATAAACACTTTTTAATTTTTAAAATTTTATTTTTAATCGGAACGTAGTAGACGTTAACGTGTAGGATGGGTTCGGACTGAATTCAACCCTTTTCTTTTATATGAATTTGGATTCCGTCCGGTCTACTACTAAGAATAGAGTCAAGGGTGAAGCTATTTCTTCCATAAGATTTATTATTTCTTCCATTTCAAATTTCAATTGTCTAACAAAACACTTGCTTTTACCTTGTTGCTCTTTATTTATTTTCTAATTTATAATTTGATGCCATTATCCACTATCCACTATCAAACTCTTATTAAAACAAACACATCATTAAGATAAATCACAACCAACGTATATGATTTAACTTCTAAAATTAAACCCTAACAAACAAAAACTCAATTATTTTTAAGATTAGTCAAAGAATTATATGTTTTTTAAAAAGAAAACATGTAGTTCCAAGACAACCACTCCGAATGACATGTTTTTTTTATAAAAAGCATGTGATTCAGAGTTAGGAACTCGGAATCACATATAATATTTTTAAAAAGAACCCAATCAACAGACACTAATCAAACCACAAAAATCTATATTTTGAACTCAATATACAAGAAAGAAACAATTAAACCAAAAATCGACATTAAAAAACGATTAAACTAGTAACTCGATATGCAAGAACTCGATTAAACGATGAACGAGTTTTTTTTTCTGCATATAGAGTTCATATAACTCATTATGCAAAAAAAATCATAGATTTAAGAAAATATTTTATTCCATACGCCTAGTGAGGATTATTTTAGGCTGAGGATAATTTTGTCAGATGATTTGTGGTATTTTGAGGGTATTAAATGTTTAGGTGTTTTGTAGTGAGAGATTTAAGCTTTCTGGTTGTATTAAATGTTCATTATCCTCATTAATGAAAGTGGTTGGGTATTTATACCCTTAATTATGGGCCATATGGGCTTTCGGGTCAAACTTATGAAATCGGGTCGAGTTCAAAGACCCATTAGTTTATTAAGTAGATTAGCAATTAGCTTAGTCAAAAGATGTTTAGTGTTTTTAATACTTTTTTCCTGTCCGGATACTTTAGTGGGTAATTATTATCCGGATTACCCCTGTCCGGTTTTCACAGTAAGTGGTGGTGAATAATTCCGGACTCATCAGTAGCCCTTTTTTAGGTTTTGTCAAATGTATTTGGCAATACCAAAAAATCCTCTTAGGCAATAACAACATTCTCCAGACTGTTTATGTATTCAGCTCAGGGTTTGTCCGGACTGAATACTTCTCAGAAGTTCAAGAGTTCCGCTATGGATCGTGGGACACGTGTCATATTTTGATTCGTTTTTCCAGCCGTTTTCTTCCTAGATAGGCGCTCCCACTAATCCCAAAAAGCAACTCCTACATTTAATGTTCATGACGTTAGCGCCCCCTTCAATCATTACTTTTGGTTTTCGTTTTCTCTTAGGTATTTGGTAATTGTTTTGCCTCACTAGTATAAATTACTTCCTTTTACTGTTTTACCATCTTCATCACTTTGTCATTTCTTCTTTTCAGAGCTTTTTACTTCTCCTCTCAAAATCTTTCTTGTGTAGGTTTATATTCACGGCGAGAAACGCTCTGGTGAAAGGTGGCTGGCTAAATCTTTCAGAGTTAGAGAAAGCGCAAAAGGTTGAGCGAGAGAGACGTATCGCTGCGGGTCTTCCAGTTTCTCCAATCAGTAAGCCCGATACACCGTCTTCAGAAGCTGATTGAGGACCATCCTCTGCCAAAAGTGCCAAACCTAAGCGTTTGTTTCAACCAAGCCTCTCGCCCATTCTGCCAGGCTCCTCAGTTCAAGAGTCACAGCCCTCTGTTGTGCAGGAGAAAGCAGTATCAAGTACAATAAAACCCTACCCGTTCATCGCTATGGGGGTCAGATATTGAGAAGTCTCCAGAAAAAGTTAATCTTCATCGGACAGGCTGTCTAGTAAAGGTCATGCAACTGGCTCTCAAACCAAGTCCTCAAAGTCAGGGCCCTTCAAGTCTGGGACCAAAGATATATCCTTCAGATTAGGGGCACCTATTAGAGCCCCAAAAGACAAATCCTCTGGACCGGAGGCCACCAGAATTAGGTTCTCATACTGATCCCTCCGGAACCGAGCCTTTTCCGAACACCAGATCCTTAAGAGAGGCTGATGCTCAATCGTACGAATAACGTGCTGAGCCATCCACTAGCACTCTCTCATCAACAACGGCTGATAAAACTTCCACTGTGATGGAAGAGGTGATGGAGGACAGTATTGAAGATGCTCCATTTGAGATTGAGGCTTCCGGGCAAACTGGGGATGCTGCCTCTGATAAAAAAGGAAAGGCAAGGAGAAAATCTGCATGACTCATCCGAATCTGCCGGAGAGTCTCGAAGGCAAAGTGGGGCCTTGCTTCCACAAGGTTAATGTGAAGTATCTGCTGGCCATGCAGAATATCAACTATGTCTATACTCACACCGCTGAAGGATCCGGACAAAATGAAGGATCCCTAAATCTGTTAAGGTGAGGATACCAGCCACTCCGGAGACCCCAATGGACTGCAAACTCAGCGAAATAGTCATCTACACCGAGCTGTTTAACTGGGAGCTCAGATTTCCCTTAGATCCATAAATGGTCAAGTATTTCCACATGATAAAACTCTGTCCAAGCCAGCTGAGTCTCAATGCTTGGTACACTCTCATCGCCTACATTATGGCGTCAAGGCTCTCCAGAATACCACTTCCAATGGATCAGTTTTCTGTTGTGGCTAGCCTTTGTAAGAACCATCATCTCCCATTATACCACTTTAATATGGGAGACAATTTTAAGGTGGTGGATGACTTGCTTGAGTCAAAGAAAAATTGGAAGACCCAATTTCTATTCATCAGCGGGGCATGGGGAAATGGGAGGAAAATCAAGGCTGGTGTCAACCCCAGTATGCTCACTAGCAGATGGAAGAGCTCAGGTAAATATTTTATTATATTTGTCTCTCTTACTTTGTAAAAAAATCGTTTATGAACTACTTTTATTTTTATTTGGTTAGTGTTGTCAAAGGAGTTCTCCGATTATGTGGAGGAGAGGCAAGCCACATGTGTTAAATTAAACGCTTGGGCTGCTGAACGTTAGGGAAATGTTTTTCACAAATACTTCACATCAGACAACTTGGTGAGGTCCCACCTCTGGAATACAACAGGCCGGAGAGACCTTACTTGGGAGGAGCTGACCACACCACCCCCTTCGGCTGTAATCCTCAAGAGAACAGAGGAGAAGGATGGCAAACTGGTGTTGCCCTCCAGAGTTAAATCCCCAAGCAAGATGAAATGCAAGAAGGGCAAGAAAAAACAAGTTGCAGAAGAGGTTGTTTAGGGTGCTGTTGAGGAGATCACTCCGGCGAGTCAGGGAGTGCAGACTCAAGGGGGAATTGATGCTACTCTACTTCAAGTAGTTGAAGATGAGAGTATCATGGAGGCAGGTGGACCTCAAGATCCTCCAAAAGCTTCTAAGAAGGACCGAAAACGGGGAGCAAATAGTGAAGAAAGGGTGGCCAAGAAGAAGAAAGTCCTTTGGGGGATGAAGTTGTCCTCCGGCCTTCAAAGTCTCTTCCTTCGACCGAAAAATGAGGGAGTTATTATGATTTTGAAAATCTGATGTAATTAGTGTTATTCTTTTTTGAAATTTTTATTGGTTTCGTTCTTTTTAAAAAACTTGGAATACGAATGAGTTCAAAATCTTGTTTTAAAATTAAATATCTTTACTGAATATTAAAGAGAGTCAAAACTAATTAGTCAAAATAATTAGTCTGTGATATATATATTTGTTTATTTTTTTTAATTCTAAAAATATAAAACTTGTTTTTTTTTATAATTAAATTATTTTCATTTTATTAAAATTGATTTGTATGATGGTATATTTTTATAATAATATTTTCATTTTATATGGTTTTAATTAAATTTACAGTAATAAAAAAAAATAAAACCCGCGTCTCAGAATGACCACCGTTGGATTCGTCTATTGTAATTAAATTATAATTTAATTTTCAATTATTTAAATTAAATAAATAACATAGAAACTAGGGGCCACAATATTGTTCCCAGCCGGTCCAAACCAATCTAATCCGACCTAATCGGGTCGGAATCTGTTCGTCCCGAACATATAACGGGTTGGGTCGGGTATTGATATACGAATTATGATCCTTAGGCTGGTTGAATCGGGCATGGATTTTTAATTTGTCCAACCCAATCCGTCCCGTAAATATAAACTATATATATAAAATATAAAAATATATTAAAAAATAGAGAAATTGCACCTATACTCATTCAACTATTCAATTGTCATCTAGTATCCAAGGTATGATCAATTATCACTTAATACCCAACTCAACTACCTAATTGTCACTTAATACCTAACATTGTTTTAATACCCTAACTACCCTTAACCCATTATATAAGCAGAATTTTCTATTTTCTTTCAATTTTTCTAGCTTTTAAATATTTGAATTTGTTAGCCGCTCGAACCATCTAACCCTACAAACCACCATGAATCACGACTGAAACCACAATTTTCAGGTGATCGGAGTGTTAAAAGGTCTGTTTATTTCTGTAAGTTCTGTATAAAACCTATCTAACCACTGTTTTCTACGTACAGGAACTGATCACACATTATTCGACATTGTTGGAATCTGTTGTTTTTTAGTAATCGTGTTGCTTTTTGGTAATCGTGATTAACTACCGATTTCAGAGTTATTTGCTGGATTTTTGAGTTAGAATAGGTGTTATTCTACTGTTTCTGTTCTTAGTAAATCTTGTTCGAGCTTTTCTCTGGTTTTTTTGTTTTTGTTCTAGTGATTTGTACTTATTTTGTTAACGTTTGTCGTTAATCCTTGTTTAACTAGTTATATACTCATTTTTAGTGTATTAGATTTTGATTTCGAACGTGAAACATGTGTAGACAATGAGTTTTAGTTGTCCATGCATTCCCGACATAAGATACAAATTGTTTTATAATTTTCTAACGTAGAAGATGCGAATTGTGTGATGTATCTAATAAGGAAGATGCTAATTGTGTTACCAATTTGCATGGTTTCATGCGAATTGCATACATCTCTTAGGATATCATGCGAATTTTGTTTATAAGAGTTGCAAACAACTCTCAGGGAATCCAAGAGTTGCAAACAACTATCAGGAAATCCAAGAGTTGCAAACAACTCTTAGGTACAATTGTGAATTGTTTACATTTTGGATAGTGTGAGTGTACTACTTGATGTTCAAACAACTCTTAGGAGAGGATGTGAATTGGTTAATTGTAGACTAAAACTATACACAATTCACAACTTATAGTTATACACAAATCACAGGATTGCATTAAGTAATAACTTGCACTGTTTTTTTGGGATTGATAACTAATAGCTTGTTCAGTGCAGGATAAGGTATGTCTAAATCACGAGTTTTTATTCTTAAACATGGTCACCAAATCGTAATTGTGCCATTCACGGAGTTTGAAAGATTTTAGAGTATCCAAGACTATGTGGAGAACACATGTGAGGAGCTTGTCACAGCCTAATTACCTACTCCTGCGGGGATCACAATAATTGTTTCTTTAATAACCAGAAATATTTTGTTGGGTTGGTGTTATATATTGATTTGGAGCATTTAAAACGGGATAGTTTTCTCATAAAACAATACGTCTTCGATAAAGGTTCTGGTGATAAGTGTTCTGGTGGTAAGGGTTCTGGTGAAAAAAGTTCTGGTGATAAGAGCTATGGTGGTAAGGGTTCTGGTATAAAGCGTAAAGTGTGTAGCATAAGTTTTGGAGAACAATCTCTTAATCAACTAGTTAGCAGGGAGAGTAGTAACAATTTAGTTAATTCTGATTAGAGAAAAAAACAACTTACTACTGCTAGTTGGGCTGATGCTATTACAGGAGTGAGTCAAGATTTAAAAAACAATGTTGCAGGTCTTAGGTTATCTTTGTGCAAGTTTGCTTTAGAGCATGGTTTTACTTTCAAATACCTGCACAACACAGCAACCAACGTCACTATATTGTGAAAATAAGTTCACAAGTGGATGCAAATGAAGACTTTATGCATCTATTGATTCCAGCACCGGCTTGATGGCGATCAAGAAGTATGTTCCGTACCATACTCGCAGTCCCGTTTTCTCCCAGAAGCATAAGGGGCATAGGCATTTGACATCAGATTTGATTGCGGAGGAAATTCAGGATTCTCTCCGGACCTGCCATTCGTTGACAGCCAAAACCATACAATTGACTGTCAAAAAAAATTACGGTCTTGATATCTCTTACCGTTTGTCATGGAATGCTTTAGAGAAGGCAATGAGGGGAGTTTTCAGAGATAGTTCAAGTTCTTTTAGTTTACTAAGCGGGTACTTCAAGCGATTGAAGAGCCGCGATATTACTAAAGACTGTCGGTTGGAGTTATCAGCTGGAAACCGCTTCAAGCGTTGTTTTGTAGCATTCGGTTCATCCCTTCAGGGTTTCCATTCATGCCGTCCAATGTTGTTTGTCAACGGAAGCCATTTATATGAAAAAGTATAAGGGTACCTTGCTTACTCTCGTAGCAAAGGACGACAACAACTGTTAGTGTAATTTAACTATTTAATCTAACCGATTAAGATGTTTTGGTGGAAATTATAAACAATTCGCATCCTATAGTTGCACACAACTCTCAGGGAATCCTGATATTTCAGAACACATCTCATGAGATGATGCGAATTGGGCAGTAACTTGATTTGCAGACAACTCTCAGGAGAGGATGCAAATTAGGCTAGTCTAGACATAAAACTGTGAATAATTCGTAGCCTATGGTTGTACTCAATTCGCAGTCTATATTTGAAAACAACTCTTATGAAAACATGCGAATTGTTTACATTTTTTACATGCTTGAGTTCTATTGTATTGTTCATTTGAGGTGCCTTTTCCCATGACTATTCCATGTTGCTCTTGGTATAGTTAGCATTGAAGATTGTGATAATTGAATGTGGTTTTTGAGGTGTTTGAAACCACATTTGTTGGAGCACAAAATCATATTTATTTCAAACCGTCATTCTAGTATCGTTAATGTTGTTTCTGTCTTGTATCCAAACTGCTATCATGCGTACTGTTATTTCTATCTCATGCAGAATTTCAAAGCAAAATTGGAACATACTAACAGAGACTATAAAAAACGATGTTGAATTTCTTCTATCGTCTTGTTTATGCTCCAGTCGAGAGCTTTTTAGAGATATACTAACAGATTTTCTATGTGAAGGTGGTGACAGAATGAATGATTTTATTGCTATTTTACCCCCAGAAAAGTACGCACAAGCTTACGTTAAAGGGAAACGATATATCTCCATGGCTTCTACTGCGTCAGAATCTTTTAACAATCACATCAAAAAATATTGCGGCATACCCATTGTTGAGTTTATTGACTGGATTAAAGTCTTTCTTATGACTCAAGTTTCACGAAGATACGAAGAGGGGTTAAGCTGATGTACTAATTTGATCCCCGAGTATGAGAAGAAGTTAAAGCAGAATGTTGACATGTGCCGAACTTGGGTAGTACGTATGTCGTCTACGGCCATATTCGAAGTCTTTTCAAATCGTGTGACTGTTGTTAATCTGTTGGTTTTAAATTTTCTTGCGGATCATGGAAACAATAGTGTTTTCCATGTCCACACATTTTAGTGGCAATACAACATACCGACCAAGATCCTTTTACTGTAATAGAGACCTTCTTTATGGTTAAGAATTATAAGGAAAGTTACTCTTTCAGCATACTAGCTATAACCGATTTCGGGGAAGGGTCAAGCGCTAACGATCCTTCGTTTGTTGAAATTCTGCCTTCAAACGTTAAAAGACGCTCCGGAAGGCCTAAGAAAAAACAAATCCCATCTAGAGGAGAAATCTCAACCAAGCAGTTGAGGTGTGGCCGTTTTTCGAAATCAGGCCATAATATGAGGACTTGTGATGTTCGAGTTTAAAGACAATTCTTGTTGTGGACAATTCTTCTTGGCCACATTGATTTGTAATACTGTTATTGTTGTGGACAACAAACTAAATATTTTTACAGTTGTTTGTTCATTTACACATATTTTTTTTTGTTTGTATTACAGTAACGAAATGCTAGGTGTTTGAGTTTTATGCAATTCACATTCACTATTGGGAATTGTGTGCAATATCTCGATATCATATTGCAAACATCTCTCAGGTTTTCATGTGGATTGTTTGCATCTCAGCCTATACTGAGAATTGTTTGGCAAACAAATCCAAAAGTGTTTCAAACAACTCTCAGTATATGCTGCGAATTGTATGGAACTCCAACATATTGCATTTTCAAACAAATATCAGAATTTTTAGTTGCTTACAAATCGCATGATAGGATGAAAATTGTATTTTCAATCAAATATCAGGACTTTTAGTTGTTTACAAATCTCATGATATGATGCGAATTGTATGGAACTCTAACGTATTGCATTTTCAAACAAATATCAGAACTTTTAGTTGCTTACAAATCTCATAATATGCTGCGAATTATATAGAAGTCAAACGTATTGCATTTTTAAACAAATATCTGGACTTTTAGTTGCTTATAAATCTCACGATATGCTGCAAATTGTATGGAACTCCAACGTATTGCATTTTCAAACAAATATAAGGATTTTAGTTGCTTACAAATCGCATGATATGCTGCGCATTGTATGGAACTCCAAAGTAACTTCCAATATGATGCGAATTGTGTGCATATTCGTTAATATTTGCAAATAACGCGCATGGTCTCCTTAGAGTTGTTTGCAACTACTAATAGGGTGCGAATTGTGGGTGTTTCATGTTCACACATATTATAACATATTCACATATGATTAAAATTTTATACAAAAAATGGATTACAAAATAAAGGTTACAGGCTTCATGCACTAACAAGTTTCAAACAATCACTATAACCTTTTAGTGTTTGTTAGTTGCATTCCCAAAAAAACACATACACTATCATTCATCACTAGAGGATTCTTCACCATCTTTCTCTTCTTCATGCTGATCATCAGCCTTTCCATTGTGCTCTTCCTCCTCATTATCTACGCCAAATATTCTTAAAAATTTGGTCCTTGATGGACCAACATCGTCCTCCCTCTTCTGTTTCTTGTTTGGAACCTCTTCATTCTTAGTTGGAGCCTCTGCTGGCTGAGGTGCAACAACCAGGGAAACCACTTCAACTAGTTCAGAGTCAGCAGAAAAGTAGTCCTCACTTGATAGAATATAATTTCTTCTTCGGCAGCTCTGCCACATTCCGGATGTCGAAATACGTTTTCAAAAGCGTGTAGAAGGGTGTGTTTCTTGTAACTTTGATATGGGCACGAGTAATATGTTTCTGTTTCAACAGTTTGAGAAAGCTCACCAATCCTGACCTGTTATAGCTTGGTTTTTTTGTCATATTCTTGCACAAACACAAATCATCATCTGCATGTGAATTGTTCCCATAAAGGGACTCTATCAGTTGGAGTGTCACACAACACGCATGACATGCTGCAAACTATATGGTATATACATTCAATCAATATGATGCGAATTTCTTTGAACTATAAACAGCGATGAAGCTGCGAATTGTTTGCATCCTACGTGATGAAGATGCGAATTGTAATATATCGCACACGTACAGGCTACGGACTGTTCTATTTTTTATATGCACGTTACAGAGATCTGGAAAATATCAAAACAACACCAAAATAAAAAAAACAACTACCTAATGCACATCTAACATACATCACAACTTTGAGGAAATTATTAACATTACATGCAACCTAACAAACCCTCGGGTTCGACAATAAACCCAGAAACTAACAGACCAACTGTCATCACTAAATACTTGATTCCGGTAAAAAAAAAAGCAACGTCGATCGTCAAATAATAGAAACAAGTGGTTCGAAGTCATCAAAAATGCAAAAAAAATTAAATTTTTCCATGAGAATGCTTACCTGGTTACTGTAAAACACTGTAGTTTCACCGGTCGGCGACCACTTGACGGTAACTTGTCCAACATAAGGTGGTTAATCGCTTGACGGAGTACAAGACGGTGACCGATACAATTCCGATGAGGGTTGGAGGAATGATTTATTTTGGAGAGAGGACGAAAGGGTTTCTGGTTGGAGAGAGAGAGGCCGGAAGTCGAATAGTTTGTTTTCTAGTGGTTTCTAAAAAATTAGACGTGTTTGGGTTGGTTTAGGGTGCTGAAAATGGGGAAAAGATGGGTTTGAAATGAAAAATGGGTATATATAGTAGTGAGGTAATTTTGTCCAAATTTAAGTGGATGTACTAAGTAACACTATCCAAAATTTGGGTACTACCGGGTAATTACATACTTGAATGGGTATTTACTTGTACTTTTTTCTAAAAAATAATTGTAAGATTTTAAAATAAATAAACTATATATTAATTAATTACTACAAGTTCCAATAATATACGGTCTTTATGTAATTATTATTTTACTTTTAGACGGTAGGCAATAATATATATATATATATATATATATATATATATATATATATATTAGTTATATATTTTTTATAAACCTAATCCCATAAATTATAATTATTTTTTTTCGGATCTTTGCCTATATATTATCAATCCTAATTTCTAATCTTTCAAGTTTGGATTTTTTCTTTCCTACTATTGTGTTTAGGTACATTGATCTTTTTATTCATTTTTAGATCATTTGATATATATTTTACCATTTTAATAAAATTAACTAAAATTGCAAGTCTGCCCTTGATATATTTATTAAATATTTTATTATTTTAATAAATTCAAATTACAACTGCATGGTCTGAATTTGATAAATATTTTATTATTTTACTTTGATATATATTTTATTATCTTAATAATTTATATTTAGATTTTAGATACTAAGGAATCTATACAATTTAGTTTATTTATATGAATTTGAAATAAACTTGAAGATATAGTTTATCTTAAAAACAATTGAGAGATAATACTGATACTTGCGGTTTGGATTGGAGTGATCCGAGAACATAAACGGGATGGATTCGGGTTCATAAATATTAAATCCACTACCGGTCGGGTTCGGCCTCGAGTAAAAAATAACGGGCCTAAGCGGGTCGACGACTCCGGTCTGAACCCGACCCGTTGTCATCCTAACAAAAATTAGGGGTGTTATCGGTCGGTTCAGTCTGGTTTTGCCTAGGTAGGGATATTATCGGTTTGTTAGATCCGATTTTTACCAGAATCTTAAATTTATCGGTTCGGACAGGACCGGATTGCTCCTATTTTTCTGAACCGGACCAGACGGTTAAGTTTTTAGTTTCGTACGGTCTGGTTCGGTCCGATGCAATTTGGTTCCGATTCGGTCCATTTTCATACGGATTCAGTTCACTTAAAAATAAATAAATTAAATTATAATTTAATTTTTAATTATTTGACTTAAATAAATAATATAAAATTTTAAATTTAAAAATTAACTTTTGATTTTTATTAAAAATTAATAATTAACTATTAATTTTCGGATTTATAATGTATAATAAATAAATAGTAATAATAATAATAATAAATCGGTTTTTAAGGATTTTATTGGTTAGATTCCTTAGCTGTTTCCTTATGTGTTTTACTGGTTTCTAGATTTGGTTTTTTATCGATTTTGTCGGTTTACCAATTTTATCAATTTGGTTTTTAAATCGATTCTACTAATGTATCAATTCCGAACTGATTTTAATATTTTGATTTTTAAAATGAAACCGCAAACGAAACTGTTAAGATTCGGTCCGATTTGTAGGATCCAGCCATATACTACATTATTTTAGGGTTCAGCCATTAGAATTGTTGAAACGTAAAATTATATTACAATTTTGGAATTTCATAATAAACACTTTTTAGTTTTTAAAATTTTATTTTTAATGGGAACGTAGCAGACGTTAACATGTAGGATGGGTTCGGACTGAATTCAACCCTTTTCTTTTTATATGAATTTGAATTCCGCCCAGTCTATTACTAAGAATAGAGTCAAAACCATTAGCATTTCGAACTTAAAATAATGTTTTATACTTGTTTTATACCGATCTGTTGATGATATGTACGAGATTTATCTATTTTTAATATTTTTAAAACAAGATCTTCATAAAAGCAGATATTTTAGATGTTTAGTTCTCAAACCCAATTAAAAAAGTTTTTGGTTCTGAATTATTTTTGTTTAAATAAGATATATAGAATAATTAAAAATATTATAATAAGCTCTTAAGAACTTATCTTTTTTTAATATTTAAAAAAAAAAAAACTTGTCCCTTTTTCTAAAGTAGATAATTTTCAATTTATTAAAATTAATGTTTTTTATAAAAATTAATATTTTAATGATAATATATTTTTATAATATATATATATATATATATATATATATATATATATATATATATATATAAAAGATAGGAAGAAAGCGAGAAATTCATAATTTTTTTATTGAATGAATTTAAGTAAGGGTTACGATTTTTTGGATGAAACTATTATCCATCTAATATGTTATTTTTTTCATATTTGAGAAAAAAACTCTATATTGTTATTTCTTTCATAAATAAAATAACATATATTTTTTTTAATCACATATTCCGATTTATGCAGGTTTTAGCGACAAACACCTCGGAATCAGGCGTTTCTCATTAAAACCTGCATAAATCGAGATTTGCTCTAACATGGGGGTTTTTACCACAGATTTTTAAGTTAGATGAATGTGCAACTTAAAAACAAGATTAAATTACATTGTTGGTTGATTGTGTGATGTTCTCCGCTGTTAAATCTTTGGTTTGAGTGTTTTCCTCCTCTATAGATAGTCTTTATCAAATTTAAGTTTGTTTTTGTTTTTATGGTTTAATTTTATAAAGTAAATCATATATATATTGGATTCAATTGAATTGAATCTTGTGTTTGTTGATATAAGTGTTCGAGAATGGTCAAAATAGTAAAAGCAAGTGATAAGTGTTTTTTAGATTTTGAATTATGGAGGAAATAAAAAATATGATGAGAAATAGCTTCACCCATTCAGTTTGTTAATTCTATTATAATTATATTTTCAATTATAGGATCTGAATTATATTATATACTATTGGTTTTGGGCTTGAAAGATTTGAGAGAATAGGTCGATGGTTTGACTCAAATGCAACTCATGGTCCAAATTACTTAAAGGAAAGTTTAGTGTTAGGTTGAGATAAAAAGTTCTCTTTTATGTTATTGGTTTTTCTTCTTTTTTTTCACAACCACAAACTTTTTTTTTATTTTTTTGAGGTTTTATTTTCATTTCTTTTTCTCAAATCTTAAGTTTATGCTTTATTTTAATGCCCCCTCAAACTAAGTGCAGGGACTTGAAGACCCAGTTTGAATCTTAGAAATCAAAACGAATGTGAAAGAGATGTTTGGTGAACGAATCAACAATTCGTTCAGTTATTGGAACAAATCGAACCTCAAGAGATTGTTGAAGAATATGATCACGGACAAAGTATATGTCAATCTTTACACGTTTTGTTCGTTGATAAAACACTAGATTAGAGACCAAATATATATCTCACATGTTGTCATACCATACAACAACGAATCTGGCTAAAGAAAACTTGAGCTCACAAAGAATAGACTAAAATCAAATGAGCTCGCACGACAGATTCGTTAACGTTATGTACTCGGACTCATTTATTGAGCGTGCAACAACTAGTTGCTTCTTAGAGGACCATAAAATCAGAGATGAACAAAATAAAATATAATATCTTCCAATAGAACGGCGTTCACCAATTGAACTAGCCCAATCAGCATCAGTAAATCCAGTGAGAACAAGGTATGGTGAAGGTTTCAAATGAATGCCAAGATCCTGAGTCCCAAATAAATACCTTAAGATACATTTAGCAGCTTGTATATGTATGATATTTGGTGCTTCAAGAAGTTGTGCCAACTTGTTGACCGCAAAGGCATTATCATGCCTTGTATTCAAAAGGTATGGAAGAGTTCCTAAGAAACTGTGATATGTTGTAAGATCATGGATTGGATCTATTCTAGTGGCCATTAGAGTATGACAAGGTTTTAAGTTTTTCGATCCTCAATAATCAAGTAAGTTTTCAACATATTTTTTTGAGTAATGTAGATCCTTGAGTCATCACGAGTAACTTCCATTCCTAGGAAAATATATAGAATACCCATATCTTTTAGAGAGAAAAAAGTATTGAGACGATACAACTTGTAAGTCTTTAGACCTGTTCTTAGTGATAATAATGTCATCTACATAAATCAAGATAATTAAAGTAATTTATTTGTTAATCGGAAATAACATAGAGTTGTCTAGGAATTTTGAAAGCCCTAGTTAATGAGAATATCTCTAAGTTTAGAAAACCAAGCCCTTGGAGCCTGCTTTAAACCATATAGAGCTTTATGCAACCTGCATACATGGTATGAAGTTTATGGGTCCTTAAAACCTTGTGGTTATGTCATATAAACAACAACTTTTAAATTTCAAATTTAAAAGGCATTGTTGCTATCAAGTTATCTTATAGTTCAGTTAAGATACCGCAATATTTGGAACCAACCTAAATATGGATGGTTTTATAATTGGGCTAAAGGTCTCGCCAAAGTCAATCTCTATAGATTGATAAAATCCTCTCTCTCTATAAGCCTGGCTTTGTACCTATGTAGTTATCCATCAACTTTATACCTAAGTCTAAAGAATCATTTACTACCAACCACATTCATGTTGGAAATATAAGGTGTCAATGACCAGGTATCATTTAACTTGAGTGTATTAATTTTAGTTTGCATAGCTTGGAACCAGTTTGGGTTAGTGACAGTTTGTTTAAAACATATTCGTTCTTTAGGTAAGTCTAAAAGTGTGTTAATAAGACCTGTGTATATGTGTTTTGGTTTGGAGATGCCACTATTACCTATATTGTGCATAGGATGGATGTTTTGTGTGAAAGCTTAAGGATTAGTAGATACAAGAAGTGTAGTAAGTCTGAGTAAGGTTGGTTGAGTTAATAAGTTTATATGGGAAGTTAGTGTCTCTAAGGTGAATGATAAAATATGAGAATTTATGTGTGACAACTGATCAGTTTCATGAGCAGGATCGGCTTGATCAGAATAACTGGAAACTTGATGGGCATATGGGGAAGAACAATTAGCAGGTGAATGTGCTCTTCTAATATTAGCATAGTCAGTAGATTTATTGTATTGCATTACATGTGGAACCATAAATACTAGAAAACTAAGGACATATGTGTAGCCAATCACTACAGTAATTAGGACTTGACGATGCAACTTGTTTTGTGTTGAAAAATTTATTAGTATATGGAAATTCATCTTCATTGAAGACAACATGTCTAGAAATGAGAACTTTTGCAGCAAAGGTAATGCATTTTTATCCTTTGCGAGAGGCATAATACCATATAAAACACACTTGATATAGTAAAAATTAAACTTATGTTGCTGATAGGGTCGAAGACATGGATAACATGATGTACAAAAAACTTTTAGCAAAGAGTAATTGGGTTGTTTGTTATATACTGGTTCATACTGAGTTTTATGCTTGAGGACATAAGTAGGTAACCGATTAATAAAATAAGTGGTTGTGTTGAAAGCATCAGACCAATAAAAAAGAGGTAAATGACACTGAGACAAAAGGGTTAGGCCAGTCTCACAATGTGTTTGTACTTCTTTTTTGTCCTACAATTTCGAGGAAAGATATAACGATAGGACATTCTCATGTTGATACCATAATATTTGGAAACTTTTAATAAGGTATTATATCCCCTCCATCTCCCTCCTCCTTACTAGTTTATGAAACCTTATTTTTTCTTTGAAATTGGGTTTTAACTAGTTTTTTAACTCAAGAAATATATAAAAAAAATATCACTTTTTTGTTTGATAGAATATACCCATAAGAATTTATTATAGTCACTCAAGAATAGAACATAATACCTAAATCCATTTCTGGTTTGTGAGGGAGTTGGTCTCTATAAATCAGTAAGAATTAGATCCAAACTTTTTAGTGCATTAGAGGTAGCATTTGGAAAAGGTAGTTTATGGAATTTTCCCAATTGACAGAATTCAAAAAATTGAAGAAGGTTCCGATTGAATGAAATATTACAGACACTTAACTATGGACATGATATTAGAAGAATGATAGCCCAATTTAAGGTGTCATTTTTTTTGGTAAAGTACATCCAAACTTAGACTCTAAAGAGGACTTAACACTTAGAGCTTCAGGAGATTCACTCAAAAACTTCTCAATGCAATATAATCTCTGTCTAGCATTCCATGTTGGAAGCACCCTCCATGTATCCAAATCCTTCACAAAACAGATATCCTTAAAGAACTCAACATATACAAAGTTTTGAGAAGTTAATTTGGTAATAGAGAGTAAATTCTTTGAAATAGTAGGAGTATGAAGTATATTTTGTAGGGTAATAGGTTTATTATCACCAGTTGACAACCTAGTATTACTAACATGCTTTATCACACCCTTTTTGCATTACCAACTTGTACAAAAATGTTACCTCTATAATCCATTCTCTGAATTAGTAAGCTAGGATTGTGAGTGACATGGTGAGTTGCTCTTGAGTCACTATGCCAGCCATTTTTATTGTTTGACTTTTTAGTTACCATATATGAATCAAGTTGTTTTGATCTTTATTATTATGAATCTGTGGATAACAGTCCCATGGCATATAGACATTCTCTTTGGTAACAAGTTGGAGCAACATTTCCATACTTTCCACATAGCTGGCAGGTTGGTTTGTTTGGGCTAAACCTTCCTCTTCTGCCCCTGTAAGTATTATTACCTATACTTATGTAGTTAAATGACCTACCCTTATAGCTACGACGATAGTTGTTGAAGTTGTTTTGTTTTACTATAACTTGACTTTTGTTATGCGGCTTACAGTCACCCTTATTGTTAGAATTGGTAGAGGTTAGGTTCATATTTATCATAGAATTTTGTATGTTTAATAGTTGTTCTAGCCTGCTTTTAAAGATTAGAAGGAAAGTTTGCAGGTCTACCCAAGTGAGCACTTCTTTTTCAGTTAGACTCAAAACTATAAGTGTATAATCGGGAATCTAGACTAGTCAGCACTTACGACAGTAGGTCATCCATAGTAAATGCATGTATAACTATGACTAAATTTTATGAGATAGCCTTCATCTTGGTTAGGTAATCATTCATATTGGACTCTATTTTTCTGGTCCTTTGGAATTATTCTTTGAAATATGGGACTCTTAATTTTTTTTAGAGTTAGATAGTTTGAGCACAACTTCCCAAAGTTCTTTGGCCGATTACGGCAATCTCGAGAATCATGGTTGTGAACAACCATGTAAGCAACAAATTGTCTTTGGACAACCAATCTTCATATACTTGATTTTCAGCAATATTACATGTATATTCTTTTAGCACCGTAGGAGGAAAATATCATAGCTTTATATAGAAGAAAAATTAGTTTATCCAACTTGAGATTTTTGCTGGTATTGCTCAATTGAATCATTTGTGATTTGTTATTCATGTTGGTTTCAGGTACAAAGCACTCAGAGACTGCTGAATCATATTAGAAGGAATGAGAGTATGTGTTGGCCACCGAATTAGCTCTAATATCAAGATAGAAACAAGGCAAATCAAGAATCAAATATGTAAATCTTTTATTGAATTTTTGGAATAAGTGTTACAACTCTCTTCCAATATGTAGAAGAGTTCAGTTTGTTAATTATGTTACAACTCTTTTTTATTAGTTACAAGACCTGAATTATGTTGTTTGTAGTATATTAGTTTTAGGTTTGAGAGACTTAATAGAATTGGTCATGGGCTTGAACCGGATGCAACCCATAACCTAAACTATATAAATGAAAGTCTATTGTTTGATTGAGACAAAAATTATCGCCTTATGTCACTAACTCTTCTTCCTATCATTCACAGCCACCAACATTTCTTCTTATTCTTCAACCTTATGCTCCATCTTCACTTTTTCTTCTCCACCCTTAGGTTGAATTTTTATTCTAACAATAGAAATATCAAAAGTTCTAATTAGGTTTATTGTAATAAAAAAATGAGACATCTCACAATTACAATCGTTGGATTTACTTAAATTTAAAATTTGTCTAAATTAGAGAATTTACAATAGATATGCTAAACCATGTATTAAAATTTTAATTCCTCTATGAATGTAATTGTTTTATATATAATATGTGATCAGATCAGGAATTTGATGTTTTTATTTCTCGAGACGAAATGCTATTTTTCTCAAGAGCTAGTCCTTTGTAGTCCGACTTATCTCTTAATTTGACTAAAACTTTGTGAATAAAATTCGGATACTATGGATTCTAAATAATATAAAATGGATCTTAATTTTCTTTTGTACTGCAAATGCAATATCAATACTTTGACAGTGAATATAGTCGTTCGGTGATTTACCGACAAATGCTTACTTTATAGTTATTGATGCAAACACTTCGTACAAAGCTCTCGTGGAAATCTTACATATAGTGACGTGACGTGTTAAATTTACTTTTTAGTTAGAATATTAAAAAATATACTCCAAGCAACATGTTAAATTAGATGTTAGTTATCATGTCAATAATTTGTTGTTAATTCCCCTATTAAGTTTTGAGAGTGACTTAATATGTAATGCATTTTTTTCCACTTCCAATTATCTTCCTTAACCATATTTTTTAAGATATGTACATACTCTAACAAGTTCCTAAAATCACTCGTGTAAACATGTTAAATCACATGTTCGTTAAAAAAAGTTAATACATTTGTTAAGTTTGGATAGTCATTTAATAAAGTCACGTCATCATTTGTTTTACTATATCTTTCACATTTTTATCATTTTCAGATAAACTATGTCATACAACCGTAGTAGTCTATTTTTTCGATTTTTTATATTTTGGTAGATATTTAGGTTAGAATTTCTGATTTTAAAAAATTCGATTTTGGTATGGTTTGAGTTGTCATTTTGTTGATTTGATAACCTAGTATTGTAAGTGAGTTATGGATCAATGTTTTTTTGTTTGAATTTGTGTAGAAAGGTGCATGAATTTGTGTTTTTAGGGTTTTAGACGTCTGAGTTGCTCTGATACATGTTCGTCGTACGACGAAGGGTCTATCCCGAACCTTCATGCTACTGAGCAACCCAAATTTTCATATTTATTATGATTTAAAAAAATCTGATTAGATAATAGATATAAAGAAAAAAAATGGAAACAAATAATTCTACTTAATTCTATAAAAAAACTTAAATGACTTTAAAAACTAAATAGTGGATAATAGATACCCAATAATTCTTCTCCGCTATAATAAATAACCAATAATTTTGAAACAAAATAATTCTTCGTATATCTTTTTAATTTAAAATTATTTAAAATTTCAAAATTAATTTTTATATAATATTACATATTTTAATATTTTGTAATATTATCGTAAAATTAATTAAAATTAACTGCTTATAATTATCATTAAAATATGGTAAAAATTATATAATATATTATTAATCATTTAAAATCTTTTTTTTAAGGGAAATGACACACTAAGTACTTTTTAACCAAACCTATTACAACCTAGTACCCAAAAATGGGTTAATGCTCACTTAATACCCATCTCATTAAACATATCCACTTCTAATACCTTTTCTTTTTTTAATACCAAGATTACCCTCAACCTAGTATATAAGGTTGATTTGTGAAAAAAAGGGCCCCTTTTAGCTTCAGCACCTTCTTAATTACTTTTGAATTTTGAATTTTGAATTTATTAGCCCCTTTCTCTCTCCTCTCTCCTAACCTAACAAACAACCCATTTTTCAAGAACGTCTCTTCATTTCAAAAAACCACGGCTGATCCCACCACCTCCGGCGACACTGTTGAACCACCATTTACCTTACGTAACCACCGACGATCCATATAATCTCCTTTTCAGATTGTTCCGATCACCGGCGAGTTTCAGAATTCCGGTTTGACGTCGTCAGTTTCATCCAGAGTCTCCTACCTCCGATTTTGCACCGTCTCAGCCTCCTAGCTTCGATTTTGCACTGTATCTCAGCCTCCTTGACCACCGTATCTCAGCCTCATAACAACTGATTTAAGTTTCGAAATCGTAGCCAAAAACGGTACATCTTTCAGGTCAGTAACAGAGCTGAGTTTTTAGTTTCAAAATCGTTTTCCATTTTCGAAATCGATTCTAGACTCTCATATAATGTACGTTAATTGCAGGAAACTTATTACCATCTGCTTCTGCTCAATTCAAAGCATCCAAACCAGCTCCGATCACATTCCGGTGAGTAATTTCATTTTTCCACCTCTGTTTTGAACCCTGATATTTATATGGTTACACTTTGCGATTTGTCGCCTGCAATTGTATGCTTGATGTTGCTAGATCACTGCATAGACCCTGATAGGTTAGATGTGTTTGTTGATTAAACCTGACAGCATACATCCTGATATCTTAGTTATGACATGTTGCTATATGTGTTGATAAATAGACCATGACTCCATATACCCTTATAGTTTAGGTACGCGATATTGCTATATGTTTCAAACCATTTCCTCTTGCTGCATACACCCTTATATGTTAGCTATAATAGGTTGATATATGTGTTGGAAACCAGACCAACAGTCTATATACCCTGATAGTTTAGGTATGACGGTTTGCTATTTGTGTTGAAAATAGACCACGATGCATATACGCTGATATGTTAGTTACAGGATATTGCTATATATGTTATAATATCAGTAACACATTCAGTTGTTCTACACCAACGATAAACAAACTAACCATAACTCCTATAATTCAGGGTACACAATGTCTAAACCAAGAGTGTGCATTTTCAAATTTGGTACCAAAACAGGTATTGTTCCGCTGTCCGAATTCGAAAACTTCGAGTCATTCCAACAGTACGTTGAGCAAACATGGCAAAGACTTGTTAGAGGAAACTACAGCATTACGTACTCTTGCGGTGCTCAGAATAATTGTATTTTTAATAAGGAGACCGATTTCATTGGGTTGGAATGTTACCTCGATGTTGAGCGTTTGAAGAGTGTTAGTTTTCTTATCGAAGAACACGTTGCTGATAAAGGCTCCGCCGTTAAACGTAAACAACCCGTTCAACTGTTCGAAGAATCCTCTCACATGCAACAAACCAGCGGTGAAAGCAGTACCTGTTTGGCCATTACAACCCCCAAAAAAAGACATCTAGCTACAGCGGGATGGGCAGAAGCTATCATCGGTGTTGGACAGTCATTTCCAGACGGTGCTCAAGGTCTGAGGTTATCCTTATCCCGTTATGCATTAGAGAACGGTTTTGCGTTTAGGTATATGCACAATACCTTTAACAAGATCACCGTTTATTGTGTAAACAAATATTCGGATGGCTGCAAATGGAGGCTTTACGCTTCTGTTGATTCTAAGACCGGTATGATGACAATTAAAAGATTTTTCAGTACCCACACGTGCAGTCCCGTATTCACAAAGAAGAAAAGCAGGCACCTGTCGTCCGATTTGATTGCTGATGAGATTCACGATTCTCTACGGAACAGCCATTCCGTAACAGCTAAGACTATACAGTCCACCATCAAGCAAGACTACGGTTTAGACGTTTCATATCGTCTATCTTGGAATGCGTTGGAGAAGACCCGTCGCGTTGTATTTGGAGATAGCAATACCTCTTTCAGATTGCTAAAACCATACTTCAAGAGGCTAAAGAGTCGTGACATCACTACGGACTGTCATCTGGATTTGGCTCCCGACAATGTTTTCCGTCGCTGTTTTATAGCGTTTGGGGCATGTCTTCAGGGTTTCCATTCGTGCCGCCCTCTACTATACGTTGACGGAACGCACCTAACAGGGAAGCATGGTGGCGTGTTGCTTTCAGTAGTGGCAAACGATGGAAACAACGGTCAGTACATGTTTCAATATACATTTATTCTGATAAATATGTTTGCATATGTTGCGATTTAATAAGACTGTCTGATAGTTTGGATTACATACTCTGGTTTTTTAGTTATTACTGATTGCTAGCTTGGGAGGCTCTGTCTGATAGATTAAGTTACATGGACTGTTCTTCGTTTACTATTACACAGTCGAGCTCAACATCGTTCTGTTACTGTAGTTCTGTTTTTAAGATACATTTTCCCACCGCAGGTCTTTTCCCCGTAGCTTTTGGTATATTTGGTAGTGAAGACTCGGACAACTGGTTTTGGTTTTTGGAAAATATAAAACCTCATCTGTTAGGGCGCCAAATAACTTTCATTTCAGACCGCCATGCTGGTATTATTAGCGCTGTCGCAACTCTTTATCCTACTGACTACCACGCTTATTGAATCTTCCATCTCATCCAGAACTTGAATAAAGCTCTTGAACACATAAAAAGAGTCTACAAACAAGATATGCTAGTGATGTTTAAGAGCTGTGCTTATGCCCCTACGGTGGATCTTTTTAATGAACGTTATGGTCAGTTTTTGCGCCAAGGCGGTAAGCGTATTGAAAACTTCGTAAGGAATCTGGCCCCAGAAAAATGGGCTCAGGCATATGTCAAAGGCAAACGGTATGGGGCGATGGCATCAACCGCTGTTGAGTCATTCAATGGCCAGATTAAAAAGTTGTGCCATCTGCCTATAGTTGAATTAATCGACCGGATTAGAGCTCTCTTGATGACTCAAATGTCTCGACGTTTAGGGGAAGGCCAAAGTTGGAATACACATTTGTGCCCCGAGTTTGACAAGATGTTCAAAGAGAATGTACAATCCAGTCGGACATGGTTAGTTCGCAAGTCTTCTGCCGCTTTTTTTGAGGTTTTATCGGACCCAGTCATGGTGGTCAACATACTGGATTTCAAATGCACATGCGGCTCTTGGCAGCAAGAATGTTTCCCATGCGCTCATGCGTTGGCTGCAATTGCATCTATAAATGAGGATCCTATGACGTTGGTTGAGCCGTTCTTCACTACCCAAAATTACCTGTCCAGCTATTCATTTAACATACCGGCTATAACAGAGTTTGGTGAATCCAGTAGCGCAGATTGTGATGGAGAGCCCTTGGTGCTGCCCCATAACGTTAAAAGGCGACCCGGGCGTCCGAGGAAGAAGCGTATTCCATCAAGAGGCGAAGTTTCCAGCAGCCAGTCCCGTTGTGGTCGATGTTTAAAATCGGGGCATAATAAGAGGTCATGTGATGCTCCGTTCTAAACATTATTTACCTACTTTTTTGTAACATTTTACATCTCAAAGATAAGCACTCCTTATCTTTCGACTTACGTTTTGTACACTTTTAATGTTGACATGTTCCATGTCTGTTTCTTCATGACTCTGATATCTATTCAGGATTACTTTGCTATCTATGATGTTATACTCTGATAGCAACTCCATTCATCATTGATAGATTCTGGATTTTGCTTGTAACAGATACATCGAAGTATGTTTTTGATATGGGTTTACATCCATCTGATACTTTAGTTACATTTGTTATAGATGTACTTCAAATCTTTCATGCCATATTCATCTCAACGATAAGCACTTCTTGTATCTCGAATTATGTTTTGTACCCTTATATAATTGACACGTACCATTTCTGTTTGTTACATGCTCTGATATCTACCGCTGTATACATTGCTATCTATGCTGCTACCCTCTGATATCCACTATTTTCGACATTGATAGTTTCCGGATTTCGCATCTAACAGATACATCAAAACATGTTTTCTGTTTTGTTTTGCATCCATCTGATATTTTACTTACATTTGTTATACATGTACTTAAAATCATTCATCCCTGATTCATCTCAAAGATAAGTACTCCATGTATCTCGCCTTATGTTTTGTACCCTTATATAAATGACAAGTACCATATCTGTTTGTTATAGACTCTGATATCTATCCCTGTATACATTGCTATCTATGCTGCTACCATCTGATATCCACTATATTCAACATTGATAGTTTCTGGATTTCGCATCTAACAGATACAACCAAGAAACTTTTGTCTTCTTCGGTTTACATCCATCTGCTATTTGTTAACACTCTGTTGTGTATTCGTGTATACATTGCTATCTATGCTGTAATACTCTGATATCTACTGTATTCAACCTTGCTATCTATGTTTACATCTTATACATTAGGTCTACATTGTCTGTTCTTTTAATGTTACCATTACTCTGATATCTTAGTGTTCATAGATTGCGATTCTGTGAAATAACTGCAAATAAAACTGCTACCTTCAACTGCACCATATCATACCATATCATACCAGTTTAAGCTAGAGAAGGGAACATGCAATGAAACGTTAACATTAAAATCATGCACTGCTACAGAGATTCGGAAAGTGCCATAAACCATAAATTATCCAACCCTGTCAAAAAAAGAGTCTACTACACAGGGTTGGTCACACTAACAGTCCAAAAAAAACCATAAACAAACAGACGAAAAAAACAAAACATAAACCTAAAGTGCCATGAAACTACATCTCTATGTTCTAGCCTAGTCAGAGGATTCTCCATCAGATATTTCCTCCTCTTCTTCTTCTTCTTCTTCTTCTTCTTCTTCTTCTTTATCTTCCTCATCTTCTTCGTCGTCAGAGGCCTCGTCGTCTGCCTCTTCAGAATCATCCTCGTCTTCTTCTGCCCACTTGCTGCTGCTCCTGTGTCTCTTCCTTTTTGGCAGTTTTTCATCCTCAGAAAGATAACTGTCGTCCATGGACCAAGAATCCCATGATCCATAAGGGTCTTCTTGGTCCTCAGACCAGACCGACCAGTCATCTTCTTCGTCAGAGGATTACTCCGACGTTGTTGTACGCTTGTAGGCCTTGTTACATGCGTAGTCGTCAGAGGACCACCAGTCGTCGCCGGACTGGTGTGGGGAGAAGGGTGATGAAGGTACCATGGTAGAAGGAGCAGTGGTTTGAACTTAGGGTAGAGGTTCTGGTTTTTTTTTCTTTTGCAGGTAAGTTTGTGAGGAATAGGTTGACATATGACCCTCTTTTTATAGCAAAACCCAGCACCCAATGCTGAGTCCCATTAAGCAACCATATTTTCTTTGACAACTTTAATGGCACACGTATATTAAATGAATGTAATCATTCTACTTCATCTACCCATTGTCTTTTCAAGTTCAAACTAACCAATGGTTTTAACACATTAACTTCTAAGGAGTAATGTGTGTGGTTAAAAGTCCTTTCAACAAATTAATTGCATTTATCTACCAATAACCATGTTGTGCAGTCCATATATATATATATTTCGTGCATCACTAACCTGTTATATGATATTTACGAGTAATTTCAATGGTAGCTAAATTCTATTAAAAAATTAAAACCTATTTGGTCTAGCTATTTTGTCTGAACGATATCTAAAAATACAGTGTATGGTTCGTAACCAAATTTTTTATAAATTATGATATGTTTCGCACTACGATATTTGCTTGCTTAACCCCAGATAGATCCTTCCTTAAACCCAGATAGACAATTTTGTAAACATTGATAGTTCTTCTTATATATGCATTAAATGAATGTAATCATTCTAGTTCATCTACCCATTGTCTTTTCAAGTTCAATATAACCAATGATTTTAACACATTAACTTCTAATGAGTAATTGGTGTGGTTAAAAGTCCCGTCCAAAAATTAATTGCATTCATCAACCAATAACCATATTGTGCAGTCCATATATATATATATTTTTCGTGCATCACTAACCTGTTATATGATATTTACGAGTAAGATTCAGTGGTAGATAAATTATATTTAAAATTTATAACCTATTTGGTCTAGCTATTTTGTCTGAACGATATCTAAAACTGTACTATATTGTTGGTAACCATAAATTTTATAACTTACGATATGTTTCGCACTACGATATTTGCTTTCTTAAACCCAGGTAGACTCTTCATTGAACCCAGATAGATAAACTGGTAGAAATTGCTATTTCTTTTTATATAGGCATTATCAGTAGTAATAGTAGAGATATACTGCCCATAGATGAAATTGATTCATGCAAGTAATGGTGTATATGCCAAGGTAGTTTATAAATATATTTGGCCTGCATATTTATTTTAGTATACATCTGCTTTAAAATGCATTTCTTATATATCTACATACACCACCTCATTATTTTTCTGATAGTTAACAAATTAGACATTGATAGATATTTGCTTCAAGCCTGATAGTTAATAATAAAAACTTTGCGAACGACTTGAATAATACTATGAAAGGTAACAACATATCTAAATTAGTAGGATACAACACTGAATGCTGTAACAGTGATGTGAAAAAGTGCGTTTACATGTAAATTTTCTACTACAAACATAAATCATAGAAGTTTGTCTAATTCACCCATTGCTAATCTATGCGAAAAATACAAATGGGTACCAAAAAATCAATTACATACTACCAACGTTTGTTTGTGTTACGATCGTTCAAGAAATGTTTGAAAATTTTAGCTCTTGTTTCTGCCGGCATTTCCTCACCATATTCCCGTCCAACAAACCCTTTTGTAATATGTCTTCTACGTATTTACACACGAAAACACCGCAGTCATAGTTGTCCTTCTTTTGCTGTGGGATATTTAACATGGTCTTAATTTTGTACCCACCTTTTACCTGCGGTATATATTTCTTCTTCATGCAATAGGCCAACTGCATTGATAGATACAGTAGAAGTCACTGATAGGCATTACTATACAGTTTGATAGATTTAGTATTAGAAATTGCTAGACAGTGAACCAAAATAAATAACTTGGAATTTAAATTCCTTACCAGAGCATCGGCGGTGTTTCTCGTCTTATTGGGAATGTGCTTGCTCCACGGCAACATTGGGTTGTAGCTTCTGGCAGCCCCAATCTCCATGTCTATAACCAGGAGCGTCCAATGGTTCACGCCGTCCGTGTTTACGGTACATAGGGGGACGAAACAGACATATGTGTCGGGGTTCATTATCTCAAAAACATTGTCCACAATGACAGACATATCTCCCTTTTTAGCCAGTGTCCCCTGTACATTTAAGACATCAATACAGGAAGTAGATGTACCTAATATGAAAGCAATAATCCACTGGGAACTTACAGTTGCAATCCCAGTTATTTGAATGGCTGGGACAGGGAATGAATACTTATTATCAAACCCTTTCACAGGTACTTTCCAATCTGAATCCTTTAAGAGCTTGTATATCCAAGCATCTATTACCTATTAAAACAAAATTACAGTCTCGAATCAATGGAAATAATAACCAATGGTTTATTGGTTGACACAATGATAGATGCTTCAATTAGTATTGATAGACGTATATAGACACGTTGCAAGACTAACAATTAAAATACGATAGATACATCCAAAAAGATTTTTACCTTGAAGTCCACTTGAGTTTCGTTAGGAAGTTCCATTATCTCTGTCACACTAATGGAAAGCTTGTACGAGAACTCTGTTGTTGGCAAGTACCATACTTCTGGATCTTCTTGTTGTTCTACCTGTTTCAGTTTCAGCACTTTCTCGTACTCACTTACATCGATCAGTTCCGTTGTCTCTGTCGGGAACGGCCAAGCTACAACTTCAGTTTGCTGTTGTTGAACCTGCGTCGGAGTAAG
This sequence comes from Limnanthes douglasii subsp. nivea, assembly GCA_036936605.1. NCBI lineage: Eukaryota > Viridiplantae > Streptophyta > Magnoliopsida > Brassicales > Limnanthaceae > Limnanthes > Limnanthes douglasii. The sequence goes on from JAUPFV010000001.1 coordinate 343,429,275, forward strand.
TAAGTTGAACCCAGGCATGTCATCAATGGGTACCTAAAAAAAAGCAGCATAGTAAACTGTTAACATTACTTTTTAAATGTTTATTGAGAATACCAAATATCTACTTACGTCAACGTCCGTTTGGTCTTCCTCGATGGAGTCCAGTGTACGCCTCTTCTCGTTTGAAGTTTCAACAGCCTTGTCAACTTCTGTGTAAAATGATTGGGTGCAGTCTACAAAGCTATCTTCAGCCAATGGTGTAACTGATTGGACAATAAGATCCTTCGATGCTGCTTTCTGTTGTTGTGGTGTTGCGTACGAAGATGGCTCAAGCTGTGACACTTTTTCAATCTTCTCTGCGGATTGATCTCCTCTGTTGAAAATTTGTATCACCTTTAATGGAGACACAGCTTGCGATAGTTGTTCGCACTTTGCTGCTGTTCCAGTCCCAGTGAATACAACTAAGCTAGAGTGTCGTGTGTCTTCAGGCTCCGCTGTTTCGACTTCCTAAAAACATAACAAAGGAAACCATTAATTGCGAGATTAACTATCAGTCATATATGATATTCAAATACAACTAAGCTATTTAACATCCACTTACATCTTCAGCAACATTGTGAGAGACAGGTTCTGGAACCTGTAGTTCTGTTGCTGCTATCTCCAACAATGTAGTTGCTACAGCTATGTCATTTTCTCCTTTGTCCTCCCCTTTATCTGCATTCTTTCCTTCATCGACGGTTTTTGGCGACTCCTCCAACTGTCGTTCCATTGTTTTCGTTCCTTCCTTGGATCCTTCGTCCAACAAATCAATCTCGTCCACCGTCAGCTGCTGCTGTTCAACCTCGTTGTTTCCAACTCCAGGTCCCTGTGCAGGTACCAAAACTACATTTTGCGCACCGGCAGCATGAGTTAGGGGTGGTAATTCTTCTGCCACATCCCGTTTCCCATTACCAGCGTCACAACCACTTGTTGTAGTCCCTTTTGGCTTCCTAAACACATCAACAACAACAGCATCCTGTGTAGTACTCTCTTCCATTGGTTCAACACGTGTTTTGGGTTGAACATCCCCTCCATCAACTTCTTCTTTGTCCTCCTCTGATACGTCCTTTTCTTTTTGTTCAGCTTTGTCAAGCTCCTGTTGTTCTTCTGTTTTATCCTCCCCATCAACGTCATTTTCTTATGTTGCTTTTTCTGTTTCAGTTACTACATGCCTCCGAGTTCTTTTGTAAACCAGTGTTTTCTTAACCACATTCTCAGGAACGTTTGCATCTACGGTTTCAGTAGCATCCTCATCATAGCGGCAAAATGGCGAGGATAAGGTCAACAGCAGTTGTTGATCCTCACCATCCACTCTTGAGTGGACCATCTCCAGCTTTTGTTTCAGGTCCTCCATATCTTTCTTCAACTTTTCCACCTGAATCAAACGAGCATACGAAATTGTTATATTTTTGTTAACAGTGATAGATACATCATACTTCGTTGATAGACAAATTCATTTTAACAAACATACAGATGTTATTAGTACTTAGAAAACATGCTAGCACTAACCTCTTAGTTTCTTTCCTCAAGGCATGTTTTAAGCCTCTTGTTTTCAACTTTCAACCGGCGTATCCGGCTTCTTTTTTTCAGTTTTTTGCTGTCACGCAAAACCGACTGCGACAGCACTCCAAAACTAGGAATCATACTAGACCTACGTTTTTTTGGGTTTTTCAACCTCTCCCCTTTGTTTTTAGAAACTGTTGCCTTCCTCTCCACAATGAACTCCCCCAACGTAACATCATCTTCAACCTCAATCATTGAACCTAAGCTCTTCTTACTACCAGCTCCGTCATCTACCTTCAGTCTTGTACTTCTGTTCGCAACAGATTTCTTTCTTTTCCTACTCCTCTGTTCGCTTGTTTCTCCAGCCCCTACACGGACTGTCATCCGCGAATCATTTACTCCATAAACAAAACATTCCGATGCTGTAAACACCAACTCCCCGCCGACAACCTAGGAAATACAGTAGTAATATACATTGAGCAGCCCAATATTATAATCATTACTTATAATATTCACGGCTTCGATTTGTACGTAATACTTTGGTAGATATGATATCAGACATTGCTATATGTATAAACCAAACACCAACGTAGTATTATACTGCTAAATCACTGATAGATATAATGTACTACTACAGTAGATGTGTACATAAACATGCAGGTTTTCGTATCATCAACATATGCGCTTTGTTTCATACCACAACATTGACATTGCTAAGTGAGTTGCATACCTCGTCGTCCCTGAGCTCACCGACCAACTGGATCATTTCGAATGTCGACTCCTTGCCCTCTAGCCCCCACCACTTGTAACATCTAGGGATTATGTTTGGCCTTGGTATGTCGACGTTCATCGAAATATGCTCCATAAGAAACGGCTGCACTTAACATAACTAACCATTAAAAAAACCATTTTCGTAACAGGCATGCTGATCATAACACACTATACTTACAAAAAGCAGAGCAACGCATCCGATAACTCTAGAAGGATGGCCGGCCTTAATACATCTGTCTAGCGATTGTGAAGCTTATCCAAGATGGCTCCAGACCAGTCATAGTCGTTTATCTTGTCGAGATTCTCCACGTAGAAGATTGATGTCCACCCAATAACGTCGCCCGACACTGAAAAGAACAGTGTCGAGCATATGAAAAGTATCAGGAGCCGAGCCACATCCTTTGCTTCATCCTCCCCTCCTTCGCTGACTGCTTTCTCGATTGCTTCCTACAAAAATATCCAAAATAATTACAACAATACAGAAATAACAATTAAAAGCATCCACACCTAGTAAGACATTAGATAGATATGATTGCATACATACCCTATCTGTTTGTTACACGCTCTGATATCTATCCCTGTATACATTGCTATCTATGCTGCTACCCTCTGATATCCACCCTATTCAACATTGCTATCTATGTTTCCATCTTATACATTAGGTCTACATTGTCTGTTCTTTTAATGTTACCATAGCTCTGATATCTTAGTGTTCATAGATTGCGATTTATAGCAATCTATTTATAGTGATGTGAAACTGTACCGGCATTTCATCAACCTACTGAGCCTGCAACATGAACTACAAAACAACTACATTCTCACATACTCTATTTACCTTTATTAGCGCGTTGGAAACTGATTTGTCGTTCGTTGGCCCGCTTCTCCTCGTCCTTGGACTCAAAAAATATTTCTTCATCAAAATCGAATCTAACTCGGCTCCATCGGCGTACCGAGCGATAAATCCACCAGATTTGCTCATCGGCATCTCTTCGTTACCGTGTCTGAGGCCAAATATCGCCTTAACATCTTTCTTCGTCAGCCTCACATGCTTTTGTCCAATCTTGAAAGCCTTCCATCTGACGTCGTATAAATTGCAGATCGCCTCGATCAAGTGGTGGAACTTTTTAAGCTTCAGAACCTCGTTCCTCAAGTCGTAGGAGGTTTTGAGGAAGGTGTAGAAAGGGGTTCCACGAGCAGCCTCGATGTGTTCAGCTTTGATTATATCCCGTCTCAGTACGTTGATTATGCCAACCAACCCAGAGCGGTAGAATACTCCTGTTTTCGTCATTTTAACCTGTTAACGTTCACATAATAAGCTAGTTAGTAATTACATGGTAAATAAAACAATAACACTAAGCAGCCACTGCATTACGAAGATTTGTAGAAGTGACCAGAATCTTATACTTATCCCCTAGACGTGCTGTCTGACATGTAAACTACTATCAGAGCCTGATATATAATACAAGATACATTGCTAGATGTTTGACGATACCTAAATACACTGACAACATTTGAAACAGCAGAGCTATAGCTGTGATAGCCGATTTAACACGTTCACGATTCAACAAGGCCAGGTTCAAATCCATGGCGTCAGAAAGGTAAACTAAATACTGATAGATAATACAGTTCATATTGCTAGATATGGACCAACCCTACGTAAACTCACGATGCTTAAAACAGCAGCCTCACAATGCATACAACAACAACATCCTCACTACCAATACAACTCTCACGTAACGTCGTCCGGTCGAGCAACAATAACAAATCGCCTTACTCACTACCGGAGTATTAGACATCATACAGCCTGGACTATCAATGTAAAACAACCTATAAATCGACGCATATGAATCGAACAGAGACAGTGGTAGATACCTGGTTTTGTTCGAAGGCGTAAGGGATAACAGAGACACTGGGCGGTGGTTCCAAATATCGAAACAGAGACAGACACAGTGGTTGCTTCGAAGGTTAGTCGTCGGCGGTGGTTGCCCGGTTGAGTTCTGAAATTTCGGACCAGAGACAGAGACAGTGGTTACCTGTCGCCGGTGGTTCGCCGGTTGGTGTACGAAATATCGGAGCAGAGACAGAGACAGCCGTAACTCGTCGCCGGTGGTTCGCCGGTGGGTGTCAGAATTATCAGAACAGAGGGGTGAATTGATATCGCCGTTTACGTTTGCTTTCAAAAATGACTTTTGGGTTCGCTCTCGTAAAACGTGTTTCTCTCTCTTCAAATTTAGAAATGTGAAAGTGGGGGAAATTGGAACCTAAAAGTCTGATTAGAAGGTGAAAAAAAGTGGGTTTCACCAAAACAACCCCTTTTATACCCTTGAGGGTATAATTGTCCATATATTGGCTCTAGGTAGTTTATGAAACTAGTCCAAAAACGGGTACCATTTTGGTATTTGATACTTGAGAAGGTATTTAGGGGTACTTTTCTCTTTTTTTAATACTTTTTTATTTAAAAAATTCAATAGTTTTATTATTAATACCAGATTTATCCTTACTAGTTATTATATATATAATTGTAATTAGGGCTAGGCTAAAATAAGACCCGTTTTTTCTATAACGAGACCCGGTTATAGTGAGACCCGGCTTGGCTATAACGAGACCCCTCTTATTTACAAAAATGTCATCGATATAAATACAAAAATTCTCAAATTCTACAATTTTCTTTCTTCGAAAACCCTAACTCTCTCTAATCCAATATTTGAAAATGCTAGATATTTAAAATCCAACTGCATAGACTTGTTAAAGTATGAATTCTCTACACCATTGTGCTATTTTTTTTAAAATTTGGATCTATATTTGTAGTGATATTTAGAGTTTATTTTTCGGATATAAAAATCGAATTTCCACTACTTGTAGTTGTTGTTTGGTTGTTTGATTATATGTATATGCTTAATTAGATCGTTGGCTTCAATTTGGTATAAATTTTGCTCGATTTGACCCTGTAAAACTTTGAGATTTGCATGTGGATATTCTGAAACAGGCATTTCCACGCACGGCTGTGCGTGGAAATGTCTGTTCTTTTTTATTTATATATATATATATAATTTATAATAATTTCTAATAATTATAATCATATATTATAATTATAATCAATTCAAATTTCTAATAATTTATAATTTATATAATTTTTTATATAATTTATAATTTATATAACTTTTTATAAATTTATAATCATATATTTATATAATTTTTTTTACTAAATTTTATATAATTATTAAATTTAATATATTAAATAATTAAAATCTTTGAAAATAAAATCAGTAAAAAATATAAAAAATATTCACCATCGTTTCTTTTAGAATGTTCAATCTCCACGTGTAGTTAAAAATTGTAAGAATACACACGCTAAATTCGGCAGAAAGTGTTTTCAATTGGCAAAATTCGGCATGGAATAGTATTTTGAATTGACAAAACTCTGCATGAAAGCGCAAAAAATTGACAAAATTCGGCATAAAAGCGCAAAGATTTGACCAAATTCACGCACGAACATGCGTGATTTCGGCCAAATCCACGCACGAACATGCATGATTTTGGCCAATTCCACGCACGAATGTACGAAACGGCGCACGAAAAGGTGTGAATTTATGTAAAAATATAATTTTTTCCTCAAGCCATATATTTAGAGATGATTTTTTTTGTTTTTTTAAGTTCATGGGTTTATGGGTTTATGTTGAATATTAGAGAGATAGGTAGTTGAGAGAGAAGGGAAAGATAGTAAAAATGTATGTGTTTGAGCTTTAAAGCCTATGATTTATAGTTGAATTTATTGTTTTTTGAGTTAACGGGTTTATGGATTTTTGGGTTTTTTATGAAAATTAGAGAGAAAAGTAGAGAAGAGAGAGAGAGGAGAGGAGGTAAAAATAAGATGTCCAAAAAATTATGGTTTTTATATTTAGTGGCATTTTGGTAATTTTACGTTTTCAGAAAAAATCAAGATTTGGGGTCTCATTATAAAGAAAAAGGGTCTCATTTTAGCCGTGCCTTTTTAATTATGTTACCAATTATAATTAGGGCTAGGCTAAAATAGACCATTTTTGGCTATAATGAGACCCCTAACTCAAAAAAGAATTAGATAATGTGAAATGACAATTTTACCCTTTATATATAAAACAAAACTTTCTCTCTTAGTATCTTAATTAACCAATCTTAAAACTTGTCCTTTTTTTAATAATATTCGTGTACTTTACTAATATTAGAGTTAAATTATGCATCTAAATTATTGTTGTTTTTCCTAAAACCATGAGTTTCAGGTAAACATTTATGTTCGGTGTTTCTGTTTATGTCTGATATCATGCTTTATATTTATTTATCCTACCTTGAATTTTATTTGGTAATTATTACTTACAAAAGTTATTTAGTCTACCAGCTCAATCACGTACAGAGATGGATGGTGGGTTTTATAAACAAGATGCTCTAAGCCTAAAATGACCGGTTTTGCTCGAATATTCAGCTTCTGGATAAGCTTCAAGACTGCAATTGAAGAAGAAGGTGTTGATATTGTATACAGAATCGCCCCATATAGCAACCTTCACAATTCGAAATCCAAGAACCCTAGATTTCTAAAAATTCAACCAAAATCAACAAAATTCATATCAAAATGTTGATAATCAGTAGACTAACAAATATCTACAACTTATTTAAAGAAAAAACAACAGCATATAGATGAAAATCGGACTTTTGAGGCAGAACCCTAAACTCTAAATATCACTAAAAATACTAAAGTAAACTGCTTAAAAATTACATGAATAGGTAAACGATTCGTACCTTAACGTGTTTGTAATGTCGTATTTGAGAAATCTTGGTTTTTTTTTCTGGATTTTGAGATCTTTTGATAGAGAGAAGAGAGAAAGAAGAGAGAAAAGAGGGTTTGTGGCTCAAAATTCAGCTTTTATATCATGGGTAAATGAGTCTTTTTTGGGTCTCATTATAGCCAAATAGAGTCTCATTATAGAAGGGTCTTATTATAGCCAAATGAGGTCTCAATTTAGCATTGCCCTTATAATTATTATGATAACATATATTTTTTTATTTGCGTATAACCTTTTTAATTTACAACTTTTAAAGTTAATTATAATTTCAAAGTTAAATTCCATATTAAATTGGTGGTTCACTTCTTCTATATGGTATTAGATATTTTAAAAAATGTTGTAATAAAATTAATTAAAATTTCAAAATTAAAAAAAGAATTATAATTTACTTTAAAATATGGTAATTAAAATCTCAAAATTAAATAACATATTATAAAATCCATTCATATCCAAAACTCAAAGTCAATATTGGTCTGGAAAATTTCAGTGGAGTGATTTCGTCAGGAGTTTTGTAACGTTTCAAGGGTATTTAATGTTTGGGTAGTTTGTAGTGAGAGATTTGAGCTGTCTGGTTGTATTAAATGTTCATTACCCTTGAAAGTGTTTGGTATTTATGGACCTCATGGGTTTACGGTCAAACTCATGAAACCGAGTCAAATTCAAAGGCCTATTAGTTTATTAAGCAGGTTAGTAATTAGCTGAGTCATAAAGTGATTAGTTTTTAATACTTTAGTCCTGTTTGGGATGATTCAGTGGGTGATTTTTCTCCGAAATGCCCCTCTCCGGTTTCTACAGTGAGTGGTGAGAAAATCCGGACTCATCAGTAGCCCCATTAATATGTCGCATAAACACTGCGATAAACACCATGCTCATCACATGTTTCTAAGTCTTCTATTATTTTGAGGTTTGCTAGATTTGTGTTAAAAGCATTTGAGATTTAAGATTACATTTGGTTATGTTGTTAGTGTTCGGGTAAATTAGTTGTAAAATGTTAGATTTCTGATAGAGTTTTAGATTAGGGAAAGTTTTTGTGAGGATGACAATTGCGTAAATATCTGGTAAGGAAATGTTAGTTTTGAGTTTTCAAATTCTAGTTCGAAAAGAAGAGGACTTGAGAGATCCAACAAAATGTGTTTAATTTCAAATCTAGATATTTCAATTTGGTTTTCTACTTTTATGATTTGTTAACAAATGTAAAAATAAAATAAAATATTTTATAAAAATAATGATAAATCTTAATATATTCTTTTTAAAAGATATTTAAAAAAATACAATATAACAAAATGAAATCTAAATATTTAAAAGATATTTTGAAAAATAATTTAAAAGATAGATTAAAATAAAATAATATTTACTATATGATTTGTTTTTTAAATAAATGAAAATAATTATTATCTATTTTTTTAAAATGCGGTTAGAAAAAAAAATGCTATTAAATAATTTTTTAAATGATATTAGTAAAAGAAAAAATTATCCAAAAAACGCAAAGAATTTGCCGGAAATCCAAAAACTTAGAAAAAAAAGAGAGTTCCAAAAAATGAATGAATCTCATTATTTCGATTAAAGTAGTTTTACTTAATATGTAAACAAGAAAATTAATTAATATGTGATTTAATATTCATGATATATTTTTAATATATAATTTTAAAATACACGACCAAAATATTTCATATCGAGCAGTTCTCAATAAAAAAGACTACTGAAAATAAAACAATTCAGTATATAAAACAGTGTATAGGTTCTAAAAAGTTATTTTAATTTCAAACAACATATAGCATACCTTAACATTTAGGTATCTATTCGGACCCCCTTTTTTATATGAACTTGAGTCCTACGGTTTAGTTTGAGATCTAATATTTCCAAACCCAAATTATTTACGTTTGTGAATTAGCCGTTTCTACGGACACTATTTTTATATGTCCATATACTAGTATTATTTTGTATATATAATTCGTTATTTTCCCATTTCTCATTACAATTTTTTTTTATAAAAAACTTGAATTCGACTTCGTCAATGGATCATAGTTTTAATGTGGCGGAAAAAATTCAGTCGGATCGAATCGGTCTTTATCTTCCAACTTTACCATCCATATTAACATTTCTCATCACCTATACTACATCACTATTAAAATAATTAATTAAATAAATATTATACCACATCCCCCTTTTGGTTTTAATCCGATCAAAATTTTCGTTCTTCCTATTATAATTTTCTTTACATATGCTCTCATGAATATGATATATAAAGAATCTACAACCGTGAAAGGATGGTACATAGATTATTACGTTCATTTTGAAGCGAGAATTTTCGTTCTTTGTGTAATAATTTTCTTTTAGGTATGCTCATGAATATGATATATAAAGAATCTACAACTTTACAAGGATGGTACATAGACTATTACATTCATTTTGAAGCAATAACCTTTAGTTTCCTTTATTAAATAAAACACACAATATTCTAACTACAATTACTAAGAAAAACTCTAAATTCATTTGGACCAACGTTTTGGAGCTTGTTTCTGAAACCTACCAATCGGAGCGAGGGCATGCACACAAGCTCTTCCTATTGTTTAATTACCAAACAGACGAGACTTATGTACCATAATACTTAGTTACATGAATGTGTATGACTGATGTTGTTATTTACATGTGATTAGTCTCAATATATTCCAAGACTGCCAAACCAGCTGCCCATATATCATCATCCAGTACAGACTCTGCGGGCGAGTGACTTATACCTCCACGACACCGTACAAACAACATTCCCACCTGTCATATACCATCCAAATCATATTACATCAATGATGAACTTCATATTAACACCCTTGTTTAAAAATGTAAACCGCAAGCAAACCTTTGTCAGATGAGCCATGGCCATCGCGTCATGACCTGCTCCACTCATGAGCACAGGGACTTCGTCTTGGATCTCGCCTGCCATTCTCTTGAGTGCAGTGTTAGCTGCAGACTTGAGCTGTGAGGTTAACTCTGGATCGGAGATCACTGCGTTTGCGTCATGCTAAAAAAACCATAGCAGAATCAGCAGTGCTTAGTCTGGAAACCCAAGATAAAGTAGCACTATAGAGAATGCTATCAACTTTCTCACCTTACGGTCAATTAAGCAAGCAACACCTCGCTTGTCACAGATTTGATACATCCTAGTAAATAATTCATAAAGAACAGCCTCACGCCCTGCATCATCTATTGTTCGTAGATCCACAGTGAAAGTTGCCTGTAATTGAACTCATGAAATAAGATCAGACGTAGGTGTTAAAGTCTTTTAATGTAAGAGACATTAGAATTGTAATTCTACGGAGATCCACTTTTAGCCTTTAGAAACAGTTGGTGTTTTTGTTTTGTTTAGATCTACCCCAGTTAAGATGTATTCTAGTTTAAATAACTATCTTGCCTGGCCTGGAATGACGTTACTCGCACTCGGCCATGTTGAGATCTCACCAACGGTGCAAACGAGGGAGCTGGCTAGCGATTCCATTGAGAACTTACTGCATTGACCATCAGAAGATAAAAAATCTTTGGGACGTTTGCATAGACTTTCTAACAGTACAATAAGCTCGGCAGTAGCTGCCATAGGATCCTGACGCAATGACATTGGGACTGTTCCAGCATGTCCTTGAGAACCTTTTACCACAACCTGCAAAATTTTGTTCAAGCCATGAAATAATGCAGGCATCATATGAGACCATAAGTGTGTCTTTGATCATATCTGATGTCATCTAATAGTGGGGCAAAAGTAAGCAACTAACTTTCAGGAATCATGTGTCAACAATTCCAATGGTGGAATCGATGCAAAGTGAAGCCTAAAATAATGTAGCGAAAATTCAAAACTCTTAAACAGGTCATAAGCAATTGAAACAAAATGAAACCAAAAAGTAAAATAAACTGGTTTGTGCCATTGCTTATATCTAATGATATCTTTCCAATACTTCCTGCCATTGGTCTCCTAAACTAGTTCATTTTTTAAGACATCAGTCAAAGTGATTATGGTTCATCATTCAAATTTTTTCACGCTGTTTTTCATGCAATTCCAAACATGTTGGCATACAGACAGAACATAATTTATAAAATCGAATACCTTCAGTCGTGTTTGTCCAGCAATTCCTTTCACAACACCTAGAGGAAAACCGTTCCATTCTAAAACAGGTCCTTGTTCAATATGAACCTGCACCAACAGACATTTTACAACCTTTCGATTGATGAAAAGGTGAAGAGATCATCATACGCTAATATACAGGACTATAGAGAGCTCCCAAATACCTCAACATAAGCATAAACAGATGCTGGGTCATACTTGAGCTTTAGTAAGCTTTCTTCTGCAATATCTATGGAATTCTTCTTGATAGCATCTTGCATTGTCATACCACTGAGAAAGGAAATTCCATAAATATATTTACCACACCCATTATATGAATAGAAAAAGCTGAGATTTTCAAGTGAAACCTCTTATCAAATATCTGCAGTGCAGAAACTGGTAAGATACCAGCCACAGCTGCACTACCTAAGAAAGTAGACTGAAATCTCACTCCCTCCTCATCACTAAATGCAATCACCTGGAAACTCATTGGTATGTTTAAGCGTTTTAAATTAAATGTTCAAAATAAATTTCAAAACTTGAATGCTGCGACATGTACAAAGAAGATGAAAATTTGAAGAAACTATTGTCTAATCTATCGGTTGAAAGTTTCAAATAAAATTGAAGACGGAATGTAGCTTTTGGTACCGGCAAACAGATTTCAACCCCAATCATAAAATGCCACGTCTCGAGCAGTATTCTGACAGACAAATTAGACAAAAGACTAGAATATTTATAGTTTCTTACCTCAATAGGCCGTTTTAGTTCACCTAATTTCCCGTTGCTTTTCAAAACTTTCAAAGCAGATATAGCAGAGATTATCCCTAATGACCCATCGAATATCCCAGCATCAATAACAGTGTCCTATTTACATATGATAAATTGGGATCATCAGCATCCATGCTTCACATACAGCACTCTCTATGCAGGAAATTTCAGTGAAGAAATAAAGTGAAGGCAAAAGGAAGCAAGAACATCACCAAATGTGAACCAATTAAGAGTGCCCGAGCACTTGGATTCTTTCCATCCACACGACCATGTACATTACCCATGCAGTCCACCCACCTACAACGCAGTACAACAAGTATTAGCTGAAAGCTTCATATACACTGCCTAACAGATAAAGTAGTGAGGAACTAACGTTCTCAAACCAGCATCATCCATCCATTCACGAATTTGATTCCCAGCCCTCACAGACGCTGGACTCATGAATGTCCGCTCTAGGTATCCCTCAGAATCAGTTACCTGTTGATTTTGGCACAACCATTAACCCCTAACTAAATGGTAAACCAATATTATAAGTGCAAACATTAAGCTTTAATCTGAAAATTGAAGTCAGCAGACTTAAGGGCAACCTATAGCTAAATTTTTTATATTTACTCGTCAAAACCAATCCTACTCTGAATATTGACCACTTAACATCTAGGATAAACTCTACACTTGTGCGTGAGTAGATCCTAGTCTTATCTTAGAAACTTTACACACTAATAGATAAGTTAGTCTCTCGATATTGAATTATACCCATTAGTCATTACTACACAATTCTGGCATCTCATGGCGACGGAAATAAGGAGAATGATTAAAATAAACACAAAATGAAAATAATTACTCAATGGATGATGATCAGGAAATCATATGGTCTTTGCTTAGATCTCCGTCGACTATATAATATAATAACGTAACGCACCCTTCAAACATAATATAGATATAATATCTCAATGCCTCAAACATCCAGATAGACCCAAGCTTATGTTGGTCAGATTGGCCATGAATTTTTTAATTGCCACTTACTCTAGAGCTTAAAACAACAGATGACAGCTACACCACATCAACATTTATAGAATTAATTATCAAAAGATTCGGGTCAAGAACACTTCAACGCAATAATAGTTATAGACGCCAGTGAAATAATAGAAAACTCTAATTAGATTCAGCACCAAAAGCGACGTTATGATCAATACCTTCCCGAGCTCGTACAATCTTGTTACTGCTTCATCCCTTAAGATCTCCTTGTGCATACTATTCATCGTTCTCTCTCCATCCTCAATTCCTGCACCGACACCATATAAACAGTAGGTCGATTACCTCGTTAATCCAATAGAGTTTGAAATTTTGAAGGCTAAGTTCGATTGTCGTCATCGTCATTATCAACAACAGAGCAAAGCCAGATTACTTTTCGTGGTATTAGTAACTAAAATGGAACACATATAACAATAATATTCACGCAAAAATGAGCCAAAAGGTTTACCACTTGCACTAGCGTCATATTGATATGATCATTAACGAATCAAGCTTGCACAAAACCAAGAACACTTGGTCGAAACTAAGATTATAAATGGAATTACCTGTATAGATGGATGAGGAAGACGAAGAAGATACTATTGATAGTAGAGAAATAATAAAACACCATGATAAAATGATCGGCGAGTGATAAGAAGAATGGTGGTGATTTACGAAAGAAAGCGAAGGTAAAGAAAGAATCGGCATGGCTGCGTCTTAGAAAGCTTGCAAGAAAAAGAGAGTTTGGTATACTCAACTATAAAGAGCAAGATTTCAAGAGCAGCCACGGAACGAGAACACGGTAATAGAGAGAGATAAAAGGAATCTATGTGGTCTATCACAGTTCTTTATCTCTCCATTTATGTAAGAGGGGTCACTTGCGTAGTCAGGTGTTGTTTGGGGTAGGAGGTGGTGGTGTGGTCCATATCGTTTTTTATGTGGGTCCTACCTTTTTGGATGTAACTAATTATAATAATAATTATTAGTATTTTTTATTTTATTTTTATATATACAATAATTTAATTTTTTCCAATTTATAAACTAAAATTGAACTTTATAAAAAAAAAAACATAAATAGAGAGGAATAATAACATAAAAGAAAAATCTACAAACATATTGAAAATTGAGTTTCTTTATATTCAGAAAGTTGTAATTTACAAGAAATTTAGAAAATAAAAAATCTTAATTAAATATTAAATCACTTTCAATTTTTTGCCAATTTTTTACGTACCTATGGAAAGGCGGTACAAACTTGGGTGCGAATTTTGAGGTCATGAAGATGGAGTAAACTCTCTAATTACATGGTTCTTCGTATAATTCTTCTTGTTCATACTTCTATTTTCATAAGTAAAACCAGTAAGTATGGATGGCAAGTAATTTTTCAAATATGATTCTGAAGTTGTTTATACTCATGAATTTTTTCTTATTATAAAATTTCATAAATTTACCTTCTAAAAGTCTAGAGTTTATTGAGTACTAGTGTGCATTGTGTCTTCGTGAGTATGTGTTTGGTCGTGAGTGTTATGTGTTGAAGTTCTATAATTATGAGATTTTAATTGAAATAAAGGTCGTGGGTATGAATGTGCAACAAATAATAACATTGTGATTTTTGTCTTGAACAAGATGAGGGTAAAAATGACTCTTACTTTATAGCGAAAATAAGGAAGTGCAGAACATTGAGGATGGAGGAAATAAAAAAAAAACGTGGATGAAATAGCTTATCTCTTTACTTAGTAGAGGTTTGAAAATTAGAAAAATATACTTATTTGTATGTTATTTTGTTAGTTGAATCATTATGATAACTAAATGATAGTACAAAATAGAAAACAATATGTTAAGTTAAGGTTACAGATGACAGAGTAAATGATGTCGAGTTGAAGTTGGACAATATAAAAGAGGTAGTTAAGGATGAAAATGTAAAGATGAAAGATAAAAAGAATCAAGTTGAAGATTAAAAAAAACGTGTGAAAGATAAAAAAAAAAGGTGAAGAATAAAGAAGATGATGTGATATAAAATGAAGTTCAAAACCAAAAAAATGATGTAAGTGAAATAAAATAGACTGGGAAATATGATTCATTTTACATATTTCATAGTTTTGGGAAAACCTATTTTGCATTTTGTAAAAGGTTGTAGTTCACATTTGTAAAATCTTTTATTTCGAAAATGTATTTAACACGTTCATTTTGTATTTTACATTTATGTTTAACTTTTATTTTGAAATATGAAAATTCTTTATGACACGTTTCACATTTTTCAGTTTTCAAATTGTATGTAACATGTGTCCGCATTTCATATTTTACATGTCGTGTTTAGTTTAACGCTTATTTCGCATTTCGCATTTATGTATTAGCTCGTTTTGCATATCGCATTTGTGCTAGCCTTTATTTTATATTTTGTTTGTGTCTTTTACATTATTTTAATTTTCCAAATAGTTAACTTGCCTTATTTCAAAGTTATGTATTTGTGTTTTAAAAGCAGAAGGCAAATGACAACATATACTAATGCCAAAAGATAAAATTTCATGTGCAACAAATGCAAGTACTGTAATTTATAAAAAGAATGATGAGAATAATATGAATAGAAAATGTTTTAAAATGTTGTTTAATGTCAAAAAACTGATTGAGTAATTGATAGCAAAATAAAGTTTTTGGTTAATGTCAATGAAGTCAACAAATTAACAAATATCCAAATGAATGGGAACAAATTGATCCGATTGTATGGTTAGTTATAAATACGATCTATATGTGAGTAACATGATAAATCTAGCCAATGAATACCAACTTGACTATAAGTTAGCATTTATGTTTCCAATATATCATTGCTTAAATCAATTATTACATATTTCACATCTCGTGGGTTGAGTAATAACATGTTTCAGAGCATTTAGCTTAAACCTAGTATTCTATTTTGTCCTTGTTTCACATTTCTTATTTGACATTATTCTTGTTTCACATTTTATATTTGACATTATCCTTGTTTTATATTTCTCATTTGACATTAGTCGTGTTTCTTATTTCGCAGACCGTCAAGAAAAATAGGTTTTGTATACATGTCACTCACCATAATAGAACATTAAATATTTTTGCTAAATTAACAGTCATTTATGAACATGTAAATGGTTAACATCTTTAATTTTTATAATATTTATGAATTATAAACTACGTTATTGTTTCAAAAAAATGTCTTAATGTAGTAATCGATCATTTTAACAACAATTGTTCTATAAATAGTTAACAAAATCATTCGTTAACGGATAAGAAATCCAATTTTATCATCATTCTAGCATGCATCAAAGCACGAAGAAATAGAATCAATCACTAGCCATTAATGAAGACGAGCCTCGATAATGGATGGATATTCAACTTTAACTCATTGGTGATATATTTAAAATACCCAGCAAATAAAATAAAAAGGGCATCACAATCTATCTAAGTTATACAATATTTCATAATTTACATTAATATATATATATTTTTTAATTTTGTATCTACGTTATAAATTGTTTTGTATTTTGTATTTGAAATTTACCTCTTTCGCATTTCGCAAATGATAATAAACATTGTTTTACATTTCACATATGATGTTAACCTTATTTTTCATTTCAAATTTCATATCTAAATCATATATTTGTTAAATCTTTTATTTATATAAATATCCAATATAGATTACTTCGTCATAATGGAATTTTAAAACCAAAACCAGCAATGAAGATAGTGCCCAAAAGATATACCACAACAACAATAAAAGAAAATATCGTGGCATATTAGTATGTGAGTATTCTACACAAAAATAATAAAACAAACGGCCCGTATGATGAAAGCATTCATATGTTAAAGATATACTTTATGTTTAATATATTTCTAAATTATATAAACACAAATAAATATTGATATTTGATGTTTTAGTAGTAAAAATATTGTATATTGGATTGTATTTATATTGACTTGTGTCAGTAGTAATTTAACATCGGTAATTTTTAGAAATATTTCCTCATGTTTTCCAATTGAAAATCTATATGTTTTCCAACTCGCGGCTCACAATAAATCAAGTTTATTGTTATTTCGCATTTATTTTGGAGTTCAACTTGTATACATCTCACATTTGTTTCAAACCTTAATTTTCAGTTCGTAACTGGTTATATATATGTTTAATATTCACATATTATTTCTATTCATATTTTTCTTCATTTCACGTTTTATAATTAGAAAAATACATTCTTCCTATTTCTTAATAAACTTCTAAACAATATTTTACATTTTACAACTTGAAACTCAAAAACTTACATAATAAATTTAAAAACAAAATTAATAATAAAAGTATACAATTACATTTATTTTATAAAGCTTCTTCGCATGTCTGTATATTAGGACCTCCTTTCTTATAAATAATACATTTTATTTTTCTGAAGATGCATTCTCATCTAGATACAATATGTATATTCTTAGGTCTTTCCGTTCTCTTTTCAAATTTGTTGGAAGAATAATTAGAAAATTGGTACAATTAGATGTTTTGCCAAAAGTAGTTTGCGATATGCATAATTTTCATCATAAAAGCTTGGCTCCAGACATGTTGAAAGATTTTGATTAATCTTAATTATAGCAGTCAAAACATGAGAGCATTGGAAAACAATCAATTTGTTACTTACCATAAAAAAAATGAAAAAAATATAAGATCAACAACAATATCAGGTTTAAAAAAACTTTGTTTTGTACTAGTTAAGATAAACAAAATAACCATAAATGTCGTATTTTTATATTAACCTTAAGTTTCTTTTCAAATTCAGAACATAATTCAGTAGTCCAACCTAGACTATTTGCGTATTATCTTGATACTTATTTATAAAATTATAATCTTATCAATTTATTTTAATATAAAAAAATTACAATGCTCTTTGATATGATGATTAAATGACTCTGCTAAACTAGAGTTCATGGAAACGTAACACTTACCTTTGAAAAATGCACATGCATATTTTTCTGTTGGTAAGTTTTTGTAAAAATTAACAAATTTTGAACCTCATTCATTAATAACTTGTTCCATATGTAAAGTGAACATATTATGAGTAGGTGCATAAGCACGTTGTTTAAACTTTTGAACCATTATTCTCCTAAATTTTGCGAATGTATAACTTAATGCATACTTCAAATTTCTAATCATACGAGGTATCATAAAAACGAGAAAACAAAGCATTAACTCTATTGATTATACTTAAGTGACGATCTAAAATAAACGTGATTGAACGATCAAGCAAGTGAGGTTTCAGTAACTCAAGAACCAGAGCCAATTATGACTATATTTTGACTTAACAATAGCAAATAAAACTGGGAAAATACATGTACATTTATAAAAAACACGATTAATAAGGACAATTTTACATGTTTCAATTACAAAATATGAAAGGTTTATGATTCACAATAAGCTATTTCATAAATTAAATTTTATATTGTGTTTGCATTTAAAATACTGAATGTTTTGTAATTCACTACTAAGTTATATTTCATAACTGATAATTTCAATTCTGTAATTCTTAAATCATAAATAATGCAAGTTCCACAATTCACAAATTAAAAATCATAAAATATACATAATTTGTAATTCGCAAATCAAAAATAAAAAATAAAAAAATCATAAACTAAACATGTTTCATATTTCGCAAATCATAAAATCATAAATGAGAACGTTTTGCAGTTCACAAAATAAAAATCAGAGTAGTCTTATTTCACAATTCACAACCTTATAATAAGGTATGTTTCACAATTCACATATCATCATAAAACATGTTGTATAATTCGTAAATAAAAAATATTTCATGTTTTGTAATTTGTACTTTAAAATACTAAAGAACATAACTCATAATTTTTACCATTTTTAGTCATGGCAACTAGTAATACTTCTTGATGTTTTTCTGGATTTTTTATATTAATAAATCATATTAAATGACAAAAATGGAAACTTTGAATATAAAACCCAAATGACGTGGAACATCATTTGGATAAATTATTTTAGACTATATTCGAGTGAGTAATCACTTATAATACCAATATTCTTTAATGGTTTCAAGGTGTCATTTAATTATCAAATGAAGTAAAATTTTCTCTTTACACAATCCTCACAATTTGCTTATAAAGAATCCATAAAATTCAATACGAGATATCTCAAACCATAGTTGGTTTAAGAAATAATTGTATGTTTTTGCGACCACGTCGTATTTCGATATAATAAAATCATGTATTTATTTAGCAATCAAATCCAATATCAAATGCTTCTTACTTTCTTTCGAAAATAAGAGTCTCACAAATATGTTATATATCATACTTCTTAATGACGATGAAGTCATTGAACATATCAATTGATGCTTAAAGTCATGCACATCACCTTGAGACTTTATTCATGCAATGAACGTTTTTATCTATTATTATGCATATTTAAAAAAAAAACATTATATACAAATACGAGATAAAATAAACTTCATAAATTATGCATATAACTCGAAATTTTTGATTTTTTTTTGTAACATTTATTAACACATATTTGAGAAAATAACTGATCAATTTGAAAAACTGAGTAGTTTACATAAAACAGACATACAACTGAATATTTAAAAGGATTGGAAACTTCATGGAAGATAGATGCGTTTGATCGAAGTTTTCATTTGTATTTTTTTTTCACGCAATCAAGGTTTTAAAGAGATAAAAAATCGAAAAGATAAAAAATAAAATTAGTAAAATAAATAACTTTATATAATTATTAAAAAACAAAATTGAATCTTATAAAATAAATAAAAATTAAATGGTAATTAACAGAAAAAGTGGAGATGCATTGAAAAATAAATTTGGTTTTGCATATAATTTGTTACTTCATTTATTTAGCTATAATATATTATGAATAATAATTATATATATATATATATATAATATGTTATAGCTTATTTTTTAGTTATTTATAATTTAGAAAGTACTTTTTTAATTTATTTTCATATTGAAAAAGAAAATAATATTACAATGTTAAAATAAAATTATAAAAACCAAATTTTAAGTTCTTTAAAAATATAATTTTGTTTATCATTATTATTTTATGATATTTATATATAATTTGTATTTTAATAATTAAAAGTTTCGTTATATTTATTTGTTTTTAAACTAAAAGTCATGAAAGTTTAGATTAATGATAAAAAAATTCACATGAAATTAATTTTAAAAAGAGAAAATAATATTTAAAATGTTTTTTTAAGGATTTAATAGTAACTTCTAAATAAATACTGATTTGGTTTATTTATAATGAAATTTACCGGCATGAATACACCTGAGATCCATCAACAACTATAAGTATATATGACATCTCTTAGGTATAGTCTTAACAATCTATTGTACATTACTCATTAAAAATTTAAATTTGGATAACATCCCGACTAATAATCTTTTTAACCGATGGAACAATACTGTTCTTTCACTCGATCGTCCAAGATATTCTATATTGTATGAATGACCACTTGGTTGCGTGAAATTATCTTTAATTTGCCTTATTAAAAGGCTTAAATGAAAAAGTTTTCTTCAAAAAACATCATTTTCCAAGGGAAAAATATAAATATGTAATGCTTTATCTTGATAAAGCGATGAAAACGTTCCTTATAGGTGATGATAAGACATGGTCATTTGTGTTGTATTTATTTAGTTTTGGAGTTGGCTGAGTGCCCTCATTCTAGGTCTAAAAATATTTTTACGCTAGGGGGTTCGAGTGGTCGAACATTAACTTCTTGTGTTGATGAATATCGGTTGTTAAACCCCCACATTTTGCATTGAGGAGTCTCGGTCGTCCAAACTTACTCTTGAAGTAACACGTATTTGATTGATTATGATTTTGTGATCTTCAAAGATGTTTTATTGTTATTGTCATATTTTTATTTTGTTTAACGCAAATCATATGCATTATTCACATTAATCAAAGCTTAATATTGGTTTCTTTAATATAGACTTTTGATATTCTCATACTTCCACACCACTAGATTGTGACTATCGGTCTTCCGATATCATAAAACAATGGTTATTGAGGAAACTGAAGGGACAAAAAAATACCTTATAAATAATGGAGGACACCTTATCTTCCAAACACTTAAAATTTGCTAAAGAAATTTTGTTTTTTGAATTACAAGAATTATTTTTTCCATTCGTTAAACCATAAAATCTAAGTATTACCGATTTCTCGATCCACTAGTTGAACACTACTTAGTTTCATAGAGCAAGTAGCAAAAACATGCCGAGTCTAAGCGAGCCATTAGTTGAACATTATGGTTTCCACCGAGCCACTCACACAACTCTACTGGTTGCGTTCGATATTCCATCAGATCCCTCATTATACTTAAGGTAATCTCATATTTCTTACTTCAATTATATTAAGTAAAAAACCAGTATAAGGTATAACAAGTTATAAGGTTTGAAGTTTTCAATGAGAGATCAAACAATGAAATATACTCAATCAATGAACCCTCTTTTGGGGATGAGGAGAAAATAAAGTAGTCTCAATAATTGTTATGGAGGTTGATAGACCATTTAACGCTCTAAGGTCCAAAACATGATCCACGCTCATAAATATCCACAACTATAGCTTGCAACCTATGTAAAGTCCTTGTTGGGTATGCCAAAACCTACTACGAGTGTCAAGGAATTTAAATTTATCTAAAAATAAAAAATCTCACAATCGTTTGAGTATGAGGTCAAATATAATCAATTTGTCGAGACACCTGAAAGTATAATCATGAATATTTATCATGTCGTGTTTACCAATTTTCAAAGCATTAAGTACATATACCTTGACCTTTTAAAGTTAGAGATACTTCAACTCAAGTACAGTATTCTTGATAACGTAAGGGTCTAACTTCTTGCCCTTATAGAGATGGTGGTCTTTATTATTTATACCAAGGTGACATTCTACATTAATAAATTTGGTTAGAGGGTTGAAATTCCCCTCTACCTTAAAAAATTATGGCTTTTTTTAGATTGTAGATCTCTATTTGAGCCAAGCTAAAACCAATACTTTGAGGGCTCTAGTAGTAATCATAGTTGTTACTGGTTTAGCAAAGCTCTCATTCATTAAGAATATTTTGCATTTATTTTCAACTTTTGAATGATTTTTATCTTTCTGTGTATTACCTTATCATCCAAAACCACCATATGTTGATTAGTGACCTTCTAGAGTCGGACAAAAACTTGAAGATAAACTTTATATTTATTAGTGGTGTATGTAATATGAAAAGAAACAAATAATTAAACTCATAGTCAAACCTTTAATAGTTAAAAGAATCATATCAAAGGATCCAAACCATGAGTCGTGTGACAATCTTGTGTATTAACTAATACATTTCTTAGTTTTCATAGCTTATCTAAATTTGTAAACTATGCTCGAGTCTTGTAATTTTTTATATTATTTTCGTGGAGAGTTTGGTTGCTTGCTCTCAAGTAAAAGGTATCAATGTTAGGATATTTTTGTAGGATTTGCACATATGTATCCAACAACTCCATAATATATTCACTAACAAAAAATTATTTTTATCAGGTTTCTAACAATGAAAAATACATCTATTAATATGGACAATTTTACCAAATTTGGCCCTTTTAAGGTTGACAAGTTTAAGGTGCTACTTAATTCATTATATTTGTTTATATGGAAGGACCGTCAGTGAAACTCTTCATGTCGACCCACTACCGGGATCCAAGTAAGCGTCTGAAGGTTGAGAATACGACCTCTTTACCGAAAATAACAAAGAAAGAGACTCGTGTTGGAAAAAAACATGTATATGTCCAAAGAAGCTTAAGAAAAAACATACACTATTAGAGGCTTTACAATAATTATGTGATACAAAGATTCGAGTACTCGACTGAAACTGAGGTTCGATCCACGTTGAGTGCTCAAGGGCTCTGAAATATTCCCAGACCAAGTTGACCGCGAACCGACTTACATGGTAAATTAATAATATTAAGAGGGTGGTGGTCATAACAAACTTTATGAACGTGTGAAAGTTATGAAATATTGTGGCTTAGTTTTCTTAGTCATACTAGAGGTTACATATTTTCCATAAGAAGAAGTTAGTTGGCGCATGTGCGTGATAAATCTCCACGAGACTTATAGTTTAACTGTTATTATTATTATTTGTATCTTATTTATTCTGGTGGAGTGCATATCTCTCTCTTATCTTGCACATGTGATGTGTAAATTTTTTGAAATCATTAAAAAATAGTAGATGATCGTCATATAGAACTTTTTTGACTTATCAATCGTAATGCAAGATCTCACAAAATGAATCAGCATTGTTGAGAGAAAACCATTTTTTAGATTCTGAAGCATTTATGAAGCTTGTTTAGTTAACCAAAATAAGATTCGTAATAAACTTAAGAATATATTGAGGAATTGAAAACTAAGTGTAAGGCGTTACAATCCAAAGTCGGGGGTCGGAAGATCGAGACACAACATTAAAGAAGTAAACACTTGATACGGAATCATTTAAGAAAGAGGCATTCAAAACTTTAAAAAGCCAAATTTTAAACATGACTTCACTCCAATAAGCTAAAACTTAAGCCGATATGACTTACCATTAAAGTCATAATGGCTTGAGGATCCGAAGGTGACTGACCCAATGAAGTTGAATTATAGTTTCCTAAAAGGAAGAAGAATGGAATAAAGATAAGACCAATCCTTTTGTTATTCTCCTTTGAGTCTACAAGTCTTCTTCTATATTTTTTACTTGTTTTATCTTAATTTTTTTATAGATTAAATCTCTGATAGTTATATAAGTGAATAATTTTATAAGATTACAAATCTTAATAAACAAACATTTCAAATAAACCAAGAAATGAATGTTAAAAGTACTATATTTATTTCACCTCTGTTTTTTAATATCAAACAATGGTATATTATATTTACAGATCCTCTTACAATTTAATTTTTATTTTTATTTTCGTTGTGACTGTAATTTTCGATATATAAAATTAGTGTTATTTTAATTATAAATTTTATTATATTAATTACATATATATTAAAATTTAACAATAAAATTTAACACGTTAAAAATATTGAGTAAATGAAGTGATTGGAATCAATCGATGGACGAGTTTCAATCATAAAAATAACCTAGAATATGATGAACAAACTAAAGACATTGGAAAAAAACTTATTCGAAAAAAAATAAATCAGAGAAGGACATGTCACTACAACAAAAAATTTTATGGTTATGCCAACAGTAATTAACCGTTGGGTCATAACGACGAGTCATATTCGTTATTAACGAACATATACCTATTTGTATAATTTTCTAAAATTATACATTTTCTGAACATATATACCTTTATGATCATATATTTTAGTTTTTAAAGATTTATTAAATTTTATAAATATGGTACTGAACTAAGAGATGAACTACACATAAGCTATAATTTTTCTAAATATATTAAGCATTTAAATATCTTTTGCAGTTACCGAATCTTTTATGAAATTTTATTTATGATTTATTTATTGTTTTTATTTTAACTCACGAGACTTTCTTTCATGAATAGATTTAAAGAGATCAAAATAATTATTTTTAAAAAATGTTTACCCATGTGTTTCAAGTATATTCAATTTCCTAGCAACTTTCTATTTTTCGGTGAGAGTTCTATAACATATTTGTAAGTTTTTGTTATGTTGCACTATTTTCTAACAATAAAAAATAGCACTAATTATAACGGAAACAAGTATGGCTACTATCAAGGTCATGAATCAAGACCTAGTTTGTTTATAGCGCTTCAATAGAACAAACTTCACTTATTGGTAATATAAGTTGTCGTTCTTACTGACTACATTCAAAAATCACTATATAATTGATCCTAAACTAAAGAATTTTCCAATCTTACTAATATTGACACCAATAATATCAATGAGAAAAAATGCAATCTAAATAAGATGGTCTTATTGATCGACGACAAATGTTGAACACCATTTTGGATTGACTCTTTGATTTTTAAACCAGTGAGACTTTGTTGTTGAATATATCAAACACGTTTAAAGAAAAGTATAGCTTTATTGTTAGAAAATCATTTTTTTTCCAAATATATGAGCTAACGTTTATAGCAAATAAGCTTGTGCCCATCAAAATAATATATTTATAAATTTTCCAAGTATGAAAAATTATAGCAGAATTGCCTCCGTTTAGAAGAATATTGAATTAAAATAATTTACAGTTCTAAAGAGTATGACTTGAAGGCATATCCAAAAATATTTGAGGATTTGGTAATAATTGTGTGGTTGAAACACATAAGAAGAATCCAATGTGAGACTTTCTACGAGCGTGAATGCAATAGAGCTTAAACACAAAAATTATAAATTTGGTCACGAGATATTTGGCCCAAAGAACAAAAATAACTATAAGATTGCAAAACATAATTGCAACATTTACAGCAAATCGGGTCACCGTGCTTGTAGTTACAACTTAAAAAAGAAAGATAAAAACTCAAATTTTATGGAGGAAAAGATTGTTGCAATGGTAATATATGTCATTGTTATTAAGTACAAGACTTCCGGGTAGTGGTAGTACACATGTGTGTCGCCTAATGTATCCCATAACAAATCTTTATTGAAAATAATAGAAAATAAGAAAAATATAAAATATATACATTGACTATAGAAATAAAATTTGATTAAAAAGCGTTTAGAAATATATACGAAATTATTATTTACACACATATACATGCACACGCGCACACACATGCATATGAACATGCACACATGTCGCACACACATGAATGTACACGCATACATACACACATGAGAGAGAGAGAGAGAGAGAGAGAGAGAGAGAGAGAGAGAGAGAGAGAGAGAGAGAGAGAGAGAGAGAGAGAGAGAGAGAGAGAGAGAGAGAGAGAGAGAGAGAGAGAGAGAGAGAGAGAGAGAGAGAGAGAGAGAGAGAGAGAGAGAGAGAGAGAGAGAGAGAGAGAGAGAGAGAGAGAGAGAGAGAGAGAGAGAGAGAGAGAGAGAGAGAGAAAGTTAACCGGTATCCTAAAGTGTGAGAGATAAAAGATAATTTATAACTTTCAAGATAACTATTCTAGATTTATTTATGTTTCCAAGCTTCAAGATAAGAATAAGACCGTTAATATATTTAATTTATTCAAATCATAAGTTGAAAATCAATTAGACACCAAGATTAAGAAATTATGCATTTATAAATGTAGGATATATTTTGTAGGAGAATTTTCTATTTTTTACAAAGAGCATGGGATAATCCATCAATGTTTGGCGCCTCATATGTCGTAATAATATAGATTGGCTAGACGCAAAAATAAAGTTGTAATTGATATGATAAATGATATGTTAATTAATTCTAAATAAATTTATGGGGTGAATTTGTTTAATTGCATGTCATATAATAAAACCTATTTCGTTTTAAAAAATCTAAATATCTTCACTTAGTTATAGAAATAAGAAAAGAAAAAAATGAATATTTTAAAGTATGTGGGTGTTTAAAATTTTGCAAAAATATAGATTTAAGAAGAATAAAATTAGGTATGAAAGCTATGAAATTCATGTTTATAATAAGGCTTAGAAACTATCAGATTTGGAGTCTAATATTGTTTTTTAATTTAAAGAATCAATTATTTAATAATAATAATAAGACTTAAACTAATATAAAAATCAACGAAATGACTTTGTAAGAATGATATTTGATTGAATATCAACCACGAGAACCTTGTATGAATCAAAATGAGATAATACCTAAATTTTTAGAATCTAATGAGATAGATTCTGAAAGGATTTTGTATAACTTAATAGAATGAAGATATGTACATTATACATAAAATTACAAAGGTGTTTTTTTAAAAGACGGGGCTAGATCTTATAACAAACCAATATCGTCATAAGATTTTTTATTATGTAAAAATTCCATCAATGCTAAAAAAAGATTCAATTATCTCTAATCATACTTTAGGATCGGTTGATTTACCTGTAGTTTCAAGACTAATTGGTTATAAGTGGTTATTTGTAAAGAAATACCATAGTAGTTATATCATTCAATAGTTTAGGGTAATATTAGTAGCCAAGGGTTTTCGATAAATGAAATAATATATTATTTTAACACTTATGTTTTTATTATTATAACCACAAATAAACATATTCTCTTTGCATTTGTGTTGGTATACGATTTGAAAATTCATCAAATGGATGTCAAAACAACATTTATAAATGTAGATTTTGAAACGAAGGTCAACATTGAACATCAAAAGGGTTTGTATTTCCCAAAGATAAAATTAACATGTGTAGGATTTTTAAGTCATTATGGAGTCTAAAACAATAACCTACCTGCATAAAAACACTGATCACACGATAATATTCGATTAGTTTATAAATAACACAACAAAAAATATTTATACATAAAGGTTGACGGTGATATGGTGGTCAATGTGTTCTTATACGTAACTATATTGAGTAATGACATGAAGCAAATTATTGGAATAATTTTTTTTATGTCTTTTAAGTTCAAGATAAAGAATATTAAATAAACATATATTATTTTAAAAATAAAGGTATTTAGTATTTTTCTTAAGTCACTCTCATTACATTGAAAATTAAATATTTAAATTTGAAAGAAATACACACTTGTTTGATCTTAATTTAAAACTCGGGAAAAATAAGGATCTATCAATGGTTTAGTTGTAATATGTTAGTACTATAGAAAGTATATTGTATCCAGTTTTATGCACTAGGGTGGATAACTCATTTGCGGTGAACTATCCAAGTACATAACACTAGAATATGACTGGAAGGATTTTTGGTATTTGAATAAGACAAAAAACACGGGCATTCAATATTCTAATTTTCTTAGGTTGCTTAAAGATACACTGATGTAAGTTTAATTACAATTATAACCGATAACAAATATAATATGTGTGGTGTTTATACTTACGAGAGTTGTTGTTTGTTATGGATCAAATAAATAAATTTTTATACGTCACTCAATTATATATTTTGAGTTCATAGTGTTGGCCATAATATAAAAAAAATAGGTTGAATGGTAGAAAGACCTATTGTTAGAAATATCATTCATCTCTATATAATGATAAATTTAGACATAAAATTCAGTAACATAAGTACGTTAGATAATTAATTCAAAATGGAATAATATCAGTCTCTATGTATGTTGTAGTAAGAACTCGATAAATTCGTTTCCAAAACCATTGGCCCTAGAATTGATAAACTCTATATATAGATAGATGAGACTTAACTCTTAGATTGATATTTTGCAAATAATGGAAACCCAGCTCGACTATTAAACATAGACATCAAAATTTCAATTGGTAACAAGATAATTGTGAAAGGTTTTAGTATATAAAATTGAGCTTCATTCGTGATGTGTGTTATATGATGGTCATTTTCGTGAGAGGATAAGTCCATTTTTTAAATACAATTCTTTTATATGTGATGTGTGTCTTTTGAAATAATAATTGATAAGGGAAAGAATATATAGTGATAAATAGGCCTTAAATTAGCAAATACAATGGTCAAATAAGTGTAATTATTTGTTAAGGACCAATCAAAAGCAAACATAAGGACTAAGGGAGTCAAATGTAATAACCAGTAAACTTGTTTATAAAAAGTAGAGGAGTGGGGTGAAAAATCCACTTTAACAATGGTAATTATGTAATTTCATCATTCACCTCATGTACTATATAAATGACATTCTCTTTTGGGAGAAATGGCCAATGATTAGTCAATTATTACTATATTTATTCTTTTTGTCTCTTTCTTTCTATACCAATCTCTCTAATGGAATCTGATACGAACATTTCTTAGACTGACGTCCGCATACGAACATTTCCACATCTGTATGTATCACTAATAAATATATGAGTTCATCAACGGCGCCGTCTGTAACCTGAGTGATACCCAGAATCATCGTTCTAAAACCATAAAAATAATCTAAAGCAAAAAAAACAATGGAAACTGAAATTCGTCAAGAGATGAAGGCAAATCCGATAAATAATCTGATCGGAGTCTCATCTGGAGATCTTGTGATGGAAGAGAAAGTGACAAATGAAATAAACAACAATAATCGATATGCTGAAGAGCTCCTCGAAGAATCTGTCTTGGTTGTCAGACGTAAAAAGTTGTTGGAGGACATTAAAAGGCTAAACGCTGAAAACGAAGCGATAATAAACCTAAGAAGAATCAAATCAGAAGTCCAATGAGAGCGTGTTGTGGAAAATCAAGCTCAAGATGTCAATCAATTCGGAGGAAATGCATCAGAGAAAAGGTCATCGATCTTCCAAAAGGTGAGCTAGATCTGAACAACGATATGAATCAGCAGAATTTATTGAGTATACTTCTCTTAGTTCAGATGAATTTTCATCCTCGTATACCGATGCTAGGCATAAATCAGATCAGAGAAAAAGAGATTCAAGTGTGCGTAAAATTTCTCATCAAACTAGTCGGAGAACTAAGAGTTCGAGGAAGAAAAAACACGATCATGGAAAGAGAAAGCTATGCTCTGAAGAGCCTGACAAAGTGGTAAATACAATTCGACCATAACATGTAACTCCTCGGAGAAAAATTCAGTCTAACATCTATAATCAGGAATACTGAGTTAGTAATCAATTTATTTTCCCGTCCGAGGAAGGATTCTATATGGTAGCGAACAAAGGACCGGGGGAAGCACTTATAAGGTCAGACATAACTAGAGGTCATCTCTACTCTCTCCGAAAATTTTGTTCGGGCATCTTCCAAATTGGTTTGACATATCTAAGGTGGAAAAGTTTGACGATACACAAGATCCAGAGAGTCACACTAAATAGTTCAAGAATTTCATGATTAATTACGACGACGATGATAAGTTATTATGCAAGGCTTTCTCTCAAACTTTTAAGAATGTTGCGTCAAAGTGGTATAGTCGTTTACCTCAAGGGTGTATAAATGTTTTTGATATGTTCTGGACCATATCCTGATGGCATTTTGTTGGAAACAAAAAGTTTCGAGCGAACGGGGATACTATAATCTACTACAGGCAGAAAGTTGGGAATGGTCTCAAAGAGCATACAAAACGTTTCATCCAAGTTGAGACATATATGGAATTGTGTGAAGACAAAGTGGCTCTAGCTGCCTTCCGAATGGGCTTGCTTCCGGGAGTGATGAAAGATAATGACACAGAGACGCATGCTATAACATTCGGAGCATTGCTGGATTAGATAGAGAAGCAAATTTTAGTTGAAGAAACTAGAGCGTTGGAGTTAGAATTGATGTCGCAGTTTAATTTGAATCAGTTCTTCCAAGATCTTACCATGATAAGAGACAACGTGGAACCATTAAATATCCAACAACAAGTATTGCATCCAACAAGTACAGTCCGACCCCAAGCACAAGTACAAGGAATAAGTCAAGCACCTCAAATGGTAGTCAACACTCAACAGTACACACATGTGGTCAACACTCAACAGTATATCCGGCCCATGTCCAACAAATGAGTCTGACCAACTCATTATCCTGATTGCTAATGGAATCCATGCACCGAGTGTCCCCCTCAAATCGATACCTGAGTCTTTACCATTTAACCGATGGGGTATTGATGTGGTCAAACCTTTACCGATGTCATCTGGAGGATGACAAACAATTATTGTTGCAGTCGATTATTTTTCTAAGTGGATGAAAGCTGAGCCTTTGGCAGGGACAAGAGCTTAGGATATGATCAGATTTATCGTCTCTAACATCTATTGTCGTTTTGGGGTTCCGAGGAAAATAGCAATGGACAATGAACAACAGTTTGATAAAAAAGATACGAAAGCCTTATGTGCATCTAAAGGGATACATAAGTGCTTTTAATCACCTTTTCACCCCCAAGCAAATGGCCAAGTCGAGGTGACTAATCGACAGTTCTAGATGGGCTAAAAAATAATTTAGAGGGTAAGGCTAGAAAATGGCTAGCTTATCTATAAGAAGTTATGTGGGCTTATAAAACGACTCTCTGGACCGCAATGTAAGAGTCATTATTGGCACTCGTTTAGGAGATGAATGCAGTAGTACCATCAGAAACAATTTTCCCTTTACTCATGATCAATAAATATTCCGAGGAAACAAATGACAAGGAAAAGCGCACATAGTTGGATCTGGTAGAGGAAAAGAGAAGAAGGGCACAACTAAATTCTTTACATTATTAGACTTTGATGAGAAGTCGATACGCTTCAAAAGTTAGAAGACGAGAATTCAAAGTAGGGGACAAATTTTTTAGGAACGTTTTCCTTCATACGAAAGAAAAAAATGATGGGCAAGCTAGCTCCTAATTGGGAAGGTCCATACACGGTAACAAAGAATATTAAACCAGGGACATACAGACTGAAAGATAAAAAAGTAAGAGATCTTCCCCACCCTTGGAATATTGAGCACCTCAAAGTTTATTTAGTGTGAATGTATAAATCTGTAAATATTTTCTTTATGAACTTATGTAAGTATCGGTGGCATACTCTTTCCTACCCTGGTGGTGCAGGAAGGTTTTAATAAGGTGCCTCAATAACCGACTTATATATAAAAATCTTTTTGCCATCTTAAAATGATCTCCATTAATGTTCATCTTTTTTGACTAAAAATGCACTCCTAAAAAGTTTGGATGGTAATGTTCATCTTTTGGACTAAAAAGGCACTCCAAAAAAGTTTGGATGGTAATGTTCATCTTTTTGGACTAAAAAGGCCCTCCAAAAACATTTGGATGGTAATGTTCATCTTTTTGGACTCATAAAGACATTCCAAAAAAGTTTGGATGGTAATGTTATCTTTTTGGACTCAAAAGACATTCCAAAAAAGTTTGGATGGTAATGTTCATCCTTTTTTACTCAAAAAATACTCCAAAAAGTTTATATGGTAACATTCATCTGTTTTAACCTAAATGAATGGTAAACCAATGAATGTCGACCATCAAATTGCTTAACTATGTGAAAAAAATTGGAGGAAGATAATCACACAAAACACTATGTCATTTAGATCGCGTGCAAAACAAAAGTCATACAAAATAAAGATCTTTAAGAAAGTCCGATTAGGGAGTCCAAAAAATTATATTAACAAAGGTTAAACCAAAGATAAAGATAAAGTTCAAATAAAAAATATAACAATCATTCATCTTCTCCGGACACAGATCTATCTTTGTTGTCTTCCGAGGAATCAGAATCGAATGAAAAACTTTCCGAATCATTACTATTCACTAAGTCTTTTGCATAAACACTAGTTGGACGATGTTTTTCTATAACATGTAGCCGAAAACTTTCTAATTTTAAATAAGAAAGCGTTCATGTATCTCCATAGAGATTGACATCTTTTGTTCAGAGAAAAATACGTGACACTCTAACCTCATACGACTCCGTCAGGTAATAGGACCTCCCATTTCCTTTTACCAACGAATCCTCTATCCTATTCTCAGATATTAGCCGCAAAT
Organism: Limnanthes douglasii subsp. nivea; assembly: GCA_036936605.1. Lineage (NCBI taxonomy): Eukaryota > Viridiplantae > Streptophyta > Magnoliopsida > Brassicales > Limnanthaceae > Limnanthes > Limnanthes douglasii. The sequence goes on from JAUPFV010000001.1 coordinate 343,461,680, forward strand.
GCATGTACTTTATTTATTTATTTTATAACCTGATTTAGTTAAACAATAATTATATATGTAATCAATTAGAACGATTCCAAGCTTTAAAAATAACCGACATTCATTTCAACTTCAAACTATTGGATAATTTTCATCGTATAATCACTACGAAACACACGGAATTCGAACTCCAACTCGAGCTAAAGCTGGGTGGGTTGTATATCATTACGCAACACATGGAATCTTGTCGTCTAATAAGGGGGCCTACGTTGCGCAAGCAGCCATGCAATGTTTTGACAGGAACGTGTATCTCTTGTCGACCTAAGTCTCTCGGTGAGGTGGACTCCACATTGTTTAAACCTCTCTTTTGGGTCAGCATCCACTTACTTTCAATCTTTTATTTAAAATGACGACTACGTTTTCGGCACCTAATATTTTATGGGACTAGATTAGAAAAAAATCATATTCATTTTTCATCATTTTTTTTTCAAAATTCAGTTTTAATTTTTTTAAAATAGTATTGTCACTTCCACTAATTACAAGATTGTTATTGGTCCCAAATCTTATCCAAAATCTATTAAAAAAACTTTCAAAATTTATCCTAAATCTTAATTTTTTAGTATTCTAACGCTAACATTTTACTACATAAACTCCTAAAATCTACCACTAAAAAAAATAAACAACGGAATAGTTATGGAAGACGATAAAATGGATGTCTCTTTGAATGATTTAGTGGACGAGGAGAACGCGTATCGAATGGAGGTAACGGTTTGAACTCTACCTTCTCTTTTCACACGAATCGTGTGTCTTACACGATAAACAACATGCTTGTCTCACCTTCATGTGATGCGAATGCTTTCCTTGTCGCACAAAGAATGCGACCACTCTGCTATTTGTCGTTCCTGCTATACGATTGTTAATTAATAAGTGAGTGGATACCCGAAACCAATATAAAAGAGAAGTATCGAAGCAAAGCAGAACAAAAGGAAAGTCAAGGAATGACCAGAAGAACGGACAAAGCATTCAAACCGAGCAGGAAAGATATAAAATTGGGTGCACTCGCTCTGAGTCGAGCAGAGCATGATCAAGGATGAGCAAGCTCGACCAAAGTTGATACACCGAACATAGAGGATACGAAAGCCAGGTCGTGCTCAACGTTTAGCCGAGCATAACATGATCGAGGGTGAGAACACTCGGCTCAAGTTGATATAGAATTTAGTATGCACGACCGGAAACTTCACAAACAACGTATATGAGGCCGAGCTCAATCAAGGACGAGCTAACACCAGAGCCGACCGAGCAAGATGACAAAAGTTTCTCTGATCGGCAAGTCGCCAAACTAACTGTTAACCCGAGTAGCATTAATGAAGTCAGCATAGACAACTATTTTAAAGACCGTTGATCAAGGACGGATAGTTAACAGTCAAATATTTCGGGATCACTGATTAAGGAGAATATATAGCAATCAATTTAATTTAGGCTCAACACATTAAGTATATGTAATTAATGAGAAAGTAACAGCCAAAGATAGTATATATAAGAGTCGAAAGACAATGTAAATCCTATGTTCAGAAATCTTCTCAAATTAATAATATTATTATCTTGGCATATTAGTGTTTTAGGTTTTTCCCATAACATTTTTGGCGCTGTCTGTGGAAAAAATCGAAACTATTTTTTTTCCAATGGTAGTAACTCGATCTTAGATTGATATTGAACCTAACGAGAGACATATCACCATGGCCAACCCTAACCAATTGACCGAGCCAGTCGGAGGATCAACACTCCCGCCGCCACCCAACCAGGGCGGCCCGGAAGACGCCTCGCAGAGAAACTTTTCGATTGTGCCACTAGTGACACCAGCTATCGCAGAATTGGTTACCAACCTAGCAGACCGCCCCTACAACCTAGCCTCCAGAAGGACGCAACTGAGGTTAGACGATTGGAGCAACATATCTTGACGATGCATGTAGCCCAAGGTAAGGCTGATCGCGACCAGTAAGTCAGGGATTTAGTGAATAAGGTGACCATGGTTGAGCTACAAGAAGCTATTAACACTTTGATAGCAAAACTGCGTTCGGGCGAGCACCAATGTCCTCCAAAGTCTGTCATCAAAGTAAGTCGAGCAGTAGTGCGAGAGGGATCCTCCAAAAGGGACAAACATGACGAAAGATTGTGAGAAAACGGTGGGCAAAAGCTCTAGAAGAAAACCCCACTCAACGATGACAAGGGAGGAATGATCGAGCAACACGATCCTGTACGCCCGACTATGGCTGCCTACGTCCTCAAGGAGTCACAATTTATCAAAAAAATTCTCGCCGCCCAGCTCCCAAAGAAATTCGACCCCTTTCGCTTTGAGGCTTATGATGGATCCGGAGACCCTGAAAGGCATTTGGAGCAGTTTTGAAACATGATGCTCACCTTTAACCCAGAAAAAGCAATGCTATGCAGGGTTCTTTCCATGACCCTTAAGGGCAACGCGATGAAGTGGTTCAACAACCTCCATAAAGGCTCCATAAGCGATTTCGCAGGACTTTGGAGTGCATTCAGAAATTGGTTCGTGGGCAACAAAGAACTACGCCAGGATCATGACTCCATCATGGACCTTTACCAAAAGAGGGAGAACCCCGAAAGGGTTACATCAAAAGATTCGTCCATGCCATGAACAAGCTCCATGACCTGGCAGAAAACATGGCGGCCGCTTCCCTCAAGCAAGGACTGGATCGGCAAGGTAAACTATATGTTGATCTAATCATGTTCCCATGTGATAAAATAGGTGACCTATTGGCCCGAGTGGATCAATTCATCAAGGTAGATGACGCCACCAAAGTCCCGCTGCCATTAGGAGAAGCTACTCCAGCCATCAAAACTCATGCGGAGGGCAGCACAAGGAACGATGACGGGCATCGCATGGATTCGTCAAGAGGAACCAACGGGTATAAAGGGACATATTCGAGAGGGAGTGACAGACCTAGAAGAGAATCTGCGAGGGTCACAACTTAACCAACGCCTAGTATCTTACGAAAACCCCGCGTGGAAATTCACCCAACTCACAGAATCTATCTTCACTATTTACGACCGCACTAGGGACATGATATAATACCAGTCCCCTCGGACCATGTTGTCCGTGCCGAGTTTCAAACGGTCGACATGACATTTCTGCGCATACTATAATGATCACGGTCATGTAACCAACGACTTCTGAAAACTACAAGAGAAAATACAACAATTGGTAGATAACGACTTGTTAATATAGTTTGTACGCCAGCAAAGATCAGGGTTTCATGAGAACAACCCGGAGAGTACTCATAATAGACAAGAGAAGCCACAAAAAAACAAGCTATCCAATCGACAAGAAGATAGAGCTGATGAGTCAAGAAAATAACAATGGATGCTCGCCATTTCTGGAGGGGGTTCTCTAACTGAGGCGGACCATCAGGCAAAGACTAGGTCAAGGGACGACGAGAAAGTCTTGTCCGTAGGCGGACCCTCTTACAGTCATTACCGGGACCCAGTTACTGACCTAGTCTTTAACGATGACGATATGAGAGACGTAGCCACTCCTTACGAGGACGCTCTAACAATAACTCTGGATGTCGGAGGAGTAATGATGACAAAAATATTAGTCGATGGCGGTAGCTCGACCAATATCATATTCAAAGCCAGCTACGATAAAATGCTGGGAGTCCCACCATATAAACTCACACAACACACTCTAACCGGGGAGAGTTTCTCGGTATGGACAAGCTCCCTAGGCACCGACGTAACGGGGGCTGTCTCACGACTACGATGCTTCTTAACTGTCATTTTTGTACGAACCATCCCTTAAACAACAACAAATATCAACAATGTAACAAATAGAAATAATGAAACTAACACACAATAAAAACAAGAAAAGATGAAATAAATATCAACGGTGCTTCCTATATGTGTCGCATGCGATCTGGTCACATCCAGCCGCACACGACCACCTGTAAGCTTAGTCGTGTACAACCAATATTATAAATGTGTCACATACGGTACCCAATCATCTTATTCATATGACATACGTGACTAATACTTAGATGGTCGCATATGTCGTGCGACGAGCACATATCAACATGATCTTACCATGAAAACCCTAGATCTACAAATTCAGCACCATTCTCCTTAAAATCAAATCCAAAACACAGATCCACATCTAACAAACCAATAGCCACAATTTACAAACCAATAGCCACAATCATGCCAAAAACCTATTGTTCTACACATATACACAACGAAATCCAAAAAATAAATATAGTACGAGGATTAGATGGTGGGTTCGGATTCTTGAAAGAAGGTGCATTAATTTTCGGGTGAATTATGGTTCTTCAGATATTTTGATAACAAATGGGGAAAAACGGTGAGGATTCTATCAAAAGCCTTATATACCCTATTTTTCTTTGAGGGGTAAATTTATCCTAAATTAGGTAAAAGATCTATCAATTAGGTGTAGGATCCAACCATGTAAATCTAACAAAATGTGGCTTTTTTTAGCCTGGATCTATTTTATAATGAACTAGAAAGTATTTTCCAGTTAATTGGGAAGAATTTTTGGTGAGTCATTAAGGCTGATCTTTGTTCCAAAATTATCATAAAAATTTTTACGTGTCCATAACTAATTATTTATGTTTAAAAATATGGCCATTGGTGCGTACCAATTAATTATTTGGTGACATACGGTATTTAGATATATAATTTTCTATTGCAAATACAGTCACTCAACAATTGTCATCTAAAATATTTTTGGTTAGATTTTTTAACTTTTTTACGTTTACTTTTAACTTTTCTACCGTTTAATAATTTATTTTATCCATAAAATTGGTTTGATAAAAAAGACAATAATTTTCCCTCTTTTTTCTTTCTATTTACAATGGACCAATGATCGCAAAAGATATTCTTCATTTTTTAAGCTAAAAAATTATTTTATTGAGAACAAGAACCCAAATGAAAGGGCTTACAAGAGTTGGGACTGAAGTAAATTTTACACTTATTAAATTTGAACGACGCCAAATTTTTAGATCTAAAATAATTCCCTCTTAATGAAAATTTTGCAAAAGAAAATAGCCAATAATCGCCCTCCAGCTTCTCAGGATGATAGTTCTAAAGCTAAGAGGATAATCAACAACAACAAGAAGGATTTGCAAGCTTTCTAATAAATCATTGGGGAAGCGTTGATGAACATAGAGCTTCTGTTTCAGAGATGAACAACCTTTCAAACTACAATTATTCAAAGCAGTCCAGCAGCAGATGGTCTGGAGATTTCAAGATGAAGACTGATGGGTCGCAAAGCAAGCCAAGGATAACTATATTTATTTTCCCGAAATCGATTTTGTAGATGACTCAAAAAAATCCTATCAGGTAAGAACAAGTTCTTCTGGGATTGCTAGTACCTGTCAATTATGTAGTCAGGATAATACCTTCTAGAAAACAAGTTAGCAGAGATGCAAGATTTCTAAGAACTTGTAATATATCCAAGCCCACGACTTTCCAAAATAAGTATAACTTTGAGATTAACAGGAATGTGATTAATGTTAATTTCTTGTTTCATCTTCCACTTCAGACTCCAGTGAGCAATCCAATCCGTGGCTTGATTATGGTCTCTGAAGATATGAGTTAAAATCATTGAGGAAGTGATTAATCTTCTAGAGAAATTAAGAGGACTAAGCTTATTGTAAGGAAACCAGCACCATAGAGAATATTATTGTTGATGTCTCTGATAACAATAGCCCCACTAGTTTCACCATTTGAAAGACAAGAAGCAACAATATTTAGCTTGAGTCTATCAGAGGCATGATGGTTCCACTTTAGGTAAAGAGGCTTAAATTTGCTATCTAGCATGTGGTTAAAGTAACCAAGAGTTTTAGCTGCATTTTGGTCCTTGTTCCAATGCTTAGTTTTGAAGGATTTTTTATGATCAAGGCTAGTTAATATATTATTAATCTCAAATATAGCATTTTGGTGAGATACAGATATACCTTTGTTCTTAATAGTGTTTCTGGATTTCCAGATAATCCCAAAAATGATAGAAGGAACAACGTGCCTTACATGAATGTATTTATTGGTAGACCGAAACCACGATCTAGTTATATGGGTGATTGTCATATAACTGTTGATTTTAAGGTTAAAAATGTCTGCAAAATATGTCCATATATGCCAACAAAATGTATAAAACACAAATAAATGATTAGGAGACTCACAATTACTGCATAATTGACATTTAGAAGCAATGAATATGTGCTTCTTTTGCATAATAGTATCAATGAAGATGAAGTTATGAATTAGTTTCCAATGAAGAAAGGAGTACTTCCTGGGATTCATAGGGTTCAATATTTTTTTGAATAGGTTTGATTCATTATAATGATGCCTAATATGATCCCAAGTCTCCTTAAGAGTAAAGTCACCATTAATAAATAGGTTCCATATCATATTATCAGCTTTATTAGGTTTACATAGTGATTCTTAATTCTATCTATGTCATTAGGAGAAAGTAAGTCCTTTATATCATTTAATTTCCAAGAATCATTAGACCTACTAACCTTTTCAGCGTTCAACCAGGTATTGTTAGCCTTATCATCAAGAATTAAAAGAGGCTGGTGGTTAGACCAGTTGTCGAGCTAAAAGTCCATATTACCTGATCCCATCTTTCAGCTTATGTGAGGCTCTGTGGTACTTTTGATGTTGCCAAGTCGTTTCCATATTATTGAACCAAGCTTAAAGTAAGAAATATGTAGGGGATGTAAGTCTTTGCAATATATGTTGTGCATTAAATTGAACCAATTTTTTTTTTTTCTGACATGAACCATATTTTTCAAGATAAGGAGTCTTAAAGATCATTTAACTTTCTGATGTTCAATCCTCTTTCCTTAAAAGTTTTCAAACAGAGCTTCATTTGCACCAATGGATTCTATGATCAGTATTGGTAGATCTTCAAATAAATTTATTAAAGCTTTTTTCAATTTTATTAAAAACACTTTTGGGGATCATATTACTTTGCATCAAGTAAAGAGTGATGCCCATGAGAACAGTTGTAAGTAAAGTAACCTCCATGTAAAAGATAGGTGAACGGACTCCCAGTCTCTAATCATGTTGTTAATTTTGCTTATAAGATTGATAAGTTGTTGGCTCTGTTATTGGTGTTGATGGCGATTTTTAAGTATTCAGCAGGAAGGGTGTTAGTCGAAAAACCAGTTTTGTTTGTCATGAGATTGATCTTCAGGGAATTCATAACAATAGCATTAATAATTTTGGTTTTTTCTTTGTTTATCATATGACTTAAAATATCTTGATAATTCTGAAGAAAACCACTGAGATAATCTTAAAATAGAGACATTACTATTAGTGAATAAGAGGATATCGTCAGCAAATGCTAATCTATTTATAGGTAATGTACTTCTGTTTTTGAATCTCATAGTTTTCTTGGTATAAAAAATATTGTTAAGTCCCCTTAATAAGACTTCATATGCAATGATGTAAAGGGCTTGGGGAGATTAGATCCCCTTGCCTCACACCTTTAAGAGTTTTGAAGTAGCTAATAACTTCTCCATTGATTAGAATGAAGACATTAACAGAGGTGATCATGTTCATAATTAGATTTATAAACTTGTAAGAGAAACCAAACTCACTGAGAACTTTTATAATGAAATAGTGAGTTAATTTGCCAAAAGCTTTGGACATATCTAGTTGAATAAGAATGTTTTTGTCTTTAATTGTTTTTTCTGTTAAGGTCATATAAAAGTTCCTTTGCAGTAAGAATGTTTTCTTGAATACAATCACCAGGAACAAAACCCCCTTGATTGTTAGAGATAATTTTAGGTAAAACTTTAGCAACTATGTTGTTTAGGATCTTAGACATAATTCTATATAAAAGAGAACAAAGACTAATGGGTCTGAAATCCTTCCATTTAGAGTGATTTCCAGACTTAGGGATAAAAAAAATCCCAGTAGCTAAGATATCTATGGGGATTTTGTTACCAAGAATGAAGCATTGCATAATATTTGTGAGATCAGTTTTAATAATTGACCAGCAAGTTTTGTAAAAACACTTATTATAACCATCCATACCTGCTGCAGATAAAAGGTTCATGTTGTTAATTATATTCCAGATTTTCTTTTCATTTGGAGGCAGCAAAAGGTCTTGATTCTCCTCTTTAATGATTGAAGAAGGAATTATATTGAAGATCGAGTCCATCATTTTGAGTTGCTCATTATTCTTGTTGTTGTAAGGATAGTTGGTTAAAGCATATTTGTAGTATTCAATAACAGATAAAACAATATATTTTCTGTTAGTGATCCAGGTATTATCAACTTTGATACCATTGATGAAATTCTTTTTTATTTTCCTTTTGATAAAACTATGGAAAAGTTTTGTGTTTCCATCTCATTTCACATTCCAGTTAGCGTAGCATTTTTTCCTCCAATATGTTCCATCCATTTTATGAGCCAGAATGAGTTGAGCATTAGCTTTAAAGAGGCTAATTCTGGTCTCAATGTTGTTATTCTCTTGATGCTTAAGGTCAAGCATTTGAACTTCATCTTCTAATTCATGCACCTTATTAAAAATATTACCAAACTATGTTTTGTTCCACATGATTAGACCAGTTTTAAGCCTTTTCATTTTATGCTAGAATTTGAACAGTGGATCACCATCCATCTCCTTATTCCAATTTTATTAACAAATGGAAAAAATTCTTTATCAAAAGACCACATGTCCAATAATTTAAAACTTTTCTTAAGACTAAGTGTGTTTTATGAGATAGAAATAAGTAATGACATATGATCAGAGCAAGTTCTAGCTTTATGAATAACTTTAGTCCCACCAAAGAATTCAGACGAGTTGTTGTTGATAAGAACCCTGTCCAAACGCTTCATTTGGATCTGTTGGACTAGATGTATTTAGAGCCTGCATACCCAGCATCATCAACCTTACAATAACTGATCATTTCATTGAAATTATCAGTGTTATTCTGACAGAAAGAGGAACAACCTATATGCTCCTCAATAGAAGAAATGGCATTGAAATCTTCACATATCATTCATTCAAGATTACTTTTTTAGATATAAGTTTCAGAGTATTCCATAGATCAATTCTATTAATTCTCTGATATTTAGCATAAACCACAGTTATTAAGAAGCATTTATTGTAAGAAATGTAGCTAATTTCAGTATGAATGCATTTTTCATCTCTGAAAAATTATGGGGAAACATTAAGCTTTTTGTTGTCTCTTGTTGGAGAGTTCTGATTACTACCATTGTTGTCTCTGTTGTTTCTTGTTGGAGAGTTATGTTTGCTGCCTATGTTGTTGAATTTCGGGGATAAATTATTAGGTGCAAGTTTTTCATAATCTAAAGTTGTAGCTACATTGTAACCATATTCAAGATTCTGAATAGCTTCTACGATATCATCTTATTTCGGAGTTTGAAATCCTTCCTTGTTAGAGTAATCAATAGCATTGTTCATCTCGCCTTCATTCATCACATGATCTTCATCAGAATGTTTTCCTTTTATGTTTGTGATGATAGATTTCATTTGCATTTTTCTGTGATCTTTAGTTTCATATTCCTTGGAATTATTATCTTGATTCTTCTCTGTTTGTGTTTGGAAGTCTGATTGAATTTTCTTCCATTGTTGTGTGTTGTGGCTCAGGTGATGGCAATGGTTCCAGTATTGTTAAATGTTTATTTAACTGATTCTAGCCCAACAACCATCATTTGAGTCAAATCCAATCCAAACATCTTTCTGCAGCTTTTTCGTAACATCTAATTAATCCAGACAGAGCAGGAGGTGTGGTAGGCTATGTTTTCTTCAGAGACTTTAATTAACAAAGGTTCACCGATAGTTGAAGCAATAATTTTGATTATGTTCTTGTTGAATAAGTATTTATGAATTCTATTAATTATGATCCATACAGGCGTGATTGAGCTTTCATTGTTGACACTAAAGTCTTCCGTCCATTTCAAAATTCGCATCACAGTGGTTCCAATAGTCCATACAGATCTATACCACATTTTTTACAGGTCCGTCTTTCAGTCAAATTCAAAAAATATATGTCTTGAATCTCATAGTTTGTATATGTAGTCTTCTGTAAATTTTAAAGATTGCAGAAATTGTATGAGAAGATTTTTTTTTTGCAAACCTTTGGCAAATTTCCCAACAATGGTGATTTTGTTTTTCATATATACCTTCTGCCATAAAATCAAGCTTTTCCTAACTCTGTTTGCTCTATTTTATAATTTCTGCATATGAAAGATTCGTATTCTGGTTAGGCTCCTGCATTGCTACTGTCTTTACGTTGTTTTGCATAGTATTGATTTGGTTAGATTTTCTTGTTATGTCTCCAAGGTTTGAGAACAGTTTCTTGGTTTAGCGAGAAACTAGAATCCAAAAAAGAAATAGAAAAAGAAGAGAAGCGAAATTAAAACTAAAAAATAACAGAATGTATTCTTAGAATTCAAGAAAACATTCTCTAAAAGCATTTCCTTTCTGGGAGCATTTCATAGTTAAAATTGATTATTAGTAGTTATTTTCCTTGTTTATGTCATAATTGTAAGAATTCTTCATTCTTTATACAATTTCCTATAAAACAAAAATCATCGAGGGAAATCTATTTTTGCTAATAAACACAAGTACAAAAAAATATGATAGATTCGTCAACGGCGTTGCTTGACGCAAGTGGTGGCGACACCGTCAAGGTTTTTTATGACTCAGTGGAGATCATATATCCCTGTATCATGTTGTATACCCCGTCTCTGAGCTGCTAAGTTAATTAGGTCAAGTTGAACCACACAAGTGAGTCACTCAGTAATGATTCACTTCCTCTTCAGTTGTATTGTCTTTTTTTGTTAGTAGTTTTTATGTATCTAATTTTCCTATAGGTTTTTTTATCTTGTGTGGATTCAAGAAAATGACTTTTTAACATTCCATCATTTCTACAATACGTAAAACGAATGCAAATTGAAAGCTTTGATTGATTTCCTTGGATTCATCCAATTACTAATTTTGTAGTTTATTACTACGAGACAATTGATGTAATGTCATGTATGTTAAAGAGATAGTTACATTTGAAAGGGCAATACTCTTATTAGGTCGTTCCCTCTTAGTTGGGAGGTCATGTTTAGAGCTAATTGTTCATGGATGGCCTAAATGTGGGCGGTTTAAACTTGGGTCGAATAATGAAATATAAATAAATTATAACGGAAATAAAATTATAACAAAAATAACAAACTAAAGTCTATATCAAATATATTTAAACAATCTAAAATAACAAAATTAGGTTAGGATAAGAAAATAATATAATAAATAACAGGTTAGTTGCGACCATAAAGAATAATGCATTGATAATGTTTGGGTTATATAACATCGATGCATGATCGATGTGTAACAACTGGACTAATGATGCAGGAACTTTGAACCATTAGTGTCTTGTCTTGTCTTGTCTTCCTAGCAATTCCAGCAAGGAAAACTAATTTAAAAACCTCTAAAACCTCCAACAGTACTCTAAATTCATAAATTATGATTTGTTAGGGGATGCGAAACCCCAATCATTACAAAAAAATATCTAGTTTCTAGAGAGGAAAAACTCTCTCCAGAAACCCTCCATCTTCATCGCTCCGATCAATCACCTCCCTGAGTAACCTTGGCCAAGCCTTCTATTCTCTCCTCCTCCCCATCACAAGAAAGTTATGCCTGGAGAGATTAAAACCGGTTCCTACTTTTGTTTCTTTTTTTGGAGCAGTACAAGCTTTTGGTTTTTCTCAAACTCCATTAATAGAGTTTGATGTATCTCTTTTAATGGAATCAACCCCTTCCTCATAAAAGAAGTTACCCACCCCTTCTCCCGCCTCTCCCGGCATTTAACACTTCTCTCAACCAAACCCTGTCTTGCTCATGATTACTGGAAGCCGCGAGCAATTAATGCTCACTTTGTTTTTCGAAAACTAACACCCTATGTGCATCGATTCACGTTTCCCAGGGAGGCCAACGTCGTTAACGGTAACCCCTTCTGGTGGTTATCGTTAATGCCTCTCTCTCTCTTGCCCCTCGCCTCGACCAGCGTGGCATTAAACTCGCCCGAATATCGAGCAACGGATTGTTCTTCAATCTGATTGGCCCTCTGCGTTATTCCGATTGCAGCACCCCTACTCTCTCTCCTTCGACCAATAAGCTATCCCCCTTATTAACTATCATTTAATGCTACCACCTTGCTCACACGACAACCATCCACCCCCTTGCTCCTCCCTATACCCAAAAGTCTATCCCTCTCCCTCCATAAATGCTCAACTCAATCGCCTCATCTTCATCTAGTACCCTCCTCTTCATCTCTTGATTCACCCGGATGCTTCATCCCCTTCTCTTCCTTCTCGCTCTCACTCCATCTCCATCATTATGGTGGAAACCATAACGCAAAGATCCAACAAACGCAACTCATCCTCCCTACCACCAAACCGGAAAATCACCCCTCGTTTTAACAAAAAACGTGATACCTCATCTTCCTCATCTGGCAGCTTTAGCCCGGGAAGCCCAAACACTTCACTGTCTCTCCAAACCGCACCATCCTCCCCACCAGCCATCTCCACCCCCTCCATCTCCTGCATGCTTGATCTTCCTCTTTCGATCAATTCCTCACCACCGCCTACCTTCATAAAAATCCCGACCAACGATCGCTCTGATAAAAACCACCGGGATATGGAGATATCTTCACTCTCCCTATCATGCATGTCATTTCTGATGATGACGACCCGTCGAAACACTCATCGTCCAAGGAGGAACAGCTTCAGGACATCCTTATCTGAAATGAGCACCTCATCCAAGTTATATCGTCTCTCCACTCGCCAATCATACCCACCGCAGTCGTCCCCGATTCCTCCTTTGTCGCTCTTGACCTCACCGTTATCACTCCTGATTCCTCATCCAAACGGGACTTGCAACATGGAAGCAGCTCATCCTCCATCCATGATCTGGACGTGCTGAAAGAGAAGGAGACTCCTCTCATCCTTACCATCAGATCTCTAGATCCCTCTACTACCACCTTGACATAGGTCACCTCAAACCCCCTGAGCCATGCAACTGCCTTAGCCTCTCCTTTGATTCCGATGCAAAAGGATCCAAAAATAACTGCACCCATTCCCTCCTTTCCCCATAATACCCTCGACCACATGCATGCAAACCCTGCCCCCTATTACCAAAACAAAAACCCTAACTCTGTAACCAACAAATACCTTTTTAACCCTAACCTAAACACTTCAATCCCTACTCTCTGTGCCACAAGCCCACCCCCAACAAGAATACTCTCTACTGTTGTCCTAATGCTCCAAAGTTATTCCTTCCAACAAATACCGTTAACAACTCCTTTGATTTCCCTCTTGGGATCCACTGTCATCCATACCTCAAGTTACACTTTGACCACCAGTTCCACCCCTTGCATGAACCCTATCCCAGCACCAAAAGCTTTTCCTGAATCTTTCCCTGGTCGAAATAGTAAGGGATACGCTATCTCGCGTTATCCTAAGGCGTTCCGTCCCCTCGTTCTCAAACCAGCCCTTACCTCTGCCCTAAACCAAAACCTGAATTATCAAGACTCAACCCAGACTCCTAACATGACCCAACCCACCCCCCGCCCCCCGCCATCCGCTCTTGGGCCAATGTCGATGCTGATGATCAAGAACCAAAGAATCTGATGACTATAAAGAAAACTGATGATGTCTACTATGACAACGGCATTCTAATCTTCCCAGAAGATGCTCTCACTGGAGGACCAAAGGAATGAAATAAATGCCTTTCAGGCTACATCATTACATCATTACATCATTTATAGTCGGGCCGATGAATCTTTCCTCAAACAAAAATCCAGGGAGACCCGGCTCAAATTGGGGGATAAAAATTCCAAGTTTGTCCACAACAGAATAAAAGCCCGTAGAGCCCGTAACAAAATCCTCTCTGTCACCACCTCTAATGGTAAAGTTAGTTCTAACCCTAGGAAAATCACGCATCTACCTCTCCAATTTTAAGAGCCGTCTTGGCTTGCTTAGCCCTGATAATTACCCAGGCATTGATAGAATTAGATCCCTTCTCAGCAAAAAGCTCTCCCAGTCTGACAAAGCTGACATGACAAAACCTGTCTCGGATGAGAAAATCAAAGATGCCCTTTTTGAAATTGATAGTGACAAAGCCCCTGAGCCTGATGGGTTTAGCGCGGGATTCTTCAAATACTATTGGGCCATTGTTGGCCTTGACATTTGTGTTGTGATAAAGCATTTCTTCCTCCAGGGTAAAATAGACCCATACTGGAACAAAACCCTCATCGCTATGATCCCAAAAAAGGATAACCCTTCCTCTCCCTCCGACTATAGGCACATCTCTTGTTGCAATGTGACGTATAAGATCATCTCAAAAATCCTAGCTAACAGAATAAAACCCTCCCTTACGTACCTGATTGACTCCTCTCAGTATGTTTTTGTACCTGGTCGCTCAATTGCAGATAATATTCTCCTAACCCAAGTCCTTATGCACGACTACCATACTAACTGCAAAGGTCCCCGCTGCACCCTTAAGATCGACCTTATGAAATCTTTTTATAACGTCCGCTGGGAGCTCGTTCTTGATGCTCTCTATGTGATGGACTTTCCCACCGAAATGATTGACTGGATCATTCATTGCCTTACCACCCTTCCGTTTGTTGTCTGTATTAATGGAAGCCCCACTAGCTTCTTCGTAGCGAGAGAGGTATTAGATAAGGTGACCTCCTCTCCCCATATATCTTTGTCATTGTCATGCAGGTATTATCCCGCATTCTTTTAGATTAGAGCCAGAACCCTCGATTTGGCTTTTACTGGAAATGTCACTCTCTCAAGATTATCCACCTTTGCTTTGCGGATGACCTAATGATCTTCTGTCGAGCCAATTCCTCATCGGCCATTCTTATCCAAGGAGGATTAAATGAGTTTTCCATGCTCTCCGGGCGTGATCTCAACCTAGAAAAAATCCAGATATTCCTATCAGGAACCTCCCTTGCTACAAAAGGAGCTATCCTCAGCATTCTGGGTTTCAGTGAATGCGCTCTTCCGGTTCGTTATTTGGGAGTTCCTCTCATCACCTCTAGGCTCACCTACAATGATTGTCGTCCCCTTTTTGAAAAAATCACGAGTCACATAACCTATTGGACAACAAAGTATCTATCTTACGCAGGTCGCCTCCAACTCATAAAATCGGTTCTTTTTGCCAGCCAAGTCTACTAGTCCTCCATTTTCATCCTCCCGGTCAGGGTTCTCAAGGAACTCTCCCAACTCATTAGAAGATTCCTCTGGTCATGTTTGGACATGAAAATCTCAGGGGCTAAAGTAGCTTGGGACAAACTCACTTTGCCCAAAGACGATGGCGGCCTTGGGATCCCAAACCTAAAAAATTGGAATCAGGCGGCTGCCCTAAAATTATTTTGATCCATATTAACAAATAAACCTGAGCTCAATATGGACCAGGTGGACAATCGCGGAAAAAATAAAAAATAAAAACTTCTAGACCATGGCCATCCCACCAAACGCAAACTGGGGTTGGAGAAAAATCCTGAAGCTCAGACCCTGCGCTGCTGACCTCGACACGGGTAAAATTGGGAATGGATCTAATACCTCAATCTGGCACGACCCTTGGTTATACCCCTCTTCGCTAATAAAATGCTTCGGCGATAAAATCGTCAGCATAGCTCGCCTAAGAAACATCTCCCGGGTATCAGACCTCAATGCAAATGGTTCTTGGCAATGGTAATCTAATGCTAGAGCTCAGAATATACATATTCTCTCCCACTTGGAAGAAATATGGTCAGCCCTCTCTAATCTCCCGCCCCCCTGCAACTCAGAGGACACCTTCCTCTGAACTCCAAACAAGTCGAAACCCACCTTCACCATCAGCATCACATATGCCGCCATCAGGCCCTCTGGGACCAAAATGCCATGGGGACCTCTCATTTGGAATAAATACTCAATTCCACGACACTCCTTCATCTCTTGGATGTATGTCCAAAACAAGCTATCCACTCGGGATAAACTCATTAGTTGGGGCCTGGACACACCTCCAGAATGTGTTTTGTGCTCTGAAAACTTGGAGACGCTTGACCACATCATCATCTACTCTCTCTTCGCCTTCAGCATCTGGGACAACATATGCAGGAAACTACAAATCCCCACCTCTCCCTCAATCTGGAATTCTTGGATTGAAGACGCCTGCAGGTGGGCTAAAGGACCCCTCTCCCACATCTGGAGGGTAACTTTATGTGCCATCATCTACTACATCTAGAAGGAACGCAATACCCGCATATACAACAACAACCCGTCGCAAAACTTGAGTACTACCCACTGAATCCTCTCGGAACTCCAATATTGATTCCATGGAACCAAAATTAATTTTCCGTTATAATTATTTCTATTATTTGTAATAGCATGTTTGATTTGTAATCTTTATTGGAATATTGGCATTAGGCCATCCTGGACATTCTTGTAAGAACATTTTATTTTAATACAATTTACAGCTTTTTATACAAAAAAAAATCATAAATTATAACACCTAAATCCATTTATATAACCATAAATTGATATTCAAAAATAATCTTAAGCTATATACTAAAAAATATTAACTAAAAAAATAAAAATATTAAAATAAAATAACAAGATACAATAAATCAAGAACATAAAAATTAAAAAAAAACAAAAAATAAAAGCTTAAGTAGGGTGTGGTAGAGATTGACCAGACTAATTTACCATTTTAGGTAGTAAGGAGTGTGGTTGTCGGAGTTCGGGATTAGAAAGAAAATAAAAGTAGGATGTGGTAGAGATTGACGAGACTTATTTAACTATTTTAGATAGTAAGCAGTGTGGTTGTCGGAGTTTGGGATTAGAAAGATAATAAGATACATGAGACTGAAATTGATCAATGAAATAAAATATTGGGTGAACTAAAAATATCATTATCTTGTCCAATAATTGTATTTTTTTTCTTCCAATGGGTGAGAAAATAAGGGTTCGGAATGAACTTATAATTAGATGGGAAAATATAGGTTTTGGGTGAAATTATAAATGGATGCGACATATAACATTTTAGTGAAAAGAAGTCTTGTTTTTTAAATATACTTAAAAAGGTATGTGAACATTCAGATATTAAAGTGTTGAAAAAATATCATCAAATGTATGATAATAAAATTTAGAGAAAAGTACAAATAAATATCCACTCATTATCTTATTACCAGCTAGTACCCAAAATTGTATAGTACTAATTCAGATCCAAAAAGTGAACAAAAATACCATAAGTAGTATAAATAATACTTTCTAGGTTTCAAACCTTTTTTTCCCTCATGAGAGCCATTAAACCTATTTAATTTTTAAAACCAAATACGAACCCACATTTACCCACAAACTCTTCCATTGCCTTCAATATACCTACGAAACCACAGACTCCGGTTACCATCGTCGATTATCATACTCCGTCGAAGCTAAATTCTGCATGGCGACCGTCGTCGATACCCTCAGACGATTAACCCAGTGGCTATATACCAGTTGATAGCCATCATTTAAAGAAACCCAGTGAGTATACACTAGTGAAGAGACCAATGGAAGCCACATTCAGGTACTGAATGTCTCATAAAGCTTAAGTATTTCTGTGTTTTCAAATTGAGTTTAAAGTGCATGTAGGGGGTTCATTACAATGGGTGCTGCTTAGTTATACTGAAATTAGGTATTACGTTCGTGTATCAGATAGTAGGTTTTGGGTATTTTGTTGCCGACATTAGGTTTTGCAGTTGCATCACATGTGCTTCATTTTTTATGTGTTGTGTTGTCTCTCGGCTATAGTTTATTCAGTTGTTTCTGGGTTTAGTAGTTATGTTCTTATTTTCTAGTTTTCGTCAACGCGCATGTGAATTTTACAAAAAAAAAATGAATTTTCAATGTATCTACATTTTAACAACTCACATATTATCATATAGACATTCAAACAACTTTTTTTTTTTCGGAGGGAACCCGCAGCCGCTACTCAGAGTGCAATGAGTGCGCACAGGGTAAACCCTCAGTCTGACGCGATAGCCTGCAAACCAACGCCAGAAGGTAAACCACACAAGGTGACAGGCTCAACCGAGAAAGTGTATGTAGAGGGACTCGAACTCATGACCTTTTGGTCATAAGAATGCCTTACTCAACCAACTCGGCTACCCCCTTGGGGGCAAAAAATAAATTAATAAAAGAGTCTTAAGTTATATGTGTACAACCAATAGGCCAAAGGTGGCCACTACATTCAAACAACTTGCATCTTTATCTTATTGATAATCGAAAAACTCACATCCTCTTAGGTTGTTGGTAAGAAGAACTTGCTCGTTTGTGTTGAACCATGGAAAAAATATTGTAGTCTAAAACAACTCGCACAAATGTTAGTTGTGCATTCAGTTTTGTTTAAAACTCTTGTGTTTAGTTTTTCAAATAACTTGCTCTGTTTAAGTTTCAAACAACTAGCCTTGTTAGTTTCAAATAGGTCGTTTGATTGTGTTTCCAAAAAACTCTCTTGTTATATTAACAAACAATTCGGAGTCAACCGTTGTGGTTTTATGTTTTTACAGACAATATGACTACGAAAGGAAACTTATACAGATCAGGATTAGAAAGCATCATAAATCTGATGAAAAAACCTGATTACCTCTGGTCACATGGAAGCTACAAAATACACACCTTTCGACATAATTTTGAAGGCGCCATTCATACTTTGACCAATGACAAGATTTCGCTCGAGGACTCGGTATCCCAAGCTGCACAGGAAAAAGCTGATCTGCTAAGGGAGCAGGAGGCAAAAATTCAAGCCAAAATTGATGCTTATACCAACAATGTGATAGATATTCAGGAAGAAATGTATGCCAAAGTGAAGTCGGACATGGTCTTGCTCTTTCACGAGAAGTTTCCGAAGAGAAATCTGGGAGACTTATGGACTTATGTAGAGTACGAAGACCTTCCCTTCCACATGATGGTTGATGGAGACAAGCATGATTACTCTAGTGATGACTCATCCGATGAGGAGGAGAATACCGGGGAGAGTCCAGATGAGGAAAATAATGACCTCAAGAAAAAGAAAACGAGCGAGGCTGAGCCATCTTCAAAGGCTCAGTCTTAGAGTATCAATTATATTTTCATTTTTGTTTTGTTTGAACCAAAGTCCTTGGATGGCCAAGGTATTTTTGTAACTGTGTCCGGTCCTTGACCGTATAGATATTTTGTTTTGACAATTTAAAGTCCTTGGATGGCCAAGGAACTTCGGTTATTTTAATCGATATCTTTATCTTGCACAGCTCTTGCATTCTTTCATAGTTTTTTTCAATTTTGGTGGCTAACGTTTAAACAACCCTTAGTTATTTCATAAATATTCTAAAGTGAGAGTGTTTAAATTCTCCGATGACAAATGTTTAAGCAGTCATCACTTCTTCAATTCAATATGGCCGGTGTTTAATAAAAATTTGACAAGAAACAAAGTAAAAACACTCCGAATTTTTAAGAAGGCATCAAATTTTATAAAAGAGCCCGGACACCTCATTAAAACCTCCCCGTGCCACCAGGGTAGGAAAGAGTATGCCCCCAAATATTTACATGAACTTTTAAACAAGTAAATATTTACATAGTTCCTACTCCAAGTACATCCGGAGGTGCTCAATATTCCAAGGGTGATTCAAAATCCTTCCATCTTTGTCTTGGAGCCGATATGTTCCAGGATTAAGTTTTTCAATGACCACAAAGGGTCCTTCCCAAGTTGGAGCCAATTTACCGAACTGCCTCTCTTTAGTGTGTAGGAAAACTTTTCTCAACACCTTATCCCCCGGTTGAAAATCCCTTCTCTTGATTTTAGAAGCAAACCTGCTTCTCATCAAACCTTGATAGTGCACAGCTCTAAGGTGAGCCTTAACTCTTCTTTCCTCTATCAAGTCAAGTTGACCTCTGATAGCCCCCTCGTTAGCGTGTTTGGAGAAATTATGAACTCGAAATGAAGGGAGAGTTTCTTCTATGGGAGCTATGGCATCCATCCCATAGACCAAGGCAAAAGGTGATTCTTGTGTTGCAGCCCCAGGTGTAGTCCGGTAAGCCCACAAAACTTTTTGCAAATAACTAGGCCATTTTCCAGCAGCCCCTTCTAAATTTTTCTTCAAACCGGATAGAATAGTCCTGTTAGCCACCTCAACCTGACCATTTGCTTGTGGATTGAAGGGTGAAGAGAAACAATGTTGTATACCTCTAGAGGCACAAAAACTTTCCATCTCCTTGTTGTCGAACTGTGGCCCATTGTCTGTTGTTATCTTCTGTGGAACTCCAAATCTGCAACAGATATTGGATAGAATGAATTTTATGACAGCTTTTGACGTTGTACCTGCCAATGGAGCGGCTTCGATCCACTTTGAAAAATAATCAATAGCAACAATTATTGTCCTGCGTCCTCCGGATGCCATAGGTAAAGGTCCCACCAAATCCAACCCCCATCGAGCAAAAGGTATAGGCTCAGAAATTGACTCTAAAGGGATGGCTGGGATATGAATCTCATTGCTATATCTCTGGCATGGGTCACACCTCCTCACCAACTCCTTAGCATCTTGCATTATAGAGGGCCAATAATACCCAGCCAACAAAACTCTCCTTGTTAGAGCCCTGAAACCATAGTGAGCTGATCCCTCATCATCATGTAATTCAGAGAGCACTACTTGAGACTCATCGACCCCCAAACATCGTAAGAGGGGTTTAATGTAAGACTTCTTATAAAGAACATTTCTTAGGATGATAAAGCCACGAGCCTTGTACTTTACTTTTCTTGCTATTGATTTATCCGGAGGCAAGATGCCATCTGAAAGATATTGAAGGAGAGGAAACCTCCAATCTTGAGGCTGTTTTATCTGTATATCGAAGCTTTTTTCCTCCTTACCCATACTGAGTTGAATGGAAGGGCACTCCAGCACATGGATCCAAGGGTAAGATTCAGTATAGGCTATGGTTGCCAATGAGTCTACCAGTTCATTTTCTGTTCGGGGTATGTGCTAATAAACAATGCTCTTGAACTTAAGTGCCACGTCTTTGAGAAGAAGTAAGTATTTTATTAGCTGCTCCTTTTTTGCTTCAGATTGACCTTGCGCCTGATGGATAAGAAGCTGAGAATCACTCATCAACTTGACCATTTTGGCTCCACAAATATGAGCTAACTTTAAACCAGCTATAGCAGCTTCATATTCGGACTCATTATTAGAAGCCCTAAAAGCAAAACATGTAGCTTGGTAAATTTTGTCACCATACGGAGAGGTCAAGCATACCCATGCACCACATCCCATAGTACTTGATCCACCATCTCCGGACAACCCAGAATTTTTTATCTTTCACATCAGTTGTTTGCTCTGTATCCCTACCTGAATGGAATTCAACTAAGAAATCAGCCACAGCTTGGGCTTTGATTGCTGTCTGAGGAGAAAAATCAATATCGAAGTCCCCCAGTTCTACTGACCACTTAGTCATTCTACTCGAAATGTCTGCCTTTTGAAGAACGTTTTTAAGGGAAAAGACGTCCGGACAATAATATGACGAGCCTGGAAATAAGGCCTCATCTTCCTTGCAGCAATCACCAGGGCTAATGCTAATCTTTCAAGCTTTAGATAGCGTTTTTCTGCATCTATCAAGCTCTTGCTGATGTAATACACCGGACGGGGATAATTATCTACTTCCCTCACCAATACAGCACTTATGGCACAACCGGAAACTGCCAAGTATATGAAGAGTGTCTCTCCATCAACAGGATTAAATAAAGTCTTGGGGGAGGACAGATGTTTTTTAATTTCATTAAAGGCATCATCACATTGTGAAGTCCAGTCGAATCCCTTTGCACCTTTTAAAGTTTAAAAGAACGGGGCACACCTGTCCGAAGACCTTGAAATGAATCGATTTAATGCAGCCAACCTCCCAGTCAACCTTTGTACTTTTTTAATATTCCGAGGAGGCTCCATTTGGAATAAAGCATTAAGCTGGTCCGGATCAGGCTGTATCCCTTGCTCACTTATTATATACCCCATGAATTTCCCGGATTGTACTCCAAACACACACTTCTCCGGATTTAGTTTCAAATTTACTTTTACTAAGTTAGCAAAAGTTTCTCGGAGATCTGCCAAGTGTAGCTCTTCGTCCATACTTTTTACCATCATGTCATCGATGTACACTTCCATGTTTCTTCCAATTTGATCAGCAAAATATTTGTTTACTAACCTTTGATAAGTAACCCCAATATTTTTTAACCCAAATGGAATCACCTTGTAACAATGAAGGCCCCTATCAGTAACAAACGTAGTATTCTCCTGATCCTTCGGATCAACTTGAATCTGATTGTACCCGGAGAATGCATCCATGAAAGACAGCAGCTTGTTCCCAGATGTGGAATCCACCAACTGATCAATCTGGGGAACTGGGTACAAATCCTTTGGGCAAGCTCTGTTGAGATCTGTGAAATCGATACACATGCGCCACTTGCCATTTTTCTTTTTTACCAATACCGGATTTGCTGTCCATAAAGGGTACTGAGACTCCTTTATGTTCCCCATTTTAGTAAGCCTGTCGACTTCTTGAACTATGGCATCAGCCTTTTCCTTCAAAAAAGCTCTTCTCTTTTGTACCACAGGTGCTATGTCTCTTCGGATGGACAGTTGGTGTGATATAATATCTGCTGGTACCCCGGTAACATCAGCATTGCACCAAGCAAAAACATGCTAATGGTCTTTTAGGAACTTCAACATTTCACCTTTTAATTCCGATGTCATTTTGGACCTTATCTTAACATTTTTTCCCTCTTCCAAAGAATGTGTCTCGACTTCTTCAACCGGTATTAAAACTCCAGGGGTCTGTCTGGGGTCATCAATTTCACCCTCACCCCCAGAAAGCCCCTCAAACTGTTATTCTTCATTGATACGAACTGCCCCCAACGTCCGAGGAGCCAGTGCTGTTGCATAACACTCTCTTGCTACCTTTTGGCTGCTCCGAACAACTCCCACTTGTCCTTGCATAGCGTATTTTCAAACATTAGTGGACTATTGAGGCCACTGCATGCATCCTAGAGAGCCAAGACCTCCTTAGAATAGCATTATAACAAGTGGGACAATCCACTACGACAAACAGTATTCTAACCATCTTCTTAAAAGGGCCCTTGCCCAACAAAACCTCATCTTCGAACTCCCCAATCACATCTACAGAGCTTCCAATGAAACCCACAATTGACCTGTTCGAACGCTGAATTACCGCTGAATTCTTCGTATTTTTGTATGAAGTTAATAAAGAGGATATTGGCTGAACTCGCAGTATCCACCAAAATTCGTCTTATCTTATTGCCCCCGATGGATGATCCTATGACAACAGCATCTTCATGAGGGCCTGCTATATCCCTCAGGCCATCCTCATCGAAAAAAATGAAGGGAAATGGAATCTGCGATTGATAGGAAGTTATGCCTCCCTCCAGTTGGGTAGCTAAAGTATGAACATGCTTCTTCCTCGAAGAAGCAGTGGGTGCTGTCATGGTATCCCCTCCGAAAATTGTGAGTGATTCAAAAACGTTAATAAGCCCGGACACTGTTTTGCAATGTTCCTCAATGGTACCCACTCTGTTTCGAGTTGGATCAGGGTCCAAGTACTCTGACTCTACATCGAATCTCTCGATTATCACCATAGCTCCCTCCGGAGCGGATGTGCCTGCATTGTTTGGACCAGCCCGATGAGCATTATCAGGCCTATTTCCTCCTCTTCTTTTCACATATGCTCCCAACTTTCCTCTTTCAATTAAATTATGGACTTCTTGCTTTAAAGCAATACAATCCTCGGTGGTATGGCCAGTATCATTATAATACTGACAGAAACAATTGTTACGATGCTCCCTAGGAGATTGTAGCGCAGTCGGCCTTCTATAGTGTACTTCTTCCTTCGTTTTGTCATAAATGGTGGCTACATTTACTTTTAATTCAGCAAACCACTTCGGTTGAACCCAAGGCCCTCTCTTATTTCTAGATTATTGACTCTGGGCAGCGCAGCTGGCTGAGACTGAGCTTTGGCTCTGTTATGACCCTGCCCGGCCTCCCTTGCCTTGTTCCCGGACTGATTTTGGTTAGGGTTTGGTGCAGCCGGGGCAGACCTCATCTGCCTGTGCACCCTATTTTTCTTTGTTTCATCCATGTTAATTTGCTTTCCAACCTGATTCAGTAGACCTCCCCATGTCATGGCCTTTTTTCTAGTCACTGAATCAGCCAGATTTCCAGGGTTTAAGCCCTGCCTTAGGGAAGCTATTGCTACTTGTTCGAAGAAATCAGCCAACCCATTTTTGGTGTTTACAAAGCGACTTATATATTCCTTTAGAGATTCATTTGGTTCTTGGGCACAATGGATAATTGTGTCTATATTGCCCTTCACCTCCTTACTTCCAACAAACTGCCTCCGGAAGGCCACCCAGAAGGTATCAAAATTTCTGATGCACCCCTGTGGTAGGCTGTTATACCACTTCAAGGCACTCCCCATAAAGGATTGGGAGAATGCTCTACAAAGAAACTTGTCGTCGTCATCAAAATTCATCATGAAATTTTTGAATTGTTCTAGGTGATTGCCCGGGTCTTTACTGCCATCGTATTTCTCCATTTTTGTACTATCAAACCTCTTGGGGAGGTTTCCGGACAGAATCTTAGACGACAATGGAGATTGTCTCCAATTCCGGCCACGACTGAAAACAGTATCCTTGTTAGGAGTTGCAAAGATACCTGGCTCGTCATGGAAGGCAAAAGGATCCACCAGCATCCGATCTATGTGTCTCCGGCTATGAGACGATCCTTTGCCTATATGCCTCTTTAACTTTCCATGTCTATCCCTCTTTCTTGAATACTTCTTAACCAACTTTTGTTTATTTTTAGATCGGCCCTCATCACTGCTGGATGACAAGGACTCTTCAATTCTATCTTCGCCCGAGGAGCTACTACAAGATTCTGAGTCTGAATCAGAGCTCTCCACCGGCTTAGACCTGTGAGACTTTTTAGAGCTAGCATGAGTCTTCTTCGTACTTACATGGGTTTTCGATGGCTCATGCTCTCTAGGGTTGTTAGTATGATGAGAAACTGATGCCTTTGACTTCTCGTTTATGCCCATCTTTGCCCTCTCTGCCCTCAGAGCTTCTATCTCGCCTTTTAACCTATCACGTTCCTCGATGGTATATTCATCATTTTCTCCCACCACTTCAAGCAAAGCTGGTGGTACTTCTGGTGCGTCCGGATTCATTCAGACTAGTTTTTCGGATGGTTTTGAATGCTATATTCAGGCACCGTCGTGCTCCCACTGTGGTCGCCAATTTGGTGTGGTTTATTTTCGTTTGAGGGTAATTTTGTAACTTTGTCTAGAGTTTTATGGAATTTTGTGAGTATTTAATGTTTAGGTAGAATGTAGAGGGAGAATCGAGCTGCTTGGTTGTATTTAATTTTCATTACCCTCGTTTAATGTAGGTGGTTGGGTATTTATACCCTTTTTCTTTTAGGCCATATGGGCTTTCGGGTTGTGTTTTTATGGATTCGGGTCGAGTTCAAAGATCCATTAGCTTTTAAGTAAACAAGTGATTAGTTTAATCATGAAGTGATTAGTTTAATCATGAAGTGATTATGTTTTTAATACTTTAGTTCTGTTCGGACAGTTTTAGTAAATGGAGGTTGTCTGAATCACCCCTGTCCGGTTAGATGGATTGTGTCCGAATTACCCCTGTCTGGCTCTTATCAAAAGTGGTGACAAAAACCGGACTCATCAGATAATAATGAGAGTTGTATTGTATAGTAGACATGTTATTTTTTTTGTAATTGTCATATAATAGACTATGTGTTTCATTTGTATATTATGTATGTTATTTTTTTTACTATATTACACCAAACATACGAGTTCTCGATTAATAAACATGTTATTTTATTGCATACTGAACCATGTAAGTTCTTGCATATTTGACCATGCTAGTTTCGTTATATTAAACATGTGACTTGTCTTATAACATGGTGAGGATAATAACCGCCTGAGGGTAGGCCAGTAATTTCAAGTGGAGTTTTAAGGTGGTGTATGGGTGTTTAACGGTGGTGTGTGGGTGTTTAACGGTTAGAGTAGAAAGTAGAGAGATGATTAAGCAGCTTGGTAGTAGTTAATTCTCATTACCCCTAGTTAATGCGGGTGGTTAGGTATTTATAGTATAATTTTTGGGCCCTTATGGGCTTTCGGGTCATGTTTAATGGACTCGGGTCATGTTTAAAGACCAATGAGCTCTAAGTAGGAGAGCAAGTAGCTTAGTCAAGAAGTGTTTAGGTTTTTTAGTACTTTTGTCATAGTTCGAACAGCCTTAAGTTCACAGTGTTCACAGAAATCTGTTCGGTCCAAATATCATGTTCGATCCATGTCCATGTAACATGTCCGGTATTCGGAGAGACTAGACCGATTTGCCCTGTCCGGGGACCATCCTGAATTCGGACTCATCAGGAGCCCCTTTTTTAGGTGTTTGAGCAAGTATTCGTGTCAAAGAACTGAAAAACAGTCCGATGTCTGAAGTGGTTTTCAATCCGGACAGATCTATGGGTATACCCGGACAGGTTAAACTTTACGAATTCATAACGGTTTTTGCCAGAGTTAGTGGGACACGTGTCGCCTTCTGATTGGACACTCCAGCCGTTTTTTCACCTTGAATTTCGCACCATCTTCTTTAACAAGTAACCTCTTTAATTACAAGTAGTGACATCAACGCCGTCTTTTAATCATTGCCAAACTTTTCGAATTCTCCTAGGAATCAACTCCTTTTCTCAGTTTCACTATAAATTCAAACTCATTTTCCACTGTTTTACCATCTCTTTCACATTTACTCTGCAAATTTACTCAGAGCTTTCTCTCTCTAAAGCAAAAAGTTTCTTTGGCAGTTTATGTTTACAGCAAGAACAACATTGATCAAAGGTGGTTGGCTCAACCTTTCGGAGTTGGAGAAAGCGCAAAAGGTCGAGAAGGAAAGACGAATAGCAGCAGGGCTGCCATCATCACCTGTTGAGAGACCAGTTGCTTCTGTTACAGAGTCAGATCGAGGCTCGTCCTCCTCCAAAGGTACTAAGCCCAAAAAACTCTTTCAATCCACCCTCTCGCCCATAGTCTCTGGTTCCTCGGTCCAGGAGTCAATACCTGCTGTTGAGCCAGGAGTTACTGCTACAAGCGTTAGGAAACCTTCTCCTTTTATAACTATGGGATCTGACTCTGATCACTCTCCGGAGAAACTAGTTATTAAGAGGCCAAGCCGGTTAGTTAAGGGACTAGCCTCCAAGAATACTCCCTCCAAATTGGGGGCGAAAAACTGTGGCTCTGGGTCTGGAGTGCCCATTAGAGCTCCCCGGGAGAGGCTATCTGGTCCGGAGGCCAGCAGTCCGGTACCTCCAAGAGAGACTTCTGCCTCCGAGCCCCAACCTGAGGTGAAAAGTCATAAAAACATAGAAGGTCAGCAGTCCGGAAGCCAGGCTGAGCCAAGCTTTAACCCTCCACGGACCTCTACCACAGACATTCCCCCAACAATTATGGAGGAGAGGATGGAGGACTCTGCTGAAGAGGTCCCTTTCGAGTCTGAGTCTTCCAGCCAGACTGAAAATGCTGCTATTGCCAAAAAAGGCAAGGAAAACCTGTACTTGAGGCATCCGGAGCTGCCGGAGTGCCTTGAAGCGAAGGTGGGGCCATGTTTCCACAGAGTTGAGCTCAAATATCTCTTGGCCTTACAAAAGACCAAGTATGCATTCATCCATACTCTTGACCTGGGGCGAATGCGCACAAAATGGGGGATCCCGGGAAACGTGAAGGTAAGGATCCCCATCGATCCGAAGACCCCTATGGATTGCAAGAGGAACGAAATAGTCTTCTTTACAGAGCTATTTAACTGGGGACTCAGGTTCCCATTGGACCCGGAGATCGTTCGGTACTTCCACCTGGTGAAGCTCTGCCCGAGCCAGCTGAGCCCCAATGGCTGGTTTACTTTGATGTCATGTATCATGGCATCTAGGCTGTCAGGGATCCCTTCCCTATGGAAGAGTTCGCAGCGGTGGCCAACCTTTGCAAGCATCACCAATTCCCCTTTTGTCACTTCAATATGGGGAACGATCTCAAGGCTGTTGATGATCTCTTGGAGTCAGAGAGCAAATGGAGGAGCCAATTTCTGTTCGTCAGTGGCGCTTGGGAAAATGGAAAAAATATCAAGGTCGGAGAGAACCCAAGCCTCCTCAGGAGTAGGTGGAGGAGTGACCGTAAGTTCCTTACTTTAAATCTCTGTTCGTTTCTCTCCTTTCCTTTTTTTTAAAGTTAGTTTAAATTAACCAATTTCTCTTTTGTTCTAACAGAGCTGCCAAAGAAGTTCGGGGATTATCTAAAGGCCGGACAGACTACATGTGGCAAAATCAATGAGTTAGAAGTTCGGGGCCTCCAGAAGACGTTGTGCTGAGAAGGTCCCATGAGTTAGATGGGACACTCTACCTGCCTGCCCGGGCTAAAGCCCCAAGTAAAATGAAGGGCAAGAAGAGAGGCAAAAAGGTAGCGAGTGATGCTGAGAAGGATACCCTAGCAGACCCGGAGGGGCCGGCCCAGGTTCAAATCGATGCAGCCCTCTTGCAAGTGGTAGAGCAAGAGACCGAAAGGCAGGAAGTAGACCTCCCAAAACCTCCAAGGGCTCCCAAGAGGACTCGCAAGCAAGTAGGAGAAGGCACTGACCGGGAAGCCAAGAAGAAAAAGACTTCCCAAGGAGATGAGTTCGCTCTCTGGGATCCGGAGCCTTCCTTCCCCACTGACCTCTCTGACCCAACACTGGCCGAAGAGATCCCAAGGGATTTTCATACCGATGAGGTAGAGGGGGGAGATCTCAACCTCGATGGAGTGGACATCACTGGTCTAGCTGGACTTGGTGAGTATTTCCTTGGCCTCCCAAGAGACGAATTTGTAGGGCCCTACGTTCCTCCAAGCAGCTCCAATACGGTCAATTTCAATGGTAAGACTTTCATGGTTTCTAGTGAAAAGGACACTATAGCCCATTCCTTGCTTAGTAATGTGCAGCCAGTTCTCACATTGGAGAGGCAAGTCCGGAGTCAGGCAGACACCATCAAAGACCTCAAGTCTGAGAAGGAAAAGTTGTCCGAAGACCTCCGCACTGCCACCACCAATGCTAACTTGCTTAAGGAAGCAAATGAGGAGCTGAAGAGGAAGCAAGATGAAAGCAACACAAAAGTTGCCACCCTAGAAGAAACCATAAAAGATCTTCAAGAGAAGTTGTCCGGTATGGAGAAGGACCTTACGACCTCAAGGGGAGAAACTACTGCAAAGGAGAAGATCATCACCAACTTGACTACTGACAAGATTGCTCTAGAAAATGCAGTGACCCAGGCTACTGAGGAGAAAAATGCTCTGTTAAAGGACCAAGAGGCCACAATCAATGCCAAGATCAACGCCTATGTCAGGGAAATGAATAAAAGCGAAGAGTTAATGATTCAAAGGGTAAAGTCTGATATGGTTCTCCTTTTTCATGAAAAATTTCCGAAGAGGACCCTGGGGGATTTATGGCTCTATGTGGATGACAATGACCTTCCATATTATACAATGGTCGATAAGGATGGAATTCCCAGTGAGTCTTCATCTGATGATGAAGAGAGGACCGGAGAGAGCCCTGGCGAAGAGGAGAATGATCCCAAGGGCAAGAAAGTAGTCGAAGGGGGGAGCGACTCTAAGGGTAAGAAAGCAGATGAAAGGGAGCCATCTTCAAAGGCTCAACCTTAATTTATGATTTAATTGGTTTATCTTTTATTCAAACTAAAGTCCTTGGAAGGCCAAGGCAATCTTTTTGTTGTGGTGTCCGGTATTTGTTCGGACAGGTTTTTTGTGCTGTATCCTGACTCACTCGAAAGTCCTTGGAAGGCCAAGGCAATTTTAAGTTGTTCAATGAATATTTCTGTTTTGCACAACCATTATCTTCTTTCATTGTTTGTTTTAGTTTAGATAGCTAGAGTTTAAGTAGCTTTTAGTTATTGCGTTGTGAGAGTGTTTAAATTCTCCGGCTAGAGTTTAAATAGCCCTTAGATCTTTCAGTCCGGGTAGTATAACAAAAGATAGAACTTTGAAAATACTTAGAAAATTTTGAAGAAAGCATCGAATTTTATTCAACCATCCGGACACCTCATAAAAACCTCCCTGTGCCACCAGGGAGGAAAGAGTATGCCCCCAAATATTTACATGGAAGTTCAAACAAGTAAATATTTACACAAGTGTTATTCCAAGTACATCCGAAGATGCTCAATATTCCAAGGGTGAGTTAAAACCCTGCCATCTTTGTCTTCCAACCAATAAGTTCCAGGCTTGATTCTTTCAACCACAATATACGGACCCTCCCAGGTAGGGGCCAGCTTTCCAAAGAGCTTTTTCTTTAGTGTGTAAGAATACCTTCCTTAATACTTTGTCCCCTGGTTGGAAATCTCTTCTTTTAACTTTAGAAGCAAGCCTGCTTCTCATCAAGCCCTGATAGTGTGCCACTCTAAGGCGAGCTTTAACCCGTCTTTCTTCTATTAAATCAAGTTGATTTCTGATGGCCATCTCATTAGCGTGTCCGGAGAAGTTGTGAACACGAAAGGAAGGGAGTGTCTTCTCTATGGGGGGCTACTGCATCCATTCCATAGACCAAGGCGAAGGGTGATTCTTGTGTTGCAGCCCCAGGTGTTGTCCGGTAGGCCCACAAGACTTCTTGTAAATAACTAGGCCACTTCCCAGCAGCCCCTTCTAGATTCTTCCTTAAACCGGACAGTATAGTCCTATTAGCCACTTCAACTTGCCCATTAGCTTGTGGGTGGAAAGGTGAAGAAAAACAATGCTGTATACCCCTTGAGGCACAGAAGCTTTCCATTTCTCTATTGTCGAACTGTGGCCCATTGTCTGTTGTTATTTTCTGTGGGACACCAAATCTACAACATATGTTGGACATAATGAATTTTATGACAGTTTTTGATGTTGTCCCTGCCAAGGGAACTGCTTCTATCCACTTTGAAAAGTAGTCAATGGCCACACTTATAGTTCTACGCCCTCCGGACGCCACAGGGAGAGGCCCTACTAAGTCCAACCCTCATCGAGCAAAAGGGATGGGCTCAGAAATTGACTCCAAAGGAATGGCTGGTACATGAATTTCATTGCTGTACCTCTGGCATGGGTCACACCTTTTCACCAATTCATTAGCATATTTCATAATCGATGGCCAATAATATCCGGAGAGTAATACTCTTCTTGTTAAAGCTCTAAACCCACAATGAACTGATCCCTCACCATCATGCAATTCGGAGAGGACCACTTGTGACTCATCATCCCCTAAACAACGTAGGAGAGGTTTACTATAGGATTTTTTGTACAACACTTCTCTCAACATAATGAAACCACGAGCCTTGTGTTTCAATGTTCTGGCTTGTGATTTATCTGAAGGCACAATACCATCGGACAGATATTGCATGAGAGGAGACCTCCAATCCTGAGGCTGCTTCACCTATATTTCAAAAACTTCCTCTTCTTCACCCTTACTAAGTTGAATAGAAGGGCTTTCAAGCACATGGATCCATGGGTAAGACTCTGTATATGCTATTGTTGCTAATGAGTCTGCTAGCTCATTTTCTGCCCGGGGAATGTGTTCGTAGACAACAGCTTTAAATTTTAGTGCTTCATTCTTGAGGAGGAGTAAATATTTCACAAGTTGCTCCTTTCTAGCCTCAGATTGGCCTAAGGCATGGTGGATAAGCAATTGGGAGTCACTTAGCAGTTTGACCCTCTTAGCCCCACAGATGTGCGCTAACTTTAACCTAGCTATAGTTGCTTCGTATTCGGACTCGTTATTAGATGCCCTGAAAGCAAAACAAATAGCCTAGTACATACTATCTCCATAAGGGGAAGTTAAACATATTCCTGCACCACATCCCATAGTGCTAGATCCACCATCTGTTCGGACGATCCAGACTTTCTTGTCTTTTGTATCAGTAGCTTGCTCTGAATCCCTATTGGAGTGGAACTCAACCAAGAAATCAGCCACAGCTTGGGCTTTTACTGCTGTCCGGGGAGCAAAGTCTATGTTGAAGTCCCCCAATTCTACTGACCACTTAGTCATTCTGCTTGAAATGTCTGCTTTTTGAAGGACATTCTTTAAGGGAAAAGAGGTTCGGACAACAATAGGATGAGCCTGGAAATAAGGCCTCATCTTTCTTGCAGCTATTACCAGAGCTAATGCCAATTTTTCAAGTTTCAAGTAACGTCTCTCAGCATCTATCAAGCTCTTGCTGATGTAGTACACTGGGTGGGGATACCTATCGACCTCTCTTACCAGCACATCACTGATGGCACAACTTGAAACTGCCAAATATACGAAGAGAGTCTCCCCATCAACTGGTTTGAACAAAGTTTTGGGGGAGGACATGTGTTTCTTGATTTCATTGAAAGCTTCATCACACTGTGGGGTCCACTCGAAACCCTTTGCACCCTTCAAGGTTTGGAAGAAAGGAGCACACCTGTCCGAAGACCTGGAGATAAATCTGTTTAAAGCTGCTAATCTCCCCGTTAACCGTTGTACTTCTTTGACATTTCGAGGAGGTTCCATCTGGAAAAGAGCATTCAGCTGGTCCGGATCGGGCTGTATTCCATGCTCACTTATGATATAGCCTAAAAACTTTCCGGACTGCACTCCGAAGACACATTTCTCAGGGTTTAACTTTAAATTCACTTTTACCAAGTTGGCAAAAGTTTCTTTGAGATCGGGCAAGTGTAACTGCTCATCCACACTCTTCACCATCATATCGTCAATGTAAACCTCCATATTTCTTCCAATTTGATCAGCAAATGCCTTGTTGACTAGCCTCTGATAAGTAGCCCCATCATTTTTCAAACCAAATGGCATCACCTTGTAGCAATGGAGACCCCTGTCAGTGACAAATGTGGTATGCTCTTGATCTTTTGGATCTACTTGAATCTGATTGTAGCCGGAGAAGGCATCCATAAAGGAAAGCAGCTTGTTCCCAGAAGTAGAGTCTACCAACTGATCTATCCGGGGGACCGGATACAAATCTTTTGGGCAAGCTCTATTGAGGTCTGTGAAGTCAATGCACATGCACCACTTGCCGTTTTCCTTTTTACCAGGACAGGATTGGCAGTCCACAAAGGGTATTGAGATTCTTTAATGTGCCCCATCTTAGTGAGTCTGTCAACCTCTTGTACTATGACATCAGCCTTTTCTTTTGAGAAAGCTCTTCTCTTTTGAACCACTGGTGCTACATCTCTCCGGACAGATAGGTGATGGGATATCACTTCTGATGGAACTCCAGTAACATCAGCATTGCACCAAGCAAAAACATGCTGATGGTCTTTCAAAAATTTCAACATCTCTTCTTTCAACATTGGTGGCATCTTGGACCCTATCTTGACACTCTTGCCTTCTTCCAAACAGTGCGTTTCAACCTCTTCAATTGGAATCAACACTCCAGGGGTCTCTCTGGGGTCATCAATTTCAACCTCACCCCCAGAAAGGCCCTCAAACTGCTATTGATCATTTATTCGGACTGCCCCCAATGTTCGAGGAGCCAGGGCAGTGGCATAGCATTCTCTTGCAATCTTTAAGCACTGGTGGACTGTTGAAGCCACTGCATGCATCCTAGAGAGCCAAGACCTCCCTAGAATAGCATTATAGCAAGTGGGACAATCCACCACAATAAAGAGTATTCTAACCATTTTCTTGAAAGGGCCCCTGCCCAATAACACCTCTTCTTCGAATTCTCCGATCACATCGGCTGAGCTGCCTGTGAAGCCCGCGATTGACCTGTCCGACTTTTGAATCACAGCTGGATTTCTCATTTTTCTTGTAAGTGGTTAGGAAAAGGATATTGGCTGAGCTTCCAGTATCCACCAAAATTCGCCTTATTTCATTGCCCCCTATAGAGGCTCCTATGACAACAACATCCTCATGAGGGCCAGCAATGTCTCTCAAATCATCCTCATCAAAGACAATGAAGGGGAATGAGTTCGGTGACTGATAAGATGTCATGCCTCCTTCTAGCTGGGAGGCTAAATTATGAACATGCCTCTTTCTCGAAAAAGCAGTAGGAGCTATCATAGTGTCCCCTCCGAAAATTGTAAGTGACTCAAAGAATTTAATGAGCCCGGAGACCGACCTAGAACACTCCTCTATAGCACCCACCCTGTTTCGAGTTGGATCAGGATCCAAGTATTCAGATTCCACATCAAAACTTTCAACTATAACCATGGCCCCCTCCGGGGCAGCATTACTTGGACCAACCCGGTGAGTGTTGTCAGGCCTGTTGCCTCCTCTTCTTTTAACGTATGCTCCCAACTTTCCCCTTTCAATCAGGTTTTGAACCTCTTGCTTCAATGCTATGCAATCATCAGTGGTATGGCCAATATCATTGTGATATTGGCAAAAAGAGTTGTTACGATGCTCTCTGGGAGACTGCAAGGTTGCTGGTCTCCGGTAATGCACCTCATCTTTTGTCTTATCGAAAATGGTGGCCACACTTTCTTTGAGCTCTGCGAACCATTCCGGTTGGACTCATGGCCCTCTCTTGTTTCTGGATTGTTGACTTTGAGCAGGAGCTGCTGGTTGAGACTGAGCTTTTGCCCTGCCATGCCCTTGTCCGGTTTCTCTTGCTTTATTCCCGGACTGGTTTTGATTTGGAGTTGGTGCCACTGGGGTGGACCTCACCTGTCTGTGCACCCTGGTTTTCTTTGTTTCATCATCGTTTATTTGTTTGCCAACTTGATTTAGCAATACTCCCCAGGTCATAGCCTTCTTTCTGGTCACCGAATCAGCCAGATTGCCTGGGTTCAAACCTTGCCTTAGGGATGCTATTGCCACCTGTTCGAAGCAATCAGCCAACCCATTCTTTGTGTTCACAAAACGACTTATGTACTCTTTCAAGGACTCATTTGGCTCCTGGACACAATGGATTATTGTATCTCCATTTCCCTTCAGCTCCTTACTCCCTACAAACTGCCTTCGAAAGGCCACCCAAAACGTATCAAAATCTTTAATACAACCCTGAGGCAGGCTGTTGTACCATTTCAGAGCACTCCCCGTAAAAGATTGGGAGAATGCCCTACACTGTAGTTTATCATCGTCATCGAAGTTCATCATGAAGTTCTTGAATTGCTCCAGATGATTGTCCGGATCAGTACTGCCATCGTACTTCTCCATTTTAGTGCTATCAAACCTCTTGGGGAGGTTTCCGGACAGAATTTTAGAAGACAGTGGAGACTGCCTCCAATTCCTTCCACGAATGAACACAGTATCCTCATTGGGAGTTGCAAAGATACCTGGTTCATCGTGGAAAGCAAAAGGATCCATTAGCATCTTGTCCGTATACCTCCGGTGGTGAGATGACCCCTTTCCAATATGCCTTTTCATTCTTCCATGGTGGTCTCTTTTTCTTGAATATTTCTTAACCTGCTTTTACTTTTTCTTGGTTCGACCCTCATCGCTGCTAGAGGACAAGGATTTTTCATTTCCCTCACTATCCGAAGAGCTACCCGAAGATTCTGAGCTCGAGTCAGAACTCTCCACAGACTTGGACCGGTGAGACTTTTTAGAGCTAGCATGAGTCTTTTTAGTGCTCACATGAGTTTTCGAAGCCTCAGGCTCCCTGGGGTTGTCGGTGTGATGAACAACCGATGCCTTGGATTTTCCTTTCACGCCCATCTTGGACTTTTCAGCCCTTAGAGCTTCTATCTCAAGCGTTAACATGTCTCGCTCTTGGACAGTGTACTCATCGTTCTCTTCCACCACTTCGAGCAAAGCTGGTGGAAGCTCTGGATTGTCCGGATTCATACGGACAGAATTTCTTGGCAGGTTTTGAATGCTTGATTCAGGCACCTCTCTCCTCCCACTGTGGTCGCCAATTTGGTGAGGATAATAACCGCCTGAGGGTAGGCTAGTAATTTCAAGTGGAGTTTTAAGGTGGTGTATGGGTGTTTAACGGTGGTGTGTGGGTGTTTAACGGTTATAGTAGAAAGTAGAGAGATGATTAAGCAGCTTGGTAGTAGTTAATTCTTATTACCCCTAGTTAATGCGGGTGATTAGGTATTTATAGTATAATGTTTGGGCCCTTATGGGCTTTCGGGTCATGTTTAATGGACCTGGGTCATGTTTAAAGACCCATGAGCTCTAAGTATGAGAGCAAGTAGCTTAGTCAAGAAGTGTTTAGGTTTTTTAGTACTTTTGTCATAGTTCGAACAGCCTTAAGTTCACAGTGTTCACAGAAATCTGTTCGGTCCAAATATCTTGTTCGATCCATGTCCATGTAGCATGTCCGGTATTCGGAGAGACTAGACCGATTTGCCCTGTCCGGGGACCATCCTGAATTCGGACTCATCATAACAGACCATGTGTTTCCTTTGTATATTAACTATGTATTTATTTTTTATTATATTACACCAAACATGTGAGTTCTTAATTAACATACATGTTATTTGTTTGTACACTAAGCCAGTTTACTAATTTTGTTTTGCATGTATATTTCTTGTTGCATTTGGTATTGTTGGTTGTGAAGATGCTGAAAGTTGCCTATTGTTTTTGGAGATTTTGAAACTCTATTTGTTGAGTATAAAATCATATTTATTTTGGACCTTCTTTTAGTTATCATTAATGTTGTTTCTGTTTTATATCTGAACTGCTATCATGCCTACAATATTTTCTATTTTGTTTAGAATTTGAGGTATGCTCTGAATATACTAACAGAGAGTTTAGATTTAGGATGTTAAGTCTGTTTAATCAATGCACTTATGCTCCAATTGTATATATTTCAATGCATATCTTTCAGATTTTATATGTGCATCTACTGCGATTGAATCATTTAACAGTCATATTAAAAAATGTATAGTCTACCCATTTTTGAATTAATTAAAAAGATTAGAGTCTTACTTATGACTCAAATTTTACGGCATTATTAGGTAGGGGGATAAGATAGAGTAGTAAATTATTTCTTGATTATGAAAATAAGTTTAAACTAAATGTCGAAAATTTTTATAGCTGGCTAGTCCGTAAGTCTTCGGCAGCCATATATGAAGTTTTTTCAGATCCTGTTATGGTTGTTAATTTGTTGGATTCCAAATGCCTATGGTGTTTGGAAACAAGATTTGTTTCCATGTTCTCATGCTTTTGTTGTAATACATTTGACTTAGTAAGATCATATAACATTACTCTTTTAGCATGCCGACTATAACCAATTTTGAAAAATGACCAAGCTCTAATGATTCATCTGAGCCAAAAATTTTGCCTCCAAATATGAAAAGACAAGATTGAAGGCCTAAGAAGAAGCGTATTTCGTCTAAAGGAGAAATAACAAACAAGTAGTTGAGGCGTGGTTGTTCTTCAAAACCATACCATAATAAAAAATACTTGTGAGGTCTTACTTTAACGTGCGATTCATTGCTTACCGATCATGTGAATCTCTTGTATTTTAAACCGATCATGCAAGTTTCTTGAATATTAAACATGTTACTTCTTATATATAAACCAATCATGAGGCTCCTTGTATATTAGACGATTCGATTTTAAGTTTATTAGTTATGTTAGATCTTATATTTCCAACTATGCAAGTTCATGTAGTATAACCATGCTATTTTTTGTATACTAAACATGCTACTTCTTATATATAAACCAACCATGTGATTCCCATATATATTAAACAATCCGATTTTAATTATATTAGCTGTGCTAGTTCTTATCTCTACAACTATGCGAGTTCATATGGTATGATCATGCTAGTTTCTTGTATATTCCAATCGAACTTTATAGACAATGTGATTTGTCTTATAATAGACCATTATTTTGTCTTTAACTTAATTAACCCACCAATAATGTGATTTTATTTTTGATAAACCTTTCGATTTCGAACATTTTAAACATGCTAGATCTTATATTTCTAACTATGATAGCTCATGTATAGTAAACGTATGAGTTCTCGTATAAAAAAAAATTAATTATAGTTATTTTAAACATGTGACTTGTCTTATAATAGACCATGCGATAGTAGACATATATCAAACATGTTATTTCTTGTATATTAAACCATTATATCTACTTAAAAGGCCCAGATGATATCATAAAATTGTTATATGAATTAAATATAGATTATAAGTTTCTTGGAATAAACAAAAAAAAGGTCCTAACAATTTGTATACTTCCAATCCTAACAAAAAAATACAGCTATAGTTTAGGGTTTCACAGTTTACAACGCGAGTTAACAACAAAAACATGCAAAACAAAAATATTTAACCATCGGAAGAAGTGTTTTCTTCTTCAAACTCCTCTTTTTCATCCATCTCGCCATCAGCCTCCTCTTATTCACTCTCTTCCTCCATCTCATCATCAACCTCATCATCTTCTTCCTTCAAGTCCGAGAATTCTTCATCCGAGTACTCCCTCTTCCATTTTATCTGTGGAAGCTTGTTGGGGTCTTACTCATCTCGTAAAAATGAACCAGAGTCTGGAGAGATGTATTTATCGTGGAAGCATAATATTAACCCATTTCTGGGAGAGTCCAACGAGTAATCGGTGATTGTTAAACGTTTGTATTCTGAAAAATGGTTCGAAAAGTCAGAAAGGTCCTCATCTAAAAAAAATGAGTCGTCATACGAGTAATCAGGTGAAGGGAAGTGTGCCATGGTTTTTGGATATGAAGAGTTTATGAGTTTTTTACTTTTAAGAGTTTATGTATAATACCCAATGGGCACTCTTATATATAAACAAAACTCTAACCCAATCTTGATCTTTGTTTTGTAGTTATTTCTTTAGTCGTGATTAGATATCTACTTTTGTCAAATTAAGCAATAACTTAGATAATTGAAATGATTATAATACTTAAATATTGATATGGTAGATTGGTTAGAAGCTATTTGAACAATATTGTATTAATTACCATGCATGACTAATGTATTTATATGTTAAAAAGAGTTGAGACTAGTTACTCGTTCGATTTCAAGTATATCCAATTATGCAAATTCTTTGTGTTTAACAGTGCATTTCTACTACATTAACTCTAATAGACAACATAACTTATATAACCTTATGATTTGTTTTATAAACAACCATGCGATTATAGGTATTTTATCACCATATTATTCATGAATTGTTACTAATTAAGTGATATTAGTGTTGAATGATACTGCAAGTTCAGAGCTACTCACTATTATTTTTTCTTATTTACATCATAATTTACTTATAAAATATGTCAAATTATAAATTAGGTCACGTCATAAAAACTCCATAAAGAGAGCTAGCATCGAACACAGCATTTGAGCTCCAACATTTGAATATATATATTTTCTCTGTTAGTTTCTGATATAAATCTTCTTCGGATAATGTTTGTAGCGCATTTGTAAACAAAAACGCAATAATCGAGGCTGCCTAGTTTTTGTTGTTGGATATCTCTAGCATTTTTTACTTTAAATCCCTTCCTAACATCATGTATGTATCTTTTTCATACAATTTGAATTATTAACAAGAGTTTAGAGCAGTTAGAAGTTTACATGTAAGAACATTTTTATATAACATGCTATTTTTTAAAAAAATAACCATGCTATTATTTTAAAACATTAACCATGTTATTTCTTTGAAAAACTAATCATGTTATTTCTTTGAAAAATTAACAATGCTCTTTTTTCGAAAAACTAATCATATTATTTCTTTGAAATATTAACCATGCTATTTTTTTGAAACAATAACTATATTATTTCCTTGAAAAACTAATAATGTTATTTCTTTGAAAAAATAACTACGCTACTTATTTGAAAAACTAATCATGCTATATTTTTGAAAAATTGACAAAGTTATTTATT
Source organism: Limnanthes douglasii subsp. nivea (assembly GCA_036936605.1). Taxonomy (NCBI): domain Eukaryota; kingdom Viridiplantae; phylum Streptophyta; class Magnoliopsida; order Brassicales; family Limnanthaceae; genus Limnanthes; species Limnanthes douglasii. Next base: position 343,501,571 of record JAUPFV010000001.1, read on the forward strand.
TGAAAAATTCATACTAGTGGCTCAGTCGTTTTTCTTGTGTAGTCTGTTGCAAATTTATTGTAAAGCATGAATGGGTTATAGTTTCCTGTCGTTCCATTTCCCATATCAATAATCACCAACTTCTAGTGGTTCATTGTATCCTTCTTTATGTTGCACAATGGAAGGAACACAATATACGTTTCAGGCCTCATAGTTTTGATTATTTCGTCAACAATTTTAGAGAGATCTTCTTTTTTGGCCAGTGTATTATGCATTAAGAAAATATATTATAAATAGTTTTGTTATAATAATCAACAACTAATTTTGGTTACACTTACAGTTGCATAGTCATAAATTTGTATAACGTTGAATTTATAACTATAAGAACCTTCGAAACCTTCAACTCGTACTTTCCAATCGGCTTCTTAAGTCATCTTGTAAATTCAAGCGTCAATCATGTGCCAAATGACAAGTGGGAGGTGCATAACCAAACATGCGAGATTAGTACAATTCAATTGTGCGATCTTACAGGAAAATAAAAAAACAAGCAAGATTATTGTAAAATTAACCATGTCAGATTAGTCCAACCCAACTAACATGCAATTCTACCTTTAACTTCACTATTATAATACTACACTTGTATATTTTACCTTAAATTTCAGGTCGCGTTTGTAAGGTGGCGCCATTAGTTCACTTATATTCATGTTCAGTCTATAAGAGAACTATGATAGTGGTATATACCATATTGTTGGATCTTCGTGTTCTTCTTCTCTTTGTATCTTAAGGATTTTATGGTATCCAGTGACCTTAACGATCTACATTGTTGTTGTACTATTTTCCCAATCTAGGAAATTAACATCTTTCTCTTCTGTCACACCGATTGAATCCCAATGAGGCCACATATTTTCCTCTTGCACTCATTCTTTGATAGTTTGGGACATAGAAAAATGGGTGTGAAACATGATGCGATTCCAGTTATAAAAACTATGAGATGTCAAGCATATTACAACCATGAGATTCCAAGCATACTACAACCATGATATGATAAGTATAGTAGATCATGCGAGATATGACACGACATGACAATATATATTTGATGCTTAATGATCTACTAAATATCCACTTATAGAATCACAAACAATTACCCAAGATATTGTCTCCTCTACAACCTTGTCACCAGCAGCATCTTGTAAATTACGAGCAACGTATCCTCCGTGGTAGAATATAAACTTTGTTGCATGAAAGTATTTACCTTAAGCTGATAAACTTAATCAAAAAATTATTGTGAATATTGTATCAATAAATCATCAAAGAATGGTAGTTCTAAACATATTATTTTGTTTGGCGTATCAGCTGATGGTGGTGTTTTATTTTTTGCGTTTTTCTGCTGGTTGTGGGACGGCTGCTACTGCTTATTCTTGGGTGGGTTATTCTGCTTTATAAATCATGGTTCTTTTTGTTGGGTTTGATGGTATTGTTGGATTTTGGTTTCCTCTTCAACTGGATGTGGGACTTCTGTTGTTGCTTATGGCTGGGTGAGTTATTATGCATTTGTGCATGCTGATTCTTGTTGTTGGGTTGATGGTGTTGTTGGTGTTGGGCTTCCTCTTCGGCTGACTGTGGGTTTGTAACTCATCCTAATTGGTGTGTTCTCCCTTTGTGGAGGTTGGTTCTTATTTTTGGGATCGAGCTTCCTCTTGAACTGGTTGGGATTGATATTGCTGCTTCATTTTGCGTGAGTTATTCTCCCTTTGTGAAGGTTGGTTATTGCTTTTCAGGTTGATGGTGTTGATGGTGTTGGGGTTGATGGTGTTGGGCATTCTGTTCTTGTTGGTGGCATTTTTGGGCTTATTCTTCTTGACGTTGATGGTATTGTTGATGTTGGGGTTAATGGTGTTGGGCTTCTTGTTGGTTCACTTGATGTGCTTCGTTAGATTGCTATAAGTTGGGGCTGCAGTATTCGTCATACGATACTTTGTACGATGAACATGCAATTAAAGTTATATTCAATTTATGTGAGATTCATTATATGATGATAATAAAATTTTAAGTAATTGTAACCATGTGATTTCTAACATACTAAATTATGACATTCTTGTTATATTGAACATGCAATTCCCAATATATTAAAACATGCGAGTTCGTGGATACTAAACATACGATTTGTTGAGTAGTTAAATATGTGATTTGTCTGATATTCAAACCATGTGATTGCTTTGATATTTAAACCATGAGACTTCTGATATTCAAATCATGTGACTTATTTGAAACATTAAGCATGCTATCAAGCATCACAAATACAAGTATAACAAAACAATATATATTGGTATAAATAACATGAAATCCAAAATTGACTTTACAACCCTAGAAAATATGATTTTAGAAACCGACTGTAATATGAAAATATATATTCAAATATTTTAATCTTATTGTACTTAAGATCCACTTACATCTTCACGAACTTGTACCACTGGCGTAGTATATGTCTTTTTTAGAGTGTATTCATTTGTACTCACTACCTGTTCAGGTGGTACCACTGGTTTATTTCATGTCTCTTGTTCAGGTGGTACTAGTGGTGTAGTTTATGTCTTATGTAGAGAAAATTAAAATGTACCTACTACCTGTTCAGGTGGTACCACCGATGTAGTTTATGTCTCTTGTTCAGGTGGTATAAGCGGTGTAATTTTGTCTCATTTAGAGGATATTCATTTATACTTACTACTTATTCAGGTGGTACTAGGGCACATCTTCGTGGTCCAGTGGTTTGTGGTGTCTCATTCGTCGACTCATGTTGTTGGTGTTGTTGTCTCAGCGCTTCTTTAAGAATAAAAAGGTAGATTTTTGTTTTCTTTCAAGTTCTTGTTCTTCAAATATCTAACGTAACTGAGCTAACTCTTCCTGTAGCTATTCAATCTACCATAAAAATGCCAGATATATTGGTATGAGACGTGTGAGGATAAAATAGGTAAAATATATATAACAAGTTAGAGCAGATGAAAGACATATACTTAATTGTTTGTCATTTTTTTCAAACGAACGCTGCATACGTTTGTTTTCGACAGACCTCATGTAGGGAGTGCTATTTATTTTAAGTTTCAATCTCTGACGTAAAAGATAATTGTTCTTGAAAGTGGTCGTTTTTTTTTCAGATGTTGGTATGAGCTTTGGATGTTGTTGCAATGCTCTTTGAGGTTCTTCTAGTCTTCTATGACTTTGGTGGAGTCAGGTTTTGTTGAAAGAAATAATCATTAAGGGTGCAAAGAAAGTCATTTTGTAACCCCCCCCCCCCCTCCTGTTTCAGCTCCAGATGTCCGGCTTGGTGTTGTGGGCTGGATTGTTCTAGGTTGGGTGATTGGTGGTTGCCTTGGATGTGGTGGCATTTTGCTTCTTTTTTATGCTACATTTTTAGTCATTGTTCTAGGCTTTTTTGGGTGATTTGTTTTCTAGTCATTGATTGGTGTTCCTACTTGCTTCACTGCATCCAAATGATGTTCTTTCATCCTTTTTTTAATGCCAACTCACCCTCCAAAACCTATGCAATGAAGAACAATTCAATACAACATCCATCACTAAGAATCTTATTAGATTCTTACTGACCCTGCATTTCTTTTAGTTTTCCAATCATGTGAGTCCTATTATACTAAAACTACCATGCGAGTTATGTAAGCACCATGCGATTCTTTCGCAATAAGCAACATGTTAGACATTAGTTATTGTAACCATGCATTTCATGTGAATTCATTGTACACACCACGATAGTTAAATCACGATAGTTAAATCCGACCATGCGGTATTAGTATACATATCACAATAATTAAATCAGACCATGCGATAATAGTATATATGTCGCAATAGTTAAATCAGACCACACAATATTAGTGTTAATGAACATCATATTTATACCAACCATGCGACTTTAGTATATCGATCATGCTAGATTAGTGCAATTGAACATCCTACTTATAATAGACCATAGATACAGATGTACCTTTATCATAGCATTTGATATCGATTTGGTTTTGTTTGTGCTGACTTTTTTTGAACTTCCAGCCATGAAGTATGTTTGCATGATCATTGAATCCGCTTCTGTACCATATCTAAAGCGGAGTAAGAATCATCATGCATTGTTTAAATGCATTTTCTCGATACTGTGTTTAAGCCCGAAACTGCATTTACATCAGTGGTTATTAGCTTGACCAATTTTGACCCAATTCGGAAAGCATCCTCCTTGATATTGTACGTCTTTATAATATATTCAATAAGTTGATAATTCTTTTTCAACAAGAACTTCTCATTATGGAGGTCAAATGAAGCTTTCAAAATTATATAGAAGGGTGTTTCTTTTGCAATTTTGATGTGTTCCGATGCAATGATCTTTCTTTTATCTTTAATCAAAATTAAGATGTTGACTAATCCTGATTTCTAAATGCATGCTTTGAGATACATATTTCTTGTAAAAATAAATTCTGGCACGAGTTCATTAAAGAATCAATAGCAATGTTATTTTAAACGACCATGTGATTCTTTGATAAACTAACCATGTTATTTCTTTGATAAACTAACCATGCTATTTCTTTGAAAAATGGATAACCATGTTATTCTTTAAAACATTAACCATGTTCTTTATTTGATAAACTAACCATGCTATTTCTTTGAAGAGTGGACAACCATGAACCATGCGAATTTAAAAGAATACACAATGCACAACCATAATACAACCATGAGTTTCTTTCGAACGAACACATATTGCACACTGACAATACAACCATGCATTTATTTCATACCACAACTAAAGAAGATACAATATTGGTGTATTTCAGATAAAAAAAGATGCGAGATTAGTGTTACTTTCACCTGCACATTAATAGAAACTTATAAATTGAGTTCGAAACCACTAAACCCAAAAATAAGAAAACACATTACAACCTACTTTATGGAGGAACCTAGATGTAATGAATACATCACAATAGACTCTAACTACACTATATACTTAGAAATACATAAGCTAGGTCACTGTGAAGCAAGGAAATACAATGAAATTTTGTTATCGTTATGATTAGTACCTGTATTCCTAGACGATGAACAATGGCTGACGATGTCTTGATTGTTTCATCGAACTAAGATATCGTCATTGTCGGTAGCCAGAAGGTTACTGGGTTTAGTGTGGACGATGAACAAATACAGTCAATGTCTTGATTGATTTTTTAGATTAAGAAATCATCATCGGAGGTAGCCGGAAGGTCATTGGGTTTAATGTAGACGATGCACAACGATCAACGATGTTTTGATTGTTTTGGTGGGCTAACAAAACTTCGTCGGAGGTAGCCTGATGGTTACTGGGATTAGAGTGTTCGTGGGTTTTATGGATTTACTGGTTGAACTGGGTTTACGGAGTTTGAGAGAGAAAACCTGAAAAATTATGATTAGAAATGGGAAAATGGTTTTAAACCTTGATATGATCGGATATCTTTGGAGGTATGTTATGGTAATTCAGATTTTCTTTAGCAGGTAAATTCGGACCTAAGAATCAAAACTCGATGACTAAGCTGTCACCTAAGTCAACCGATGATTCAGTTACATGACTGGTATCTTAGGGTATGGGCTTGGGGACTCATAATATGAAGATCCGACCCAAAACGCCCATGGGTTTCCAGGAAGAGTATAAATACCCAAACCAACATCATTAAATGGGTTACATTTTCCAAATATATTAAATATAAGCACAACTCTTCTCTTACTACTCTCTACAAAAATACTAAATATAAACTAATCAGAAGATCTTCTAAATCTACCATCATAATACATTTTTCCCTCACCAAGATGGCGACTTTAGTGAGAGTGCAAGGTGCCTGAATAACTTTATCGAAACCATAATTGTAGATTGTGCTTCAGATATCTTTAGAACATAGGAATAAACATGCAAGAAATCCCACATCACAAAAATGAAGGAATAAAAGATGATGACGAGCATGCTATTATGTCTCATGTCAATCACATGATGAAGGAAATAAAATTTATTCAAGAGGACATGACCAGTTGAGGGAAAATATTGAAGATTTAAGAGCTCAAAGGCAAGCTCAAAAAGAGTTGAAATAAAATTCTGATGCGGGAGATGTATCGACAGAATAGCTTGGTTGACAACAACAAACAAGGTCAAAATAATCAGTCTCCAAAAGCTCATGTTAACTCTAAAAAAATATCGAAATAAACAAGTGATGAACACGTCGAATTCTAATGATAGTTCAACCACAACAACTAATACTGATGGATCGTCTTCATCAAGTAGTGATCAGGGTTGTCAGAAAAAGAAAGTGAGGTTAACCAAGATACACAATAGGAAAAAGGGACAGTAAGGGAAAATTAAAATAGAATAAATATCAAGGAAAAATAAAAGGATTGGCCGATCATGGCATTTATCATCTACTAAGTGATCAATTTGTTATTCAGTCTGAACCATGTATTTTTGCCACTCTTGATAAAGACAATGTTTTTAGTCGTAGCCAAAATTGGAGACAATTACCTATGTCTTCAAAAATACTTTACGAGAATTTTCCTGAACAACGTGACAGCTCCAAAATGGAAAACTACAATGGAAGCAAAGATCCTAATAACCACTTGGAGCAATTCAAAAAAATATAATGAATTTTGACGATGATGATAAACATTTATGTCAGAATTACTCACATACTTTTAAAGATAATTCCTTAAAATGGTATAATACCTTACCACAAGGATCTATAAAAAACTTTAATGTATTCTGGATTACGTTTCGGAGACAATTTGTAGGGAGTAAGGAGTTTAAAAGGAATGGTGACATTATCATCAATTGATCTCAAAATCGAATAAATCGTTGAATGACTACATCATCTGTTTCGTGAACATGAAGAACAAATTGGTTGATCATTTTGAACATGTAGTTATTGCCTCTTCGAGGCAAGGGTTAAATCTGGGTGAGTTGGTTGATTCAGTGACTCTGAAAAATACAATGACATGGGGTGGATTATCAAACCAGGTCGGAAAAAACAGATTACGATGAAGGAAACTAAAAAATCTAGAGTACCACACCTGAATAGATCTGCTCATACAACTTCGATCCCACATACTAGTACATAATCCTAGGCCACGGTTAATTATAGACCTAAATATTTTAGACAGGGGTCACATCGGCTGAAACAAATTCAATCAAATCAAGGCCTACAGGCTAGACCTAAGAGAGGTCTGTGGGTTTAACCTGAATGGTTTGCTGACTACGTGAAAGTATGGATACTATTTATGATAACTGGGTTATGATACATAGGATGGCATCACCTTAAAACAAGAAGTGCAGAATTTAACTAAGAGAGGGAAGTTGTCAGCTTTTGTTAAAAAGCAAGGGAGCAATAGGCAAGTCAATACTCACTTTCAGCCTAATACAACACGAGAAACATCACCTATTGGTCCAGGGTAGAGTATAAGTGCATCTAGACAAGAAGATGTTATGGTAATTATAGAAATGTTTGATGTGGACTCGAAATATCTAGACCCTGATCCGGACCGGAATCAAATTGGGATGATAGTGGAAAAAACTTCAACAATATCCGATCTATGTAACTTCTTCTAATCTTTAACCATTTTTGGGGGAGACACTGTGACTGCACCCTCAAGTTGTTCAAGAAAAATACATGTAAATAGTCTAACAACTCATTTAGAGGGAAAATGTCTACAAATTTTTATCAAAGCCATGCTTCATTCATTGTCTTTGATGAAGATGATTTAAGAGATATTGCGGGCCCACGTGAAGATGTTGTGGTAATAGGGGCATCCATTGGAGGAAATGATATACGTCGGATTTTAATTATTACAGACAGTTCAGCAAATATATTGTTTTTATTGACTTATAAGAAAATAAAGAATCCCTCAATCATCCAACGTTCGAATATGACCATAGTATGATCTATTGGGAGTTCAGCCGACGTAATTGGAGAATTTGAAGAAGAGGTTTTGTTAGGGAAACGACTATTTAAAATATGGTAAGGATTTTGTTTGTAATAGTTGATTGTCTGACATCTTACAGTGCCATATTTGGTAGATCTTAATTGTCTAGGATGCATGCAGTAGTTTCCACTATCCACCAATGTTTAAAATATGTTGTAGGAGGACATGTGGGCATTATCCAAAGTAGCCAAAAGGTAGCTTGTGAATGTTATATCATTGTTTTTGCTCCAAAATTGAAAAAAACAGTGAAGGTTAACAAGGAATAACCGTCAATGGAGATTTCTGCCAAACTAGATGAGATAGATGATCCAAAGGAGGCTTATAGTGCAATAATCCCAGTTGGAGAAGTGGAAATTCATTCGTTAGCAGAAAGTAAAAGCGTTCGGGTTGGATCTAAATTGTCTTTAGAGTTGAAAGAAAAAATAATATCATTTTATCCCATAATTTACATGTGTTTGCTTGGTGTAACAAAGATGTAACTGGAGTACCAACCCATATAATTAATCATAAGTTGTTTGTAAAATCTGATGTCGGGCCAATCGTGCAGAAAAGGAAAGCTTTTTCCACAAAGAAATCTGATGTGATTGTTCAAGAAGTGGATCGATTAACCAAGATGGGGCATATTAAAGAAACTCAATACCCTATTTGAACAGCTAACCCAGTTTTAGTCAGGAAAAAGAATGGAAAATGGTGTATGTGCATTGATTTCATATATCTCAATAGATCTTGCCCCAAATATCCATTTCCAGTACCCCAGATAGATAAGCTATTGGAATCCACATCAAAGAACAAGTTGTTGTCCTTTATGGATGCTTTTTATGGGTATAATAAAATTCAAATGAATTCGAATGATCAAGACCACACTATATTTATTACGGACATAGGGATCTATTGTTATAAGGTAATACCATTTGGGTTGAAAAATGTTGAAGCTACTTATCAACGAATCGTGAATAAAGAATTTTCTAATCAAATCGATAGGAATATAGAAGTTTACATTGATGATATGATGTACATTTGGAGTCCGATCTTGTAAATTTCGGAGATATATTATAAGTGAGAAAAAATTTAGGCTGATCTGGATTAGTTAAATGCTTTATTAGCTATGGTTCCACCTCCAAATACTAAAGAAGTTCAGATCTTAACTTGAAGATTGGCTGCATTGAACCGGTTTATTTCAAGATCGTCGGACAAATGTGCTCAATTTTGCTAAGTTTTAAGAAATGCTAAAGACTTCAATTGGTCTCCTAACTGTGATCAAGATTTCCTTGAAATAAAAAAACACTTATCTTCACCAAAGACATTGTTCAAACCTGTTGAATGAGAAAGTCTTTATATGTATCTAGCAGTATCGTAGTATGCGATAAGTGTGGTGTTGGTACGAGAGGTGGATGATTACCATCGTCGGGTTTACTATATAAGCAAGAGTTTGTTGGAAGCTGAAAAAAGTACTTGAAATTGGAGAAATTAGCTTTAGCATTGGTGATAGCAGCTAGAAAGATGATCCCCTACTTTCAAGCTCACTCTATCACAGTTCGAACTTTTTTTCCACTAAAACATGTGCTACAAAAGTCTGATATATCGGGGAGAATGACTAAATGATCAGTTAAGCTTGGGGATTATGATATTGACTTTGCACCTCGAACTAAATCAAAGCTCAAGTTGTGGCTAATTTTTAGTGGAATTTCATCCTAAAAGACCTCGTGAAGAAGCTCAAGTACGATGGAGTGTGGAGCTGGAATTTGCCTAACCTCTCTTTATGGTGATACCATGTACTAAGCTATATGTTTTGGCTGAGCATCTAACAATGAGTTTGAATATGAAACGACCATAGTTGGTTTAAGGTTAGCCCAAATATGTGGGGCTAAAATAATCCGATTAATAAGCGATTCACAACTACTCATTCAGCAGGCTCAAGGGCAATATAAAACCAGGAAATATAAATTGATGAATTATTTACAAGTGCTAAAGGAAGTGTGTTATGGTAATTCAGATTTTATTTAGAAGGGCAATTCAGACCTAAAATTCAAAGCTCGATGACTAAGTTGTCACCTAAGTCAACTGATGATTCAGCTGCATGTACCTCAGGGTATGGGCTTGAGGGCTCATAGAATGGACCTGAATAGAAGGATCCGACCCAAAAGGTTCATGGGTATCCAGGAAGAGTATAAATACGTCAACCAATAATATTAAATAAATTGGATTTTTTTCAAACATATTAAATACAAGCACCACTATTCTCTTACTACTCTCTACAAAAATACTAAATACAAACTAACCATACTATCTTCCAATTCTACCGTCACAATACATTTTTTTTCTCACCAAATCTAAACCACCATATTTATACTAATAGATGTATTTTTGTCCATAGGTCCATATACGTATTGGTATGCAATTTTTAGATACTATATGATAATGAGATAGTTAATTGGATATTTTTGGACACGTTTCTCTTTTTAAATACAATTTCGATTTAACTATTAAAATATTTTGAATACAAAATATCAATAATATTTTCGTTAGGATGTTAATAGACTATTTGCATGTCCATTTTAAGCCGACCCACCCATATATGTTTTTTTTATGCTTGAACCGAATCTGATTTGTTTTTATCCGCGGATCAATCCAATCCGACAAACACAAATTCTCATATATTTTATAATATATATATATATATATATATATATATATATATATATATTTCAGATAGACATATTAAAAAAACGGATTTGATTCTACCCATTTATAGTTTTAAAGCATATACATAACTTTTATATTTCAAACAAAATTTATACCGATCAAATCAGACGGTATCAGAGATACACAACCATTTTGCTATCTTGAGTCTTGTATTTCTGTCTTTTCTTAATACTTCATTTATATTTAAAGGATATTGTTAAAAAACGGCCAAAACTATTATGCGAAATTGTTTTTTAAACTATTCCGTAAAGTTATTTTGTTCGATTATTTTACCCATACGAAATTTGTATAAATAGTAAAATTTATTCCGTGTAGTTATTATAATTTCAAAAATAAACCCAATTATCTACCTTCTTTATATCTTCTATCTAAAAAAATCCAAAATTTTTAAAATACTAAAACAAAACTTAGTGATAATTAAAAGTAAAATTAATACAATTAAAACTATAATTAAAATATGTTACTCAACTAAAATTAAAATTTAAACTAAATCTAAAAGTAAAATTAAAATTAAAGTAAAACCTAACCCCTTAACCTGTGTCTATCCTCCCTCGTCTATCTTATCCCCTTCTCCTCGGCCATCCAAATCTGCAAAACCAACCATCCATCGAAACCACCCAACCGATGAAACCGAGAGCCACGACCACCCATCCATCAAAACTCACCCATCAACGACCAGCAGCAACCGAATCGGAGCACCATTTCGAGATCGGTGAGTAGATCCACCGAGAGACTCGAAACCAAAACTAATGTAAGTTGTTTTTTAAATGCATGAGTTAGTTTTGGTTAGCAATTAGGGTGTTTATAAGGTTGTTTTAGGGTTAGGTAGAGCTTGGGTAGGCGAGACAGAAGCTAGAAGCTTCTGCCATGGTGATAGTGTTCTTCATCACACAGGAGCGACGGACACTATCGCTACACCATCGTGTGGTGTAGGTGGCCACGCCCACGCCACCAATAAGGCGTGGGTATATGGACATACGTTATGCCTATGGCGTACTTCCATATACCCACGCCTTATTGATAACGTGGGATGATTCGGTCACCGGAGTTACCCCGGACCAGTTTAATTTTTTTTTCTTTTTTCGGAGGGAACCCGCAGCCGCTACTCAGAGTGCAATGAGTGCGCACAGGGTAAACCCTCAGTCTGATGCAATAGCCTGCAAACTAACGCCAGAAGGTAAACCACACAAGGTGACAAGATCAGCTGAGAAAGCGTATGTAGAGGGACTCGAACTCATGACCTTTGGTCACAAGCATGCCTTACTCAATCAGCTCGGATACCCCCTTGGGGGGTCCCGGACCGGTTTATTCTTGTTGGTTGGTGGTTGTTTTACTCGTCTGGGCTATTATTTCTCTAAAAACACTTCGTTATTGACAATTGATATTTCTTACCAACTTTGACATTTTGTACATTTATTATTTTAGGTTATGGATCCTGGTGGCGCTTCCGGGTCCGCGGATGGCTCCCGGACGAAGAGAATAAAGAAGCGGACTAGGGTACGAGAAGCTGACCGTCCAGTTTTAGTTGTCGATTCAATGGTTCTGATGGAGGAAGTGCCTATAGTTTCCGGACCGCAAGCTTCCGGATCAAGTTTCGCTTGTGCTTCCCGCGGATGACGCCATCCTCCCCCACCTAAAGGACAACCTAAAGCTCATCCTCCCTTCAGACTGCCACCGCTATTCGGCGAGGCATCCATCTCCCACGCTGCATACCACATTTTGATGGGAGAGGTAATATTTAAATTTGCATATGACATTTTACTTTGGTTAAATTTTAATGTATACTAATATATTTAACTAATGTTTTCAGGAGCACCAGATGCGACTATATTGATGAGTGAATAAATGACTAGGATAAAGAATCTTGGATCTTGGACCTGATGTGACTAAAGCTCAAAGTGTAGAGAGAGAAAATAGAAAGAGAATATAATATTCAATTGTCCATCTACCAAAAATAAATGGGCTCCCTTTTATAGTGGGGAAGGTGGGTCCCGTTTATATCCTTAGTGGTCTTGTATTATTTCACTATTAGCCCTTTACAAATTACTTTGTTTACAAATAGTTTCCCAATAAACAATAAATGAAAATAATGGACATATTTCCTTTCTCCTGTTTACAATTAACTCTTTTTCTAATAAGATCGGCGAATTACTCCTTTATCAGTAGCCCCCCAGTCTTCAAGAGCGTCGGGAATGAAGACTCGTAAAATGAGTTGGTTTGAAACGCCTTTGTCCCCTACGCTCTGGTACCGAGTTGGTTCGAAACATCTCTGTCCCCTACGCCCCGGTATCGAACGACCGGGCAGCCTCGGTATCGATTCCCTTGGGTTCCCCAATTGTCCGCTCTCTCCTGGGATGGCTGCGAATCATCCCGATGCTCAAACCCTTATCATGGGTCTGCTACCGACCCTGATTGACAGATTCCCCATGGGCTCAAACAAGTAATCAGATTTTTTAGCGGGCAAAGCGGGTATATGAAGCCCAAATAGTATATCCATCAGAGCTAGTCGGTATATGCCTATAATGCTAGCCTGAGCAAAAGCTACACGTGTCATCCAAGTATTCGAAGCGTGCTCGTCTGCACATCTTTCCAAAAGGCTCTTCGACGTCCCGTTGCTTTTCATCGTTTGGACTCCCCCATACATGAAGCGGTTAAGTAAGGGTGCCTATAAATACCTCATTCGCAAGAATCACTCTCAGAGGAATTCTAGAGAGAGAAAGTCTTGTCCTGACTATTCTAGAGAGAGAGAGAGCAAGGTTTATGAAAAGTAGGAACCCAAAGCTAAAACAAAAAGCGAAGAAGAAGAAAGAGTCTGCGTTTGGATTTGTCGACTGGGCCAGTATTGGTGACCATGCTGAAGAGTACCGAGCTGCGGGACTAATTTGGAGTTCTAATACAAAGCCCTTTACGCCTGTGCCGCTTCCCCACGACCCTGTCCTTCCTAATCCAATTCCTCCTGAATCATTTATTGACCCCGAACCGTCTGACGCTCAAACCCCCGAAGCCATCGTTATTCTCTCTAGCAGCAGTTCTCCACACTCCCTGGTTACTCATCTCAACCGCCCGACGCCTTCGTCGGTGAATTCTTATACTGTTCCGACCCCTTTTCCTCCTCGACGTCAAGGCAAATCCAGGTTTCTTTCCATGGGAGACTCAAATACTTCGACTTCACCAGCGGGGGGTAATTCTCGCGAAATAGTCCAGCCTACACCCAACATACAAGGGTACCGGACCGACGTCAATACTGCGCGTACCCATTTGGGCGTTACCCAACAAGATTTGGACCGCCAAGAACTGGAGATCGAGCGTGCCCGTCAACAGCGAAAATAAGCGCAACTCGCCCGTACCGGAAGTAGCTCTTGTTTTATAGAGCCTATTGCCCAACGAGCCGATCCTCCTGCGGCCAGCCCCCTAGACCTGATGCGGTCCCGACGGAAAATACTGAGGAGCCAGAAGCGAACGTTTTGGCTGCTGGGAAGGTATTGTCGCTGTCGGCAACACTTTTTCTCCTCCCGAAGAGCCTCTTCCCGGGGAGATTGAGGCGGTCATAACTACAACCTACCATCGCCGGTTGCCCAGGGACAACTTCATCTCCCTCTTTGAGGGCAAATACCTTTGCTTCTCTGCCGCGGAACAGGCAGAGCTTCTAATCTGGTGGGGTATCCCGGAGTGCGTCACTGTCCGATTACGCCAGTGCATGTTCGGTCACGGGAGATCGTCATTTTCACAGAGCTCTTCAATTGGGGCCTCAGGTTTCCTTTGGATCTTGAGATTTCTCTGTATTTCAAGACCCTTAACATCTGCCCCTCACAGCTAACGCCCAACGCGTGGTATACGCTGATGTCATGCATAATGGCCTCACGCCTATCGGGTGGGGTTATGCCAATGACTGAGTACATAGCCATGTCAGGGCTCTCGAAATCTCCCAAGTCACCCTTCTTCTATTCTTCCTTGGCCAATACTTGGAAGATTGTGAATGACTTTCTCGAAGACAACAAAGGTTGGAAGCATCGGTTCGTCTTCCTCAGTGGCTACTGGGAAAATGGTCGCCCATATAGCAAGGAGAACCCGAGGCAATTGCTGTGGACCTGGGTTCCTGATGGTATATATATATATATATTTGTTACATAATGGGCCGATCCTTTGTGCAATGTCGAAGGAGTTTATCCAGGAGCTGAAGAAGGACTACTTCAAACCTAGCAAAGTGACCTTCCAAATTTTGAAGGACTATGCCAGGAATCACTAAGGTCGGGCGTTCCATCGCGCCTTCAAGAATACGAACCTGATCATGAGTAACCTCTGGCGTTGCTCGTCTGAACCGCTCACTATTGAGCAGCTGCGCCAACCACCCAGCTTGGTGGATTTGGTCGCGAAGACGGAAGAGGAGGCCGAGCAGGCAAATGCCGAGGCTGAAGAGGTCGACACGGTGGGACAAAAAGATGAAGCTGCCGCTGAGAATGGCGAGGCCCATCGGTCCGAGGAGCTGGACAAGAAGCGGAAGGGAAAGACTGAAGCAGATGGTGTTCAGGCCAAAAGGTCGAAATGCTCGAAGAAACAGGGCGGATCTGCCGCTGCGTCTGCTTTTGTTGATAATGCAACCGTCCCATAGATTTTTGAGCAATATGGGGGGGTTAAGAGTGTGATTGTAGCCAATCCCGTAGTGGTGGTCCCCGACGATGCTCGTCCCTCAAAGGCATCAAAACATGTCATGGCGTCATCGAGCGGTACTAAGCTGCATGTGCTATCCGTGTCTGGGAGTCCGCATACCTTTCATTTGCGGATAACAGACGGGTTATCCCTGTCTTTGTATAATATGATCGTGTCGTTGGCGATGAAAGAGCGGCGGGCAGGGGAGCTAAGCCAGAAGCTGACGGACGCGGAGGGGAAAGTTGCTGCGCTTGAAGAGGAAGTGAAGAAATGAAAGGCAGCACATAATCTCTTGGAAGAGAAGCTGAAGACGGTCGAAAAAACCTTGGCGCAAGTCAGAAAAGACCGGGAAGACCATGTTGGGCAGTTGGTGAAGAAAATTACCGACATGAGGAGTGTTAATGCCCTTTTTGCTGATAAGTGCCAGAAGTGGATGGACAAGGAGACGGCCGAGGCTAAGGCCGCTTATGTGCTGACCTTTCATCACCGTTTCCCCGACCTTCCCCTTGGGTCAATGTGGCTAGATGTTCCTAAGGTCGATCGTCCCACCGGTGTGGTCTGCGAAGACGAAGAGTCGGACGATATCGAAACCGAGTCCGAGGATGAGGACGTTTGACTTCCTATGTTTCTGTATTTAAATTTTGTAACCTTTGGGTCTGTAGAACCTTTTTGAACCGTTTTTGTAACCGACGCTTCTGAAAATCAATATCCACAATCGTGACGTTATTTTCACTATGCTTTTGCAAATTCATATCTAGTCGGGAATAAAATGTAGATTGGTTGAATACCAAAAAACTAATTTAAGGTTTTGTTGGTCAACGTCTAATTGAAAAATTCTCGTAGGGTCGGAAATAATATGTAGATCGGTTAAACACCAAAAAACCCATTTAAGGTTCTGTAGATCAATGTATAATTGAAAAATTCCCGTAGGGTCGAAAATAATATGTAGATCAGTTAAACACCGAAAACCCCATTCCAGGTTCTATGGATCAATGTCTAATTGAAAAACTCCCGTAGGGTCGGAAATAATATGTAGATCGGTTAAACACCAAAAAATCCATTCCAGGTTCTGTAGATCAATGTCTAATTGAAAAATTCCCGTAGGGTCGGAAATAATATGTAGATCGGTTAAACACCGAAAAACCCATTTAAGGTTCTGTCAATTGATTGATATTGTCAAAAGTTGTCTATCAGCTCGTCAGCTGATTGACCCCCTTCTAACACATCTTAATTTTAAAGGCAAAAAAGTTGAATTGAAAAGATCGGTGGCTATGGATGCCTCGTTAAAACCTTCTCGCGCCACCGCGGTAGGAAATAGCACATCCCCGACCAAAGGTTCGTACATATACAAGAATGATTACAAAGAATATACAAAGATAGATAAAATTATTCCAAATATATCTTCAAGTGTTCAATGTTCCAGGGGAGCCTTAATACGCGTCCGTGCTTGTCCTGCAATCGGTAGGTTCCACTCTTTATTCTTTCTATTACTTTGTACGGTCCTTCCAAGTTCGAGGCTAGCTTGCCGAGGCTTTTGTCTTTTGTATGCAGAAAAACTCTTCTTAAAACTCTGTCCCTGACTTTGAACTCCCGCCGACACACTTTTGACGCATACCGACTCCTCATTAAAGTTTGATAATGTAAAAAGTTTAGCTGGGCTCCGCCTCTTTTCTCTTCGATTAGGTCTAGGGCTAGCCGTCTGCCATCCCCGTTTTCATTCTTATCATAATTACCGACCTTAAAAGATTGGACGATTGATTATATTGGGGTGACCGCATCCATTCCATACACCAAGGCGTAAGGTGATTCCTTAGTCGTTGTCCCCGGTGTAGTTCGGTAAGCCCTTAATACTTCTTGTAAGTAATCCGGCCACTTGCCAGCTTTTCCTTCTAGGTTCTTTTTTAGTCCATCCAAGATGGTTCGGTTCGTGACTTCAACCTGTCTGTTTGCCTAGGGATGGAAAAGGGTGGAAAAGCACTGCTGAATTTCATGGGTCGTACAAAAAGATTTCATCTCGCTGCTGTCAAACTGAGGTCCGTTGTCCATGGTGAGCTTTTGAGGTACCCCGAACCTACAACAGATGTTCGACCAAATAAACTTGGTGATATCCTTAGTCCTCGTTCCCGATAATGGTTCTGCTTCTACCCATTTGGAGAAGTAATCTACTGCCACCATAATTGTTTGTCTACCACCGGATGCCATCGGTAATGGCCCCACCAGATCGATTCCCCATCTGTCAAACGGTAGGCCTTCAGAGATTGATTCTAACGGAGTCGCGGGCATATTGATCGCATTTGCAAATCTTTGACAGGTATCACATGTTTTGACTATCTGGCTACGCATCGGCGGTTACCGTCGGCCAATAAACCCGGCGAGGAAGATTCTCTTTATGAGTGCTTTATAACCGCAGTGGCCGCACCTTCTCTATCGTGCAACTTGGAGACAATTATTTGTGACTCATTAGCCCCCAGGCACCGCAGTAGAGGCCTGCTGAAAGACTTTTTGTATAGTATCTCTCCCAACAAAACGTGGCCCCGGGCCTTATTCCGTATCTTCCGAGCGGTGACGCTAGTATTCGGTAATAGTCCTTCAGCCAGGAAGGCTATAATGTCTCTCCTCCAATCCAATATCGCTACTGAGGATATCTGACAGGCAATTTCAGGTCGATTGTCCAGCTCTGCCTTCTTTATAACCGACGAGTGTTCTTGTTCGGTTATCCATGGATAACTGCTTAAGCAGGATGCCAACGCCAGAGAGTCAGCAATCACATTTTCGGTCCTAGGTACGTGCTCATATGTTACTTTGGCGAATGATGCAGCCAACACTCGCAAGGATGCTAAGTATTGCACCAGATGTTCTTTCCTTGCTTCCAACGCTCCTGAAGCCTGATTAATTAAGAGTTGTGAATCACTAACAAGACGTACGTGTTTGGCCCCGCATAAATGTGCTAATCTCAAACTGGCCAGGGCTGCCTCGTACTCTGCTTCGTTGTTAGAAGTGGTAAAACCAAATCGGATTTCCTGATGCATACTCACGCCCGTGGGGGCGATTATCTGGACACCCGCACCGCACCCATGTACGTTTGACCAATGATCAGTTCGGACAATCCACTCAACTAAATCGTCTTTCCCAGACGGCTCTTCTTGATCGGCCCAACTGAACAATACATTCGAACTCTCCAATCACGTCTGCAGCCGACCTTGTGAACCCTACTATAGTTTGGTCCGAACGCGAAATTACTAGGGGAGTCCTGAACTTAGCGAATGTTGATGCAAAGATTAAGTTTGATGAACTTCCGGTATCCACAAGGATGCGTCGTACTTATTTCCCCGTAATGGCCGCCCCGATGACGACATCATCCTCGTGAGGACTTGTTATATCTCGCATGTCGTCGTCAAAATACAAAATCAGTGAAGGGATGCCCTTAGAATGAGGATAAGACCGTGCCTCCAACTGAGTAGCTAGGTTCACAATATGCCGCTTTCAGGAAGAGTGAGTAATCCCTGCCATGGAATCACCCCAGAAATAGTCAATGATTCGCAAAAACTGACAGAGACCCCGATGAGGTTACGGCTTACATCGGGATCAAGGTATTCGATGGAGACGTCAAAAGGATCGGTTACTTCAGAAATTGCCATAGTCGTCTTTGGCTTCTGTACCGCAACAATTTCTTTCGAGGTGGCGCCCTACTGCGCTTTCTTTTTTACATACTCGAGTAGGTTTTCGTGCTCTATCAGCATCTGTATCTCCTTCTTGAGAGCGATACAATCCTTGGTATTGTGTCCTACGTCTTCATGGTATCGGAAGTAACAATTGTTCCTATGTTCCTGAGGCGTTGCTATGGGGAAGGGTCTCTGATACATCCCGTTTTTCCTAGTCTTTTCATATATTGAGGACACGCATTTTGTCAAATCAGCAAAGTAGGCGGGTCAGATCCACTTATTAGGCATCGGTCGCGAAACCACTTGGTTGGTCTGCTTTGTTCTTTGGCCCTGGGATACCGGAGGCTTGATGGGTGTGGACTGGGTCGGTGGTATTGTGTTAACTGGTTGGACTTGCTGAGCATAGCCAGATTGGGCACCCTGCTTTATAACAACCGATGCTTGGGCACTCTGCTGAATCTGTGCCGCCAATTCGGACGCCTCGGTTTCTTCTATCAATATCTGCTTTTCCACCTGAGCTAGGAGGGCAGAAAAGGTAAAAGCCTGTTTTTTAGTGACTGCTTGCTTCATCGTTCCTGGGAGTAGTCCTATGCGATAAGCTATCAGTGCCACGTTCTCTTCGTAATGATCAAGATCGGTTTTTGCGTCGATAAAGCGCCTGGTGTAATCCCGGAGGCTCTCTCCCAGCCTTTGTTTACAGTTGACGATCGTATCACCGTTGGCTCGGAAACTCTTGCTTCCTACGAATTGCTGGCGGAACATTACCCAGAACATTCCAAAGTTTTTATACAACCTTGTGGTAGCCGGTTATACCACTTAGATGCCCGATCTTTGAAATTCATCGAGAAAGCTCGGCATAACAACTTATCGTCATTATCGAAACTCAACATAAAGTTTTTGAACGCTTCTAAATGATTATCCGGATCCCTTTTACCGTCATACTTTTCTAATTTGGAGATGTCAAACCTCTTCGGGAGATGTCCCGACAATATTTCGTCTGACAATGGTGAGGATCTCCTATTCATTCTGAATCCGAAAGATCCGCTCTCGAGCCCCTCGGTCTGAACTCCATATAATCCTCCGTCTCATAGGTTGACAAATTGGCTACCGACCCTATATCCTTGGGTCTGGCTATTCGAAGGCTGCCATTGGACCTGAGGTAGGACTACCCGCTCTTCTCTGCTGCCCGTCAATATCTCTTCTTTTTTCAAACAAAACTGGCGTCCTTTTTTCGGTGTTACCCTTTTTTAACTTGGGTGAGTCGGATCGTGGTGCCCTATCCGTCGTGAATTTATCTTCTGCGCGCGCTTGTTTAGCCTTTCCTTGCGTCGGTACTCTCTCCCCGATGAGTCATCCGAAGTGTAATTAACGGAAACACTTCGGTCACTCTTTTGGTATCGCTCTGCTCCTCCATCTTGCTCCCGTCAACAGTCGGATATCCTTCTCCACGGTTGTCTACGACCGGCTCTTTTCCTTTGCCTTCCCGAACTCTTTTATCATTTAAAGCCCGTTCCTTTTCAGCGTTCAGTTTTGCGATGTCTTCCAGTAATTGTCTCATGGTCATGATAAGAGTCGACCGTTTATCCCGACCCTGAGCGTAATACTCCCAACCCGGAGCTTCCTTGCTTTCTGACAGTGAAATGGCTCGGGCCACCTCTCTCTCGACCCTCTCCCCAGCTGCTTCGTCATTCATTCTTCGAGTTTAAATTGTAATTTTCAAAGAAAAGGCTTCTTTTTTTGGTATCACGTGTTCCTACAGACGGCGCCAATGATGAGTGAATAAATGACTAGGATAAATAATCTTAGATCTTGGACCTGATGTGACTAAAGTTCAAAGTATAGAGAGAGAAAGTAGAAAGAGAATACAATATTCAATTGTCCACCTACCAAGAATAAATGGGCTCCCTTTTATAGTGGGGAAGGTGGGTCTTGTTTATATCCTTAGTGGTCTTGTATTATTTCACTATTAGTCATTTACAAATTACTTTGTTTACAAATAGTTTCCCAATAAACAATAAATACAATAATGGGCATATTTCCCTTCTCCTGTTTACAATTAACTCCTTTTCTACTAAGATCGGCGAATTACTCCCTTATCATATATGCCCATTATCCCAGCCATAAAGCTTGGAGTT
Source organism: Limnanthes douglasii subsp. nivea (assembly GCA_036936605.1). Lineage (NCBI taxonomy): Eukaryota > Viridiplantae > Streptophyta > Magnoliopsida > Brassicales > Limnanthaceae > Limnanthes > Limnanthes douglasii. The sequence goes on from JAUPFV010000001.1 coordinate 343,522,671, forward strand.
TGGCTGCACAGAGTAGGGTACGCGCCATAGTTGACGCCACTCATTTCGGTCGACTAATAGAATCGTTCTATCACATGCACAGACACTCCAACATGATGGACGTTGTTTTGGAGCGGTGGCATATAGAAACAAATAGTTTCTATTTTTCTTTCGGCGAGATGACGATCACGCTCGACAACGTGCACATCATATTGGGACTCCTAGTTTGTGGTTCACTTGTTGTTTTTCTTATTACATCGGACAAGTCTATGGCCATACATGAGTGCGTTGAGTTGCTTATGGTGGACGAGATAGACTTCGTGATGGAGGTTGAGAAATGCAAGGGCGTCGGTTTAGGGTTCAAATGGCTCCGGAGTAGGTTTAGTGGGCCAGAGTTCTGCGACGACAACACTAATATTACTGATCTTATAGTAGATGCGGCTGCGCGTGCCTACATATTACATATGTTCGGTATCGTCATATTCCTGGACAAGAGCAATATTTACACCAATTTCAAATATTTGTTTCTGTTGCGCGATTTGACTCCGGAGGGTGTCGGTAGCTACTCATGGGAGAGTGCTGTACTTGCTTACTTGTATCACTATCTGGGTGAGGCCTCGCTCCACGACACTAGGACTATGGCTGGATGTATCGGTTTTCTAGATACGTGGATACAAGATCATTTTGTCATGCTACGCCCTGTTACTTGTTCCACTTACACCGAGCGCCAGCCCACTATTGCTAGATGTCGCAGTATCTGAATCCCGGATGAAGTTGAACCTTCAGATCACCGTCAACAACCTGCTGGAGACAGATGTAAGTATTTTTATTGAGTGTGATAGTTGAATAAGGTAGAATCGCTTTATAGTTTGTTGTGTGCTATGTTGGTTTGGTGTGGTGGCATATATATATTTTTTGTTTGTATTGGTTTGTATTGCAGGTACTTTTTGATCCTTATCATTTTCGGTTCCAAACTATATCATGGTTAACAGATGTCATATGTGGTGTAGAGCACTCGCAAATATACTATCCGGAGCGTGTGTTGAGGCAGTTTTTCCGTGTTCAGAGGCTTATCCCCCAACCTTTGATGTAGATACAGTCAAAGTCGAGAAGAAAACCAAATTCGATGGCGTATACTTTTGATGAGGTTAATTAGGCGATTTGGAGGTATAACCTTTTATATAAAGTATTTAGGGGAGTCTTAGTGAGAGACGAAATGGATTCTTTTAGTACTCCAGATCCTTATGCTCCATCAAAATAGTAATTGGTTCAACCTCATCAATATTGCAATCTACTCGCTCGATGACTATGTTTACGAAGATCGGGAATGAGTTATCATCCGAAATTTGCGTGCCGGTATGCGTAGGATCTCCTTGTTTCCCGCAGTTGGTGAGTTTGACCATAATTTCAATCGCTTGGCTGGGGCGTACAAGGATGTTGTGTCTACTGCTAGGAGACTTGCTTAGACGTTACGTTTTATGTTTTGGATTGTATGATACCATTTATGATATTTTGCGGGTCTAGTGTTCGTTCTTTTGGTCTGTTGTTAGTGACTTTGATGGTTCGGGGTTCTTGTATGATAATTTATGCTTCTATTTGAATCCTTTTTTGTCTCTTTCTATAGTTTAAACAACATGAATTAAGTTAAACATAAACATAAACTCAAACATAAACTCGAGCATAAACTCAAACATAAACTCGAACAAAAACTCAAGCATAAACTGAAACATAAACTCAAATATAAACTAAAACATAAAATCAAACATAAACTCAAACATAAACTAAAACATAAGAAATTACTTGCACTGATCATAATTTATCTATCAGGGCAGTTCCATTTCATCAACTTCATCTCTTCTTTCGCAATCTGGTAGTCACGCATTTCCTCTTCCTTGATGGTAATAATGCCAGAATGGACTTGGTAAAGTTTCTCCTCTGTTAAAGTTCTCAGAAAATAGAAGCAAAAACGAAATATTCCTTCTTGTATCAAATATGATTAGAGATAATGATCCCCAAAAAAATACCAAGTCTGAATAAAAGAAACGCAAATAACACAGTCCACTTTTTACGTGGAAAACCTTTCCAGTATAGGAAGTAAAAACCACGGGACTGATTTCGGAGTCCAACCAAATATTCACTATCAGAAGATGGGTTACAAAACTATTATCTATATAAAACTAGAGCATACACCACACAAAGTATGACAACTTCATACACAACCCCAATACACAAGATAGTGAACAGAAATCAGAAAACTCACTGAAATATCCCAAAAAATGTAGTTAGAAGAAGATGATAAAAAAACACACTTAGATGACTCCAAATCAAAAGCCCTATCGTCAGATTGTAGAGGACAAATAAACGAGCCTTCTCACCAAAATTTAAGTCGGTCAGACAACGGGAGACAGTCCGATTGAAAGCACAAAGTTCCGTATTGAATTGCCTTTTTCTCTCAAAACTACACTAGATGATATGCTCCTCGTCTCAAAAGACATTGTATAAATATATATTTATACATAAACCAAAATCCTATGTGTTATCCAAATTGAGCTTAGCCCATATGATAATTGGACTCCCACATAGGAAGAGCCCAACAAATCTCTCCCCCCCCCCCCCCCCCACGACTATGTGGGAGGATTCGCCATCCCGACGATCAATCTACAATGTTCAAGCTTTCCTCTAGGCAATATCTTTGTCATCATTTGAGACCCATTATCATCTGTATGAACTTTATCAACCTTCATTAGTTTAGCATCAAGAATATCTCGAATCCAATGATATCTCACATCAATATGTTTCGACTTTGAGTGAAACGACGAATTTTTCACAAGATGAATAACACTCTGATTATCACATAACAGTACATACCTGCGTTGCTCAAATCCAAGTTCTCTCAAGAACTTCTTCATCCATAGTAGCTCTTTAATCACTTCTATCACTGCAATAAATTTAGCTTCTGTCGTTTAAAAGGCAACACATTTTTGTAGTCTTAATTTCCATGAAACAACACCACCACAAAAGTTAATCAAATATCCAAAAGTAGACTTGCAAGTATCAACATCTCCAACCAAGTCTGTATCAAAATAAGCCAACAACTCAAGTTTCTTCATCCCAAAACTGAGCTTCAAATTAGAGGTTCCTCGCAGATACCTCATAATCCACGGCTTTCCAATGCTCTCTACGTGGGTTTGACAAAAATCTGCTCACAACACAAACACTATGAGCTAAGTCAGGACGAGTATATACCATGTCATATATGAGACTTCCAACTGCAGATGCATATGGAATATTAGCCATATCTCTATTTTCTTCATTAGTTGAAGGACATTGTTTCTTGCTTAACTTGAAGTGACCGGAAAGCGGTGAGCTAACCACTTTAGCTTTGTCCATCTTAAACTTTTGAAGAATTTTCTTAATGTATTTTTCTTGTGACAAGAACAACTTCTTTAAATCTCTTTCTCTAGTAATTTGAATACCGAGAATCTGCTTTGTGGGCCTAAATCTTTCATTGCGAAAGACTTACTTAACTGTTTCTTCAAAGAATTAATCCGTGAATTATTCTTCCCAACAATAATCATATCATCCACGTAAAGTAAGAGAACAATAAAATCAGCATCGGCGAATTTCTTCACAAATACACAATTATCAGAGGAAGTCTTCTTGTAGTCTTGCTCCCTTATAACTAACATGAACTTCTTATACCACTGTCTCAGAGCTTGCTTCAAACCATATAGACTCTTTTTTCAGTCTGCACACATAATCTTCTTTTCCTTCAACCACAAAACCTTCAGGCTATTTCATAAATATCTCTTCTTCCAAGTCACCATGCAAGAATGTTATTTTTACATCCACTTGCTTAATTTCCAAGTCTAGACTCACTGCAATGCCTGGAACCACACGAATCGACGATATTTTTAAAACTGGAGAAAATATTTCATCAAAATTAATACCTTTTTTTCTGACAAAAGCCTTTGACTACCAATCTTGCTTTGTACCGAGGTTGCAGAGAACTATCATCTTGCTTCAACCTATTCACCCACTTATTACTCAATGCTTTTCTCCCTTCAGGTATCTTCACTAACTCAAATGTATGATTTTCATGAATTCATTGCATTTCTTCATTCATTGCTTCAATCCATTGATTTTTACACACACCACTAATAGCCTCATCATAACACTCAGGCTCACCTGCATCGGTTAACAAAATATATTGATCAGAAGAATATCTAGTAGAGGGTTGTCTATCTCTTGTAGATCTCCGCATTGGAACTTCAGGTTGTTCAACATATTCTTCATTCTCTTGTTCATCCATAAAATCATTATCATGATCACCAGTATAAAAAATATGTGAACCTCTTGAAGCAGATGAGTCACCATCTGAATTTTCTTAAACTTTTGTAGGAGTATGTGCAAGTGGAATATGCCTCAATTCTACCAAGTCATTCTCAGACATAGGCACTGAATTTTGACTCTTATCAATATCATGAACTATTTTATCTTCCATAAATACGACATCTCTGTTCCTAATAAACTTCTTATTAATTAGATCATGAAATCTGTAGCCGAACTCATCAAGACCATAACCAATGAATACACACTTTATTGTATTTGAATTGAGTTTAGATCTCTCATCTTTAGGAATATGCACATAAGCTTTGCACCCAAAGACACGTAAATGATCATAAGAAACATCTTTACCTATCCAAAATTTATTTAGGATATCTCCATCTAAAGTTATAGAAAGATTAAGATTCAAGATATGTACCACTGTATTCAAAGCTTCACCCCAAAAGTATTTAGGGAGTTGTGATTATGAAAGATGATATCTTACCCTTTCAATTAATGTTCGGTTTAGTCTCTCAGCTACGTCATTCAACTGGGGGGTCTTGGGAGGTTTCTTTTCATGCTGAATACCTTGCTGCCTACAATAATCATCAAAAGGACCAATGTATTCTCCCCCATTATCACTTCTAACACACCTCAATTATTTCCGAGTCTGTTCTCAACTAAAGCTTGAAACTACTTAAAGACATCTAACACTCGATCTTTTGTTTTCAAAGTGTAAGCCTAAACTTTCCTGGAATGATCATCAACAAAAGTAAAAAAGTACAGACAACCACTAAGTGTTCTCGTTTTGAAAGGACCACACACATCAGTATGTACCAAGTCAAGCAAACTTGGTTTTCTTGAAGGAGTCGAACTCTTGAAAGATACTCTATTCTGCTTTCCAGCCAAACAATGTACACATTTCTTTAAATGAGCTTTATGTATCCCATGAATGTACTGTTTCTTCCTCAGAATATCTAATCATTTTCGCTAATGTGACTGAGTCTTTTATGCCACAAATCAACCATTGCTTCATCATTAACAATATTGATTTTCTCAGCAGGCTCTCTTGCAGACATGATGTAGAGGGCTGCATATTTTTGTCCTCTTGCCACAACCAACGAGCCCTTAGTAATTTTCCACTGCCCATTCGCAAAAATACTACAATAGCCTTCATCATCTAGCTTCGCTATAGAGATCAAATTTAATCGAAGACCGGGTATATGTTTAACACCCTTCAAAATCAATCTTACACCCATGCTTGTTTCTAGATAAACATCACCAATACCAACCACTTTAGACAAATCGTTATTTCTCATCTTTGCAGAACCAAAGTCACCAGAGGTTTAAGATGAGAAAAATTCTCTACGAGAAGTGGCATAAATTGTAGCACCGATGTCAACTACCCAGCCATTTTCATCAGACACAGAATTCACAACAGCATCATCAATAACAACGAAGTAGTTCTCTGAAATTGCAGCAACATGTTTCTCGTCACCACTTTCATCGTAATTTTCTCCTTGTTCTTTTCTTCTTTACCATTGTTGGATTTTCCAAAATTGTTCTTCTTTCTCAACTTAAGACAAAATTTCTTAGTGTGCCCAATCTCATGACAGTAGTAGCACTCCCAATCTGAAAATTTATTAGACTTGTTCCGACTCTTGCTTCTACTTTTACCTGTAGTTTTCCAACCGCGATTTTCATTTCTACCACGTTTCTCGACAACTAGATTTTTTGAATGTGAAGAAAAGCCAACTGTTTTTCTTCTCATATCTTCATTCAACACACTACTTTTAGCCAATGCCATTGAAATATTATCTTTAGGAGCTGACTTAGAAAGAGACATTTCAAAGTATCCCACGAGTCTGGCAGTGAACCAAGAAACCATAATGCCAGAACCTCGTTATCAAATTTGATACCCATAGCAGCCAACTGATTAATCAAGCCTTAAAATGTATTCAAGTGATCTGTAAGAGGTGATCCATCTTGATACCTCAAATACATCAACTGTTTGAACAAAAGTTACTTACTGTTTCTTGTCTTCCGAGCATATAACTCTTCAAGTTTACTCCACAAATTCCTTGCATCTGTTTCATCTACGACATGATTCAACACATTATCATAACCCATTTCCGAATAAAGCCACAAACCTGTCGATGAATAATTATCCATTCTGCATCAGACTTATCTTTAGGTTTTTCATCACCGATAATTGGTAAATGAAAACCTTTAACATAAAGAAGATCTTCCATCTTCGATTTCATATATGATAATTCGAACCATCCATCGTCACCATTCTGCTTGTATTCACCTCCATATTTGATACAAGACAAGTACACAACCACTCGCTTGATACCACTTTCTCATAAAATAGATGCACAAACGAGATCTTCCTTCTTGTATCAAATATGATTAGAGATAATGATCCAAAAAAATACCAAGTCTGAATAAAATAAACACAAATAACACAGAACACTTTTTACGTGGAAAACCTTCCTAGTGTATGAAGTAAAAATCATGGGACTCATTTCGGAGTCCAACCAAATATTTACTATCAGAAGATGGGTTACAAAACTAATGTTTAGATAAAACTAGAGCATACACCACATAAAGTATGACAAATTCATACACAACCCCAATACACAAGATAGTGAACCGAAATCAGAAAGCTCATTGAAATATCCACAAAAAACGCAGTTAGAAGAAGATGATCGAAAAATACACTTAGATGACTCCAAATAAAAAACCCTCTAGTCAGATTGTAAATGACAAATAGACGAACATTATCACCAAAATTGAAGCCGGTCAGACAACGGGACACCGTCCGATTGAAAGCACAAAGTTCCGTCTCGAATCACATTTTTCTCTCAAAACTACACTATATGATACGATGCTCATCTAAAAAAACACTGAATAAATATATATTTATACATAAACCAAAATCCTATGTGTTATTCAAATTGGGCTTAGCCCATATGATAACTGGAAGATGAACAAACGAACTATTTTAACTTAAGTTTTGGCCAATTACCTTTACGAGTCCGATTATTTGTAGTTCAATATTAAACGCATTTTTTCCTAATTGGTAAAATCGAAAGAAGGGTTTGTTTATTCTTTCCCTGTTATTTCCACTCCCCGTATATTTTTAGCCCTAATCTTATACCCTTGACTTTCAAATTCCCTCTCTTTTCTCTCTGCAAAACTCTCTCCCCCCTGGTCGGTGAACGTAGAACACGAAATCAATCAGAGTCACCAAATCGACATCTAGCAATCCTTTTGAAACAAAGGTAAACGAATTCACTTCTTCGTCCTTAACTACTGATTGATTATCTTACTGAATCTCTAAAACATCATTAAACATCCGTATTGCTATTGCAATGCTTGTTTTTTTTTCTTAACAGTGTTTAGTGTAATACTCATTAGATGTAACTTAGAACTCGAGCTTAGCGTGTTTCGATAAAATTATGATGCTGTCCGTTGATACTCTGTCTCGGAAATTTGAATGCTACTCTATTTCGGGCTGTTTTTCTGATTCTGATTATAGTTTGTATTACAACATCATTTTTAGGGGTTTTACATGGTGCTCTCAGTATTTCTAACACTTATATATACTCACTGGACTTATGTATAATATTTGCTAGTGTGCCATGGGTTAAATATCTAAACTAGTGTGTGTAAAATAGCGTCCTTATGTCTATGGTTTGGGATTTTGAAAACAAAGTTTCGAGCTTTTGCACAGCATTATATAGATTGCCTCTATTATTTCTATATTTGGTGAGTCACGTTTGTCTTTAGAAGTAATTCGAACTAGCTGATAAAATCACTTTGATTGGAGTATTTTCTTATATAGGATTTTGAACTATCTAGATTAAAGAAGGCTATAGGTGAAGCAGTGTGATTATGAAGAAGAACTCAGTAGCTTGTGCCATGCAATGGAGTATTGAACTTGAGAAGGCCATTCGATCCAAGAATCCAGGTGAAAAAGCTCTTAAATTGGTTTCATTCCAGATGTTTCACTATTTTCCTTTTAAGAATAAAGTCACGGAAAGTTGACTTCTGTGATCTATCAGGTAGGTCTGTTGAAGCGATATTACAAGCTGGGCAGCGGATTGATGACTGGAGTAGGGAACCAGAACCTACGATGACAGTTTATAACATGTTTGGGTTAGTTCCAGGCGAGGACATGCTCTTTGCCAACACAATCCTTTTGAGGCTTGCGAATGCGTTTCGGGATGGTGATAAGCATATTAGGCTTGCTGTTGTCCAAGCATTCATGGTAGAGGTCAAGCAATTTCGAAGCAAGAAGGCAAGCAAAGGAGCAACGGGCATTTTGTCAAAAGCTAGGCTTCCCAACCACTTGGAACTGATTGACAGAGTGAAATATGTATATGATACCGGAGATGTGGAGTCTAGAGCTATGGCTTTGGTCCTTTTAGGGTGCTGGGCTAATTTTGCTAAAGACAATGCTTATACTCGTTACTTGGTTCTTACGAGCCTCGTTTCTTCTCATGCTTTGGAGGTGAATTTTCTACGTCTGTTGATCTAGAAATGTATTTTATGGCTGTGCAGAAAAGTCATATACTTTTTGTAATTTGTTTCGCTTCCAGTGTCTAAGCATCAAATGTCATTGCCAGCAATCTTGAACACATGATTATTAGAATTAGCTAAATATCCATGCTGCTCAGTTGAATTTGCATTCATGTTCTTCTTTATTTATTTAAGGGGGAATTTATTCTTCAATTTGGTACTTGCAGGTGAGAGCATCACTTTTTGCTGCTTCTTGCTTTTGTGAGTTAGCAGATGATTTTGCAGCTGTTGTCTTAGAAATACTGGTTGATATGGCGACTTCACCTGGAATGACACCAACTATAAGGTTAGCTGCCGTACGAGCTTTCTCAAAACTGGGATGCTCACATCCAATTGCTTATAAAGCTTACAAGGTTCTTTTCGATTTTGCTTTTAAATAAGTACACTTGTATAAGTCTTTGTCCCAACTACTATGAGCTAGTCAATGAAAATAATAAAAGCTTGATTGTTAGAAGAATCGTCTATATTAGATTTTCAAACTGGGGATGCTCATTGTAGAAGTGGCGCATATAATTTTTACAAACTAGTTAGTCAGAATAAAACCTTGGTTGTTACTATTATGCTGTAAGTGGCTATTTAAATTAAAATTACAGTTGTTGCTCTAATGTCATAGAAAAGTCGTATATAGTCTACCTCAAATAAAATAACCAACGTTACCAACCTGAAGTTATTTGCGATATAGTTTCTTGCTTAAAAAAACAATGAATGGAATATGTCACAGGAAAAGGTCTGATCCAATTCAATGCAGCTGCAAACTCTCTCCGTTTTCATACATTTTTGTTTTAGAGAACACACACAAGTTGGACTCTTGTTGTGGTATGAAATAGGGTTCTACATAAGGATTGTTGTTGATAAATGCAAGCATGGTGCTCAGTATACTCAGCTAAAAACTTATATGTTTGGGGCAGAGTTTGATGCCTTTAGTAGTTAGCTTGTCGTTGAACATTATTTTCCTTCAGACAGGTTTGAAGCTTATGCTAGAGACTTCGGAAGAAGACATTTTGGTTGCCATGCTGGTTTCAGTTACAAAACTGGCTTCTAGATCAACGCTTGTTGCCTCTGAACAAGTAAGTTGCCTCTGAACAAGTACGCTTCTTAGTTTCTTTTTAGTTTTATAAACAAGCTCTTTAGTTGATTTTTTTTAATGAATTAAAAACAAAATAGTTATTTGGATGGTGACACACGTCACTGTTTGAGAAAATCTCATTTTAATCTTCTAATTATTTAGCCTAGGGGTATTTTGGTCTGAAAAATATGAAAAAGACTAAATGTATAGATTTTGCAAAGCTGGGGAAGTGGGAAGGATCAGTTGCACAGAGGTTCAAAAGTGGACGGAGGTCTGAATGATCAAAAGCCCTATAAACTATTACAGAACAAAATAAATTTACATTTAAGCATTGTACCTTTTGTCTTCTATTTTTCTCGACTCCATAACAGATTTGTGCCCTACTGGTAGCTTATAAAGTTTAAGGTTGCAATGGTATTCTACTCATGAAAAAGGAGACTTTTTCGTGTGTTACAATCATGTTCAAGAATTGTTTTCTACCTATTCATCAATAATTCTTGATAATGTTACCATCTGGATGCAGATTGGCATTCTTCTATTATACATGGGACAAGACAAAACATTAGCTGTACAAGCTGTAGCGTTGAGGTGTCTACATTTTTTGATCACTCGAGGAATGTGCTACTCTCTTGATGTTGCACCTCTAGTCCAGGCGTTAATCAGCTTGCTAAAGACACCTGACCTTTCACCAGCAGTGCAACAGGAAGCACTACAGATTTTGCAGAAGGTTATTTTTAGGCTCAGAAAGGGATTTCCAATTTAGTTTATGTTCTAATTCTGTTGACTTAATATCTGTTGCATCACCTTTTAATGTTGCAGCTACTCTTGTATAGACTTTATGCAGTCAACGAAAATGAAGCTTCTCAGCTGCTGAGCACTTTGGAGAACGTTTTCCAATCTCCAGTCTTGTCAAACAGCATTTTGGCAATCCGTATTTTGGCAGATACATCAATAAAAATCTCCGAACAAACAGAAAGTAGCTCTTGCGCGATCTCTTCTACGCCTCCACTATTGAATGTCACTACTTTAATTGTAGATCGACTCATCTTTATGGGGAATACATCTGATCTGTGTCAGGCTGACTCTGAAGTACTACAAGAAGTTAGCAGTCATCTCAACCTTCTTCTCTTACTGATTGGAAACCAGCCGACTTTGGCTATTTTTGTACTGGACAAAATCAGTATATTCTTACGATGCATTATGAATATTCATGAAATCGGAATGGATACTAGGCGAGGAGGTACATTGGCAAATGAGTTTGTTGAGTACTCGGAGGAAAAGGGAATACCCATTACGAAAAAGCTTGTAGAATATGTCAATAAGTTTTTGGTGATTTGCCTTGAGAATCTCAAAGTAACTGGTGTAATCACTTCTGAATTGTATGGAAGAGTACAGCTTCTAGTTAAGCTTACACATCAATGCACCTTCTTTGATTGCTACACAAAGATTCTCTACTCTATGCTGTTGCATTCTCAAGTGATCTGGGGTTGCAGTGTGAATGAGAAGGATTGTAGTTCTAAGAAAAATGCATCTGGCTTTTCAACTGAACTTGAGATTCCCCTCGAGTGTGCAAAGAAGCTTTTAACTAAAGGAGACTATTGGACTGCTTACAGAGCTGGGATGTATGGAGCGTGTCAGGGAGCTTGGGAAACTGCTGCTTGTGTGTTTGACCAGCTGAGAACAAAAATTCAATCTGATTTATGCTCCCACTGGGTAAGATCATTAGCTTACTTTGCTAATGCAGAGCTGCTTCTCTTACCAAAGGAAAGGCCTAGATTAGCACATTGTTTGGAGATAAGTGAATCTCTTAAAAGGCCCCTGCGAGAAAATTTGGGAGGTATCAGTCAAGATATGACGAATTGTATTGATATTTTTATGGAGGCGTACAAAAACCTATGCACTTCCCGGGAATCATTAGAGAGTATTGCCGCCATAGATACATCATTTTGTTTCCAGAGATGGTTTGTGACACTAAGGGCGAATATGCTTAAGAGTGTGGTAGATCTGCTTAAAGTTATGGGCTTAGATAATACAGAAGGGCAAAAAGCAAAACCTATACCAGTGAGCTGTAATTCTCTGGAGAAAGTAATCTTAGTATCTATTCGATTATGGAAGTTAGCTCAGGAATTGGATTTGATGGTGACATCTTTCGTTGGCATGGACCGCAAGAGTTCAAGTATTGTTTCATCACTAGCACTAAGCTGTTCAGTGTTGGCTCTCTCTGCTGGATTTGCCTTTTTCATTCCAATTCTTTCTCGTGGAGCATCAAATTTGGTGGGGAAGGAACATAAGTTTTCATCTTCCTTGCTGATACAGATTTTAGTTCAGCGGTTATGGCATATCGATCCTGTGGTCTGCAAAAACCTCTGTTTGCTTGCGGAAGATAAAAAATATCCAAAGAGTTGCTTCCACATGCAATCGATAAATCAAATATCTAGCAGTGAAGTAAAGGATATAACTTTAGTTTGTAGTTATGCCGTTTCTCGAATTATTTCCTTGCAAAATGAAGCAAACAAAGGGATTGACCATGAGATTCGGTCCCAAGTGATCAAGGGGGGTTTGGATCTTCTTTTGACGGTTACTATGAAATTGGTTCATGTTCCTTTTCGAGTTCCAAAGCATTTCTTCAGAATAAGGTATGCTTTAAAATCTCTTATACGAAGTTAAACAGATAACTTGGTGTTGTTGGTATCCTCATTTTAATATATTTTTACTAAAACTTGTAGCTTTTAAACTCTACAAAAATCTCTTCCATTTCAGGCCTTGTTTGGGTTCAGAACTCTTTGCTTCTGATACAGACACCAAAAACCTGGACAGAATTGCAGTCTCACAAGGGTCTCACCTGTCACTTAATATTTGTCTTCAACTCAAAAATGTGCCATCTCGAATAACCAAGTTGTACTGCCTCCTTTATTGTAAAATTTCCTTTCAAATTGGCGAGGGTAATCGAGAACCAAGACAGATTTATTTGCCCTACCAAGACGATGAGACGATTGTAGAGATGAAGGAGAGATTATTTGAATATGTGAATAAAGGTGCAAAGAATACCCATTCTAACGAGCTTTGCGAGAACAGGGGTGGTGGTGTATATGCATATTTGTGCATTGAACCAAATGCGAGAGGACAAGGGTTTTCAAATTGTTTGCTCGACGTTTCTCGCTTTCCCGTTGGTTCGTATGAAATAAAATGGCATAGCTCTTGCATCGACAGTAGGGGTGTTCATTGGAGTCTTCTTCCACTCAATTCTGGACCTATCTTCACAATTGTATGAGTCTCCTATTAATAGCCGGAGCTACTGAGAGAAAATATATTTATTTATATTTGTAAGTTGAAAATGTAATTGAGAATATTTTTTATCAATAAAATATATAGGCTGATTGTTTATATTAACTCTACAAAAGTTTTGATGGGTTTGTATAAGCTTGTTTTGAATTTAAAAAACTAAGTGTTTCTCCATCACTGACAATGTTTATAGAAATTGGATGGTAAAGTTTATGAATAACATCATGTTTATGTTATTTGTCAAATCAAAGTTACGATGGTGTAATCTAAAATTTAGCTACAAACTAGTAAAAGCCAAAAATATAAATTAAAAATGTCAGAAGTGGGATTTGAACCCACGCCCTCTTTCGAAGACCAGAACTTGAGTCTGGCGCCTTAGACCACTCGGCCATCCTGACTTATTTGGTACAACTAGCTCGTTAAATTTTTTAACAACCAAATGTTTGATTGTCGTCCGGCCAAGTTTCTTCTAGGAGTGTATTGTTATAATGAGAGTTAGATGGAAATTTGAATGCAAATGTGATGCCAAAAAGAGCGACAAAAACATCTCGGGCGACTCGCTTAGCACAAATGGTTTTTGGTTTATATGCTCACAACTATATAAGAATCTTATAGATATAAATCTTTTTAAGCATGCTTCACTTGCACCTATTATAACTTAAGTTATAGTAAACATGGTGGCTCATCCATCTTCTAATTTGATTCAGTGGTGGGTCCTTTGAAGTCATTTTTGTTTCTAAACTATTTTGATATCATTTCCATTATCTACCATTATTTTCTCTTCTCTCATATTATTAGCTGAAATAATACCACCTACGAACACTTGATCCTCCAGAGGATATACTAAAAGGTGAAAAAAGAAATGGTTGAAGCTTTGGCTGCATTTGCTACGAAAGAAATTTTGAAGAAGGTAATCTCTCTTGCGGCTCAAGAGATTGGCCTTGTCTGGAGTTTCAAGAAAGAAGTAAAAAAACTTAGAGATTCATCGGCGTTCATTCAAGCTTTGCTACAAGATGCTAAGGAATCACAGCTCGAGAGCAAGGCAATAAAAATCTGGATGCAGAAACTCCAAGATTTGGCTCGTGATGCTGAAGATGTGTTACATAAGTTTGATTACGAGCGGAAGATAGAGGTTGGAACTCATCTAAAGAAGGTATGCAGCTTCTTCTCGTCTTCAAACCCAATCCTAGTCAGTCTTAAAATAGGTCATAAAATAAGAACTATTAACAAGTCCTTGGATAAGATCAGAAGTGAGTCAAATGGTCTAGAACTTGTTCGTGTTAGGTACATTGAAAAGAGGATCGAAGAGACGAACTCTTTTCTTGAGAACTCAGAAAATGCTGGAAGGAAAGACAAGGGTTGTTCAATGGTAGACATAATTGCTCAAAACCCTATCTCTATCGTTCGAATGCCCAGTTTAGGACAAACAATAAGAATACTGAACAACAAAGTAGAAGAAAACAGTTTCTTAGATAAAATAATTCGACTCATTGAATCGAACAGCTCTGATGAACGGGTTATATTAAGAGTTACGTTGGAGTCTTTCAATAAAACAATAAAGAATGGTGGTGAAAAGCTGAGAAGCAAAAACTTCTACGAGAAACATTGGAAAACAGAAAATAAAAGAAATTCTATCATTGTAACCACTCACAGTGAGCAAGTTTATTTGTTTACAAAGACTCTTTCCATGCAGAGACTATCCCACGAGGTTGTACGTCAACAAATATTGGTCTAAAAGTCTTGGATGAAGTAACGCAGACATCTTGAGAGTATAGGAGATATTGCTAGAAAACTTAATAGGCATGCAATTACTTGCCGATTTTTTCGGTCGAACAATGTGCTTAACAAATTCCGCTGATATTTGACAGAACAATACTCAAAAATTTCATCTCAAGTAGAGTATGTAAATATATCCAGATTTCATAATCAATCCCTACTTTCTTCTATTTTTGCAACTCTCAAGCTCTACCATTTTCACTCAAAAGACTCGCGAGCTTGTGTAACAAAATAACTGAGCAATAATAAATACATAATAATCGGACTACTTCACATAAAATGGCATATACCCCTGCTTACTGCTCAAGGTTTGCCAGTACCCGCTTCTTGATCCTTGATAGAAGGCAATTTCAGCAGCACCCAGCTTGGGGCATCGCTTAGCCAAAGCACTTCGTGACTTTCTTTGCACTTGAAGTCCGGATGTTTTACCGTTTTCTTTGAAATTATAATGGACAAACAAACCACACATATATAATTTCAGCACGTTTATTTATACAAGGAGAAAAACACAGAAAATGCTACTTTATTAGAATTAGACAGTACCTTGTCCAATCTGTTGTCCCACCAGTCGCTTGGGTTTTCAACCAAGTTCTTCCAGAGTTCGTCTGCTAATTCGACCAAAAAGATCTTTAGTGAAAGAATTAGTAGCTTAACTTCTATACGTTACAAGCTATACTATTCAGCTCCGAGTCAGAAGATAAGGGAGCAGTATCCCCAGACGGCCAATTTGAGAGATATGATAACTGTTTGATGAAATTTACACGTACACTTCCATCCGATCCAAAAAAAGTGTACATAAAAAAAAACGCACCTACCTTTGTATTGTTTCGGTTTAGATATCGGAATGGAAAATTCCACTCCCTTAAGTTTTTGCAAAACCACTGGTGGTGCCGTATTAAGCCAAAGTGCCCGACCGATATCTTTATGTTTGAAATCAGGGTGTTTTGGTTTAACCTATAGCAGAGACATAATATAAAGAAACTTGTACCGCAAAATAGAACTTGCACAATTATAGACTAAGAATATTCACCAATCCATTTTGCTTACTGTCACGATAATCCCACCAATCTTTTGGATTATCAAGAAGTTCTCTCCAAGACTCCAGTATATCACTTCTGTCCTTCTTACTGTTAGCTGGAAAAAAGTGGAAAGTGTTTGCTTTATGACAAGACTCGTTGAAACATCTTCAAAGACTAATTAAGAGCAGAAGTATCTATTGCAAACTGGTCTTTATTCTCAGGCTTGGTGTTGTCACTTAGGACTGGCTTCACCATAAAAGATACAAGAAAAGCTCATTTTTATGCATTTTTATACACAATAATATTATAGCCAATAAGTACCAAAAAAAAAATCAACATCTTTTGGTTTTGCTTGCTATGGATCAAACACAAAGTGGTGCGGACATGAACTCTCAGCTACCAATCTATCTTTTCTTACCAGCCAGAAGTTAGTTTTCAGCCAAACTAGACACCCTTCTAGAAAACACCCAGAAAATGCATCAAGTATTTTGATGGATGCATCACCATACGTATATAACATGTTATAGCGACCTCGTTGACTGGAATTACATTCATGGACTTCAGGTCTAGACTACTTTTACTACATATCTTTAATTATATCAAACAAAATAAAAAGTATACAACAAAAAAAGTATAAATATAAAGCAATACAAGTATAAGTATGAGATATTGATAGACACTTATTATTAGCGAAGGTAGTCATCATGAGAAAATTTAGGTACGGAACTTCTTCTAACAGTAAAGTCAGTAACTGTTAATAGTTAAAGACCTTATAAACAGCGGTGACGGAATTACAAAGTGAGACTAACCACGAGTAAAGATATGCTTACCAGAATGCAACAGGACACCCTTTTCCTGTATTTTTGGTACAAAGGATTTCATCACTTGAGGGGCTGCTTCTACAAAGTTAAGACTATCTACCATAACCTGTCACGATAAATGGTCACTAAACAATCAACAATTATAAGGAACTATGAGGCCTTTCTAAGGAAAAAGGCCAGATGAGGGTTAAAATTCCATTTTATTAAAGCACAAAAGTACCAACAGCAACATAAAGCTAAAAAATGTTTAACTTTTTACTCACATTTTCTTTCAAAACTTTCTAAGGCTTAAATCAACCAACAAAGTAACTCCAATTCGTACCTGTACATTCAATTCGCCCTGAGTTACATTTGAAGGAAGGGAATCTACAACTAGTTGTCCAGATATATGAATTTGATCATTTTTCTTTATATGACAAGCAGCGGTATGAGCCAGATCACCTTCGAATAATATTGGAATCCTAATATATGTTGAAAACAGAAAGAAGGTAACTCCACTGACTTGAAAAGCTAACAAAACAAAGAAAAGAGTAATTAAACTTGTAACATAACTATTACACCAATTACCCAACTCACCATCCGACTAAGTACACTGTTATCGCATAATAAACTTGATAGTTTGCTAAGATGGTGCTAGCACATTAACAAGTTCTATCATTTCTAAAAACTCAATAATTTTGTAATAATGTTTCTACCAAGCTAGACATTACAAATAAACATATCGAAAGACTGTCTACTCTTTTGTGTTTTCTTTTATAATATTAAACCATATATTTCACAATTACATTAGAGTTGAATAGAGACTTCAATACAAAAACTAGGATTAAAGCCATTCAAACTTTTACCGGAAATGAGAGGCATCGCAATCAGAAGCAGAACGACGCTGAGAGATGACAGTACCGGCCCAGTATTTACCATCAGAAGAAGCCTCCAATTGGACATGCTGATCGACAACCCCTATCAGACTCACTGAATTCGCTACCTTCTTCTGGTAAGGTATCTCGCTCGGCCGAGGCCACTCTCTCTTTTGCTTTGATGCCGGTTCAGTCGAAGAATGAGGTTCACACACGGAGCTACTGCAGTTCGCGATGGCTGTAGAGTGAAACCGTCGTAGTATAGCTAGAGTTGTGCTTCGTGATCGTGTGGATGAGTGTAACGGTCTCGAGAGAGCTCTGGTGAGGGAAGCCATGTTATTTACTTTAAGGGTTTCGGATTTGTAAGAGAAGAAGAAATGATGGGAAGAGAAGAGGGAATCAAAAACCCTGGTTGGCATTAGGGTTTAAAGAAATGGAGCAACACAGTCAACACGGACAAGACAAAGGACAGTGTTTAAATATGTCCTATTCAAATGGTGCCTACAAACAACTACAAGTACGAGAAAAATGAAATCTGAGTTGCCGCATAGATTTGGCGTAGGACACCAAATGGGACGTCACGCCTCCTAAAACTGAGTCCATATCTTTTTATTTAAAAAAGTTTTGTTGTAAGTCGAGACAGCGTTCTCTTGTGAGTCATCCGTGGACCGTCGTGAAAGCAAGAAAAAAATCATTTCCAAGTTATTTATATTTGTTTTTTATTAAACAAATTTTATTTTCATTTTCGTATTTTAGTAATTTTTCGTTTTTAATATTTGTGCAATTGTTTAGGAGTTGTTACGTGACAGTTCAAAAAGTAGGTTTTTGTTTTGCATTCGATTATTTTTAATTTTTTTTGTCAACAACGTATAACCATTTTTTTATCAATAATATTCAAATTTAAATCGGGTTATTCTCGACAAAAGATTGGACGATCCAATGTGAGACAAAAAATTTATTAATCTGTCACGTGACAATTTCTAAGAAATTGTACAAAGAGAGTACTAAACATACAAAGTTTTAAAATACGAAGGATTAATGGAAGATAAAAGTGAACGAAGATAATTAATTTGAGACAAACAAGTAACATAGAGGACTGATTATGATTTTTAGCCAATGGCGACACTAGTCGTGTATATCTCGTCATATCAATATAAACTTCTTAACCAATGTTTTATTACACGGCAGAGTCTATATAGCCAAAAATTCTACACTTGCATGTTTCCATCTTTCTTTGTAATTATTGAAATCTGTATTTAGTTCAAAATTTGTTGTTATCGAAGGATGTTCATGTCGAGCATCCATGGATACCTTTCGGAGTATGCTATAATTTTCAAAGAATCAACAATAGATTTTTCAGTTTTATGAATGTGCTCTGAATGCTCTCAATCAAAGTTGTCAATTATTTTAAAGGTTTTAAATATTTTACTAAATGTTCTTTGTTGACTCGGCATGTCCTGATGCATGGTTTATTAAGAGTTGTAAATCAATTATCAAGCAATTTTTTGGCACCACAAATTTGTGCAAGTCGCAACCATACTAAGGTTGGTTTGTACTCTACCTCGTTATTAGATGTCTTGAAGCCAAAATGTATCGCTTAATACATTGTTTCTTCAGTGAAAGCTACCAACTGAACCCATGCTCCATAACTTGAAATGCTTGACTCCGCATCAATTCGAATAACCCACTAGTCTTTAAGGATATTGATATATAATTTCCGTTTTGGTCGTTCAAAATGAAATTCAACTAAAAAAATGTGCCAATGCATGTGATTTGATTGTCCTCCGATGTTCGAAATCGATATTAAAGTCTCATTCTGACCTAAGACGTCAGGCTTTTGTAGTACAATTTTTAGTAGAAATAAAGTCTGAACTACAATCGAACATGTATGAAAGTACGCTCTTATTTTTTATGGCTAGAATAAGTAAGGCCAATGCTAGCTTCTCTAATTTTAAGTATATATTTTCAGCATCTATAAAACTCTTACTTACATATTATATCGGACGAGGATAATTTTCAAGTACTCTCACTAATATTGTTCTTTCTACATAGTCTGATATGTGATATAATTGAATAGATTTCCTCCCACATTTGGCTTGGAGAAGATATGTGCTCTTCAATCTTGATAAAAGCATCGTCACCCTCCATTGTCTAATTAAAACAATTTGTTTTTCTTAGAATTTGAAAATATAGAGAACACTTATCTGATTTGCTTGATATGAATCTGTTTAGAGCAGCCAACCTTCCAGTTAAGATTTGTACTTCTTTGATGGATCTAGATGATCCATAAAGTTTAAAGCACTCAACTATACTAGGTTGGTTTTAATTATTTTTTCGCTCTTTATATATCCTAAGAATGTTCCAGATCGCACCCATAAGTTACATTTTTCTGAATTAAATTTTAAATTTATTGCTTTTAGTTTACAATTTTTTTATTCCAAATCGAAAAAATGATCCTCATCTTTAGCATTTTTTACTAATATGTTGTCAATATAAACTTCAATATTTTTTCCAGTTTGGAAAACAAAAGCTATATTTAGTAATCTCTCATAAGTTGCCCCAACATTTTACAAACCAAAAGACATTACTAAAATACATAACTTATTAGTTATGAACGTAGTGTTTTCATGGTCCTTCATATCCATCTGTATCTAATTATACCCAAAATATGTGTCCATAAAAGATACAATCTTATTACCCAAAATAGATACCACCAACTGTTGAACGTTTGGAACGAGAAATGGATCTTTCGGGCAAACTCTGTTTAGATCAATAAAATCAACATACGTCATTCATTTCATATTTTTCATTTTCACGAGTACTTGATTTGCTATCCACAACATATACAAGGATTATATAATATGACTTACTGTTAACAATCGGTCTACTTTAACCACAATCACTTTAGATTTCTCAATATACAACATTCTCATTTTCTATATTATCGGATGTGCATTAAACCATACAACAAGTTTATGACAAATGATATTTTCAGGTACTTATATTTCATCTTTTGAACACAAAGTGAACATGTGTAGATTCCTTGATAAAAAAAATAACAGCCTCTCTTTTACATTTGGCGATACTATAATGCAAATCTTTAAACTTTTACCTTCGAGAAAGAAATAAGTTTCAACATTCTCATCAAATATTAACAAACCATGGGTCTCCCTTGGATTATCTACATCGTCTGACTTCAAATTTGACCCATGTAACTGTTATTTTGTACTTGAGCTAACAAAGTAGTATAACATTTCCTTGCCACTTTCTAACTACTTCAGACAACTCCCACTTGATTCCTAATAATATAATTCAAACATTGGTGAATGATAGAGTTAATAACATAAATTCTTGATAGCCAAGACATACTAAAAATTGTATTATATGAAGTTGGACCATCTATCATTATAAACAACAGTTTTACCATTTTCTCTAAAGGCCCTCGACCCAGAAATACCTCTCTTTTGAACTTTCCAATAACACTAGTGACCCTAGTAAATCCCACTATTGTCCAACCATAATAGATGATATTAGAATTATTTTGTGTATATTAATAAGTTGACATAAACAAAATATTATTCAAAGTGACTGTATGAATAATAATCCTACATATTTCACTTCATTCGATAGGTCTACTAATTACCACCGCATCTTCATGAGGTCTGAATACCTATATTAAACCATCATCATTAAAAATCATAAAGGTAATCTCTATTAAGGTAAGTTAAAATTTATCCTACTAGTTGTGTTGCTAAAGTCACAATGTGCCTTTTCCGAGAGCAAATGGTAGTTCATAACATAGTATCCCCACAAAAAATAGTCAATAATTCAAAAAAATTGAACAAATTTTTGACTTTGCCCTCGATTTTAGGTTCATCAATCATCAAAACAACCATTTGGTTAAGGTTCGAATATAAGTATTCCAAGGACACATCAAAATCGTCAAAATGTTATGTTATGACTTATAGGGTCAAATTTTGTTGGAGGCAAGATCAAATTTATCTTAGGGGGCATTTTAGACTCATAATAAAAACCATGTTGAGTAAGTTGAGTGCTTGATGACTAAGTTGTGTACCACCTTTATATGTTCTTAGGCATGTAGGATCATGAGACTGACCCATACACACGACCCGATTAGATTGACCCATGAACCCGGATTATCTTATAAATAGTCAAAAAACAGCATTTAATGGGTTGCTTGATTTTCTCTATCTACTTGTTAATAACTATCACCTCTATTATATATCTGCTCTATACTCAAAATTGAATACAATATCTAAACACTTACCTTAAATACCCTCCGAGCATATTTTAGCATCATCAGATTGGCGACCACAATGAGAGCGGAAGGTGCCCCGAATATCAGTATTCAAAACCTAATTCACAAATCGACATTCAGATTTATTTGAGACATGAAACTCGATATTAAGATATATCATCCTCTTGAAAATAAGGAGATCAGAGGCAATGAGGAGCTTATGAATACATCCAATGTGAATCATAATGTTGAGTAAATATTCTTCATTCAAGAGGAGCGTGATCAATTCAGGCTAGAGATTGATGCACTAAACTCCTAAAGGAAAACTGAGAAATATTTGGGTAAAAAGAATCCATCAAAACACCCCAAACCTGATGAGCCATATAATAATCTCAAGCAAGTTTAAATGATCAATTCCTGAAAGCCCACCAAGAATCTAAAAAATAACATTGAGCTAAATGTTGTATAATCACATTGGATTCAGTTGAGGGATCAATATAAGAATCAGATTAAGAAGTTTTCTATTTCTCTTCGAGTAGTGATAATAGACGCAAAAAGAATAAATAAAACTAGCTAAGAAGCATGTTAAAAATCATAAAAAGTAAAGTAAACAGGATTCATCAGTAAAGAAAATGGATCAGAATGGTAAGGGAAAGAAGAAGTATTATCAAGGAAAAATTAAAAGGCCATCTGACAATAGCATATATCACTTGCTAAAAGATCATTTTGCAGTACAGCCTGAGCTTGGTATTTTTTCCACTCTCAATAAGGATCACATGTTCAACCAAGGCCGTAATTGGAGACAGTTACCATTGTCTTCAAAAATTCTATCCGGATATCTACCTAGGCGTTTTGACAGTTCAAAGATGGAAAAGTATGATGAGAGTCAAGATCCTACTAACCATCTCGAACAATTTAAAAAAATTATGATGAGTTTTCATGATGATGATAAGTTATTATTATAGCTTTCTCCCAAGCGTTTAAGGGTATTGCCTTGAAATGAAATAATATATTTCCCTAAGGATCGATCAATTTTTTTGATAAGTTTTTTATGGTATTGCGAAGACAGTTTGTGAGAAGTAGAGAACTCAAAGGGACTGGTGACACGATAATTTATTATGCATAATATATGAATGAGTAACTAAAAGATTACATCACCCATTTTGTATATACTAAAAATGGATTAACTGTTTGTTTCGAGAAAGTGACCATAACTTCACTTCGGCATGAATTGTTGACTGGAGAGTTGGTTGATTCAATGACCCGGAAAAAAGCTTACACCTGGGGTGGATTGTGACACCAGGTCGGAAAACAAATTACTGTGAAAAAACCCAAGAAATTGAGGCATCCTCATTAGTATAAGTCTGCACCCATATCATCTGTCCCATAATCTAGTAATCAGTCGCAGACTACAGTCAATAATCGACCTAGTGACTCAAGGAAAGGTTCTCATTGGCCAAGACAGAGTCAGTCGAATCAGGGTCAACATTCAAGGCCAAGGGGAAATCAATGGGTCCAAACTGATTATTATGCAGAACTAATTAAAAATATAGCCACCATTTATGAAAGGGTCAAGAATACTGTGCAATTCTGAAGGTCGGCACTCATCTAAACTCCAAGATAAAATCGAAATACACGGTTATGTATGTAACATAATGATGTGGGAAATGACACTAAAGATTGTATAGCTCTAAAACAAAAGATACAAGTATTTATTGAAATGGGAAACTAACCATTTTTGTGAAATCACAAGGGTGTAACAGGCAACCGAGCACTAGGGCACAACCTAGTACAAGTGGGGCTCAAGCCGCTTCACCCAATATTCGAAAGAAAAATAAGAAAGTGTCTAAACAAGAGAGTGCGATGGTGATTGATCAATAGTTCGATGTGGATAAATAGTACTAGGATCCTGGTCCCGATCGAAATCGAATAAAAAAGTGTCCAAACTATGTCATTATTCGAGTCGTTAACGTTTTTGGAGGAGATACAATGACAACACCATCAAGCTTTTCTAGAAAAGTACATGTGATCAGTCTGACCACACAATTGGAGGAAAAATGTCTACATACCTCTATCAGAGCCCTGCTACTTTCATAGTATTTAACAAAGATGACTTGAGGGAGACTATAGGCCCACACGAGGATGTTATGGTAATAGGGGCATCTATTGAGGGCACTGAGATTCGGAGAATTTTGATTAACACAGGTACCTCGGTAAATGTCTTATTTATATAAACTTCTAAACATATGAAAAATATATTGTGGTTATTCCATGGTCAAATAGGACTATAGTGGGGTTTATGAGCAACTCTACTGAATTAATCGGAGAATTCGAAGGCAACGCATTGTTAGGCAAATGACCATTTAAGAAAATGGTGAGGGTTTTGTTTATGGTAATTGATTATCCGACATCGTACAACGCAATCTTTGGCAGATCTTGGTTATCAATGATGCATGCATTAGCATCAAAGGTTCACTAGTTTTTGACATATACAGTTGTAAGTCAAGTAGGTATTGGTTCTAAGCAGCCAAAAAGTGGCTATGGAATGTTATGTTACAATTCTTGCTCCAAAATCATTGGAAATTGTGATAACTAAAAAGTAATAGTAATTACTAAAGTCCTCTTTGGATCCGAACAAAATAGATGATCCAAGGGAGACTCCTAGTGTTGTTATCTCAGTAGAAGAGATCGAAATACATAATCTGGCAGAAGGGGATAATGTTAGCATTGGAACCAATTTACCATCACAATTGAAGAAAAGATTGTTATCTTTATTATCAAAAATTTAAATGTATTTGCTTGGTGAGGATGTAATTAGAGTTCCATCAGATATCATTATCCATAAACTATATATATGATCTGATGTAAGTCCGGTAGTCTAAAGAATGAGAAATTTCTCTGAAGAAAATTCTGAAGCCATAGTCCAAGAAGTGGATCGATTAACCAATGTAGGGCACATTTAAGAATCCCATTATCCACTTTAGATTGTGAATCCAGTGCTTGTTAAAAATAGGAATGACAAGTGGAGGATATGCATTGATTTTATATATATCCACAGACCATGCCCCAAAGATCCTTTTCACGTGCCTTGAATAGATCAGCTGGTGGATTCCACTTCGGGAAATAAATTGTTATCATTTATGGATGTTTTTCTTAGGTACAATAAAATACAGATAGATCCAAATGATCAGGAGCATACCACATTCATCATTGATGGGGGGCTTCATTGTTACAAGGTAATTCCTTTTGGGTTAAAAAATGTTAGGGCCACTTAACAGTGATTGCTCAATAAAGCCTTTACCAGATAGATCAGAAGAAATGTGAAAGTTTATATTGATAACATGATGGTGAAAAGCCCAATGGAGGAGGACCATATACTTGACCTCCAAAAAACCTTTTCTAACTTGGAAGCCATCAAATTAAAATTGAATCGTGAGAATTGTACATTCGGTGTCTGATCCGGTAAATTTCTGGGCTACATCATCAGTGAGAAAGGTATCCAAGCTTATCCAAATCAATTGATTGATTTATTAGCCATTGATCCTCCTCATACCACCAAATAAGTTCAGGTAGTAACTGGGAGATCGACAGCTTTGAATAGGTTTATTTTAAGACCGTCAGATAAATGTGTTCAATTTTTTGAAGTACTAAGAAATGCCAAATACTTCAATTGATCCCCAAATTGTGATAAGGCATTCCTCGAAATCAAACGACATATATCTTCACGTAAAAGTCTATTTAAACCTATTGATGGAGAAAGACTCTACATATACCTAACAGTGTCGGATTATACTGTGAGTGCAACATTAGTTCAAGAAGTTGACAACTATCCCCATCCTATTTACTATATTAGTAAGAGTTTGTTGGATGCTAATAAAATATACCTTAAGTTGGAAAATCTAGCTTTAACTTTGGTAATATTGACCATAAAAATGAGGCTTTATCTCGAGACATGTTTTATCATGGTTCGAACTTCTTTTACTCTTAAAAACATGTTGCAAAAACCGGATATACCACGTCAAATGACTAAGTGGTTTTTCTAATTTGGGGATTATGATATTGACTTTTCTTCTGAAACGACAATCAAAGATCAAATTGTAGCTGATTTCCTGGTTGAATTCCACTCAGAAAGACCTTATGCGGAATCTCAAGTTAACAAGCCTAAGAAGGAATGGATAATTCGACCAAATAGTGGATCCAGTATGATCGGATGTGGAGTTGGAATTTTCTTGATTTCCCCTTTTGGAGATTCAGCGTACCAAGCTATACATTTCAGATTTAAGGCATCGAACAATGAAGCAAAATATGAAGCTGTTATAGCATGTCTAAGGTTAACTCAGATATGTGGTACCAAAACAATCCGACTGTTGTTCACTCACTTTTAATTATTCAGCATGCACAAGGATAATCTGAAACCAAGAAAGATCAGTTGGTGAAATACTTAAGGATATTTAAAAAAAAATTATAATGGTTTTAAATATGTTAAATACAAACATGTGCCAAGATCGGAAAATTTGATGGTTAATTCTCTGGCCATCATTGCAGATCTCGAAGCATACCCTTGGATTCTTGTACAATAATGTCCCTCTATAACAACAAATATTAAAATAGAAATTGACACTAAAGAGAATTTTCAAATATCAACCATAGTGAGTCAAGATTGGAGATATGGTATCCAATAGATTATTACTAATGGAATCCTACCTGAAGATAAAGGATTATCCAAGAAGTTAAATATAAAAGCACATGGGTTTTTGATTTTAAGAGAGGTCCTCTATAAAAACATCTTTCAGTAAGCCTTTATTACACTGCCTCAGATCTGATGAGTTTTTTATCTGAATTATATGATGGGAAAAGATCAACCCACTGTGGATATAAGGCTTTAACCCGAAGGGTCTTATTGGCAGGGTATTATTGGCCATCTATTATGGCAGATTCTAAAGAATTGTTAGAAGATGTGATCCCTGACAAAGGTATGAAAATGCAATACATGTACCAGCAGTTCTGATGGAGTTACTATCTAAAGATTTCCCATGTGACAGATGGGGCTTGACTTAATTGGACCCATTATGATGACTTCTAGAGGGTGTTTAACTATTATTTTGGCAAATAATTATTTCTCAAAGTAAATAGAAGATGCACCCCTCTCCGTAATGACTTCCATAATAATAATTAAATTTATCATATATAACATTTGTTGTAGGTTTGGGATTTCTAGATGCATTACCATTGACAATCCTCAGTTTGAAAACAGGGATATATAAATGTTATGCGCATCGAGAGGAATTCATTATCGTTTCTCTTTGCCCTTTCACCCCAATCCAACAGATAGATAGAGGTGGTAACAGAACTATCTTGAGCAACTGGTAAATAGCCTAATTACTTATAAGATATATTATGGTCCTACCGAACCACTCCCCACCCTGCCACACAAGAATCACCATTTTCCTTAGTTTATGGATTGCATACAATTGCATCAATAGAAGCTACTCTTCCTTCTTTGGGGGTTCAAAATTATTCCGAATAATATAATGAAGCTACAATAAGAGCTCAATTTGATCTAATCAAAGAAAAAAGAATAAAATCCCACTTGAGAACCATTCACTATCATGGCTTGATGAGGAGTAGGTATGCGTCTAAAATACGAAGAATAAATTTTGCAGTAGGGGACAAAGTCTAAATAAAAGTGTTCATGCACACGAAAGATAGAAAGTTCGGAAAGTTGGCTTCAAACTGAGAAGGGCCATGCACTGTGTATGAGAAGATTAAGCAGGGATCATACATGCTAGTTAATTATGAAGGCAATCTTTTGAGGCACCAATGGAATAATCAAAATCTAAGGTTATATCTACAATAAAATTATGTTCTAAATATTTACTTTGTTATAGATCAATATAAATATTATGGGGCACACTTTTTCCTACCTTGGTGGCGCGGGGAGGTCTTAATGAGGTGGCTGAATTGTCATTAATCTACCGTTTTTGCCTTTGAAAATGTGTTTCAAGAATATCAAATTTTTATTGCATTCGAATGGATTACCTTCGAATAGCTCAAGTATATCAAGTTTTTATTGCCTTTGAATGGTTCAAGAATATCAAGTTTGTATTGTCTTCGAATGGATTACTTTCGAATGGCCCAAGTACACCAAGTTCTTATTTCCTTCGAATGACCCAAGTGTACTAAGTTCTTATTACCTTCGAATGGATTGCCTTTGAATATACTATATATATCAAGTTTTAATTTCTCATAAAATGAATCAAGTCTAATTGTGTTCGGATAAAAATGGAGGTGAGAATATATAATAGTAAATCAAAATAATAAACTGATATATAATATAAAGTGCTTTGGGTTGTCCGAGGACTTGACAAGATCCGATGAATATTACGAAATTCCTTGGCCAAAATCCAAGGACTTTGCACAAACATATCTGATCAAAATAACAAAAATGCCTTGCACACTTCAAGGGCTTACATAAAAACAGTAATATCAAAACATATTGGCCTCATGGCTCATTCCCATAAGCTTTTCCTTCTTTATGTTCATCCAAACTCTCACTATCAGATTCTTCCTCATTCCCATCATCAGAATCATCCTTGAATGAATCATCAGAAATACCAAACTGGTCAGCCAAAAGTATGTCATGAGGCAACAAATTTATTGGCACTTGTCCTTACAGATCCGTAAGGGCCAATTTGCAAAACCTCTTATGAAATAGCAGCCCATATATTATTTAATTGATTCATCTCTCTTTTTTTAAATACTTTACTACTTTTTTCAGCATATGCATCCTTAACATCGGCTATATCTTCAACATTGCATTGAGAAAGGTAATTTCACCCTTTTTATCCTCGAAAGAATCTTCAAGCTTTTTCTTTTCATCCGATAAGAGATGAATGATAGCTTTGCCATCAGATTGCTTATTCTTTAAGAAGGTAATCTCCTCATAATTAGATGACTGCACACCTTTATAATCAGATTGCAGCTTGTTGCAATCAAATTTTGCTTCAACTAGCTCATCTTGAACGATTTTTACTTCTCCGTTTAGATTTTCAACCTTACATTTTTCTTCTTCAACAGAACTCTTCAAACTTCGGTTCTCAATCCGAAGAGAAGTGAATTCTTCAATGAGACCTCACTTGTCTCTTTAAATCAATGATTGGCTCCACATAGCCTAAAACTGCATACCCCAACTCATCATTCTCCTTGGACACTTCGAAGCGAACCCCGTCATATACCACAGTAGTTGCAGTATTGGTATGCTCGAGAAAGACAGAGCCAAAAGCATCGAAATCAAAGTTCCCTATGTCTTCCATTTGATGACCATCTCAAAAAAGTTGGCCTATCATTTGGGGGAAGCAGTTCTTGTTTCGATGACTATGAGCTCTATTTTTGGATGAAAAAAATAATATTCCATCGTTTGCCTTAGTTCTCTTAAGAATTTCAGTAGCTCAAGGACGATTAGTAAAATACTCCCATGAAAGTTCCCGAACATGATTGGTCCTCCAAAGATGGGACCTCACAAAATATCTCGGGATGAAACAATTATGGAACTCGTTGGATCATTTTTAATTGTCTCATTCGTTCAGCTTCCCAAATGTCACTTTTGCAGCCTCCAAGTATTGTAAGAAGGGTTTCAAAATAACTGGAATAAGAAAAACCATAGGTAAACAATAAAAGTCATATTAAGTAATATAAATATAAATATATTTTGAAAAGACTGACGTGAACTCTTCCAATATCTTGTGAGAAAGTTCAGATTCATTTTAGAGATAATCTTCTTACCATTTTCCCAAGGACCACTAATAAAGATGAATTGATTTTTCCAAATATTGTCGCCTCCAAGAGTTTATCTACCATCTTATAGATATTCCTCATATTAAATTAATAATAAAGAATATAACAATTGCGATACAAACCCACCACACCAGCCAATTGTTCGATGAGCATCAAATCTTTAATAACATTGAGGTTATGATGCACGCTAACAATAAAAACCAAGCATTGGGGCTAGCTTAGCTTGGGCACAACATGACCAAACTGAAATATCTCACTATTTTGGGGTCCAAAGGAAAGCGAAGTCCCTAATTGAGCACATTCGTATAGACCACCAACTCACTAGCCCTACAGTTCATCGAAGTTTCCACGGATTGGGGTAGCTTAATCCTAACTGAATCAGGGAATCCTCATTTAGCTTGAAGCCCCTCTAGTTTAGATTCTTAGAAATAGACATAGGATATTTTTTTGTAAGGCCAAAAGATATTTGACACTAAAGTTGGTGAAATTAGGCCCAACTCGTCCGATGAGAGACTGGGGAAGCGACTCAGATTCTCTTGAAGAGGCTTTATCTTTTCCCTTATCATCACCTACTTGTGGGACCCTTTGGATTTGTTTCCCTTGTTGGCTTAAGAGTTTCCCCGGTCTGACAAGATGTCTCAAAAGAGATGTCTTCGTCACTTCCGTGTTTTCTTACATGACTTGTGGTATTTGTTATGAAGTTCCACTAGGCTGAGCACTAAGGTTTAAGATTCAACTGATACACTTGTAAGATTTTCCTGTACGTTTGAACCCGATGGGAGTTCGGTATCATTGGTTTCTCTTTCCGTGATTGGAACTTGTGTTGAGGGATTGTTAGTAACTGTGATCGTTTTGGTTGTCTTATTTGGTCTAAAAGGATTTGTTTTTCCTTAGAAATCGTGTAACTCTAAGCGGAGTACTCTCATCAATGTCCGACCCCATAACTATGAAAGTTGAAGGTGTTCAACAGCTGGTGACCCCTCGGGTTTGGGATGACTTGATTGACTGATGAGAATGACTAAGTGACGTAAACAACTGGGTTGTCGAGGTAGGTTCAGAAGAAATGTGATGCTTATTGTAAGGGTACCCCCCCCCAGAATTATGTAGTCTGAGTTGTAACAAATTTATCCGAAGAGGTGGGTAACCCAGCACCAACTCTTGTTTTCTTTTTCTCTTTTTCTAATTTAAATAAGTTAAGCGAATCACCCTCGATTAGAGAATTCCTGGTTGTAAACATACAAACCCTAAAAAACGTCGGTAAGGGTGATTTGTGGTGGCCAATGTGGAGGGGGAAAGAGAAATTTCATCTGAAAAAACTGAAGGCTTAAGAAAAATATTTCTCACTTTAGAAATACCAACAGTAGAAATGAAAGAGATTTATATAAGGGCTAAGAAACGTTTTAGTGCATACTAGGGAATGGGAATCGACAGAAATAGCCAAGGGGCTATAAAAAAGTGTAACCATTTCTCTCATTTGATCGGATGGTTTTACCTAGGGTAAACCAAGATCGTAGGTCCAATAAAAAAATTGACACGCATTTCAGAAAGTAACTAGTCAAAAGTTGTAACCTCTGGATACTAACCGTTCTTAAATAAACCATCGGATACTGTTCAAAAACGGTTTGAATATATTAGCTCTCCTTAAATGCTTATGAGAGAGCTAAGGGGGCTAGATGATAGGATCAAATTTTGTTGGAGGCCAAGATCAGATTTATCTTAAGGGGCATTTTAGAATCATAATAAAAACCATGTTGAGTACGCCGAGTACTTAATGACTAAGTTGTGTACCTTCTTCATATGTTCTTGTGATTGGGGGCTCAAATTGTCCAAAAAAAAACATTTAATTGATTGGTTGATTTTCTCTCTCTACTTATTAATAGTTAGGACCTCTATTATATCTCTACTCTTTACTCAAAATTAGATACAGTAACTAAAAACTTACCTTAAATACCCTCCAATCATATTTTAGCATCACCAATGACCATCATATTTTCCTGCTTCAGAGCAGTCTTAACTAATGGTCTTTGTATTGCTGCTTGGTTGCCTACGAGAGCCTGTTGTTGGACCCATGCATGTATCTTAACAAATATTGTTAGCTTGTCATTAATTTTGAGTCTCCTCTTTAGAGCTATGTCTTCCATCCTGTCATGATCGATGGTCTTGTGGTATTTTCATAACATGTTACTCATTTCTTCTCTACGTCTCTGAATTGGAAAAGGTTTTCTAAATTTGACAAAATTCTTAGTCTTATCAAATATAATAGCAACATTCTCTATTAGTTCTACAAATTTATGAGGTCGAACCCACTGGTTTGTTCTTGGTATTCGTTGCTGAGCTAAGGCTGTTGATTTACTCTTGGTTGTGAAAACATTTAATTTAGACTTTTTTTTGATGAAAATGAGTAAAATTTTATGATTAAAAACTTTGAACTTGCTAATGCTGGTAAATTAGAGAATATTTTTGAATTCGTCTTTGTTGTGGAACTGGAACAAGTCTCAATCTCTTAGACTCTTCTACTTTAATTGTTTTTCAACCTGAGCCAGAAGAGCACCAAAAGTCAAAGCTTTCTTCCTAGTATAAAATTAGCACAAATGACTTGCTCATGGAAATTTTCTAAACCATTCTTTATAAAATAAAGTGACCCTTATAATATTTTAAACTCTCTCTAACTGGTTGTCTGTACTGGATGATTGTATCACCGTCTCCATGGATCTCTTTATTTCCCCACAAATTGACGCCTAAAAATTGTCCAAAACATGTTAAAATTATTAACAGAACCCCAAGAAACTCGGTTGTACCACTTTAAAGAACTATCTCTAAAAGTATTGGAGAAAACACAACATAAATACTTATTATCTTCAAAAAAATTCATCATTAAATTCTTGAAATGCTTAATATGGATATCCATGCCTCAATTTCCATCAAAATTATCCAATTTTGATATGTCCAATCGTTTTGGTAGATGTCTGGATATAATATCCGCTGATAGAGGAAATTTCCTCCAACTATGCCCCTGACTATGTTGGTTCTACCTCTATATTCATCAATTATTGAATAAAGAGTATGCTTGAAAGAATTCACAAATTAGATATTTACTGGGTAATCAAAGTCTTGGTTACCAAACCCCCTTGTTGAAACTGCTAGTCGATCACTGCTATTGTAGGCAATAACATAGGATTTTATTGAATCTGGACTATTGTTTTTTGTGGTCCTACCCTAACATCAGTGACCATCATATCTTTAACTTCATAGGAGAGTACTTGTGTATCCGAAGAATCCAATTGTGTTTTAATCTCACACTCGTTTAAATTCTTGAATCAACTAAAATATTTTTTTGAATAACGCCTGTCACTAGAATCTCTCATTTTCCTGGCAATGATATTGCTCTGAATAAGGAGACAGTTTATCTGAATCGGACACAGAATAGTCACTAGACTACGAAGGAATGTATTGATTTATGGTTTTATGCTCTTTTATTAAGTAATGATAACTTCGGTCAGGTTGAAATTGTTTCCTTATATATTTTTCTTGATCTCGTAGAGATTCAGACTTAGCACATCACTCTTAGAAAATTTTCTTTATTTTCATATTTTCAAATTCTCGATCGAACATTTCTTAAACATTTAACCATTGTTTATTTCTTAGCATTTAATGCATAAATTGCATCCAACAACTTATCCTAATGTCCTTTTTATGTCCAATTGATTTCATGTTCTTCAAGTTGTTGTTGCGTTTGAGTGCCCTCTACCAAGTGACTAGATCCTTCTTCAGTTATCATTCATTTTGTAATCACCGCAAGACGTTCCTCCGTTTAAGTGTTCATTTTTCACAAAAAATCCAAGGTCGAACTTATTATATTAATGAGTTTTGATATTATCTTCAGATATCAATCTAAGCTTATACTATGGTCGCCGCTGATGACTCGTGAAAATATTCAAAGGAAAAAGGGTCCTGAACACTTTGGAGGTCATACAAAAGTTTAGAGAAAGATTAAGATGAGAATTCTAGGGAGATGAACTGCCAAAAGTATTATTATAATAATAATAGATATTTCCCTTTTCCAAGAAAAAAACACATTGCCTTATATAGTAATAATGATGAGACTTTGGGCACACATAATTAGTCTATTTCTGGCTAATCCACCCTATCAACTTAATAAATTAAAATATATTTACTTCTTATTACATTAAAACCATTAATTTTACACATTTATTGGATTTAAATTATATCGTCGAATGTTTTATCGATTTAACTTACAGGTCAGATACATTTATCAACAATCATGCCAAATAAGCTTCAATCTTCTCCATTCACTTTATATAGACTCAAATATGAGGATTATAACACATACGAATCACAATAGAGTTATGACATATACATCCGATATGCACAAACCTTGATTAAGAAAATTAAGAAATAGCTCATTTTATGGTGCAGACTGCCGACAAAAGCATAATTATCCTTTTTGTTTTCATTTCAAAATACACATTCCAGATTAACCTTCATTAAACAAGAACACATATCTTCCGTTAATTCATAATTTTTTCATATAATTGAACATATTTGTCTTAAGAATATAAAAGCATATCCAAAAGCTTTGGCCACCAGTTACTGCACCATCAACCCAACACGAGTCACCTGCACTTTCGGCTCAACAATGATTCAAAATACCTTTGCCTTCGGCTATGCTCAACTATTAGGTTCCAATATAATTCTTCTACACCTAAGTTTGATTGATTATCCAGCCACTTAAAGAGTTAGTAATTCAAGCTCCTTATGCTTCAGCTTACTCCTGTTCGAACCTTAAGGTCCAACTGAACTGTAACAATCATATTTTCCATATACAACACTTATTCCATCCTTTGACAACTAGTTTTCATCTTCAATACTTAATTCGAGCTTCAACTCTTAATCGTAGTACTCAATACATATCTAGCCTTTGACACCTAGTTTTAGCTTCAACACTTAGTTTTATATCCATTATAAAACTCCAACACTAAGTCATGGATTTAACATCAAGTTGCAACTTCAGCACTAAGTTACAACCTTTAACGCCAAGTCAAGCTGTTGGCAGTGATTTTGCCACAATAAATTTGAGCTTATACCTAACAAGTAAGTTAATTATATTTATCACTCACATTTAGCCGAAATAATGAATACTTGAAACACATTTGAAGAGCTACAACATGGTTCACCTAAGGGATTGGACTCTAATCGATGACGACTCTCCGAACATGATAAGCTTGGAAAAAGTGATAATATTTCAAACACCCAATCATGTAACGCTTCCGCTCATCCCATGTTGTTTTCCATTGATGATAATGTCAAACTCGATATCACCAATGATCTTTTTTAAGTAGCAGATATGCCTCACTGGATTTTGGTTTCATCTCTGAGTTAATTATATATTCTATAAATGATGTGACCAATATTCGTCTATGCATCAGAGTATGTCACACTTGTACCAAATTAAAAGAACAAAACATGTTGAACGAACGTCGGAACACAAAGTTAAACCACAAGTTAAACCTTGGACTCACACTCACCATCCGATCTTAAAACCCAAACTGCCAACAAATTATCCAAATTGTACGTATGCGAACCATAATGTCCTTACAGTTTCCCAAATCATATTTAATTTGTGTAATCTACCTTTGATTTTAACAGTTTCACCCCGCATGTAATGAGCATCGTAAAATATCCTAAAATCAGTTAACATTGTCTTTGGGTTTGAAGTTCATTGAACCAACATGTTGAATTAAAAAAAACACCATATACAGAAACATCACACCCTCTATAAAATATTTAAATGAACCTTATTTCTAAATTCATAAGTACAAAATAGATAAAAATGATGGTAATATGGACTTTACCCACCATATGAAGCATTGTTTTGGAATGAAAGGCTCAGGTTTGGAGAAAGATGATCGAGGGTTGTGTTGGGATTTTTAGAAGTTCCCTGACTTGGATTAATATAATTCCCTATGTTCTATCCATAAATTTGAGAATTTTTAAACCATATTTCATTATCTATTTAATGGGAAGTAATGTAATTTATCTCAGTCATTAGTATATTATCATCCGCTCTGATCCGGAAGGCTCGTATGTCTTTGTTTTTGGGAGTATATCAAAATATACCATACTAGTTGAGATATATTCATACATATATTCATACTTAAAAACCCCAAACTCCCAAATCATGTAAATTGTCATAAATTTAGATAAACCAACTTCAATCCTTATGAACAAGAGGCTCTAAACAATCTAAAATTCCAAAGTTTAATCGCAGTCAGCTGTATAAACAAGGGAATCACTGTAACATCCCAACTTCCAAATCACTAGAATTCTAATAAATTTATAAAATTTCAGTCAGATAATTACAAAAAAAAATCACTTGAGAACTACACAGTAGTTTTGCGTACCTTGTTTATTCCCTGAAGAGGGAAATAGCTACAAGTCGTCATTTTTTCAAGCCTCTAATGGCAGCTTATCATATGTTTAGTAACAGATACGTTGATTCTTACTTTCAACGAAGCTTAATCTTTAAATAAAAATGGCAAGACAGTTTTAAAAATCTGCGACATTTCAGTGTGTGTTGCAGTCCAGGTTCTGGAAGAATTCATTACTGTGAACAAACGAAGACAAGCCCACAGTAACGACGTCGTATAGACTGAAAATAAAACGATGCCGTATGACAGTGAAAAAATAACAAAAAAAGTTAATTTCATTAACTTTAGCGCCAAGTCAAGCTGTTGGCAGTGATTTTGCCACAATAAATTTGAGCTTATACCTAACAAGTAAGTTAATTATATTTATCACTCATATTTAGCCGAAATAATGAATACTTGAAACACATTTGAAGAGCTACAACATGGTTCACCTAAGAGATTGGACTCTAATCGATGACGACTCTCCGAACATGATAAGCTTGGAAAAAGTGATAATATTTCAAACACCCAATCATGTAACGCTTCCGCTCATCCCATGTAGTTTTCCATTGATGATAATGTCAAACTCGATATCACCAATGATCTTTTTTAAGTAGCAGATATGCCTCACTGGATTTTGGTTTCATCTCTGAGTTAATTATATATTCTATAAATGACGTGACCAATATTCGTCTATGCATCAGAGTATGTCACACTTGTACCAAATTAAAAGAACAAAACATGTTGAACGAACGTCGGAACACAAAGTTAAACCACAAGTTAAACCTTGGACTCACACTCACCATCCGATCTTAAAACCCAAACTGCCAACAAATTATCCAAATTGTACGTATGCGAACCATAATGTCCTTACAGTTTCCCAAATCATATTTAATTTGTGTAATCTACCTTTGATTTTAACAGTTTCACCCCGCATGTAATGAGCATCGTAAAATATCCTAAAATCAGTTAACATTGTCTTTGGGTTTGAAGCTCATTGAACCAACATGTTGAATTAAAAAAAACACCATATACAGAAACATCACACCCTCTATAAAATATTTAAATGAACCTTATTTCTAAATTCATAAGTACAAAATAGATAAAAATGATGGTAATATGGACTTTACCCACCATATGAAGCATTGTTTTGGAATGAAAGGCTCAGGTTTGGAGAAAGATGATCGAGGGTTGTGTTGGGATTTTTAGAAGTGCCCTGACTTGGATTAATATAATTCCCTATGTTCTATCCATAAATTTGAGAATTTTAAACCATATTTCAGTATCTATTTAATGGGAAGTAATGTAATTTATCTCAGTCATTAGTATATTATCATCCGCTCTGATCCGGAAGGCTCGTATGTCTTTGTTTTTGGGAGTGTATCAAAATATACCATACTAGTTGAGATATATTCATACATATATATCATGGAATGTTTTTATATGTAAGCAATTTAGAATATGGTATCAAGTTTAATCTTCAACACCCTATATTAAACTTGACTCAACATAATAGACATGATTTCCCATGTAATGAAGAAATAACGGAATGAACATCCCAAGACTTATATATCATGTAAAAATTATATCTACAGTAAATAATTCAAAAGATATAGTTCTTATATATCATGTGAAAAAAATCTTAGCATGTCTATTTAAAGAGTATTGGACAAAATTAGGATTACTCTTACGAACCAAATACCAAAGCGTTACTATAATTGTTTACAGTGGAATAGAAAAATGTATCCTGAGATTGAGAAGAAGATTAAAATCAACGTTGAAGAGTGTTAGACGTGGATATTTTGGTTGTCAGCCGAAGTATTATTGATCTTTTGAACTATATATGTTCTTGTTGTATTTAGAAAATTAAAATCTTCTCTTACTCACAGCTTGTGCTGCTATATTTAGTATATATGGGAATTTTTTTACTTATGTGTAGTCATGTTATAATACAAGTTCTTATAAGAAAACATATTATCGGGTTATACTAGGTTTATCTACTTTTAGTAAAAATTTTAGTTCAAAGCTGTCTCATGTTGTTCGTTTATGTAGCTTGAAAAGAAGAACTGGAAGACGCAAGAAGAAACGTATTATATCCAAAGGTGAAGAGTTACTTCATGAAGTAAAGTATGTACATTGTCAAAACATGGTCATAAGAGAATAACTGAAGAAAACATCTAAAATAATGTATTTTTGTTTTTTAATTGGATATATTCTTTTTATTCTATTTGTATTATATATTTTTTAAACTTTGAATTTGATTTTTTTAGTTATGAAAGTAACCCTTTTTAGTTAGGTGTGCAATTATATCTTTTTTAGTTACAGAAAAAAGAGTTGTGAACTAAAGTGTGAAATTATGTTGTAATCAGTTGCAGAATTACGTTATTACTGGTTGCGTACTAACAATTTTGTTGTGTAAAAAGATAATTTTTTATGAAAATACAAGTGTAATTGGTGCAAAATTACATTCATTTTGGTTACGGAAAAATAGACTTGATGTGAAAAAATAAAGTCTAATTATGGTGCAAAATTATGTTATAATGGGTTGCATAATAACAGTTTTGTTGCATAAAAGAGTTGGTGTTTTTGAAAATACATGTGTAATTGGGGTGCGAATTTATGTTTTAATTGGTTGCGTAATTACGTTATAAATAGTTGTAGTTGTAAATAACAATATATAAATAAATGATAAAAGAAAATTAACACTCTAAAAAATGTAGTTTAGAGACATACAACTTTTTATAAAAAAAGAACATAGTTGTGACTTTAACAGACAAGCATATACCAATATCTTATTGTATGTTTATGGATAAGAAATCAAGCAAACGTTTTATGATCTTCCGTTTGATGCAAGTTCTTCTTCTAGTTGACGTACGATCTCATTCAAATGGTTGTGGAAATAGATTGTTTATCCTTTTCCAATTTTTTCAATATGATCTTTATAACTAACATTTTATTCTTCCAGTTATTTAATTTGTTTATTGTGATCATTGTTTGTGCGTTTTAAGTTCTTCAATTTGTTTTTTGAGGTCTTCATCTAGCCCCGTATATTTTTAATGAGAAATAAAAAATAAAGCTTTGTCAAACTGTGATTGCGTAATTACGTGCAATTGTGTTGTGAAAATACATTATTAGATGTGTTGCGTAATTATGAATAAATTGGTTGCAAAATTAGTTTTTTTTTTTGCGGAAAGAGTCTAAAGTTACTGGTTGATATTGATTCTTCAAATTATTGACTTCTTCCTGAAGATACTTTATTTCTTATGTGAGTTGGAATTTATTTGAAATTCTTGATGTGGAGAATATTTATTATATATATTTTTGCATTACAAAGTTAAGATACATGTAAATTAGTATTTAGACTACTGTAAGTTGGGTGCGTAAATATGTTCATTTGGGTTGCGAAAAATATTTCTTAGGTTTGAAAAACAAAATAGAAAATTGGTTCGGAAACTATTGTATGTTAGGTGAGTAAATAAGTGCAGTTTGGTTGCAAAAAAATATTTTAAGTTTGAAAAACTAATAGAATTGAATCTGGAAACTAATTTAAATTGGGTGCGTAAATATATTAAATTCGGTTGCTAAAAAAGTTTGAGGTTTGAAAAAAAATAGAAAGCAGGACTGGAAAAAACTGTACTTGGGTGCGTAATACGTTCAAGTTTGTTACAAAGAAGATCTTTTACGTTTGAAAAAAGAATATAAAGTAGGTATTGAAACTAATGTAAGTTGGGTGTGCAAATACATTCAGTTCGGTTGCAGAAAAAGAACAAAAAATGATCCAGTTGCTTTAAACAGGTACAAAATTAATTCATACGTTGCAATTGTATGGTTGGTTGTATAAAAAGACATGAATCATAAAAAACAAACACGAACAGTTCTTATCATGCATGTTATTCACAAAATACTTCAGAATTCACTAAAATTTGTTGCATGAACTTATAATTTGATAAATTTGAGAGTTCTATTTTAAAGAGTAAATGAGTGGTTCACGAGGATGAAAAAGAAAGTGAAAACTTGTATTTTTGTGTTTTTATATCTAAAATGTATTGTTGGAAGATTCTATGTTGCATGTGATTTTTGATAAATTTGAAAATTCTGATAGTTGTAATACTTTTACTTTTAACGAAATAATTATTTTGTAAATAATAACCAACTACGGTTATTATATAGACATCATTTTATTGTACCTTCACTTTCTTTAGCCTTTATTAATAATTATTTATCATCAAATTTGTTTATCCCTTTTGCTAAAATAATTTTCAAGATCACAGAAATACTTGGATATTTAAGGTAAGAGTATGACCGAAGCTATTCCTAAATCCTTAAAGTATAAAGAGAATCTTAGCATCTCTTTCAACAAATTAGAATAATAGGTTTAGATCAAAGATTCTTTTAGAAATTTTCATCTTAAGTTTATATGGACATGATTACGTAGCTCACAAAAAAATTCATTTATAAAACGTAGCTAACAAATTACTAGTTTTCAAAGGAAAAAATATTTGTAGCATGGGGGAGAATTTCATATCTAGAAGAAATATTATGAGACTTTGACTAAATCGTCAATCAAAACAATAAACAACCCCAATTTTAAATAGCCTATTCAATTTTTATAAGCATCCTCTATTTTTATCTAAAATACCATTGTCGAATTAACTAAGTTTTAACTTAATTTTATAATCATCCTCAAAACAAAACAACCCCAATTTTAACCCTTTCTTCTTTCCTCCCTCGCAACCTTATCTACCAAAACCTAGAATCAACCTCAAATCACAAAACTCATTTCCCCTCGCCAAAATCTATTCTTCGTGAACAAACGAATAATCTAATCGACTTAACAACATCAAATGGTTTTTTGTTTTAATAGTTTTTTTATTTATTTTGTGAGGTTTTGAACCGAGTTTGCTAGATTTAAAGTATTTAGGTTGTTTAAATAGATAAATCTATGTTTATATAAGTGTTTTATGTTGTTGTTGGATGGTTCGATTTGCTATAGAATATAGATTTAAGTTATATTTGTTGAAAAACACCTACTGTTTTTGCGTCTTGTTCGCAGGTGTTCTTCTTCCCCGCCGGGGAGGACCTACTCACCTAGTAGGGAAGTGTATTTTTTTTTGCAGGTTTTGCATGTTCCTCGCTGGGCTGGCCAGATTCATCCGGAGTGGACTTATTCATTTACAATTCATTCCTAATTGTTGTTGTCACATGCAACACGTATCTATGTCGGATAAGTTAAAAGGGACATCATGAACGGGAAGAGGCCCCACCAACTTCGAATATCCTCGACGAACACTCCGCAGTGAATCTGATAAATGCAATAAATTGTATTCGACCTCTCGACGATAGTCCGAAGAGGCCTTGAATTTTACAAAAAAAATCCTTCAAATCACAAGGTCGTGGCTCCTTATCACGTCAGGTTTCTTATACTATGTTTGATGTTTTAGTTATATATTGTATCGAATAACTTATTAGGTATTTGGTGTGT
The DNA here is from genome assembly GCA_036936605.1 of Limnanthes douglasii subsp. nivea. NCBI lineage: Eukaryota > Viridiplantae > Streptophyta > Magnoliopsida > Brassicales > Limnanthaceae > Limnanthes > Limnanthes douglasii. The sequence continues at coordinate 343,564,343 of JAUPFV010000001.1, forward strand.
TTTACAACATAACATTGGAGGTTTGTATGTTGTATTGGAATTTAGTTTTATCGGCCGAAGTACGTTTTAGTTATGAACGTATGTGGTTTTTATATGTTTTACAACATAACATTGATGGTTTGTATCTGATATTGTTTTGTTTGTATACAACATAACATTGAGGGTTCAAGTTAGTTTAATGCATTGTTTGTGGTTGAATTAATGTCTATCACCGTCGATGTCGAACACACGATACATCTGTTGAAAAATTATCAAGCCACTCAGCGAGAACCTAAAGAAATGCTAACTTAGATTTGTACCCACAACTAGCGTGTGGGTCATACCCGTCGGTTAAAATTACCGACCCGACGGGACTGCAGACAATATTGACACATTAGCTATGAAAAATTGTTGGTTGTTTCCCATCGGAACAGAATACGCTCCCCGACGAGGAGAGCCCGCCGGGTGTAAAATTTCCACCCGACGGGTGAAACACCAACTATGAAAAATCGTTGGTTGTTTCCACCACTGGAGCGGAATACGCTCCCCGATGAGGAGAACCCAACCATGTGTAAAATTTCTATCCGGCGGGGCTGCATGAATTTAGTTATAACATACCGGAAGAACTACGAAAAATTAAAACTTTATAACATAATGGTTAGAAAGACTATTTTATTTGGATTTCAAACTCCTCACTAAGATTCTTCTTTTCTCTTTACATCCAATAATCGATTTCAAGTATTTAAAAAAATAGGTTTACGGAACTTTGGATGTTTTTCAAATTTTGATTCTGAAAAAAAAAAAAAATCGTTGGATTTTATATATAAATAGAAGATTGAGGGAAATTTTTTGGTGTTTTTTCATTTTGAGGTTAAATGTACATAAATTTCACTATAAGACGCAGAATCTATTTAGTAAAAAAAGTAAAATAGTGAAAAATTAAAAATATACTTTTTATATATGGAGCTGGTTATAATTTGCGTGGCCGAAATTTAGCAGAAGTCACAGTAGAAAGCTACTATTGTGTCTGTGGGGAGAGGAACATAAAAGATGTTCTTGTCTCACTTAAAAATATCAGACAATTTTCTAACGTCTTTACCAATAAACCTAAACACATCTTCCAGGCATATCACTTGGACTCGGAACTTGAGTCCGTTATGTAATGATTCGTATTGTTCTGAGAGCTTTTTTTCACGCACCAATTTACTTCTACAACAATACATAGAATAAGTGTTTCTTCAAACACTCACATAAATTTGATCCAGTTATTTACGAAAGCAAACCTAGACACAGTGTGCTTTTATATATCACTATCCTTCATCTGAAAAGTATCTCCTCACTCGAACCCTCTCGCCGTTGAAATGAATATATTTCCATTTAGATAGATATCTTTTAAGAACTAGCTTCTGATTCTCCTCTTCTCCTTTTCTTTTGAAGGCACGTGCCACTTTCCTCACAGTATTTTCATCCGGTTTGACATCCAATTCCTCCATGTCCGCAAATACCTGGATATACCGTAAACAATGTATAAGCTTTGCATAACCACATCACTCTCAAGTTCTATGCGTGAAAAGGTCCAGAAACTACATCGGCAGAAAATATAAATAAATTCTTTCATTTAGACTTCAGAAGTTAAATCTAGACTCGTGAGGCGCCAACAAAGAAGTTTAAGATTCATTTGTTTCAGCAAAATTAGAGATTTTAATGCAAAAACTAATGTAATTGGTACTAAAATTATTTAGAATGTCTACTAGGGGCGAACTCTGAAGTGTGAAAGGTTTGGTCATGTGGATTTTGCAATTCTCAAGCCTGAGCTTCTATATGACAGCTCTAGACTCAGATCCAACTCCAGTTCCACCCCTAAATATGAATGCAGGAGAATGAGTAGTGGGATTACCTCAATCAATTTATCTTGCATGTCATGATGATCATACAAAGAGATCATTCTAGAAAACAAGCGCTTAGAAACAGACCGTGTTTGAGTATGCAAAATCATGTTCCACAGTGTTTCGGCCTCATCCGGTCTCTTATCCATATCAAATGCTAACAGAAGAGTATCGAACGTCCCCATTGTTGCGCCTTGACCTTTGCTTAACATCCACTTAGCCACCTGTTTACCAATATTCCAAATTCGAAATAAGTGAACCCGATACGGCGATACTACAGCTCGAGGTATATTATATTAGTAAACCAATGGGATACCTGAATTACACGGCGCCACTGGCTCCTCCGTCTCAATATTTTTAATGCTTTAGCTGCTGCAATCATAGGAAACTCCGTCTCCCAGGCTATCCACTTATTCAAAGCTCCATACACGGCCTCTTTTTCATTTGGAACTTCGGAGATCTGCACCTCGATGCCAATTATAACCGGATTATAGTTTCGGCACTTATTGCATAGAGTCCATCAGTAAAAGATGCCACAATGTTTTCTTCTAAGTTAAACAAATTGGTCTAAGTTTCAAACGACAAAAAAACCCCGAAGAAACTTACGCTTCTGATCAAATTGAGTGCCTTTTTTCCAGAACCAGCTGAGTCTTTCTTTTTCCACAAGTGAAATTCTTTCTTTCCTACCTTCTTTATATCTTTCCTGCACTAAGTTTGTATGAATTAATAAAAACCTAACAAAGATAAGCAAGCACTAATCATCATTCATTCGAAAAGCAGAACCGGTTAATCAACACACTCTCAAACATATACTTCAAAACGAAAAGATACGGTCTCAGGTTGAAATACGACTTTAGGTGATTCCAGGATCAAAAGCCAATAACTTTTGATCTATCGCATTAATACTAAATACACATTTATGGTGCTGAAAGCATTATATGTTCAGCAACCAGTAGCATACCGTGTTTCATGTACCGGCTTAACGATCTGCCTTCCGGCAGACTGTGTCTTGGAATCAAAATGACTGTATCCAACTCGGTTGTGAGAGCACCGGACATAATGAACACCTGATACATACTAATCATATAAACCAACTTCAATCTTCATGTAGAAGAGACTAAAAAAAATCTAAAGTCCAAAGTCAAATTGCGAACATGTGAATCACTTAAAAACCCCAAACTCCCAAATCATGTAAATTGTCATAAATTTAGATAAACCAACTTCAATCCTTATGAACAAGAGGCTCTAAACAATCTAAAATTCCAAAGTTTAATCGCAGTCAGCTGTATAAGCAAGGCAATCACTGTAACATCCCAACTTCCAAATCACTCGAATTCTAATAAATTTATAAAATCTGCAGTTAGATAATTACAAAAAAAAAAAAAATCACTTGAGAACTACACAGTAGTTTTGCGTACCTTGTTTATTCCCTGAAGAGGGAAATAGCTACAAGTCGTCATTTTTTCAAGCCTCTAATGGCAGCTTATCATGTGTTTAGTAACAGATACGTCGATTCTTACTTTCAACGAAGCTTAATCTTTAAATAAAAATGGCAAGCCAGTTTTAAAAATCTGCGACATCTCAGTGTGTGTTGCAGTCCAGGTTCTGGAAAAATTCATTAGACAAACCCACAGTAACGACGTCGTATAGACTGAAAATGAAACGATGCCGTATGGCAGTGAAAAAATAACAAAAAAACGCCGTTGCCGGGGATCGAACCCGGGTCACCCGCGTGACAGGCGGGAATACTTACCACTATACTACAACGACTTCTTGTTTGATATGTTACACCTATGTTATTTGACTTTCAAATTAACCCACTAAAGCATGATTATGATATTAACTAGAGTTCGTTTAAAAATATTTATTAAATTTGATGGACCAAACAAGAAATCATATTCCGTAAAAAGAGTCTGCATTGCCTTTTATTATTAGTGATCGAATTGACATACTAACTTTGTCTTGAAGGAGAGAGAACGAACTTTAATGAGACATTGAGAGAAATCAATTGATAACATTGTTATATAGAACATATCTACATAGAGATGGAGCATAAACGTTGGTAGGGTCACAAGAGAAGAGGCAACTTTACATTTTTACATTAAAAATCCCAACAAGTTACAAGAAGATTGCATTGTGCAGCCAAATTTACATGAAAGTGGGAGATGCAATCATATCCCCAAGGCATCACCAATCCATAAATGGGGAAGATACAACCAAGCTGGCAACCGAAAGTTTGAAAAATTGACAAAATTGGGTTATAGATTTGAATTGTACCCAACTTTAGCTGTTGATCTACATTCTTCTTATATCTTCCTACTCTATAGTAATTTCTAAGATGGTAGTAAGTCTAGGTCTTTTGTATCTCCTTAGAAGCAGAGAAGAGCAAACAACACTCACAGAAGAAAGAGCCATGCATGCACCAGCGGCCCACGGCGGCAACTGTATCTTTAGAAGTGGGAAGAAAAACCCAGCAGCAATGGGAATGGCAATGACATTATAACCCATGGCAAATATATAATTTAGTCGGATTCGTGAAAAAGTTTTACGTGAAAGATCAATGGCTGTGATTACATCTTCTAAGTTGCTCTTCATTAACACGTAGTCAGCTGCTTCTATGGCTATATCTGTCCCTGCCCCAATTGCCATACCCACATCTGCAGCCGCTAGACCTGGGGAGTCATTTATACCGTCCCCAACCATAGCAACGATGCTTCCATCCTGCTGAAATGAGCGAACAACATCAGCTTTTCCTGCAGGCATCACCTCTGCTCTTACGTCTTGAATACCAAGCTGCACAAAGAACGAAGGATCTCAAAACCATGAAAATATCAAAACATGTACATTGTACAAATATGATCAATCTATAAGTATACTTCCAAACTAATACAGCTGACCGTGTTTGGTTTGTGTTTTTTCTTTTCATTGTTCTCAATTTCATTGAAAAGGAAAAACTCTTATGGAAAAGAGTTGATTAGCTAAGAATGAAAATTGTTTTAAAGAAAATGAAAACAATTTTCATTTTCAAAAATCAAACCAAGTTTTTCATTTTCTTTAAAAATGAAAATGAAAATTATAATGGATTTTTCATTTTTTTTATATTCAAAATTAAAACAAAAGTTGTTTTCACAACTAGAAATTTGAATTTGTTTTCAGAAAAAAAGGAAGTATAACTAGTAAAAAACAGAGTGAGAATTTGAGGAATGAAAGTTTTTTGCGTATGGGAATAGGTAAATTAGTAAATATACAAGTTATATTCACACCTCTTTAGCCACTGCTCTAGCTGTCCTCCAATTATCCCCAGTAACCATAACAGGTGTAACGCCCATTTTAATTAGACCATCCACAACAACATGAGCTTCTCTTTTTAATGGGTCCGCGATACCCAAGACACCAATTAAGTCATCGTTAAGGCCAACAAGTACACCAGTTTTTGCACCATCTTCGAGTTCTACCAAGAAATTTTCAATATCGCTGGAAATGTTAATTCCACTCTCATTCATAAGCTTCCGATTTCCAACCTGGCCATGGTAAATTACCTCGAATTAGTGAATCGCGAGTAGTAATGAAGCATGTTGCTATAATGCTTCGATTTATATTAGTCGTAAGAAAATAGTGAGGGAACTCACCAAAACCCTTTTGTCATTGATCAAGCACTGGATACCTCTTCCTGGTAGAGCTATAAAATCAGAGACATCAGCCAACCATTCAGAATCTTGACCCTCAGTTTTGTTGGTTTGAGCATCCTTTGTTATAGTAGACTTGTCAAAGAAGAGACAGTGGCGTGCATATTCTACTATTGCTCTTCCTAAGGGGTGTTCACTGCTAGCCTAAGGGAAGACAGTAAAAAATAGAGTAATTAGTTACCAGAATTATTTCTATCACTATGGGTGCCTCCAAAACAAACAATTGAGGGAAATAAATAGAAAGGAGAAAAGTGGTACCAAATTTTCTCTCAAACTGTACAAGATATAATTTGGAGAGTACTCATTTGTTGAGACTTTTACATACAAGTTCGAAAATAATTTCCACATCCAAACAAGAATTTCTATTGTTATCATATTTTTTTATTTTCACTTCACTTTTTCCCCTTTTAGTTTTCCCCCTATTTTATAATATTGCCAAATATTCAAAGAAATGTAGGAACTACCTCTGCAGAAGCCACCAACATGAGAAATTCACCACGTTCCATCTCAGAGAAAACTTTTGCAGTAGTTACTGTGGCTTTTCCCTGGGTTAGGGTTCCTGTTTTGTCAAATATTACATATTTAATCTTCTGAGCTCTTTCCAATGCATCCCCTCCTTTGATCAGCACGCCATTGTTAGCACCAACTCCAGTTGCAACCATAACAGCAGTCGGAGTAGCCAATCCAAGGGCACATGGACAAGCAATAACTACAACCGATATTGAAAACATAAGGGAGAAAACAAAGTAATTTCCGTTGTCTGGTACCCATTCTTTTGGATAAACTCCGAATGCTCCACAAATCAACCTACAGGTGATTAATGAAAATGTAAGTATTTCAATCGATTTTATGATTCTTATTGTAAATCAAAGAATGGGTGACTCAAAACTCACCAGCCCAAAAATGTTATGAGTGATAACACAACAACCACAGGTACAAATATGCTTGCAACCTACAAGCCATATAGATAAATTTGATAAGCTGAATGCCAGAGTTACTTATAAGTTGATGTGTTGAAATTGTGAAAACAGAGAGTACAGCCATGTCAAGTACAATTAAAACTGACGATATAGATGTTGTTTCTCAATAAGAAGCTTGAATTAGCTGAAGATTAGGGCTCCAGTATGTGATAAGAGAAAGCACACCAAATCTAATATCCGGTTAGTTTATAGAAGTTTACAATCCATATAGCATCTAACATAGTTTACATACTTTATTATCGTTCTATAGAACTTGGGAAAGAAAGATAGATAATGGCACCAATTACTTCAAAAAAGAGAACTATTTGCTATTTCTAATGGATAGAAACTCAGCACAATATCATAACCACTAAATTGCTTCATTGTCTTCCAGAAATTAGACACATATCATGGCACATCCTTGAGTAAAGCACAAAAAAAAAAGCAACGAACTTCTTAGCAGCATATGTCAAGCCACTTCTATTGATGCACAAAGAAAGTAAAGTAACAGTTCCTCGTAAACCTAAATGAACCATTTTGCATTTGTTTTCATGAAATAACTTTGTGTAATATATTATATGACATTTAAAGCAATATGTCTACAAAAATAAAAATGATAAAATATCTTGCATCCAAACCAAATGTCCTAAATAAAGACACATTTATACAACCAATAGCATTTTCATATACAATAAAAAGGGCTTTTTATTGTTAGCAATAATTATTTTCTGTCTCCAGTCCCCTCAATTCAATAAATTTTCAATTTTAGATGCAAGATAAATGCTTAAACAATCTTACAGAATAGGTTCCTAGGCTCTGTGTGGCATAAACACTACCATGAAGCTGAGCATGAGTTAAACAGTATCTATTATAAGAAAAGCACTTACGAAATCGGCAAATTTCTGAATAGGAGCTTTTGCCATCTGAGCTGTTTCAACCATGCTGATTATCTGGCTTAGAACCCCATCAGATCCCACTCTGGTAGCCCGTATATGAAGGGCACCATGTAAATTTATTGTCCCCCCAATAACTGGTGAATTCACCTCTTTCGATACAGGAACAGATTCACCAGTTACCATACTTTCATTAACATAAGTAGAACCCCACACCACAGCACCATCAGCGGGAATTTTCGCCCCGGGAAGAACTTTTAATGTGTCACCAGGCTGAATCAGCAAAGCATCAATTTCTCTCTCCGCTACGCACTTGCCACCTATACCAACAAAAATAGAATTACTCAGCCCGTTGTTCGCTCTGAATATACATTTAGGAGTCAAGGTTCATCCTCACTACAATCAGAACATAATTTGCTTATAGCTTCTAATTATCAAGTGTAAACAATTCAGACCTCAAATTAAATATATTTTGGAGAGCTAAACACTTCAACGACACATATAACCAGGGGTAAGTTAAAAACCAGGTTAGATCAGGTTGGGACCCGAAAAGTATTATTCACACATTTGACTATCTGATATTTGTCCAAATTTTGGATATGTGTGACCAGGACCCCCTGACAACAGGATATATCCGAATTATCTATTGATGTTCCACCCATTTCAAAGTAATTATTGTTCAAGCTAAGGGAGGCACACTCATATTGTCAGCTATTGAAAAAAGTACTTCACAGCCTTACATATTATCTAACAATAATGGGAAAAAGAAGGGAGATGAAAGCTGAAGAGAAACAAAACAAAAGTTACCTTTGTCTTTGACTAGTAAAAGTGCAGTTGCTGGTGCGAATTCTACTAACTTCTTGATAGCATCTGATGTTTTTCCCTTCGCAAGACATTCCAAATACTTCCCAAACAATACAAAAGTTATAAGCATTGCACTTGTTTCGAAATATGTTGGAGACCAGAACCCAGTGACTGCGCCGTACAGAAGTGCCCACACAGAATAAAAATAAGAGGCTGAGGTCCCCAACGCAACCAACACATCCATGTTAGTTGAACCATTTCGAAGAGCTCTTCCTGCTGCAATATAGAAGCGCTTTCCAACAACAAACTGAATAACACTCACTAATGCCCATTTTAACCAATCGCCCATTAGAAACGGTCCACATCTCCACAGCAGCAAGGAATCCAGGAGTGGTATGTGAGGACAAACTACTTGCACTAGAAATAGAGGAATCTGGATCAAACCCATAGAAGACCAAGTATTAATCCAATGCAATAATAATAAGGCATCTTCGATTGTATAATGTAAGGCTAAGAAGGTTCACTCTAGTGGGACAAAAACAATTTATCGAAGTGCTTTCAGGTTTGATTAATGGTATAAACATATCCACATTTATACATCTAAACATGTTAAAGAAGTTTACTGAGTGAATTTATATTTACTGAACAGTGCAGCATATAAATCAAAAGATGGTAAAAGAAAAGATTATCACTACTCACACTGAGAAATAGACTGGATATGAAAAGCCGAAACATATTTGCAGTTTCATTATTGTCTTTAGAAGTCAATCTTGTATAAGGATTCATAACATGTAACTTAAATTTCCCGTTGCTTGCTCCTTCAATTCCGTCCACAACGCATCTATTACTGATAACCTCAGGATCAAAGACTACTTCTAGTTCTCCTGAATTCCGGTTAAAACGAAATTGTCTAATCCCTTTTAGTTGGGTAAGTATGCCTTCTAGAATCTGTGCATCGACTTCACTGAATACCCCAGCAACACCTAGGATGAGTTTGTCCTGTTCACTGCTCTGCACGAATGAACCTTCAAAGCCAGCATCTTCAATAGCATTGACTATATCCTCTTTACTGGTTATAGTGGGATCATACTCAACTTCTCCTAACGATGTAGATAAGGCAACAACAGCTCTTTTGACACCCGGAAGATTTTTCAAAATACCTTCAACGGAATTGACACAGGCTGCACATGTCATACCCCCAATAGTGAACTGTCCCACCAAAGTAGCATGAGCCTTGATCCCAATCGAACTCGGTTCAGGTAAAATCTCCGCCTCAAATCCCGCATCTTCAATTGCATCCTTGATGTCATCTTCCTGAAATTCAAAAACCAAATTCCTTATATAATCACCTAGGCTACAAAAAGGATGCAACATAACTCTCTAGACCTCGAAGATGAACTCAAACAGAAAAGGGCAAATCATCATTCTTACAACAATTACAAAAAAAATAAGAAAAAACATCCGACTTTACCGGTAAAAATCTAACTCTCAGGTGCATCAAGATTACGATGTCACTTTAATACCAACATTCTGAGTTAGCAAAGTCCTGAAGTATTTTGTTTCAACCATAACAATAATGATAAACAGTCAACATTTAATTCACCTAATAAATGCTTGGATTGGCCAAAACATTTATAACCATTAGCTCTTAACTTGAATTCCAATGTTTTAGAACATAAAATTTCAACAGCAAGTAATCCATAACAATTAGCTTCTTAACTACGTTCCCGGTAGATGATGATCATTAAACAAAGAAAGAACATATACTACCTAAAGTTTCAAACTACAGACAACCCTCAGCTCCACATGAGAAGTCTAAATATCGATCCCTAGTCTAACAATCTGAGCTAAGGTTGACAGATTTATAGAGAAAATTCAAAGAGAAGAGAAGAGAAGACTAACAACCTTAACCAAATTAGGATTAAAAACAACGTCAGCTCTGTTCTGCAGCAACGCGACAGACGCTTGCATCACGCCATTGACACTACTCAAAGCTGCTTCGACGGAATTCGAACAAGCAGCGCAGGTCATCCCCGTTACTCTGACCTGAATTTTCCTGGTAGCTCCTTCGATTCTCGCAGCATATCCGTTGCTGTTTCCATCTTCGTAAGAATCCAACAGACGAACGTCTTCCATGTCATCAGAATCTTGGCCGGAATTCGTCGACGGAGACATACGAGCGCCGCCTGATAGAGGGACCAACTGCAGGTCCCGTCCACCGGAAGCCATCAGCAAAGGTTTAGAGGGACAGAATCAAGGTTTAGAGAATTAAAGTATGAAGATGGTGGATCGGAGGAGGGACGGAGAAAGAGAGAGTTTTAGCGAGGAATGAAAATGGAATCTTTGCGAGGAAGAGGGTGGAGACAGCAATTTAAAAAAAATAAAAAAGGTTGTGGTAGATGATATGTCGTCCAGCCCCTCATGGTTTTCAGTTATTCGCAATTTAAGACTTTGTAGTACATCTGAGTTGTTGAATTGTACTGCAACTGACCTTGGAAACACCAAAGATGCACTATACCAATAACAATTTCGTTTTCTATACTGGCTAAATTGCTTATATATATAAAAGTTGTGGCTAAATTGCATTTTAACTTTATCTAGTTTCCTATTTAAATATACAATTATTAATTAAATATATTTTTTGTAAAATTAAATCAAACCGAGTGCGAAATAATATCCCTATTAAATTTATAATTAATTGCTATATTTTTTTTATTCTATCTTATATATTTACCGTAATAAAACATGAGAAAATTTAAGTTGAATTTATTGAAAAAAGGTAATTAGTAAAATTATTAAAACGTTTTTAATTAGTTATTCAATTTTCAGTTAAATATTTAAGTTATTCATCAAATGTAATAATAATTAATTAAATATATAATCAATTATATATTTTAGTTCGTTTTTATATTATAATTGATATATTTTTAGTTCGTTTTTTTACTATAAAGATTGCTTTTTTAAATAGTCAAATTCGTATTTTATTTTTTACTATTCTAAAATTAATTTGGTTTTAAAATCTCATTTTAAAAAAATTGATAATTTAACTTATATATCTCCAACAAAATTGGTTAATCAATAAAAAAACATAGTAAATGATATTTTATTATAAATAAAATACATTTTTTAAAAAAATTAAAAAGGGATAGCCGATTTGGTGGAGTACCACATGTCCCTAACCTGTTTCCCTCCTAGCGTTGGTTCTAAAAAAAGTTTCAAAATACCATTGTTTTTTTATCTGTTTCATAATATAGGTGTATTTTAATGTTTTTTTTGTCAATATTAAAAATATTAATAAAAAATTTGAAAAAATTAAAAAAAAATTGATTAGTAGAGTTAATTTTTTGTAAAATAATTAAAATATTTTATTGGTTAGAAATGGAAATATATATAATTATGGGTATTGGAAAACTAAAAAGCATATATTATGAAGAAAAAATAGATGGAACAATAAATAAAGTGAATAATTATAAGCAAAAAGAATTGGCACGCTAAAAACATGCCGGTCCTTGAACGCATTTGTTGTTCTTAGTTGTGGAGGTCAGATCCATTAAAGGACAATTGGCTGCAAGACTCCATTAGTCCACACGGCATGGAAACTTTTTTCACGTTTCATATCAAGTATAGGACCAATCAATATTCAAGACTTCGCCGCGGACGGACGATAGTTATACCAAAACAATATATGCAATATAAAATTACATAAAAATTATATTTTTTGTTAAATTTATTTTCATAAATAAGTATACACGCTTTTATAGTTTTGAACATTCATGAAAAAAAAATCAGTTATTATTTTTGTAACAAAAAATATTGGATAAATTTTTTTGTGTCAAAAATATTAAATAAAATATGTTCATACAAGTACCTAGGGCATACCCCGAAGAGTTATAATCGACATAAAGAGGTCGATAGATAGGATTTTGTTAAAACAAACATAGTAGGAATGACGGAAACAACAGAGATAAACTAGAATAACTAAATTAACGTTACAAGGGTCAATCAGACCGACATAAAATAACTCCAAAGAAGTCCACACCAATAGAAGTCAATGGACAAGACCGAGGAGGAGATGACTGTTCATACACTGATAAGGGGTGTATGGATTATCGAAATAGGATGAGCCATGGTGGTCCCCCTCGGGCCGCAATTAAAGTAGAAGAATAAATAAATAAACTCAATTAAAAGCAATTACATAGGTCGGCCAATCTTGGTGCCATGGAATCTAAACTGAAGATCAGAGAAGATTCAGTGAGAAACCATAGAGGCATTGGCCGGAGGGGAACAAAAAATTCTTGAGTCCCTCTCCTTCCAGACGTGATAAATTACCGCGCCAAAGCAAGAGCCCCAACTATGACGGTTTCGAGAGTGGGACCAATTTGACGTCTCATAGACCCAAGACTGCCAACACGAAGCGGGAAAAGGGAAATCTAGTTTTGAACTAGCAAATGTCCAAATACTCTGAGTGAAACTACAGTTAAAGAGGAGATGGATAATAGTTTCATAAGCAGAGTTGCATAAGGCACAATCAGGTGGGGTATTGAAACCCCAACTGAGAAGCTTATCTCTGGTAGAAAGTTTGCCCAGGATAGTGAGCCATAAGATACATGAGTGACGATGAATATTGAATTTATTCCATACTAACCTGGCCCACCCCACAACGGGAGCAGGCGTGCGAATAGCGTTATAGGTATCCTTTATTGCGAAGGTTGATGTTAGGATGGGGCAGGGTGAGGATGAGGTTATTGATCTCTAGAAGATTATATCGATTTCTAGCTCTAGCCGGTCTGATGTTTGGAGGCCAATTCCAATGACCATCGAGAATGATATCTGATACCTTGAGGTTTTTCCCGAGCCATGAATCCTTGATGATATTGCTACCATTGTGCGAAGCAAAAGAGGTAGAGAGGATCCATGTGTCATACCAGAAGAAATTACTCGAAACATTGCCAATAGCAACCCTGTACAAATTACTAGCCAACGGGCGAAGATGAAGAATTTTCCTTCAAATCCAATAAGGGGATGAACCAATAGAAAGATCCCATAAATTATTATTTTTAATATTTTCTATTTGTATCCAATCACACCAGATAAAGTGATTGCTATTACTAATAATAGACCAGAGATGCTTAAGGGCATCCGCATGATTCCAGATTTTTAGATCCAGTATCCCAAAGCCGCCCTCTTTTGTAGGAGAGGTGATATTAGATCAGGCCACTTTGGCCCCATGAATTTTCATAGCGGAACCCGGCCAAAGGAAACGACGAAGGTTCTGAATCAGCTCTTTAATGATCCTAGAGGGGAGAATGAAGATGGAAGACTAATAAACTTGACCAACAAATAACACAGATTTGATAAGCTGGGGTCTACCCGCATATGACAGATGCTTGGAGGTCCAAGAATCAATCGTGGCGATAATTTTATGAAGAAGAGGACGAAAATCTGAGTAGGTAAGACAACCAGTAAGAAGGGGGAATCCCAGATATTTGACTGGGAGAGAACCTTCCAAATGACCCATAATAGACAAGAGCTCAGAACGAAGAGGATTATTGATACCCGACAAAAATATATGACTTTTTGAGGGGTTTACTTTTAGACCGGAGAGGGAGTAGAAATCATCCAGATCCTCTTTGATGAGGAGAATGAACTTGACATTAGCATGACAGAAAATCATAAGATCGTCTGCAAAACACAGATTTGTAATTTTGAGTTTGTGACACTTCCAGTGAACCCGGAAGTTTTTGTCATTACTTTTCTCTTTGAGGGTACTTGGAAGAACTTGCATAACAAGGAGAAAGAGAAAAGGGGAAAGTGGGTCCCCTTGCCTGAGACCCTTTCTACCTTTGAAGTTACCATAAGGATCTTCATTAATATTGATGGAGTAAGAGGGGGATGAGATGCAGTTGATAATCCAAGTGATCATCTTATCCGGGAATTTCATTGCCACAAGAATGTCAAGGATGAGATACCAACAGACATAATAAAAAACTTTCATAAGATCAATTTTAAGGGCTACAATTTTACCTCTACGATTAGTATGATAACCTCTAAGATGTTCCTACCAGAGACGAAAGTCGATTGTGAATTGTCAATCAGATAGGGGAATGAATCCTTAATTCTATTAGCTAAGATTTTAGAGATAGTCTTGTAAACAACATTACAAAGAGAAATATGTCTAAAATCTGCAGCCACCGAAGGGGAATCCTTTTTGGGAATGAGAGAAATGAAAGTGGAGTTCCAAAAGGTTTTGAGAATTTCGGTTTGGAAAAACTCTAGAACACCGTTACAGATGTCCTGACCAACAATATTCCAGCTGGATTTGAAAAAACTGGAATTAAAACCATCAGGACCATACGATTTATTACTATCAATATGAAAATGGTAGGCTTAATCTCCTCGTTAGTGATTGCACGTATCATTGAGGTTTTGTCAATATTACTGAATTTAGAGGAAAGAAGATAGGAGACTTTCTCAAACCCCGGATAACCAACAGGATGCCTAGTACCAAGGGAGTCCTCAAAGTCACTCACAATGACTTTGGAAACACCAGCGGGAGTTGAAACAGTGATACCATGGTCATTATTGATAAAAATAATTTTGTTATGGAAAAGACGAGTTTTTATACTGTTATGGAAAAATTTGGTATTTTTATCACCAAGCTTAATCCAGTTTTCTCTAGATTTTTGCTTGAGGAAGGATTCTTCAGCACGACTAAGAAAGATGAAATTCGTAGAAACCTCAACTTCTTTGGTGACAAGGATAGGGTTAAGGGGGTCGATGGCGAGATTAGATTGAGCTTGAAAAAGATTTTTTTGAGCATTATAAACCCTAGAACTAATGTTGTTAAACTCATTACGATTGACACAAGAAAGCTCATGCTGAAGACGATTGAGTTTATCAATGACAAGACTCATACTAGAGGAAGATATAGGAAGATTCCAGCTTTTGTAAACAATGTTTTTGAACTGAGGATAGGATTGCCACATGTTAAAGATTCCAGCTTTTCCGACTAATGTCACTTTGGTTTTTTACGTCTTTGACGGGGGAACCCAAGATTGAGGGTGACAGTGGTGTGATCAGAGGAACAGAGAAAACTAAAGTGAGCGAATGACATTGACAAGAGATCATCCCAGTCAGGGCTGACTAGAACACGATCGATTTTGGAAAGGATGAGATGAATAGGTTGTTTATTAATCCAAGAGAAGAGGAATCCAGTAGATCGAAGATCACTGAGGTAGTAGAAATTATTGAAGTCATCAATTGTTGAGGACCAGTTTTTGGAGGAGCCTAGTCGCTCCTCCGGATGACGAATGGCATTGAAATCCCCTAAGGAGACCCAGGGGATGCCCTGATCTTGCTTGAAAATGGTTATTAAATCATTCCAAAGATGAGTACGATCCTGAGCATCATTAAATGCATAGATGGCAGTGAATCTGAATGTGGCATTGAAATTATGGCACTTGGCCATGCAATGAATATACTGAGAGGAATGGGATAACCTAGAAATAGTGATAACACTAAGGTTCCAGATAATCCAAATTCTACCAAGAGGATGAGAGGAGTGATTGGTAATAACATGCCAAAAGGGAACCATATACCTAATAATAGACTCGAGTTTAAAAAGTTGGACTTTTGTTTCAACTAAAATTAACAATGAGATACTATTACTAATAATGAAATCAGTAACATCTTTTTTCCTAACAGGATCATTAAGACCCCGGACATTCCAAGAAGCAATATACATAAATGAAAAAGACTTACAGTGCATTAGACAATGATCCTTTCGGAGGACAAAACCCATATTACCGAATTCAATGACGCTAGAAGAGCAAAACCTCTTAAAAGGTGAATCCACCTTTTTATTGTTTCCAACAACTTTGATCTCTTCCAATGAATCTGAAGAAAAAAAACTTGTTGGAAACGAACCAACCTTTTTCATCAAATCCAAGTCTACAATCTTAAGTTTGTCACATCCAAACAAATAGCTTACCAAAATCTTATAAAAATTTATATATAACATTAAATTATTAATAAGAAAAATAAAAATAAAATCTAAATAAATAAAATAATAAAAATAAAAATAAGAAGAACCCACTATATAAATCACATGCATACCCATGTGATTTAATAATGGGACCACCAAAACAAAAGTAAGAATTAAAATAAAAAATGTAGAGGTAAATTTAAAATTAATTCGATAGAGAGAAAATGTTACAGCAGCTTAACAAGAGACTAAGCTCCTTCACGTGCTTTGAGGACGACCTCACAAGCAAGAAAATCTGTCGAATGAAAGCTAACGGGACATAAACCATAATAACTTCATATCTATGTATGAAGCAAAAGAAACCCAATGAAGGGTCTGAGTCTTGCCGGAGCCGAACAAGAATCAGTTTCGACCTCGAAACCACACTCGACACTCGATTTAACCAGAACCGGTTGCTACACTGAGCCAACTCATAACCGAGCCAATCCAGACTCTGCACCGAACTAGACCGTAACCATATCCAACATTGTACTAAGGTCGCAAAACCAACAACACTCTCACGGCACCAGTCACTCTCAACTGGAGCCAACCCCAGAGAAGGCTTGAGCAAGCCTACCGAAGAAGAAAGATGAAACGCCGAAAGGATAACTACGAACCTCATTTCCAGAGAATATGGCAGATCCGAGAGAGAAGTCGATGACTCTCGCCGCCAACAAGAATAATAGAACCGCGGAAGGGAATAAGTGAGTCGAGATAGAGTGGGACACTCAGATCTGACGATACTCGAAATCAACAAAGCAGTCAGAGTCGGTGAAAGAAAAGACTGGAAATAAAAAACTTGAAACTAACTAAGAAACCAGAAACCAAAGCAATCACAACCAGCTTGATCGGGAAAGAAGAAGGACATAGACTATTATGGTTTTCAGGCCAAAAGGCCTGAAACCCCAAGAAAAACAAAAAAGTTACTAGTATCGGTAATAAGTTATCGTTGAAGGAAGAGAGAGGGGAGAGGCTTTTCTCTCTCTAAAACCAGAAGTGGCTACGTTTATGTGATAATTTATTTTTAAATATATAAGTTTTTTTTCTTTTACAAATATTAAATTCTATTGGATATAAATTTGATATAGGGAATAATTTTCTGGAATAAAAATATATAAACGGATGTGTGCGGTACAAAAAATCTAAATAATTGTCAAAACAATTGAATTAAACAGCAACTAGGATGTTGTAGACTTGAGATGATCCAAGATGGTTGGTACTTGATCTCAATTATATCTGATCCTGAGTTTTATTCAGAGTTACTTCCTATTCAATAATTTATTCAAACATGTTGAGAGATGACTGATTCTCACTGCTATAATCACTCTTAAAATAACAATGGCTTGACATGAAGGCAATTTTAATCTGCAGACCATTATTGAAGAAACAAACAAATAATGTAAGATTAAAACAAAATGTATGTGCAGTCGTAAAGTATTACTTCTCTGTTTTATAATATGTGTCTTTCTAAATTAAGTTTTATTGTTTCATAATATATGTCGTTCTCATTTTCCATGCAGCGTTGATTACATAATTTCACTTTCAACCAATAAAATAGTTGACCATGTACACAACTTATTAACTCCGTCAATCAATTTTTTTTTTATTCTTTCAAAGTCATCATTACTATCATTAATATTGATGAAAAAACCTTAAACGAGTAATGTTATAAAACAAAGGTAATAGTTGATATCAGTCATAAGGTAACAAGTACTAAAACCTTCACTTTTGAATATATAAGTTGATATTTTAATATGCTATAATATTAGTATTAGAACCCAAATTGCAGTTTAACATAATTGTAATTTATAATATATGTAAACAATTTATTTTATGATTTTTATTTATTTATATACTCTAGCATATATTCTACATAGGACTATATATAATTTAGTTAGAACATATAAGAATATAAGAATTACAGTTAATATACACTATTTATATATTATCAAAATTATTTTATATAATATTAATACAAAAATGTTAACAAATAAATAAATTTAAATTTTGGTTAATTTTATTTTTTATTAAAATTAATTGTTTTTTATTATTTATATAATTCATATCATTTATAAATATCAATTAACAATAAATTTCAAAACAAAACAACTCAAATTAAGACACAATAAAGCTCTCTCTTCTCTCCTCAAATTTTTTATTTTCAACGGTCACTTTTGAAGCTTCCTCATTCTCTTGCTTTTCCCATGGTGATCCTGTCTATGACTTTTCTTTCTTCCTCTTGGCCTACTAATTAGTGATTGTTTTTATCTTATGGCTCATTTCTCTCCATCTGCATTTGTGATCCCAAGAAGGGTGGCTGTTAGAAGCCATTTTCCCTTCCTTCTCCTTAGTCATACTTTTACTGTCTAGATTTATTCTTGTAAATAACAACCCGGATGTTGTAGACTTTAGACGATCCAAGATGGTTGTTGCTTGATCTCAGTTAGATCTGATCCTGGGTTTTATTTAGAGTTACTTCCTATTCAATAAATTATTCAAACATGCTGACAGATGACTGCTTCTCACTGCTATAATCACTCTTGGAATAACAATAGTTTGGCATGAAGGCAATTTTAATGTCCATACCATTATTGAAGAAACACAAAAATAATATAAGATTAAAACAAAATATACGTGCATTCGTAAAGTATTACTCCCTCTATTTTATAATATGTGTCTTTCTAAACGAATTTCTATTGTTTCATAATATATATCGTTCTTATTTTCCAATGCACCATTGATTACATGTATTTCACTTTCAACCAATAAAATAGTTTACCATGTACACAAGTTATCAATCAAATTTATTTTCTTTTAAAGTCATCATTATTATCCTTAATATTGATGAAAAAACCTTAAACGACTAATATTATGAAACATAGGTAATAGTTGATATCAGTCATAAGGTAACAGGCTTTGAACAATACATTATCCCTCGACTATCGCATTTGGTGGCAGATAGTCCCTTGACTTTCAAATGTCCATTGACAGTCCCTGGACTATCGCGTTTGGATAAAGTTAGTCAACCAGATCCTCTGATCTATGAGAGGCTGCCACCTGTCAACATAGTCCCCAAATTTTTGTATCACCACTAGTCTCTTGAGTTTAGTTATCCGTAATATTCTACATTTTGGGTTTGACATAACTTAAGGGACTAGTGGTGATACAAAAATCTGGGGACCATTGTGACAGGTGGCAGTCTCTCATGGATCAGAGGATCTGGTGGACTAACTTTATCCAAGCGCGATAGTCCATGGACTGTCAATGGACATTTGAAAGTCAAAGGACTATCTATCACCAAACGATATAGTCGATGGACGATTTACTGTTCAATGCCTAAGGTAACAAGTACTAAAACCTTCCATTTTAAATATATACATTGATATTTTTAATTTACAAAAATAAATAAACAAATTTCTTTTATCCTTTTTAAGTTCATATACTATAATATTAGTATTAAAGACCGAATTTTAATTTAAAATAATTGTAATTTATAATATATGTATAAAATAGGTAAACAATTTATTTTATGAAAAATCATATTTATATACTCTAACATATATTCTACATAAAAACTATATATAATTTAGTTAGATAGTCTAAGAATTACAATTAATATACACTATTTATATATTAGCAAAATTATTTTATATAATATTAAAACAAAAAATTTAACAAATAAATAAATTTAAATTTTGGTTGGTTTAATTTTTATTAAAATTAGTTGTTTCTTTTATTATTTATATAATTCATATCATTTAAAAATGTCAAATAACAAAAAAAAACTCAAATTAAGACACAATAAAGCTCTCTCTTCTTTCCTCAAATTTTTTATTTTCAACGGTAACTTTTGAAGCTTCCTCATTCTCTTGCTTTTCCCATTGTAATCCTACCCATGGATTTTCTTTCTTCTGATTGGCCTACTAGATAGTGATTGTTTTTGCCTTATGGCTCATTTCTCTCCCTCTGCATTTGTGATCCCAAGAAGGGTGGCTGTTAGAAGCCATTTTTCCTTCGCCCCTTGGTCATACTTTTACTGCTTGGATTTATTCTTGCAACCTTTGGCCACCTAAATCTCATGTATGTGCATCTTATCTTCTCTCTTGTGATTGGTCGTTACTTAGACCTATGTCTAACTCTCTATTTAGCATCACACCCCCTCTCATCTCCCATGCCTTCTTCCTTTCAAAGTTTTTAGTCATTGTCTGCCAATCCTCTTTAAAACTGCATCATTGCCATGTCAAGCTCCCTATTTACCCATCTCAAGCCCTCTATTCTTTATTCTTCTGGCTATTCCCAGTGACATTTCGTTCAGTCTCATCTATTCCATCCATGTCTAATTCTTCTGTCCCATAACTTGACTCATTTTCCACTCAAATTTTTGTGTCTATTTCCACCTCTTACTCTTTCTATCCTTAAACCTCCAATCTCCTGGCTTTTACTTTATTCACCTCAGTAAATTTTCTTTTAACTGCCTATGTCTAGTTAGCGTAACCAACTTTGCTAATTCTTCAAGTTACTTTCTTAAGCCCATTGGTAAGCCCCCTCTTTTGTCCTTTGCATACACCACACCATTTTACCTGAGCCATATTTCTTTTAAATTGTGCCTCAACCCTCTTTTTTTCTCTCTCCCCTCATGTGGGTTCTTAACAGAGCATCTTTACTCTACTCTCATCCCATGTCCCTTAAAAGTTTCCACTATAAGCTTATTACCATAAAACCCGAGTCTACCCTTAATCCACCTAGCAATCATCTTCCCACCCTTTTTCTTTAAAATACTTCATTATTTGTTGTATTGCCTTATTCAGGCAATAAACTTCAATATCAACCTTATATCCCTCTCAGCCTTCCTAGTCTTTGTCTAGTTCCCCCCCCCCCCCCCCCTCATGCTACTTATGTTATTTTTGAGACCTTCTCTCAAACCCCGATACCTCTCTCTTTTATCTCTAATAACCTTCCATCTATAAACTCTCATTATTCTGTTCTAAACATATCCCATTTATCATCTAGAAAAACTCAAATTATCTACTCTAAAATTTCCATATATCATTATCTGAATTCTCTTATCTCCTTCAGCAGGTCATGTTCCTCTTCGGATTCTTTGCGCCCTAGTAAGCCGTCGGGAAAGGTGGGGTCTTCCTCTTCAGTCCGTACTCAGGCTCTGTCTTCGGCTCTGGTATCTTTCCCTCCACCATCCTCCACCATAATCTCCTCAGTTGATATATATTCCCTTAATCTCATCTATGTCTCCAACCCTTCGTCTAGTCACAAGAATCACATTGGTCCCATCCCTCCTTCATACTGTATCTCCCCATCCTAAGAGGCTTATGTTAAAAGTGCTCTTTCCCTCGCCATATTCCATATAGAATCGAGTCAAGGTCATATTATGTTCCAAGAGGCTAACTCTGGTGCTCACCGTGATCCCACCTCTTCTCCCATGTCATTATTGGAATCCAACCTCTTGTGGTGTTCACTAAGTGATACGGAAAATCGCAAGTGTACGATTTCCGTTGTAGTTTTAGAGTATATTAGACTCGAATATCGAACCCAAGGGAATAAATCTATTTTTAAATCTACAATATAATATAAAAATATACTAATTAATAAACAAAAAATAAAAGAATAATTTTTTAAAATAAAAATAAAATGAAATTTAATAAATATTAGAAATTATTCCGAGTTAATAAGCATGTATCAACAAATTATAATGTATTTTATATAATCAAATTAACCTAACTTTTGAAATTATTCTTTAAAGACACGTTCTCTTTCAGAGTGTTGTGATCATCTCTCGGTCTCACACAACTAACCCTCTTGTAAGGCTGGTTATATCTATAGTCCCCTACCTCCTACAATTAGGTCATAAATTCTAAGAACCTAGTTCAGACTTCACTGGGTCATTGTCGTAGTAAACTACTCATTTAACCTAATGGTATTGACATAGTTCAAGTAGATATTACCTCTCGCTCTCAATCTAAATGTATGATCAATCAATTAATCCCGTACGAAATTGAAAGCATTAGGATTAACATCAATACTAAAGATATAAACAAAAACTAAATTAATAAAGAAAATACACTACATTAAAAATTGTTTCCACATAAGTTTAATAACCCTTGAACAAAAAGGTTTAGCCCCTAGTGAGCATAAACCTAATAAGAAAAACAAAATAAGAAGACATAAAGAAAAGTAGTTTGTGTTGACGACCGCCTCGTTCTTTTTCGTTAGGGTTTTATTTATAGGAAGAGTTATGGGCTTTTTTATTGACCTTAATCTTCTAAAAATAAACCACATCGAGAGTATAATTATAATATTAAATAAAATAATAATATTATAATTTACTACACAAGACCAAATATTTTATTCCTACAAATAAAATCATAATCTTTATCAAATAAAATAAAAGAATTGTATTATTTTTTAAATTAAATAATAAAGATATTATAATTTATTCTTTAGGAAACTAAAATATTAAGATGGTGATCTTCAATTAATATCTTATCTTTTTTTCGTTTCTTTCTTTTATTCGTTCTCTAATTATCTTCAAGTTCTTGATTTTTATCTTCTTCTTTAATTATAGCTTTTATGTCCAATCTTAACTCATTTTTGCTCATTGTGCTCCAATTTCATTAATAAATAAAAAATAACCAAATGAGATTTATTTTAATTCATAATTAAAATAACAATTAAATTATTATAAAAGTAATATAAAATTAAGGATAAATATACTCTGATCACTAAGGCTAATGGTCCGCCCTCATCGAGTCTTGATTTATCGATCCCAATGGTTGCTTCTTCTATGCCTTTGACTCTCATGGATTCTACAACAATATTGTCATCTCTGTCAGAGACAACCCTCTGAAGCTTACCCTTCCCTCGAGCTCGACTATTCCAACCTTTCCTCTACCATTGATTGAGTCTGGAAATCCTTTCTACCCTATTCTAGAAATCTCGTCTTTCAACTAGGACCCCTTATTATCTGGTGCTTGAAATCAATACTCTTATTCTGTAGAACCAGTCACTTCCCAGTTCTGCTATATTTCTAGAGCTTGTTACGGTTATGTCTCCTCAGCCTCTCCATTCACCTATCTGGTCTCTATTGGGATCTCTTTGGAAGGTAAAATATGGTTTCATATGTCTGATATTGGGCCTAATGACACTTTTAAGTCCCTGGAAACCTTATTTACTGACTTACCTCTAAGCAATCGTGTTGCTCCTCTTCTTTTGGGCCGCTCTAAATCTTTTATCGGGGCCACATAAATTATTTCAATTGCGGAACCCCTATGAATATTGGTAAAGGTTTGTTGGACACCGGGGTTGGACATAAGACCTTCTCCATTATCCAGAATTTTGGGAATTCTGGAAAAAGCCTAAAAGGGAGAAAGTACTTTAAATCAAAATCTTCCTCTAAGCTTTCTACCACTCCCTCTTCCAAGCCCTTTCCTTTTGGAAGCCTCAAACCCTAACTCTCTCCCTACCTCTCACATTCCTTCCTCTTATGATAGTATTATAGTGAGCCATTCCGATAATCGATCCCCCTTTGTTATTGGGTTTCATCACACAGTTTTTGAAGGAAGTGCTCACATTATGAGTGATTTTGCCATAGGCCGTCAGATTCATGGAAGGCTTGTCTTTTAGGCTATTTTCTCTCACAGCCAAATAACCTCTCCTTTCTCAAGGCCAACGTTGAGTCTTTGTAGAATAAGTATGGTCTTTGGGATTTTAAATTTCTTCCCGAATGTTATTTTTTCATTAAATTCGGTTCAGCGGAGATGGCTAAAAAGGTGTCAGAATTGGCTTCATAACATCTTGAGGGTCTCTTGACGATTCTCAAGTACTGGGAACCTTTATCTACCCTCTTTAAAGACCCTCACGCGGATATTTCTATTTGGTTTAAGTCTTTAACATCCCATTTGAGCTCTAGGCTGCATAATGTTTTAGCACTATTGGGTCTGTCATTGGTACTCCCTTGTTTGTGGATAAGCAAACGAAAAAGAAGGACAAATTGATATTTGCGCGCATTTGTGTCATGATTCTGCGGGATCAAAAATCTGGTATGAGCTCATTTTCAAGATAAGGAACAAATTCATCACGGTGAATTTTGAGTATCAGGGCCTCCTCCCTCAGTATGGCCCATTGATCCCCCCGCTCCGGGTATCCCGATTATAACCTCGGAGTTGTCCGACCCTTCTGAGATGGATCAGACCTCGACATCCAAACATCGATCGATTTCTTTTGAGGAGGTTAAAGAGGCTGAGAGTGTTGAGGAGGTGGACTCGCCTCCTAAGAGGAATCGCATTGTTGGAGCTATGGTATCATGTATTAAGGATTTGTCCTCCGACGGGGCCATCATCTGACTCACTGTAAGTTTTCTTATGAAAATTGCTTCTTCGAGCGTTATGGGCCTAAATGACCCAATTAGACAATAAGACGTTACTCATTTTATTATTAGCAATATTATTTTCTTATTAATCTTAGTCGAGACTAAAGTTCAGCATGTCAAATTGGACTATATTATTGGAACCATGACCCCTTCTGGTCAGTGTTAACTAATCATCCGTCCCATTCCCTTGGTAGAATTTGGATTATTTAGAATCCAGTGTTATTTTTGTCTCTATGTTATCTCATTCAGTGTAATTTATTCATCGTTTGGTTAGATGTCATAATATCCCCTTTACTTTTCGTTTTACTGCCATTTACGCCTTTAATGATGCGCATGACCGTGTCTCCCTTTGGAATGACTTAAAAACCATTGCTTCCTCATATACGAATATCCCTTGGGTCTCTTTTGGGGACTTTAATGATATCTATTATCCAAAGGAACGTATGGGTTCTTCTGATTCTTGGTCCGCTACTATTAGTGATTTCAACGAGTGTTGCTATCATTGTGAACTTAGTGACCTTCGTTCCACAGGTTTTCATTTCACCTGGGTTAACAAGCAACCTACCCACCCTGTTTTATTTAAAATTGACCGTGTTCCTGTTAACCTTATTTGGGATAATCTATTCCCAATATATGTTGCCCACTTTGGTTTTATCCGTACTTCCGACCATACCACGGTTACTTTTAATCTTGGTCCCCCTAGATAGAAGCGTAAGAATCCTTTCAAGTATGTTAACATGTGACAATCTCATCGTCAATACAATAATATTGTCGCCAATAGCTGGAACCTCCCATCCAATGCTTATGGGATGAACCTTGTTTCCCAAAAGCTCTCGCATCTCAAGCATGAGTTTGATTGTCTAAATCAAAACGAGTATATCGATGTTAGCTCCAGAGTGTCTATCGCTCAGGATAAGCTATTTCTTGCCCAATCTTGTTTGGCTCTGAATCTTCTAGACTCTGGCCTTGTTGCCAATGAGATCGAGGCCTCCTCATCTTTTATCTTCCTTGGTCGGGCAGAAGAATCATTTCTCAAACAAAAAGTCTAGAGATAACTGGATTAAGCTTGGTGACAGGAATACTAAATTTTTTCACAACAGTATTAAGACTCGTCTCTATCGTAATAAAATCCTCTCGATCAATAATGATCAAGGTAATCCTGTCTCTAACTTGGTCAGCGTCTCTTCGGTTTTTGTTAACTATTTTAAAGACCTTCTTGGCACTCGTCACCCTCCAGGCTACCCGGCCCTTAAGAAAGTGTCCTCTCTTCTTACCACCAC
Organism: Limnanthes douglasii subsp. nivea; assembly: GCA_036936605.1. Classification (NCBI taxonomy): domain Eukaryota; kingdom Viridiplantae; phylum Streptophyta; class Magnoliopsida; order Brassicales; family Limnanthaceae; genus Limnanthes; species Limnanthes douglasii. The sequence goes on from JAUPFV010000001.1 coordinate 343,590,236, forward strand.
TGTTATGGAGTCTGATAAAATGTCTATGGTTCGTGAGGTCACTTACGAGGAGATCAAGTATGCCCTCTTTAGCATCTATAGAAAAAAGTCTTTATGCCCTGATGGATTTAATTCCAGTTTCTTCAAGACCTCTTGAAATATTGTGGGTAATGATATTTGCAATGGGTTCTTGGAATTCTTTTATTGGGTTTCCCTTGACCCTTCTTGGAATGCCACTTCTTGGCTACTGACTTTCGTCCTATTGCCCTATGCAATGTCGTCAATAAGATCATTTCTAAAATCTTATCCAATTGTATCAAAGACTCGTTTCCCTACCTGTGATAGCTCGCAATCTACTTTCGTTGTGGGCAGAAATATTTCTGATAATGTTGTCCTCTCTCAAGAGCTCTTGAGGGGCTATAACTCTAATAGCTCTGGAAAAATGTTCGCTCTTAAGATCAATCATATGAAAGCTTTCGATAATGTTCGCTGGCATCTCATCCTTGATATCATGGTCGTGATGAATTTTCCTAGAAAAAAAATGATAACCTTGATTATCAACTGCATCTCTTCTACGTCTTACTCTATTTTAATCAATGGGAATCTTTATGGTAACTTTCTTGGTGGGTAGGGTTTTCGTCAAGGAGACCCGCTATCCTCTTTCATTTTTGTCTTTGTTATACAAGTTCTCTCCAACATTCTGAAAGAGAAAATCTCTGACAGGAAGTTCCAGTTTCACTGGAAATATCACAAGCTCAAAATCACTAATCTTTGCTCTGTAGACGACCTTATGATCTTTTGGCACAGTGATGTATGTTCTCTCATTCTCATTAATGAGGGTCTTGATGATTTATTCTCCATTTTGGGCCTCCGGGTCAGCCCCTCCATAAATCTTATTTTCCTCACCGGGATCAACCACACCCTTCGCCTTCAGATTATCTCTTTATTGGGTTTTAAATATGGCTTTCTTCTGGTTAAATACATGGGTGTTCCCTTTCTTACTGGCCACCTTTCTCATTCGGACTATTGTCCTCTTCTTCACAAAATTACCTCTAGGAATGACTCTTGGATTTCCAAGCATCTTTCTTATGTGTAGATTGCAGCTCATTAAATCATCCCTTTTGTCGGTCAAGTCTATTGCTCTTCCCTTTTTATCCTTCCTTCTAGAATCCTTAAAGAGCTGTCTCAACTCCTCCGTCCCTTCCTTGGTCTGGCCCTGCTATGAAAATTCATGATGCCAAATTTGTTTGGTCCAATGTAACTGCTCCATTGAGCGAGGGCTGCCTTAGGTTTCTGGACCTCAAAATCTTGAATCATGCGGTTGTCCTTAAGCACTTATGGTCTATAATAAGTAAAAATAATAACTCCATCTGGAGTGCTTGGATTCATTCTGAAAAATTTAAAAGTAATAATTTATGGGATGCTGCTATTGGCTCTTCTCCCTCTTGGATTTGGAGGAAGATTTTACATTTTCATCCTATTACTATTAAGTTTTTCAGGGTTGCTATTGGCAATGGCTCGCGTACCTCCTTCTGGTTGGATTATTGGCTCCTTACCACCTCTCTGGTTAATCACTATGGCACCAATATCATTACTGATTCAAGGCTCAGCAAAAGTCTCTTGGTTTCCGACATCATTTTTTATGGTCATTAGAACTGACCAGCTAATATCAGACCGGCTAGCGCCAGGAATCGTCCCAACCTCCAAGAGATTCAAAATATTATTCTCTCTCTTCCTCTGCTTAACATCAAATCTATGGACGTTCCCCTATGGATTGCGAAGATTGTCCAAGTTTCACTATCAAGGACATATATCTGGCCATTAGGCAGTCTGCCCCTTCTGCGGGGTGGACAGGGTTGGTCTGGAACAAATTTAATATCCCTCGTCACTCGTTCATTTTATGGTTGGCCATTCTTAGCAAACTTCCCACTCTGAACAGGCTTCGAAGATGGGGTTACAATACCCCATCCCCCAACTGTGTCATGTGCAACTCTAACCTTGAATCTATCAGTCACTTCCTCTATGATTGCAGTTTCACCAAAGAGTCTGTGGGTTCACTTTAGCTCCGTCTTGGGATCTCCCTTCCTACCGATTGCTGACCTTTATTGGTTGAGTGTTGCGTCAAATTGGTCTCAATCTCGAGATCTTCATGTTTTGCGTACCTGTTTTGGTGCCATCACGTACCATGCTTGGCGGGAGAGGAATGCCAGAGTTTCCGATTAGGAAAAACATACAAATATACTTCTGACAATAGTGTAATTGGATAGTAGTAATTCAGACCGGGCCTTGAACGCCAACGGTGATTATAGACCTGTTTTTTCGTACTCAACAAGTTTTGTTTTAAGATAAGAAGTTAAATTTATTTCTTTGATGAAAATAAGAATTCTTATATGTGAAACAGCTAGGCATAATTTAAAATTTTGAAACTTAAATTTAATTGTTTTTATGATTTAAAAAATAAATTGATTTAAAACATAGGATTCGTTAATATCTATAGATTACAATAGGGCGGTTCAGAGACGAATGGATATCTATATATCTAATAACCCGTTTTGTAGTAAAAAATCGATATCCGAATTCGTTTTAAATTAGGATGGATATATTTTTTTATATCAAAATCCGAACTCGATGGATGGATATTTATATATTTATACCCGTCTATAAAATTTATATACGTATACCCGTCCATAAAATTGATATCTGAACCCGTTTTAAATCACGATGGATATATTTTTCATATCAAAATCTGAATCCACGAGTTTGGGTTATCTATATACCTGATACTCGTCTATAAAATCGATATCCAAACCTGTTTTAAATCAAGATGGATATATTTTTTCATATCAAAATCCGAACTCGACGGATGGATACCTATATACCTGATATCCGACTATAAAATTGATATCCGAACCCGTTTTAAATCACGATGGATATATTTTTTCATATCAAAATTCGAACCCATGGGTTTGGATTATCCACACGGATACTCGCAAACTACCCGCGAATTAAACTCGAAGTTAATACCAAACCGAACCCGACCCAAAATATTGTTAGAATAATATACATGTAATTAAATATTGAAATTTCATTATATATATAAAAATATTTTTAAAATAATATATATATATATATAATTAAATTATAATTTTGCTAAGATAATAAATTTTATTATTTAATAACTAATAAAAGATTAATTTGTTATAACATCGCATATTAATAAATTTTAATTTCAAATTTAAATTCAGTCATATATATTAAAAAAATGACAAGAAAATAAAAACAATCCGAGAGATACATATTATTTATATATATATATGACAAACAAGAATTTGATAGACCATTAAAGAAATCACCCATCATAAACATTGTCCAATCAAAATATATAATATCATAAACAAGAAAAAAGAAAATAAATCTAAAATATATATGATAAACAAGAATCTAACAGTCGATTAGATGAATCACAAAGTATAAATATTACCTAATCATGGAAATCATTTAGATAAATATTAATGATAATGAGAATTCCAACAATCGATTAAAGAAATCACTTAACGTAAATATTATCCAATAAAATATTAAAAATATATATTATCCTAAACAATAATTAAAAAAAGATATATAAAAGATGTATATGATAAACAAAAATCTTACAATCGATTAGAGAAATCATTATAATAAATATAATCGATTGAAAATATATAGAATTAAATTTACTATATTCCAAACAAAATATATATTATCTAAGCCTGCAATTTTTCATCGAAAGTGTACATACATACAGTGATAGAGAAAGTCGTTTAGTACTTTAAGTTTTTTTTGAAGTTGAAGTGAGAAGGAAGAGAGTATCAAGGAAGAGAGTATCGATAAAATAAGAAAGATAGTAAGAGAGGATGGGGCTAGTATTTTCTATTGGGCTAGAATAATATTTTAAAATATAAAAGTACTTTACTATTAAATAATATTTTAAAAAATAAAAGTATTTTACTAATTTTTACGGGGAAGGTTCGGGGTGGGTACCTGCGGTAAAATATCCAAAACCGAAACCCGAACCGAACCCGAACGGGTAATAGAAATAGAAAACATAACCTGCCCCATTTTTTTTTTCGGGTAACCCACCCCGCCGGATCACTTCGGTTCGGATACCCACGATTTCGGGTTATATTGTCATCTCTAATTTATAGATGACGTTGATCAGTAATTCGTCCATGGACTATCGATTTTAGTGACAGATAGTCCTTGAACTTTCAAAAGTCCGTTGGTAGTCCCTCGACTATCGAGTTTGGATAAAGTTAGTCATCTAGATATGTTGATTAATATAAAGTTTTCACGTGGTATCATACTCAACAAAAACTTATATCACCAATAGTAGTCCATCGACTTTCACCTTGACTACATTTGAAGTTCAGCTTAAAAACGAGGGACCATTGGTGATAGAACTTTGTATTAAGTATGATGCAATGTGGTAGTTTTATGTTAATCAACCGATGATGTGGACTAACTCTATCCAAATTGAATAATCAAGGGACTGTCAGCGGATATTTGAAAGTCTATGGACTATATGTCACTAAAATCGATAGTCCATGAACGAACTACTGTTCAAAGCCTTTATAGATAGATATAAAATATTTTAATTGCGTTATGGTCTATAGAAATATGGTTTCATCAGACAAAATATTGGTTGAATTAAAAGTTATTCATTATGACACATTTTTAGAGAATGCAATAAAATGCAATCCACCAACTTTATAAAAAAATAAAAAATTATGAAATTGGAAAAATGAATTGTACGGTTGAGATAATATTTGTAATAAAAATTGTAAAACAAATTCAGATAATTCTGAAATAGATAACTTTAGGTTGAAACATTTTCGGTGGTTTTTCAAATGAAATTGGATAAAATTATAATTAACTTTGAACAATAGAATGATGTTTTTTGTTTGTGATCTTTTAAACCAAATTTCCAAAATGTAAAAGTAATGTTAAATTGTAAAAAAATGGATAATATTTTGAATTCAAAATTAAACGATTAGCGGAGGCTACCATCATGTGACCCCGCAAATCACAATGTAACCTAACAAGTGTGTGCTTCACAATCTCTGAATTGATTGATAAAATATCATGACTACATTTGTCAACTAGTCAATCCAATTACACTAAAATATCTAACATATATCTTTTATTTTAGTGCAATTCATGAACAACAAACAACGTATTTAGGCATAAATAAAATACCGTTACAATTGAATTTCATATTAGTATATTATATATTTCAAATATTTAAATATCAAGGTACCTGTAAGGATTAAACCTTTACTATTCATGATATATACATGAAGACAATATATACATAAATTTACATTCTCAAATGTTCTTAGTTGACACTATTTTTTACTAGTCTTGCGTTATTATTCATCTTAAACATATCAAAGCTAAGCCCTAGCTTCTTGAAGAAGCTAGACTTCATACTCAAATAGGCAGCTTTTTTACTCTCCCACTTGCATATACAATTTTTTTAGAAGAACTATTAAGATAAATTTATTTCAACCTCCACATTGGCAGGTCCAAACACATACCTTGGTATGATACTACCAATGTGTTCTAATATCTAGATATTAAGATTTCCATATTGAATTCAACACCTAATGTCATATTATATGAGAATTAGATATCTCAACATGACAGATTCAGATGGACTTTAACTTCATCCTCATACTATGCACAAGATCTCTACTTAACCCTTTTATTAAATAACCGGTTAAATGATATTAATTTTTCACTAATACTACTGATATAACATCATGTGTGATGTTCTCACGAATTATGTTGTGTCTAACACCTAAGTGTATAGACCTAACTTTGTAAACTTGTCTATAGACATTAGCCAAATAAGTTTCATTATCATATTTCATAAATATAAGTGATATCGGTTTAGGCCATAATAGAACTTCATATATCATATTTCTTAGCTATTCAGCTTCTTTAACTAGATACGGCCAATGCCACAAGCTCATATTCAAATGTTGAATAAGTAATACAACTTTGTTTCTTTGATTCGTAAGTAATAACACATCCCCTAAAAATGAATACCCATCCACTTGTGGAAGAGTGATATTCTATATTGGAGATATAACTCATATTCGAATAACCTTTAAGAACTGAAGAAAATTCTGTATAATTCAAACCATAATTAATGGTTTATATTCAAGTACTTGAATACTCGGTTTAAAGCTCACTAATTATGTGAACTAAGATTACTAGTATACCGATTAAGCTTTCTAACATCATATGAAATATATAACCTAGTGTTAGTCATGGCATACATAAGAAAACTAATTATTGTTGAGTATTCAAGTTAAGATAAAGTAACATCTTTAATGATAGAAGCTTAAGACTATGATCTATATAAACCCTAATATGAAAATTATAAAACTAAATTTATCCAATATTTTCTCAATATAATGAGATTGAGAATTGATATATTACTGTTCTTCTACTTGATCATTATACCTAGAATTATCTCAACTTCCCCCAAGTCATCCATCTCTAAACTAGATAACAATAATTTATTTATTTTATCAACTTGATTTAGAACTAAAAATCAACATGTCATCCACATATAGACAAATCATAACTCATTTACCATAAGCATCAAATTTGTAATATACACACTTGTCTTCATGATTATGAACAAAACCACTAGACAATACCTCATTATCAATTTTTTTATGCCAATCTTTTGGTACTTGTTTTAGATCATATAAAGTTTTTTTCCAGCTTGCACACCTAATTTTCATAACCAAGCATAGCAAACCCTTCTGGTTATTTTATATAAATCTCCTCATCCAAGTCACCTTCCAATAATATAATTTTCGTACTCATTAATGAACTACAAGATTATATACATATACAAGTGTTATCAACAATCTATTATTGGAAATCTTAACAACATGAGCATAAGTGCCAAAGAAGTCAATCTCTTATTTTTGCCTAAAACCTTGAGTAATTAATCTAGCTTTATGTTCTTTAATTGTACTGTATAATTATTTTATTTTAAACGTTTAATCTATTTCAAAATTATTTGCAACCATGAGGTAAATCAACCAATTGTTATGTATTATTTTGCATGATAGAATTTATCTCATCTTGAATATATTATTTCCAGAACGCAACATCCTTTGATGTCATAACTTCACTAAAAGATCTTGGATGATCTTCAATAATAACAAAATATTAATATTTATAGCCAATCTTATATTTTGACCTTTCAATCATATAAAGTTGAAAATCAGATCCAATAGACTTAGATTTTCTACCTCTAGTGATTCTCCTTGGTTCAGAAGGTCCAAGTACATAAATAGTAAAACTTGATACATATTCAGCTTGAACTGAGTCTCTTTTGAAAGAATTATAAATCATGTCTCTAGGTCTAGGTATATATGTAAATATTTCTTTATCTAATATTGTATCTCTTGACTTTATAATCGTGTTCTTGGAAGTGTTTTGGTATTTCTACAAAAAATAAAATTACGTAGATAAAAACTAGTAACATAGTAATTTTGACAGAAAGTGAACTTACGTATACTCTTTCATTTTAAAGAGACATTCTGAGGATTCTCTTCTGAGATTTCCTTCCCATTTTTCCAGCACCCGCTTATAAAGAATAAATTATGCTTCTGTGTTTTGTCAACCTCGAGCAGGTCATCCACTATTTTCGAAATGTTCCCTAATATAATGTAGTAGAAAGGAAGGCAAGGATGTTTTTACACATTTTTCTTGGCTATTAAATGCTCAAATTGAAGCTTAAATTTTGACAGCCCAAAGGTCATGATATAAGATAATAATGTGAACCACGAGTTGGGGCTAGTTTGGCTCGCGTATAGGTCTATCATTTTAAAGTATTCGACAATGATGAGGTCTAGTAGAAATCAAAGGATCCAATTCAGAATCTCCGGATATATAATCAACTTATCTGCTTCACATGATAGAGGAGTTTCTCTGATGGCATGGAGACAGATTAAAATAGAATCATGGATTCCATATTGTCTCATAAACGTATGCGCATTATCTTATATGGGATACTCATACTACACCTTGCTCAGAGCAATAATATAATATGAGAGTACTTCTTTGAAATTATTGTTAAGGTCTGCAGCCAGTTCGGTTAGGAGAGTAACAATTTCATCTGACTTTATTTTTCTTTATTTTTCCTTTTTAAAGCTTCACCTTGGGAGTTGAGTGAATGAGTGTTTTAATGATCTGTACTTCTGAATCGTCAACTATTGATGATCCTTGACTGTTAACCTCATCAAAATATTCATCTTGTAACTAGGGATTAGCTTTTGGCTCACTTGTATTTCCTTTCTTCGAAGGTACAATATGTGATTCTTTAGTCATCATAGTTTCTCCCTTTAGGGGAGGGGGGGGGGGGGTTAGTCTTCACCTTTTTTTGGTTCAACCTTTTAAAAAAAATCGATGATGAATGATTTCTCTTTGAAACATTTTGTTCATTGGATCACCCATAACGCAATACTAAGAGTTTCGATCTGAGTTTTTAGATCAAGCTCCAAGGCTTCAAGAATAAAGGTTGTTGGAAGAGGATCCGAGGACAGTAGTTTACAAAAAAAATTCATATTAGGCCAAGGACCATATGTGAAAGTTTAATAAATTTGTCGAGGCTTATCGAATATTATTCATGCAACTTCTCTTTCAACAATCCTTTTAGAAATGATAAGCAATTCACACGCGTTGTTTATCCGAACATAAACCAAATAGAGTCACCACAAAATAATTAAGGAACAATCTGATAATCACAAAAGAGGAATGGAATTGTTGCGGTGGTTACCGATAAATGATAATGGAGTGCTTAGTTTAACGGTGAGAAAAATGAGATACAAGTTTCTCTATCTATCTCTAGATTTTGGTATATAAGAATATATGACGCATAAATGAGAATTTATAGTAAGTGAATGAAAGACTTAATGTGAACTTTAATGATAAGTTGAAAAGCCTCTTTTATTTACTTGGACACGATGTCTTTCTAAGTGTAATGGATATATGATGAGACTGTTATGGTTTTAACAAGTATTGAAATGCGTCAAAATAAAAACAACGCCTTCCATGAAATTTACAAGATCAAGGGTGTTACTTCAAAACGTACCCGATGAGGGTTAGTTTGAGGAATACTTTGGGTTTAGCTTTTACACCTATGAAATTCTTGAGGTGGTCTCATTCGAAGAATATATTAGTGTTTCCTCAAAATTATTTGCAAGGACTAGAGAGGCTACTGATAATGATATAAGTAATTCAAACTAAAACAATTAGTTTTGAATGGTTAAATATCTACAAATAATATATGAGTAAGGTTTTATGTATAGTACAAACTTAATGGACTAAAGATGTAATATGTAATAAATTTGTTTTTATTTAGTAATATAGTGGGGTGAAAAGTCCAGTAAGTAAAGTGTATGTATGTTACATAGAACTTAACACTCCTCAAAGAATCAATCAAAACTGTTTAACTTTAATATTTGTCATTTAATCTCTCTTTAAGATTCTGTTGGCACTTTCTTTCTCTAGTTATTCGAGTAACTACCCTAAGAATTATTTTAAATCAAATATCATATTTTGTTCCAATTATTATAGGAGCAATCACAGATGATGCTACTGTAATTATTACACGCGACACTAATATAAATACTACACGCGAGACTACTGCTAATACAACATGCAAGACACATAAAATAATTAGTTTAAGTTACAAAATATATTATGTTTGTTTACTAGCAAAATATAATACTTACAAGATACTTAATGTACCAAATACTTCAGTTCTTGTGTACAAAAGATCACATCACATGATATTTTTGTTTAGATCTTCCAAAAAGATTTATTTCGTATTATTTGACTATTCATTGTTTTTGTTGTTATGCATGGTGTGCATTTATTGGGAGGAAACAATGGGTTATAGTTTGTTGTTACACCCTTTTTAAGGTCAATACTCAACAATGTTCAATGGTTCATTATATATTTTTGGATGATGCAAATTTGAATCAACACATAATATGTACTGTGTGGCATATAGAGAAATACGTTGTTAACAATTTTTATTACATAATTCTAATATGCCAATGAAGTCTGCATTAAGACAAAAGATTACAAATAGGATTACAAATACTGGGTTATAATTTGTTTCCTAGATATTTAGTTATACTTACCACTATATGACTATACAGTGATATCACGTGGCATGTATCTAAATATATACCATCAAAACCTTGGATTAGTACTTTAAAATCTAAATCATTAAGCTTCTTAAAAATCTAAGCGTCAATAACATATCAAATTATAAATGGGGGACATGTTATACAAGATGTGAGACTAAGCAATGTTAAAATTTAATCATGCGAGATTAAGTAATTTTACAATGCGAGACTTGTATTATCAAAGGCATGTGAGACTTGTAAAGGAATGAAACATGTGATGCATGTTCACTTTTACCTTATAGTCCATATATTTTTTTATTTGGTAGCGACATTATATCAGCTACACATATATTCATTGGTTTTATTGCATATGATGTTGGGTTATACCATACTATTGGATCTTCATGGTTTTTCTCATTTGTATCTTAGTCAGTTTGTGATATCCATTGACATCAGTCAATTGATTTGTATATGTATCCATTTCTCAATCATTTTTAGCAACCTCTTCCATCTCATATTGTGTTTCATCAAAGGATGGTCATCGATATCTTACATTTGTGTTTTGTCTTTCTGTAAAATGTAGGCAGGTGTCAATTAATACGCAAGGCATGTATAACATATAGGCGATACCAACTATACATGAACTAATTATATAAGACCATGTGTACATGAAGGATAAATATGAGACATTGATACGTTTTATTGAGATATAGACGAGAGCCGTTATACATGTAGCAAAGATGCAAGATGCACGATATACATATGAAATATGTGATACATCGACGCGTCTTATTGAAATAAATGCAAGAATTATTATATATGAAGGATATATACGAGACCACTTATTGAAATAAATACGAGACTCATTATATATGATAACATATGCGAGACCACTTATTGAAAAAATATGAGAGTCAAATGAAAAAAAATATACGAGCCAAATGAAAAATCAAACATGTGAGCCAAACAAAAAACAACATGCACTTCATGTAGAATGAAATATAATGTTTTACAACCCTACACTCTAGTGTTTATAACCTTCCAATTTATGACAAGCTAAAATAAAAAATATTCAAAATTTAAGTCTTAATCTACTTAAGATCCACTTACATCTTTACGAACTTGAACCACTGATGTTGTCTTCGTCTCTTTTATAGCCGTAGTAACATCTAGGGCAATAATAACTTCAACAACATGAGTACCATACATAGTAGCAATAATAGTAGCTTTTAGGGTATCAACAACCTCAATATCATTCAAGAGAACAATAGTAGTAGCTTGTAGTGAATCATCAACTTCAATCTCATCAATTTGTTCATAAAAGACCGTATCTTCATGTATAAATCGTGTTTTTTTTACATCATTTTCTTCCATACTTTCCTCAATCTTATCATTTAAAGTACATGCTATTTTAGTTATGGAAAATGGAATTGGTTACATTTTACCCTTTTTGTGGGGTTAATCATTGGGGTTATTCTGGTTGTGGGATGACTGGTCTTGGTTATGGTGGGTATTCTTGTTGGTGTTGGTGTTCTTGTTGTTTTTCGGGTTGGTTGATTGGTGGGATCAATTGGTGTTGGTGTTCAGGTTGGTTGAGCGATGGGATGACTTGGTGTTCTGGTTGGTTAACGGATGTGATCATTTGGTTTGCTGATGAGATCATTTGGTTGACTGGTAAGATTTATTGGTGTTTTTGTTGGTGTTTTGGTTGGTTGAATGGTAGAAATTCTTGGTTGACTAGTGGAAAAAAATTGGTTGACTTCTTTTGGTTGGTTGTTAGGTGAAATTGGTATTGTGTCATTGATTTTTAGATTACAATGAGGTAAAGATAGTGTTTTCCAATGTTTTGTAATAATATTTTTTTATGTAACTCGACTATCCTTTTATTTTTCTCTTTGATTTGTAATTTTAAAGTAAAAATAGTTTAATAATGTGACTTTACTCATGATTAAACAATTAGATGCGAGACTATCATCGATGTAAACATGCGAGACATGTTATATATGGAAAACAAGTTACAAAGATAAAGACTGCAACAAATACAAAGAAGATATGCGAGACTACTGCAAATGCAAAAAATAAATATGTAACTACTAAAAATACAACATACAATTATGGAACAAAATATTACATGAGATAATATTGATACTACTATATGCGAGGCTACATCAACAAAAACATGTGAGTTATGGAGAAAAGAAACATATACTAAAACATGCGAGACTAGCAGATAAATATATACTTACAATGCTTCTTTCTCACAATATATAGTTACTGGATGCGATACTATATATAAAGTATATGTGAGTCTAGTGAAACCTTAGTCTACAATGTGCCAGACTATTACAAATAAAACATACGAGTGTGGAGCAAAATACAACATGATATACTACTTCAATTAGAATATGTGATACCACTTCATTACAACATACGAGCCCAAACCAAAACACAACATGCGAGACTGTTGTAACTAGTACATATTAATATTTAAACAAATACTACATGCGATATTAATGCAACTAAAAATATTCAATACTTTTACAAGCTTATTTACAACGGGAACATGTAATACCTATTCATATCTGAGATGTTTCATATTTTCAATCAAATCCAAGTTTGTTTTTTATTCCAGTCCCCGCCATTCTTGCGTAATGGTTGTGTACTCCATGATGAAAGGTTGTATGAATAAATATAATAGAATGATTACAATTATCATTTTCTATTCAATTATATACAAAGGTACTAACCGTTGAAAATGCAACACATCCAATACAAGTCCAAACTGACTCAAGTAACTTCTCATTTATTACCTTAGACCAATCGTAATTGTTTATAATTCGAAGGTATAAGACATAGAAGAGCGTTGTTATACCCAATACATATTTAATACTGAATAGAACAGTGTAGAGCACAAATAGAGGATCAACAAAATAACCACATTATTTACACTTTGATCCTCCTCCCTAACAATAACTTTATCTATTTTATACTGTCAAACACAACTCAAAAATAAGCAATAAGTATAAATTACATGCTGGATTATAATAAATACAATGGATTGATGGGAGACTACTTCAACTATAACATGCGACACTAAAGCAAAACACTGCATGAGAGACAACTGCATATACTACATGCGAGAGCATTACAACTAAAACATGCAAGACTATAACAAAATACTACATGAGAGACTACTTCAACTAAAACATGCAAGATTCCATCAAAATACTACATGAGAGACTACTTCATGTAATACAAATGCAACTACAATATGCACGATGAGATCAAAATACTACATGAGATACTACTGCAACTACTATACGCGATATTTGAACAAATACTACATGTGATACTAATATAATGACAACATACAACACTGGAACATATACAACATGTGAGACCAAGACATAATTATACCTTTATCAAATTATTTGTTATTGGTTTTGATTTATTTTTCCCCATTTTTCTTGAATTTCCGTTACAAAAGTATGTTTTGATGATAATTAACTCAACTTCTTCACCATCAGTGTATCTATATCAAAGCCTCCTTTGGAGTTTAAATGCATATCCTCATCCACATGCTTCAAACCATCAATAGTCTTCATGTATTTGGTGATGAGTTTAACATGTTTGGACCCTAAGACAAAAGCTTTCTATTTAGTTGTTTCTTGATTATTTTGATGATTATGTGATAATGCTTCTTCATTTTTAGATTCTCATTTCCCAAATCATATGTAACCTTCAATATGGTATAAAATTGCATTGCTTTAGTAGCCTCTATGTATTCATCCTTAATGGCATGCTTATCTTTCATCAAATTTATAATGCTGACTAAACCTCATATGTAATGGTATGCTTTCAGAACCATTTTATTTGTAATAAAATGCGAGATAATACATAATGAATTTGTGTGAGATGCGAGACTCTAATGTAATGAAATGTGCAAACTGTTATATATGCGAGACAATAGATAATGAGCATGTTAAAGATGCGAGTCTAGTTAAAAGAAAATAGGTCATACCCGTTATAAGAAAAAAAGATGAGACCAATGCAATGAACATATGCGAAACCTTCAATAACTAAACGATGCGAGAGCAGACATAACATACATGAAATACATTTGAGACATCCTAAAAAAATATGTCATGCACAAACACACGTGGAAATGTGCTATACATGTGAAAATAAAGCACGCATGGGAAGATGCAATACAAGTGAAAAACTAAGCTTAAACCATGCAAAACCATGCGAGGCGTGACATTGACATATATTAAATATGCGAGACGTTATGATTTTTCAAATTCGACTGAATGAAACCAAAAGTAACACTTATAAAAATAAACAACATGACATCAGACTATATATTTGAACCAAATGAGTAAAATGCAACACATCAAATGCAAAAATGAAAAGATTTGCATACTCTCAAATCCTAGTTTACCAAAATATCAGACGATATATCATGGAAAAACCTAACAAACAACCTATATTTATCGTTTTCAACCCTTCAAAACTAACCAAAAAATCATGCAACTTATAGAACGATTATGAAAAAATACTTGATTGTTTACAAGTTGATTTCTGGGCTTTTTGAAAAATGTAAGAGGTTGAGCTTTGTTTGGTCGGGAATGAACCACTTTTTATTCTTCACGATGAAAGAGAATTTCAAATCGAATGTCGATTTTGTAGCCAGAGACGGTAACTCGGTTTTGGAGGTTTAATAAGGTTTTGGTAAAAGAAATAATGCACGTGTCGGTGAGTCTAGAGAAAAAGAACTTTTGATAATAAAAGATCCTATTCATACTATTAAAGAAATATTAGTTTAATTTTATAATTAAAATATCAATTAGTAATACACCCATTTTAATACGGAATATAATGTTATATTTAGTTCCATAAATTATGGATGATTTATTATATTATTTATTTATGACAAAACCATTTTATTTAAATTCAAATCGATTAATACACAAACAATTATTTAATGAGTTAAAAAATTAAACAAATCTTAAATTGATTTTGATTTTTTTATAGGAATAAAACAGATTTTATACGTAGCTTATTCATTGATAAAAGGACTTGATATGTATTTAATTTAAGCATGACTTAAATTATGTGAAAAAAAGCTCAGAAATTGGGAAGTTTTAGGTCAACGATAAAATAAATTTAGAACAGTAGTTGCAAAGATGACTTCTACTCCACTCGACCAACAATATTTCAGTTTTATATCAGTAAAGGATATGATGTCGAGATTTCAACTTTTGGTTTCCCTTTTTTAAAGTGTGGATTGTGGAAGTAGTCATATGGTTTATTAATAAGGGCTAAAACCACTTAAGCGGATTAGAACCAATAAAACTAAGTTTATCCACATAAAATTAAAAAACAAACATATGATATAATTTTAACATTTAATTAAATAAACGATTTAACAATAATTCGTTTTCGATTATGATTTTAGTCGCAAATAGTTTTTGGATTCTTAAAAATACACTCATAATCTATAAATTATTTAGTTTAGATAAAGTTAGATCTTCTGTATATATTGATTATTGTAAAACTGTCATGTGACACCATATTAAATAGGTATTTGTACCACTAATGGTCCATCTAATTTAATTCGAAGTTCAAATGTAATCAAAATTAAAATCGACGGTGATACAATTTTCTTTTAAATATAGTGTCACATCACAACTTTACATTAAGCACTAAATACGACGAACTAACTTTATCCGAATTAGATAGCCCAAAAATTACTAGTAGACTTTTGAAAGTACAAAGACTATCGATCACTAAAATCGATGAATTATGTACAAAATTTTATAAAAAGTTTATTTTATAAATTATATATATATATATATATATATATATATATATATATATATATATATATTTTTACTAGTTTTCATTTGTATAGTTATATTTTTATTGTATTTTACTAATTAGTTATTAGCATGTAATATGCGTTGGTGAACTCCATGGGTACTACCAAAAATTTGGATTTATCTAATGGTTTATGGGTTTTTTAAGCATTCCGGAATCATCAAAGGGCCTCCAGAACTCTTCTACTGGGCTGAATAATACCTTCGAATCTCTGGACTCCTTACCTGACCATTTAATTTCAAGACAAAATTATGTTTCTGTTGAGAGAGGCCGAACCTCAAACGTCATGGGGCCCACTAAAATTCTTATGATGGGCCGACAAAGAATAGAGATGTGGGTGTTCTTGGTAAAGGCTCTTCCTATGTTCCTTTCTCAATTATTAGAAATTTTGGTAATGCGGGAAATGGTCCAAAGGGAAGATAGTACTTAAACAAAATGACCCAACTTTACAATACCCATTCTAAAACGTCTAAAAACCCCTCCATCAATCCAACCCCCCTTATCAACCCTAATTCGATCTCGCGTCCTTACTTGCGAACCCCATCCTCCTATGCTAGTGTTGTTGCGGGGCATCTTGATAATCGCTCCCCTTTGGTTATTGGTCACATTCCCATGGAATTATATGGTGATGCTTTTGTTATGAAGAATTCAGCAATGAGATCTCCAGATTTATGGAAAACTTGTCTTTCGGGTTATCTCCTCTCCCCTCCAAATAACATTTCTTTACTCAAAGCCAATGTTGAATCCATGTGGGGGAAATTTAGCCTTAAGGATTTTAAGCCTCTTCCAGAAGGCTACTTCCTTTTCAAATTTGGATCTGAAGATATGGCTAAAAAGGTTTTGGAGGAAGCACATTGGTATTTCGGGGGAAATTTGATCATTCTCAAAAATTAGGAGCCCCTTTATACTCTCATCGAAGACCCCCATACAGAGGTTCCTATTTGGGTTAAAGTTTTCAATTTTCCTTTAGAGTTATGGACGACCGAGGGATTTAGTAACATAGGCTCGACTATTGGATCCCCGTTGTTTGTGGATAATCAAACTGAGAGGAAGGATAAGCTTCGCTTTGCTCCTATTTGTGTCATGATCTCAGCGGGCTCAGAAATTCGTTCTGAGCTTACCTTTAAAATAATGGGTAAATTCATTACGGTGAATTTTGAATATCAAGGGCTTCCCCGTCAATGTGTAAACTGCATAGTTTTCGGTCACTCTACTCGCCTTTGTAAAAGAGACCCTTCGAGGATTTCTATCCCGACTATACCGATTCTATCAAACGAGGAATCCGACCCCTCCGAGTATGTCCTAGATTTGAACCTTGGTAATCACTTATCCTCTCTCGAAGAGATTAAGGAGAATGAAAGTGATGAGGAGGTGGATTCGCCACCCAAACGACTTCGTTCTTCTGAAGTCAATGATAAGGGTAAGAAGGTTATGTCCCACAGCGGGACCATCGTCTGACGCACTGTAAGTTTTCTCCTTTATGAATATTGCTTCTTGGAACGTGAGGGGTCTCAATGATCCTGTTAGGCAAAAAGATGTAACTGATTTTATAATTAGTAATAGTATTTCCATGTTAATATTAGTAGAATCAAAAGTCCAAATACATAAAGTAGAGCTCATTATTAGGAATATGGTTCCCTTTTGACATGTTATCACGAATCATTCCTCCCATCCCCTAGGTAGAATTTAGATCATGTGGAATCCTAGTGTTATTCCTATTTCTAGGATTTCTCAATCTGATCAGTTTATTCACTGTTTGGCCAAGTGTCATAATTTTAAAGTCTTATTTAGATTCTCTGCCATTTATACTTTTAATGATGTTTTGGATCGCTCCCTTTTTTGGAAATATTTAATCATTCTTTCCAATCAAGATAAGGGAATTCCATGAGTCGCTCTCGGTGATTTCAATGTTATTCGTCACCCTGAGGAACGTTTAGGCTCCTCTGATACCTGGTCATCGACCATTGATCATGTCTGGTGACTCTTTTGGCAACTAGTTTCCTTAGGATTCCTGTTGTAGCACTACTTTCGCACTTTTCTTAGTAGCTCTCTATTTCATCTATGTTTTGGCTTGGTAGTTTTTGGTTATCAACCCACTTTTGTCGATTGTATCTTCCTCGAGGTATGCCCTAGGTAATTGTATGAACAACTTTATTATATTTAATGTTTTTTTTCACAAAATAAAATAAATGTAAAATATTTGATATGTAAAAAAGTATTAAATAAATAAATAAATAAAATAGGTTTTATATAATGAATTCATATTTTGATGGAAATATATAAATAAATTTTAATTTTCTAATAATATAAAATATATTTATATCTTACATGAATAAGAACTATTAAAACCCCCCAAATAAATAAAAATTATAATTAAATTAATAATAAACATTTATGATTTCAGTTAAAAAAAATAAAAATTGTCAATTATATTTAAATATATAAGTAAGGTTATATTTTTAAATAACTTTTGAAAATATATGTATGGGTGAAGTTATTTTCTCCATAATTTTTTTTTATTTCCCCCATAAATAAAAAGAAACACCACTTTGTTATTTTCTCCATAAAGGAAATAACATATTTACCATTTTCTTTATTTTAATCTCAAAACCCATTCATTCTCCAGCAACTTCATCGATTTCTACCACCATCTCAACTATCTTCATCATATTAACTTATGCACGCTCAACCTGGCATATTAGCTTCTCACATCAATTCCCCATACATCCTAACCCTAGCCTAGCCACTATAAAGACGACCTCATTTTTAGATTTCTCTTCTAATCTTGAAAAACAACAAACCATAGCCAACTACTCGATTTATCTTTTAATCTTTGATGCAGGAGACGGTTACAATACCTAATCTATTCTAGCTTGCAAGTTATTTTTAGATATTATTTTTTTGTGTTTTCCTTTTCTAGTTAAGATTCTAGTAATTTTCCTTATTTCGATTCTAGTAATTTTCCTTATTTCTAGGAACTTCCTATTTTATGCTTTAGGGTTTCTCTATATGTTTTAGGGTTTCTCTATATAAAGAACATTAGGTGCTATGGTTTAAAGAACTTTTCATCATCATTATTAATCAAAGTCTTCGAGTTTTCGAGATTTGTTTTCTGGTGGATTCCAGAGTTTTTCTTCAAGTTTGACACCCGCGAACTTGAACCTTCAATTCTAAGACCAACGTTTGTTGTCTTAGTGCATCCGACTGCGTCAATCTTGAATAAAAACGGTAGTCTCTCTCAAATTCTTCTAAGGTTGAAATCATTCGTTATTTTAAAAAATAGCATCACTTAAAAATACAACATTGTTTATTAAAACAGATGAAATGCACCTAATTCTGAGACGGTATTTCAGAAATAAACCTTCCATTTTGGATGGGTCTGATTATTACCAATGGAAATAAAATATGAAATTGTATATGAAATGTCATGATTATGACCGAACCTTAATGATTTTGAAACTTATGGCCTTCAATGAAGCACGTACCTATAAAAAGATATAATAACTTACGAAATGAAAGAAATCAAATAGGTAATGCTTGTTCATAATGAGACAAATGATACATGCATCATTCAATGGGTCTGTTCCAGCATAGATCCCTAGTGCCGAAGATTTTCTCACACAAGTAGAGAAAATATTTTCCAAAATTGAGAAGGTATAAATTTAAAGGCTTATGAATGATATCTCAACCATTAAGTCTAATACCTAGTGGACCATTATGGAACACATTATGGGGATTTTAAGACTTTATACTAAGTTAAGGGCAATTAATATTGATCTCCTTGAGGAGTATTTGGACGGATTCATGTTTTAGTTGCTTTCTATGGTATAAAAGTTTTCAAACTACTTATAATTGCATAAGTGATAAATAAATAGTTAGTGAGTGATATCTCATGGTGCTAAAAAATAAATACTAAAATCCAAATATGTTGAGGTACACATGGTGAGATTCAATAAAGAGACATATCAGAAGAGAAAGTTTGATGAGAAAGCTTTTGGTTCAGTGGCAAACACACATAAGGAGTCGATGATGGTTGGTGTTTCTTCTGCATGAAGCAATGACTTCTCAAGAAGGACTATGAAAAGTAATATGTTACATGAAAGAGAAATGTATTTTTACTAGTTTGGTTTGTTTATAAATTAATCTGGGTTCAGTTCTCAAAAACACATGGTGGGTTAATACGGCTGCGACCACCCATATTTGTATTTTTTTTCCATAAACAAAGAGTCAAAACCTCAATGATGGTGAAAGATCCTTTTATTGAACACATGCCAGTTCATGCTTTATTTTAGTTATTTGTGATTTTTGTTTTTTTCCAATGGTTTTTTAAACACACTTTGTATCTACCTTTATTTAGAAAGAATTTGATTTATTTTCCTATTTTGGACAACTCTGGTTATTATTATTTCTTCATTTATTATCAAGTGTCTATTTCATTAAATAATATTGTGATTTGAACTATATGCTGCAAATTAATAATAGATTGCATTTATTAGATACATTTGAGCATCACAATGAAGCAGTGAACACAAAAGTACCAAATACATTGATTAATAAAATTGATTATTTGGTAAGTATTTGACATAATATCTTAGGTTATATTTATACAATAAGAATGGATAAGTTTTTTGCTGAAGGTTTATCAAGTTCACTGAATTATTCAAAGTTCGATACTTGTGTCAGATGTATAAAAGGAAAAGAGACCAAAATGAATTTTTTTTGGAACACATAGAACAAAAGAAGTATTAAAGTTGATACATACCAACATCGATCATCCACTCACAACAACATCTTGGAACGGGACTTGGTATTTCAGATAATTTATAGAAGACATCTCTTGATGCAGGCATCACTACTTTATTTATGAAAAAATGGAATCCCTAGACAAGTTCATAGCTTTTGGGACCAAATCTGAAAATAACTTAGTAAAGGCATTAAGTGCATCAGATATGACCGTGGTGGTAAATACTATAAAGAATACAACTGTTCGGGTGAAAAATATCATGACCCATTTGATAAATACTTAGAGAAGTATGTTATAGTTCCTCAATATACAAGTAGGTGCGCCTAACATAAATACCGTATATAAGAGACAAACTACATACTAAAGGATATGGCGAGAGATATGATTAGTCATTCGACTCTACCCCTATCACTTTGGGGTGAGTTCATCAAATATAAAACATATATTCTCAATAAAGTTCTTATAATAGAAACAATAAAAACCCTCCACATGAATTATAGACTCGATGTAAGCCTAACTTATATAATTTTGGTGTTTGGGGGTGTGCGTTTGATGCAAGGCCTTATAGACGAGTGAAAATAAATTAGATTCAAATACAATTAGATGTTACTTTATTGGTTATTCCAAACATTCAATGGGCTCTAAACTTTATGACCATTCTAGTAAAAATATTTTCAAAATGGGAACATCAAATTTCTTTGAAGATGTTTAGTTTTTAGGGAAGAATACAAGACCAAATATTTATTTGAAAGAAGATTTTATAGAGATCCACGAAATCTCTAATAAAAGATACTCATGCGTGAGAGGATTAGACTATAATATCAATCATATTGGTACCGTTAAAACATAAAGATACTCAACATAAAATAAATATTAAATTTGAAAGCTCTAACCAGGATACAAACATGGTCTCATTAAAGCACGACGTTTAATAAAATAATATTGAATATTCCATATGGAGAAAAAAATGACATTTTTCATGAAGTTCAAACTCCACCTCCTCAAAAAGTGCCAAATAATATAATAGTGCTCTTAAGAAGGCCCATAAGTAAAAGGAAGAATGTTATATCAACAAATTATGCAGTATATATTCTAGAAGATAAAGATTGATGTGGTGTAACGGTAAACAATCCGTTCTATTTTTGTGAAGTCATGATTTTTTTATTCTCAATTATAAATCAACACTATAAAAGAGAAGTATAAGTAAATGCAAAATAATCTGGTATGGAAACTTGTCCTATTACCAGAATAAGAGAAGTCGGTTGGTTGTAAAGAGATTTACAAAACTAAATGGGATTCCCAAGTTAATGTAAAAAGACATAAAACATGAATTATGGTATAAGGTTACATTCAACGTGAAGTGATTGACTTTAAAAATAATTTCCCTTTATAATTATCGAATTAATCTTTTATAAAAATCATCTCATTAGTTGCACACTCTGATCTAAAGCTTCATCAATTGGATATTAAGATCACTTTTCTTAATGATGACACTAAGGAAACAAATATATATGTTGTAACACAAGAGATTTGTAATTGGTGATCCAAAGTATATGGTATGCAGACTTAAAAAAACCATTTATGGGCTTAAACAGAATTTTAGGTAGTGGAACCATAAGTTTCTCGAGGTAATAATCTCGTTTGGATTTCAAATAAACTCGGTTGAGGATTATGTATATAAAAACTTATGTAAGAGTAAGTTATATTTTTAGTACTGTATATTGACGGTATACTGCTGACCAAGAATAATAAAGAATTATTACATAGTACCATGAGATATTTGTTAAGAAATCTGATTTGAAATATCTTGGTGATGCAACTTTTGTATTAGAAATCTTGATTCATTGAGATCTCTCACATTTGAATACTAAGATTATCATATATATATATATATATATATATATATATATAAAGAATCTATTATAACGTTACAAATTGGTAAATAACAAGGCCTTGAATACCCTTATAACAAAAACAGACAAATTAAGACTTAGCCGATGTTCAAACAAAACCTGAGAATGAGGAAATAGATCTTATCCAATATACGTCTGCAGATGCAAGTTTAATGTACGATCAAGTTTGTAAAATTCCATACACTACCTTTGTTGTTGGTTTATTGGATAAATATATAAAATTCCCGTGAATGGACCATTTAAGAGGAGTCAGTAATGTTATCCAATACCCACAACAAACAAAATAACACGTGTTTACATATATGAAATCGGATAATCTTGAGATCATTGGGTATTCTGACTTAATTTTTGGTGGATGTGTATATACATTAAGAAAAATGTTTTGCAACATATTATATCGAGTTGGGGGTGTAATATCATGGGAAAATGTTAAAAAAATACTAGTTGTTTTCTCCACTACAGTGATATTTGATGTATGCTTTGAAGTAGTCAACCAAGTATTATGGTTACATAATTTTATCACTACGTATTGCAGAAGGGATTAGAAAACCCTATGAAACTGTATCGTGAATATAATTTTACAATTTAGTATTCTGATGGTAAAATGAGCCCGTCTAAGTCCAAACATATATATATATATATATATCAAGTCATTGTTCATTACAGAAAGAGTACAAAGTCATCAAATCTGTATATAGTACATCAATACAAAATTTATGGTAGTATATCCTCTTATTAAAAATTTTACTATCTTTAGTTTTTATGAACAAACATTTCAGATGTGTATCTTTGATTTATAAATTTGTTGATTTCAATGGGATTTTTTGTAATAAGTCCCAAGATATATTTGTTATTTGGTTGCACCTTTGATTATTGTAAATATATTTATAATGCCTATTTATGTTTTATTGACTTCCCTAGCTCATTAAATAGATATCCACTTAAGTAGGGACAATTAAGAATAAATATGTGTGATTAATTTTCATATCGTTCTTATACTAGACACTACAATTGATCACATAATTGATTAATGACGATAATATGATTATCTTTATGTTCATCTGCACAATACATTGAAGAGTCTTTTAGTATTTTATCATTCATCATCATGTACAAGATTATTCAGTTTATCCAATGGATAAAATATTAGATGACTTTTATTAAGTAAATGCATTATTTGGTACTGTATAATGATTCAAGTGATAAATTATTGAATATTTATCGACAGTTACATGCTTAATGATGTATTTGGCTATTGTTGATAAATAATCAATTTAATAAGTAATGGAATTAATAAAGTAATTAAGAATTTGAAAAATATATGAAAACCAATTATGAAGGTAATTGTTAGATACTGGCCAAATTTGGGTTTTATGAAAGATTGAACCGAAATGTCGACAATGAAGACTAAACATAAAATTTAAGTACTAATATGAAAGAAAACAATTAGTTATGTAATTATCCCTGACCATAGAGTATAATTTAATGGTATGAGTGAAAATAGGCCTAAGTTATAACCCAAATTTGCATTAATATATAAAGTAGATATACAATATGTTTTTTCTTCGATCAATTTAAAATACTGAAAATCTCACCACTATACTGGTTAGAAGATTTGAACCAAGATCTTTTTTATCGTCACCCATTTCATCTTTTGTCTTTAAGATCTAAAGACACAGATCCCCATAGGATATTCAATATAGGGATATCAAGAGTTGTAGCAATAAGATAACAAAAATGAAAAACAATAATACTTCATAAGACAATCACTAAGATGTTTACGGTATCTCGTAAGTCTTTTTTCCACGCTCTTATGGATTAATGTTTCCAAATCGGATCTGAACAATGATAGGAGTTTGAGTGATTCAAATTTTTAAAACTAACACTCCCTCAAAATCAAAACAAGAGGAAAATATATGTTGATATTGTCCTAAAGATCTTCACATAAAAAAAACTAAATAACCTTATAAAGAAAATGACTATGGCGCACCATAACAAAACATGGTTACAATGTAAAAAAATATAAAAAAATTATATGCAGCAGAACCAAAGAATTTTGCGCTCCAAAATAAAAAAAGAACTGCATGAGGTACAAAGGCAAGAGTTACAGGGACAACAACGATAAGAGTTGCGGGGACAAAAAAGACAAGAACTGCAAATGTAAAAAATAAAAAAAAATACAGGGACAACAAAAACTAGAGATGTAGAGACAACAGATACAAAGTTCCAGAGACAACAAACAAAATATTCGCGGAGGTTGAAAAGACAAGATTTGTGAACAAAACAAAAACAATATTTTTTGGAGCATCAAAGAAGAGAGCTGGAAAGCAACAGAAATGAGAGTCCATGGGGGGGGGGGGTGGGTGGGCTGTAAGAGCTACAAAAAAGAGAGCATCATCGAGAAAAAAATGAGAGATATGATTTTGTTGGATTGGATAAAAGATAAAAAGAAAAGAATAAGTGAAATGTACCATTGCCAATAAAAAAGAGAGTTGCGGGTGCATCAAATACGAGTCTTATGGGGGCAGTAAAAAATAGAATTACATGGCCACAAAAATAATAATTAAAGGCCAGCAAAAAGATGAGGTGAGTGAAACAAAGAAACAAAACAATAGAGGTATGTTTTGGTTAGAAAATTGAACGAGAAAAAAATGACTATATACTGCCACGTCAGTGGGAAGGCGAAGAGGCTAGCCTATGTAAGCCTCTGTCAGAAGATGGTTAACACGTGTCATCCGTTGACGCGACGCGTTCTCGCCAGCATAGTTTTTCAGGGAGACTCTTCGCCTTCCCACTGCATTTGTCGGTTGGCATTCCTTGGTCATGCAATGTTGCCTATAAATACTCAACAAATCCTGATCTCTCTCAGAGGCGTTCTAGAGAGAGAAAGTGCTGTCCGAATATTTCTAGAGAGGGAATGCTTGTTTTATGAAACCCAGACACCCGAAGCAGCCACCAACCAAGAAAAAGAAGAAGAAGCATGTGTTCGGTTTCAAAGAGTAGGCGAGCATCGGTGACCGAGCCGAAGAGTACCGACGCGCTGCCGAATCCTTCTTTTCGCCCAAACCACCCGGCTCTCTATCCCTTGAGATTAGCCTATCTGCAGAAACCGTTGTCATCTCTTCTAGTAGCAGCTCCCCTCGTTCCCCGGCAGTTCAGTCAGAGAATCCGACCCCGTCGTCTGTCAACTCGTACGTCCCTTCGCCTCCATTTCCGCCCCGACGCGTCCATAAAACCAAGTTTTTGACTATGGGTGAAAACAGTCCTCCTACGTCTCCCTCAGGAGGTAATTATCTTGATATGGTTCAGCTTACTTCCTCCATTTGAGGGTACCGGACTGGTCTTAACACTGCCGTAACCTTTTTAGGTCTTAATAAGCGTCGACTGACGCCAGAGGAACTGGATGCGGCTAATCTGGCGCATACTGGAAGCAGTGCTGACCCCACAAGTTCTCGGGTGCGGTCGTCGGATCCAAATGCTGCCGTTGCCCAAAGCTCTGATCAGGCTCCGAACTCGAATATTGAAGAGTCGAAGATGGATGTCCTTCCCGCGGAGGTTAGCATTGCTGCTGCTGGGAACACTGCTAACCCTCCTGAAGATCCTCTTCCTGAGGAAGTAGAGGCTGTAATTACCAATACCTACTTCCGCTGGCTTCCTTCAAAAGACGTTGTTTCTCTTTTCGAGGGTAAGTACCTCTACTTCCCGGTGGCCGAGCATAAGGAGCTGCTGATTCGCTGGGGGATTCCCGAGAGTGTTAATGTTCGGTTTCCGGTCCCCGGGGAGACCCCTGTGCATGTCCGATTGCGGGAGATAGTGGTTTTTACCGAGCTATTCAATTGGGGCCTGCGGTTCCCCCCTGGATCCCGAAATCGTGCTTTATTTCCGCACCCTTCAGATCTGCCCTTCCCAACTGACCCCCAATGCATGGTATACTTTGATGTCGTGCATCATGGCTTCGCGTCTGTCAGGTCGGGTTATGCCCATGAAAGAATACATAGCCATGTCTGGTCTTTCCAAGTCTCCTAAGTCCCCATTCTTCTACTCTTCCCTAGCGAACAAATGGAAGATAGTTAACGACTTTCTTGAGGGAGACAAGGGCTAGAAGCATCGCTTCGTATTTTTAAGCAGCTGTTGGGAAAACGGCCTCCCTTACAGCAAGGAGAACCCGAGGAAGCTGCTCTGAACCCTTGTGCAGTGACGAAGGAGTTCGTGCAGGGGCTGAAAAAAGACCACTCGAAAGCCGGTGAGGCCACGTTCCAAGTGCTGAAAGATTATGCTCGGAAGCATTGGGGACATGCGATGCACCGTACCTTCAAAGACACCAACCTGATCATGAGCAACCTCTGGCGTTGCTCGTCAGAGGTGCTCACCATCGAGAAATTACGATAGCCCCCGAGCATGGAGGATCTGATTGCAAAAACTGACGCACCCGGGTCCCAGTTGTATCTCCCAAAACGCAACAAGGCGCCTAGCAAGCGCCCGAAGTCGGACGACGAGGTCGGGGAAAACAACACCGGGGCTGGAGAGGCAGGTGCGGTGACTCGAGAGGAGGGAAACGTCCCTGAAAGTGGTGCGGCCAATCAGGCCCAGGCTCCAGTGCAGAAGAGAAAAGGTCGAGTCGATGCGGAGGGGGTCAAGGCGAAGAGGCCCAAGCACTCCAAGAAAGAGGGTGGGCTTGTTGCTGGTGCAGACGGTGTCACCGTGCCGAAGCTATTTGATCAGTATGGCGGTGCTAAAGGTGACTCAACGGTTGATCCCGTAGTGGTGATTCCGGATGATGCCGATCCATCCAAACCGTCGGACCCAGCCGCGGCTTCATCGAGTGGTAAGAAGTACCCGGTGCTAACGATGCTTGGAAGTCCGCATACTTTCCCGCTGCAGGGATCGGACGGACTGGCCTTATCTTTCTATAATCTGCTTATACCAGCGGCCATGAAAGAGCGTAGGGCGATCGAGCTGGGCCAGGAGCTAGGGGGCGCAGAGGCAAAGATTGCTGGCCTAATGGAGGAGGTGAAAAAGGCCAAGGCGGCTCAGGAATTGGCGGAGGGGCGGGCTGCAGAAGCCAACCGTGTCGCGGAAGAGACAAAGAAAGCCGGGGAAGATCGTGCTGCTACTTTAGCTCAGGAGGTCCAAAAGCTGAAAGCTTCGAACACCGCCTTTGCAGATAAGTGTAAGACGTGGGCGGAGAAAGAAGCAACCGACGCTAAGGCCGCGTATGTGCTATCGTTCCATAACCGCTTCCCGGACCTTCACCTCGGGGCGATATGGCTGGATGTGCCAGAGGAGGACCGCCCTGCGGGAGTCGTTTGCGAAGATGAGTCGGACGACACTGAGTCCGAGGAGGAGGATGGTGAGTGATCCAGACGCAGTGTTTGTTGTTTTAAGTATTCGACTTTGCTGTTTTTTGTTGTTTTTGTTGTATGATCTTTGGGGGCCGCGGGGTCCCCTAACAATATTCCATGTGAACACTTCAATATTTATTTTTATGTTGATATGCAATCGGTGTTTCTTGCCATAATACTTTAGATGTTTTTACTTAGGCAAACCATAGTGGTTCTGTGAAAAACCAAAGTAGGTTATGTAGATCAATGTAACATTGAAAATTGCTGATGGGGTCGGGAATTATAAAATGTAGATCAGTTTGGAGACTGAAAAACCAAAGTAGGTTCTGTAGATCAATGTAATATTGAAAATTCCTGATGGGATCGGGAATTATAAAATGTAGATCAGTTTGGAGACTGAAAAACCAAAGTAGGTTCTGTAGATCAATGTAATATTGAAAATTCCTGATGGGATCGGGAATTATAAAATGTAGATCAGTTAGGAGACTGAAAAACCAAAGTAGGTTCTGTAGCGCAATCCAAGATTGTAGGGACAAACGCCGACTTCTGTCTTTGGTGTGCAGAAAAACGCACCTCAAAACCTTGTCACCGACTTTAAACTCCCGACGGCGTACCTTAGATGCATATCGACTTCGCATCAGGGTCTGATAGTGCAAAGAGTTCAGTTAAGCGCGACTGCGCTTTTCTTCTATAAGATCGAGAGCTAGTCGTCTCCTGTCATTGTTTGTGTTCTCCTCATAGGTACCGATTCTGAAAGATGGAAAGATGGACTCTGCTCGGGTAACCGTGTCCATACCATACACCAGAGCATAAGGTGATTCCTGGGTCGCCGTCCGGGGGGTAGTTCGGTAGGCCCATAGCACTTCCTGTAGGTAGTCCGGCCACTTACCAGCCTTTTCTTCGAGGTTCTTTCTGATTCCGTCCAAAATGGTTTGGTTGGTGACCTCGACCTGCCCGTTTGCTAGAGGATGGAAATGAGCGGAAAAACATTGCATGATCTTGTGCGTTGTGCAAAAAGCTTGCATTTCCCCGCTGTCGAACTGTGGTCCGTTATCCATGGTGAGCCTCTGGGGTACCCCGAACCGACAACAAATGTTAGACCAGATAAATTTAATGATGTCTTTGGTCTTGGTGGCCGAAAGCGGCTCAGCTTCGACCCACTTTGAAAAATAGTCTACCGCTACGACAATTGTCTGTCTCCCGCCTGATGCTATTGGTAGTGGTTCGACTAGGTCGATTCCCCATCGGTAAAAAGGTAACCCTTCGGATATGGATTCCAGAGGAGCTGCGGGGATGTTTATCGCGTTTGCGAATCTCTGACATGTGTCGCAAGTTTTCACTATTAGCCGTGCATCTGCTGTTATTGTTGGCCAATAAAACCCTGCGAGAAAAATCCTTCTAATTAAGGCCTTGTAACCGCAATGTGCCGCGCCCTCACCATCATGTAGTTCAGATACAATTATTTGCGACTCGTGAACCC
Source organism: Limnanthes douglasii subsp. nivea (assembly GCA_036936605.1). Classification (NCBI taxonomy): domain Eukaryota; kingdom Viridiplantae; phylum Streptophyta; class Magnoliopsida; order Brassicales; family Limnanthaceae; genus Limnanthes; species Limnanthes douglasii. The sequence goes on from JAUPFV010000001.1 coordinate 343,619,779, forward strand.
CTATGTACCTCAGCAGAGGGCGGATGAATGATTTCTTGTATAGTACTTCGCCTAATAGAACGTAACCTCAGGCCTTATTGCGAACCTTCCGAGCCGAGGCACCATCGCTGGGTAGCCTACCTTCGGCTAAGAAGGCGATGATGTCACGCCGCCAATCTGAGATTGTTACCGAGGAGACCCGACAGGCGATTTCAGGTCGGTTATCAAGCTCTTGTCGTTTGATGATAGATGGATTTTCTTGTTCGGTTACCTAGGGATAGTTGCTTGAGTAGAAAGCTGTCGCCAAGGAGTCTGCCACCGTATTTTTGCTTCTCGGTACGTGTTCGTATGTGATTTTAACGAACGACGCTGCTAGGACTCTGAGTGCTGCTAGGTATTGGACCATATGCTCTTTCCGAGCTTCCGCAATTCCCGAGGCTTGGTTTATCAGCAGTTGGGAATCACTTACGAGGCGTACCTGTTTCGCCCCACACACTTGCGCTAGCCATAGCCCTGCCAGAGCAGCCTTGTATTCAGCCTCATTGTTCGAAGTATGGAAACCAAATCGAATGACCTGGTGCATACTAATGCCGGTTGGGGTAATTATCTGTATCCCCGCTCCGCAGCCACTGACATTTTCTCCCCCGTCGGTGCGGATGGTCCATTCATTTAGTTCGGCCGCTTCAGATGGCGCATCCTGATCCGGTCGTTTGGAGTGGAACTCCACTAAGAAATCGGCCAGAATTTGGCCTTTAATGGTTGTCCGTGGTTCAAAGTTGATGTCGAAATCGCTAAATTCGCCCGACCATTTTGACATCCTCCCGGACATATCTGGTCGCTGGAGGACATACTTGAGTGGGAACGAGGTTCAGACGACAATAGGATGAGCTTCAAAATAGGGGCGCATCTTCCGTGCTGCTGTTACTAAGGCGAGAGCCATTTTTTCCAACCTCAGATACTGAGTTTCCGCATCTAACAAGCTCTTGCTTACGAAGTAAACCGCTGTAGGGGCTGGTCCTGATTCATTGATTAAGGCCGCACTAACCGCAAAGTCAGTTACCGCAATGTAAAGAAAAAGGGTCTCGCCTCTTACAGGTTTTGTTAAGAAGTTCGGGGACGATAGATATCGTTTAATACCTAAGAAAGCTTCGTCGCATTCGGACGTCCACACAAAATTTTTGGCTTGTCTCAAGACCTGAAAAAAAGGAGCGCACTTATCAGATGAACGAGAAATGAAACGGTTTAAAGCTGCCAGACGCCCAGTTAGGATCTGGACTTCCTTGATGTTCTTGGGCGGAGTCATGTCGGTTAAAGCTCGGAGCTGGACGGGATCAGCTTCAATCCCTTTTTCGCTGACGAAGAAACCTAGGAATTTTCCCGACCGGACCCCGAAGGAGCATTTTTCTGGGTTGAGCTTGAGTTTTATACCCCGTAGGTTATCAAAAGTTTCTTGTAGGTCGGCAAGATGAGCTTCGTCCATGCCGCTCTTGACTAACATGTCATCGATGTATACCTCCATATTCCGCCCAATTTGACCCTCAAACGTTTTGTTAACTAACCTCTGGTATGTTGCCCCGACATTTTTCAGCCCGAATGGCATGACTTTGTAACAATACAGTCCTCGACTTGTTATAAACGTGGTGCTTTCCTGGTCCGCGGCGTGTAATTTGATCTGGTTATATCCGGCGTACGCATCCATGAACAAAAGTAGCCTATTCCCTGAAGTCGAATCTACCAACTGGTCAATCCTCGGCATTGGGAAAGGGTCCTTCGGACACGCTCGATTGAGGTCGGTAAAATCCACGCACATCCTCCATTTCCCGTTTTTCTTTTTGACCAGGACGGGATTAGAGGTCCACAAGGGGTAACTCGCTTCCTTTATGTGCCCGACGCTGATCATTCTCTCGACTTCACGCAGGATGATGTCTGCCTTTTCTGGGGAAAAAGCCCGACGCTTTTGGGAGATTGGTCTGACGTTTCTGTTGATAGTCAGTCTGTGAATGACAAAAGATTCTGGGACCCCGGTTACATCCCTTGAGCACCATGCGAACAAATCTAGGTTTTCCCGTAGCAGAGACAGTAACTGTTCCCTGAAGCCTGTCGTCAAGCACACCCCGATCTGCAGAACTTTTCCTTCGGCGAATAGGTACCGTTCACATTCTTCGTCGGTAGTCAGATAGCTGGGGGATTCCCTAGGATCATCAACAGGTAGCGACCATGGGGCGAGCCCTTTTGATTGCTATTCCCGAGCTTGAACCATCTCTTGGTCTTTCTTGGGTGCCAATGCTGCTCGGTAACATTCCCGCGCTGCTTTTTGGCTACTTCGGACTATACCCACGTTGTTTCCGACCACGTACTTTAAACACTGGTTGATCGTAGAAGATACCGCATGCATTCGCAATATCCACGATCGGCCGAAAATTGCGTTGTGGGAAGCTAGTGCGTCTACTACCACGAATAAAACTGTAACCTCCTTTTTGAACGGGCCGCGGCCTAACTGGACGACGCCCTCAAACTCTCCTATAACGTCAGCTGCTGACCCCGTAAATCCGACTATGGTATGGTCTGACCGTGTGATGACCGGCGGCGTCCTAAACTTGGCGAAAGTGGATGCGAAGATTATGTTGGCCGAACTTCCGGTATCCACCAAGATGCGTCGGACTTCCTCCCCCGCAATGGCTGCCCCGATCACAATGGCATCCTCATGAGGGCCGGCTATGTCTCTCATGTCGTCGTCGTCGAAGTACACGATCGGAGATGGGACGCTTTTGGACTGGGAGTAACGTCGAGCCTCCAACTGAGTGGTTAAGTTTACGATGTGCCTTTTCCTAGAAGAGTGCAGGGTTGCTATAAAATCTCCCCCAAAAATAGTTAGGGATTCAAAAAATTTACAAAGGCTTCTTACATTACCGACGTTTCCCTCTGCTTCCTCCTCGATGACCCCGATGATGTTGCGGTTTACTTCGGGGTCGAGGTATTCTATGGAAATATCGAAAGGGTCGGTTACTTCTGAAATGGTCATTGTGGTTCCGGGCTTCGGAATTACCACGAATTCCTTCGAAGTCGTACTCTGCTGTGCTTTCTTGACGTATTCTAGGAGGTTCCCATGTTCTATGAGCATTTGTATCTCTTTCTTCAGGGCAATGCAGTCCTTAGTATCATGCCCCACGTCTTCGTGATAGCGACAATAACAGTTGTTCCTTTGTTCTCGAGGCGTCGGTATTGGGAACGGCCTTCGGTACATCCCGATTTTTTTAGTTTTTTCGTAGATCGACGATACACACTCGGTGAGGTCTGCGAAGTAAGCAGGCCAGATCCATTTGTTCGACATGGGTCACGAAGTTGTCTGACTTGTCTGCTTGGGTTTCTGACTTGTTGGGGCCGAAGGTTTGGTGGATACTGGCTGGGTCGGATGTATTGTACTGACCGGTTGGACTGCCCGAGCGTAGCTCGATTGAGTGCCTGTTTCTGACTTGTAGGGGCCGAAGGTTTTGTGCTGCCAGCTCAGACGCTTCGGTCTCTTCGATCAATATTTGCTTCTCTATTTGCGCCAGAAGTGCGGAGAAAGTGAATGCCTGTTTCTTCGCAACCGCTTGCTTCATAGGTCCCGGGAGTGAGCCCAAACGAAACGCGGTCAACACCACATTCTCCTCGCAGTGGTCTAGGTCAGTTTTGGCGTCAATGAATCGCCGTGTATACTCCGTGAGGCTTTCCCCCAACCTCTGTCTACAATTCATAATAGTGTCCCCGTTGGCTCGGAAACTCTTACTTCCAACGAAATGCTGCCTAAACATCGTCCAGAACATCCCAAAGTTTTTGATGCATCCTTGAGGTAAACGATTGTACCACTTAGACGCCCGATCTCGGAAGGTCATAGAGAATGCTCTACATAGGAGTTTATCATCATTGTCGAAACTCAGCATGAATTTTTTGAAGGCCTCCAGGTGATTATCCGGGTCCTTCTTCCCATCGTACTTTTCTAGCTTGGAAATATCAAATCTGTTCGGGAGCTGCCCTGCTAAGATATCGTCGGACAATGGCGAGGCTCTCCAATTTACTCCGAACCCAAAAGCTCCGCCTCCGAGTCCTTCTGTTTGAACTCCGTAGAGTCCCTCGTGCCCTGGACTGATAAACTGGCTGTTGGTTCGGTAACCTTGGTGTTGGCTGTTCGACGGTTGCCATGGTACTTGAGGCAGCGCTGCTCGCTCTTTACGACTGGCCGTGGGCATTTCTTCCTTCTCAAACGACACCGGAGTTCGTTTCTCGGTGCTACCCTTTTTGTATTTCGGGGAATCCGTCTTGGGTCCTCGAAGGCGCCGGGAACGATTTTTATGCGCTCGTAGGACTCTTTCCCGACGTCGGTACTCCCTGCCCGATGAGTCATCTGAGGTGTAGTCAGCGGACACGCCGTGATGGTCCTCTGGGTATCGTTGCGCTCTGGAATTTTGCCCTTCCTCGGGATGAGGCTCTCGATAATACCCGACAGGTTGGGCTTCGATGAGAGGTCCAACATTGGGGTTGCCCTCCTCACGGTCCTCCAAGAGCGGTTCTTTGCCTTTTATTTCCCGGACCCTTTTTTCGTCTAGTGCCCGTTCCCTTTCGGCATTTAGCCTGGCAATATCTTCCAGGAGCTGTCTTCGGGTCATGATTAGGGTCGACCGCTTATCCCGTCCCTGGTCGTAGCGCCCCCGACCGGGAGCTTCTTCGCCTTCGGATACCGAAATGGCTCGAATTACTTCTCTACCGGCCCTCTCTCCTACAGCCTCGTCATTCATTTAAAGCGTGATTTTCAAAGAAAAAAGATTCCTTTTTGGTATCACGGATTCCCAGAGACGGCGCCAATGATAAGTTAATAAATGACTTATGGAATATTTTGGATCTTGAGTCTGATGTGACTAGAGAGAGAAAGTGTAGAGAGAAGGTGCAAAGAGAATAGAATAATATTCAATATCCCACCTACCAAGAAAGTGGGTCACCTTTTATACTAAAGTAAGGTGGACCCATTAATATCCTTAGTGGGCTGATTTTATTGTTAACGAGGCCCATTATTATATACATTATTTACAAATTGGTCCCTAAAAGATCATAAATACATTAATAATCACACCAAGTATCTTTTATTCGTAATCAACCCCTTGTTATTTATTCTGGCGAATTTTACCCTTATCATAGTTGATTTGGAATCAATTCGAGGATTGCAATACTGGAGCACAATATCATCAGATTCTTGCCGTACACGAATTGCTTATCAAACTTTTAAAAATCGATATCAGCGTTGTTTACCAAAACTTTTAAAAATAAGCTAGATTAATATGTTTGCATTTGATATAGTGAAATGAGTTAATAAATCATCTTATTTTTCATTAAAAATATATATTTGTTTAGAGATTTTTAAATGGTTTAAAGTTAAAGTTTAGTTCTAAAATTTAAAATTTAAAATTTAATTTAAAATTTTCATTCTATAACTATAATATTTTTGTAACCATCATCGTAGATCTCTCGTGATAATTTTATAAGTAAAAAAAAATCATCCGTTACTTATCATGTATGTTAATTATTATTATATAATGTTTAATAGAATATTTTATTAAGTTAATAATAAATATTGATTAGTATTTTTTATATTATTCAATTATCATTTTTTATATTTTTAATTTTTAATACAAATAGGTTTTTTTACATACAATTAACTATTCCGATTATCAAAATTTAAAATTTATTGGAATCTAAGTTTTCTCAAATTTACGAACGAGCAGACCAGAAAATACATTTCAATCAAAAAGAATAAACGGCTAGTTCTAGAGAGAGAAAACGCTCTCTAGAACTGCATTTTCTTCCCCGACCGATCTACCACCAATCCCCCTGTAATTCTGAAATCAAACCCGTTTTTGGTTGCTTCCCCATTGCAAGTACCCGCTACCTGCAATTGGGAAAATTCTTTTCCAATTTTTTTTCCCTACGGTAAAAATCCCTGAAACCTCTATTAATGAACCTTCAACCATTAATGTCTACAACTCCTATTCTCCTTTAATGAATCCCCTATGTCCAAATCTTATCTGCTTGGAGAAGATCCTCCACGTGCTCTCTCTTTAATCCTCTCCCAGCAAATGGTTACTAGCCTGGAAGCCACACAAAGCTACCAACCTCACCCTGCTCGTCCCTCCCAAGGCATTAATGTCTTTCGAATCCACTAATCAACCTCTCTCTTCTCTCTCCCATTCGGTTATCATCGTCTCCGCCGCTACTCCAACCTCCAACCACCCTGTAAGGAAAGCCACGAAAACTATCACAACAATCAATCGGTCCCCTAGCTTTTACTCCCAGCCTTGGAAATCATAACAGCTTGAGTCTACTGCTGTTAGGAGATGGTCACCACTAAGACATCTTCTCTCTCCTGCTGACCTTGGCAAGCGCGACATTAATGGCGCCAGGTCCCAACAGAATGTACTCTTCTCCTAGTGGTGCATTCGAAAATTCGAATTGTATCCCTTCTCTCATCTCTCCTACAACCAATCACCCCCTTCTCTCATTAATGTCCCATTTAATGCTAACTCTCGCATTACACGGAACCGTTTTATCAACCTGCAACCACCCTGTCCTAAAGCCTACGCACCACCCCTTACTCTTCCTCTCACTGACTATAAACAAATCCATAACCCTTCGCTTGCTCCCATTTCTCCATCTCCCCCTCGCTCATTAAAGACTCTCTCTAGAAACCGTTCAACCTTCCTAACTCCAACTATGGTTGAAATAAGAACTCAAAGATCCCACAAAAGAAACTCCACATCTCTGCCTCCTAACCGCAAAATCACCCCACGCTTCAGAGACCAAAAAAAAGTTATCAACTCTCCCTCCTCATCGGACTCCTCCCACCCCAGCATCCCTAACACCTCCCTCTCTCTCGAAACTAAAACCTCTTCTCCTCCCACTGCCTCCCCTTCCCGCTGCTCAGGAATGTTGGGGCTTCCGTTGTCGGTCTACACAACTCCTCCCCCCGTCATGCACGTCACCTCCGCCACCCACTATAAGCCCCACGCGATGGCCCTCGATGAAATCAGCAAAGAGATGGAAATATCCCCTCTCTCACTATCTCCCCCATCCTCCAAACTTTTTACGCACATTATCTCTGATGACAAAGATCCTTCGGAGCTCTCCGACACTCACTCCCAGGAAGCTCAACTCCAAAGCATCGTCAACCGCAACGAACGCCTCTTGACTGCCATGACTTCCATCCAGTCGCCCGACCCCCCGGTTAATGCATCGTCCGTCAATGCCACTCCAGGTTCCATCTCTAAGTCTGGCATGCATCATGGATGTGGAATAGCCCCGATCTTTGGATTATGCAACATGCAAGGTATCTTTGAGTCTCTCTTTCTCTTTCTCCCAAACTCACCTGCTTTTTCCACATCGTTCCTTCTGCCCCCTCTCCAACTGCCCTAAATGCGTCAAATATCCCTGAAACTGCTACCGCAACTGCTTTGAGCCTCCAAACTTCCATGCAAACTGAAACCCTAACTACTACAACTGTCCTCCACTCGATAAACCAAAAGAACCCCATGCATGCAAACCAACATGCAAACCCTAGCCTTACAAACCACGCTTACCACTTGCTATCTCTTATATCAAACAAATATTTGTTCAACTCTGACTCATCTCCCAATCATGCAAACCCTAGCCATGAAAACCCTAGCCTTGGTAACCATTTACACTTTGAGTCACTATCCCCAACAAACATCCTCACCACTGCCACACAAACCTTTCAAAGCTTTCCGTTTAGCCAAACTGCCCTTGCTATCCCTCTGATTAACCAGTCTCCCTCTACCGTTATTCACACGTTTTGCCACACAAAAATTACCCAACCACGTCTCAAACCTATCCCTTTGTCTATTAGCTTCCCTGAATCGTTTCCGGGACGAAACAGTAAGGGATACGCCATCTCCAGACACTCAAAAGCCTTTAGACCCCTAGGCATAAGACCATCCTCCCTCCAGCAACACCCCTACGAGCGCCCACCCAAGAACAATTCCATTCCCCCCCACTTTGCAAATGAATCGGCCCCTCTCCTGAATATACATCACACAACCCCCATTTACAAATCCTGGGCTAATGTTGTTTCCATTGAATCTAACCCGAAGCCTCACATGGCCCTGAAAAAGACTGAAGACCTCACCTTCAAAAATGACACCTTCTTGTTCCCCGATGCTCTCTCCGGCGACAAAGACGACTGTAACAAATGCCTTTCTGGCTACTTTCTCTCCAAAATAAGAGCCACACCCCACATTCAGTCCCTTGCTAACCCAATTTGGGGAACCCTTGGACTCCAGGAATGTAAACCTACACCCTCTGGCCATTATTTCTTCCGTTTCTCCACTGCAGACAATGCCACTGAGGTTCTGGAGCGTGCCCCTGATTCTTCAGTAGTCCCCCAGTCTTCCTTAAGCGCTGGGCCCCGATGGAAACACTGGAAAGGGAAGCTCTCAAGGAAATCCCTCTTTGGGTAAAATTTTATGGTATGCCTCATGAGCTGTAGACTGTAAAAGGTCTAACCATCATGGACAACGCTCTAGGAACCCTGATATATGTAGACAGCCATACAGCCAACCGATCCCGACTTAGCTACGCCAGAATCTGCATCGTCATGCAAGCAGCAGGCTCCTACCAAACATCTATCACCATAGGTTTCCTGGGAAAAAACACGTAATACAGATCGAGTTCCAGGGCCTCCCCACGATCTGTTCAAAAAGCACCTCGTTTGGCCATGCTGCAGTAGGATGCCCTAGCCCCTCCGGTCCCCAGACCCAACCAGCCAGACGCCCAAGAAAAGAGCCAATGGTCGACAGCCCCGCAATCACCCTCTCTGAATCTAGTGGAAGCGAGTATTATCCTCTACCCAACTTCTCCAGCCTGCACCAACTGGCTACCGGACGTCCATGAATCAAGAGTCAAGTCATTGTCAGCAATAGCTCTGCTGCCGGCCAGATAGCTCCACCAGACAGGGAAGCTTCCCCGGTTGAAACCACATCCCCGCGCGCTGACCTTGGACCCGCGAAGGCTTCACCTAGTATGTATGGGGCTGTCCCCCAGAATATTTAGCTATTTTCTTTCTTTAATATTTTGCTAGAACTGTTATCAATGAAATTAGCTTGCTGGAATATTAGAGGCCTAAATGATCCTGTCTGTCAAAAGGACATTCGAGATTTTGTTTTTTCTAACAACATTAATATCGTTTTGTTGCTAGCAACTAAGGTTAATTCCACTAACATTACGCCCATTATCAACACCATGCTTCCCTGGTGGGACTTCTCCACCAACCACCTGGACCATCACTTTAGTCGTATTTGCATTGTTTGGAATCCTAGTGTTTTCAAAATATCCATCCTCAGATCATCCCCGCAGCTCATCCACACCAAAATTAACTAAATTTCTTGTAATACTAGTTTTGACGCCACCACCATCTACGGCTTCAACAACCCTCCTAACCGCCTTCCCCTTTGGGAAGACCTTAACTCCATAGCCACATCCACCTCCCCCTCTCCTTGGGCTGTCCTTGGGGATTTTAACGCCATCCGCAGTCCCCATAAGAGAACCTCCAATGACACTCGATGGAACAACTCGATCTCCGTGTTTAACGATTGCTATAGGAATTGCAACCTTGAGGACCTCGGGACATCAAGTTTCCAATTCTCTTGGTTTAACCACCAGCATGACAACCCCATCTCTTCCAGGATTGATAGGTCCCTTTTCAACGACACCTGAGACAGTTACTTCCCCAACTCCTTCGCCCACCTTGACCCCCCCTCCCCACGCACTTCTGACCATACCCCAATTATCCTCTACCTCACAACCCCTTATATCCCCAATCCCAATCCCTTTTTCAAAGCTTGCGAGACTGGCCCCCATCCTCGACTCTCTAAATAAAAGAGAATTCAATGACATCAGCCTTAGAGTGTATAGTACCTAAACTGCTTTAGCCCAAGCCCAACTTGACCTAGCCTCCAACCCCTCTGACCGTGACCTTATTCTCTTTGAGCAAGAGGTGGCCAAAAATTACATTTTCTTTAGCCGTGCCGAGGAATCCTTCCTCAAACAAAAGTCTGGAGAAGCTTGGCTCAAATTAGGAGACAAAAACTCTAATTTTTTTCACAATAGCATTAAGGCCCGTCGGGCCCGAAACAAAATCCTCTCGATCACCACTCCTGATGGGCACTCGAGCTCCAACCCTAAGACAATCTCGTCTACATTCCTATCCCACTTTCAAAATCTTCTAAAATCCACTAGCACCACTGCCTACCCCGGTCTCGCTAAAGTCACATCCCTCATAAACCATACCGTCTCCCCCTCGGACAAGGCCAACATTACCAAACGCATTTCTGACTTGGAGATTAAAGCTGCCCTTTTTGACAATGATAGTGACAAAGCCCCTAGCTCGGACGGCTATAGTGCAGGATTCTTTAAAGCCTGCTGGGATATTGTGGGCCCTGACATATGCTCTGCTGTCAATTGGACCCGGACTGGAACAAAACCCTAATAGCGCTTATTCCGAAAACAGACGCCCCATCCTCCCCTTTTGACTTCCGCCCCATATCCTGTTGCAATGTCACCTACAAGATTATTTCCAAAATCATTGCCAACAGACTTAAGCCCACCCTCCCTTATCTTATCGATCTTTCCCAATCCTCCTTCATCCTGGGCCGCTCCATTGCGGACAACATCCTCCTCACCCAAGACCTTCTGCATGGCTACCATACTAACGGTAAAGGCCTTAGATGTACGCTAAAAACTGACCTCATGAAAGTGTTCGATAATGTCTGTTGGGAGCTAATCTTTGACGCTCTTTATGAGATGGACTTCCCCATTGAAATGATTGGTTGCATAATTCACTGCATCTCTTCCCCATCTTACATGATTAGCATAAATGAAAACACCACCACCTCATTCTCTAGGAAAAGAGGCCTCCGCTAAGGAGACCCCTTGTCCCCATACCTCTTTGTTATTGTCATGCAGGTACTCTCTCGCATCCTCCAATATAAGAGTCAAGGCCCTGGCTTTGGATTTCATTGGCAATGTTACTCCCTCAAAATTATCAACCGTTGCTTCACCGACGACCTCATGATCTTCTGCCGGGCAAACATCAAATCAATCAAACTCATTCACGAGGGTCTCCAAGACTTTGCCTCACTTTCGGGCCTCCACCTAAACTCGAACAAAAGTCAAGCCTTTCTCTCTGGAGCCTCGGTGAATGAGCGTCTAGCCATCCTTCATCTTCTAGGTTTCAATGAGGGATCCCTACCGGTTCGCTACCTTGGGGTTCCCATCATCACCGGTAGACTCACGTACAATGACTGCATACCTCTATTCACCAAGATTACCAACCGCATCAGCTCTTGGACCCCGAAGCACCTCTCATAAGCGGGCCGCCTCCAGCTAATCAAATTCGTCATCTTCGCTAGCCAAGTCTACTGGTCCTCTATATTCATTCTCCCGATCAGAGTAATCAAGGAACTATCGCAACTCCTAAGACGATTCCTTTGGTCAGGGACCGAAATGAAGATCACGAGATCAAAAGTGGCTTGAGACACAACCACCTTGCCAAGATCGGAGGGCGGCCTTAGTATCCCAAACCTGAAAATTTGGAATCAGGCGGCCGCCCTAAAATACTTTTGGTCAATCCTCACAAAGAACCCCAACTCTTTGTGGACCCAATGGACCATCAAGGAAAAAAATAAAGAACACAAACATTTGGACAATCCCCATACCGGCTAACTCAAGCTGGGGCTGAAGAAAAATCCTAAAGCTCAGAAGTCTCGTAGTTGGCCTCCATAAGGTTGCCATCGGTAACGGATCTCAAACCTCTATATGGTTTGACCCCTGGATCTTCCATTCCCCCCTAGTTAACTGCTTTGGACAAAGCATCACCAATCTTTCTCGCCTCCGTAACCTCTCAGTTGTTTCAGATCTCAATCTCAATGGCAATTGGCACTGGCCTTCCTATGCCAGGGCCCAAAATCGCCACCTGCTCTCTCACTTGGAAGAAATAAGAATCGATTTATCTGACCTTCCCTCTTCCTCTGAAGAGGACACCTTTTTTTGGATTCCCAACAAATCCAAGCCCCAATTCACAATCAGCAGCACTTACTCGGCAATCCGCCCTACTAAGGCGAAAGTCATATGGAGTTCCCTCATATGGAATAAATACTCAATCCATAGACAGTCTTTCATCTCCTGGCTGGTCATTCAAAATAAACTATTCACTCGTGACAAGCTCATCAGCTGGGGACTAGACTCCCCCCGGATTGCACCCTCTACTCAGCTTCGCCAGAAAGCGTTGACCACATCATGGTCTCTTGTCCTTTTGCATCTTCCATTTGGGAACACATCTGCGCCAAGCTCTATTTTCCAGCCCAGCCCTCCTCTTGGAGCTTATGGATAACTGAGGCCTGCAAATGGCCCGCTTCAAATTCCAAAACCCATATCTGGCGCACGACTTTCTGCACTACGATCTACCATATCTGACGAGGGCGTAATGAGAGAATTTTCAACAACCACCACTCCCTGGGCTCTAGCATTGCTTTCAAAATCCTTTCAGACATAAGATATAGATTCTATAACACTAACACTCTCTCCTTTTGTAACACTTGTAATACTCTCTTCAAACAAGAAAACCTCTAAATTAGAATATGAACTACAATGTAAGAATATGAACTACAATGTAATGTAGCCCTGAACCACCTGGTAACTCTGTAATTTTTTTCCATTAATTTAACGCCACCAAAAAAATACATTTCAATTGTTAAATGAGCTTTCCAAAACTAAAATATCTATATTATATTAATAAAATAAATATAGGCATTTTATTCTATTATAAAATGATATAAATTTAATCTTATATTATTAATTTAATTCACTATACATGATAGGTAATATGTGAGTAAAGATAGGATTAATTAATTTAAATCGTGAAAAATAACGCAATCAAATTTAATATTCTGATGAAAAAAAATCCAATAAAAAGTAGAATAAATAAAACATTATAACAATAATAATATCAAAAAGTTGTTTATTTAAAATTATTGAATATCTATCCAAAAAAAAGTTAAGATTAAATAACATATCACTTTTTAAAACATTACTTTTACACTAAAAAACCAAATAAAAAAGTATATATAAAAAATTAATGAATTCATGTCCAACCAAACAAGCAAATCTTTTGGGTATTAAGGGTATTTTTTCTTCATTTCCTAGTATATACTCAATTAAGACCTTTAGAAAAGTAGTCCTAACTTTGCTAAATTCTGGTTTATATATTAGGTAAGAGTTGCTGAACTAAACAAGTCGAATTAGTTGTGACTCTTCAGTCACTTGCAATGCTGCTTTGCTTGCCTTTCACCACCATTAGATGTTGGTGTGCTTTTGTTGGAAAATGATATACATTGCATTATTTTCCTTTAGAGCGTAGGCAGTCATTCTACATCGGAAAACTCATTGAAAATCACTTGTAAAAGTATCTTTAAGATATAATAAAGGGGAAGATATGATAGGATGCCAACTCTGCACCACTACATGGGTAGGGTAGTGAGTAGGTTGCAGCACTTTTGTTCAATAATAGAGAAAACAAAACAATCATTTTAAATGTTTAATTTTTTATTGGTGTAAATGTTTTTTATAGTACTGTGAGATAAAATTTTAAATATAATCTTCTTTATCTTAGAAGGTTTGACATTTTACATTTAAATTATAGCAAATATTTTTTAGTTTTTGATACAGATAATTAAAAACCATACAATTTTTAATATATGTAATTAATAATAAAAAGAAATTTAAAAACTTAAAAAACCTATTTTTTAAAAATTATTTTTGGATGGATTATGACTTTAAACAATTTTGTGAGTTATATTTATTCTTTTAAACTATTTATTAAGTTCTCATAATTACGATTTAACAATTTTATGAGTTTAAATCGTAATTATATTTATTAATTTTAAACAAGAATTCTAAACTATTTTTGGCAAACCATTATTCCGATAACTTACACATGGTTGTACATGAGATTTATAGTTCTAGAACATTTGATGTGATATCATTATTTTATTATATTTGAAAATCTTTAGAAACCTCGATATACCATTAATGAAGTCCGAATCTTGAATAGTCAATCGATCAAATTCAACACTCAAAGTTTGTTGTTGTGCCTCTTTCACACGTTCTGTACTATAATTCTTTTTTTTATTGCATTTTATAGTTCTATGGGTATCTCAACATCCTACCCTTGGTAAATTTGAAAATGATAGAGGATGTGTATATTCATGAAATGATTATAATTTGACAAACTAAATCCATCGTCCAAAGAAGAAAACTAAAATAATCTACTCGATCATATTCCGATGAACTAAATTTTGTAAATTATTTATGTCACATAAACACCATTTTGTAACCATATAAATTCTTATCATGATGCATTTGTCCAGTATTGGAGATTAATTTCATGCTAAGTTATTTTCTTGTCGGTTATTTTTTTATATGTTATTTACTTATTAGTGATTTCTTTATAGATTAATTTCTTATATAATTATTTCGTAGTTATGTGGGATGAGAGTTATAAGATGATATAGTCTTTGCCATATGTGACTATTATTATAATTTTGTAGTTCTCTATATTCATAGCTTACTCATGTGATATATGGGTAGATCAAATAGAGAATTCAACATTGTTAAGTTTTGTGCGAACACCGGTTTTTACAAAAACATGAAAACGACAAACATTATCATGATCCCGTTGCAAAAAGGCTTTTACAAGGATCTACGACTGAAGGTTTCAGTTGTGATAATTTCGCTTACTAACCAAACTTAGTTACCACTGGAAGGATTTTGCAAGCAGCAAGCAACCGAAAAGCGTTGTAAAATTTGACCTGTATGAAACCGGGTCACAACATTGCAACTTCTGTTGAAAGTTTGTTACACCATTTCAGCCAAATAGTTAAATCTGTTGGCATGTCCGTCGTTGCAAACGTCGTTGTCATACAGTTGCATATTAACTAATTTTAATGTCGTCACTAGCAGTGTCGCAAACCTATTGTTAAATTTAATGAGATTTAAAAAAATGTTTATCTATGCAACTAAATTTCATGATTAAAAAATTAAAATAAAATATAGTTAAATCAGAATTACAAAATATGATTAAAAAATATAAAATATGATTCAAAAATAAAATTGTCATTCACAACAAATCCTTCATCATACTTCTTCATAACCTTACAATGCCAGCAAGCTACAATTAACTAATAATAAATTACACTGATAGAAATTGCATTTAGATTTAGGCTTGCTTCAATACTTGAGCTAATGTTATCTTTTATCCTTAAACAATACACAATTACATACACACACTAACACAAATTTAGAAAACTAATTTGGAATCATTTTTGCATCATTTTCAACACATATATAAAATTTTAAAACACACACACACACACACATATATATATATATGACTCATATCTTTCTAATTTGAAACATAATTTGAAATTTAGAAATTTCAAGTTGTTGTGTAAACAAATAGTGGTTCATTTTTAAATATAACATGCCTATTCCATTATCGAAGAGTATAATTGAAATAGAGAACCTACATAATATACAATATTGTAAATACAGATTATTTCTATTAACAGAAAAGTGGTATCCTTTAGTTCTTCGGTTCTTGTGGTCTCCAACCTTGTTTTGACATCGCAAAGCAAGTGAAAAATTATATCTCGAGTTTTATTTGATATCTTTGGTTCCTTAAGAAGTTTCAAGCAATTTATCCAACTCATTATCTGAGGTAATAGAACATATATTTATCACTATATAAAAAAGACATAATAGAATAGTATATTTTATTTTTTAATTACTACATTTACTCAAAATTATAATAAACTTATATTTGATTAAATAAATTTTTTATGGAAATAATATTTATAAAATTTTGAGATTTTTGGCTTCATCATTATAGATGTTAAATTTACTAATTTTCATAACAATGATTTGGTAAGTAAATTTGTTAAGTTTTCACTAGAACATACACATGATATTTATATGATTTTAGTATTTAATTAATTGTCTCATGCACGCATATCTTAAACTAATATATCTAGATATTTCATTGTAGATTTTGTTATATGCTATATCAAATATGATTTACTACCATAATGTATTTGGATCGTTATACAATTCGACCTACATATGACATATATTCATAAAGATAATGAAAGTAACATAAGAGTTTTATCTATGATGAAATATGATTTGTTGCATCTTCATAAGAGAATGAGTTCATCTTAAGTAATTTTTTGATCAAATAAGCACAAAATTAAAATTGTGTTAATTAAAACCGATGATAAATAAATAATGAAAATGTTTATGTATGTGAGGTTGTTAGTTATGGAACATGAGACAATTAGTTTAAATTTACAACAACCAAATATTTTGCTCAAAATTTGTTATCTTTACACTAAGACAAAATTTAATTTTAATAATATTTTACTTTATCCATAAAAGTAATCTCAATAAGAAGATGACACATGTTATTTAATCAAGTGATGAATTTGATTAAATAAAGTGATCATAAAAGAATATCCGAAAACGAGTTCAAATCGAGAAATAACCAAGGATCAGAAGTGCGAGACTATGGACAAAAAAGTATTAGTCAAAGGCATTAGAGTCATAGGATGACATAGTTTGCTGCGATTATTTCTAGGCATAGCACAATAATATGGAATGACAAACCTTTACCGCAGTGGCCAAGATGTTTACTATGGTAACAATATTATCGACACGAAGATACGATATTTTACCGTGGCGGCCTGGCCCGTTACTGTGGCGATGCTCGTTGTTATGGTGAAAAGTGAACCGGGTTGTCAAACCATTATTTCGACAACACACAATGCCATTTGTATGTGAGATTTCTAGTTTTTGAACATGTGATATTATTATTTTATTATATCTGGAATACTCTTTAGGAACTTCTTCACAACCTTAGGCTATTCTACATTTCGTTCCAACAAATTTACATTGGACTTGATTATTGATATATTTTCCGAGAACTCATTTATGAATTCCAAATCTTGAATTATCAATCGACCAAATTCAACACTCAAAGTTTGTTGTTGTGCCTCTTTGACATGTTCTGTACCATGATTCTTTTTCTTGATTGTTTTCTATAATTCTGTGGGTATCTCAACATCCTACCCTTGGTAAATTTTAAAACTATAGAGGATGTGTATGTTCATGAAATGATCATAATTTGATGAACTAAATCCATCATCCGGAAGAATAAAGCTAAAATAATCTTTCTGATCATATTCCAATGAACTAAATTTTGTAAATTGTTTATGCCACATAAACACTATTTTGTAACCAAATAAATTCTTATCGTGATGCATCTACCATATGTTGGAGATTAATTTCATGTTCATTATTTATTTATAGGTTATTTGTTTATAAGTTTATTTATTTATATGTTATTTACTTATAAGTTATTTCCTGGTTATTTTCTTATGTTATTATTTTGTAGTTCTCTATATTCAGAGCTTACTCATGAGATGTATATCATATAAAGAATTCAATATTGTCAATTTTTGTGTCAATATTAATGAAGAAGCTACTTTCTATAATGATCTGAAAAAGATAAAAATCATTAATGTCCCATTGCAAAAAGGCTTTTACAATGGTCTGCGACCGAAGGTTCCGGTTGTGTTATTGTGGTCACTAACCAAACTTAGTTACCACCATAAGGATTTTGCAACCGGTAAGTAACCGAAAAGCCTTGTAAAATTTGACCCATATGGAATCAGGTCACCGTGTTGTAACTTCTGTTGTAAGTTCGATGTACCATTTTAGCCAAACAGTTATATATGTTGGCATATCCTTCATTACAAATGTCGTTGCCATATGGTTGCATATTAACTGATCTTAATGTCATCAGTAACACTGTTGCAAGCCCATTATTAAACTTAATGAGATTTGTTTTTAAAAATGTATAACTATGCAACTGTATTTCATAATTCAAAAATTTAAAATAAAATATAGCCAAACTTGAATAACAAAATATGTTTTGCAAAATACAAAATATGATTCAAAAATATAATTGTCATTCACAGTAAAAACTTTCATATACTTCTTACTAATCCTACAATTCCAGCAAGCCACTATTAACTAATAATAAATTTCATTGATAGAAATTACATTTTAGGTTTAGATTTTCTTCCATACTTGAGCTAATGTCTTGTGCAGTCCTTGAGCACTACACAAAGACATACACACGTTGACAAAAAATTTAAACAATAATTTAGTACACTTTTGTATTATTTTCAAAACATATATAGGATTTTGAAACACACACATATATGACTCCTATTCTTATAATTAGAAAGTTAATTTAACATTTATAAATTTTAAGTTGCTTTGTCAAAAAATCGTGGTTGATTTTTAAATATAACATTTTTATTTCATTATCGAAGAGTGTAATTGAAATAAATAACCTACATAATATGCAATATTGTTATTAAGGATGATTGTTATTAACAAAAAATTGGTCACCTTTAATTCTTCAGATCTTGTGTACCCCAACCTTATTCCGACACCGCAAAGCAAATGATAAATCAAATCTCGAGCTTCATTTGATATATTTGGTTCATTGAGAAATTTCAGGTAATTTATCTAACTGATTATTTGAGGTAATATAACAAATATTTATCAATATATGGAAGATACACATGAAATATTTAAATCAAATATCAACGACTACCTACCTTATGACATGTGATACACGGATCTCCGGAGAAAAATAGTAGACACCCTATGAGCGTCTCGTACAAAATGACTATGATAGACCACCAATCACACTCCTTGTCGTATCCTTTATTTAACAATACTTAATGTTCCATTTAATCAAGAGTCCCAACTATTGAATAAGCCTGTAAACAATAAATATGAGCTATAAATATAATTTTATGTATAATCGTTAAGTAAATAGCAAATGGAAGGTCTTTTAGATTAGTACGTTTATAATTTAGATCAATAAACCAATTAAGTTCACCGTCGACACTAGATAGAGCTAGAACATGTATTTATTTCTGACATACTATAAACAATCTTTGGCCAATACATATATTTTTATAGTATTTGTAGCTCGTCATTTGAAAAGAATCTTATGCATATAATTACAAAACAAGAATATATACACATGTTTTTTTACAGTTTATCTGAGATAAATTATAATTAGCACAACACAAAACCTAGTGATCTTGTTTTCTTGATTTGTAGGGCTTTCCTTTAGAAGTCAACAAGAATACAAGTAATTGGAAATTTTCATTTTCCAAATATCAAATTAGTTTCTAGAGAAAAAAAAGAACGTTTGTTTATACAAACAAAAGAGCAATGCATCTAGCACCTGATATCCCAAAACCAACTACCCGATTATCATAAATATTTTAAAAATTATCTATACTTGAGCACCAAAATAAGCAAGCTCAGTTGCCTCAAAGGTCTGGTATGGGACAGGTTCTGCTCCTGAGTATATGCTAGAGTCGCTAGTAAAAAAAACATCAACGTCCTTTCATACCTGCAATATGTAAATAATGCTCTTTAACAGTCATTTTGTTTCAAATAGAACATACAAAGAATGTAATAATAATAAGTTCAAATAAACATGAAGGATAATGAACATAATAAACTACATTGCAAGAGTAGCTCAAAAGCTTACGAGTTACTTTGAAAATGTAAAGTAAAAGGTTCAATTTTATTCCAGAAAAGAAGAGTTTGAAACGCAAAATATATATTAAACCAAAATCAATTTATACTGAATAAATCTAAAAAATGAACTACTTTCAATTGCAAACGAAAATTAAAGGGAAAAAACCTAATTTTATGCTGGAAAATCAAAACAAGAAGCACAAAATTTACCAATCAAAACTAAAATTAGCAAAAATAAAAATATAAAAATATAAAAATATATCAACTTCATGTAAGAAAATATAAAAAACAAATTAGGGCACAAATAGATCAAAACAAATTGAATCACGTAATTCAAAACTGTAAAAAAAGGAAACTTATAACTTATAACCTTGGAGGGTAGTTTCAAGATTCTACATCAAAGATACAAAATAATAATAGAAAAAAATCACAAACAACCCGAATAAAAAAGAGAATTATGATAAGAAAATGATAATAAATAAACGGATTTATTTGATCGAAGAAGATAAAAGTAACCAGATGTTAGTAAGTTGTTGAGCTTCGTTGTGCTGCTAACCATTAGATCATTATTGAAGTAGAATTAAACAAACAAAAAAAATCCAAAAATAGAATTTTTATTTTATTTTTACTAAGAAGAAGAACACAACACAATACAAAACTATAAAACAACTGGTTTTACCTATTTCCCTATCATAATGAAACACAATTAATCATGAAAGAGTGACATTTCAAACTACCAATACAGATCTGCATATATTATACCACCAATAGGTTTCCACAATGTACGATAGAACCAATATAATGATGCTAAATACATAAAATCAACCAGTATATACTGCATTACTAGATCTTAATATTCCATACGTGTAAGAATCTCTGAAAAATTATTATCCCAATACAAATTATTATCAACAACCTCTCTTATCTGCTCTTTAGATGCCATTGATGAGCCACCAAACTTCATCATACAATTCAATTGCTTGTCATTTTCACCTAAACTCTTAACATCAATTTTTTTATTATTTTCGAGCACATCAACAACTCCAATATTAAAACTAACTCACAAAACCTTAATCTTACACAAATCTCCCATATTTCTACAAAACCGAGAGATGGAAGCCACAAAAGCTGTAAAACCAAACAACTATTCGCTCAGAGAAGCGTGACAATGTAATGAACGTTTTGGAACTGAAAGAAACCTAGTTTGAACCACACAAAATTACAATGTTATAGCCATTCTAGATTTGAAGCAATAAAACATGGAAACTCTTTAAAGGTAATAATATCTACAAATTCAAGGTAAGCTAAAATTGTTATTATGGTTGCTCCCCAAAATGAGATTAGATTATAATAATAGTAGTCACTATCGTCTTTATTTATTTTTAATATTTTAAATTAATATAATATATTAAAGTTAGATAATATTAGAATAAGTTTGGTTTTCTAACGCGGTTTTCAATCCCAAAGTAGATAATATCATAATAGTTGAGTCATAATTTATATATATATATATATATATATATATATATATATATATATATATATATATATATATATATATATATTCTTAACATGGTATCAAAGCAACGAGACCATGCCTTTCACTATATATATTGTTTGTAGTTATAAACGCTGTGTTTAATTTCTAGGGATGAAATCATGCCTTTCTCTGTATTTAAGCGGAATATTACTAATGTCATATCTTAATGGAACCGTGTCCATTATACCATATCAATTTTAAGAGGGAGTATCGGAGTAAACTTGGTGTCGTAACTCAGTCCTCTATCTCATATTGCTTAGGCTGAAAATAATGTTTAATATATAAAATATAACAATATCTCAACTATTAAGAGACCTTTTGGGACTGTATATATATATATATATGCTTATATTTTTAAGTATGACTCACATAGTATGCTATTGTCTGCTTTTGAACATAAAGTCTGTACAATTTTGCATTTGGTAAGCTCCCAAAAAGTCTCATTCTAATCTAACACGCACGCGCGCTTGCACACACACATATTATTTCAAAATCTTTACAATTTTAAATTCAGGTATTATAATATTTCTCTTTTTAAAGACGTGTCTCCGAAAAATAATTGTGGATACTAATTTTTCATATTTTTATCTATTTCGAAGTTTTTTTCTCTAACTCATGACGTGCTACTAAACTTTTACTATATGAATTTTTTAATTCCTACATAACCTACTTTTTTTCTTCATATGATAACTTTTTTTTAATTTGACGGATATTGTTTCTATCAGACATGATCGGTCTGGAATATATATACATAACTCTAATGTGTTAGATATCGTGTAATCTTGATAACGCAAATAGTATTTTTTAGATTAACACGCCACTATACCAACATTTTCCAATATCTCATATGACACAATATAACTCGGCAGCAATTTTCCTTTTCGAAAATCTTAAAACTCATTTGCATTTGGAAGTATAAAGTATCACACTGTAAAATAGATATAACCAAATATAAATGGTATTTTGAATAATTTTAACCGTTTTCACTCTCTCTCGTATAATCTTTATCTTCTCCATAGTGTGTGTATCATGGTTAAGTCATATACATTATTTTAATATGTATTCCTCCTATCTCACCCCAATAAATGAGCGTATACATTTACTCCCATATAAAGTATAAATATTTTCACATCAATACTATTATGATAACAATTTTTATATGAGAATTCAATCATTAACATATGGCTGTCCTAACTACTAGTAAACTTAATTATATATTCTTTCAACTTATTTTATAGTGCTTGTACTGTTTATTCTCATTAACCATGGGTTTATGAGGTAGCAGTTTTTCTAAGTAAGAGTTTGGTACCCAATGTAATTGGCACATGATTACACATTCTTGATATAAAGTTTGGATCTTGATCTAATATTGTTGAAGTTTGAGAAACATGAAGTCTAACAATCCCTCGCATATATAAATGAGTAAATTGGTCCAATGTAATAGTAGTTTTATTATTAAACAATATTATATTTTTGTCAATCTATCCACAATAACTAAATTAAATGATGTATATTTGAATTTGTAGAAACCCTAAAATAAAATATGTTGTAACATGTTTCCATTTCTTACTTAGAAACAAGTAAACATTGGAGTAAACAACCAATTATTTTATGCCCAGCTTTGTCAAAAAACCGTGGTTGATTTTTAAATATAACATGCTTATTTCATTATCGAAGAGTGTAATTGAAATAAATAACCTACATAATATGCAATATTGTTATTAAGGATAATTGTTATTAACAAAAAATTGGTCACCTTTAATTCTTCAGATCTTGTGTACCCCAACCTTATTCCGACACCGCAAAGCAAATGATAAATCAAATCTCGAGCTTCATTTGATATATTTGGTTCATTGAGAAATTTCAGGTAATTTATCTAACTGATTATTTGAGGTAATATAACAAATATTTATCAATATATGGAAGATACACATGAAATATTTAAATCAAATATCAACGACTACCTACCTTATGACATGTGATACACGGATCTCCGGAGAAAAATAGTAGACACCCTATGAGCGTCTCGTACAAAATGACTATGATAGACCACCAATCACACTCCTTCCCGTATCCTTTATTTAACAATACTTAATGTTCCATTTAATCAAGAGTCCCAACTATTGAATAAGCCTGTAAACAATAAATATGAGCTATAAATATAATTTTATGTATAATCGTTAAGTAAATAGCAAATGGAAGGTCTTTTAGATTAGTACGTTTATAATTTAGATCAATAAACCAATTAAGTTCACCGCCGACACTAGATAGAGCTAGAACATGTATTTATTTCTGACATACTATAAACAATCTTTGGCCAATACATATATTTTTATAGTATTTGTAGCTCGTCATTTGAAAAGAATCTTATGCATATAATTACAAAACAAGAATATATACACATGTTTTTTTACAGTTTATCTGAGATAAATTATAATTAGCACAACACAAAACCTAGTGATCTTGTTTTCTTGATTTGTAGGGCTTTCCTTTAGAAGTCAACAAGAATACAATTAATTCGAAATTTTCATTTTCCAAATATCAAATTAGTTTCTAGAGAAAAAAAAGAACGTTTGTTTATACAAACAAAAGAGCAATGCTTCTAGCACTTGATATCCCAAAACCAACTACCCGATTAGCATAAATATTTTAAAAATTATCTATACTTGAGCACCAAAATAAGCAAGCTCAGCTGCCTCAAAGGTCTGGAATGGGACAGGTTCTGCTCCTGAGTATATGCTAGAGTCCCTAGTAAAAAAAACATCAACGTCCTTTCATACCTGCAATATGTAAATAATGCTCTTTAACAGTCATTTTGTTTGAAATAGAACATACAAAGAAAGTAATAATAATAAGTTCAAATAAACATAAAGGATAATGAACATAATAAACTACATTGCAAGAGTAGCTCAAAAGCTTAAGAGTTACTTTGAAAATGTAAAGTAAAAGGTTCAATTTTATTCCAGAAAAGAAGAGTTTGAAACGCAAAAAATATATTATACCAAAATAAATTTATACTGAACAAATCTAAAAAATGAACTACTTTCAATTGCAAAGGAAAATTAAAGGGAAAAAACGTAATTTTATGCTGGAAAATCAAAACAAGAAGCACAAAATTTACAAATCAAAACTAAAATTAGCAAAAATAAAAATTATAAAATATAAAAATATATCTTCATGTAAGAAAATATAAAAAACAAATTAGGGCACAAATAGATCAAAACAAATTGAATCACGTAATTCAAACCTGTAGAAAAGGAAACTTATAACTTATAACCTTGGAGGGTAGTTTCAAGATTCTACATGAAAGATACAAAGTAATAATAGAAAAAAATCACAAACAACCCAAATAAAAAAGAGAATTATGATAAGAAAATGATAATAAATAATCTGATTTATTTGATCGAAGAAGATAAAAGTAACCAGATGCTACTAAGTTGTTGAGGTTCGTTGTGCTGCTAACCATTAGATCACTATTGAAGTAGAATTAAACAAACAAAAAATCCAAAAATAGAATTTTTATTTTATTTTTACTAAGAAGAAGAACACAACACAATACAAAACTATAAAACAAATGGTTTTACCTATTTCTCTATCATAATGAAACACAATTAATCATGAAAGAGTGACATTTCAAACTACCAATACAGATCTGCATATATTATACCACCAATAGGTTTCCACAATGTACGATAGAACCAATATAATGATGCTCAATACATAAAATCAACTAGTATATACTACATTACGAGATCTTAATATTCCATACGTGTAAGAATGTCTGAAAAATTATTATCCCAATATAAATTATTAACAACCTCTCTTATCCGCTCTTTAGAAGCCATTGATGAGCCACCAAACTTCATCATACAATTCAATTGCTTGCCATTTTCACCTAAAGTCTTAACATCAATTGTTTTTATTTTCGAGCACATCAACAACTCCTATATTAAAACTAACTCACAAAACCCTAATCTTACACAAATATCCCATATTTCTACAAAACCGAGAGATGGAAGCCACAAAAGCTGTAAAACCAAATAACTATTCGCTCAAAGGAGCGTGACAATGTAATGAACTTATTAGAACTGAAAGAAACCTAGTTTGAACCACACAAAATTACAATGTTATAGCCATTCTAGATTTAAAGCAATAAAACTCGAAAACTCTTTAAAGGTAATAATTTCAACAAATTCAAGGTCTTAGAGCAAAAAAGGTGATTAATATCTAAAAGAAAACAAAAGATAAAGCTTCAGTATAACATAATATCATCCTTAATAGCAAACTAGGTGAAGATAATACATTCACATAAGCTCATTTTCTCAAGAAGGAAACATAAAATCAAAACAATTCTACACGGATCAAAGCATCCAACAAACAAATTACTTTGAACTAATAAATGCAGGATCTGCAATACAACAATGAGACTAAAAGAATCAATCTCTCGATTCCTTGATCGAGAGATGGAAACTAACGAATAGTTCTATAAAACTAAACAATCCATCACATCTTGATTTATATATCATGTGTCCGAAAATGGATATTATGTTTTATTTTACTATTTTATCCTTTAAATAAACGGTGGGAGTTAAATCCCGAGTAGAGATACGAGGGTTTAAGCAAAGTAAATCCAAACTGATATAATACCTAGACAGTATTGAATAGAAGTAACTACGATGACTAAAATAGTATTTTGAAGATATAACAACATTCACAAGCAATCAACTTTAGGACAAAGATAGCTTGATATGTAAAATAATTTTTGTTTGGCTTATGGCAAAGTTATGAGACAAACAAACCTTGTTTTTTTTTCACATCGAACATCAAGCTTGCTGCTCAAGTAATCAATGTTGTCCTACTGTATGGCTACCAAAGTATCATGGCAGATAGTGACAACCAGGTTCAAGGATCTCATCAAACCTTCGAAATATCTCCTTAATGGTTACAGTTGACTTGTCTACTTAAATGAAATCAAAATCTTGTCATATTTGCTAATTTCACCAAATATAATTGATCAAATATGGTAGTTTATATAAATATGAACAAAGAAAAAAGTATACAATTACTCTTCGAAAACAACATAAAAAAGCTCCACAATCTACAAGTTAAAACCTGAAAAATACAGTGTTCATAAAGACTGAAGTCTAAACTAATTGGATCAGTAGATATTTCAAAAACCTGGAAATGAGGCACACACAAAAGCTCATCTTGTTGGATTGAAAATCTATGCTAGTTTTAGTACTTCAGATAAAATCTCTTATGGTCGATTTATCCATTCTAAACATATCATGTAGTGTGCAATCATCGAAAGTAGAAAAAAATTCTCAAATAATCTACTATAAACCTAAACTTCACATGGATCTAGTTAATCACAGTAGTAAACCTATTGAGCCAAAGTTCAGTAGAGTTCTAAAAATTCATGACCTGAATTTAATGTATTAGTGATTTGGTTAAGTGATCTCAAACTAATAATTTGATAGATTACTTTAAGCTAAAATTGTTATTATGGTTGCTCCCCAAAATGAGATTAGATTATAATAATAGTAGTCACTATCGTCTTTATTTATTTTTAATATTTTAAATTAATATAATATATTAAAGTTAGATAATATTAGAATAAATTTGGTGTTCTCACTCGGTTTTCAATCCCAAAGTAGATAATATCATAATAGTTGAGTCATAATTATATATATATATATATTCTTAACATGGTATCAAAGCAACGAGACCATGCCTTTCGCTATATAAATTGTTTGTAGTTATAAACGCTGTGTTTAATTTCTAGGGATGAAATCATACCTTCCGCTGTATTTAAGCGGAATATTACTAATGCCATATCTTAATGGAACCGTGTCCATTATACCATATCAATTTTAAGGGGGAGTGTCAGAGTAAACTTGGTGTCGTAACTCAGTCCTCTATCTCACATTGCTTAGGCTGAAAATAATGTTTAATATATAAAATATAACAATATCTCAACTATTAAGAGACCTTTTGGGACTATATATATATATGCTTATATTTTTAAGTATGACTCACATAGTATGATATTGTCTGCTTTTGAACATAAAGTCTGTACAACTTTGCATTTGGTAAGCTCCCAAAAAGTCTCATTTTAATCTAACACGCACGCGCTCGCGCACACACACACATATTATTTCAAAATCTTTACAATTTTAAATTCGGGTATTATAATATTTCTCTTTCTAAAGACGTGTCTCCGAAAAATAATTGTGGATACTAATTTTTCATATTTTTATCTATTTCTAAGTTTTTTTTCTCTAACTCATGACGTGCTACAAAACTTTTATCATATGAATTTTTTAATTCCTACATAACCTACTTTTTTTCTTCATATGATAATTTTTTTTTTAATTTGACGAATATTGTTTCTATCAGACATGATAGGTCTGGAATATATATACATAACTCTAATGTGTTAGACATCGTGTAATCTTAATAACGCAAATAGTAATTTTTAGATTAACACGCCACTATACCAACATTTTCCAATATCTCATATGACACAATATAACTTGGCAGCAATTTTCCTTTTCGAAAATCTTAAAACGTATTTGCATTTGGAAATATAAAGTATCACACTTTAAAATAGATATAGTCAAATATAATTAGTATTTTGAATAATTTTAACCGTTTTCACTCTCTCTCGTATAATCTTTATCTTCTCCATAGTGTGTGTATCATGGTTAAGTCATATACATTATTTTTAATATTTATTCCTCCTACCTCACCCCAATAAATGAGTGTATAAATTTACTCCCATATAAAGTATAAATGTTTTCACATCAATACTATTATGATAACAATTTTTATATGAGAATTCAATCATTGACACATGGGTGTCCTAACTACTAGTAAACTTAATCATACATTCTTTCAACTTATTTTATAGTGTTTGTACTGTTTATTCTCATTAACTATGGGTTTATGAGGTAGCAGGTTTTCTAAGTAAGAGTTTGGTACCCAATGTAATTGGCACATGATTACACATTCTTGATCTAATATTGTTAAAGTTTGAGAAACATGAATTCTAATAATCCTTCATATATATAAATGAGTAAATTGGTCCAATGTAATATTAGTTTTGTTAATAAACAATATTATATTTTTGTCAATCTATCCATAATAACCAAATTAAATGATGTATATTTGAATTTATAGAAACCCTAAAATGAAATATTTAGTCACATGTTTCACTTCTTACTTAGAAACAAGTAAACATTGTAGTAAACAACCAATTATTTTATGCCCAGCTTTGACTCGTTGACATATCAAACATTGATTGGCATATTCAACAATCTCGTTTCTAATTTTATGCCACAAATAATGTTATTTCATAGTCATATACATTTTCGTACACCGAGGATGCATATCATATGCCATAACATATTATTTTATCTTTTTGAACAACAAATTCACTAACCTTCATCGCTTGTACAATGTTACATAGTTTTATTTTTTCCTTCATATTTTTCCAAACCTTATGAATGAGTCGAATAGTGCTTTGACAGTGTACTGTGTCCGGCAGTACAGGTTTGTGTCTGTGATAGTGATATTGTGCCTTGACAGTGTACTGTGTCCGGCAGTACAAATAAGTGTTGTGACAATATCATTTTCAATCTTGTGGTATGAGCCTATTAGGCCCATTGTCTAGTAAGTCTATTAATTCCCTATAAATAGGCTACTAGGACTACACAAAACACAATCTGAAATCTATAACCTTTTCTATCATAGTGAAACTATTTTCTTTGGCGGCGCCCGTGGACGTAGACAATTGTCGAACCACGTTAAATCATGTGTTTATTTAAATCTTTCATTCACATATATTCTGTGCTTGAGCCATTTTGTGATAATTGCATAGTGATTTAATAACAATTTTATTAATAAACAATATTATATTTTTGTCAATCTATCCACAATAACCCAATTAAATGATATATATTTGAATTTATAGAAACCCTAAAATGAAATATGTTGTCACATGTTTCCACTTCTTACTTAGAAAGAAGTAAACATTGGAGTAAACAACCAATTATTTTATGCCCAACTTTGACTCGTTGACATATCAAACATTGATTGGCATATTCAACAGCCTCGTTTCTAATTTTATGCCACCAATAATGTTATTTCATAGTCATATACATTTTCGTACACCGAGGATGCATATAATATGCCATAACATATTATTTTATCTTTTTGAACAACAAATTCACTAACCTTCTTCCCTTGTACAAGGTTACATAATTGTATTTTTTCCTTTATATTTTTCCAAACCTCTCGACTTTTTTCATCAATAAAAAATATACGTAAAAGTTTTCTAATACAACCTCATGATAAATTAACACTAATAATGTATGTACAAACTTCATATCTCGAGTAAAGCTAAGCAATATACACGACAAACACAAAAGTTTTAGTAATGTTTTTCGAATAAAAGAATATGCCATTACATTGGATTTCTGAGACGATGGTATATACCATAATCGTAATATTTATGAGTTCCATCAACTATCATGCCTCAAATTTAACTCTTTGTGTGCAAATATATATTTTAACTTTTGATGATCTGTATATATCTCACAAGTCACATCATATAAACAATGAAGACAAATCTTCAAAGAAATACGATCACTGTTAGTTCAAGATCATAAACTGGATAATTCAACTAATGATATTTTAGTTTTTATAAAGTATGTGCAACTACTCTATAATTCTTCGTAAGAACGCACCCTAATTCTTGATGTGATGTATTTGTTACGCCAAATGCTATTACTAAAAATTCAAAATGTCTTTATCTAACATGGAATGTTTTTTTCTGAACATCAAAGTTTTTAGATTTCATTTGATGATGTCGTGACATAAAATCAATTTTTAAAAATACATGTGTATATCTCAATTAAAAAAATATATCGATTATTATGTAATGACGTTTTTTTCTTCTAATAATCATTTTTTAGTTATCTATAAGTATTCTACAACAATAATATGATATAATTCTTCTTTACAAATGGTACATACACACCTTACGTAGTATTTCTTAGTTGTATAAAATATGTTGTAAAAAATATTCTAACTACACTTTTGAATATTATAGTTGAGCTGGCACCATACGGTATGATGGCATCAAAATTCGATTTCTACCAAAAATTTGATTCATCCCAAAATCAACTAATCATTCGGGTACTAGTCCGAATAATCTTTTAAGGATTATATCTATAAATTTTGGAATTACTTGAATATATTTTAATTAATTAATTGATTTTAACTATTGAGCGTATAATCTAGGGCGCATTCACTTTTTTTATTTAAAATATATATAGCTTTAACAACCAAAATTAAAATTATAGGCATAATCATACGCTCATGATATATAAACTTTGTTTTTGTGGGTATTATGAAAACCAATTTTATACTATAGAAATTTATCAACAAGTGGTATTTAGACATTAATTTCATTTCCAAATTTACATCAAAGTTAATGATATTTAATGGTAGTAAGTTAGCTATCAATTTCCTAACGTCTAATACAATATGATAATTTATATATATGTAGTTTGTAACCACCATATCGCCAACAAGCGTTGATACTATCAACTTATCATGCAACTTTACAATAAGTTTATCGTTTCCTATAAGATAAAATAATATTTAGCTCAAGAAAATATCAATTCATATTAGGGTACATTATAAACATATATGGTACCAATTACCACACGGGGCATTGTATTAACATCACGATGTATCTTTGTATACATTTAGCGTTAATCACCTATCGCACTACTACTCGCTTAATATTGTATACGAAGAGACTAAATCTCGTCACGAACTTTACCTCAATATGACGCTAGAGTTAATAGATCAGTCATCCCAGTATAAGATGTATAATCCATTATAACATGTTCTAGTTTTCCATATTTATCGCAAATAGTTGGTCCATATTCCACACATTTCCTAGCCATACGTTTCATTCTTCTATAACAACAACATTGTATAAATTTTGGTAGATACTTATGTAAATGGATAGCTCATCAGAACCCATGATATAGTACTAACACTTCTTGCACACGATTTATTATGATATGGTATGACATGACGTCCACAACCAAATTGATTTTGAAATTAAGATATACGTTAATATTTATTATATCATTGAGTCTTGCATCTCTCTTGTTTTTATCACCTGAAACTTACTGTCCTTCACCAAAATCCTTCAGTTTTACTTGTATATTATATTATAGCCATTATCAAAATTACCGTGATATTTATTTTTCATTACTTATTAACTTTGTTTCATAACGAGATAAAGTTGTGAACCATGCTTTATATTTATAAATAGACATATCTTCATGTTTTAGATTCAGAGTTCTCTTGTCTATACAAAAAGTGATAGATTTTTCCATTATATACATATTTGAATTCCTCCCAAGTCAATGTCTTGATATCAGTAGTAGAAGCTCTCATATGACACTTTATATCCTTCTATCAATTATTAGCTCGTTCCATAAATAAAAATAAACCCAAAGTCAGTTTTTTGTCACTTGATCTCTAAATCACCTCAAATATATCTTAATTTCTTCTTAGACACCCTTTAATATCTTCTAGAATTTTTATACCATAAATTTTTATAGGTTATACTTTGGACTGTTCATCACACTTCTCAAGTTTATTTCTCGTAAATGTACTAAGTATGCTTTAATATTTAAGTCAAAATACATAATCATCTAGTTAAACATACTTGTTTCTACTCTATGATCTTGTTCCACTTTATTTTGATGTTGAATTACTTCTTTATTTTCCAATGTGATGCGTGTTTCACGTTTTCATTATCTTCAGAATCCATCTTTTATCTTTATTACTGTCTATATTCACAAATTAGTTCAAAGACACAAAACATATTAATGACTCACACTAAATTTTACTCAAAATATATTTCTCATGGTACATCATAGTCATGTCGCGTATGGAAACTAAACTAAACATATCAAACATAAGATCTAGTTGTAAAATTTTGCACCATGATAAATTCTAATAATTTTTTATAACAAAAATGACATTTGTATATAACTAGAATAGAGCGAGATAAATATTAATATCATATACATACACGTTAATAACTCAAAGATTTTGGTGTCCAACTTTAAGTGTATAATGGAACTAATTAAAAAAAAGCTATATACAAGTCATGGTTTACATATTACATATATGTAAACTAATAAGGTTTGATTTTGCTTTAGTTAATGGTTAAGAAAAAATTCTAGAGAGAGAAAATGCTTAGGAGTTTTTAGAGAGAAAAAATGCAAGTTCAAATGAGTTTCAAGTAAATGTATTCAACCCCTTTATTAGAGTAGTCTCGTCCTTTATATAGAGGAGCCAAGACTTAGTCTTAAACTGATTCCATTACAAAAATGGATTAATTGCTATTTAGTCATTACAAATTATACAAAGTTACAATTATCTCCTAAAACTTACGCCATTCACAAATTAAGGACAAAACTTACATTAATTACAATTAAGTCCCTAAATTTACATTATTTACAAATTAATCCTTAAAAACCTATTTCCATATCAGAAGCCCCCTAGTTCTCATGTCAGTAAATGAATGAGAACTAAAAGGTCTTCAAAAACCCTTTGTCTTTGAATCATCAACCTGTCACAGATCAAAAAACAATCTATTCGAAGCCATTATCTTCGAATAACCGACCTACCATGAATAAAAAACAACTATTCGAAGCCATTAGCTTAATCTATTGTTCGAAGCATATATGCGATCTAAACACTATAAACTCTTAAGAACATATTCGAACCAATATTAAAAACATATTCGAACCAATGGATAAATAATCTTCGAATAATAACCAAAGGAAACGATGTAATCACTTCGAATAAAAATTAAAACTACTCTCAACATATTATGTAGATAGTCCATCCTAGAATGTAATGGTTACATGTGTAACAGCTATATTCATCTTTGATGTAAACCTGGCAGGTGTCGAACATCCAACCCACCCATCGATCTATATTCTAACCTATCACCAAGTGGGTATGTCCATCTTCACACGTCTTTACCCATTTCAGTATAAATACCACGTACCTCTCATTTCAACTCTCTTTACACAAAACCAATTTAGAGAGAAGTCAGAGTTTTTTTGGCTACCTTCTTCTGCTCCTCCCCTATTCCCAGAATTCTCACCGTAAAATTCGAATTTTCCGATCAACCTATTCCTGGTTTATGAGAAAGAAACCAATAACCAAAAAGTCGAAGGCCATTTCTCCTAAAACACTAGAATCCTCTGATACTGACAGCAACCTGGTGTTCGGATTTTACGATTATTTTTGTATAACGCAAAGAGGCGAGGAATATCGAAGAGAAAAGTTAATTCGAAGTGGTCCAATTGGAACTACAACTGAGACATTTTACTACGGTAATTTCGATCCTACCAAAGTTCCAAAGCTTTCTCCTTCTCCCAAAATCGAAGAACAAACGTCATCTAGAATCTGAGGCCCTAAAACTCCTCGAGCTTCCTCAACTCCAAACAAAGTTTCTCCTCTGAAATTGAAAGCGAATGACCCTTTCTTAGAAAAATCTTCTTTAACCAAACCAAAAAAGACTTTCATCGGCATGGGAGATGAATCAAAAATCATCCGAACTCCCTCTCCTTCGAAAACCACTAAAAACGATCCTTCTTGGAGAGAAGTAACAGAAGAGACAGTTCGAACTGCTAACCCTCTTACAAAAACAATTATTTCAACTTCTCAATACCTTCAAGAAGGAACTTCCAAAGCCAACGATGCTGACTCGGAGGCTACGAAATCCGATGCTGAAGCTGGATCTCAAGAAAAGGCTGGCATCTGCTCCATTTTGGAGGAAGAAAGAGCAAAAATTGGGAGGAATCTAAGAATCCTCGAAAGCAAATATATTATCGCCTTGAAAAAGGTTCCATATATATATATATATATATATATAATATTACAGAGAAAGCCATGCCTTTTCTCTTAAGAAGCAATGGGGAATGGGAGAAAACATAACCCTTCGGCTGCCAAAAGAAGGAGAAATGCAAGGATGATGAACTAGTGGTATACCCAGAAATCATCAACTGGGGTCTTCGCTTTCCACGAGATCCGATGATCGTAGAGTACTTTGAAGTCCTCAACTTGTGCCCTACCTAGGTGACTCCAAATCAATGGTTCACCCTCATGTCAGTAATCATGGCATCTTGCCTATTCAAAATACCGATCAGCATCAAATATTTCATTTCACTAACTCAGCTTTCAAAAGGTCTGAAGCTTCCATTCTATTACCTCACATTGATGGATGACCTTAAGATCATCGACGATCTTCTGGAGGCTGATAAATTCTGGAAACAAAGATTTGTTTTCATATCTGGGGCTTGGGAGAATGGCAAGCCAATTTCCGAAGACAATCCTTCGAAGTTAACTATGGTTTGGAGAAGCAATCGTAAGCTCCTCAAAAAATTTACATTTTAATACAGTTTTTATTTTCTTATCCTTAACATTTTATCCTGTTGGTTTATACTAGAAATTTTGAAGCGCTACTCAACTCGTCGAGAAGCTACTAAGGAGATATTCCAAAAACTGGCTGCCTGGGATGAAAAGGAACGGAATAACGCATTTCATACTGCCTTTCAGCCCATCAATTTCTTGCAATGCAACATGTTTCCGATCAAAGAAGGTGGGCTGCCTCCTAAAGATATATTTTCCAATCCTGATCTGAAGCTCGTATGTCAACGAATTCCCCAGCCCGACTCCAAAGTCTTTCCTCCTGTTCGCAACGGATCGGATAGCCACCTGCCGAAAAAGAAGAGGAAAAGATCACCAAAGAAAAGAAAGGCAAAAAAGAAGTTAGCACATCTGGTGCTAACCCTTCCACGCCCTCGAAACCAAAGTGTCGAAAACGCAAAGTTGCAGAACAGCCTCTTTCACCAATCGAAGAGGAAAAAGCTCAAGAAACCTCATCGAAGAAAAATAAAAATCTTCTGACTCATTCGGAAAGAAAAAGAAACAGAGGAAAATCACTTCATACAATTTGGTTGATGAACACGAAGACGATGCTTCTGAAAACCAACAACAACAACACCCCTAAATCCTCCGACCGAAGATCATTCCAACCAAGACAATCCTGTGATTGTCATTGATGACTATTCGCCCACCGTTTATCATGCTCCTACAAGCTTCGACCCAAATATATTCATCGATTTTGAGAACACATAAGTGCTTGCTGGCGAAGAAGACCCAGTTATTCAAGTCATCCAAAATCATATGCTTGATTTTGGGAGCTCTACTCCAGATAAAGAGCTTCCAG
Source organism: Limnanthes douglasii subsp. nivea (assembly GCA_036936605.1). Taxonomy (NCBI): domain Eukaryota; kingdom Viridiplantae; phylum Streptophyta; class Magnoliopsida; order Brassicales; family Limnanthaceae; genus Limnanthes; species Limnanthes douglasii. Next base: position 343,655,364 of record JAUPFV010000001.1, read on the forward strand.
AAGTTACTCGTTCTTATGAACCTGTCACATTTCTGGATATGATTCAAAAGCCTAGCACCTCGGAATTTCACAGCCCTCCTCCAAATCCAGCAATTGCTATCCCTCTTCAACCATTTTCTGATCTTAGAGCTGCTACAAAAACTCTTGCTTCTCAAATTGAAGCCTCTTAAGACCATCTCAAACAGTTGGCCAAAAATGTGTTTTACTATAAGGAAGCTTATGAGGTTGAAAAGAAATTCAGAGAGACCTTGCGCAACAAAGTAATCAAACAGTTTTATGGTTATGAGATAACTAGATCCGAACTGATAAAAGACGCTATCTGTATAAAGGATCATCTTCGAATCAAGCATATGGTCGACACAGAGCTGCTGACAAAGTCTCATGAAGATAAAATAAAGAAACTCAAAACCGAGCATGTTGTTGAATTGAATATCGAAAAATTAAACTCTTCCTCACTTCGAAATTCTCTAACTATTTGTGAAGCAAAAAATAAAGAGTTGACCGATGAAAGAGAGAAGCTAAAGAAGAATTTCGAAGCAGAAAAAACTGCTACTTTAACTACTGCCGAAGCTGAGCTTTCAAAGAATATGCAAACAGTTACTCAGGTCGGAAAAGAAGATGCAACCATCCTTCTCCTTCGAGAACTCCTTGCTGCCTATCCAAAAATCAATCTCACAAATTTTTGAAACGATATTCCTGAAGAAAAACGTCCAAGTGAGGCATTCGACCCTGTTCCCAGCTCATCATCTTCAAAGGACGAGTCATCCGAAGAGGAAGAATCTTCGGACTAATTGGCTAGCTACCCTTTCAGTTTTTTGTTTTTGTTTAATCTGAATACTTCTTTTTGTATTGTAACAACTTAATCTGAATGACAAAGAGTTCTTCCTTTTTATATTACTGTTTTCTTGCATATTATTCGATGCTAAATAGAAAATAATTGCAAAATCTTAATAATATAAACTTACCACTACAGATGCCTTAATAAAAATTAACAAGTATCATAACTCTTCGAAAAATTTATATCTTCTTCGAAAAAATATGAATGTGTTGTTAAGCTTGATTAGCTCATCAAAATTCTCAGTGAGTTTCTAAACATTCACTTCGAAATACCACATGTAAAATGATTATAAAATATGGCTATCTCTTCGAAAAGTGTTATAAACACTTCAGAATATTCTACCCTTAACTAATCTCGAAGGTGATCAATCTTTGATAATTTGTTAAGATAGTATCCAAATAAAATGTAAAACAACCATTGGCAAAAAAACAAAATTTATTGATAAAGTTGAATATGTACATGTACATGACGCCTCATTAAAACCTTCCAGGGCCAATAAGATAGGAAAGAGTGCGTCATTCATAACAAAAATTCCAAAGTACAAACACATGTCTACTCCCAATAAAGGTTCAAGTGTTGAATATTCCATGGATGTTGTAGCATCCTCCCCTCGAAATCACAAAGACGGTAAGACCGTGGCTTAATTCTTTCAACAACCGTATAAGCCCCTTCCCAGTTTGTAGCCATTTTTCCGAGGCCCTTTTCCTTTTTATGTAAGAAAAAATTTCGCAACACTTTATCACCTTCTTTAAATTCTCTTTTTTCAGCTTTGAATCATATCAACTTTGATAAGGGAATAATTCGCCAATAATAAGAGCAAGGAGTGTTAGGAATATGGGGGTCCGGTCCGCATATTCCGCCTCCGTATATAAGTAAGAACACAACCGATCTCAACACTAGTATGATATTGTCCGCTTTGGCACCCGAAGGCCCTCACGGTTTTGCATTTGGTCCACTACCAAAAGGCCTCATACTAGTGTTGAGATCGGTTGTGTTCTTACTTATATACGGAGGCGGAATATGCGGACCGGACCCCCATATTCCTAACATGTGGTATCAGAACCAGGTTCCGATCCTGGGACCTGTGGGTTATGGGCCCACCACGCTTCTCGAACAAAGTACTACTTTAGCCTCCTCTCAATTGACATCCATCCGCTCACTCTAATTAGGTTGGGGCTGCCTGATCTCTAGAGCCTTTAGAGCGGATCTATTTGATTTCGACCATCCTGCCTTGTTCCTTAGCGCCACTCCAAACAAGTACCACCGTCTTGATACACTCCAATCAAGCCACACTGCTTGATGAGCAACGGGCACTCCAAACGAGGATCTCTCCAATCAAGCCACAATGCTTGATGAGCCTCAAATCAAGCCACACTGCTTGATAAGCCACGGGCACTCCAAACAAGGATCTTGAGCATGGCTACTAATTCATCATGTTCGACTAATGAGAATTTCACCCACATCACCCACCACATCGCGTACTGTCTGGGCCTGGAGCTCTGATACCACATGTTGGGAATATGGAGTCCGGTCCGCATATTCCTCCTCCGTATATAAGTACGGAACCGATCTCAACACTAGTATGATATTGTCCGCTTTGGGCCCACTGGCCCGCACGGCTTTGCTTTTGGTCCACTTCCAAAAGGCCTCATACTAGTTGAGATATGTTCTCACTTATATACCATTGATCCTTCCCATGTTTTACCGATGTGGGATGTGGAACTTTGGTCGCTACCCTAACAAGGAGCCAATTGTGAATAGAAGGAAGTTAAAATGTCTATTAGGGTATTTATCATTAATTAGAGAGTAATTTGTAAACAATGTATATAGTGAGGGACTAAAAGGGAAATAAAGTAAGCCCACCAAAGACATAAACGGGTCCACCTTCTCATACTATAAAATAGGATTCTTTATTCTTGGTAGGTGGGACATTCCATAATATTATATTCTCTTTGCTCTTTCTCTCTCTACACTCTCTCTCTCTCAAGTCACATCAGATTCAAGATCCAAGATATTCCCTAGTCATTTATTTTCTCATCATTGGCGCCGTCTGTGGGAATCAGTGATACCAAAAAGGAATCTTTTTCTTTGAAAATCACGATTGAAAAGATGAATAACGAGTCTGTCGAGGAGAGAGTAGGGAGAGAAGTAGCCCGAGCCGTTTCGTTATCCGAGGGAGAAGAAGCCCCGGGTCGGGAGCAATATGCCCAGGGTTGGGACAAACGTTCGACCCACATTATGACCAGAAGACAGCTCCTGGAAGACATTTCCAGGATGAACGCTGAAAGAGAGCGGGCCTTAGATGAGAAGAGGGTTCAGGAAGGAAAAGGCAAAGAACCGTTCATGGATAGCCGCAGCGGAGGCAACCCGGTCGCGGGATAACACATCGAAGCCCGACCTGTCAGATATTATCGGGAGCCTCGTACCGAGGAGGGGCAAAACACCAGAGAACAGCGGTACCCAGAGGTTAATCGTGGCGTTTCCGCCGATTACACCTCGGATGACTCATCAGGAAGGGAGTACCGGCGACGGAAAAGAATGAACAAACGCGCACAGAAAAATCGTTCCCGACACCGCAGGGAACCCCGATCACCCTCTCCGAAGTACAAAAAAGGTAGTACCGAAAAGCAAACACCAGTGTCATTTGAGAAAGAAATGCCAGCGAACAGCATGGAAGAGCGGGTAGCACTGCCTCAAGAGTAACTTTTGATAACCTCAAGAGTATAAACCTCAAGCTCAACCCCGAAAAATGCTCCTTCGGGGTTAGGTCAGGAAATTCCTGGGTTTCTTTGTCAGCGAAAAGGGAATTGAAGCCGATCCCATCCAGCTCCGAGCTGTTACTGATATGACCCCGCCTAAGAACATCAAGGAAGTCCAGATCCTAACCGGACGTCTGACAGCTTTGAATCGTTTTATCTCTCGTTCATCTGACAAATGCGCCCCATTTTTTCAGGTCTTGAGAAATGCCAAGAATTTCGCATGGACACCCGAATGTAACGAAGCATTCTTAGGGATTAAGCGATATTTATCGTCCCCGAACCTCTTAACTAAACCTCTGACTGGCGAAACTCTTTTTCTTTACATTGCGGTTACAGATTTTGCAGTTAGTGCGGCCTTAATCAGCGAGTCAGGACCAGCCCATGCAGCGGTATACTTTGTAAGCAAAAGCTTACTGGCGGCGGAAACCCGGTATCTGAGGTTGGAGAAAATGGCCTTAGCCTTAGTAACCGCAGCACGAAAAATGCGGCCATACTTTCAAGCGCACCCGATCGTCGTCCGCACCTCATTTTCGCTCAAGTACGTCCTCCAGCGACCGGACATGTTGGGGAGAATGTCTAAATGGTCGGTCGAATTAGGTGATTTCGACATCAAATTTGAGCCTCGAACAGCCAACAAGGGCCAGCTTCTGGCCGATTTTTTAGTGGAGTTCCATTCCGAGCATCCAGATCTGGATGCACCAGCTGGAGAGGCCGAACCAAATGAGTGGATCATTCGCACCGATGGGGGTGCAAACGTTAGTGGTTGCGGTGTGGGCATACAAATGGTCACCCCCACAGGCATCAGTATGCACCAGGCCATCCGATTCGGATTTCCTACCTCAAACAACGAAGCCGAATATGAAGCCGCCATGGCCGGACTGCGGCTAGCACAAGTATGCGGGGCGAAGCAAGTACGCCTCATTAGTGATTCCCAGCTTCTGATAAACCAAGCTTCGGGGGCCTCGGAAGCCAGGAAAGAGAATCTGGTCCAGTATTTAGCAGCGCTAAGAGTGCTAGCTGCCTCATTTGTCAAGATCACGTACGAACACGTCCCGAGAAGCGAGAACGTGGTGGCAGACTCCTTAGCATTAGCTTCCTGCTCAAGCAATTACCCCTGGATAACTAAGCAAGAGAATCCATCCATCATCAAAAGACAGGAGCTTGATAACCGACCTGAAATTGCTTGCCAAATTTCCTCGGTAACTATTTCAGATTGGCGACATGATATCATAGCCTTCCTCGTCGAAGGTCGACTACCAGGAAATGGCGCGTCGGCTCGGAAGGTTCACAACAAGGCCCGCAGTTACATGTTATTGGACGACATTTTATACAAAAAGTCATTTAGCCGCCCATTTCTAAGGTGTCAGGGGATCCACGAGTCACAGATAATCGTATCCGAACTGCATGATGGAGAGGGTGCGGCTCATTGTGGCTACAAAGCCTTAATTAGAAGAATTTTTCTCGCAGGATTTTATTGGCCGACGATAGCAGCGGATGCACAGCAAATAGTAAAAACTTGTGATACCTGTCAAAGATTCACGAAGGCGATAAACATACCCACAACCCCTTTAGAATCCGTATCAGAAGGATTGCCTTTCGACCGATGGGGAATCGACCTTGTAGGACCGCTACCGATGGCATCTGGCGGGAGACAGACTATTGTGGTGGCAGTGGATTATTTTTCCAAATGGGTTGAAGCTGAGCCGTTATCCGCCACTAAGACAAAAGACATTATCAAATTTATTTGGGCCAACATCTGTTGTCGGTTCGGGGTACCTCAGAGGCTTACCATGGATAACGGACCACAATTCGATAGCGGAGAGATGAAATCTTTTTGCACGACTCACAGGATCAAACAATGCTTTTCTACTCCATTCCATCCTCAAGCGAACGGGCAAGTCGAAGTCACCAACCGAACCATCCTGGACGGGCTCAAAAAGAACCTCGAAAGAAAGGCCGGGAAATGGCCAGACTATCTACAAGAAGTGTTATGGGCTTACCGAACTACCCCTCGGACAACGACTCAAGAATCAACATATGCTCTGGTATACGGTATGGACACGGTCACTCCGGCAGAATCAATTTTTCCATCTTTCAGGATCGGTACATACGACGAAAACACAAATGAACACGACAGACGGCTCGCTCTCGACCTCATAGAAGAAAAACGGAGTCGGGCTCAGCTGAATTCTTTACACTATCAAACACTGATGAGAAGTCGGTATGCATCTAAAGTACGCCGTCAGGAGTTTAAAGTCGGTGACAAGGTTTTGAGACGCGTTTTTCTGCACACCAAAGACAAGAGCCTCGGAAAACTCGCCCCGAATTGGGAAGGACCTTACAAAGTAATAGAAAGAATTAAGAGCGGGACATATCGCTTGGAAAACAAACTCGGGCACTCGTTAAGACTGCCATGGAACATCGAACATCTGAAATTGTATTTAGAGTAGCTTTACATACGTGTATTTCGTTAAGCATTGTATGTAAGAACTTATTGGTCGGGGATGCACTCTTTCCTACCTCGGTGGCGCGAGAAGGTTTTAACGAGTCATCGATAACGCTCGACCCCCCTTTGTTAAAATTAATCACAATTTTTTTTGCCTTCCAATCTTTGAAGTATTACAAACTAGGTCAGCTGACGAGCTGGTCGACACTTGTCCTTACTAACCTTGATGGATCTACATCTTATAATTCCCGACCCTTAGGGAAATTTTCAATGTTACATTGATCTACAGAACCTTCATTGGTTTTTCAGTTTTCGAACTGATCTACATCTTATAATTCCCGACCCTAAGGGAAATTTTCAATGTTACATTGATCTACAGGACCTTCATTGGTTTTTCAGTTTTCGAACTGATCTACATCTTATAATTCCCGACCCTAAGGGAAATTTTCAATGTTACATTGATCTACAAAACCTTCATTGGTTTTTCAGTTTTCGAACTGATCTACATCTTATAATTCCCGACCCTAAGGGAAATTTTCCATGTAAACATTAATCTACAGAACCTTCATTGGTTCTTTAGTTTTCGACTGATCCACATTTTACGTTACCTATCATACATCTATAAAAACGTTATAGAAAACAACACCCACTAAAATATAAGCATGCAAGAAATATTAATTGTCTGAAAACTTTATTTACAAAGGAAGATTGATCGGGGACTCCGTAGTCCCCAAAAGTCAAAACAAAGAACAAACAAAATAAAAAGAAAAAGGGCGTAGGGATCACGCATCGTCTTTCTCCGACCCGGTGTCGTCCGACTCATCCTCACAGACAACGTCAGAGGGGCGGTCCTCTTCCGGCACATCCAGCCACATCGCCCTGAGGGGAAGGTCCGGGAAGTGATTATGAAACGACAGCACGTAGGCGGCCTTGGCTTCAGCTGCCTCCTTCTCCATCCACTTTTTGCACTTGTCGGCAAAGGCAGTGTTCGCAGCTTTCAGATCATGGATCTCCTGCGTCAAGGTAGCGGCACGATCTTCCCCAGCTTTCTTTTTTTGTGACACGACTTGTTCGGCCTCCACAAGCCGCCCCTCTGCTAGTTCCCGAGCAGTGTTCGCTTTCTGCACCTCCTCTTCCAAGTCGACAACCCTTGCTTCTGCGCCCGCCAGCTTCTGGCCCAACTCAATCGCCCGAAGCTCCTTCATGGCCACTGGTACAAGCAGATTGTACAAAGAAAGGGCCAATCCATCGGATCCCTGTAGCGGGAAAGTGTGCGAACTGCCGAGCATAGACAACACTGGGTACTTTGTGCTACTCGATGACGCCGTGGCAGTGTTCGAGGATATCGATGGGCTAGCATCGTCAGGGATTACCACCACGGGGGCTAACTTCGAACTTCCGTCAACCCTCTCATATTGATCAAAGAGCTCCGGAACAGTGGCATTTTCAACACCAGGGACCGAACCACTTTCTCTCATTGAGCGTTTGGTTTTCTTAGCCCGAGCCCCATCCACCTCGGCCTTTCCCTTCCGCATCGATAGTGTTTTGTTCGACCTCATCGTCGGATTTTGGGCGCTTACTGGGCGCATTGTTACGTTTCGGCAAAAACAGGTGAGCATCAGGTGCTTCTGTCTTTGCGATTAAATCCTCCGTACTGGGAGGCTGACGCAGCTGCTCGATGGTTAGCGCCTCTGATGAGCAACGCCAGAGGTTGCTCATGATTAGATTTGTATTCTTAAATGCCCGGTGCATCGTCCGACCCCAGTGTTGTTTGACATAATTCTTCAGCACTTGGAAGGTAGCCTTGCCCGCTTTGAAGTGGTCCTTCTTCAGCCCCTGGAAAAACTACTTCGACACTGCACAAAGGTTCGGAATTAAAAAAAAATATGCTGCGAAAAGCTTACCATCAGGAACCCAGGTCCGCAGCAGTCGCCTCAGATTCTCTCGGCTATAAGGGAGGCCATTCTCCCAGCAGCCACTTAAAAAGACGAAGTGGTGCTTCAAACCCTTGTCGCCTTCAAGAAAGTCGTTCACTATCTTCCAAGTGTTTGCAAGAGAAGAATAGAAGAAAGGCGACTTCGAAGATTTAAAAAGCCCGGACATGGCTATGTACTGCTCCATGGGCATAACCCGACCTGAAAGGCGCGAGGCCATTATGCACGACATCAGCGTGTACCAGGCGTTGGGTGTCAGCTGAGAGGGGTAGATTTGCAGGGTCCTGAAATACAGAGCAATTTCGGGGTCCAGGGGGAATCTGAGGCCCCAGTTGAATAGTTAGGTAAAAACCACAATTTCTCGTGACCGAACGTGTACGGGGGTCTCCCCTGGAACTAGAAACCTAAAAGTGATGCACTCGAGGATGCGCCACCGAACCAGCAGCTCTGCCTGTTCCGCAGCAGAGAAGTAGAGGTACTTGCATTCGAACAGTGAAATGACGGAGTCCGCGGGCAACCAGCGATGATAAGTAGTGGTGATGATCGCCTCTATCTCCTCAGGAAGTGGCTCCGCGGGAGGGGCCGCGGAATTGCCAACAACAGCACCGTCTCCAACAGGAAGAGCGTCTACATCCGACTCCTTGGTGTTCGCTACCGGAAGTTTATCAGAACTATGGGCACCGGCCGCGCCCGGATCGGTTTCCCGAATGACATGGTCGGCAGGATTAGAACAGGTACCAGAATGGGACGAATGAGCCTCGTTTTGTTCTCGACGAGCGCCTTCAGGATCCATTTCTGCGGGAGTCAGTGCCCGCTTGTTAAGACCTAAAAAAGTCACAGCTGTGTTAGTACCGGTTCGGTATCCTCGTATGGAGGGACTAAGCTGAACCATCTCAAGGAATTTACCTCCCGCTAGAGAAGTCGGAGAACTGGTTTCTCCCATGGAAAGAAATTGGCCTCTTCCGCGACGTCGGGACGGAAAAGGAGGCGCGGTAGCGTAGGAATTAACTGACGACGGCGTCAGACGACTTAGTGGGGCAATGGGTGAGTGAGGAGAGCTGCTGCTAGAAGACATGGCAATAAGCTCTAGGGTCGGAACACCAGATTGCTCAGCGGGGGTCGGAGGAGCAATAACAGGGTCGTGGGGTTGCGGTACGGGTATAAATGGTTTGGTGTTAGGGCTCCAAATTAATCCCGCGCGTCGGTATTCTTCAGCACGGTCACCAATACTAGCCTAGTCCACAAATCCGAACCCTGGTTGCTTTTTCTTGGGTTTTGATTTCCGCTTCGGGTAGCTATGTCTCATAAAACGAGCTCTCTCTCTCTAGAAAAATCTGAGCAGCAATTTCTCTCTCTCTAAAACGCTTCTGAGAGCAAGGTTTGATCCTGAGGTATTTATAGACAACTCTCTCTAGCCGTTGCATGCACGGGGAATTCCAAACGGTGGAAAGGAGCGGGAAGTCGAAAGGGTTTCTTGAGAAGCTGTGTAAACAAGCAAGCCTCGAGTAGTCGGTCAACACGTGTCGCTCTTGGTCAGAAAAACGCAGCAGGCGTGGGCTAGCTAGGTCAGACAGAGATGCTAGATGGGCCACCCCAACCCGAAAAGATGTGACCGATCAAGGCCCATACAGGCGTCACGCAGGAACGAAAGCAGACCCAAAACGACTCAAGAACAATGTGCGGGATAGGCGTTCCCGACCACATCTGAACAAACGAGAAGGATCGGTCATCTGATGGAAGGAAAGCATCTGCACCCGACCCTCGAACGAAAATATGAACGGGCGGGCGTCAGATGGACGGGAAGTTCTGCCCTTAAGAACACTAAGATCGATCCAGAGGCTAAGGTACAGAGGCATTTTGAGCTAAACCGTTTAAGAGTCTTCACTCCTTCCGCTCCCGAAGACTGGGGGCTACTGATAAGGGAATAATTCGCCAATAATAAGAGCAAAGAGCCAATTGTGAATAGAAGGAAGTTAAAATGTCTATTATGGTATTTATCATTAATTAGAGAGTAATTTGTAAACAATGTATATAGTGAGGGACTAAAAGGGAAATAAAGTAAGCCCACCAAAGACATAAACGGGTCCACCTTCTCATACTATAAAAGGGGATTCTTTATTCTTGGTAGGTGGGACATTCCATAATATTATATTCTCTTTGCTCTTTCTCTCTCTACACTCTCTCTCTCAAGTCACATCAGATTCAAGATCCAAGATATTCCATAGTCATTTATTTTCTCATCAAACTTCTCACGAGAGTTTGATAAGGTAGTGTATTCAAATAAGCTCGAACATTTTTCTCTAAAATCAAATCCAAATTTTCCCTTCGAATTTTATCATTATTATTTTTAGAATATTGAGATATTCTAAAAGATGACATCGTAGATTCAATAGGGCTAACTGCATCCATACCATATGCCAAAGCAAAATAAGTCTCTTTTGTAGCCTCTCTTGGAGTTGTTCGATAAGCCCAAAGCACCTCTTGTAAATAATTTGGCCATTTTCTTGCTGCCCCCGATAGATTCTTCTTCAAGCCATCTAAAATTGTTCTATTTGTCACTTCCACTTGTCCATTAGCTTGAGGATGAAAGGGCGTCACTGAATCCCTTTAGAAGTACCGAATGCAGCCATTTCCCTATTATTAAATTGAGGGTCATTATCTGTTGTAATTCTCCGAGGAACCCCAAAACGACAACATATATTATTCACAATAAATTTGATGACATCCTTTGCTTTTGTGCCTGATAACAGTTCTGCTTCTGCCCACTTTGTATAATAATCCACCGCCATAATTATCATTTTCCTTCCCCCCCTACGCCATCGACAAAGGCCCTACCAAATCAATTCCCCATCTATCAAATAGTATCGCCTCAGATATAGACATAAGCGGTACTGATGGTCTGTGAATAGCATTAGCAAATCTCTGACAAGTATCACAAACTCGGACTAAATTCTTAGCATCGTTCATGATATAGGCCAATAAAACCCTTCAAGTAAAACTCTACGCGATAAAGCTTTAAACCCACAATAAGCCGACCCATTACCATCATGTAATTCTGACAAAACTTCTTGTGATTCTTGCTATCCTAGACATCGTAGTAATGGTATGCTTAATCCCTTTTTATATAAAATTCCATCCAGAACAATATATCTGAAGGCTTTACCCCTTAACTTTTTAGCCAATTGAGAATCATTTGGCAATAATCCTTGGGTCAAATTATTAAGGATATATGATCGCTAATCACGTCGGCTTTCATCAGTGGCAAAAAATTCTTCTATAATTTCACATTGGCCAGATTGAGTAACAATTGAAGGATTCTCTTGTAGCAAAATCCAAGGATATTCTTCCTTGTAAGCAACATTTGCTAAAGTATCAGCCACCATGTTACTTCCTCGTCCGATATATTCCACAACCACATTGTCAAACAGAAGCATTAAAATCAAACGATCCTTCATCGCTTCGGAAAATCCAAATACTTGATTTTCCAATAACTGAGAATCCGTTTCCAGACATACTGAAGTCGCCCCACAAATGTTTGTCAATCTCAAACCTGTCAAAGCAGCTTCGTACTCAGCTTCATTGTTTGAAGCATGAAAATTGAATCTAATTGATTGGACCATTGTTTACCCCGTCGGAGCTATCAATTGAACCCCGGCACTACACCCAGAAATACTGGACCCTAAATCTGTTCGAACAATCCACTTCGAATCTTCAGGAAAATCTTTTTTACTTTCTTACTCATTCGATCGACTTGAGTGGAACTCAACAAAAAAAATCAGCCAATGCTTGTGCCTTGATCACTGTTTGAGGTGTAAATAAAATATCATAGTCTGCCAACTCCACTGACCATTTGATCATCCTCCCAGAAATATCAGGTCGTTGCAATACATTTTTTAAGGGGAATGAAGTTCGGACTTCTATAGAATGAGCTTGAAAATATGGACGTATCTTCCTAGCAGCAATCATCAATGCTAAAGTCAGCTTATCCAACTTCATATACCTTTTTTCCGCTGCCACCAGACTTTTACTAACGTAATATAATGACTTCAGAAATCCTGAATCTTCACTAATTAACACTGCGCTGAGTGCAAAATGCGATATAGCGATGTACAAGAATAATTTCACCTCATTTCGAGGCTTTGTTAATATTTCTGGTGATGACATCAAATTTTTAATGTTTGTAAACGCTGCTTTGCATTTCGACGTCCATTTGAACCTGTTTGGGCCTCGTAACACTTAAAAGAAAGGAAAGCATTTGTCAGAAAATCGTGAAATAAATCGATTAAGTGCTGCTAACCTTCCTGTTAATATCTGGACTTTTTTGACTGATCGAGGTGAATTCATTGTTATCAAAGCTTTTAATTATTCTCGGTCGGGTTCTATTTCTTTTTTACTAATAATAAAACCCAAAAAATTCCCGACCAAACTCCGAAGGTACACTTTTCAGGATTTAACTTCAACCTGATCGCTCTTAGATTCAAAAAAGCTTCTTCTAGATCATCAAGATGCACTTCGTCCCTTGAACTTTTCACTACCATATCATCTATATATACCTCCATATTTCTTCCAATCTGCGTAGCAAAAGCTTTATTCATTAATTACTGATAAGTGGCTCCAGCATTCTTCAATCCGAAGGGCATAACTCTATAACGATGGAGGCCTTTATCAGTTATAAAAATCATGCACTTTTGATCCTTCAGATCCATCTGGATCTGATTTTACCCTGCGAAAGCATCCATAAAAGTCAAAAATTTATTGCCTAAAGTGGAATCAATCAATTGATCTATTCGAGGAACAGGAAATGGATCTTTGGGGCAAGCTCTATTCAAATCTGTAAAATCCACACACATCCTCCATTTACCATTCTTCTATTTAACCACCAATGGATTCACAGTCCACAAAGGATACTGAGATTCCCTTATGTGTCCGACCTTAGACAACCGATCCACTTCTGCAACAATTGCTTCCGTTTTTTCCAAAGAAAACGCTCTTTTTTTTAATCACCAGTTTGACCTTCAAATTTAAGGCCAAGTTATGCCGAATTATTTCAATAAGTACTCCTGTTACATCTTCTGTCTTCTAAGCGAAGATATCCAAATTCTGAGATAAAAAATCAAGCATTTGTTGACGTAGATAAGGGGTGAATAAATTTCCAATCCGAAGCAATTTTCCTTCCGAAAAAGTAAACTCCTCCATTTCTTCACTCACTATTAAAGATCCTGGGGTTTACCTCGGATCGTCAATCCTTTCTTCCAAATCTGGGGAGACCCTTTCTAACTGTTATTCTCCCATCAAATATCCACTGTTGGATCCTCAGACCCGAAGCGCAGTGGCATAGCATTCTCTGGAAACCTTTTGATCGCCTCAAACCACTCCAACTCTGTCTCCAACCACATACTTAAAAGCATTGATGAACTATTGAAACGACACCATACATTCTTGAAAGCCATGACCTTCTAAAAATAGCATTATCACTTGTGGGACAGTCCACCACCATAAAAAGTACTTGGACCTTCTTCTTGAATGACCCTTTCCCCAAACTAACTTCTCCCTAGAATTCTCCAACAACACGAGTTGTTACACCTGTGAAACCGATAATAGTACGATCTGATTGAGTAATTCGAGGTGGGTTTATCATCCTATCATAGGTGGACTTAAAAAGGACATTAGCAGAACTGCCAGCGTCAATCAGCAATCGTCGAATTTCGACGCCAGCCACCTCATCTCCAATTACCACAGCATCCTCATGTGGTCCTCCCTTCAATTTGACATCCTCCCTTCAATTTGAGTTGTCAAATTGATAACATGCTTTTTCCTCAAACGACCTGAGTTTCCAGTCATCGAATCGCCCCAAAAAATTGCCAAAGATTCAAAAAACTTGCATAATTCCCGAACATGCCCCTTTTCTACAGACACAAACTCAACAGGCTCCTCAACTGCCATCAGAAGCAACTTGTTCGGATCCTTTTCAACATATTCATCAGAAGCATCGAATGATTCAATCTGGGAATCGATAATCATGAAATTCTCTGCTGGCAGTGCAGCCTTCGAAGTTGATGCTGATGAGTTCGGTTTTTCTCACCACTCACTGTAGAAACCGGACAGGGGAAATTCAGACAAAAACCACCCACTGAACTATCCGAGCATGACTAAAGTATTAAAAACTAGTCACTTTATGACTAAGCTAATTACCAACCTGCTTAATAAACTAATGGGTCTTTGAATTCGACCCAGTTTCATGAGTTTCACCCAAAAACCTATGAGGCCCATAATTAAGGGTATAAATACCAAACCACTTTCATTAAATGAAGGTAATGAACATTTAATACAACCAGGCAGCTCAAATCTCTCACTACAAACCACTTAAACATTAAATACCCTTGAAACATCACAAAACACTTGACTAAATTACCCCCAGACTAAAATAATCCACACCAAATTGGCGACCACAGTGGGAGGAGAAGGTTCATGAATCAAGCATTTGAAACCATCAAGAAAAATCAGTTCGGATGAATCCGGACGAGCAGGAAGTGCCGCCAGCCTTGGCAGAAGTGGTGGGAGAAAATGATGAATATACTATCGAGGAGCGAGATAGACTAAAAGTTGAGATAGAAACCTTGAGGGCTGCTAAAAAGGCAGAATTAGGTGTGAAAGAAAAGTCAAAAGTGTCAGTAGTTCACCATACTGACAATCCAAGAGAGCATGAGCCCTCAAAAACTCATGTAAGCACTAAAAAGACTCATGCTAGTTCAAAGAAGTCTTACCGGTCTAAACCGGTGGAGAGCTCAGATTCAGACTCAGAATCTTCCAGCAGCTCCTCAAATGAAGACGGAGTCGAGGAATCCCTGTCATCCAGCAGTGATGAAGGCCGTTCTAAGAAGAAACAAAAGCTGGTTAAAAAATACTCAAGAAAAAGGGACAGATATGGAAGGTTGAAAAGGCATCTGGGTAAAGGGTCGTGTCATAGTCACAGCCATGGCCGGAGACATGTAGACCGCTTGTTAATGGATCCTTTTGCCTTTCATGGTGAACCAGGTATCTTTTCAACTCCTAACGAAGATATTATTTTTAGTCGTGGCCGGAATTGGAGACAATCTCCATTGTCTTCCAAAATACTGTCCGGAGACCTTCCTAAAAGGTTTGACAGCACAAAGATGAAGAAGTATGATGGTAGTAAAGATCCAGATAACCATCTTGAGCAATTCAAAAAATTTATGATGAACTTTGATGATGATGATAAGCTACTCTGTTGAGCATTCTCCCAGTCTTTTATGGGGAGTGCTCTGAAGTGGTACAATAGTTTGCCATAGGGCTGCATAAGAAATTTCGACACTTTTTGGGTGGCCTTTCGGAGGCAGTTCATGGGAAGTAAAAAAGTGAAGGCAATGAAGACATTATAATCCATTGTGCCCAAGAACTAAATGAATATTTGAAAGAGTACATAAGTCGCTTTGTAAACACGAAAAATGGATTAGCTGATTGCTTTGAACAAGTAGCAATAGCTTTTCTGAGGCAGGGTTTGAACCCTGGCAATCTGGCTGATTCAGTAACCAGGAAAAAGGCCATGACATGGGGAGGTTTACTAAATCAGGTTGGCAAACAGATTAATGTGGATGAAACAAAGAAAACCAGGGTGCACCGGCAGGTGAGGTATGCTCCAGCTGTATCAAATCAAAACCAGAATTAGTCAGGTCAAAACAGGGCTAAGGCTCAATCCCACCCAGCTGCACCAGCTCAAAGCCAGCAATCTAGAAATAAGCGAAGACCTTGGGTTGAGCCAAAGTGGTTTGATGAACTAAAAGAAAATGTAGCTGCCATTTATGATAAAAAAAAGATGAAGTATATTTCAGAAAGTCGGCTGCATTACAATCACCAAGGGAAAGTTGAAATAACAGTTTTTGTCAGTATCATCGTGATACTGGCCATACCACTGAAGATTGCATCGCGTTGAAACAAGAAGTATAGAATTTGATTGAGAGAGGGAAGTTGGGGGGCATATGTTAAAAGAAGAGGTGGAAATAGGCCTAATAATGCTCCTCGGACTGGCTCGAACAATGCAGGGACATCGGCTCTGGATGGGGCTATGGTAATAATTGAAAGATTTGATGTAGAATCGGAATACTTAGATCCTGACCCAACCCAAAACAAGGTGGGTGTTATCACAGAGCGTTTCAAGACGATGTCCGGACTCATCAACTTTTTTGAGTCACTTACAATATTTGGGGGAGACACCATGACAACACCGACTGCTTCTTCGAGAAAGAGGCATGTGCATACTTTAGCCACCCAACTGGAAGGAGGCATGACTTCCTATCAATCAAAAATTCCTTTTCCCTTCATTGTTTCTGACGAAGATGACTTGAGATACATAGCTAGTCCCCATGAAGATGTTGTTGTAATAGGAGCATCCATTGGGGGAAATGACATAAGGCTAATTTTGGTGGACATCGGCAGTTCGGCCAATATCCTCTTTTTAACTTCTTATAAAAAAATGAAGAATTCAGCCGTGCTTCAGCATTCAAACATGTCAATAGTGGGTTTCACTGGAAGCTCAGCTGACGTAATTGGAGAATTCGAAGAGGACGTTTTGTTGGGCAAGGGACCTTTTAAGAAGATGGTCAGAATACTTTTTGTTATGGTGGATTGTCCTACGTGCTACAATTCCATTTTTTGGAGGTCTTGGCTCTCCAGGATGCATGATGTGGCTTCAACAGTCCACCAATGTTTGAAATATGATGTGCAAGGACAAGTAGGAGTTGTCTGAAGCAGTCAAAAGGTAGCAAGAAAGTGTTATGCAACAATACTGGCCCCTCGAACGTTGGGGGCAGTTCGGATCAGTGCGTATTAGCAATTTGAGGGGCCCTCTGGGGGAGAGGGTGAAGTTGATGACCCCAGAGAGACCCCTGGTGTTTTAATACCTATTGAACAAGTTGAAACTCACTCTCTGGCTGACGGAAGAAGTGTCAAGATCGGATCCAAGATGGCATCAGAGTTAAATAGTAAAGTGTTAGCCTTTTTGAAAAATCATCAGCATGTTTTCACTTGGTGCAATGCTGATGCAACCGGAGTACCAACAGACATTATTTCACACCAATTGTCCATCCGAAGGGATATAGCACCAGTTGTACAAAAGAGGAGAGCTTTTTCTAAGGAAAAGGCTGATGTCATAGTTCAAGAGGTTGATCAACTTACTAGAATGGGACACATAAAGGAATCTCAATATCCTTTATGAACAGCCAATCCGGTGCTAGTAAAGAAGAAAAATGAAAAGTGGCGTATGTGTATTGATTTTACAGATCTCAATAGAGCTTGCCCATAAGATCTATATCCTGTCCCTCATATTGATCAGTTGGTGGACTCCACATCTGAGAACAAGCTACTGTCCTTTATGGATGTCTTCTCCGGGTATAATCAAATTCAAGTAGATCTGAAAGATCAAGAACATACTACATTTGTTACTGATAGGGGCCTCTATTGTTACAAGGTGATGCCATTTGTGTTAAAGAATGCTGGGGCTACATATCAGAGATGAGTAAACAAGGTTTTTGCTAATCAGATTGGAAGAAACATGGAAGTCTACATTGATGACATGATGGTAAAAAGTGTAGATGAAGAGCTACGCTTAGCAGATCTCCAAGAAACCTTTGCCAACTTGGTAAAGGTAAATTTAAAATTAAATCCAGAAAAGTGTGTGTTCGGGGTGCAGTCCGGAATATTCTTGGGGTACGTAATAAGTGAGAAGGGCATACAACCTGATCCAGACCAGTTTAGTGCTTTATTGCAGATGGAGCCTCCTCGGAATATTAAAGAAGTACAAAGATTGACAGGGAGGTTAGCTGCTCTAAATCGTTTTATCTCAAGGTCTTCGGATATGTGTGCTCCGTTTTTTCAAACTTTGAAAGGCACAAAAGAGTTTAATTGGTCTCCCCAGTGTGACCAGGTTTTTGATGAAATTAAGAAGCACTCATCTTCCCTTAAAACCTTGTTTAAACCTGTTGATGGAAAGACGCTCTACATAAACCTGGCAGTTTCTGATTGCGCCCTAAGTGCAGTGCTAGTAAGAGAGGTGGATAATTATCCTCGTCCGGTGCACTATATAAGGAAAAGCTTGATTGATGCGGAAAAAGATATTTGAAACTTGAAAAACTAGCACTAGCCTTAGTAATTGCTGCTAGGAAAATGAGGCCCTACTTTCAGTCTCACTCGATCATTGTCCGGACGTCTTTTCCCTTGAAAAACGTTCTTCAAAAGGCAGATGTTTCAAGCAGAATGACCAAGTGGTCGGTGGAGCTGGGGGACTATGATATTGATTTTTCCCCTCGTACAACAGTCAAGGCCCATACTGTTTCTGATTTCCTAGTTGAATTTCACTCAAGCAGGGACACCAAACAAGAAGCAGTTGAAAAAACTAAGAAAGTATGGGTTGTCCAGACTGATAGAGGCTCAAATAACATGGTTTGTGGTGCTGGAATATGTTTAACCTCTCAGTACGATGACAAAATGTATCAAGCTATATATTTCGCTTTCAAGGCTTCCAACAACGAGTCCGAATATGAAGGTGCTATAGTAGGATTGAAATTAGCTTTAATTTGTGGAGCCAAAAGGGTCAGGTTGATGAGCGATTCCCAAATTCTAATCCATCATGCACAAGGCCTACCCGAGGCCAAAAAAGAGCAACTGGTTAAATACTTACTTGTTTCAAAAGAAGTGGCACTTAGTTTTAAAAATATTACCTATGAGCACATACCCCGAACATAAAATACGTTAGCAGATTCCTTGGCAACCATAGCCTATTCTGAGTCATATCCATGGATTCATGTGCAAGAATGCCCATCCGTTCAATTCAGTCAGAATAAGGAAGAATAAAGTTTAAATATACAAGTAAATCAGCCTCAAGATTGGAGATTTCCTCTATTCCAGTACCTCTCAGATGGCATTTTGCCTCCGGAAAAAGCAGTGGCAAGAAAAGTAAAGTATAAGGCTCGTGGTTTTGTCATCTTAAGAGATGTTCTTTACAAAAAATCCTTTAGTAGGCCTCTTTTACAATGTTTGGAGTGTGAAGAGTACAAAATTGTACTTTCCGAATTGCATGATGGCGAAGGATCAGCACACTGTGGATTCAGGGCTCTAACCAGAAGGATTTTGTTAGCAGGGTACTATTGGCCATCCATAATGCAAGATGCCAAGGAATTGGTGAAAAAGTGTGATCCATGCCAAAGATACAGTAATGAAATTCATATCCCAGCTGTCCCATTAGAGTCAATTTCTGAGCCAGTACCTTTTGCTCGTTGGGGGCTAGATTTGGTGGGACCTCTACTCATGGCATCCAGAGGATGCCGAACTATAATAGTTGCTATTGATTACTTCTCAAAGTGGATTGAAGCAGCCCCATTAGCAAGAACTACTTCGAAATCTGTGATAAAATTCATCCTATCTAATATTTGCTGCAGATTTGGGGTTCCACACAAGATAACCACAGACAATGGCCACAGTTCGATAACAAGGATGTGGAGAATTTTTGTGCCTCTAGAGGGATTTAACACTGTTCTCTTCTCCTTTTCACCCACAAGCAAATGGTTAAGTTGAAGTAGCTAACATAACCATCTTGTCCAGTCTTAAAAAGAATCTAGAAGGGGCTGCTGGAAAGTGGCCAAGTTATCTACAAGAAGTCCTATGGGCTTACTGGACCACTCCCGGGGCTACAACACAAGAATCCCCATTTTCCTTGGTATATGGTATGGATGCAATAGCTCCCATAGAGGCCACACTCCCTTCATTTCGAGTCCACCATTTTTCCGAACAAGCTAATGAAGAGGCAATCGGAAGCCAGCTTGACTTGATGGAAGAAAGAAGAGTTAAGGCTCACCTTAGAGCCGCACACTATCAGGGTTTGATGAGAAGCAGATTTGCTTCCAGAATCAAAAGGAGGGATTTCAATAAGGCGATAAGGTGCTGAGAAAAGTCTTCCTACACACCAAGGAGAAGCAGTTCGGCAAGTTAGGTCCAACATTGGAAGGACCCTATGTGGTCACTGAAAAGCTTAAACCTGGGACATACAGGCTCAAAGATAAAGATGGAAGAATTTTGAATCACCCTTGGAACATTGAACACCTTCGGTTGTATTTAGAATAAAGACTATGTAAATATTTACGTGTTTAAAGTCTATGTAAATATTTAGGGGGCATACTTTTTCCTACCCTGGTGGCGCGGGGAGGTTTTAATGAGGTGTCTAGGTTTTTTAATAAAGTTCGATGCCTTCTTGAAAAATTTAAAGTGGTTTGACTATTAGATCGGATTAATTTGGTGGAGTGATGACCATTTAAACACTTGTCATCAGAGAATTTAAACACTCTCATTTTAAAATATTCAAAGGCTATTTAAATATGAGCCATCAAAATTGGAAAACTATAAAACAATATAAGAGTTGTGTAAGATGGAACTGCCTGGCAGATACCGGGGAATGATATTAAATATATAAAATGCCTTGGCCACCCAAGGACTTTAGAGTTTAAAAATTAAGGTTTGTCCGGACAAGGGCCGGACACGGTTACAAAATTTCCTTGGCCATCCAAGGACTTTAGTCAAAAAATTAAAGAAAAATATGGTTAAACCTTTAAGGCTGAGCTTTCTTGGATGGCCCAGCCTCACTTGGTTTCTTCTTGGGATTTTTGATCTCCTTATCTGGACTCTCACCAGTCCTTTCATCCTCATCAGTGGTATCATCCCAACCACTGGAGTAGCCGTGCTTATCACCATCAGCCATGGTGTGGTGAGGGAGGTCCTCGTATTCCACGAATCACCATAAATCTCCTAGTGTCCTTTTCGGAAATTTCTTATGAAAGAGCAAGACCATGTCCGATTTGACTTCGACATACCTTTCCTCTTGAGAGTCTATCACCTTGTTGGTGTATGCATCAATCCTGGCTTGGATTGTCTTTTCTTGTTCCTTTACCAAGTTTTTTTTTCTTGCTTGGCCTTAGACACGGCATCCTCAACCAAAAACATTTCGTTGGTCAGGGTCTGAATGATGTTGTCTTTGGCCTTCACCTCTTCTTTTGAAGTAGAAATATTCTTCTCCAAGTCAGAAAATTTGGATTGAAGTTCTTTCACAACCCCCTCCGAAGTGGCCAGTTTGGTAGCCAAGTCCTCCTTCCCTCTTTTCAACTCCTGATTTTCTCTCTTTAATGCCTCGAGACTCTGCTTCACTGTAAGGAGGTCGTTGGAAAAACTCTCCTTGTCAGAATTGAATGTGTTGATGATGGCTGATTGGTTTCGCACTTGCTTCTCCAAGTTGAGCACCGGTTGGATATTGTTCAACAAGGAGTGCGTCACCATATCCCTCTCTCCTGAAACAGAAAAAGATTTACCATTGAAAGTGACCATGTTTGAAGATCTTGGGGGGAGGTAAGGGCCAGAAAAGTCATCTTTCTCAAGGTCTCTGAAGTAAAGACCGATCCCGTGAATGCCACTGATGTCTACCCCATCAATGTTGATGTCCCCTTCGGCGACCTATCTAGTGTGAACGTCCTCTCCGGTGTGAAAGTCACTTGGGATTTCCTCTGCTTGAGTTGGGTCTGTTGGGTCGACCGGAGGAAGAGACTCCGAAGGCCGGAGATCAATTTCATCTCCCTTTGAGGTTTTCTTCTTAGCTTCCCTATCTCCATCTTCTGCTCCCCGTTTCCGATCTTTCCTGGGAGCTTTTGGGGGCTTTGGAGATCCAACTGCCACTTTGGTACTCTCATTTTCTACCACTTGTAGCAAAGCAGCATCAATCCTTCCTTGGTCCCGCTCCTCCTGGTTTGCTGGGGCAGCTTCCTCAACATCACCTGGATTGACCTCAGCCACGTCTTGCTTAGCCTTGCCTTTCTTGCCCTTCATTTTGCGTGGGGCTTTAGCTCTGCCCGGCAAGGCTAGCTTTCCATCATTTGCATCTGTCTTCTGAAGAATCACCTTCGGAGGGGGTGAAGTGGTTAATTCCTCCCAAGACAAATCTCTCCGGCCGGTTGTATTCCAGAGATGGGATCTTACCAAGTTTCCTCCGGTAAAATAGTTGTGGAAGCGATTTCCCCATTTCTCAGCAGCCCAAGCATTTAGTTTGGCACAAGTGGTCTGCCCCTTCTCTAATTAGTCATTAAACTCCTTCGGCAGCACTACCAAAAAACAAAAGAAAAGAAATTAAATAAACAAACTTATTATAAGAAAATATGGAAATATTGAATAAAATATTTACATGTGGTCTTCCATCTGCTGATGAGCATGCTTGGATTGACACCAGCTTTAATCTTCCTCCCATTCTCCCAAGCACCACTAATAAACAAAAATTGAGTCTTCCAGTTCTTCTCTGACTCAAGCAAGTCGTCCACCACTTTGTAATTGTTACCCATATTGTAATGGTAAAAGGGGATGACATGGTTTCTGCAAAAGCTGGCCACAACAGCAAACTGCTCCATCGGAAGTGGGATTCCGGAGAGCCTGGAGGCTACGATACAAGCCATGAGGGTGTACCAAGCGTTGGGGCTCAGTTGGCTTGGGCAGAGCTTTATCAGATGGAAGTATCTGACGATCTCTGGGTCCAAGAGAAACCTAATCCCCCAGTTGAATAGCTCCGTGTAGAAAACTATCTCACTGAGCTTGCAATCCATTGGCGTCTCCGGATCGACCGGTATCCTCACTTTAACATTTTCTGGGATCCCCCACTTCATCCGGATCCGGCCTAGTTCAGTTATGTGAATAAAAGCATAATTAATATTCTGCATGGGTAGCAGATATTTCACACTCACTTTGTGGAAGCAAGGTCCCACTTTTCCAACAAGGCACTCCGGCAGGTCCGGGTGTTTCAAGCATAGTTTCTCTTTTCCCTTGTTTTTCTTAACAATGGCGGTCTCACTTGTCTGCCCGGAGACATCGGTCTCAAAAGGGGCTTCTTCAACACTATCCTCCAATACGTCTTCCATTACCATAGAAGGGTTATCAGCTGTTTTTGGGAAGGAAGTGCTTGTGGTTGGCTCATTAAGCTATCCGGATGGTTGAGCACTGCTTTCAATTTGTGTTCTGGAGTCCGGCTGGGGCTTAGATCCGGAGGGTTCGTTTCGAAAGCTTGAACTGGTGGCCTCCGGACCAGACAACTTGTCCTTAGGAACTTTAATGGGCGCTTCTGACCCTTAAATTTTGTCTTTGGCCCCAGTTTTAGAGGGCACAGATTTTGGAGATTTAGACGGTGGAACAGCAGCCTGGCCTTTTACCAGACGACCTTTTCGAAGATTTACTAGCTCTTCTGGGGAAACATCAGCATCCGATCCCATGGCTATGAATGTAGAGGGTCTCCTATCACTTGTAACTACTTGCTCTTGTTCAACAATAGGCTCCGACTCCTGGACCGATGAGCCTGAGATAATCGGTGAAAGACTAAGTTGAAATAACCTTCTAGGTTTGGAGCTTCTGGTAGAAGACGAACCTCGATCGAGCTCTGAGGTTGGTGTTTCAGGTTTGTCAATAGGAGAGACTGGGAGGCCTACTGCAATGCGCTTTTCTCGTTCGACCCTTTTGTGCTTTCTCTAACTCCGACAGATTCAGCCACCCACCTTTTACTAAAGAGTTTCTTGTTGTAAACATAAACTTACACTAAAATGCGTTTTTGGAGAAGAGAGATAAATGCTCTGAAGATTAGAAGTGAAAAGATGTTGAAGATGGTAAAACAGTGAAAAGTGATTTAATTTATACTAAAGAAACAAAAGATACCTTGAAACCTAGGAGAATTCGAAAATATAGAGTAATGATTAAAGACGGCGCTGACATCTCCAACATTAATTGAAGAGGTTACTTTTTGAGGTTAGTGGGAGCGCCATTCTAGGAGAAAAACGGCTGGTGAGGCAAATCAGGAAGGGACACGTGTCCCACGATCTTTGGCAAAACTGTTGAGCATCTGAGAGGTTTGCCAGTCCGGATAAATCCGTTAGACAATTCGAAATCTGTTCGGACATTATTAGAGGTGCTCATGAGCGATTTTTTAGGTTTTGTCAAAGGCCTTTGAACAGAACCTAAAAAAGGGGCTACTGATGAGTCTGGTTTTTCTCACCACTCACTGTAGAAACCGGACAGGGGTAATTCGGAAAAAAACCACCCACTGAACTATCCGAACAGGACTAAAATATTAAAAACTAATCACTTTATGACTAAGCTAATTACCAATCTGCTTAATAAAGTAATGGGTCTTTGAATTCGACCCGGTTTCATGAGTTTGAACTGAAAACCCAAGAGGCCCATATTTAAGGGTATAAATACCCAACCACTTTCATTAAATGAAGGTAATGGACATTTAATACAACCAGGCAGCTCAAATCTCTCAATACAAACCACTTAAACATTAAATACCCTTGAAACATCACAAAACACTTGACTAAATTACCCCCAGACTAAAATAATCCACACGAGATGCACCATTATTCTTCTATGCACTTCCATGTGACTTCACATAAGTCAGGAGCTTTCCATTCTCAATCAAATATTGGATTTAGTTTTTCAAAGAAATACAATCATTTTTATCATGCCCAATATCATCATGATACCTACAAAATTTATTATTCCTTTCTTCCCTCGGTCTGCTGATAGGAGCTGGTTTCCTAAGTTCACAGAATTCTTGGTTTTATCCCAAATGACAAAAACACTCTCTATCAAATCAGCATAGTACTCTGGCCTGACCCATGTATTTGTTCTAGGCTTGTTGTAATTGTCAGACGGAGTGTGGTTCGAATAGCCACCACTCCGAGGAGGCAAATTGTTGTTCTTCTGCCTCGACTGCTGATTATTCCCATTACCATTGATACTTCCATTCGAGGGTTGCCCATGATTATTGGCTGCATATCTCGAATTATTTGGAGTATTAACTGGTCCACCTCGGACTCTGCTAGACTCCTCAAACTTAATTTGATCCTCGACTTAAGCCATCAACGCTCCAAAAGTAAAGGCCCTTCTCTTTGTCGTCTTATTAGCCAGATCCCCTAGCAATAAACCCTGGTGAAAAGCTGCCATCGCCATAGTTTCTTCACAGTTGTCCAAACTAGCCTTGGTCAACACAAATCTCTTGGTATAGTCTTTCAATTTTTCTCCCGGTACCTGCTTGCACTAAATAATTGTATCACCATTAGCTCTCATCTCTTTTCTTCCCACGAACTGCCTTCGAAAAACATTATAAAAATCCCTAAAATTAGATATGGACCCCTTCGGAATCCTGTTGTACCATTTGAGAACTGTTTCTTTAAAAGTTTGAGAAAAAGCACGACACACAAGTCGATCGTCATCTTCGAAATTCATCATATAATTTTTAAATTTTTTGATGTGATCATCAGGATCTTGCATCCCATCGAACGTTTCAACCTTCGAAATATCAAAATGCTTCAGAAGCGTCATAGAACAAATTTCATCTGTCAATGGATACTTCCTCCAATCAACGCCTTTAACGAATTAGTCATCGGTCCCCATTGTGACATACAAATTCCTATCAGTTTCAGCGTACTGATTCGAAGGATTTCCTTCATGCCAAATTGATCGAGGAGCATTCTTAGACTTGCTCTCCTTTTTATACCTCCTCGAATAATCTCTTTCTGATTCCCCTTTCGAAGAACCTCTATGCCTTTTAAATCCCAAAGCTGAACTTTCTACTTCCTCATCACTAGAAGTTATCAATTTTTGTTTATATTTTTTCTCCTTTCGAGACGAATACCTCTCTTTAGGAGACACAAAACGTGCATTTTTATGCTCGAACTTAGCATGTCTGTCATAAAAGGATCGATCTGAATGACCTACCACATCATTTTTTTCTATTTCTTGTCTAACTTCAGATCTGATTCTAGCAGAAAGTATCTCTTGCTCCCTTCGTTCATATTTTTCATTCAAAGCATTGATTTTATCTAGAAGTTTATTCATTCTTGTCTCAACATCGGATCGAACCTGGACCGGAGACTATTTATCGGTTCTATTCCCATCAGTCCTATTCTTCTGCAAATTATCTCTCACAGTTTCTATCGCCGATTGAAGCGTAGGATTATTATTTTCAGGATTCATCTTTTGAATTTTAGTCAAAGAATACCATTGAATAGTATCACTTTCGAACATAATAAACTACTGATCTTTCTTATTCAAGTCCCCGGCGGAGTCGCCAATTTGATAAGGTTTGATTTTGCTTTAGTTAGTTGTTAAGGAAAAATTCTAGAGAGAGAAAAGGCAAGTACAAATGAGTTTCAAGTAAATGTGTTCAACCCCTTTATTAGAGTAGTCTGGTCCTTTATATAGAGGAGACAAGACTTAGTCTTAAACTGATTCTATTACAAAAATAGACTAATTGCTATTTAGTCCTTACAAATTATACAAAATTAAAATTGTCTTCTAAAACTTACGCCATTCACAAATTAAGGACAAAACTTATATTAATTACAATTAAATCCCTAAATTTACATTATTTATAAATTAATCCTTAAAAACCTATTTCCATATCATATACTATCCATGTATTGAATATTTATGAATCTTAAATATTAGTAATTTGTTTCAATATTATATTCTAAATTAAAAATATAATATTTTTTGGTTAATAACATGTGATTACGTATGACAATAACATTGGTTATAACTTCTATCCATGTAATTATTTACTTTCAACTTTTTAACTTAATAAAATATATCTAAATTCAATAAATATTATTTCAAATTTCATAAAATTTCAAATTTAGATTTCAGATTTATAACTTGAACTATCAAACCAATAAATATCCGTATCACTATAAGTGATAAGCTTTCACTAAGTACATGCCGCAAAACCATAAACTAATATTCAGTTTATGTAGACATGTATATATGCTTTAATTATTGGAAGTCTCATGAATGGTCAAGGTTACACATACCAGACGTGTCACTCCAAATTTGGACATTGGGTAGGTACTTGACCAAATCGGGTGTTGAGCACTGTAAAGTTGTGAAATGTATACTTTGGTACTTAAAGGAAACCAAACACTTCAAATTTACGTACAAGATATGAGATAACCTAGAGATATGGTCTTTTCCGATGCAAATATTTTGGTTGTGTGGACTGTGGACACTTTAAGGTCCCGAACTAGATATATATTCAAATTTTAAATAGAGGTGCACTGATGTAGTTGCACAAGCCTATGTCTATATAACCCTTTTGGACAAACAAAAACGGGTTTATTTGGAATTCGGTTATCCGAATTAGGCGCTGCAACCATTCAAATCGAACGCGTCGAGAAGCCCAACATTTTCCGAAACCATCACGAGGACAAAGCCTCATGATTAAGTCTGGATCCAAAATTCCATCGTTTATACCCTCTTCATCAATTCTCGTGAATTTTCTGTATTTTTATATTTTTGTTGGATTCAATTAAAATAGTTAACATGGTCTAGCTTTGAAATTGGGTTGTGCTTTATTTTATTTTGTGAGGAACAAGTTGTAATTTTGGCGTAGAGTTTTGAGCACTTCTATAAAAGGCTCTCAAACCCTATTTTTGCCGTCAGACTTTTTGGAATATAATTTTTGGAATATAATTTGAGTTTTCTCTAAAGTCTCTTGTACTCGGACAAATGGTTAGATGTTGTCTATTCTTTGTTTTCGTCTTCTTCTCTTTCTGTTTGTCATCGTCTGTTCAACCTCATATCTCGGGGCTACCATGCACCTTCACGAAAGAGTTTGCAAATGTATTTTATCATAACCTCTAACATGGTGGCAACATATGTCACATGTTTTTAACATTGAAACCATGTATTATGGTTAACGAATATCATGATTATGTAAAATGATAAGTATTAAAAGATCTCCTTACCTATTGTGATAATAGTTTAACCATCATATTCTCTAACAATAACAGTAGCTCAAATAAATTAAAATACATAGAATCTATGGTGGTTGATCATTTTAGCTATCATGTTTTCAAGTTTATGTCTATAAATACAAGAATATATAATATGCACATCAGGGTATAACGTATCGATACATAAATCCATGATGTAATGATATCAATGCCTCATTCCCTCTTATTTCATCGTAATTTCCTCATACCATCGTTTCTTTTCAAATTTTACATAAATTTAACTTTAATACCAAATGTTAGTATCGTCGTTATAAAAGAGTAGAAAACAAAACTGCAAGATTTACTTAGTTCACCCAAAACCGTGGTTTCACTATGATAAAAATAGAGAGCAATTCAATACTACAACCCTAAATGGAAAACTTAAAACTATAGAAAAAAATATTAAACATACAACCACAATCAAATCTCGCCGGCCTGTCACTCCGATTTATACATTAAAGCTTAAAAAATATCATTTAATTTAAGTTTTTAGTTGAATCAGGCCGAGTGCAAACCTGTCATGTACTACTAGAATCCACACAAGTATCAAATATATCGAGAGATAATAGACCCTCGATGTGTATTATTGTTATAATATTTTTTATGCAAGTTATATATTACACATATAAATTATAGAATATAATCACTCTTTTATCGTGGTTCGTTGAGTTGATAAAACATGTTTCTTCAAATATAAATATTATTTTGAAATATTGATTTAATGAATAACCAATCAAGATATAAGTCTGAATTGTCAAAATGAACTTAAGATTCGCTTAAAAAATTAAAACGTTTGTAATATAGTCATCCAAAATAAAAAGTTCAATGAATGGTTAGACTATTATGACAAATAGCAGAGCTCGTTGCACCAATCTAGACATATTATAGGTCTGTGTTTGTGCAATAATGAGATTGCTTATCGTGGTGACCTAAACTTTTCAAATTATCATATCGGTTCCTTAAACGATGTTACATATTGGAAATATTTTGAAAAGTTTTTGATGTGGCAACCATATAACACCCACAAAACGAGATAATTTTAATGTAAGGACTATATAGCCATTTTTGCATCAACGATGAGTAGGTGTATGTTCATAAAAAACAAATTAGCTGACCTTCAAATTAGCCAACATTTATCATCCAAACTAAAAATAACAAACAACAACAATAAAGTAATATATTATCCACATGAATGCTAAGATGTGCATTAGTTATATGTAAATGTTATATGCATATGTTGTTTAGGCTTGACACAACGTTCAGAGTGTATGGTTAAATGTGCACTAGTTACATGTAAAAGTTATAGGCATATGTATTTTAAGATTTTGTTGATTTTCATTGTGTATGCTTGGATGTACACTTCTTATATGCAAATGTTATAAGCATATGTATTCTAAGCTTGACACAATGCTCAAACTATATATGTAGTTTAAAATTTGGTAGATTTTTAAACTATATTTTTAGATGTGCACTGGTGACACCCATATGTTATAAACATATGCATATTAGGCTTAATAGAATGTTCAAATTGTATGGTTAGGTGTGCACTTGTTATATGTAAATTTTATATGCATATACTATTTAGGTTTGACACAACGTTCAAATTGTATGGCTAAAAGTGCACTGCTTATATGTAAATGTTATGGGTATATGTAATTTAGACTTTGTTCAATGTCGAAACTATATTATCATATGTAAAGTGGTTACATTTAGTCTTTTCTTCAAAAGTATTTATTTGCGTTTTATAAAATATTTAGCAATAAAAATCATTCATGTAACTATAAAAAATAAACACTAACATATTACTTATATTAATTTAACTATTTACATTTAGTTATCTCTTTAATATAATTAAACTATAAAAAATAATATACATTTTTTCTAAAAATATTATTTAGTGCAAACATGACAACTAAAGAAAAAGACAAACGAATTTAGGTTTAGCTTGAATTCTATAGCTAAAAAATATATAAAGCTTGAAGTTTGGTCGAACATACCTCGTGGAGATAAAACTTTAGTGGGAAACTATTAACATTAAACTTTCACAGTAAAATACGTAATGCAAATGTTAAAACAATTATTTTACAAATCATGGCAACCCAATTGGACTATGAAACCCTAAACATCAAATTTGTAATGGGTAATAACATTTTATTTGTTAAAAGTTTCACATATAAAAAATTAGAGTCTAATCTGTGATGAATATGACATATGTTGGTCGTTACTGTGGAAGGAAAAATTCAAAAAACCTTTTACTACAATTCAGTCTAAGTATGACTTTTTTTTCTAAACGTAACAAAAACACTATAACAATTCTACCTATGAAAATATATAAGTGGTGTTAATGAGTTCCTCTCAATCTATCATTCTTGAAATGGATAAATCACAAGGCCAAAATAGGGATAAAGTAAAATATGGATAAATATTTGATAGACACAATTGGATGTTTGTGATCATCGGTTAGGTCACAAGGGTGGTTGGTTCAAACTTACAACTACCTATGTTGCCGATTTAACTTTGTTATCTTAACACTAAGGTAAAATTCAAATCAAAATATATTTTATTCTATGAAAAAAACTTATCTCAAAAGAGAGATAAAGATAAGGCATTTAATCAAGTTGAGAATTGTTGGAAAATATTGATTAAATATAGATGACCGAAGTAGAGCTCTGATCATCGAAGAACGAGAAACAAGAAAGGACAGTGAGCACCCAGGTTCCAGGTTCCTTTTCTGCGATTAAATTTGTTGATCGCAACAAACTCATGACACAACAGGTTTATCGTGGTTTTTTTTACGAAGTCGCGATCAGTACTAGCTTATCGCAACCACCATGCCTTGCATAAGGTATTATGATGCAGCGAGATACCTTTGTGACATCTAAAGAAGGGTTGGACGCAGTAAGGCCCGTCGTGGTTTTTTTTACGAAGTCGCGATCAGTACTAGCTGATCGCAACCACCATGCCTTGGATAAGGTATTCTGATGCAGCGAGATACCTTTGTGACATCTAAAGAAGGGTTGGGCGCAGTAAGGCCCCTAAGGATATGAATTGACATTTTTCCCAAATTTTTCTCCAAATGTTTTTCAAAATATTCAAAAAGAAAGACAAATTTGAATCATCTCTAACAAATCTCAAATACGTTAAAAACACTCTGCTGAAGCAGCAGCTGCTGCTGCCGCCGCTGCTGCCGTTTATCAAGTGATGTAAATATATTTTATACTAAATCAAATATACATTTAATTATATTGCAAGATAGGTATGAGAGAGAAGCTTATGAAAATAAGAAAGACAAAAGGAAAGCTCGAGAAAGAGAAAAGGAAAATTTGATAGATGATCAAATGACAGAGATAAGAGACGACCAAAGAGTCGTAGGAAAAAAATGAGAATGAGGACTCCAACGTACAACTACACTCTAAGGGAAAGGAGAAAATCGAAACCAATTGTGGAAACAAGTAAAGAAGATTCGATCATTCGGTAATTCAAGGATGTGTGGATATCATCAAGCATGAGTGCACTGCCAAGACATGAAAGTCTCCCACAAGGCTTTATGCCTCCACTAGGTTATACTGTATACTCAAATTATAAAAAATTAAATTATCCAAATCAAGTTGCTCAAACAATCATTCCTCTAAGGTCACAAAGAGTCCCGCACGGTTATCTATCTTGTCATGTCCAAGAGATACAACAATACAATGTACATGGATGGACATACGATACTCCACCATATTACCCATGATTTGTTAGCACTTAAAGCATCGAGGAAAAATTGTCTTATGAGGGTACGAATTCATTTATTGTAGAGGAATATGGAGCTAAAATAGTGGTGGCACCTATCAAAGAAGTAATATAAATAGAAATTGGTGTGGATTATTTATGATTGAGGGTGATTTAGTAAATTGTTTTGAAAATTTAAGGTTTAGGATGGAATGTAGTGAGATAATTAAGGTGAGTGCTTGTATTAAATTCTGATCACCCTCATTAATGAAAGTGGTTGGGGTACTTATACTTAATTAGTGACCCATGGGCCTTTTGGGTCGGGTCGTGGGCTTGGGTTAAGTTTAAGAACCCATTAGCCCAAAATATGAAATGACCAGCACATAGCTTAGTCATGTTTCACTAAATTTATCCTGTTCGGTTTCGCATGGTAATGGTTCAGTCCGAACTGCCCTTCTGATAGAGGTTTGTAGTAGTGCCAAATATATCCGACCTTATCAGTAGCCCCTTTAGGTCTTGCATATAATCTTTGGAAGAGCTAACCCTCAAGAATAAAAATATATGCATTTTCAATTTGACCTTCTGATCTGTCTCTGTATCCGAACCGAAGAGATTACCTTTTTCTGTCAAGAATTTCAAGAATCAGCCCGATCGGAATTCAGTGGGACTAACTTCACCGTTAAGAATTTCAAAAGTCTCTTTTTTGACGTGGGAAACGTGTAAGGTTCTGGTTCGACCTCTCAACTGCTTTTTCTCCTAAATTCTCGTACTTACTAGGCTAGAAAGTTACTTAGGGTATAACCTCATACTCTATAACCCTTACTCATGGCTATTGATCGGTTTGTCTTCCCCTATGTAATCTCCTATATTTTCACAGTTATATAGAAATCGATTTTACAGTTCTATTGTCTTAAAAAACACAAACACTTCTAGAGAGAGAAAGCTTAGTAATCTTTCCAAATTGTGTCTGGGTAATTTATGTACTGCTGGCTCAAATCCCCTAGCCATCTAGACAAGATGAAGAACAAAAGGAAGAATAAAACCACAACTGACCCGCCTCAGCCAATTACCAAAGGGGTCAGTTCGGAGAATCAAGACGGAATCAATGCTGTTCTATTGGAGGAAGACGTAGTTACAGTCAAAGAAGCTGGTGGATCAGACAACCCACCACAGATTACCAAGAAGGATAAAAAGTGCAAGGCAAGCAGTGATGAAAAAGATGCAAAGAATAAGAAAGTTACTCTAGGATTAAAGGTAATTTTGCGTCCTTCAGAACTTCCTCCTCTGGTTCCTGCTGAACCTACTCTTCAAGAAGAAATTCCAACCAAACTTTATTCCGAATAGGCCACTACTGATGGGGACGTAAATCTTAATTCATTTCATAACATTAATATGTATTTTAATTATCTGGACAGGGATGGTTTCGCGGGGCATTATCGTCCTACTGACTCATCTAATGTTGTATAACATAACATCGAGACTTATGTGATATAAAGTGAGCAAGACACCCTAAGTCATGCTCTTTTAGGTTATATCCGTCCGGTAGTTGAGTTGGAAAGGCAGGTAAGGGAACAAACCACTACTATAACTTCCTTGACCACAGTAAACCAAGGCTTGACGAATAGTCTCTCTACCGCTCAAGAGAGCATAGAATTTTTGAAGAAGGAAAAAGAGGATTTATCTGCCAAACTGGTCAAGTCAAAAGAAGCTCAAAAAGATCTCCAGACCAAGTATTCCGGACTGGAAACTTCCTCCTCCAATGAAATCAAATCTCTGAAGCAACTAGAATCTAGAGACAAGGTTGTCAAGACTTTATCCGAAGACAAAGTCAACTTGGAGGATCTTCTTAAAAAAAGATAGAGGAGAATACATCTCTAGTACAAAAGCAAGCCGAAGAGATAGTTGCTTAAATAGAGAAGTATGCCTCTGGAGTGGTGGTCTCTTTGAAGAAAAGAGATGATGGAATCAAGTCTGATATGGTCTTATTATTCCACGAGACTTTTCCTAAGCGGGCTCTTGGTCCTTTATGGAAATTTTTGGAATACAATGACCTTCCTTTTCATACGATGGCTGATAGTGATAAACAGAACTACTCAAGTGGGGAAGATTCCGAGGAAAACAAAGGAGTTGGTGAGAGTTCAAGAGCTGAACTCAAAAGTCTGAAGAAAGGCGATGGTGATGAAAAGACCGAAGAGAACAAGGCTTAAGATTATATTATTATACTGTGTTTTTTGTTGAAAAACTAAAGTCCTTGGATAGACAAGACATCTTGTTGCATTGTTTGTTTAATTTATGCTCTTAAAACTTAAAGTCCTTGAATGTTCAAGGCATGTGTGAACCATATATCGGGTCTACTCCGATCAAACTTTAAAACCATATTTCCCTTTGTGTGAATTTTGTTTAACTCTTTACTACTAGTGTTTAAATGGTCGTTAATATTTCAGATCTGTTAAGTAAGTGTATTGAATGATTTCGATCACATATGTTAATAAATGTGATCAAGTGTCTAACATATCCAATCAACCCAAAGATGTTTGAGAGTCGGGGTGTTTAATAAGTATTTAATATCCGACCACCTCACACTATGTTAAGTTAAGAAGATTTTTGCACCAAACTCTTGAAAAAGACATAAAATATTATTCAAAAATTCGGACACCTCGTTAAAACCTCCCCGCGCTACTAGGGTAGGAAAGAGTATGCCCCCCTAATATTTACATTGACATTCAAAAAGTAAATATTTACAATAAAATTATATTCTAAGTATAACCTAAGATGTTCAAGGTTCCATGGGTGCTTTAGTGTTCTCCCCTCCATGTCTTGAAGTCTGTATGTTCCTGGTTTGACTTTCCCACATACTATATATGGACTTTCCCAATTCGGAGCCAACTTGCCAGACTGTTTTTCCTTGGTGTGTAAAAAGACTTTTCTTAAGACTTTTTCCCCTAATTGAAAATCTTTTCTTTTAACTTTGGAAGAAACTCTGCTCCTCATCAAACCCTGGTAATGTGTCGTTCTTAGACGCGTTCTAACTCTTCTTTCTTTAATCAAATCCAACTGATTCCTAACTGCCATATCATTTGACTGCTCAGAATAGTTATGGATTTTGTAAGATGGTAAAGTAGCTTCTATGGGAGTGATTACATCCATCCCATAAATAACAGCAAAATGAGATTCTTGTATAGTATCCCGATGAGTAGTTCGGTAAGCCCACAATACTTCTTGTAGATAACTTGGCCACTTTCCTGCAGCTCTCTCCATATTTTTCTTCATCCCGAACAAGATTGTTCGATTAGCAACTTCAACTTTTCCATTTGCTTGAGGGTGGAAACGAGAAGAAAAGAAATTTGGAATACCTTTAGAGGTGCAAGACCTTTTCATGTCTTTATTATCAAATTGTGGCCCATTGTCTGTGGTGATCTTTCAAGGAACTCCAAATCTGCAACATTTATTATATAAAATGAATTTAATAATTGGCTTAGAAGTGGTTCCAGCTAAGGGAGCTTCTTCTATCCATTTTGAGAAATAGTGAATAGCAACAATGATTTTTCGACATCCACTAGATGCCATGGGAAGGGCCCCAACCAGATCTAACCCCCATCTATCAAAGGGTATCGATTCAGATATGAATTTCATAGGAAATCCTGGCACATGAAGTTCATTCCCATATCTCTGGCAAGGATCACACTTCGTTACCATATCTTTAACATCTCCCATTATGGTTGGCCAGTACTACCCTGCTAATAAGACTCTATTGGTTAAGGCTTTGTAGCCACAATATGCAGAATCTTCACCAACATGCAGTTCAGCTAACACAACTTGGGATTCTTTAAATCCTAAGACACGCAAGAGGGGTCTGTTGAAAGATTTCTTGTAAAGAATTTCTCTTAATAGCAATAAACCACGAGGCTTATATTTAATTTTCTTAGCCATGGCTTTATCCGGAGGAAAAATCCCATCAGAAATAAAGTGAAGAATATCATACCTCCAGTCCTTAGGTTGAATAACGAGTATGCTCATACTTTCTTCATTCTCATTACTTTTTTCTTGGCCTATCTGTATTGATGGACATTATTGCATAAGAATCCATGGGTAAGATTCAGAATAAGCTATGATTGCCAAAGAGTTTGCCACAGTATTCTCCGATTTAGGGATGTGTTCATAGTGGATACTCCTGAAGCTTGCAACAACTTCTTTCAACATAAGAAAGTATTTTATAATTGTTCTTTCTTTGCTTCAGATTTCCCTTGAGCATGGTGAATCATTAATTGGGAGTCGTTCATTAATCGGACTATTTTGGCCCCACATATGAGGGATAGCTTAAGACCATCTATAGCTGCTTCATATTCAGATTCATTGTTAGATGCCCTGAAACCAAAACATATAGCCTGGTACAAGGTATCACCATACGGAGAAGTTAAACAAATTCCAGCCCCGCATCCCATAGTACTAGATGCACCATCAGTTCGAACTACCCATTCTTTCTTAGACTGGCTTTCTGGTATCTGTCCTGAGGATCTATCAACATGCAATTCTACCAAGAAATTGGTCACTGACTAGGCTTTAATCACCGTTCGAGGGGCAAAATCAATATCATAATCACCCAACTCAACTGACCACTTGGTCATTCTGCTTGATACATCAGCTTTTTGAAAAACCACTCTTTTAAGGAAAAGATATTTGAACGATAATGGAATGACCTTGGAAGTACGGTCTCATTTTTCTTGCCGCAATTACTAAGGCCAATGCTAGTTTTTCTAACTTCAAATATCTTCTTTCGGTATCCAACAGACTTTTACTAATGTAATACATCAAATGAGGGTAATTATCCACCTCTCTTACTAGCACAACACTTATTGCATACTCTGCTATACCAAGTATATGTAGAAATTTCCACCCCGAACAGGTTTAAAGAGAGTCTTAGGTGAAGACAAATGTTTCTTGATTTCAAGAAATGCTTCTTGATTTTAAGAAATGCTTCTTGATTTCAAAAAATGCTTGATCACACTGTGGAGACCAATTAAAGTTTTTGGTATTCCTTAACACCTGGAAAAATAGAGCACATTTGTCTGATGATCTTGAAATAAACCTGTTCAAAACAGCCAATCGTATGGTCAGCCTTTGAACTTATTTGGTGCTCTGAGGAGGGTCCATAGCTAGTAGGACATTGAGTTGATCTGGATCATGTTGAATTCCTTTTTCACTTATTATATAGCCCAAGAATTTTCCAGATCGGACCCCAAAAACACACTTTTCAGGGTTTAGCTTCAAGTTCACATCCTCTAAATTAGAAATGTTTCTTGAAGGTCGGATATATGTGAATCTTCCTCCAAGCTCTTGACCATCATATCATGTATATAAAGTTCCATGTTTCTGCCAATCTGATTACCGAAGGCTTTATCTACTAATATTTGATAAGTGGCCCCAGCGGTTTTCAATCCGAATGGCATCACCTTATAAAATTGAAAACCTATGTCCGTAATAAAAGTGGTGTGGTCTTGATCCTTCAGATCCACTTGTATATGGTCGTACCCCGAAAATGCATCCATGAAAGACAATAATTTATTCCAGAAGTATAATCCACCCACTGATCTATCCGAGAAACAAGATAAGGATCCTTGGGGCATGCCCTATAAAGATCAGTAAAATCGATAAACATGCGCCATTTTCCATTATTTTTCTTGACTAAGATAGGGTTGGCAATCCATAAAGGGTAATGAGACCCTTTTATGTGGCCCATCTTGGTCAGACGATCAACTTCTTGAACAATCACATCTGCTTTTTCTTTAGAGAAACACCTTATTCATTGTACAACTGGTGCAACATCAGTTCGTATAAATAACTTGTGACAAATTATATCAGCTGGCACTTCGGTAACATCATCATTGCACCAAGAAAGTGCATGTTGATTACTCATTAAAAAAACAACAACTTGTGTTTCAAAATTGGCGCCAACTTGGTACCAATTTTAATATTTTTTCCTTAAATTAGGGAATGGATTTCAACCTCCTCTACGACTATTATGATATTGGGAGCCTCCCTGGGATCATCAATCTCATTCTCATCGGTGGAAGGATTCGATAGCTGTTAATCTTTGTTAATCTTGACTACCTCTACAGACTTAGAGGCAAGGGCCGTTGCATAACATTCCCTAGTTATCTTCAGACTTCTCGGGACAACACCTACTTGTCCCTAGATAGCGTATTTTAAACATTAATGGGCCGTAGATACCACAACATGCATTATAAAGAGCCAAGACCTCCCAAATATTGCATTATAAGATATTGGGCAATCCACCACAACAAATAAGACTCTCACTATTTTCTTGAAAGGTCTCTTGCCCAAGGATACTTCTTCTTCAAATTCGCCAATCACATCTGCAGAAATCCCTATGAAGACCACAATAGTTCTATTCGAACGTTGTATAACCGAAGGGTTTCTCATCTGTTTGTAGAAGTTTAAAAATAAGATGTTTGTCAAACTGCTTCTGTCAATCAGGATTCGACGTATATCATTTCCCCATATTGATGCCCTTATTACCACAACGTCTTTATGAGGCCCTGCAATATCTCTTAGGTCATCCTCATCAAAAAATATAAAGGGAGATGGAGTTTGATACAGGTGGGTGGACATTCCTCCATCCAACTTAGTGGCCAAACTATGAACATTCCTCTTCCTTGAAGAAGTAGAAGGTGCAGTCATAGTATCCTCTCTAAAAATGGTTAAAGATTTAAAATATTTAATCAAACCGCAGACAGTATTAGTCTTGTCTGCTATTACCTCCACCCGATTTTGACTCAGATCCGGATCAAGGTACTCAGAGTCTATATCAAACCTCTCAATAATCACCATAGTATCTTCCTGTATAGACGCTCCAGGATTGCTTGAATGAGTAGTTCGGGGAGCGTTGGCATTGGATTGTGTATTATCCGGTCTGCTCCCCCCTCGTTTTTTGACATAGGCCCCCAACTCTTTCAATGAGGTTCCGGACCTCTTGCTTCAAGGCTATACAATCATGGGTATCATGCCCTATGTCATTTTGGTATTATTATAGAAATGGTTACTCCGGTTTTCTCTGGGGGACTACAGTGCTTCTGAATTTCTAAAATGCACTTTGTTTTTAGTCTTGTCATAGATTGTAGCCACATTTTCCCCCAATCCAGCAAACCACTCAGGTTGAACCCATGGCCCCCCTTTTGTTTCTGACCTGTTGGTTCTGATTTTGGTTAGACTGATTATGGCTTGAGCGGTTAGATCCATGTCCAGTCTCCTTTGACCTGTAACCAGACTGATTAACAGCCTGAGATGTTGAAGTTGTAGTAGTGGACCTTATTTGGCAAGGCACCATGGTTTTTTTTATAATCCTCCACATTAATTTGTTTCCCCACCTAATTTAACAAACCATCCAAAAGTCATGTCTTTCTTCCGGGTGACTGAATCAGCCAAGTTGCCCAGATTTAAACTTTTCCTAAGGGAAGAAATTGCAACTTGTTCGAAGCAATCTGCTAGCCCATTCTTTGTATTCACAAATTGGCTGATGTACTCCTTCAGAGACTCATTTGGCTCCTGAACACAATGGATAATGGTATCCTCATTACCCTTGAGCTCATTGATTTCAACAAACTGCCTCCGGAAGGCAACCCAAAATATATCAATTTTTTTATAGATCCCTGAGGGAGACTACTATACAATTTGAGGGCACTTCCTGTGAAAGTTTGAGAGAAGACCATGCACAACAATCTATCTTTGTCATCGAAGTTCATCATAAAGTTCTTAAACTGCTCTAGATGGTTGTCGGAATCTCTACTCCCATCATATTTCTCCATCTTAGAGTTGTTAAACCTCTTGGGAAGGTGTCCAGTGAGTATCTACGCAGATAAATGCGATTGTCTCTAGTTCCTGTTACGGCTAAAAATAGTATCTTCATTCGGTGTAGCAAAAATACCCGGTTTGGACTGGAAAGCAAATGGATTAATCAGCAAACGGTCAATATGTTGATCAGTTGAACCCTTTCCCTTCCCATGGTGCTTCTTAAGCCTGCCATGCCTATCTTTTTTTCTTGAATGTTTTTTAGTCAGCCTCATTTTCTTTTTTAACCGCCCTTCATCACTTCGCGAGGACACTGATTCTTCAAGTTATGACTCATTAGATGAGTTGTTGGAGGAATCCGATGTAGAACTCTCCACGTGTTTAGATCGATGTGTTTTCTTGAAGTTGAGATGCGTATTTAGAGACTGCTCGTTCTCTCCAGGATTGTGAGTATGGTGAAGCACCGATGCACCAGATTTTTCTTTAACCTATTTTTCTGTTTGTTTTAGCGCTCTCAAGGCCTCTATCTCAGCCCTTAATTGATCTCACTACTCAATAGTATATTCATCGTTTTCCTTTACAACCTCCACCTCATGAGGTGGAACATTCTGAGCATTCGGATCCATCTGAACTACCTTGTATGCTGGTTTTGAATATGAAATTCAGGCACCATCGTGCTCCCACCGTGGTCGCCAATCTGGTGTGGATTATTTCTGATTGCGGGTAATTTAGTAAAGTGTTTTGAGAATTTAAGGTTTAAGATGAAATGTAGTGAGATAATTAAGGTATGTGCTTGTATTAAATTCTGATCATCCTCATTAATTAAAGTGGTTGGGGTATTTATACTTAATTAATAACCCATGGGCCTTTCCAGTCGGGTCGTGGGCTTATGTTAAGTTTAAGAACCCATTAACCCAAGATATGAAATGACCAACACCTAGCTTAGTCACGTTTTATTAAATTTATCATGTTCAGTTTCTCAAAATAATTCAGTCTAAATTTCCCTTCGGATAGAGGTTTGTAGCAGTGTCAAAAATATCTGATCTTATCAGATACAACTTCTTGTTTATATGTTACATAATTAAAATGTACATAGTTTCAAAAAAAAAGGTATTTACATTTTGAGTAATCAAGAAAACTACAAGCTACCTAAACATTTATACCTCTTAAGGCAAGTAAAATATTTATTATTGTTGCCTTCTTAGTCTTGGGGGTACTAGTTACCGAGTCTGGTCCACCAAAATTAGCAAACAATGTACCATATGGTGCATTCGAACTACAAAAAAGGAATTTCTAAAAAGAACGAATTTCTAAAGGTTTGTAATATATGGGCATCTTCAAGATATAAGTCTTAGTTGCAATACACTATAAAAAAATCCCCCTCATAGCATCACTAGTTTATAATTTAGATTTAAGGAAAAATTTGGTATCAAGATAGAAACACATGAATATTTAAATTCTTTGGATTTCTTCACCAATATGGAACACCTGACGTGCATATTAGATCAAAGAGGGATCCTAGTTGAAGAAGCTGAAAACACAACCAAACTTAGGAAAATATCAATAAGAATATGTCATCCATAGAGTTAATATAATGATTACTTACGAGTGGCAACCCAAAAATGATTGTTAGCTTTTTTAATATAATTACTTTGAAAATCCCAATCTCCACTAACAAAGAAGAAGCTATCCTCCCACGCATTAATTCTCTTGGGAAGATTGTGAACAAGATAATCGAATGATTGCATTTTAATAGTGAAAAATTGACTTCTTCTTTCCCTCATAAAATCAACATAAGCCAGATTTTTTTTAAAGAAAACGACTTAACACATAGCCTTGGCAAAACCACAGTAGATTACAATACAAGTAAGTATTATGGAGATAATTGGCTAGGGCACTATTGAGTAACTTTAAAAATCTTGGAAATATCATTATACAATGAAAATCGAAGTCACAATCAAACAAATAAGTAAATATAACAATTCACCCTCTTGAGTATTGCCAGGATGTTTCCACCTCATGGGGGATTCAAGATTGGCATTATAGGGGATTACCAAATTTTTATAGTTATGCTCAACTTTTATCGCAAAAAATAAAGAGTATGAACACATAAACTAGTATGTTGGTCTAGATTCAACTTGTCAATAATAGATTCACGCCCATGGTCATGACGAACAGAGTTATCGCCGTCAAGATTTTAGAAAATACAATAAGTCATATTTTCAAATAACGTTTGTAAACTAATCATTTTGTCACAAGAAAAATCAAGATTGATAATTTGTTGTAAGAGAAAGAGAAAGGGAGAAAAATAAATAAAAGTGAAAATAAAGAAAGATGAGAAGAATATCAATAGCCAAAATAAAATATGCAAAAACTCAAAAGGATAAGATTTAGTTTGTACCATTGATGTTATCACAAATCAACAGCTTAGATCTTGCCAGATCAAATACAGCTAATAAAAAAAATGATGGTAGAAGCCCAAAGAATAATTCATTCTTTATGATAAACACATCACCGCCACGTGTAAATCTAAAAAAAAAACTCCACTTGTACTAACAAGTGTCAAAATTAAAGGTATCACCATATTTCCAAGCGTATAACTATTTGGAATTAAATAAAAAAACATATTTTACACTTAATAGACATTATTCGTAAGTTTCCTTAGCCAAAAGCAAAATTACTTTAGCAAAGTCGACAAAAAATAATTTAATATTTAGCCTAAACCTCTAAGGGTTAATCAATATATATAAATTATAATCATATAATTATCTGGGAATAAAATAAGGTTCTTCCAAAGCACATCGTGTTAAAAATATAAAATATCCAATCTATAATTCACCAAAAATGCAATAATTTTCTTCATGCGAATGTGTTTACTCGTGTTTTTTAGTCGTTACATTCAGTCTTCAAGAAGGACTTAGGGGGTTACTACCTACTCTAGAATAAACACACATGAATAAATTTCTTCAAATTTATATTCCTTCCTTCATTATTTATTGAAGGCTAAAAAGTGCTGGAATACATATGCAAAGATATTAGGACAAAATAAAAAAGATTAAACAAAGAAAAATAGAGAAAAAATAAATAAATTCGAAGTAAGAGCAAGAGTTTTACAAGATAACAAGACCTCAAAGCATCATCAACAATAAGCCAAATCCTCTAAAGTAATCATAAAAAATTAAAGGTTAAGCATCACTAAGCAAAGCATTCAAATATAAATGATTCTTCGACAAAAGACTAAATATGCAAAGGGATAAGCAACATATGCCTCGAAACAGATCAAAGAAGGATCCAACCAACGACAAGAAAGCTCCGGAAAACATTGGGCTAGTCTTCTTTTGTTTCTCTCAGCAAGACTATGGAGGTTACTGATAAAGGCGTAATTTATCCAACCCAAAATTGGCTCATAATCTTATCCAAACGTGTAAATATTTATTTAAGCTAAGTCAAATGTACATTTAACCATATATCTTAGTTGTTAGAGAAATATCCTCTATTATCATCATACATCTGGGAGATACTTATTATAACACGACCTATATATATAGAAAATATAAACATTAATGGTTACATTTTTTTTAATAGATTTAAGAATAAATTTATCTATAATGAATGTGTCTTGCACAAATTTGTTTAAATATGGTCTCGTATCTCTTGTCTTGCATATAATGTTTCACATGTAGTTAGTTATGAATTAGTCTTACATACACTTAGTTATACTTAGTCTCGTATGTTATGTATTCTCCCACATCTTTCTTGTCATGTATTATCTTGCATGTTATGTATTGTCCCACATATTTTATCATGTATATTCACGCATGTTATGTATTATTCCGTATCTCTCTTGTCATGTATTGTCTCTCATGTTATATATTGTCTCGTATCTATCTGGGAATTTGTGTATCGATTAAACTTATAACTTATAGATCGAATACCCCATCAAGAAAAAGATTTTGCATGGAAGACCAAAATTAAAGATAATAAGTCCAAGGACAACCCCTCAACTAAAAAGTAAAATACTTGATTGTGGTTTAATGCTTTGCAATTACGCTAAAGATTTTATTTGGATAAGAAAAATTAGAAACGAAATACCTAATGATATTGCAACATTAAGGAGAGAAAAATTGATTTACTTGTTTTTTAATAATAAAAACACTAGAAGATTCTAGTGAAGTTCTAATGTAATGCTGGTTAATGATGTAAACATTATGTACCGTTGGTTAATAATATAAACACAATTAGATTTGTATATATATATAAATGCCCAACTTCAATCAATAGCACGAACATATTTTTACTATCATTTTCACTTTTTTGCTCTTTAGTCTTGTGTTATTTAATAATCATCGATCTCCACTTCGGCCGAACCAAGTGATCAGAAAATAACTGCATTATTATTTATATTTATGTATTTTTCAAAGTTTTTAATTACTATTAGTTTTTAGTTTTTAATTTATTTGAATTCTTTTCAAAATTTATCGAAGTTACCACTCATTTGGATCGTTACAAAAAAAAAATTATTAGTGGTCTCGTATGAATTTTATGGCATATAACAAACAAAATACGATTAAAATACAAAGATAGAAACTATATTCTTTTTAAAATTTATGGGAAAAATCCTGAAATATATCAAAATGACTATGTATTTTAATAATTACAAAAAAATAAAAATATTGGTGGAATCGGATTTTTTTCGACAAATATTAGAACACATATGATAAAATTTATAAAACTTGAAAAATAGTTTTATTTTATCGAATAGATGGTTGCCAAATGTCAGTAATCCAATAGATCAATCTTGCTCATGTTTGGGGTACTTTTTGGTGGTCGAACGCACCAAAAATTCCCTTTCCCTTTCTCACTGGAAAGATACATGATGAGAGACCCCATTTTCTGTATATTATTGGAGATGCTCTCATTGAACTTAAGTAGCTTTGTGCCCTTC
The DNA here is from genome assembly GCA_036936605.1 of Limnanthes douglasii subsp. nivea. Classification (NCBI taxonomy): domain Eukaryota; kingdom Viridiplantae; phylum Streptophyta; class Magnoliopsida; order Brassicales; family Limnanthaceae; genus Limnanthes; species Limnanthes douglasii. Next base: position 343,699,662 of record JAUPFV010000001.1, read on the forward strand.
TCACTCATATGTCGAACTTTGGTGCCATAGAATTTTATTAAAGTCCGCAAAAATGTATCTATTGTTACCATGCCAAAGATAAATAAGTCTCTCAGATTTGAATATGTATACTCATCTTATAACCACGAGATGCTATCATAGCTTCTTTGGTCGCCTTTCATTCATCATCAAGAAAATAAACCTTATGCACTTCATCAGCAAGTTGCCCAATTGAAATCAGATTTCTTCTTAAAGGTTGAATATGTCTAACCTTATGGATTTCTAGATTGATCTATTGTCCTGCTTAAGCTTGATATCTTCAATACATATCTGAATTGGTTTATTATCAACTAAATATATAATTTTGAAGTTACATGCATTATAGGTGATAAAAGTGCTCGATTTGAAGTGGTAAGTATGCTCAATAGTGGATTTAAAGAGTATTGTGCTGCAAGTAGAACAAAAATGAAAATGGTCATTACATGAACACCACAACAGAATGGCATAGCAGAGCACATGAATCAGGCTCTAAAAGAACGTGTTAGAATAATGAGATTGCATGTTGATTTGTTAAATATTTTTTTGGTTGATGCAATCAACATTGCAACTTATTTGATCAATAGAGGACCATCATTTTTGTTCTCAAATTTCCAAATGAAGTATAGAGTGGTAAATATTTATATATTTCTTTATTCAAAGTACTTGGTTGTTTGTCATATATACATGTTGATGTAAATACTATAAACAAACTTGATTTAAAATTCAGAAAATGTTTCTTTATTGACTATGTAGATGTTGTTTTTGGTTATATATTTTAGGATGAATAAAATCAAAAACAATATAAGAAACATGAACGTAATCTTTAGTGAGAAGGTTATAAACAATGATAAATCGTATGTAGTTGAAGAAGTAGAGGCCTCACATGACTCTAGTTATATTGATTTGGGTGAGTTCTTTAAAATTTAATATGTAGAACAATGTTATCCATTACGAGAAAAATGAATTGCTTGAGACATAATATGCTAGTTTAGTTTCTCTAGATATTGGTTTCCACTTGTCGGAGAACCGATAGACACCCAAGACAGTGGATCGTTATTCACCATATATTTATCGCGTCTTATTGTCAGGTAGAGGTGAATATCTTGTTGATACCATTTTAATCCACAAGGTCACTTCTCTTGTTGTTACTATACATTTTACAATCGAAACAGTTATTAAAAAATATTTTTTTATTAAAAGAATATTCTTTACTATTCACAGATGCACACATGTTTTGCGAAATAGACATTATCTCTTGCGAGATGCATCACAATCTGGATCTCACAAAATGTCGATTTGGTATTGTAATGTTGTTTTTGCTACCAGGTTCTGAAATTTGACGAAATAATTGAGAAAAGTTGTTAGCTAATAGTGAAATAGTTTTTTCATTTTAGTTGCGGAAACAAAATTGTGAGTACAATATCAAACACAACGACTACTAGGAACAATAAAAAAACATTTTTTTATAACAAATTTATTTAAAATAATAAAATTATGAGATATTTTGATAAGCCAATTAATAGCAATAATTGCATATTATTTGTTAAAGTTTTTTATAGCTTATAAAACGTAAAACGGTAACTTTAGTTATATAATTAACAATGTTTATTGAATGAAAATGGTCATATTTTGGTTAGATAGCTAGATATAGGACCGACAAATGTGTCGGTCCATCAGTCCCACGATCCATTTAACAGTTTTTGGTCTGACGTGGCGTGTAAAAAAAACTACGTTATAAAGTATTTGGTGTGGTCTGTCGAGTGTCATGCTTGACACTGCTTATGCGTGCTAACAAGATAACGTGTCACATGCGTGACATGGCAGATGCGTGATAGTCGTGCTCTCCTAGGCTTGAGACCCATCGCGTGGTCGATTTAACTAACTGTTTATCAAATTTTTTATATGATTATTTAAGATTAATTTATATGCGTTGATTAATTTAAATTTCAATAATTAAGATATGTATATTTTAAACGAAATACTTATGATATTTATTTGATATATTTTAACTATATATATAGATATTATAAATAGTTTACTTAATATTTTTTTTTAAAAATATCTAGATATTAGATATCTAATTTTATTTAGATCTTTAAACACTATTTTTTAAAAATATTTCGTATATGATTACCAAAAAATAATTTGTATGCGTTAATTAATTCGAATTTTCAATAATTAAGATTGTAAACGAAATACTTGTAATATTTATTTTAATATTTATTTTGTAATTATATATAAGTATTAAAAATAGTTTGTTTAATATTCACAAAAACTATCTATAATATCTAACTATTAGATATCTAATTTTATTTGATCCTTAAACACTACATCTTTAAAGTATTTTTATACGTTTATAAATAATTAATTTCTATGTGTTAATTAATTCTAATTTCAATAATAAAGATATTTATATCGCAACCAAATATTTTTAATATTGATTGTGATATTTTTTAATTATATTAAAATATTATAAATAGTTTATTTAATATCCAGAAAAAAACTATTTCTAATATCTAACTATATCCAATATTATTTAGATATTTAAACATTATATTTTAAAAGTACTTTTTATACTTTTATAAAAAAAATATCTTGCATGCCTTAATTAATTTGAATTTCAATAATTAAGATATGTAATATCGAAATATTTATAATATATATTTTATATTTTTCTAAAACTATTAGATATCTAATTTTGTTTAGATCTTTAAATACTATATTTTTTAAAGCTTTTGGAATTTTTAGATCTTTCAACTATTATATACTTCTAGTTTAGTTCTTTAGTTTTTTAGATTTTTCAAATCTGAAGTGTATATGTTTAGATGTTTTAAATAGTTTATTGAATTTTCGAACTATTAGATATTTCCACTATATATTTGATTTTTTAGAATTGTATAAGTATATTCATACACATATATTACTTGTGCAACTGTAAATAACAAAATAAAAATTAAAAGATATTTAATTAACAATTAATAAAAAATATAAACAAAACAACCAATTCATTAATTAATCAAACAAATGACAACGTTGTTTAATCAAATAAAAAAATTACAATTAAAATGCTTAATACAATCATATGTTAAAAAACTAAGGAGCTTCATCTTGAGGACGAGTAGGATGCTCGGCTTGCAAATCCAAATGCATGATCACCATCATGTGTCGTATGTATTCTTTTTGTTCCACATGGTAGGTTGCAAATTCATTATTCCATAGTCTTGTTGATTACGTCACTGCTTTTGTTTACAATGCCACCGCTCTTTTTGTCCATGCCCCTGCTCGTGCAGACCATGTCACTGCTCGTGTTTACCATGTCATTGCTCTTGTTGACAATGCCACTACATGTGCTGATTATGCGACCACTCGACATACTGTATGTGTTGACTATGCGCCCACTCAGCATATTGGTGATCAGAAAGTCTTTTTTGTTGTTTTTTAGATAACTACCCGCATCTATGGTAGCGGTCAGCAAATGCAGTTCTTTCCAAGGGTATGCATGAGGTGGATTATGTATTTTGGTAACGCCGTTTAGTTCTCATAAATCCTGCAAAGATTCAAAATAGTTGCTCTATGACTGTCATTTTAACAACAACTCTCCCTTCCAAAAATATATCTCTTGTAATCTTAAATAGTGCTTAGCTAAAACACAAATTTTCCTAACCGTAGTTGGAGTGTACATACTCACATCCACCCTTTTTTTAACAAGAAAATGACTTAATATCATCCCAAAAGGTCAATTGACCCCCTCAGCTTTGAAATCCATATATCGAATGATCAACTAGAAAAATCAATCATTCACTTATTTCTTAACACATTAGTAATTTCATTTGTTTGAATAGAATACACTTGTGAATCATTGCTAGTAGTATGAATAAAATAACTATTTACCAATTTCAAAGCTAATTTTCCTAAGACCATCCAAATTACTTCTTACAGCTTTACATTTACCATTAATTTCTGGTTGCGGTTGACCACTACTCAGAAGGTTCACTGCATCATCGAAGGACATATGTCAATCATTAACCCATCTTATACGAGGAAGAGAAAGCGACAATAATTTTTCAGCACTATATAATTTTTCAGATGGAATGAACAATTTATCTTTAAAGTCAGTTTCAAAAAAACTATAGGCAATACCATTAATTATGCACCTTATTCCTAAAACTCGACCTTGAGGATCATTCTGAATTATACGTACAATTGCATAAATTGTTGTACTTATTCGATATACCAATCACACTAGCAAGATTTAACCAACCTAAGTCCTTTCTGACCATTAAGAAGATTGAAAAAATCTTGCATACCAGAATTTTGGATAACTTCTTCGTAATCCAAATACATACCCAAGTAGATTTTGACTCCCCCTCGTGGTGCTAGCGTGTTTTCAACACGAACCTCTCCTTCGCCCCGATGTTCAATAGTCTGACTCTCGGATCCTTTTACTCATTGATGCGAATAACTTCTTTCGGAATCTGTTATTCTTTTCGACGATGCTGAATTATCTTCACCTCTCCAGACCTGCTTTGCTTTTTTTGAAGATATTAAGAACAATTTAGGTGTTTTTTGCGTTTAAAAGAGAATTGTTTTTAGGGAGAGTAAGAACAATATTTTCTGAATTTTGGATGTTGATGGTGTAAAGAAATTGTATCAAGAAACCTAGTATTTATAGGTTTTTTTTGTTTTTTTCCATTAGAATTCTGATATCCGAATTGCAAAAGGGCTAGTTTTATGAAATTAGTTGTTTTGTCTCGTCAACAATTCAAATATCTGAATTACCAACAGCTAGTTTATTCAAACTAGCTATTGGCGATGTCAGCAATACGGATATCCGAATTGTGCGCCTAGTTTAAAAAAAATTAGTCGTAGCAATCTCAGATATCCAAATTGGGTCTAAATTTATTTATTTTTAATTTTGTGTGTGTGTTTCTCCACTATAAATAGAGGAGAAATACAATCACAATCCACTCACCTCTCAATATTACTTTAAATCTTTATACTTCTTCTACAAGTTCTCTTAAAACATTAGTTCTTAGTTTACTTACTTACTCTTTTATTTTCGATCAAATTTTGTATTCGATAAAACCAATCGAATTTGATTGTGGTAACTTTATATTAGTTGAATTAATAGCTTTGTATAATTTTTCCACTTAGTTGGTTGTTATATTAGTTTCGATATTAGGTTGTATTACTTGTTATTTGTTAATTTATTTTCTAAAAAAACTAAATAATTTATTTTTATTGATGATATTTGTTAGTATAAGTTTAAATTTGAGGTTTATTAATTTGCGATATTGTTTGGTTTTAGTTTTTAGTTATATTTGTTTCATTTTTTTGCATATTTAAAAAAATCTTATAATTTATTTTCTCAAACATTTTTGAAGTTTTTGAATGGCTCCAAAATGTAGTAAAAAGGGACCTAATCTTTACGAAGCCACTATAGTCAATCTCAATTCAATGTATGATATTCGCAGAGAATCCCCTCACTTTGAAACACTCTCCTCCCATGAAAGTGGTGGTGGTAGTACTAGTGGTGGGTCGAAGTATCGTAGAAAGACATCTTGGACATGGGATCAATTTCGTGTGAATGCTGATAATTCATCCGCTAAGTGTAATATTTTTTCAAAATGTTATGTTTATAAGGCCTCAAATAGAAATTATGGCACAAACGGTATGTCGAGACATTTAAAATCTCATAATACTATCGATACTTTACTAATTAACGAAAGGGGGAATACATGTATAGACCCTCAAACCAACCTTCCTTCTGATTTTAATCGATATACGTATAGGGAACACACAATGATTTGTTTGGTTGGAATTTTACAGCCTTTTGGTTTTGGTGATAGTTGAAGATACAAAAATTGGAGTAAGTTGGGGTAAACCTACGAGCCAAACACATTCCACATAGTTCTATGTGATCGCTAGCCTTTAAATATTATTTATAAGGAAAACATATAATTCTTGATACTATGCTAGCTTTACCATTGATTTTTTTTATTACTAGTGATATAGCTATATTTACTGATTTTGATATGATATGTGTTACCTTTCATTGGATAGATCCCGAATAAGTACTCCAAACGAGAATTGTGTGGTTTGAATCTATTGGAAAACATAACGCACAAGTAATGAGAGAGAGTATAGTTGAATGCATGAATCATTTTGAAATTAAAAATAAAATTTTATCTATTTTGTTCGACAATGCATCGGCGAACTAACATTGCTTAGAAATGATTGCAATCCTATGTTTTCTCGATTGTTTCACATTAAATATTTATGCATGTACTTCGATTAGTTATGAAAGATAGATAAGCATAATTTCAGAAGATTATGTTAGTCCTATTTTGCAAGACCTCAAACCTTAAAACAACGAGTTTAAAGCACTTGTAATTAGTAATGGAAAAACATATAAAAAAAATCTTATTTTAGATGTCGAAACTAGATAAAATTCTACTTATATGTTGCTTGCACGTGCTCATGTATTTAAAGAGAAGATTATTATGCTTTACAATAGATCTTATCCTAATAAAAGTGTTAAAAATCTACATTGGAATTATTGTGCTAGCTTTTTAAAGTTTTTAAAGAAATTTAAAGATGCAATCAAAACCTTTTCTACGAAATATACTCCTAACATTCACTTGGCCCTTTTCACGATTACTAATCTTGCCATGAATTTGAATAAATTCAGAGATCATAATGTATGTGTAGATATGGTGCCCAACATGGAAGCAAAGTTTTCAAAGTATTTTCATCCAATCCTGATGAATTATTCAATTGGGTGCATATTGGATTATTTTTCACGAAAATTCCAATTTGAACTACTAGTTAAATGTTTTTATGAAGTCTTACAATTCCACAAGATGGTACACACAAAATAGTTGACCCTCAAGCGTATATTAATGGAGTATATGAGTATCTGTTTACAATGTATAATAAGTATGCTGAAAGATACAGACCAAATACAGCTCCTACAACTTCAAATGTAAGGGGGTAATAACAATAGGGATATAGGGAGATCCACCACTAACTATGTATTATTGTCGATGTTAAATAGAGATGAACTTAGAAAAACCCCTCAAGCTGATAATGGGTTGTTAAGATATTTGAGCATTAGGTTTGATTTAACAAATTATACCGACGAAGGGGCGATTTATATCTTAAAATGGTGGAGTACCAAAACTGATGATTACTATATTCTTAACAGGTTGGTTAAAGAGATTTATGCAATACTTATGTCTAAAATTGCAAGTGAGTATGATTTTAGTTAAACGAGGTTGCAATACACGATTAAGAGAACATAATTAACGGGCAAAGCACTTGGAGTGCTTGTGACAATCAAGCATTGGATCGCGACAGATAAAAGGGTGCAAGATAGAGATTTCAGAGAGAAAGTGAATGTAGACGAAATATTCGATGATTATAAAGATAATTATGAAGGTACAATTGAACAAGAAATTATGGAAGAAGCTGAAGATGTAGATGAAGATGAATCAACTGAGTCTGAAGATTTTGAATATGAAGAACTTGAAGATGAATGATGTTTGTAATAGATTTTTTTTAGAATTTGTATTTTAATTTGCAAACATTTGTACAACCCCTAACACGCAAGAGAATAAATTGTGAACGACTAAATTAAATAAATAAAAAAAGTTGTTTGCCTTTAATTCTAATAAGAAAACTTGTACTAGTAGATCTTATTAAAATACAACATTTATACTATTTATATTCAAACTGTAATAACTTATTGTTATAATAACAATCTTGCATCCTCCAAGAATAGTTAGCAGTACTGAACAAGCGAGTCATCGGTCTCCCTCTCGCTACAACACTCGAATAAAATTCTTTTATTTTTAAATTATAAAATATGATTTTGGTTTATAAAATAATCAAAACACTTATAATTTTATATTCAAATCATAATAATATCCAAAGCTTAATAAAAAAATTATAATATATTTATTTATACTATTTTGAAATTATAATATATAATTTATATAATAATTATTTTATAAAGTAACGTCTTTACTTTACTATTAAGTAGTAGAATACAAAATTGATTTTCGCAGCGTTGCTATTATTATTAGCGAATTTGTGCACGTATGCTTTCGTTAGCGTGTATCGACGTGTCAAAAACTGTGTTGTTTTTCGTGCCCGTGTATAATCTCTGACATGTTGTGTGTTTAACGTGTTCCCACTTATTTCTAATAGTCTCATGCCTGTAGCTAGATAGCACACTCTTCATAAAAGTAATCGATGGGTTTGGCTAAATTCGGGTACATAATATGTTAACCACCCCCAAAATTTTAGCCGTCTTTTACTCCATCGGTTGAGAGGGTTGAGAGAGTTTCAACCGGCGGGTGAAATAGCTTTTCCGCCGGGTGGGAGGGTCTCAACTGGCGGTTGAGAGGGGTAAAGGTAAAATTGTAAAACTTTAAAAACGCTGGTTTTTTGAGGCTGGTTAACATATTTTGGACCCGAATTTAGCCGAACCCGTAATTGATTGGAATTATTATTTTTTTCAAAAAAATGCGTAAAAAACTTAACAGGCTTTTCATGCCAGTTTTCTTTTTTATCTTAAACAGGTCTCACTTTTTCAAAAATAAAATCATTTTTATTTTAATCCATTTTATATACATTTTTTATCATTTGACCTCCAGCGTCAACATCCTACGCCGAAGAGCGCCTTTCAAATTGGTTTACTGGATCTTATATCGATGGAGTTACGTTTCAACTTTTAACCGAAAAGAAATATTGCAACATTTCTAGGAAACATTATATTCTAGAAAAATAAAAATGAAACGGGAATTTCAAATATCATATATATGCAATCCAATTGGATCTTACACAAAAAAAAGAAGAAAAAACTTAAAACCAAAAGAACAAACGCATTCTCACCAACTTATGAACCCACATTCCCGAAAATCTAAATGAAATGACCAACTAGAAAGTTATTTCACAAGGAGCATGAAATGTTCTTCCGCGACATATGGCTTCTAAGTTCTCTCCGGCATAAGAACAAAGTGGCGACACCTCCACACCTAAATCAACAAAATTGATTCCTAGTTGTTAGAAACATAATTCGGGACGTAACTCTGAAGGAATTCTTTGTCCTCCTTTTCAAGAAGCCTTTTTTTTATAACATATATAAATGTGAAATAGAAGATATGACTGACCGGTTGCATATAACGGAACTGAATGTGTTAAGAAGCCACCTGCAGCAATGACCCACCGAGTGTGAAGTCGAAGAACAAGTAGTCGGGCACTGTCTGGAGTGTCAAAATTTGATCCATTTGCGTTTTTTACCGGTGCAAATTCTTCCTCGCGTAATACCTTAAGACAAGTTTCTAAGTATGGACTCGGGTTGGATTCATCATTTGGACAGGAAAAAAAACAAAATAAGTACCTCGAAAAGGGCAGTTGAAGGAGCATATGGGAATGCATCAAATATAAATTGCTCCAGTTTTAATCCCATCGTGTACCCATGGACTGAAGGGATTTTCTTCTCCGCCAGATGGTGCCTGCACCAGACGAAGAGGGAGGCGAATCACTATTACATTAGTAGAGTTTAGATCAGGTATTCTACTTTTTTTTTGTGATAATAACAATATAATATGTACCTATATTTGACAAAGCAAGGACATCTAGTGACCTTTATTGATAAGGATGCTATTGGAACTTATTTCATGTGGAGGTACCATCCAACTTACTAGAAATCTTATAGCATAAATATATAACTCGATATCTGCAAACAGAATTATCCAAATAGCCTATCTTCACGACTGCTATTATACCCTATCACATCATAAGAAGGAGAAAGATAAAATTACTAACACGCTATCTTTCTCCAGGCCATTTGCCACTTGATTGAGGAAATCCAACGTAAACATATGTAAGCACACCTGAAAGACAGAATAGTGAGACAATTCAGCCAAAAACAAAACTAACATTGCTTGTCATATTAAACATGCAGAATTCTACTAACTGATATCATGAAGCAGATACTACAGAATAAAAAAAGTGAGTTTAAAAATTTGGGGAAGGGCCCAATAGATACAGTGAGTAAGCAATATCTCAGTTCCTCTAGAATGCAATAAATGGAAAAATATGATTTACGTTCTTTACCTTGGTGTATTTAAATCAAAAATACTAACAACAAAAACAGTGCAGGTTGAAACTTGAAAGATACAAATCATCAAGGTAATTGTGAAAGAACTAACTACAGAAACAAGTTATAACAGTTGGGACAATTTACATTACTCCAACAAAGACGAAGACGACCAGTCGACTGATTAATTGCAGAGGCCAGTGATTGATCCAGCTCACTGTATTCTACCACAGTGAGGGGTCCACCTTTACCTCTTGTAACAAATACACCAACCTTTTCATGGGGATACGCCTGCATTAAGATTTACTACAAGGCATTAAGATGGAGTACCATAACATCAAAGTTTACAGCAGAGAAACACTACAGGTTTATAAAAGAACAGGTGCTTAGTTGGCAAGTTATTGTTGTCTTGTCAAATATTTATTTCCACTTCTTCTGAGGGAGAGACAATAATTTGTCTTCTTAAAAGAATTTAGCTATGTTACTATGTATAGTGATGAATGCTAAGGCACATGTGATTTTGTATTCAGCACCACTGGAGAAGTCAAACTTAATCTGAATCATCTCTATTAATTGCAATTCATATACATCAAGTATAATGCCTAGTGGAATGAACCAGGAAAATATACAATATCATAAGGATATAAGCTAAATTCTAAATCATCATCAACTTATTATCTTGGACTATGAAAATGGTGACATATTTCTTTTGAAAATGAATAGCTAACTAGAAGGATCACATGATTAATGAGAAGAAACAAGGATCTTAATATTTTGTACAATTTACATACTATTGTTTAAGGATTTCGAACTTCTTCAGTTCATTCGATTGCTCTAAATCCATATTCCCGTTGCTTATTAGGGATGCAAAACAGAGTTGAAGCAAAGCAGAGAAAATAATAAAAAATAATACAGTTTTCAACCGAATGAACATGCAACCTCAAGGAATGTCATTCTTTGTCATTCAGAAAAGGAGTTTTGCACACTACTCTAGGCCTAGAGACATGGCATAAATGCTTATATAAACGGTTTATAGAAGAGTTAGAAATAAGTAAAAGAAACCTAGTAAGAAAAAACAAAGACATGAACTAAGAAAAAGGCTGAATAATTGAAATAGTTTTCTACTAAAGCTTGAGCTTACATAAAGTAGGTACCTTCCGAACCACTTTTGCAGCAGCAGCTACACCTTTCTCAATGAAATATCCTAAGAAAGTTGGATCAGCCACTCGGACCTGCTTGCAAATTACCAGTTAAACATCAAAATTCTAGTTGATACCAAGCAACAAAAGCAGAAGCGGAGAAGATAAGAAAGCTCACAAGTGCATTGTCAACGCCATAGCAATCAATATATTTTATTCCTCTCATGGCCATATCCTCCAATAGTTTTGAATACTTAAGAGCTGATCATCAAATAGTTTTTGTTAAACTTAACCACTGCTTCCCAAGCAGTAAATAGGAACAGAGAAATTGAAGTTCATTAGTGAAAGGTAGGACATCACACTGAACTTTTAAGGAATACCTGAATAAACTCCCCCGTTACCATCTGGAGCCTTAGCTACCTGGTTTTGAAAGATGCACATCATGTTATCACTATATCATACAAACAGTAGATTAAATGGGAAAACAGTTGCGATCTCTGATGGTGCGTTATGGAATTGGAACATTTTCTGCACAACTGCATAACATCATAATCTTCTGATAGTCTGTAACTTACTAGAAACTTTTGTTGTAAACCAAAATAAAAAGACCATCTAGAACATGTAAACACTCACTATCTCACAGGGTGCCAATATTCAAAGTTGCTAGCAGCCAATATCTTTACAGACTTTAATCTGCCCCTAATTCGACTTCATGCAAATTATGAATGTTATTCTTCTCTTAGACTTGATTCTTGTCATAGACTTTGAGGTGTACTTTTGCGTTGTGAGAAAGAGGGAAAAAAGGTATTTATGAAACTCAATGCCGCAAGAATACATCACATATATTCTAAATTAACAGTTTGAAATGAATATTAAGGGAAACCAGACGGAGCTTCATGCATACATAGAGGGAAATTCTTAAGTTTGTATTGAAGAAGCCATACACTGAACGGAGTTTCCATAATAATTTTGCCTTCTTTTGATATACAAGGTAGCGTGCCTTGCTGGAAAAATGTAACCTGAAAGGTGAATCATGCTCATAAGAAGCAATAATTACAATATGAATGTTAAAAAAAGCACTGTACGAGAACTATAAACACAGACCTGGTCTGTGTCAAGACCAAAGTATTTATGGCTCTCGAAAAACTTGCGTGTGGCTTCATCCGTAAATGGACTAGTCATTATATACCAGTGTATTGAAACAGTTTTAGAGGCACCTATATATGGGAGATATAACTGCGTAAGCATCAGATGAAGTACAAACAAGTAAATGCCACAGCTACTAAACCCTACCCGCAATTGCTCGGGCAGCAAGTCTTTGAACACACAAAATTCGTTCTGCTTGGAGATGAAAGAGAGATTTTCCTGATGGCAGTCCAATGTCTGCGAAGAAGGTATCAAGAGGATATAAATACAATAACAAGTTCAAGTAGGAGTATGATTATTTGAGAATCTAAGTACTTTTAACTCAAAAAATATTCACATTTGAATTTTTTTTTTTTAAATGAACATCTAACAATGGCTGCAAATTTGAGAACAACAGTAACGCCTTCAATTGAAAAAACCAGAATAATTTCCTATACATGAATCTGTAACTATACTGAACAGTTTCAACACGAGATTGATATAGTAAAACAAACTGTCTAAAAAAACTAAAAGGTAGCTGATGCTTGAGAGCCTAGTTCAGAAATTTTTTATGGAATAAAGAAAAGAGTGAAGAGGATAGAAAAGTCAACACCATAAATTACTCACTGAAGCATCCCTTTGGGTCCGAACTTCCGAGCCTAGTTCCCTGCAGTTATTTTATTAAATATGAGATTAGCCAAACAAATACTAGAAAGCTGCATAACTTAGCACTGGAAGTTAAGAAAAAAAAGACTCACAGGCCAGCTAAACTGAAACTTCAGACAAAAAGATCTCCATATCAAACTATGGAGTTAGAAGTGCACTCAAGTGTATGAATAAAATATATTCACAGTTGTTTAATTCTGATGAAAATTGGGAAAGGACAATTCCTAAGTCAATACCGACGGAATTAAATCAGAGTAAAAAATGGAAGCTAGCTTGGGCATTCCTCTTATATTCATTATTAGGAAATCAATCTTAGAACAAAGTTGAGCATTATTAGGTGGCATATTAATCAGCATATTTCATTATTGAGCATCATACTGAGAGAGAAAGAGAGAGAGCATCATGACTCTCTAGAGCACTTTATGGTCTACTTTTAAATTATGCTCCTAATCTTGATATGCATTATCCTAAAAAGCACCATTAAACTAAAATAATGAGGGAGAGAGAGATTAGAGAGCAATCATGATTATCCGTATGACTTTATGGTCTCTACTTTTACATTATTAAACTAAAATGCATATCATTGATATACACTACCCTAAAAGGGAAAGGTAAACCAAAAAATTGTTTGTGAAGAGACAGAGATCATAACAGTTATAAATTATGTGCTGTGTATTTATAGTCCAACAATAGAGAAAAACAAATATTGAATACTCTATAAAAATAATGCTACAAGATTACCTGACCACCAGATAAAAGAAGAACAGCTAACTTTCCTTCATAAATAGCTTTCAATCCGGAATTCCACCATTTTTCTCTCTCTTGCATTGTTCTGCCCTCTACTGTCGAGACACTACCCTCTGGCACTGGCTCTATTGCCGCGACTGGCAGACCTGAGAAAGTAAATTAAACCATATAATTGACGCACAAGACTAACTTAACATTAACACTAATGGTGATTACGCATTGTAAATTAAGCATGTGAGAGAGATACCTTGAGATTGAATCGAGCATCTAATGATCCGATCTACTCTTGGAAGATCCAAACTCTGAAAAAAGGAAAAGAAAAATATGATAGATATACAAAACTCAGTCAACAAACATTGAATTCAGATTATTAAAGATCCTCCGGAGAGAAGAATAAAATGCTTCAAGATCACAATAGCAATAGCATATGAGCATTAAGACTAAGAACGAGAAAATTAAACTAAACAGCATAGCTCAACCAAGCATTTTCCTCTATTTGGATGGACATCAAATGCAAAATATATCAACAAGCGTAACTCAAATCACGATTAACTATCTAAGTTCCTAAAGCATTATACAATGCATCAATCAATTTCATCACCTTTAATCCAATTCTAAATCAGAAAGTGAAAGATCTAGCAAGTATCGAGAAAAATCGAAAACGATATAAATGGAGTCGACAATATACACGAGAGTATGGTGTACCTCGATTTCTCTTACGAGAACATCACGCTCTTCATTCGATAGCTCGTCCCATAGTGAAAATGCTTCTTCGTGGCCGTAGTCCTTGAGTCTCTCCCGCAAAGCCTGCGGTGGTCCCGGAGGCGACACCATAGCTCCGTTTTCAACTTCCGTCGACAGTTCCCTCATTTTGTCGGTCTATATATTAATTAAGAAACTTAATAAAAAAAATGTCTTTCTAGATCTTGAGCTCTGTATGCATAACAATGGTGGTGTGTTTGGAGGTTAAGAAGAAGAGGAGAGAGGAAGAGAGAAAGAGAAGAACAGTGGTGAAGAAGACAAGAATCACTGAGGACGTAACCACCACCTGATCCTTATGACGGAAATACCCTCGAATTGATACGCGATTAACAGTGTCACATGCCTCTGTTTTGATCAATGCTTTAAGGTTCTTGGTCAAATTTTGAAATAAATTTTATTTTATTTAATCAATAAATAGCCTTATTAAAAATAGGGATTTATACCAATTGGGTACAAAAACGTATTCAATTTACTAATAAGTCCAGCCTCAAATAGATTTTACTAATATCTACCAAAATATGATTTTATTTACCTACTAGTCCAAACTTAAATTTTAAATACAATTTTACCCTTAATGAATTTGATAATATCACAAAGAAAGTTTGAGGAGAAAGAATTGATTTTAAAATTGGGATTAAATATTTTAATTTGGGGATGTAATTGTTTTGTTTTTATAGATAATTGAGTCTCTTTTTAAATGGGTTGGATCTATTTATAAAATAGATTTGTTGGGGTATACTTGGATAAATAGAGACAAATTTTAGACGTATTATGTAAGTCTCCCTTAAAAATAAGGTTAACTAGTTTTATTTATCAATTGTATCTGGTATTATTTTTCTGTTGCCATTGATTCTCAAAACCCTCCACAGTGTACCTTTCACCTTTTTCGTTTGAAAAGCCAAGCATACGTTTCTTATCTTCACTTAAAATCAAGGAAAATTGTACAAAAGTTACCTACTCAATTATTTTATTGTCATCTAGTACCCAAAGTTGTGATCAATTGTTACTTAATACCCAACTCAACTATCTAATTGTCACATAGTACCTAACTTTATTTTAATACCCTAACTACCCTCACCATTCATGAACAGCCACGTAACCAAAATTTCTATTTCCTTCTCTTTCCTACTTTTCCTTTAATTTTATTTTTAAAAGACCCGTATCTTTCGAACCGGAGCTCGAAAAAAATAAATGAAAGTACCATCACTTTTGTTTTTTAAAAATGAACAAAACTAGATCCATTGATGATATTTTTTTATTTTTTTTAAAATAAAATTTCACCAGTTGCAAGCAATTCGCATCTTATCATGAAAATCGTTCAGAAATTGCAAGCAATTCGCATCTTGAGAATTGTACCAGTTTTTTTTTTTTTCTTCATACCAGTTTTTTTTTAATCGTTCAGAAATCCGGAGAGTTGCAAGAAATTCGCATCTTATCATGAGAATCGTTCAGAAATTTGCAAGCAATTCGCATCTTATCATGAGAATCGTTCAGAAATTGCAAGCAATTCGCATCTTATCATGAGAATCGTTCAGAAATTGCAAGAAATTCGCATCCTGAGAATTTGCAAGCAATTCGCATCCTGAGAATTTGCAAGCAATTCGCATCTTGAGAATTGTACCAGTTTTTTTTTAAATTTTAAAAATCCTGAGAGTTGCAAGCAATTCGCATCTTATCATGAGAATCGTTCAGAAATTTGCAAGCAATTCGCATCTTATCACGAGAATCGTTCAGAAATTGCAAGCAATTCGCATCTTATCATGAGAATCGTTCAGAAATTGCAAGCAATTCGCATCTTATCATGAGAATCGTTCAGAAATTGCAAGCAATTCGCATCCTGAGAATTCGCAAGCAATTCGCATCTTGAGAATTCGCAAGCAATTCGCATCTTGAGAATTATACCAGTTTTTTTTTCATACCAGTTTTTTTTTACCAGCGCGCCTATATTTGGTCGGGGGTATTTTTGTCCAAATTTCAATTCGAGGTACCAAGTGACACTATCCAAAAAACGGGTATCGCCGGATAATAACATAGTTGAGAAGGTATTTACCGGTACTTTTCTCTAAAATCAATCCTATTTATTACCTAATATAATTTTCTTCTAAGGTTGTGCGTAAAGTTCGTTCAATAATAATCAATATAGTATAGTTAGTTTTATAAAAATAATCAAATATTAAATTACAAATGTTGGGCAGAATTTTATATTGAATAGAGATGGGAATCGCTAAAGAAACGATAAAAAAAAGGGCAAGACTATATTGAGATCCCATTTGGCTATAATGAGACCTTAAAATCAGATTATTTTTTTTAAAATGTGAAATGTCTATTTTGCCTTTCATATATAAGCTTAATTTTGTAAGAAAAAACCAATTTTTTTCTACTTCTCTCTTAAGCTTTCACTCTCTAAAATAACTAAAAACTATAAAAAAAACTATGGATTTGAGTGATTAGAGTGAAGGTTTCAGATGCAATATTGATGATTTTGCATCGAAGGAGGAAGAGCCGTTGACGGACCATTTGCAAACCCAAGATGAGGTGGTTTCGGTTTTTTTAATTTTTTGTGCGAATATAGCGCTGGTAGCGCTATATAATGGATGAATTGCGAACCCATGGTTCGCATTTTTGCATGAATTTTTTTGCAAAAGCGCGAACAGGTTGTTTGTGAATCAGCCAAATGGACGAACAGCCTGTTCGTGATTATGCCCACGTAGCGAACACCCTGTTCGCATATATACCGAACGGGCGAACAGCAAACACGCAATTTTGTCCAATACACGCGTACGGTGCTCGCAATTCTGCGAAATCGTCGCATTGGTTGTATGTGATTTTGCAGAAAAATCGAAATCCGTTTTCGCGAATGTGACCTGTTTTGCAAATTAAATGATCGGTTAGAATTACGTTTATTTACTTCTTGAGTCCGAAACTTTTTATTTTTTTAACCATCATTATACGTTAGTCATTTTCACTCGAATGATTTGAAATTTGTGGGAAAGAAAAAAAACTCAAAAAATGTTGAAAAAACTACTTCAAACTAGCCTAAAATGGTCACAATTTTGACATTTTCACGTTTATTTACTTCTTGAGTCTCAAACTTTTTATTTTTTAACCATCATTATATGTTAGTCATTTTCACTCGAATGATTCAAAATTTGTGGGAAAGAATAAAAATTTAAAAACACCCTAGAAACTACTTAAAAGTAGCTTAAAGTTGTTAGACATGTAAGGATAACGTAATCTGAATAAACAACTAATGTTGTGACACATAATATATACAAAAATACACACATATCCAAGATTATTATTACAACCCACGTGGTTTAAAGCAGGGTCTCATTATAGGTAAGGACAACACTGCATTCGAAAGGGTATGAATTTCGCTATAATGAGACCCTATCCAAATATTAAACGTCCACCAAAATTGACTCGCCCCCTATAAAATAGGACATAAAATCTAGAAAGTACGACACTTGGCCAACATATAGCATTCACGAAAATATAAAACTCGTTAACGTTTACATATGGAGTTTACGACAGACGAAGACTACCACATGCTTCAAGCTGTGAAGATTGCATGCTAGATACTGGGGGAAGATACCAACGATCAGTTTTTCGAGCGTGTCCTATGTACGATGTATATAAACTACGATCGTTTAGGTACAAGAGGTATCGTTGTGCGTACTCGTGAGCAGATCAAACGCAGATACAATTTTTGCAAGCCAATACAACATTTGTGTTTCTGGCCATCGCTAATTGAGCAAGAATCAGCTGCCGTTTGGAACCTGAGCTTGATAGACTACATCACAATGGATATGGTAGCATTTCTAGAGGACAGAATTATTGCAATGGATGGAATGGATGATGTAGAATACAAACTTAGATACGACTAAGCCTTCCACTTATGTTATTTTACGTTGTTATTTTCTTAGCGGTTGTTATTTGAAGTTGTGATTTTTCTTATTAGTTGTTGTTTGAAGTTGTGATTTTCGTATTACTGGTTGTTAATATAAGTTGTGATTTTACTAATTAGTCATTGTTTGAAGTTGTGATTTTCATATTACTAGTTGTTAATTTAAGTTGTGATTTTTCATATTATTTGTTGTGTTAAGTTGTTATTGTTCTTATTAGTTGTTGTCTTAAGTTGTGGGTACCAAATAAAAACTACAAAACATGGTAATGGAAACTAAAACAAGTTATAACATAAACTTAAACAAAAAGACAATACAGAACCTACAAGATGCAAACAATTAAAAACATAGCATAATGCTCAATCGTCGAAGTCATATCCCAAGTTTTCGTCAGATTCAATCCCCTCTTCCCTCTCAGTAATCCTATTCTGAAGATACGCTACCATATCCTTAGTGATGTAGTATACCACCGTCATGTTCCAGACGGCAGCTGCTTCTTGCTTAATTTTAAATGGTAGAAACAACAAACGATCCATTGGTTTGCAAATAATGTACCTCTCCTTGATTTGTTCACAGTTACGCACAACAAAACCTTCAG
Source organism: Limnanthes douglasii subsp. nivea (assembly GCA_036936605.1). Taxonomy (NCBI): domain Eukaryota; kingdom Viridiplantae; phylum Streptophyta; class Magnoliopsida; order Brassicales; family Limnanthaceae; genus Limnanthes; species Limnanthes douglasii. The sequence goes on from JAUPFV010000001.1 coordinate 343,718,730, forward strand.
TTCCCAAACGGCCGTAGTTGTAGTACATATTACACAAGACCAGCTCGAAAAACGCATCGCTACTATCTTCCCCCAACTCTCGGAGGGCAAGTTTCACTGCCTCGAGAAAATGGTAATCTTCATTAGGGGTAAACTCCATTGGTTAAACTGTTTATGTTCGAGGAGTGCTTAGCGTCTATTTATAGGCTAGTGGTTGTTTGGGCGGGAAGTGCATTAAACGTGGGTGTTTTTTGCGATAATTTTTGTAGGTGTCTCGTTATAGTGAAACACCTGGTAATGGAAGTTATGCTATAATGAGACCCCTACTATTATTGCACTGCAACATTTGAGTACTTTTGTAAATATTAGGTGTCGCATAATCATTCGTCAACTTGGATTACATTATCCTTATCTTACAAGTGTCGTTTATTGATAGGTCTACTTGGATTACGTTATCTTAAGCATAAAAATGGTACAGAAAAATGTTTTTTTAGGCATACAAATAATAGCCAATATACCAATTGCAAAAAAGTGGTCTACTTGGACTGAGTTGGAAGATTAATATCTGATGATGGCATCAACTGAAGTTGGTAACACGAACATGATAGAGGGGGGTAGAAAGTACTAGGAGGCGTTGCAATGCAAGATGTACTTCCTATATGGAAGGGATGGTGTTTAGCCGCCTAGAATTTCAAGGCGTGTTGATGAGGTGAAAGCTAGGTGGTCAGTCCTAGTCACATTCCGACAACATCCAGTTTCTGGCCTCACCGAATTGAAACGTCGTGTTATGTGTAACCGGTTCAACTGTAAAGTCACGAATTATATAACACAGGACCAGTTGGATTCGGTCCGCGCTGACATTATCGACATCCGGCTAGAGAAAATGCGTGACTAGCAGGATGCGAAAGAATAAAGGAAGTTGATGAAATGGGAATGGCCTGATAGATAAACTCTGATTTGGCTTTATGTTAAAGTTCATGTTCCAGACTATGCTTTAGCGTGTGTTTTATTTTTTGTTTGAGTTTGTGTTTGATTTTCTGATTCCGTTTATGTTTGAGTTTATGTTTGAGTTTCTGATTCCGTTCATGTTTGAGCATATGTTTGAGTTTATAAAAATATTTGAGTTTTCGCACTTTAATGTTGTTATTCATAAAAACAACACAAGATACAAACACAAAAACATAATAACAAAAAAACATAAAAACAACAAAACATATAATAATCGTCCGAATATTATAATATTACATGTTTTTATGAGGGGAATGGATTGAAGGTTTCCCGCCTCAAAGAGATTTACGCGGGAATAAAAAAACCATTTCCCTTTGACGATTTTAGAATTGAACCACCGACTTCGAGTCTATAAATACTATAATCTGACTAAGAAACTAAACATTTAAGTAATAACAATGGGTGATTTAGGCTGGAATGTGCACGAAGATGCAAGCCTCCTAAACGCATTTGACTTCGTCAGAGGTACGATGCAAGCGGAGATTCCTGGTTTCATCGATGCGGTTTTGTGCAGAATGTTCTTCAACCACGGTAGGGAGGCAGCCTGTCCAGGATGTTTGATGCCCCGACCACGCAGACACGAAGAAGTGTTCAATAGGTTAGCTTATCTTAAAACAGTGACTATACAGATTGAGTCGCTGGCTTACGAAGTCCGAAGCAAAGTCCGAAATATATTCAACATGTGATTCATAAATACAATTACAGAGGAGATGGTGTCATATGCGATGCAGCAAATGGAGCAAGAAATAACCGATGCAATAGCCAGCACCGTTGATACTAACTCAACTCCCTAAGGAAGTAGTGATGAAGAGGAATATTCATTCGAGAAACGTTTTGAGTATAGAATGAACTATCCGACTCCATAAAACTAAGTGTGCAATGCTAACTAAACTTTATCATTTGTTTTGAGTTATTTGCTTATGTATTTCTAATTATGCAATGCTTTTGATTAAAGTGTAATATTTTAATGGAATCGACATATTAAGAAGTTTAAGTGTTATTGTTTTTAAGATACACATCCAAACAAAAGCAACTCCCTAAAATCATATCAACGAAAGCAACAACTGAATTAAAACAAAAGGTAAACATCCAAACAAAAGGAACAACTGAAGCAACAAAAGCAATTCCATAAAATCATATCTTCTGCACGCAACAACTGAAGTAAAACAAAAGGTAGTACCAAACAATCGTCCTAGTAGTCATATAATACAACTGCAGTCAATCGACATGGCGATACTCGTCCGCCAAAAGCGAACACGTGTGCATCTCCCGACGCATCTCCTCCATACTTATCTCGTCCGCTCTCGAATATCCATTAATCATACGATCGCACATGTCATACAGTCGTACATGATATGTCATCGCACTCGGGGTCTTTGGAACATGTAAACCAGATGGACCGACCACACTACGATCAAGCAGAATGTACCATGGTGGTCACGGATCCATACATCGTACAAAGAGGTCGTGCCATGACCGCCTATAACATATGTATCACCACGAATCCTCGCGTCAACAATGTGTGACTGCCAGCCTATTCATGTCGCCTCATCCCACAAAAAGCGCGTGTTGACATGCCTCCTCATATCTGCCCGTAAAATAGCCCGCAACACCGGTGATATGTCATGAATGTGCCCTAGCTGTCGAGCGACCCAAAGTGGATAGTACGCCTCAACTATGTCGAACGCCTTCAGCGTGTGGTCAATCCAAGACACAGCCTGGAAAGGGAAATCATCATGCATCGTGCGGTAAGGCATGAACCAAACCTACAATATGTAAGTTAATAATGTTTAAAAACTATAAGTAATAATAAATTAACGATACATAAACAAATTTAACAAATCATCGTAACTCACATTGTTCTCCGTCAACGAAACAGTATCTTTCGGATGTTGATACGAGTCTCATCATCTGCACGAAACAGTATCGGTACATATCGGCACATAGTCGGCATAGAAGACTCGTAGAGAGTGTTGACCGTAGTCAAATAGGGGGGAAGTGATTGTATATCCACGTCTCCAACAAGGAAATAAACCCTGCAATCCCTAAAGTAGAGTGTAGCAACGACTTTCCTAGATGGTAATACAGCTAAGCTAGTATATGTTGACCCCAATTATATCTAACGGCCGCCCTATAATGCTCTACAAACTGCAAGTAATCTAATGATATACTATTCCCCGTCTTGTTCACCAAAATACAACAACCCAACATGTGGAGCAGATAACCCCTAGTGACACACTCTACAGTACTATCAGACATGGTATCATCCATAAAAAGGGGCTGCATGTACTGCTCACGTAAAACTGTAAACGAACAAATCTAGCATTACCCCTCCCCTTGTTACGCCCTAACTCAATCCTAAGTGCATCCTCGGGTATACCTAATGCCCTAGAATACCATACCAAACGCTGTCCATTACTAGGAGATGTCTGAATAATAAAATCATCACCTGTCACCGGGAGACCAGTAATAACGTGGACGTCGTCTAACGTCACCGTCATCTCACCGAAACAGAAGTGAAAGTTGTTGGTCTCCGAATGCCACCTCTCAAGAAAAGCATCTACCAGGTGTATGTTGGTACTCCAACGCTCCAAGACATCGGTGAGGGGACCGAAGCAAGACATCATAACATGACGTCTGACCCTGCTCTGCCCATCAAGATCCCATGCACGATGGGTACCGTACATCGAGTAGAACCGCGACGGCTGATGAGTCTACATAAAACATCAATAACTTAGAAATAATACAAAAGACCATACGCCGTACTTTAAACCAATCATTACTTACCTCTCCTCCATAGACGTTGTATGGCTCGTGATGTGCGTAGTCTGGATATAAAGCAGGCACATGCAGATTCACCTTCCAAAATTGCTGATCCAGCGTCCCAAACGCATGGGATATAGTAGGGGCTGGAGTCGAAGCGCTAGGCCTACGTCTTACAGACCGTGACCGTGACCGTGACACAACCTCCTCCTGCTCGCTATCACTGGCCGAGCCTGAATGTCGAACAGGTGTATGCTGTGTGCGAGGCATGCTGAAATACAACAAATAAAATTATTAATAAATTTGGGAATAAAAACAACATAATGTGATAAAACAGCCAAATTTGGGCATCCCCTGTTTTTGTAAAATTGCGAACAAAGAGCTCGCAATTTCACCAAAATAGCGAACAAGCATCTCGCTATTTTGGTGAATTTGCGAGCTCTCTGTTCGCAATTTCACCAGTGCTGGAAGTGCAAAATCGCGTGCTGGTTGCTCGCGATTTTGCACTTCCAGCAGCCCCTAACCCTAGATCTACAATCCAACCCAAAACCCACAAACACAAATCAAATTCAACAAAAATGGTACCAAAACATTCCTAATGCATCGATTAACACGCATCTACAACCATTTTAAAAAAAACAACAATATATACATGAAAATCGGACTTTTGAGGTAGAACCCTAAACTCTAAACATCACTAAAAATACTAAAGTAAATTTCTTAAAAATTACATGAATAGGTAAAGGATTCGTACCTTAACGTGGTTCTAATGTCGGATTTGAGAAATCTTGACTTTTGTTTCTAGATTTTGAGAGCTTTTGGTGAAAATAAGAGAGAAGAAGAGAGAAAAGAGGGTTTGTGGCTGAAAATACAACTTTTATATCAGAGGTAAATGGGTCTTTTTTGGAGTCTCATTATAGCCAAATGGGGTCTCATTATAGAAGGGTCTCATTATAGCCAAATGGGGTCTCAATTTAGCCTTATCCTAAAAAAAATACTCTACCGGTACTTAAATAAACAAAAATTATTATGTAAAATTATTATTTTCGACAATTTTACCATCTGTACTAGAAAACTCTAAACACACGAAAGTATTTCTTTTTAACCTTTTCTCTACTTATTTTTAAAAAATATTTTCCCCTCTCCATTAACCTAAACATATTATAATTTCGTTCTAACTTAATAATTTGAGTTAATAATAAAGTTATGTTCGACTTAACCTTACCATTAATCTAATCTAATCTAACCTTACCCTTACTTGTAGGTAGCACCAACTCAACTGGAGCAGCCATCATACCCCAGCAGCCACCGAATCCAAGTAGCTGAAGCCACCTTTAACCAAGCAGCAGCACTTATCCAGATAGCTAAAGCCACTTTTAATCGAACAGCAGTACCATCATTCGAATTAGGCAAGCATCCATCACTCGAAGCCAAGCAGCATTATTTCGTACGATGACCGGATGGTAACGGTTTTATATTTTTTGTTTAGTTGTTTTGGTTACGTTTGCCATAATTTAAAAAAATAGTTTTTCAGTTATCATTTCGTGTTTTTAAGTATGTTTTCATATTTTTTATCTTTTTTTTCCAAAGATGATCCAGGTGCAAGTGATGGTTCGCGGATGACGAGAGTTAAGGATCAAGCTAAAATAAACAACACCGAACGCAAAAAAATCATTTCACCGCTTCCTATGAAGTCAATACCTTCTTCATAACTATCTCCTCTATCCGGTTTCACATCTGCTCCCGGGAGACAACCGCCTACACCTACTGTAGGTCCTATTAGAGGTCCGACCGAGTTGTGCCCCTGCTCTATTACCTTATTATTGTGCGACACGTTTGCAAAGCATACTGCCTACTATATTTGGCAAGGAGAGGTAATTTCCAGATTTATTGTTAATTATTTGGTGGAAATTATATATATATATATTCTAAATTATTATTTGCATGAGTGTGAGATGAATATCACCCTCGATGATGTGCATACAATATTGGGTATTCTTTCGGTGATAGCTGACAAGTCGCGGGCCATGCGTGACGCTGCGTTACTAATCAGTATTGATGATGAGACTTTTTTCAGGCAGGTCGAGTTAAGAAAATGTATCAATTTGATTCTCGACGTTTTTTAAAATAGGTTTAGCAGGACAGTTTACCACGACATCAATGCTTCCTTCACTGATGATATGGTCCATTATGCCGCACATGCATATATTCTCTGTATGTACGAATGTATTATCTTTGCTGATAAGAGTAACGCGTACGTGAATTTCAAGTACTTGTTCATATTACGAGATTTGACCGTATAGGTTAGGTGTTATGCTTAGGGAACTACCGTGTTGACTTATTTGTATCACCATCTTGAAGAGGCCTTCTTACAAGAGACGAGGACTATGGTGGGTGTATTAGTCTTCTAGACACTTGGGTACATGACCATTCTGTTTTACTTCATTCGGTTACGCATGCAACTTATACAGAGTGTATGTCGATAGCCCCCAAGGGGGTAGCCGAGTTGGTTGAGTATGTCATTCTTATGAACAAAAGGTCATGAGTTCGAGTCCCTCTACATACGCTTTCTCGGCTGAGCCTGTCACCTTGTGTGGTTTACCTTCTGGCGTTGGTTTGCAGGCTATCGCGTCAGACTGAGGGTTTACCCTGTGCGCACTCATTGCACTCTGAGTAGCGGCTGCGGGTTCCCTCCGGAAAAAAAAAGAGTGTATGTCGACTATTGGTAGATGGGATACATATGCGTCCAATTTGATTCATAACTAAACAAGTTTGTAAACAAAAAAGTGAAAAATAACTAGTATTTTCTGTCAAAATTTGAAATAATAATACCCCCTAGAGGTCTTTAGTTAAGTCTACTATTAGTTGTTTGCATTCTCTAAATTGTGCCGGTGTGGGTTGTTGTAGTCGTAAAAAATCCTCCACTCTAGATTGAAAGGGATCGAACAAGGATTATCATATTCTCTAGTAGTGCGCGTTCACGTTGGATCTATCGTTGGTAAAGGTAAACCTTTAACCATATCTACCTATAAATTGAAGATCGAAAGATTAAAATTAAATATATAGAACAAGTTTATAAAATAAATAACTAAATACGTATAATATAAAATTTGTTTACTTACATGAAAAATAATTTGTGTTCATTAACGCGACCATGATATTTTTTATAGGGTCCTTCATTGGTGGTGCATTTTTCACCAGTAAGTAAGTTGAAAAGTGCGGGGTGCTAGGCACTAGAAAACACAATTGAATATGGTGGCGATTAGTTCGCCAAAACTAGGTAACAAAACCTAAATTTAGATTGGTTTATTCTTTTTATAATATCTCAACCGATGTGACTCCTTATCGACTTCACTATCATCGTAAAAATATGTGACACTCAAATAAAACTCCCAATGCTTCCATATTTTGTGAACCAATGTTTGTCTAACAAGTTGTCATCCACTTTCGACGCCGTTCAAACCATGAGCGATGAATCTAAAACACAATTTGTGCCAGGCCTAAGATTGGTAATTTTGTTTATGAAAGGACACATAAATTATGGTATGCCCATTGAATACCTTGAGTCCGGCACGTTGGGCAATCTCGTTGAAATTGGTTTAATGGCAATTAACGGTTTTGCGTAATGTTATTAAACGCAATCAGAGTTCTTATACAGTTACATGCAACCCATGTTTGTTTTATTTTGGAGGGTTTAACTCTGGAATTAGTACGAGTGTTTGCATCCACCGTTCTAACGGTGCTACTAAAGTGTCCATCGGGGTTCCGAAACTCGCGATGGTTGTTCCCATCTTTGGAGTCTCAACACTATCCACATAAGATTCTAACCATTCTTTTTCGGTATATATGTGCATAGAAGGATTTTTTAAAAAAAATAATCAACACAAATTTTGTTTTCATTCTTGCGACCACGGCGTCTGGGAGTACGACCATCGTTTTTTACCTTTTGGAGGGGTTCACAAATGAGTGAAGTTGAAAGATACAAAATCCGTATGAATTTTTTAAACCAACGACTTTGTTTATAAATATAAAACTCTCCAAATTTTGCATTTAAACTTGCAGATATAAGTTTTACCTTTTCTTCACCGTTTAGTTTAACTTGGGGAACAACATCGAGTCTTTTCCAATGCTCGTCTATAATTCGGGTCGGTATATACTTATCCGCTCTTCGAATTGGTTATAGCTCATGGGTGTATGGTAAACCTTATGTCGTACGATCGATGCAAGCATTAAACATTTTTCACCTCCAGATTTATCAAGATAGTTGTCGTATATTATTTTCAAAGCAATAGGTGATACGTACCCCAATACTTATTTGAAATGTTTAAAATCTTGAAACTTATGAATAAGGAGAAACTTGCTTAACTTCATCGATTCTTTTATGGTCGAATATTGCATCGCTAACAAACCATGAACTTTATCCCAAAAATCCTTCAAAATTCAATTGACTTGACCCATTATATTTTTACAAAGTAGCGTGCGAAAGTTTTGCCCTATTTGACGTGTAATTGTTCAAATGTATGATTTTGCTAGTGTAGGCATGAACAAACCTTTTTTATTTAGCGTAATCCATGAGTATATGACATAATCGACTGCTTTATCGTGTTTTTTTAACATCGTCCGCATCTTAGCCAACCTCTCATTCATTCGGTCAACGGGGGTTGATGAAATGACGTCATTCCAAACGGCAAAAAATGTATAAAACGCGTTTCTGTATTTAAACATTTTTTTAGTTTTCCCACTTACATTATTGTTGATATATCATTGGCATAACATGTGACTTGCGCTCAAAAATTATTTGTCTATGTTATTCGTCAAATCAAGTTTATTGTCTGTGATTATAACATAAGGCAACTCACAATCATTATCCTTCATAACTGTTTTCAAACATCCTAATGACCATTAATAGTTTTCTTGTTTTTCTTTCGCCATAAATATGAAGTCACTGCAAATTATTTTGTTGGTCGATGTTACCCCAACTACTTAAACAAAGGCATCTTGTATCTAATATCTTTGTATATGTTTGTGCATTTGTGGGTGTGTAAAAAATAAATCGGTTATCACGTCCGAGCCATCATTCGTCGTTCGTTCCCAATATATGTATTTGTGCATTTGTAGTTTCGCTAACAAACATTGTATTTGTGAAAGACCACCATTTTCAACCAACCTTGTTCTTTGACGGTGATTATATATGTGATGGTTATTGGATGCATTATCCGGATCAGACTTCTTTAAGACACCAAATATTTGACGTGAAGTTGTTCCGTTCACTATCAAAACATCGATAAAAATTTTTCCCTTTGGTTTTTTGTTAGACCATTGCAAATTTCTTTGCCCGTACACAATCAGAATCATTTTTTGATTGCCGGAAATGACACGTAAAGCCCAGTAATCATCATATTTAACTGGATTACCTACCAAATGAAAAGGCAATTGATATTTTATTCTACTAGAGGCCTTAAGCTTACGGTCGCACTCTTTAATGGTAGACTTACATATGATAGTTCGCTCGCATTTATAATCAACTCTAGTTATTTTGCTTTTTTTCCCGGTTCTATAGATGTTATATTAAGTGAGAATCCTAACGACTTGCTCGTACCTTTGACCTACTCGATCATCGACGCTAGTCTATACACCTCGTGTGTCATAAAATGGTGAGTGTAGTCTATAAGAATTGATATTTTGCATTGGGTAACCTCATGCGATACATATAAAGTAAACAAATTAATAAAGCCGAGAATTCGGATTAGTTAAGGCCATTCTACCATGCATAAAGCAGAATACTCATGACAGACACCATGTCATGTCGGAATAATGTACATACCCGCCGTGTACGTGATGAAATGGTGAACCAGTACACCATCATCATGGCATCAGATGCATCGCTTACACTATTGCAATGACAATGAACACATCCAGGACGTTATTCTATGATGGAATCAAACAAAATCTAAGTTTTAGAAAGTTAGGTACCTCTTCAACATCCATGTTGATCTGTAAAGAAAGCAGCCCTGCCTCCATTCCGGTCATAGTTTTAAGATTTTGAAAGGTTGGAGAAAATAAAGAATTTAGTAAGTTTTAGGTTTTGAGATTTTAAGGGTTTAGTAAGTTTTTAGGCGTTAAAAATAATTTTTTACTAGATTTTATGTTTTGAAACTTCATGGAGTAAATAATGGCATGAAATGTAAATAAATAGCGTTTCATGGATTTTTTTGGGTTTTTTGCTGAGTGGTAATTTTGTAAATATTAAAAAATAAAAACATGTAACTTCATAAAGTAATTTTGGCTGTTTATAGCAATTTCTAATAGAATTCTTAGGTTAATCGGATTATAAAATTGGATTTGAAACTATATATTAAAAATGTTGGACTATTTTATTAAAACAAAATAAATTTAAGTTAAAGATTTTAGGTTTGGTTTCATTGAAATCGAATTTGAATTTTGAATATAAAACTAATAACTTTTTTTTTATAGTTTTAATACTTTGAAAAACAAAGATTTGTGTTTCCAAAAAATAATAAACTTAGTTACGACCGAGGGAGAGCATAAAATCATTATTTTGGATGAATGCTATGTATTTTTTGGAAAATATTCAACGTCATTTTTTAGAAATTAAACTATGTTTGAAAATATTTAAAGAAAAAACTATCCGTCAAAGATATTTTTATTTGAGGTTATGGAGAGATTTTCAATATATTACTATAAATAGGGTGATGGAAGTTCTCAAACCTGAAATCAATCAGGCCGTGGAACCTAAAGAACTGGTTACTTCTAAAGATAAAAGAAAATTTGATTTGTACAATTGACTAAATGAGATAATCTTATTTCGAATATGCCATTGAAGAAACTGAGAATGTTAAGTTTGCAATGTATGTATAATTTTTAAACACATTTGTATAGGTTATTATGGTTACAGATGGACCTTTGTCGGAATTATACCCTATATGGATTCCATTCTTTACCGGAGAAGCAAATGCTTGAGAAATTTTATATTTCAGAAGATTAAACAAATTAACAAAAAAAACAGTCCTCACATCAGTGTGTAATGAAGAAACAATATCGATCGACTTGAACTAAGATGTGTGATTATGTTACATTTATTTTTAAATGTTCATTTCAAACTTATTTATGTATCGTTTTATAATTCCATTACATTATCAAACTTAATTATGTAACTTTTTATTTTTTGTTTTTCATTTGAACGTAAATATGTCATGTTTGCATTAATTTTAGTGCGTTCAATCATGTAACGAAACTTTTTATGGTGATAAATCTAGTAACATAATTTATTATAGTGATGGATCTAGTAATATTAAATCGTACTCATCACGTGTATAATGTGTGTTTCGATAATTTATTTATCCTCATTTGTTACAATATCCATTTATTACGTGTTAGATTTTGAGTAGTTTTTAGATTACACGGCGCTTAATAGATAGTGTATAAATAGGGTACACATTCATTTGACGTAATTCATAATTCATTTCTTATCATAACAAATCAAACTTCTATTTTCTTTGATATAGAATTGGGTTAAAAAGCACCCGTGGTCCCCTATGTTTACCACTTGTATCAACTTGGTCCCCTTCCTTCAATCATGCATAGAACTCATCCCCATCCTTTTTTTGAGTTGCATTTTCAGTCCCCCCGCACATGTGAAGCCTGTGAGCTTGACACGTGTCATCAGTTTTTGTTGCAAGAATGGTCCCCCAATGTTTTTTTTCCAAAATTGCCCCTTCCCATTCCATCTCAGCAGCCTAGTCAGCCTCCACGTCAGCTTCACCATTTACCTTCAGTTTTTACCGTTTAACTTAAAAACTTACCATTTACTCTAACTTAACAAACCAAACCTGAAACCCTATATAACCCAGCCCAACCCATAGCAATATAACCCGACCCGTTTACATTTACCCAAATCAGACCCCAATTACCCCAATTTACACTAACCCTAATACAAGACCCCTCTTTCCCCTCTTTCTTCATTCTTCCTTCCTTCTTTTTTCCTTCACAAAAACCCATGGCTTACTCCGACCCGAATTTCTTCACAAATTTGTTTCTCAATTTTCAAGCACCATTAACCGCACTATACTTGATCGATTTGTGGTGGTGATTCAGGAGAAATATAAATATAAAACACAATTAAGTAAAGATTTTTGCGGACATGACAGATAAAAACTGAAATTTCAAGACAATCGTTTGCAAAGCAAAACTATACACCTGCGTCGAACAAAAAATCTCTCTAAATTAGAGTCTTGGCTCTATAGAGCCAAGATCAATCTTTTAAGGTAGACAAAAAACAGTTTAACTTCTGGTGGAGCGTCCGGAAACCTAACAACATTCCTTGGTGGTGGTGGTTCCGCATTTGATGAACTTGCCGTATTGTCCTGCGTTTCTGGAGATTCTTTGAAATGTCTATACAAACCTGATCAACCATACCTAAAAAGTATTTAATAATAGCAAACAACTGAAACGGATTGTTTTTCGAATCTTTGAAAGCTCCATCTTGATAATACTCGGTTGTTTTTTTCACAGATTCAATCACTCTTATTTGTTCTTCTTTCGTTTGTTTAAGTTCTTCTTCGGCTGATTCAATAAAAGCTTTCATTTTTATCATAAATCCGTCATCATCACTGTTTCTAATTCAAAAACTGTTTGCTTTCTTTAACTCTAGCAGTGAGAGATGAGATTGTAGCTGAGAAAACATCGTAATCACTCAAAACTGCTTTTTCACATTGACGAATTCTGCACTTAAGCCACCTACCAATGGTAATCCTAGCTCTAGGTATTCGGTTTCTTGAATTCTGCACTTAAGCCACCTACCAACGGTAATCCTGCAGAAGGAACTGCCTTGAGAAGTTGCAAGAGGAATGTTTCTGCATATGCGAGCTTCGATGGATCACCATCGTACCGAAAGAAGAAAGAGGGGGAAAGAGGGGTCTGGTATTATGGTTAGTGTAAATTGGGGTAATTGGGGTCTGATTTGGGTAAGTGTAAACGGGTCGGGTTATATTGTTATGGGCTGGGCTGGGTTATATAGGGTTTCGGGTTTGGTTAAATAAGTTAGGGTTCGACTCAGTCCGTTTGTTAAGTTAATGGGTAAATGGTAAGTTTTTTAGATAAATGGTAAAAATTGAAGGTAAATGGTAAAACTGACGTGGAAACTGACATGGAAGCTAACATGGAATGCTAAGGGGCATTTTTGGAAAAAACATTGAGGCACCATTCTTGCAACAAAAACTGATGCCACGTGTCAAGTACATAGGCTTCACATGTTCGGGGGGACTAAAAATGTAAATTAAAAAAAGGATGGGGATGAGTTCTATGCATGGTTGAAGGAAGGGGACCAAGTTGATACAAATGGTAAACATGGGGGACCACGGGTGCATTTTAGCCTATAGAATTGAATACAGAAGAAGATAACCATTTGTTAAAAGGTGTGGTCGTTGTGGAAAAAAAAAAGAACGAATGAAACTATTATATTTTTTATAGAGTTTTTTTATAGAATGTACTACATGTACAGTAAAAATCGTACATGTTGTGCTTGTTTGATGTCTCTTGTACAAGGTCCGGAAGAAGTCTTTTCCATGTTTAAGTATTTGAAATCAGTTCTAATTTTTAAATTAATTTAACCTCTATTATAGTGCGAGGCAATTAGACATTCTAGATATGTGATTTATGTATTTTCTATTCCATTTAAATGCATTGCTGGCTGGCCAAAAAGATGCGAAAGCTAATTTCCAAAAATTATAATTTTTTATGGGTATATATATATATATAAAGTGGTGTATTTGTAACTCAAACTTTAGTTTTCATTATATGTTCTTCATTTATGTATTTTTTCTGATGTCTTTTCATTTTGTGTTTCTTTTAAATGTTATGGCGAACATAGGTCAATGATTATGTATTTAAAATAAAATTAAAAATGTTAGTTTAGCACATAAGACGAGATATATGAGGAATTAGTCGTGTTCTGTGCACGATAAATGGCTTACTTGTTTGCTCTAAATGTTTTCCTTAGAGCTTGAAAGTACACATTATATACGACTTACACCGCATATGTCGCGATCCAAGCGCGACATGCGGCTTATATTTTGGCTTTAAAATTTTCAAAAGAACTTAAAATATCGCAAGATATGCGACTAACATCGCAAATACCTCATACTAGGCACGACCAAATGTATATAATATCTTAGTAGATGTGACAATTGTTGATGTTTAGGGCTATTTTTTCATAAAATATCTTAGTAGGTGGATATAAAAGGATTTTTAACAAAGATGAGTAAAGTGCAATCACGGTATTAACAAGATCATAAAAGGTTCACCAAGATCATAAAAATCATAACAAAATACAAACATGTCATAATATTTGTAAGATAGTCATAACAAGATCTTGTGAAAAAAAATAAAGAAAAATAAAGTAAATGTTTTGAAATGTTAATTGAACTTTACATTGGTATTTCTAAACATAAAAGTAGTAGGTAAATATCATATCGAATATATGGGTTGGAGAAGTGCGTATCTATACATATATGTGAGGAGATAACATACCACTGCACAATGTGGCCACTATCCTAAGAAAATTATCGAATATCCACACGTCCAACATCCTAATACCTGCAAATTATGGAAAATTATGGACTGAACGTTTTCTCAGCGCATGATATAACTGACACAGTACCATCTGAGTTCAGTTATACGTATACATCATAGTATTTGTGTCAATTGTATATAAGTAAGGGAAATTAAGTTCTCGGTATTGTTAGAACATATCAAACTACCAAAGACATATAAGAGATAAGACCGTGTCGTATATCTGACAAGTCATCCGTGATACGATTATCATGATACATACTGATGAGCTTAGTGAATCTTTAGTGAGACTCAGTAGCGAAGATGTTCGCGTGAGAGGGCCAGACTAGAGAATATTCGTGTGATGTGACAGTGAACGGTGAATTACTAGAACAGGAGGAGACAAAAGGAATAAATGTTGCAATTATTGATCAATCATTGACCCTTTTTCCCAAAAGGGAATGTCCTTTATATTGTAAATGAGGTGGATGATAAAATTACATATCTACCACCATAAGAGTGGATTTCTTACCCCACTATTTGACTAATTACAAACAAGTATTTGGGGTCTATCATTTAAGCCCCTTATTTCTTATGTGTGCTTTACTTTAGTCCTTAGTCACTAAATACATGAACCTTGATCTTATTTATGAGCTAAATTACATGTTAACCACCTCTATTTTCCTTCCCTTATCAGTAGCCCACCAGTCCATGTGCAGTTCTCTGGATGTGGACTTCAATTATTGTCTTATAGTGTTCAGATCGGAATCTACGTTACCTCATTCGGATCAGATATCGTCGTTATCGTAGTCGGATTTCCTGCTTTTAGGTAGAGTTCTGATAAGGTCGGATCAAAGTCTTTGTTACCCCATTTGGATCGGATATTTTGCTATGCTGACCTCACCTCTTAGTCATGCTGATGTCACCTAAGTAATCATTTATGTCAGACGCGCATGCTTTATTTCGATGTTATCGAGTCAAGTAATATTTAGGCGGCACAACTACCGTGGACACGGGTCACTGTACCGTTACCTTTGCCTATTCGCCTTCTGCTTCCCTTGCCTATAAATACTCAGCCCTTTTCCTGAATGAAGTTTTCTGATTTTCTTTCAAAAACGTTTGCTCTAGAGAGAGAGAGCGAGACTGTACCTAAACAAACTTCTTGCTTTGTATTTTTATGCCTGACGAATTCATCAATCTTGAAAGGTACAAGCTTTGGAGGTGGTTCAACATTTCTAATCGGATCGGTACTCACAGATCTGCCGGTGTAAGAGAACATCCTTCCTCTGCAGAGATTTGGGAATCTACTTTTCGAAAAAACTGGGCTCCGATCCGCGAACGCTTCATAAGCCTTGTCTCATCCTCCCCAAGTCAAGCACATCTTTCAAGTGGTGAGGTTGATCTTTTTCCTTCTCTAACTCCCTCGATTTTTCCTTCTCGACATTCTCCCTTCATCGTATTTGGTGATGAGAGAGAAAGACCGCCGGTTAAAGAAAACTGAGACAGAGCTAAACGGAAAAGATCGCCCGATCCAGCCACCAAATTGGTTCAGATGAGGATCCCCTCCTCGGTTTCAACTCCTCCAAAAACCCCCCAAGGATCTCCTTAAATAACGCCAGACGTTAGCCCCAGGAAAACTTTTCCAAGAGGAACGCGGTCCGAACCGTCTCTCACTCATATGCCAGAGGTGCAAGAGAATAATCTATCCGACGAACCTGATGATGACAAGGAAATTCTTACGTCGTGGTGGTTGAGGCAGAGCCTCTTCGAGTTGTTCGTGTTGATGCTCCCTCCCCGGATGATGATGCTTTGGCTCCTCCCTCGGAACTTGCGACTAATCTTCCCCCTCACCAAGGTGAGACTTTTGTGGCAAAGAGTAAGAAGAAGAAAAAGTGTTCGACAGGTTTGCCCTCGAATGTTGAAGATATCATGGGCGACAATCTCCGCGGTATCTAAGCTAGACATCTTTTGGATGTGTACAATGTAAAGTATAAATATTTTCATCCGATCGAGGAGGCCAAGCTAAGGGATCGTTGGGGTATTCCTATTAACATCACTATCTGATTTCCTACTGTTGGTGAGACGCCTCTATCAGTTTGGAACAATGAATTAGTGCTTTATACAGAGTTGATATATTGAGGTCTCCGACTGCCCTTCAACCCTCTCCTGACTGACTACTTTCACCTGGTCGGAATTTGTCCTTCTTAAGCCGGTGAAAACATGTGGTACACCCTCATCGCCTGCATTATGGCTTCGAGGCTTTCCGAGAACGCTTTCACCATGGAACAACTCATTGCCATCTCGGGTGTAGCAAAAAATTCTTACTATCCCTTCTCTTCACTTGGTTTTGCCAGGAATCTTAAAGTGATAAGGGATTTTTTAGAGGCCGACAAGAAGTTGACCCTGAAGTGGATCGGACAAGGTAAGTACTCTCACCTAAAAAAGTTCCGAGTCGCCAGGTTTGGTAAATCCTGACTTTGTGTCTTTTTCAGCTATGAAAGGAATCGCTAAGTCCTTTAAGCGTTATGCTAAATCCGGCACTGGGGTTACAAGTTTCACCAAAGATTTCTTCCTATAAAATTTTCCAAATGTAATCTGTTGCGGTTCGATCTTAGTGAGAAGAAGACCACCTCGGAACTTATGGTACCTCCTCCGGGTGACGATATCCTTAAGCGTTTAAAGCGTTTGGATAATGCAATTTACCTCCTTACTCGGGCCCGAGCTCCGAGTCATCAAGATAGCGAAAACCCGAGGAAGGAGATGAAGAAAAGACTGAGAAAGATGCTGAGTCTAAAGACGACGCTCCCGAGGAGAGGAGGGTCAATGCTCAAGAGGGTTCTCAACCCGAGGCTCAAAACGGTCCCCAAGAAAGGATGCAAGGTAGTCCTCCAACAAGGGCTCCGGGTAATCATGATGACACTCAAGTAGGCTTTCCCCAGGAAGCGAGGTCATTGGAACCTCATCCCCTCGGTCCTTAGGCATTCTCCCCAACCTATTATCCTGAAAACAAGTCGAATGAAGCTAATCACATGGTTGAGATTAGGCCTCAAGGTCGGGCTGGTGCCACAAGGCCGCAGAGTTTTACTGCTGAGGAGAAGAAGAAGAGGATTATTGAGAGTGGAGAAGAAAGTGACAACACTAAGGGAAGCCTACCTTTGTCCAATAAGTTTATGATTATCGACTCAGACTCTGGTGGATAATTTGTCTCCACACAAAGGGAATCTCAAGAAGGTGAATCCGAAGAGGAAACGTACCTCTCCCCGACCTCTGCTTACTTTGATGTGTATGCCAAGGGCTATGTGGCAAATGAGTTGAACAAATTACTGCATGTCGATGCCCTGCTCGAACGCAAAACTAATCGAAAGGACCACTACAAAGAAGAGGTTATGGAAATGAGGGCGGAGGTGAAAACTTTGACTTCTGAGATCTCCAAGTTGAAGGACAGAGTGAAGGACTTGACTGATCAAGTCGCCGAACAGACCGAGATATCCTCCAAAGTGGAAGGCCTGGTCTCCGAGTCTGATAACTTGAAGAATAAAGTAAAGGGACTAAAGGATGAGTTAGCCAAGACATCGGAAGTGACCGCCAAGGTACAAACTCTGTCTTCCGAGTCCGAAGAGCTAAAGAAGAGAGCTAAAGAGTTGAATAAATAATTGGATAAGGAGAAAAAGACCTCCGAGGACCGCTTGACTACCATCACTTCCCTGGGGACTGAATTTTCCGAGGAAAAGGCTAAATTTGATGATTAGAGGGAGAAGTTTATTGCCAAGGATGTCGAGCGTGACGCAACGGTAGATGGTCTTATTGAAGGCTATTGCAAAATAAAGGTTTATTTTGAGAATGTTGTTCAAGATATCGAGAAGCTGTCGGCGGAAAATGAAAACTTGTAAAAACACTTCGAGGCTAAGAAGAAAGAATGTCTTGATGAGTATGCTGCTAAGATCGTTGTTCATCTTGAAGAGAGGGATGCTAAGTTGAGGTCTGCAATAGTAATGGAGATGCATGAACGGTTCCCGGACTTGCACCTTGGTAGCCTTTGGACTCAGGTAATTGAGCAACATCGCCCACCCGGAGTGTCCGTGGAGGACCCTGAATCTAGTGAGGATTTGGAAAGCTCTTTATCAGACTCGGATTCCCCTGCTGGTAGTAAAGAAAATTCTGCATCCGATTAACATGTGTTGGGTAGTTTCTTCCTCACTTTTTTGTTAACTCTTTCGTTCCTTGAACCCTGCCATAAGAAATGTTTTGTGTAATATTCTCCTTGTTATTGAAGCATTCAGTGTGATGTTTTACTTAATCGTTTCCTCCTTATGTTGTTATTTTTATGATTCAATACTGAATTGTTTACTCAAACGTTCTTTGGTTCATATTTTGAGTTCAAAAAGATGAACTTTCTTGTCCAAACTTCTTTGGAGGAGGTTTTGAGTTCAAAAAGATGATCATTCTTGTCCAAACTTCTTTGGAGGACGTTTTGAGTTCAAAAGATGAACTTTCTTGTACAAACTTCTTTGGAGTATGTTTTGAGTTCAAAAAGATAAACTTAGTCTAGTTTTTAAAGAAGGTAATAAGATTCGATATATAAGCCGAATATTTAGGCACCTCATTAAAACATTTATGCGCCACCAGGGTAGGAAAGATTATGCCACCGAAACTTACATGAATTGAGAAAGAAAATATTTACATATCATACAATCAAATTAAATAAGCTTTTAGGTGCTCAATATTCCAGGGATGGGGAAGATCTCTTCCTTATTTGTCTTTCAATCGATATATCCCCGGTTTCAACTTCTTTGTGACTGTGTACAAACCTTCCTAGTCTGGGGCGAGTTTTCCAAGTCTCTTTTCTTTCGTGTGCAGGAATAATTTTCTTAGGACCCTATCTCCCACCTCAAATTCTCTTCTTCTAACCTTTGACGAGTAGTGGCTTCTCATTAAAGTTTGATAGAGCAAGGAATTTAACTGTGCTATTCTTCTCTTTTTTTCTATCAAATCAAGCTCTGTGCGTTTTCCTTTGTCATTCCCTTCCTCGGAATACTCACTCAGTCAAAAATATGGGAACATTGTTTCCGATGGCACTACTGCATCCATTCTGTGCACCAGTGCGAAAGGCGACTCGTGTGTTGCAGTCCGATGAGTAGTTCTGTAAGCCCATAGCACTTCCTGTAGGTAATCTGGCCACTTCCTTGCTTTGCCCTCTAAATTCTTTCTTAGTCCGTCCACGATTGTTTGATTGGTTACTTCGACCTGACCGTTCGCTTGGGGATGGAACGGTGTCGAAAAACATTGATGTATCCCCTTGGAAGCACAGAAAGTTCTCATTTCACTGTTGTCAAACTATAGGTCGTTATCCATTGTAATCTTCCTAGGTATGCCAAAGCGGCAACAGATGTTGGAGATGATGAATTTGATCACATCTTTTCCCTTTGTTCCTGATAGTGGTTCGGCCTCTACCCACTTGGAAAAATAGTCCACAACAACAATGATTGTTTGGCGCCCTCCTGAAACCATAGGAAGTGGTCCGACTAGATCTATTCCCCATCGATCGAAGGGAAAAGATTCTGATATTGCCTCTAGAGGCACTCCGGGCAAGTGAATTGAATTAGCAAACCGCTGATAGGTGTCACAATTCTGTACCAACTCCTTGGCGTCCGCTAAGATGGTTGGCCAATAATATTCAGCCAGAATGACTCTTCATATCAACGCTTTGTATCCACAGTGCGCGGACGCTTCCCCGTCGTGTAACTCTGAGATTATTAGCTGTGACTCATCCTTCCCTAAACAACGAAGTAAGGGGCGACTAAAAGATCGTTTATACAACACATCTCCGAGGACCACGTATCCATAAGCCTTGAAGCGTATTCTCTTAGCTTTTCTTTGTCAACGGGCAGTGTGTCATGGACTAAGAAATCTTGTATCTCGCTCGTCCAATCTTTTGTTAAAGGTGTGGATATCTGGAAAAAATCGATATTATCTTCCCCAAATTCAGATCCCTTGATTATCGACGAATTTTCTTGAGTTACTATCCACGAGTATTCTTCTGAATATGATGCTTTGGCCAAGTAATCAGCTACTTAATTTCCTGTCCTGTGAACGTGTTCGAATCGGACACTTTCGAATTCCAAGGTCAAAGCCTTCAAAATTCCTTGATACTTCACCAGATGATCTTTCCATGCTTCTGAGCGCGCTGGAACATGGTTCACCAGAAGTTGAGAATCACTAATAAACTTGACCCTTTGAGCCCCGCAAATCTTTGCAAGTCGTAATCCGGCCAGGGCCGCCTCGTACTTTGCCTCGTTGTTTGATGCCTGAAATCCGATTCGGATTGCCTGGTACATTACAATGTCATCCGGGGAGGTTAGTTGCACTCCCACTCCGCATACAGATGAACTGGATCCCTCATCGGTTCGGACTTGCCACTTTGGATCAGATTTTGCTTCCTTCATGTCCACAACATCCTTGTCATAATGAAACTCCACCAAAAAGTCAGCTAACGCATGTGCTTTGATCGCAGTTCACGGTTTGAACTCGATATTGAAATCCCCGAGTTCTACCGACTACTTAGTTATCCTTCCGGACACATCGGGTCTCTGTAACATATTTTTCAAAAGAAAAGATGTTCGCACCACCACCGTATAAGCTTCGAAGTAGGGCCTCATCTTTCGAGCTGATGTTACAAGAGAAAACGCTAGCTTTTCCAACTTAAGGTATCTCTAGTCTGCATCCAAAAGACTTTTGCTCACGTACTAGACTGGTCTTGGAACGTTCGATTCTTCTCGGACTAAAATCGAGCTGACTGTGAAGTTGGATATCGTTAAGTAGATGAACAACTTCTCCCCCGAACACGGCTTTGTCAGTATTTCCGGGGATGAAAGATGTTGTTTAATGTGATTAAAGGAATCAGATCATTCTTGAGTCCAATCGAAGCGGTTCGCTTTCCTCAGCACCTCGAAGAAAGGGGCACATTTATCCGATGACCTGGAGATGAATCTGTTTAAAGCCGCCAACCTTCTGATTAAAATTTGCACCTCCTTGATCGTTCTAGGTGGATCCATAGTACACAAAGCATTCAATTGCACCGGATTATCTTTGATGCCCTGTTCACTCACTATGTAGCCTAAGAACTTTCCAGATCTTACCCCAAACGTGCACTTTTCCGGGTTCAATTTTAGATTTATTTTGGCCAGATTGGCGAAATTTTCTTCTAGGTTAGCTAAATGATCCTCGTCTCTGAGGTTTGTAACTAACATGTCATCAATATAGACTTCCACATTTCTGCCAATCTGACTCTCGAACGCCTTGTTCACTAAACGTTGGTATATTGCCCCCGCATTCTTTAGTCCGAATGGCATAGCTCTGTAGCAGTGCGGACCCTTTTTCGATAATGAAAGTCATGCTCTCCTGATCCCTAGGTTCCATCCGGATTTGATTGTAACCAGTGTATGCGTCCATGAAGGACAATAAACGATTTCCGGATGTCGAGTCCACGAGTTGATCTATTCGTGGGATCGGAAAAGGATCTTTAGGGCAAGCCCTATTCAGATCTGTAAAGTCTACACACATCCGCCACTTTCCATTATTCTTCTTTACTAAGGCCGTATTGGCTGTCCACGACGGATATTTTGACTCGCAGATATGGCCCACTTTTGTTAAACAGTCTACCTCTGCCATTATTGCTTCAGTTTTTTTTTGGGAAAAAGATCTTCGCTTTTGAATGATCGGTCGAACACTGTTCCGTATAGCCAGCTTGTGACAAATGATCTCTTCTGGTATCCCTGTAACGTCTTCTGTACACCAAGAAAATCGATGTTATTTGGTTGAAAGAAATCTGAGTAAGCTTTCTTTTACCTCTTGTGATAGTTTTTTTCCTATCTTGAGACTTTTTCCAGGGCTGAACGCATGGTCCTTGAAGCCTACATCACGGACCATGAACCCAGGGACTCCCTCGGATCATCAACAGGATCGGAATCCGAAAGAGGCCCCTCTGACTGATATTCTTTTTTGGATCTGACCCGCTTCAACTGCTTGGGGGCCAGCGCCGCTTTGTAGCATTCCCTAGTCATTTATGACTTGATCTTACGGTTCCAATATTGCTTTCCACTACGTACTTCAAACACTGGTGAACTATGGACGACACAACATGCATTTTAGACAACCATTGTCTTCCGAAGATGGCGTTGTACGACATGGGTGCATCTACCACGATGAACAGTACCGTCACTATTGTTTTGAATGACCCCCTGCCCAGCTCTACCATTCCCTCGAATATTCTGACGACATCTGCGGTCACACCGGTAAATCCCACTATCGTCCTGTCGGAACGTAGGATGGTTGGAGGATTGGTTATCTTGTTGTAGGTTGTCATAAACATAATGTTGGCGGAACTCCTTGTGTCAATCAAAAAATTTCTTATCTCTTTTCACCAATGTCTGCTCCGATTATCACTGCGTCCTCATATGGACCAGCTACTTTCCTCATGTCGGCATCTTCGAAGCAAAGGATTGGTGATGGATTGCGGTAAAGGTGCAATGAGGCTCCTGCCTCCAACTGTGTTGCCAAAATTACGATGTGCCTCTTCCTCGAGTAATTTGATATACCTGCTACTGTATCCCCCCCAAAAATAGTTAGTGACTCAAAAAATGAACATAACTCATTGACCTTTCCTCTGGGGATTGACTCCTCAACCATGTTTACACTGTTTCTGCCCGGCTTCAGATCAAGATACTCCGTTGCCACATCAAACGCATCCATAAATTCTTCTTCAATCACATCGGAAATCATCATGGTATCGTTTTGCCTTGGAGCGACTTCTTGTTTTGGTACCACTGCGGTATTCTTCTTGACAAAGTTAACCAACTTTCTGTTCTCTAGTAAGTATTGGACTTCTTTCTTTAAAGCCACACAGTCCTTAGTGTGATGCCCGATATCATCATGGAACTGACAGTATTTGTTTTTCATGTGCTCCCTCGGAGTTTGTAGAGGAAAAAGCTTGCAGAAATGAACATTTGCACGTGCCTTTTTTAAAATAGTGGAGACACACTCAGTCAACTCGGCAAAATGAGCTGGTCGGACCCACCTGTTCGAAGTCGGTCTGACATACTGTTGAACTGCTTGACCTGCCTGTTGATATTATTGGTTCTGAGTCGCCCGTTGAGTGGTCTGATTCGTTGCTTGAACTGTCTGAGCCCGTGGTTGGACAGTTGTGACCGGTTCGGTAGCCTGTGGTCGGACATTCACCGTCGTCGTACTAGTTTTGGCTAAGTTTGGATCCTGATAGAATTGAGACATGGATTCTATCTCTGAGGCCCTGGTTTCCTCAACTAAGATTCTTTTTTCTATCTATATAACAAAGCTCCAAACATCATAGCTTATGTTTCTGCATCATTATCTTTCATTACCCCCGGAAGAAGACCAATTCAGAAGGCAGCCAATGTTACCTTGTTCTCGCAATATTCAATGTCTGTATTGACTTGGATGAATCGC
Organism: Limnanthes douglasii subsp. nivea; assembly: GCA_036936605.1. Lineage (NCBI taxonomy): Eukaryota > Viridiplantae > Streptophyta > Magnoliopsida > Brassicales > Limnanthaceae > Limnanthes > Limnanthes douglasii. The sequence continues at coordinate 343,742,529 of JAUPFV010000001.1, forward strand.
TTGGTATATTCTTTCAAACTCTCTTCGATCTTCTGTCGACAGTAAATGATAGTATCTCTATTGGCACGAAACCTTGTGCTTCCAACGAAGTGCTATCAAAACATACTCCAGAACATAACGAAATTCTTTATTCACCATTGAGGCAGTTGGTTGTACCACTTAAAGGCAGTGTTCTTGAACGTCTGAGAGAAATCTATACACAACAACTTGTCGTCATCATCGTAGTTAATCATAAAGTTTTTTAACTGCTCAATATGGTTATCAGGATCCTGGGTCCCATCAAATTTCTCTAGCTTGGAAATATCAAACCATTTAGGATGATACCCGGAAAGGATTTATGGAGAGAGGGCGAATGACCTCCAATTATGTCCGACCTTGTACGTACTTCCCTCCGGACCATCGTTAGTGGTTGGGTACAACCTTTCCTCAGTCGGAGAGGTAAAGTGATTGCTGACTCTGTAATCCTGATGATATCTATAAGACTGAGGTTGCTTCCGAGTAGTAACATGATCCTCAGAGTGCATTTTCTGCTTACCTGCATCAACTTTCTTCTTCGAATCGTTCATTCTCCTACTAGTCTGATGAGAGTGCTTATGTATTCTCAAATCTTTGCGCCTTCGATCCACCTTGTACCTCGAGTCGGTCTCCAAAGAGGAAGACTTATCAGAACTCAAAGAAGTATACTCACAAGACTTGGACGACCCATTAATCCTAGCACGTCTTTTAGAATGTCGATGGCTTTTCCTGCGTCGGCTCTCTTTGGGTATAACAACATCTTGGGTGTGATTAGCCTCGATCGTTTCTTGTCGGACCTCATATCTGACCCTTTTGGTGCTCGCTATCATGGCATCCCTTTCAGCATTTAACCTTTCGATGTTTTCTAACAACTCTTTTCATCTGGAGACCAAAACTGACTCTTCTAAAAGTTCTTCCGCGTACCGATTCGGAGCATTACCTTCGTTCATGACCTTCACTTCCAACAGATGGTCTCCAGATTTGACACCGACTATATCTCTAGTCGGATTAGTCTCGATCTCTCCACGAGTTTCTATATCCATAACTTTTTAATTTTAGTTTTCAAGGTTTTAGAAAATTAATTCTGGGTACCACACGGTTCCCACGGATGGCGTCACTGATGAGCTCAATGAATCTTTAGTGAGACTCAGGAGCGAAGATGTTCGTGTGAAAGGGTCATACTAGAGAATATTCGTATGATTTGACAGTAAACAGTGAATTACTTGAAAAGAATTAGACAAAAGGAATAAATGTTGCAATTATTGATCAATCATTGGCTCTTTTTCCAAAAAGGGAATGCCCTTTATATAGTAAATGAGGTGGATGGTAAAATTACATATCTACCAACGTAAGAGTGAATTTCTTACCCCCACTATTTGACTATTTATAAACAAGTTCTTGGGGTATATCATTTAAGCCCCTTATTTCTTATGTGTGCTTTACTTTAGTCCTTAGTCACTAAATACATGGACTTTGATCTTATTTATGAGCTAAATTACAGCTTAACCACCTCTATTTTCCTTCCCTTATCACATACTACTAAAAAAGGTCTTCCACAACCACAAAATATGAACATATCTACCACTCCTACTATAGTAAGATAGTTTGGTTGAATACCAAGCATAACGGATACAACATCTACCATCTCCATTAATACTATCATACTCAATAAAATCAAAACACATACCATCTACTGTAAAACTCGTAATCGCATGGACATTGTGTATTTCACCGTTATCTCATCAAAAGAAAAAGAAAAATATAATATTTTTGGATGCCAACACTCGAGAAATACCTCAAGTAGGTAGATATTGGTAAACCCGATGAGTTCGGATTATCCAGTCACAGGTTAGTGAGTTATCCGGACAAGGGAAATTCGGACACAAACATGCCACTGAACTATTCGGATAGGACAAAAGTAAATAAACACCTAAACATTTTTTGACTAAACTATATGCTAATCAAATTAATAGATTAATGGGTTCTAAAATTTGACCCGGTTTCAAATCTTGACCCGTAAGCCCATGGGTCCGTAATTAAGAGTATAAATATCTCAACTACTTTCATTAATGAAAGTAATGAACATTTAATACAACCAAGCTACTCAAATCTCTCACTACTTTATACCAAAACATTTAATACTCAAAATACTTTACAAAATTACCCTCAGCCCAAAATAAACCACATCAAATTGGCGACCACAGTGGGAGCAGACGGTGCCTGAATCTTGCATTCAAAACCAACAAAAAAAACCTGTTCGAATGGATCTGAACGAGCAAGCAATTCCACCACCTATTGTGGAGGTGGTTTGGGAAAACAATGAATACACCACTGAGGAGCGAGACAAGTTGAGAGAAAAAATAGAAGCGTTGAGGGCCTCTAAAAAAACGGAAATGGTTTTAAAGGAGAAGTCAAAGGCGTCAACCATCCATCATATTGAAAATCCTAGGGAGAATGATCAATCAGCAAAGACCCATGTCAGTTCTAAAAAGTCTCATCGGGTCTAAGCCGGTGAAAAGTTTAGATTCTGAGTCCTCCAGTAGCTCTTCGAACGAGGCTGCGCTAGAAGAGTCTTTGTCATCAAGCAGTGATGAAGGGAGGTCCATGAAGAAACAGAAACTAGTTAAAAAATATTCAAGGAAGGGAGATAGGCATGGGAGACTTAAGAGGTATTTGGGCAAATGATCATCCCACAGCCACAGTCACAGGCACGTGGATCAGTTGTTGGTCTATCCTTTTGCTTTTCATGATGGACCAGGTATATTCGCAACACCTAATGAATACACAATCTTCAGTCGTTATAGAAATTGGAGACAATCACCATTGTCTGCCAAGATACTGTCCAGAAACCTACCCAAAAGGTTTGACAGTTCCAAAATGGAGAAGTATGATGGGAGTAAAGATCCGGAGAATCATCTGGAGCAGTTTAAAAATTTCATGATGAATTTTTATGATGATGACAAACTTCTATGTAGACCTTCTCCCAATCTTTTACGGGAATTGCTCTCAAATGGTATAACAGTTTACCCCAGGGATGTATCAGAAACTTTGATACATTATGGGTTGCCTTCCGAAGGTAGTTTATGGGAAGTAAAAAAGTGAAGGGCAATAGAGACTATCATCCATTGTGCCCAAGAGCCAAATGAGTGCTTAAAGAACCATATAAGTCGGTTTGTAGATACTAATAATGGGTTAACAAATTTCTTCCTTAAGGCAAGGGTTGAATCCTGGGAATTTGGCTGATTCGGTGACCCAGGAAGAAGGCCATGACTTGGGATGGTTGCTAAACCAGGTGGGAAAGCATATCAACGTGGATGAAACTAGGAAAACCAAGGTGCACCATCAGATGAGGTCCGCCCCGGCAGCTCAAAACCAAAACCAGTCCGGATACAAGGCTAAAGAAACCGGACAAGGGTCCAACAGGGCAAAACAGGCTCAATCCAACTCAAATCCAGCTCAGAGCCAACAGTCAAGGAGTAAAAGAGGTCCTTGGGTTCAACCGGAGTGGTTTGCCGAATTAAAAGAGTGTAGCTACCATTTATGACAAGACTAAATATGAGGTCCATTTCCGCAGCAGCACTGCAATCTCCTAGAGAAAGTCGTAATACTTGTTTTTGCCAGTATCATCATGATATTGGCCATAATACCCAAGACTGCATCGCCTTGAAGCAGGAAGTGCAGAATCTCATTGAAAGAGGCAAGTTGAGTGCTTATGTCAAAAGAAGAAGTGGAAACAAGCCTGACAATTCTCCTTGAACTGGACCTACACACAATGCAGGAACATCTGCTCCGAAGGGGGCAATAGTGATCCTTGAAAGATTTGATGTTGATTCAGAGTATCTGGAGCCTAATCCAACCCAGAATAAAGTGGGGGTCATAACAAAAAAGGCTAAGACGGTGTCCGGACTCATTAGTTTCTTTGAGTCACTTACCATATTCGAGGGGATACCATGACAGCACTCATGCCTTCGTCAAGGAAGAGGTATGTTCACAATTTGGCTACTCAATTGGAAGGAGGCATGTCTTCCTATCACTCCCAAACCCATTTTCCGTTTATAGTCATTGATGAGGATGATTTAAAAAACATTGTTGGTCCACATGAGGATGCTGTGGTGATAGGACCATCCATTGGGGGCAACGATATCAGACGAATTCTGATAGACACGGGAAGTTTGGCAAACATTCTCTTTTTAAGTTCTTACAAGCAGAGGAAAATTCCGGCCGTTATTCAACGGTCAAATAGAACCATTATGGGCTTCACATCGAGCTCTGCGGATGTAATAGGGGAGTTTGAAGAAGAGGTGCTGTTGGGCAAGGGGCCTTTTAAAAAGTTGGTCAGAGTGTTATTCGTTGTGGTAGACTGCCCCAAGGCCGCCCTCTTTGGTGGGAGAGGTGACAGTAGACCAGGAAATGTTGGCACCATGGATTTTCATGGCAGATCCCGACCAAAGGAAGTGACGAAGGTATTGGGTCAATTCTTTGATAATCCTTGAGGGGAGGATAAATATAGAAGACCAATAGACTTGACCAGCAAATAAGACTGACTTGATAAGTTGAAGCCGGCCAGCATATGACAGGTGTTTGGTGATCCACGAATCAATTCTAGAGGTGATCTTATGAAGACGATGTCGACAATTAGAGTGGGTAAGGCGGCTAGTGAGTAGGGGGACTCACAAATATTTGACTAGGAGAGAGCCTTCCGGGAAACCTAATATGGCAAGAAGCTATGAGCGAAGAGAGTCATCAATACCCAAAAAAAGATGTGACTTTTAGCAGGGTTGACCTTGAGCCACAAAAAGATGTAACCGCGCAAAATCTCTTGGGACAAAAGGATATTGTCAGAGATGTTTCTACCCGCGACATAAGCCGATTAGGAAGAGTCAATAATGTAGGGAAAAGAGTCCTTAATTCTATTAGCCAAGATTTTAGAGATAATTTTGTAGACAACATTGCAGAGTGCAATAGGTCTAAAATCAGAAGTAATAGTGGGAGTATCCTTTTTGGGGATGAGGGCGATGGAAATGAAATTTCAAAGCAAGTCCTAAGATCCAAAATTTAAAAACAAATCCTTAACACCATTACAGATGTCAGGGCCAACAATTTTCCAATAGGACTTGAAGAAGCAAGCGTTGAAACCATCGGGCCATGGGGATTTGTTACTATCGATGCTGAATAAAGCAGACTTAATCTCCTCGCTGGAGATCTCACAAATCCTTAAGTCCCTATAAGTATTAGTAACTTTAGAGGAGAGAAGAGAGAAGACTTTCTCCAACCCCAGATAGTCATTCGAGTGCTTGGTACCAAGAGAGTTTTCAAAGTAACTCACTATAACCTTAGCAACGCTGGTAAGGGTGCAAACAGTGACACCAGAGTCATTGTTAATCAAGATGATTTTGTTGAAAAAAACCGAGGTTTAATACTATTATGGAAACATTTAGTATTCTTATCACCAAGCTTGATCCAGTTTTCTCTGAAGTTTTTCTTAAGAAAGGATTCTTCAGCCCGACTGAGAAAGATGAAGGACGTAAAAGCCTCAATTTTATCAGAGATCAGACAAGGGTTGAGGGGGACAGAAGCCAGATTGGATTGGGTCTGAAATAATCTTTTTTGAGCGTTTGTAACTCTATATACAATGATACTAAACGTTTTACGGTTGAGTTTAGTTAACTCGAATTGCAGACGAGAAACGTTTTTGACGAGGCAACCCAAGGTTAAGAGTGACTGTAGTGTGGTCAGAGGAGCGAAGATAGCCAAAGTGGGCATAAGACATAGGGAAAAGATCGTCCCAATAAGGATTGATGAGGGCGCGGTCAATATTTGAAAGGATAGGGTGGATAGATTGTTTATTAATCCAAGTGAAGTGAAATCCAGTTGAGCGGAGATCACTGAGATCACTGAGATCACATTGGTAAAAACAGTTTTTAAAGTCGTCTATAGCAGAGGACCAGTTATCTGAGGAACCAAGACACTCATTCAGGTGACGAATAGCATTAAAATCCCCAAGGGAGACCCAAAGGATATGCTTGTCTTGATTACTGATATAAATTAAGTCTTCCCATAAGGGAATACGGTCCAAAATATTATTAAAAGCATATATGGCAGTAATATTATGACATATGGCCATACAATGAATATACTAGGTAGATTTGGCTAATCTACAAATATTAATAACATTAGGATTCCAAATAACCCAAATTCTACCTAGGGGATGTGCAAAGTGATTGGTAAAAACATGCCAATAGGGTACCATGTGTCTAATAATAGTATTTACTTTAAATTGTTGGAATTTGGTTTCTACTAGAATTAACAGAGATATACCATTACTAATAATGAAATCAGTTACGTCTTTTTGTCTAACAGGATCATTTAGACCTCTAACATTCCAAGAAGAAATTTAAATAAGGAGAGATACTTACAATGCGTCAGTCAATGGTCCTGTCAGAGGACAAATCTTTTTTACCCGTGGCGTTGACATCAACGGTACAAAGCCTTTTAGGAGGCGAATCCTCCTCCTCTCCACTTTCCACTTCCTCAACCTCTACAATGGAAGTCAGGTGGTGTCTACTAACCATCTATCGATCTATCTTAGAGGAGTCCTCCTCCTCGGATGAAATTGGAATATGACTAGGTAATAGTTTCTTCGGGCCTTTTTTGCAAAGCCGAGTGGGGTGCCCTAAGACAATACAGTTTGCACACTGTGAAGGAAGTCCTTGGTATTCAAAATTCACCGTGATGGATTTTCCTTTAATCTTAAAAGTGAGCTCATAGCGAATGACGGAGCCCGCTGCAATCATGATACAAATACGAGAAAATTAGAGTTTATCTTTCCTCTCCGTCTGATGATCCACATATAATGGGGTGCCAATGGTCGATCTGATGCTACTAAAACCTTTAATAATCCAAAGCTCAAAAGGAAAATTAAAGACCTTGACCCAAATGGGAACTTCCTTATGAGGATCTTTAACGAGGGTGGAAAGAGGTTCCCATTTTTTCAAAATCATTAGATTCCCACCAAAATGCCAAGGGGCTTCCTCTAAAATATTTTTAGTCATCTCCTCTGAACCAAATTTGAAAAGAAAGTAGCCTTCCGAAAGAGATTTAAATTCCATAAGACCAAAATTTCTCCACATCGATCCTACGTTGGTCTTACGAAAAGATAGATTGGAAGGTTAAGTAAGAAAATATCTCGAAAGGAAAGCTTTCCAAGAATCCGGAGAGTGCATAGCGGAATCGTTCATTATGAACTCATTACCATCAATTTCCATAGGGCTAAGACCGATCACTAATGGACAACGGTTATCGGTATGCCCCACTACAATGCTAGCATAAGAGGAAGGGGCGATAAGCTTGAGACGAGAGATAAAAAAGGATGTACCAATTGGGTTTGATTTAAAGGAAGCAACAGAGGAGGGTTTGGAAGGAGAATTGTGGATTTGGGCCAATTTATTTAAAAAAATTCCACCTTTTGGTCATTTCCTGGTATTACCAAAGTTTTGGATTTTTGTGTAAGGGATGTAAGAAGAGCCTACTCCAAGCAAGCTCTTTCCTTTAAATCTGATGGGCCTATCAACAATAACCACTTCAGTAGGCCCTAACTGCTTCGAAACTCGGCCCAAATGGATAGAACCCGGATTCAGGTTAAGCAGCAAGTCACTAGGAAGACTCTCCAACGAGTCGAAAGTGCCATTGATACCAATATTTCTATCAGTCTGCTTACTAAAACCGCTTGATTTCTTAATCGAATCCATAATCCCTTGAGAATGGGTGGAAGGAAACCCAAAGTTTTCGAAAAAACCACAAATAGTGCCAGAATTTTAGACAATTACCTTTCAGAGCCAACCCATAAATCTGAAAACCATAGAGCAAATAAGTGGTCTTTCCTGAAGAAATACCTAATGAGGAATCGAAATCAGCAGATGGGGTCTTTGAAATTTCCAGAAAGTCGATATGAGTGGTACTCACCGGATTATGGGAAGATTTATCAGAGGATGACGAAGCGTGAGCATATCAAACTCTTGTGCTTCCAGAATCAGAGACTATAGTAGGAGAGGAGAGAGTCGAGGCATTCTTTGGGGTAGGGTTTGGCAAGGATGCAAATTTGGGTGGGTTTTTTGAAAGGTTTATATCGATAGAATCAAGCATTTGGTCATAGAACCTAGAGGTAATGGAGGGTAAATTGGCAAATCCATAGGGATTAGAGGGAGCAAGAGAGTGGTGGATGAGCCCAGGGGCTGAAGTGAACATCATAGATGGGATACCATGAGAGATGGAGGTAGGAGATGGGTCTGTCATTAAGGGGACGGAGGGGTTTTCGACTTCATTGACAGCGTCAACCAAGTCACTGATCAGCCCTTCAGAACCAGTACCAGAGGAAGGATGGTAGAGGCTCTGGCCATGGTTAGATTCCATGTTGACGAGGTTGGCAGATGCATAGGTGTGATAGGTTCGTCTCTGAAAGAGGCATGGATAAGATTGAGACAATTGGGAAGGGAAGTGGAAGGAGGAGTTGAGTCTGGGGGAGAGTCAAGGGAAGAAGAGAGGTTTATGGTTCGAATGAGAGAGAAAGAACCCACCTTACTAGTAGGCTTGGCTGGGAAAAAAGAGACTGCAGAGGGGTCAACAGACATAGCTTCAAGGAGATGGAAGGTATGGTAATTTTTTAGTTTTTGAAATGAGATTGGATTAGAGAATGCTAGAGTGTTCGTGATTGTATAGAAGGTAGATGAAGAGGGTAGGGAAGGATTGATATAGTTGTGGGCTGATTGTGGGGATAGCTTCAGGGGAGGCAAGGTTATGCTAGGCTTAGGGGTTGAATCAGGATTTGCATGTAAAGAGCCTAAAAACAGTAAGCATAGACAAGAAGGCAGATGGGGAAAGAGGTCAGGATTAAGATGGTTCAAAACAAAGTTTAGGATAAATAAGAAGAAAATGTTAAAATTGGATGGTGTGGAATGTTGTTTATGGGTCTTGAGGCAGAGAGAGAAGGGGTGAAATGTGTATGAAGACTGGTCTCACCCCAATAAATGGGTGAAAGATGAAAAGCCATGGGCAGGTATCGAGGATGACAGAAGTAGGTATTGATAGCTAGAGAAGGGGAGATGGAAGAGGTTGATTCTGGGATTTTAGGATGATACATGGAATAGGTATTAGACTGGGGTTGGGTGCAGGGGAAGGGGAAAAATGAGCAAAATCTTTCCCAAAGAGGGTGAGAGAGAAGATGGATAGAGTTGGGGTTTGAGGATAATTTAGTTAGGACCTGACTAGGAGCTGGGGCTCGGTTGAGGGGAATAACTAAGTTAGTTAATGAGATATAAGAGGTGTGGTAAATGAAACGAGAAATTACCGTGCAGTAAAAAATAGTAATACTGCAGACAAAGAAAAAAGGGGTTGCAGGACAATGGAGAACACGGGTAGGCAGCCATTGATAGGATTTGGTAGCTGAGTAGGAATGCTGGACTTGGAGATGATTTTGGGTGGGTAGATGTTCTGACAAAAGAGAATCAAGTTAGAGGGGGCTCTAAAGTCGACAGAGAAGTGAGGCTTAGAAAAGAGGGGATGATGGGAGGGAAGCACTGCAATGTTGTACTACAAATACCCACAGATTTTACGAAGTAAAGATCAGTAAGGAGATGTAGGTTTAGCACAAATAATTTCAGACTGACGCAGGTTGATATTGGGTGAGGATTTTGCAGGTTATCTTCAAGATAATGAAGATCCAAGACATAGCTTTTCCCGTCCAGACAGTATGGATGAGGACAAGAGGTTTCAAGAGGCTCCTCGGGTACTGAGAGCACCTGTGGATGGGGAGAGGATGCCATAGGAGTTTACATGTTTGACGTCGCCGGCTAAGACCAGTCCGGCCACGAGAGACAGATGAAAATGTTACCGTTATGAGAGTGCATGAGAGAGGAGAGAGTGTTTTGTTATATCATACTGTAATAGTATTGTTCGTGGTCTTAAATGGTATTTAAAATATTAAAAAATATTTTAAAAAAATAAAAATACTTTTTACAACTTAAAAACTAATAATCATATTTTTAGTTAATACACCAAAATTTTAAACCCCATCTACATAATGAAAAAGCAAAAAAAAAAATTATCGTTCATCAAAATATATTTATATCTGACTAATATATAAATCTATTACGTAGGATTTATATTTAAAATCAAGATAAATTTTATTTTGTATTTGGGGGTCGAGGTTTATGATTTATGCCATTTAAAAAAAATATTTAATTAATATATAAAAATATTTCAATTGATGATCTAGAATTCTCAAAAATATTACGATAAGCATTTCTACAAAAATGTGAATATAAAGAATTATAGAAAAGTGATGTATAAAAATCTAATTATTATGATGCATCCACCAGCATCTGTTTATTGTAGATAAAATATTAAATTTGTTTTTTTCTTGTTTATTCAAATCTAAATTAAAGCTAAAAGAAGGAGAAGATGCATGTTACTTGCATTATCAGCTAATACCAAACAACAATCTTTCTTTGGACTTTTAGTGTAGGCCGTAGTTGGGTCCTTGATGCTTGCCTCCTACCCAACACTGTTCGATACATTTTTATAATCATTTTTAATTTTGAAAGTTGCTTTGCTGGTCGAATACTATATTAAGTGTGCCGAGACTAGAAAATCAAATAACCGTGGAAGATGCAGTGCTGGCTAGACATGATATGTTTAGTTATCGTAAATGTAACTAATATATAAACTTTTTTTGGTGTAAACTAATATATAAACTTACACTAATGGTTTATTATTATATTGGGCTGACAATGTCAGATTCGTTTATAATTATAGGCCGGCCTAAATCAGAATAAACAATTGAAATAGTAAAATAGTAAAACAGTTAAACAGTTGAACCCTTTTGTTATAATTAAAACAAAAAAAAGTTTATAGTGTTTATGGGATAACTGAGTTGGTTGAGTAAGTTATCGAATTTTTTTATATATGTTTTTTTTGTTGATTCTGTCACTTTGTGTGGTTTACCTTCTCGCGTTGTGGTTTACCTTCTAAGGTTTATCCTCTGCACACTATTAACGGCCACGGGTTCCCTCCGAAAAAAATGAGGTTATATTTGCATATAAAATTGGTGTGGATTATTTTCGAATGAGGGTAAATTGGTCAGGTGTTTTGTGGTGTCCGGTTGTATTAAATGTTCATTACCCTCATTAATGAAAGTGGTTAGGGCTGTCAACGGTTCTCCGGAACCGAGAACCGGACCGGGACCGAACCGATAAGGACCGGACCGAGAACCGGACCGAACCTTAACGGTCTGGTTCGCGGTTCCATTCTAAAAACCGAAAACCGATAAAGAACCGAAACGAAAAACCGGTTAGGAACCGAACCGATAGAACCGATAAACCGATAGAACCGATAAGGAACCGAACCGATAAAACCGATAGAACCGAAAGAACCGATACGGAATCGAACCGATAAAACCGATAAACCGGTAGAACCGATGAGAAATCGGACCAATAAAACCGTTAAAACCGATTATTTATTATTATTATATATTCTTTTATAAATTATAGTACCAAAATTAATAGTTAATTACCAATTTTTTAAGAAAATAAAAGATCAACTTATAAATTTTAGTTTTTATATCATTTATTTTAATAAAAAAAATAATTAAAAATCAATTTTTAATTGATTTTATTTTTTTAAGTGGACCGAACCGGACCGAAATCGGACCGAAACGGGACCGGACCGAACTCGGACTGAACCGAACTCGGACCGAACCGAAACCGGAACCGAACCAAACCGGACCAGACCAAACCGAACCGAACCGAAAGCTTAGCGGTTCGGTCCGGTTCTAAAAATTAGTACCGAAATCTTAACGGTCCGGTTTGGTACGAACCGATAAGCTTAGCGGTCCGGTCCGGTACTGGACCGATAACAGCCCTAAAAGTGGTTAGGTATTTATACCTTTAATTATTGGCCACATGGGCTTTCGGGTCACACTTATGAAACCCGGTCGAGTTCAAAAACTCATTAGTTTATTAAGCAGATTAGCAATTAGCTTAGTCAAAAGTTGATTAGTTTTTAGTATTTTTGTCCAGTTTCGATGGTTTAGTGGGTGACTTTTGTCCAGTTCCGATGGTTTAGTGGGTGACTTTTGTCCGAATTGCTCCTATCCGGTTTCTACACAGAGTGGTGAAAATTTCCGGACTCATCAGTAGCCAATTTTTTAGGTTTTGTTCGAAGGCCTTTGGCAAGACCTTAAAAACCGCCTTTGGGTACTTGTAACATTTTCCGGACGGATTTAGTGTTTAGTGAAGGATTTATCCGGACTGAAAAACTCTTTAGAAGTTCAAAGGTTTTGCCATGGATCGTGGGACACGTGTCATCCTCTGATTTGCCTCACCAGTCGTTTTTCTCGTAGAACGACGCTCTCACTAATCCCAAAAAGTAACATCTTCATTTAATGCCTATGACATCAGCGCCGCCTCCAATCATTACTTTTGTTTTTTTTGTATTCTCCTAGGTTTTTGGCATCTTTTTGTCTCATTAGTATAAATTACCTCATTTTTCACTGTTTTACCATCTTCATTACTCTCTCATTCCTTCATCTCAAAGCTTTCACCTTTTTTCTCAAAATCCTTTGGGTGTGAGTTTATGTTCACAGCAAGAAATGCACTGGTAAAAAGCGGGTGTCTTAATCTCTCAGAGTTAAGAAAAGCACAAAGAGTCGAGCGAGAAAGGCGCATTGCTGCAGGTCTTCCAGTTTCTCCAATCGACAAATCTGAAACGCCATCTTCAGAGTCTGATCGAGGTTCATCTTCTGCTAGAAGCTCCAAACCCAAGAGGTTATTTCAACCAAGTCTTTCACCGATCGTATCGGGCTCCTCGGTTCAGGAGTCACAGCCTACCGGGGAACGGTAAAAAGCTGTTACAAGCACAAAGAGACCCTCTCCATTCATAGCTATGGGATCAGATGCTGAAAATTCCCCAGAAAAACTCACACTTCGTCGAATAGGCCACTTAGTAAAAGGCCAGGCTGTTGTTCCACAGTCTAAGTCTCCAAAATCAGGGCCCCCTAAGTCTGGGGCCAAGGACAAAACTACAAGGTCAGAGGCATCCATCAAAGTCCCTAAGGAAAAATCGTCTGGTCCGGAGGCTACTGGAACAAGCCTTCGAAATGAACCCTCCGGATCTGAGCCCCAGCCGGACACCAGACCACAAAGAGAAAGCAATGCTCAGCCATCCAGACAGCTTACTGAACCAACCACCAGCACTTATCCACCAAAGACAACTGACAATCCTTCCATGGTGATGGAAGAGGTGATGGAGGACAGAGTTGAAGAAGCCCCTTTTGAGACTGATGTCTCCGGGAAGACGGGGGAAGCTGTCATTGCCAAGAAGGGCAAGGGTAAAGAGAAGCTATGTAAAACATTCGGACCTGCCGGAGTCTCTTGAAGTCAGAGTGGGACCTTGCTTCCACAATGTGAGCGTAAAGTATCTGATAGCCATGCAGAATATTAACTACGCCTTCATTCATAATGCTGAATTAGGCCGGATCCGGACGAAGTGGGGTATCCCAGAATCTGTCAAAGTGAGGGTACCGGTCGATCCGGAGACGCCAATGGACTGCAAGTTGAGTGAGATAGTTTTCTACACATTATTGTTCAACTGGGGGCTCAGATTTCCCTTGGACCCAGAGATCGTTAGATATTTTCATCTGATAAAGCTCTGTCCAAGCCAACTGAGTCTTAATGCTTGGTACACCCTCATGTCCTGCATCATGGCCTCTAGGCTCTCTAGAATCCCGCTTCCGATGGAGCAATTTGCTGTTGTGGCCAGCCTTTGCAAGAATCACATCATCCCCTTCTACCATTTCAATATGGGTGACAATTATAAAGTGGTGGATGATGTGCTCGAATCGGAGAAGAATTGGAAGACCCAATTCTTGTTCATTAGTGGAGCTTGGGAAAATGGGAAGAAGATTAAAGTTGGTGTCAACCCAAGCATGCTTACCAGCAGATGGAAAAGCATGGGTAAATATTTCATCATGTTTGTTTTTCTTTCCTTATAAAAAGTTTGTTTACTTAAATGCTCTTCTTCTTCTTTGGGTAGTGCTGCCGAAGGAGTTCTCCGACTACTTGGAGGAGGGGCAAACAACTTGTGCCAAGCTGAATGCTTGGGCTGCTGACAAATAGGGAAATCGCTTCCACAATTGTTTTACTGCCGGCAACCTGGTGAGATCCCACCTCTGGAACACAACCGGTCGGAGAGACTTGTCTTGGGAAGAATTGACCACACCACCTCCTCCAGGTATCATCCTACAAAGGATAGATGAGAAGGATGGGAAGCTGGCCTTGCCGGGCAGAGCTAAAGCCCCAAGTAAGATGAAGGGTAAGAAAGGCAAGAAAAAGCCAGATGTAGCTAAGGTCAATCAAGGTGGTGTTGAGGAGATCGTCCCAGCAAACCAGGAGGTGCAGGACCAAGGAGGTATTGATGTTGCTCTGCTTCAAGTGGTGGAAAATGAGAGTACCAAAGAGACAGTTGGACTTCCAAAACCCTCTAAGGCTCCCAAAAAAAACCGAAAACAGGGAGCAGATGGTGGAGATAGGGAATCTAAGAAGAATAAAATCTCCAAGGGGGATGAAGTAGCTCTCCGACCTCCGGAGTCTCTTCCTCCAGTCGACCCAACAGACCCAACACAGGCAGAGCAAATCCCAAGTGATTTTCACACCGGAGAGGGTACCAGAGGGGATATTAACATTGATGGAGTAGACATCAGTGGCCTTCAAGGGATTGGCCTTTACTTTGAAGACCTCGAGAAAGACGACTTTGCTGGCCCTTACCTCCCTCCAAGCTCTTCGAACATCGTTACTTTCAACGGTAAGTCTTTTTCTGTTTTAGAGGAGAAAGACATGGTGACTCAGTCCTTGTTGAGCAACATCCAATCGGTGCTCAACTTGGAGAGATAAGTGCAAAGTCAATCTACCCTTATCAACACACTTAATGCAGACAAAGATACTTTATCTAACGACCTCCTCAACGCCAATCAGAGTGTTGAGGCATTAAGGAGAGAGATCGAGGAGTTGAAGAAGGGGAAAAAGGACTTGGCCACCAAGCTGGCCACTTCGGAGGGAGTTAACAAAGAACTCCAATCTAAGTGTTCTGGCTTGGAGAAGGATCTCTCCGCTTTGAAAGAGGAGGTGAAGGCCAAAGACAATGTCATCGAGACCCTAACCAATGATAAAATTTCGCCTCGAAGATGTTGTGTCTAGAGTTAACCAGGAGAAATATGATTTGATAAAGGAGCAGGAGAAGACAATCCAAGCCAAGATCGATGCATACAGTAAAAAGGTGATAGATTCCCAAGAGGAAAGGTATGCTGAAGTCAAATCAGACATGGTCTTGCTCTTACATAAAAAAATTCCGAAGAGGAAACTCGGAGATTTATGGTGATTTGTGGAATACGAAGACCCTCCTCACCACACTATGGCGGATGGTGATAAGCACAACTATTCCAGTGGTTGGGATGATACTAATGATGAAGAAGAAGGAACCGGAGAGAGCCCTAACAAGGAATCCAAAGACCCCAAGAAGAAACCAGATGAGGCTGGAACATCAAAAGAA
Source organism: Limnanthes douglasii subsp. nivea (assembly GCA_036936605.1). Taxonomy (NCBI): domain Eukaryota; kingdom Viridiplantae; phylum Streptophyta; class Magnoliopsida; order Brassicales; family Limnanthaceae; genus Limnanthes; species Limnanthes douglasii. The sequence goes on from JAUPFV010000001.1 coordinate 343,758,141, forward strand.
GCTTAGCCTTAAAGTTTTAACTATCTTTTTATTTTTCTTTAATTCTTGTGTTAGACTAAAGTCCTTGGATGGCCAAGGAATTTTTGTAACCGTGCCCACCCCTTGTCCGGATAAACCTTTTCTTTTAAAACCCCAAAGTCCTTGGATGGCCAATGCACTTTTCATATTTTAATATCATTCCCCGGTGTTAGCCGGGCAATTTTACTTTACACAATTCTTGCATTGTTTTATAGTTACCCAATTTTGATGGCTAATGTTTAAATAGCCCTTAGTTATTTTGCAAGTATTTTAAAGTGAGAGTGTTTAAATTCTCCGATGACAAATGTTTAAATGGTCATCACTCTACCAAATCAATCCGGTCTGTCAGTGATACTTTAAAAAGTTTCAAAGAAGCTATCAATCAAACCACTCCAAATTTTTCAAGAAGGCATCGAATCTCATTAAAAATCTCGGACACCTCATTAAAACCTCCCCGCACCACCAGGGTAGGAAAGAGTATGCCCCCTAATATTTACATGGACTTTAAACAAGTAAATATTTACATAATTTTCATTCTAGATACAACCGGAGGTGTTCAATGTTCCACGGGTGATTCAAGATCCTTCCATCTTTATCTTGAAGCCTGTATGTCCCACGCTTAAGCTTTTCACTGACCACATATGGTCCTTCCCAAGTTGGAGCTAGCTTGCCGAACTGCTTCTCCTTAGTATGTAGGAAGACCTTTCTCAACACTTTATCCCCTGGTTGAAAATTCCTCCTTCTGACTCTGGAAGCAAACTTGTTTCTCATCAAACCATGATAGTGTGTAGCTCTGAGATGGGCCTTAACTCTTTTTTCTTCTATCAAGTCGAGTTGACTTCTGATTGCCACTTCATTAGCCTGTTCGAAAAAATTGTGGACTCTAAATGAAGGAAGAGTTACTTCTATAGGAGCTATTGCATCCATACCATATACCAAGGCAAATAGGGATTCCTGTGTATCAGCCTCAGGAGTAGTTCGATAGGCCCATAGTAATTCTTGTAGATAACTTGGCCACTTTCCAGCAGCCCCTTCTAAATTATTTTTAAGACCGGACAAGATAGTCATGTTCGCCACTTCAACCTAACCATTCGCCTGCGGGTGGAAAGGAGAAGAAAAGCAATGATAAATGCCTCTAGAGGCACAGAAGCTCTCCATATCCTTATTATTGAATTGTGGCCCATTTTTTGTGGTTATCTTTTGTGGAACTCCAAATCTGCAGCAAATATTAGATAAGATAAATTTTATAACAACTTTTGAAGTAGTTCATGCCAATGGGGCTGCTTTTATCCATTTTGAGAAATAATCGATGGCAACAATAATAGTTTTGCACCCTTCGGACGCCATAGCTAGAGGTCCCACCAGATCCAGCCCCAACGAGCAAAAAGTATTAGCTCAGAAATTGACTCTAAAGGGACAGCTGGGATATGAATTTCATTAACGTATCTTTGGCATGGATCACACTCCTTCACCAATTGCTTTGGCATCTTTCATTATAGAGGGCCAGTAGTATCCGGCCAACAAGACTCTTCTGGTTAAAGCTCTATAACCATAGTGTGCTGATCCCTCACTATCATGTAGTTCAGATAGCACTATATGGGACTCTTCAATCCTTAAACATCGCAAGAGAGGTTTACTATACTTCTTATAAAGAACGTCTCTTAGAATTACACTACACGAGCCTTATACTTCACTTTCCTTGCTACTGCTTTTTCCAGGGGCAAGATGCCATCTGAGATGTATTGAAAAAGAGGATACCTCCAGTATTGAGGTTAACTCACTTGTATGTTTAAACTTTCCTCCCCCTCCTAGCTCTGATTGAGTAGAATGTATGGGCACTCTTGCACGTGAATCCATGGGTAGGACTCAGAATATGCTATGGTTGCCAAGGAGTCTGCTAGCGTATTTTCTGTTCGGGGTATGTGCTCATAGGTGACGTCTTTGAAGTTAAATGCTACTTCTTTAAGAATGAATAAATATTTAACCAGCTGCTCCTTATTCGCCTCGGATTGACCTTGTGCGTGATGGATAAGAAGCTGAGAATCACTCATTAACCTGACCCTTTTGGCTCCACAAATTAGGGTCAACTTTAAACCAGCTATAGCAGCTTCATATTCGGACTCATTGTTGGAAGCCCTGAAAGCAAAACATATAGCTTGGTACATTTTGTCGCCGTACGGAGAGGTTAAACATATTCCAGCACCACAACCCATGCCACTTGATCCACCATCAGTCCGGACAACCCATACTTTCTCAGTGTTTTCCTCTGTTCCTTGCTTAGTGTCTCTGTCCGAATGGAATTCAACTAGGAAATCAACAACAGACTGAGCCTTGACTGCAGTTCGAGGGGAAAAATCAATATCATAGTCTCCCAACTCCATTGATCATTTGGTCATTCTGCTTGATACGTCTGCCTTCTGAAGAACGTTTTTCATGGGAAAAGACGTTCAGACAATGATAGAATGAGACTGAAAGTAGGCTCTCATTTTCCTAGCAGCAATTACTAAAGCCAGTGCTAATTTTTCAAGTTTTAAATACCTCTTCTCAGCATCTATCAAGCTTTTGCTGATGTAGTACATCAGACGAGGATAATTATCCACCTCCCTTACTAGCACTGCACTTATGGCACAATCAGAGACTGCTAAATATATATGTACAGCGTCTCTTCATCAATAGGTTTAAATAAGGTTTTAGGGGAGGATAAGTGTTTTTAAATCTCATCGAAAGCCTGGTCGCACTGTGGAGACCAGTTAAATTCCTTTGCACCTTTTAAAGTTTGAAAAAACGGGGCACATCTATCCGAAGACCTTGAAATAAAACGGTTTAGAGCAGCTAACCTCCCTGTCAATCTTTGTACTTCTTTAATATTCCGAGGAGGCTCCATCTGCAATGAAGCACTAAGCTGGTCTGGATCAGGCTGTATCCATTTCTCACTTATCACATACCCCAAAAACTTCCCGGACTGCACTCCAAAAACACACTTCTCTGGATTTAACTTTAAATTTACTTTTACCAAGTTGGCAAAAGTTTCTTGCAGATCTGCCAAGTGTAGTTCTTCTTCCACACTCTTTACCATCATGTCATCAATGTAGACTTCCATGTTTCTTCCAATCTGATTAGCGAAAGCTTTGTTCACCAACCTCTGATAAGTAGCCCCAACATTCTTTAACCCGAAAGGCATCACCTTATAACAATGAAGGCCCCTATCAGTAACAAAAGTAATGTGTTCTTGATCCTTCGGATCCACTTGAATCTGATTATAACCGGAGAAGGCATCCATAAAGGACAACAACTTGTTCCCAGATGTGGAGTCCACTAACTGATCGATCCGAGAGACCGGATATAGGTCTTTTAGGCAAGCCCTATTAAGGTCTGTAAAATCGATGCACATTCGCCACTTACCATTTTTCTTTTTTACTAATACCGGATTGGCTGTCCATAAAGGGTACTGGGATTCCTTTATGTGCCCCATCTTAGTAAGCCGGTCAACCTCTTGAACTATGACATCAGCTTTCTCCTTAGAAAAAGATCTCCTCTTTTGTACAACATGTGTTATATCTCTTCGGATGGATAGTTGGTGTGATATAATATCTGCTGGCACTCCGGTTACATCAGCATTGCACCAAGTAAAAACATGCTGATGGTCTGTTAAAAAGGACAGTATTTTACTCTTCAATTCTGATGTCATCTTGGATCCGATCTTGACGTTTCTTCCTTCAGCCATAGAGTGAGTTTCAACCTCTTCAATTGGTATTAAAACACCAGGGGTCTCTCTGGGGTCATCAATTTCACCCTTTCCCCCAGAGGGCCTCTCCAACTGCTAATCCTCACTGATCCGGACTGCCCCCAAAGTTCGAGGGGCTAGTGCCGTTGCATAACACTCCCTTGTTATCTTTTGACTACGTCGAACAACTCCCACTTGTCCTTGCACAACATATTTTAAACATTGGTGGATTGTTGAAGCCACAACATGCATCATGGAGAGCCAAGATCTTCCAAAATGGCATTGTAACATGTGGGACAATCCACCACAATGAAAAGTACTCTGACCATCTTCTTAAAAGGGCCCTTGCCCAACAAAACCTCCTCCTCAAACTCCCCGATCACGTCCGCTGAGCTTCCAGTGAAACCCACAATTGACCTGTTTGATCGTTGAATCCCTTCTGGATTCTTCATTTGTTTATAGGAAGTTAAAAAGATGATATTGGATGAACTACCGATGTCCACCAAAATTCATCTAATGTCATTTCCCCCAATAGATGCTCCTATTACCACAGCATCTTCATGGGGACCAGCTATGTCCCTCAAATTATCTTCATAAAAAACAATGAAGGGAAAAGGAATTTGCGATTGATATGAAGTCATGCATCCTTCTAGTTGAGTAGCCATGATATGAACATGCCTCTTCCTCGAAGAAGCAATCGGCGCAGTCATGGTGTCCCCCCTAAATATGGTAAGTAACTCAAAAAAGCTGATGAGCCTGGACACCGTCTTGCTATACTCTGTGATAACGCCCACCTTATGTCGGGTTGGATCAGGATCCAAATACTCTGACTCCACATCGAATATTTCAATTATCACCATAGCCTCATCCGGAGCCGATGTCCCTGCGTTGTTTATTGGGCCAGTCCGATGAGCATTATCAGGCATATTTCCACTTTTTCTTTTAACATAAGCACCCAAATTTCCTCTTTCATTCAAATTTTGCACCTCTTGCTTCAAAGCAATGCAATCTTCTATGTTATGACCGATATCATGGTGATATTGGCAGAAACAATTATTACGACTTTCCCTGGGAGATTGAAGCACAGCTGGCTTCCTGAAGTGTACTTCGTCTTTTGTTTTGTCATAAATGGTTGCCACATTCTCTTTCAACTCGGCAAACCACTCCGGTTGAACCCAAGGCCCTTGTTTATTTCAGGAGTGCTGGCTCTAAGCTGGTGCTGGGTGGGATTGAGCATGGCCCTGCTGGGACCCTGTCCGGCTTCTTTAGCCTTGTACCCGGACTGATTCTGGTTCTGGTTTAGTGCAGCTGGGGCCGACCTCACCTGCCTATGTACCCTGGTCCTTTTCATTTCGTCTACATTGATTTATTTCCCCACTTGATTCAGTAAACCGCCCCACGTCATGGCTTTCTTTCTGGTTACTGAATCATCCAAATTACCAGGGTTCAAACCCTGCCTTAGAGAAGCTATTGCTACTTGTTCAAAGCAATCAGCTAATCCATTCTTGGTGTTCACAAAGCGACTTATATATTCTTTTAAGGATTCATTTAGTTCTTGGGCACAATGGATAACAGTGTCTTCATTTCCCTTCACTTCCTTACTTCCAATGAACTGCCTCCGGAAGGCCACCCAAAAAGTATCAAAATTTCTGATGCAGCCCTGTGGCAGACTATTGTACCACTTCAGAGTACTTCTCGTAAAAGACTGGGAGAACGCTCTACAAAGCAACCTATCATCATCGTCAAAATTTATCATAAAGTTTTGAATTGCTCTAGATGATTATCTGGATCCTTACTCCCATCGTATTTTTCCATCTTTGTGCTGTCAAACCTCTTATGAAGGTTTCCGGATAGTATCTTGGAAGACAATGGATATTGTCTCCAATTCTGGCCACGACTAAACACAGTATCTTCATTGGGAGTTGCAAAGATACCTGGTTCATCATGAAAGGCGAAAGGATCTATCTTCGTTCGAGGATGACAGGGACTCCTCAACTCTATCTTCGTTCAAGGAGCTACTAGAAGATTCTGAATCTGAATCTGAGCTCTCCACCGGTTTAGACCGGTGAGACTTTTTTGAGCTAGCATAAGTCTTTTTAGTACTTACATGGATTTTTACTGATGGGTCATGCTCCCTTGGATTGTCAGTGTGGTGAACGGCTGACACTTTTGATTTTTCTTTTAAGTCCATCTCCACCCTTTTAGCAGCCCTCAAGGCTTCTATCTCAGCTTTCAATCTATCTAGCTTTTCAATCGTGTATTCATAATTTTCTCTCACCACTTCTGCCAAAGTCGGTGGTACTGCATGCTCGTCCGGATTCATCCGAACTGGTTTTTCTTGATGGTTTCGAATGCTAAATTCAGGAACCTTCTCCTCCCTCTGTGGTCGCCAATTTGGTGTGGATTATTTTTTACTGAGGGTAAATTGGTCAGGTGTTTTGTGGTGTTTCAAAGGTATTTAATGTTTGAGTGTTTTGTAGTGAGAGATTTAAGCTGCCTAGTTGTATTAAATGTTCATTACCCTCATTAATGAAAGTGGTTGGGTATTTATACCTTTAATTATGGGCTACATGGGCTTTCGGGTCAAACTTATGAAACCGGGTCGAGTTCAAAAACCCATTAGTTTATTAAGCAGATTAGCAATTAGCTTAGTCAAAAGATGATTAGTTTTTAGTACTTTTGTCCAATTCGGATGGTTCAGTGGGTGGCTTTTCTCTGAATTGCCCCTGTCCGGTTTCTACATTGAGTGGTGAAAATATCCGGACTCATAAAAAATAAACAAACTCTATACCTAGAATATTTTTATATATAAATTCTAAATTTAGTTTTCTTTTTTTAAACAAACAAAAGTAGATCAATTCATGATATATTTCGATTTAAAATATATATATATATATATATATATATATATATATATATATATATATATATATTACGCTCATTTTTCATTATATAGTTTCACATCTATCACATGTCTGATTTCGCATCTAGCATTTAGCATCTATCATAGTTTGTTTGGTTTCTTATCTATCATAATTGGTCTAGTTTCGCATCTAGCATTTATCATAGTTGCACGATTCCGCATCCAGCAGTATAAAAATTTAAAATTTTTCACATCTGGCAAAAAACAAGTTTCGCATCTTCTTCGTTTACATTGTAAAAATTAAAAATTTAAAAGTTCGTATCTTTTAAATCTTAATTCAAAAACAAATATAAAAATATCATTGGTTTTGTTTTTTTTACCAACAAAACTAGATCCATTCATGATATATTTTGATTTTTTTAGAAAAAAATATATTTCATCACTCGTTTCTCATTATGTGGTTTCACATATATCACATGCCTATTTTGCATCTAGCATCCATCGTAGTTGGTTTGGTTTCTCATCTATCAGTACAAAAATTAAAGATATTTCGCATATAGCAAAAAATATTTTCGCATCTTCTCATCTATCGTGTTTCACATCTATCAGTATTATAAGTAAAAAAGTTTTGCATTTTCCAAATTGCATCTTCTTCGTTTACACTGTAAACCTTTTATTGAACCAGATTTTCCATAAACATAAAAATACACTAAAAATCACGAAATCAAAATCAAAGTAATACCAGATAAAAACCAAAAATCGCGAAAAAGACATAAATAGAGTTACCAAAACATGAATAAAAAGATAATAAAAAATTGACTTACCTAAACAGAAAAATAAACTTACCTAAACATAATTCCAAAATCAAACGTCGAAATCAAATAATAACACAGAAAAAACATACAAAAACATAATAAAAACAAAGAAACGAAAAGAAGTTGAATCGTTGTAAAAGAATTCATAAAAGTAGAAGTAGAGAGAAACCATAAAAATTGAAAACTTTTTTCTATAATTGACGAGGGATATTTAGTGTATTAATGGGTTTTAGATGGTAAATAGTTGAGTGAAATGTATATTTCTCTGAATGGGTAGCATGTGGATAATACTTTTGATTTTGGGTTTTAAATGGTAGTAAATCCTAAGTTGTTTTATGTGTTTTATATTAAAATGATATTTTTTTCCATCCTTTTTATTATTTTTGATTTCCAAATACCATTGGGTTGAAATAAAATCATAACAAAAAGATATTAATTTTATTCCATTTCAAATTTTAAAAACCATTATATAATAATCTATAAAGATTTAAAAGAGATGGTTATTCATAATCACTCGGATAGAAATTAAATTACTAATAATTAATAGGATTTTAAAGTTATCAAAAATTGTAACATGTATTATTCTAAAAATATTTGTGAACCAAACAAAACCCTAGAGATTTAACAATTAGTTACTTGTGACCTTCAAAAATTCTATATCTTTCAAACTTTAATTAAATAAAAAACAAAAAACACATGTATTTTTATTTTTTTACAACGAACAAAACAAAATCCACGAGTGATATTTTAAAAAAAATAGTTTTATAACCAAATTACACGTAATTCTATAGTTGTAAGACACTTACCATTTACCAACCAGATTATATATGATTCCACGACTAGAACACAATTTATTTTTCGAGACTAATTTTACAAACAAATTGCACGTATTTCTGCATTTCACACACACACCAAAAAAAATTAGAATTTTTTTTTCAATACCAAAATACACATATTTTCGCAACTATAAAAAATAGTTATTTCACATCCAATTAACGTTTATTTTCACAAAAACAAGCTATATTTTATTTTTTCACACAATCAGACTTATTTAGCAACCAAAGTCTTATTTATGAAATTCTTTTCTTCTTATTTACATAACTTATTTGCATGTAATTACACAACTAAACATAATTGTTTTTAGCAACCAAACTACATGTAATCCATTTTTAGTAACCAAATTAGACATGATTCTGTAATTGGAACACCCTTTTTTTCTAGAATTATTTCACTCAACTACACGCAGTTACGTAACTAAATAAAATAAAAGTAAAATAATAAACTAAAATCATGGATCTAGTTTTGTTTGTTTTAAAAACAAAACAAATGATATTTTTGGAGCTACAATGTGAAAGATATAGCATTTAAAAAAAATAATGAACACGAGAAAAAAAACGATCAAAGGGTATTATTCCAGACTACAAAGTGGTTATTTGTAATTACTCATTTATCACCAGGTGGATATATGTACTTCATAATACATTTGGTGATCATTGGTAAATAAGTTTGATGCTGGGTGGTTATTGGTAAATTCCCTAATTTAAAAAGCAAACCAATATTCTAAATAAACGCATTTAGAAAAAAAATCGAAGATAAAATAATTGAAAATATCATTCGACATATTTACAAGAGAAAAAAATTTTAAAAAATTTATAATTCTGGGTGAATATATTCCAATCGAGACAGAATAAAATTTGTCAGAAATTTGTTGTACATAAGTGAGCTCTTATTGTAGAAGCGAAGCCATATGTAAGCCAATACAACCGGACTAACTTATATATAATTGTTTTGGCTAGACTTATTACCGAGCATGGATTCAAGACTAGTTATACATGTTATACTTATTTGTTGAATTATAGAGTTTTTAGTATGCTTAACATATTCCATGGCTTCACTATTGGCTAATGTGATCTATTAGATTCGTTTTTTCTCTTGTCGGGTTTCTCAGTTTTTGTTATGTAATATTATATTGTCTGAAAAATATGATATGGATCGAGTTAAACTTGAACACGCCAAGTTTATATACATTTGTTTTCATAATATCCTATTATATGAGAGACACGTTTTGTATATTAAAAAAATAAAAAATAATTAAAAAGTGTTTGTTATTACGTTATAACATATCAATCATCAACATTGCAGAACGAATTCTCAAATATTTTTAAAAACGAGAGATTTGAAGATTAGAAAAAAGTTGTTGATCCAATGAATCATAAGAAAACATTGACCACAACAAAAACATGTGGATGTCCTTTCAAGCTAAAGGAAAATTTGGCTGGTCTAGATCAATGATTCTTAGAGGTTATAAATGGATGCACAACTATGTGATGGATAAACACTTCAAACACAATTCTAACGAAACTAATTTATCAAACGACAAGTTGGAATACACACATTAACTTACTATGACAGAAGCTCTCGATACAGATATTTTAAACACATTGGAACACTTTAACAGTGAATATAAGTCAATAACGAGAAAATATAAAACGCTTGACAAAACCACCGATTTGTGGAGAAAGCCGATCGATCATAGTTGCACTACATATTAGCCAAATCAAAAGGGTTAATTATTTCAAATGTAATAAGTTTGTCGAAGATAAAAATGATAGAACTTTCTAAATGTACTAATAATAGATAGTACCTATAAAATAATAAGGTATGAAATGTATTTCTTTGGAATTGTCGGAGCAATCTCAACCACTTTGAATTTTTATCATGGATTTTCATATATATATATATATTCAGCGAATAATTAACAATTTCAAATAGATATTAGATTATTTGTATTCTTTTGATGGAAGATAATGTGATCGAATAATTGGTTGTGGTTTTGACAGATATAATCTTATCACTAATGAATAATCTTTAACAAGTTTTTCCAAAAATAACATACGTGATATGTCATTGACACATTAATATGATTATTCTCATGAATACAAAAAATTAAATAAAGAAGAAAAAATAACTTATCGTTATATGAGCTTATATAATGAAATAATATATTCATAGACTAACTCGAAAACAATCAAAATCATATGGAGCTTTAGTTCAAGCATTCTTCTCAAGCAATCAAAGGCGCCAACAACTTTTGGTTACTTTTGTATATTGATAAAAAAATCACACAGAAAACTAATAAATTTATGCATTTGAGAAACACAGTAGAGAGTGCTCATTCTACACTAAAGCGTTATATTGGTACACGTAAGATTAACTTTGAGTTTTATTGGGGAAATGTGCATTGTTTAGTAGAGGTACACCATGTATAAATTAAAGTATCAATCGAAAAATATTTTCTTAATAAAGCAACAATAACATAGACACATGTTGTTCTAACAAGATCAAAGGTAATATCTCAAATACTGTTTAAAAAATTATTTTTAACTCTTCTAAAAACATTTGATAATATTAAAGTGAATACCAAAACTTTTTTTTGTGCGCTTTGAACTATGCATAACTTACCATGTTGGTATGAGATTCACGAGTTATTAAAAATTATATTTCGTTAACTGTAGATTATTTTGGACGATCATTAGAAAAGGTTAGATAAACATACATATAAATATAACGAAAAAAAGCCCTTAAAATAAAAATTAGATAAGTTCTCAAATTGTTATGAACAACGAAAAAGACGTACATAACGTATTTACAATATAGAGTTTGAAATAGTACATCTAGAAACATATACCTTTGTAGAGTCATTAGAGATACATAAAACGGTGGTTGTCAAACGGTCAAACGTAATATGTTATCCACTAAATAAGATAAATCTCATTTCAAACGCGTGCAAGAATCACAAACAAAAACAAATGCACCTTATTATGAATGAAAGTGGAACTTTATTGGTTCGTTTTGAAATGAATATAAACAGGGGATTTATATATCATAATAAAATTTTATTTGGTGCAACTTTTATAATATCAGCCAAAGTATGGAGAGAGAGTCGAAATTCTCTAATTAGTTTTAATATGCCGACACGAGCTAATGGAATGGTTAGTCACAATGAACTTATCCTAGTTGAAGAAGTGAGACGCTATATTGGTTGTGAACTACAGGTTGTGGGTTTAAAAACATGCAAATAAATGTTTCGTTGTACTAATCAATCTTTTATAAGTGGGGATAACAAAATATGTATCAAAGTTCATTGCGACATTCGGTCGGTTTCGTATGGCTTGTATGACAATCCAAATGGGTGGAATAAATTTAGCAGATTTCTTTTCAACGAGCTTATGGAGAACGTTTCGATTTATATTAGATTATATGATTGTCATAATAAGTTAGAAAAAATCACTACAAGTCTCGACTATGATAAATACAATACAAGTATCTCATATTAAATGATAATACTTTCCATTAGAGAGACGGTGACATTAAGGTTTAAATACATCATCCATTTTAAATCAAAACCCCAAAGCCTCATTTTTCTAGCATTACAAAATGCACCACATTCGATTTCTACAATGAAGGAAGTTGAGTTTAGTTTTTTTTAACAAAAATCATTTTATCCACGTAAGTATTTATCTTTACGTTGAGATAACTTATGCATCCTATATTTTTGAAGTTTTTTATGTTATCTATTACAAAGGATGTGTGTGTACTGATACATAAATCTTGTTTGTTATTACGTTAACCAAAGATGGCATCTTTGACACCACTGATTAGGCTTTATGTTAAAACATATCATGAAGTTTAACATCAATTGCCTTCGAGTAGCATATACCAAGTGACTAATTTAAACCAATTTGTTTTATCATTTTGTTTAATCTGTTTCATAACTATTTATTATTGTAATGTGTTTGTACTAAAGACTTGTTTGATTTTATTTAGCACAAGTTTATGTAGGTTAACATTAAAATTCTAAATGCAAAAAAACTTAAAATAATAAAATTAAACATCAAATTCAAACAAATAAATACAAATAAAAATACATAAAATGTAAAATGAAACATATTTAAAATAACACATGTGAATTCAAACAACAAGACTGAAATCAAATAACAAACGCGACTGAAATAACTAAATTGAAAATAAACAATAAAATATTGCTTAAACTAAAAGAATGACTGTGAGGATGGCTTCCCCTTGTTGAATTCCAACCATTCTTCATATGATAATGGTGATAATGGTGATAAAGACGTATTGTATAACTCTCATCTATAATATGATCCATGAACTTCTCATACAAATGTTATTTTGTACATTTTCCATTGAAGAACAATAAATCAATTTCTACCACCACATACATTATATATTTCATGAATATAAATATGACAATTCTTTAAATATTATCCTCCATATTCGTTTGCTCTATTTTTTAAATTAGAGTTTTAGTTTTAGATTTGAGTGTTTATGTAAGGTTCAATTATAAAAGATTAATAAAATATATAAAGTTCAAAATTAAATATAAAGGAGATCTTGAGAATCTAATTTTTAAAAAAAACACGTGGCGAATAAAATATAGATGAAACTATATTGGGTTCCGCTATTGAGGGGAGTTAACAATTAATTGCCTAAATATATACTTACTTTTCATTGAATACGGAAGGACTAATCAAATTTGGAAAGAAACTTTAACATTCCCGATAGAATTAGAAAATGTTTCACCCAAATAAGGACCAATTCTCACATAAATGAAAGAAATCCCACCAAAATTCAGTTCAATATTTGCGGTAGCTCTTCTAGGAACATTGTAAAATATTTTGTGTCATTTTACAGAAAGTTTTCCTGATTTCATCAGAATTGGGACTAATTCTGGCAAAACTTCTTTCACTTTTGTCATTTAGGAGAAATTCACAAATAAATAAACTTAAAAGTTGTTATTTTATGACTTAAAAAATAAAATTGTGTTTCATGGTTTCAAGTATAATTTGTATGTAATTGTTAAAATATTATTTTTTAGTTTTTATTATTTGAAAATAAGTTAAATTATATATTCATTAAGACCACCAAAAAATGGAATAAGATATCATAGAAACATAAAAAAAATTATTCATTGTAAGATATAAAACATAAATGCATAACAAAATAACATTGTCCATTAAAAATACATATAAAACAAGAACATAGAAAATACAACATCGTCCAAAAGATAATAATATCAAATTCAAACAAAATAAGTCCAAAAGCAAAGATAAAAAAACCATAATGAAGTATTCTACAATACTTTCCTCACAAACGCCTCCAAATTTACTTGAATATTGTTTGTGGGCTTTTAAATTGTTGATTCGCCTAATTACATCGACACTCGTTTCTTCAAAAAAATCCATGTTTATAATCGTATACCATAATGATTGTTGTATGTAGTCCATATAGTTGGGTATCACGGAATGGGGAGATGATGCAAACCACTGTGTTAAGCGGACAATTTTCATCAAATAATTTAATTAGTACTTTTAAACAGACTCCTTCAATTTGTACAGAATGGTATCTTTTTACTTCTTCGCGGAATCCATCACCTGTAAAGGTGGATACTGTACATCTTGTACCATTTCAAACTAACATAAATATATGTTTGATCTATATACTTTCACGTAGTGAAACATACATATTGGGTACTATTATACTTAAATATTTTAACTAAGAAACAGCATCGAAAATCAACATACAACTAAAATATCGCTCATAAAATATACCAACAAAATATTCATATTCATAAATAATAATATTAAAAGTTTATTAACAATACTAAATTAAATGGTACTCTTATATGTATCTGATAGATTCAAAAGAGTTGCACAATGAAACTATTTTGCTCACACCTTTACCAATCTTGGCTAACATGCCAACAACCTAATTTATTCGACATAGCCCAAATGTAAGACACATTTCACAAAAGTTAGAAATATGGTTAGCGGCCATAAATGCAACAGTCTAACAAATCAACAAAACCGGTCAAACTCCTTCTATTGTGGCTTAAAACATTACACAATCTATGGTACAAATATACCAGTATGGAGGTCCCTCATATATAATTTTCCTTGATGCACGGATTGCTAGTATATGCAAATAACGTGCATTCAGAACAGTATAATATATGCAAATAACAGGATATTATCAGTCAATATTTCATGTATATATGTATGTCTAGACTGATCATATTGTCTTTATATAGAGTAATGAGCCTAAATGCAAAAGTCCATATGTGATTGTAAAAAAGTTAGCAACTAAAATTTAAAAATTTGTGAAAGATATATATATATATATATATATATATATATATATATATAAAGTACTATTTAAATATAAATAATAAAATAGTTACCCTCCTTATGTACGTGTGAAACGCCTCATGCTCTTTATAAGAAGAGAAAAGTAAGGTGTCGTTGGCTTCCAAGAATTCTCCAAGCATATCTCCAGAGTTCACACATTCGTTCAACAAAGATGCATCAGTGGACAAATCTTTGTCGGTATAGTCACCATGCTCATGTTTATCCGCAAACAGGTTAGGACATGTTACCTCTCGTGACATGTCACTATCGGATGAACATACATTGATTAAGACATGATGTATCGCGTGCTCGCAAACATGGTGGAACATGTTACCTTGCATGACATGTCACTACCGGATGCACCTACGTTGATTAGAATATGTTACATCGCGTGATATGTCACTACCAGATGCACCTACGTTGATTAGAACATGTTATATCATCCACTCGCAAACTGGGTAGGACATGTTACCTCGTGTGACATATTACTACCAGATGCACCTACGTTGATTAGGACATGTTATATCGTCCACTCGTAAATCGGGTAGGACATGTTACTTCGTGTGACATATTACTACCAGATGCATCTATTTTGATTAGGACATGTTATATCGCTCGCTTGGTACGAAGGATATATATTTCGATAAGAACATGCTATCTTACCTGGTGAGGTTTATTTTTGTTTGAGGGTAATTTTGTCCAGAGTTTTGCGGTATTTTGAAGGTATTTAATGTTTGGATAGAGTGTAGAGGGAGAAGTGAGCTGTCTGGTTGTATTTAATTTTCCTTACCCTCATTAAATGAAAATGGTTGGGTATTTATACCCTTAATTATGGGCCACATGGGCTTTCGGGTTGACATATGGATGCAGGTCGAGTTCAAAGACCCATTTAGTTTTAAGCAGGTAGATGATTAGCTTAGTCATGAAGTGATTAAGTTTTTAGTACATTAGTTTTGTCCGGACGGTTCAGTGGGTGGATGTTGTCCAAATTTCCCCTGTTCGGTTCTCATAAAGAGTGACAACAAATTCCGGACTCATTAGTAGCCCCTTTAATTGGTTGTGTTCGAAGGCCTTTGGCAAGAACTAAAAAAATAACTCAAGTGTAATTATAACTTTGTCCGGACATTTCGAAAATGTGTAACGACTTTATCCGGACAGACTGAAACCTTAGAAGCTGAGCAGTTTCACCAGAGATCACAGGATACGTGTCCTTCTCTGATTCGCCACACCGGCCATTTTTCTCCTAGAACGGCGCTCCCACTTGCTTCAAAAAGCAACTTCTTCATTTAATGCGAATAAAATCAGCGCCGCATTTAATCATTGCATCTACCCTTTCGAATCCTCCTAGGTATCGAAGCATCATCTTCTTGATTAGTATAAATCAGTTCACTTTTCACTATTTCATTATCTTCATTATCTCTAATCTCTCAAACTCCAAAGCTTTCATCTCTCAAAAAACCTTTCTTTTGGTGTGAGTTTATGTTCACAGCAAGAAACGCTTTGGTAAAAGGTGGGTGGCTCAATTTGTCAGAGTTGGAAAAGGCTCAAAAGGTTGAACGAGAAAGGTGCATCGCAGCAGGCCTCCCGGTTTCCCCTGTTAATAAACCAGAAACACCAAGCTCCGAGCTTGATCGGGGTTCTTCTTCAAGTAAGAGTGCTAAACCTAGGAGGTTGTTCCAGTCCAACCTTTCACCAATCGTTTCGGGCTCATCGGTCCAGGAGTCAGAGCCTGTTGTTGAACCAGGGCAGGCAGTCACAAGTTTCAAGAAACCTTCCCCATTTATTGCCATGGGGTCAGATGCTGATATCTCCTCGGAGAAGCTGGTAGATAGACGAAAGGGTCGTCTGGTTAAAGGGCAGGCTGGTGGCACACAACCTAAACCAAAATCCACGCCTTCGAAATCCGGGGCAAAAAGTAAAACCACAGGTCAGAAGCACCCATCAAAACTTCCAAGGACAAGTTGTCCGGACCGGAGGCAACTAGCTCAAGTCTTCGAAAAGAGACCTCCGGGTTCGAGCCCCAACCGGACTCTAGACCCCAAAAGGGAAAGGATGCTCAA
This sequence comes from Limnanthes douglasii subsp. nivea, assembly GCA_036936605.1. Lineage (NCBI taxonomy): Eukaryota > Viridiplantae > Streptophyta > Magnoliopsida > Brassicales > Limnanthaceae > Limnanthes > Limnanthes douglasii. The sequence goes on from JAUPFV010000001.1 coordinate 343,774,829, forward strand.
CAATCCAAAGGGCATACTGAGCCAATCACCAGCCCCTCTCTTCCTAAGGCAGCTGACAACCCCTCCATGGTAATGGAGGATATAAGGGAGGATAGCATTGAAGAAGCCCCTTTCGATACTGACATCTCCGGGCAAACAAGTGAAACTGTCACGGCTAGGAAGAGCATAGGCAAGGAAAAAGTATGTTTAAAGCACCCGGACCTGCTGGAGTGCCTTGTGGGAAAGGTGGGGCCTTGTTTTCACAAGGTAAACGTTAAATACTTGTTGGCCATGCAGAAAATCAAGTACGCTTTCATTCACACAGCTGAACTTAGCCGGATAAGGACAAAGTGGGGTATTCCAGAGAATGTCAAAGTAAGGATCCCCATTAATCCGAAGACGCTCATGGATTGTAAGCTCAACGAGATTGTCTTCTATACTGAGCTATTCAAATGGGGACTTAGGTTTCCCTTAGACCTAGAAATAGTCAGATATTTCCATCTGATTAAGCTTTGCCCAAGCCAGTTAAGTCCTAATGCATGGTTCACCCTTATGGCATGTATTATGGCCTCAAGGCTCTCCGGAATTCCTCTTCCGATGAAGCAATTTTCGCTGTGGCAAGCCTCTGCAGAAATCATGTCATCCCTTTCTATCACTTCAGCATGGGTGACAATTACAAGGTGGTGGGTGACTTACTTGAGTCAGAGAAAGGCTGGAAGACTCAACTTCTGTTTGTCAGCGGTGCTTGGGAGAACGGAAATAAAATTAAAGGTGGTGTCAACCCAAGCATGCTCACCAGCAGATGGCGAAGTGATGGTAATAATCTCACCAGATAATTCTACTTTTACATATAATTTTTTTTTTATCTAACTCTTTTTCCTTTTGCTTTTTGGTAGTGTTGCCCAAGGATTTCAACGATTACCTAGAGGCCGGGCAGACTACTTGTGCCAAGCTGAAGGCTTGGGCAGCTGAAAAATGGGCAAACCACTTCCACAACTAGTTTACTGGAGGCAACTTAGCCAGATCTTATCTGTGGAATACAACAGACCGGAGGGATCTGTCTTGGGAGGAATTAAATACTACACCCCCTCCGGGAGTGATCCTCCGGAAGACAAAGGGAAAAGATGGAAAATTTAGCTTACCGGGCAGAGCTAAAGCCCCAAGCAAGATGAAGGGAAAAAAGGCTAAGGTCGGGTGAGGCCAATCTTACTGAGCTGGAGGAAGTTGTCCCAACAAATCCCGAGGGACAAGGTCAAGGGCAAATCGATGATGCCTTACTACAGGTGGTGGAGCACGAGAGCACCAAGGAAGCTGTTGGGTCTTTGAAACCCCGAAAGGTCCTCCAAAAGGACAGAAAACGGGGAGCAGAATGTGGAGGCCGGGACGACAAGAGAAAGAAAAATTCCAAAGGAGATGAGGTTTCTCTTCGGGATCCGGAGCCACTACCTCCCGTTGACCCTACTGATCCTACGAGAGCAGAAGAGATCCCCGGTGACTTTCGAACCGAAGAGGTCGGAGGAGGGGATATCAGTATTGATGGTGTCGAACTCACCGGGCTTGAGGGGATTGGTCTCTATTTTGAAGGCCTCCCTAGAGATGATTTTGCTGGGCCCTACCACCCTCCAAGTTCTTCGAACACCGTCACATTCAACGGTAAGTATTTTTCTGTTTCAAGTGAAAGGGATGTCATTGCTCACTCCATTCTGAGCAATGTCCAGCCAGTGCTTATTTTGGAAAAGAAAGTACGCAATCAGTCAGCCATCATCAACACCCTCAATTCTGACAAAGAGAAACTGTCGAACGATCTTCTTAGTGCCAACCAAAATACTGAGGCATTGAGGAAAGAGAATGAGGAGTTAAAGAAACGTCAGGAGGACCTGGCCAACAGGTTAGCCATTTCGGAAGGAGTTGTCAAAGAACTCCAACTAAAACAATATGTCCTGGAAAGAGACCTCCGGACGTCAAAAGAAGAGGTGAAGGCCAAATATAGCACCATTCAGGCCTTAACTAATGACAAGGTCTCTCTTGAGAATAGTGTGTCCAAGGCTGAGCAAGAAAAGACTGACTTGTTGAGGGAGCAGGAGAAAACAATCCAGGCTAGGATGGATGCTTACACTACTTAGGTGATAGATTCTCAGGAGGCAAGGTATGCTGAGGTTAGGTCAGATATGGTTCTACTATTTCATGAAAAAATTCTGAAGAAGACCTTGGGGGATTTATGGCGATTTGTGGAGTACAAAGACATTCCTCATCATACCATGTCTGTTGGCGATAAGTACAACTACTCCAGTGAGGACACCAGTGATGAAGAAGAAGAGACCAGGGAGAGTCTGGATGATGACCCAAAGAAGAAAAAGCCAAGTGAGGCTGAGCGATCTTCAAAGGCTCAGTCTTAAAGTATCAATTATCTTTTTAATTTTATTGTGATTGAACCAAAGTCCTTGGATGACCAAGGTATTTTTTGTAACCGTGTCCGGTCCTTGTCCGGATAAACCTTTCTTATTTTGACAATTCAAAGTCCTTGGATGGCCAAGGCATTTCGTATGTTTTAATGAGTAGTTTCATTTTGCATAACTCCTGCATTGTTTCATGATTTTTTAATTTTGGTGGCTAATGTTTAAATAACCCTTAGTTATTTCACAAGTATTTTAAAGTGAGAGTGTTTAAATTCTCCGATGACCAATGTTTAAGTAGTCACCATTCCACCAATTTAATCCGGTTTGCTATTGATAAAAAAAATTAGAGAAATCTTTTAATTGAAACACTCCGACTCTTTCAAGAAGGCATCAAATTTTATAAAAAAAGTTTGGAAACCTCATTAAAACCTCCCCGCGCCACCAGGGTAGGAAAGAGTATGCCTCCAAATATTTACATTAACTGTTAAGCAAGTAAATATTTACATAGTTTCTATTCCAAGTACAACCGGAGGTGTTCAATGTTCCAGGGGTGATTCAAAATCCTTCCATCTTTGTCTTAGAGCCGGTATGTCCCAAGCTTAAGCTTTTCAATGACCATATAGGGTCCTTCCCAAGTTGGAGCCAACTTACCGAACTGCTTCTCTTTAGTACGTAGGAAAATTTTTCTCAATACCTTATCCCCTGGCTGAAAATCCTTTCTCTTAACTTTAGAAGCAAACCTGCTTCTCATAAAACCTTGATAGTGTGCAACTCTAAGGTGAGCCTTAACTCTTCTTTCTTCTATTAAGTCAAGCTGGCCTCTGATTGCCACCTCGTTAGCGTGTTCGGAAATATTATGAACTTGAAATGAAGGGAGAGTAGCTTCTATGGGAGCTATGGCATCGATCCCATAAACTAAGGCAAATAGAGACTCTTGTGTTGCAGCCCCGGGAGTGGTCCGGTAGGCCCACAAAACTTCTTACAAATAACTAGGCCATTTTCCAGCAACCCCTTCTAAATTCTTCTTCAGACCGGACAATATTGTCCTGTTGGCCACTTTGACCTGACCATTTTCTTGTGGGTGGAAACGGGAAGGGAAGCAATGTTGTATGCCTCTAGAGGTGCAAAAACTCTTCATTTCCTTGTTGTCGAACCGTGGTCCATTGTCTGTTGTTATCTTTTGTGGAATTCCAAATCTGCAGCAGATATTGGATAAAATGAATTTTATAACAGCTTTTGATGTTGTACCTGCCAATAGAGCTGCTTCGATCCACTTCGAAAAGTAATCAATAGCAACGATTATAGTTCTGCGCCCCCCGGATGCCATGGGTAGAGGTCCTACTAAATCCAACCCTCAACGAGCAAAAGGTATTGGCTCAGAAATTGACTCTAAAGGGATGGCTGGGATATGAATTTCATTGCTATATCTCTGGCATGGGTCACACTTTCTTACCAACTCCCTAGCATCTTGCATCATGGAGGGCCAATAGTACCCAGCTAACAAAACTCTTCTTGTTAGAGCCCTGAATCCACAGTGAGTTGATCCCTCACCATCATGTAACTCGGAGAGTACTATTTGAGACTCGTCGACCCCCAAACATCGTAAGAGGGGTTTACTATAAGAATTCTTATAAAGAATATCTCTTAGGATGACAAAACCACGAGCCTTGTACTTTACTTTTCTTGCTATTGATATTTCCGGAGGCAAGATGCCATCTGAGAGATATTGAAGGAGAGGAAATCTTTAATCTTGAGGCTGTCTTATCTGTATATTAAAACTTTCTTCTTCCTTATCCGGATTGACTCGAATGGATGGACACTCTAGCACATGAATCCAAGGGTAGGACTCAATATAGGCTATGGTTGCCAAGGAGTCTGCCAGTATATTTTCTGTTCGGGGTATGTGCTCATAAATGATGCTCTTGAAATTAAGTGCCACTTCTTTAAGAAGAAGTAAGTATTTAACCAGCTGCTCCTTTTTTGCTTCGGATTGACCTTGTACATGATGGATAAGAAGCTGAGAATCGCTCATCAACTTGACCCTTTTGGCTCCACAAATAAGAGCTAATTTCAAACCAGTTATGCCAGCTTCATATTCGGACTCATTATTAGAAGCCTTAAAAGAAAAACATATAGCCTGGTACATTCTGTCACCGTACAGAGAGGTCAAACATACCCCAGCACCACATCCCATGGTACTTGATCCACCATCAGTCCGGACGACCCAGACTTTTTTGTCTTTCACCTCAGTTGTTTGCTTAGTATCCCTATCTGAGTGAAATTAAACTAAGAAATCTGCCACCGCTTAGGCTTTGATTGCTGTTCGAGGGGGAAAATCAATTTCGAAATCTCCCAATTTCACTGACCACTTAGTCATTCTACTTGAAATGTCGGCCTTTTGGAGAACGTTTTTTAAGGGAAAAGACGTCCGGACAATAATGGGATGAGCATGAAAATAAGGTCTCATCTTGTTCGCAGCAATCACCAGGGCTAGTACTAATTTCTCAAGCTTCAAATAGCGCTATTCTGCATCAATCAAACTCTTGCTAATGTAATACACCGGACGGGGACAATTATCAAGTATATGAAAAGAGTCTCTCCGTCAACGGGTTTAAACAAAGTCTTGGGGGAGGAAAAATGATTTTTGATTTCATCAAAGGCCTCATCACACTGTGAGGACCAATCAAAATCCTTTGCACCTTTCAAAGTTTGAAAAAACGGGGCACACCTATCGGAAGACCTTGAAATGAATTGATTTAATGCAGCCAACCTCCCAGTCAATCGTTGTACTTCCTTAACATTCTGAGGAGGCTCCATTTGCAGTAAAGCATTAAGCTGGTCCGGATCAGGCTGTATCCCTTGCTCACTTATTACATACCCCAGGAATTTCCCGGACTGCACTCCAAACACACACTTTTCTGGGTTTAATTTCAAATTTACTTTCACTAAGTTAGCAAAAGTTTCTTGGAGATCTACCAAGTGTAGTTCTTCGTCCATACTTTTCACCATCATGTCATCAATGTAAACTTCTATGTTTCTTCCAATTTGATCAGCAAAAGCCTTTTTTACCAACCTATGATAAGTAGCCCTAGCATTTTTTAACCCAAATGGCATCACCCTGTAACAATGAAGGCCCCTATCAGTAACAAACATAGTATGCTCCTGATCCTTCGGATCCACTTGAATCTGATTATACCCGGAGAAGGAATCCATAAAAGATAATATCTTGTTTCCAGATGTGGAATCCACCAACTGATCAATCCGGGGGACTGGGTATAAATCATTTGGGCAAGCTCTGTTGAGATCTATAAAATCGATACACATACGCCACTTGCCATTTTTCTTTTTCACCAATACCGGATTGGCTGTCCATAAAGGGTACCGAGACTCCTTTATGTGCCCCATTTTAGTAAGCCGGTCGACCTCTTGAACTATGACATCGGCCTTTTCCTTTGAAAAAACTCTTCTTTTTTGTATCACAGGGGCTATGTCCCTTCGGATGGACAGTTGGTGTGATATAATATATGCTGGTACTCCGGTAACATCAGCATTGCACCAAGCAAAAACATGTTGATGGTCTTTCAGGAACTTTAACATTTTACCCTTTAATTCCGATGTCATCTTGGACCCTAGCTTGACTTTTTTCCTTCAGCCAAAGAATGTGTTTCAACTTCTTCAATCGTTATTAAAACTCCAGGGGTCTCTCTGGGGTCATCAATTTCACCCTATGCCCCAAAAGCCCCTCAAATTGCTATTTCTCGATGATCCGAACTGCCCCCAACGTCCGAGGAGCCAGTGCTGTTGCATAACACTCTCTTGCTACCTTTTGGCTGCTCCGAACAACTCCCACTTGTCCTTGCACAACATATTTCAAACATTGGTGGACTGTTGAGGCCACTGCATGCATCCTTGAGAGCCAAGAGCTCCCCAGAATAGCATTATAACAAGTGGGACAATCCACCACGACGAACATTATTCTAACCATCTTTTTAAAAGGGCCTTTGCCCAACAAAACCTCCTCCTCGAACTCCCCGATCACATCTGCTGAGCTTCCAGTGAAACCCACAATTAACCTATTCGAACGCTGAATTACTGCTGGTTCTTCATTTTTTTGTAGGAAGTTAAAAAGAGAATATTGGGTGAACTTCCGGTGTCCACCAAAATTCGTCTTATGTCATTGCCCCGATGGACGCTCCTATGACAACAACATCTTAATGAGGACCAGCTATATCCCTCAAGTCATCCTCATCGAAAACAATGAAGGGAAATGGAATTTGCGATTGATAGGAAGTCATGCCTCCTTCCAGTTGGGTAGCTAAAGTATGAACATGCCTCTTTCTTGAAGAAGCAGTTGGTGCTGTCATGGTATCTCCTCCGAAAATTATGAGTGACTCATAAAAGTTTATAAGTCCGGACACCGACTTGCAATTTTTCTTCGATAACACCCACTTTATTCTGGGTTGGATCAGGGTCCAAGTTTTCTGATTCCACATCGAACCTTTCGATGACCATAGCCCCATCCGGAGCCGATGTGCCTGCATTGTTCGGACCAGCCCGATGGGTGTTATCAGGCCTATTTCCTCCTCTTCTTTTAACATATTCTCCCAACTTTCCTCTTTCAATCAAATTCTGGACTTCTTGCTTCAAAGAAATACAATCCTCAGTGGTATGGCCAGTATCATTGTGATACTGGCAGAAACAATTGTTGCGGCTCTCCCTATGAGACTGTAACGCAGCCGACCTTCTATAATGTACTTCGTCTTTTGTTTTGTCATAAATGGTGGCTACGTTTTCTTTTAATTCTGCAAACCACTCCGGTTGAACCCACGGCCCTCGCTTATTTCTAGATTGTTGACTCTGAGCCGGAGCAGCTGGCTGAAACTGAGCTTTGGCTCTGTTATGACTCTGCCCGGCCTCCCTAGCCTTGTTCCCGGACTGGTTTTGGTTTGGATTCGGTGCAGCCGGAACAGACCTCACCTGCCTGTGCACTCTAGTTTTCTTTGTTTCATCTATATTAATCTACTTTCTGACCTGATTCTGCAAACCTCCCCATGTCATGGCCTTTTTTCTGGTTATTGAATCAGCCAGGTTTCCAGGGTTCAAGCCCTGCCTCAGAGAAGCTATTGCTACTTGTTCAAAGCAATCAGCCAACCCATTTTTGGTGTTTACAAAGCGACTTATGTATTCTTTTAGGGATTCGTTCGGTTCTTGGGCACAATGGATGATTGTGTCTCCATTGCCCTTTACCTCCTTACTTCCAACAAACTGTCTTCGAAAAGCCAACCAAAAAGTATCGAAATTTCTTATGCAGCCTTGTGGCAAACTGTTGTACCATTTCAGGGCACTCCCCGTAAATAATTGGGAGAATACTCTACAAAGCAATTTGTCGTCATCATCAAAATTCATCATGAAATTTTTGAACTGTTCCAAGTGGTTATCTGGGTCTTTACTGCCATCGTATTTTTCCATTTTTGTACTGTCAAACCTCTTAGGAAGGTTTCCGGACAGGATCTTGGAGGACAATGGAGATTGTCTCCAATTCCGGCCACAACTGAAAACAATATCCTCATTAGGAGTTGCAAAGATACCTGGTTCATCATGGAAGGCAAAAGGATCCATCACCATCCGATCTACGTGTCTCCGGCTATGAGACGATCCTTTGCCTATATGCCTCTTTAACCTTCCATGTCTATCCCTTTTTCTTGAGTACTTTCTGACTAACTTTAATTTCTTTTTAGAACGGCCTTCATCACTGCTGGATGACAGGGATTCTTCGACTCCATCTTCACCTGAGGAGCTACTGGAAGATTCTGAGTCTGAATCAGAGCTCTCAACTGGTTTAGACCGGTGAGACTTTTTTGAGCTAGCATGAGTCTTTTTCGTGCTCACGTGGGTTTTTGAGGGCTCATGCTCCCTTGGATTGTCAGTATGATGAGCTACTGACGCCTTAGACTTCTCTTTTGCGCCCATCTCTGCCCTCTTGGCAGCCCTCAGAGCTTCTATTTCAACTTTTAACCTATCTCGCTCCTCAATGGTATATTCATCATTTTCTCCCACCACTTCGGCCAAAGCTGGTGGTACTTCCTGTACGTCCGGAGTCATCCGAACTGGTTTTTCTTGATGGTTTCGAATGCTAGATTCAGGAACCGTCGTTCTCCCACTGTGGTTGCCAATTTGGTGAGGTTTATTTTCGTTTGAGGGTAATTTTGTCCAGAGTTTTGTGGTATTTTGAAGGTATTTAATGTTTGGATAGAGTGTAGAGGGAGAACTGAGCTGCCTGGTTGTATTTAATTTTCCTTACCCTCATTAAATGAAAATGGTTGGGTATTTATACCCTTAATTATGGGCCACATGGGCTTTCGGGTTGACTTATGGATTCGGGTCGAGTTCAAAGACCCATTTAGTTTTAAGCAGGTAAATAATTAGCTTAGTCATGAAGTGATTAAGTTTTTAGTACATTAGTTCTGTCCGGACGGTTCAGTGGGTAGATGTTGTCTGAATTGCCCATGTCCGGTTCTCATAAATAGTGACAACAAATTCCGGACTCATCATTACCGACTCTCTAGTCAGAGATAGAATGCAAGTGTTATGTCGGGCTTACGAGTGGGTAATATGTCTAACTCGTCCAATGCGACATGTCACGTCCTTCGTCTTTACTATATTCAAAATATTTTCTGTACACGGACAAAAAGGTATGATGTGTCACATGATCTAAAAATACAGATAATAAAATATATTAATAGCACAATTTATAAAACAAACTAATTTAAAAAATAATACTACTAAAATATGACTAAATAAGATATATATTTGTTTGAAATATGACAAATAACAACGAGAACAAACACAAAACAACTATAATATGATTGTTAAAAAATCAAAATAAAAATTCGGATTGGGTTGTTTTTTCTAACATACTGACTGACCAACAAAAATCAATCATTACATCATCCCATTAAACTTAATATACTTCGAAACTAACTAACATAATTTAATCATAATATAAAATTAGTTTTTAAATATAAAAGTAAAAAATATATAGAACTTAAGTTTAATTTATAAAATATTCATTATCTTCAATCTAACCATGAATATATTGTTTCTCTACAACTAAAATCACCAAAAGACTTTACGAAAAGTTCTTCAAAAAGAATTTAAACTAAAAAAAAGAAATTAAAATAGTTAATAATAATAATAATTTTGTATTATAAACCAAAATAACTTTTTTAGAGTCTTGTCTTTTTATTATAATGGCTAATAAGAAATTTCGCTTTGAAACGAAAATTAAATCTAGAAGAAGTAACAATAAGTTAGGGGGTATAGTCTGTAATGTTAAAAAAACCAGATGAAAAATTGTGTTCTAGAATGTCCATTCTAAAAAGCATAAAAATATGCATCCAAGCTTCACACTAGGTTTTAAATGTGCATTTGATATAAGCTTAAACTTGAACACTTTTTGCTAGATTTTTTACTAAACATAACTAGTTTTTTAATTTTATTAAACATAGTCATTCTTTTAATTTTTCGAAAGTTTGGTGTTTGATATAACGGCTAAGAACCTTCGTTAGTTATCCGAGTTAGACACTTGTTTCAAAACTGTCCCGCAAGTTATATTTGTTTTAAAATTATCATTTTTGTTTGTTTTCTTTAAATTTATGGTCACTAGCGGTCACTAAAAATGCAAGAAAAATCCAACACTAGTGACCACTAGTGAAATAAAGTGACTGTTTTGATACAAAAATTAAATAAGTGGTTGTTTTGAAACAAGTATCCAACTGCGGTGACTAACCTGATTTTTAGCCTTGATATAACAAAATAAAGTTATTGTAAAAAAATACTTATATTGTTTGGATGTTTGTGGGTGGGTGATCTGATTAGGATGCTTAGGGCTGTTAATGGTTCACCGAATCGGAACCAAACTGGTAAGGACCGGACCAAGAATCGGAACGAACTTTAACGGTCTGGTTCGCGGTCACATATTAAAAATCGAAACCGATAAGGAACCGAAACAGAAAAACCGATAAGGAACTGAACCGATAATATCAGTAAAAACTCGTATATACATCATATATTATTTATCCCACATTGTAAAATAAAAAAAAAATATTACAAGCATATCTATAAATAATTAATTGATTTTAACTAGGGTTGTTATGGTACCTGAGAACCGAACTGGTACCGAACCGATAAGGACCGTACCGAGATTTAGACCGAACCTTAACGGTCCGGTTTGCGGTTCCATTCTAAAAACCGAAACCGATAAGAAACCAAACCGATAGAACCGATTCGGAACCGAACCGATAAATCTGATTTTTTTTATATAATTTACTATATATATAATATTAAAATATATTAAGTACACATCAATTGAAAAGATAAAAATTTATAAAATATAATTTATAAAAACAATATAAAGTAAAAGTAAGAACAAGTATAAAATAATATTAACAACGTAAAATTTTATATTAAATGTAGCACAAAGACATTTTTTCCATTCATATGTTGACGAACACTAGAAAAAACTTAGTAGAACATAATATTAACAACATACATCGAAAAAAAGAAAGTTCTTGACTATATCATTCAATATCTGTCATTGGTTTAACATTCCAAAATTATATATATACTAAATTAAAACAGGAGTTCATTGTGCTTATGAACATAATGGGTCATGTAGCATTTATTTATGTGACACGTGTATGTAGTGTTTTCTTTATCTACCACGTATGTTCAAGGTGACGTTTTCTAATTTTACCACGTCCTTAATAATGACATAGTATTACATATTTATACATACGTTTCTTCATTTTCACTTTCAAATATTTATGTTTTCTAGTTTCACTTTCACTACTACTCTTTAAAATCAAGAATTTTTTGTTCTTTCTTTCCCAACCTTATTAGCATAAAAGTTATCATGTAATTTGATTTTTTTTTATGTTTTTTCTCTATTGATTTTTGGTTTGCTTACTTATTATTTTTTTTCTTAACAGGTTCCCATCATGTGTTCAATATAATTTGGCAGTTGTGAAAGGTAAATAATCCATTATATAAATTCAGTTATATATATATATATATTTGCTTTCAGTAAATTATATATATACTAAAGTAAAACAGCAGTTCATTATGCTTATGAACAATACTCATGTTTTACCTCTTAATGTTTTATTATATTAATTTTGGTTTATTAATGGGTCATGGTAACCGCTAAAATTCAAGCCCATATAAGTATGGGTAGCAGAAGATTCTTATCGTGCAAGGTAGCATTTTATTTATGTGATACGTGTATGTAGTGTTTTCTTTATCTACCACGCATGTTCACTTTCACATCATTTTTACTTTCAGATTTATTTTTGTTTTCTATTTTCACTTTCACTACTAATCTTTAAAATCAATAATTTTTTGTTCTTTTTTTCCAACCTTATTAGCATAAAAGTTATCATGTAATTTGATTTTTTCATAATTTTTCTCTATTGATTTTTGGTTTGCTTACTTATCTTGTTTTTAAAAAAAATTCTTAATAGGTTCTCACCATGTGTTCAATATAATTTCACCATTATATATATATACTAAAGTAAAACAGGAGTTCATTGTGCTTATGAATAGTACTTTTGTTTTATCTTTTAATATTTTATTATATTAATTTTGGTTTATTAATGGGTCATGATAACCGCTAAAATTTAAGCCCATATAAGTATTGGTAACAGAAGATCCTTACCATGTAATGTAGCATTTTATTTATGTGACACGTGTATGTAGTGTTTTCTTTATCTACCACGTATGTTCACTTTCACATCATTTTTACTTTCAGATTTATCTTTGTTTTCCAATTTTCACTTTCACTATTACTCTCCAAAATCAATAATCTTTTGTTCTTCTTTTTTCCAACCTTATTAGCATAGAAGTTATCATGTAATTTGATTTTTTATAATTTTTCTCTATTGATTTTTGGTTTGCTTACTTATAATTTTTTTAAAATTTTCTTAAGAGGTTCTCACCATGTGTTCAATATAATTTGACAGTTGTGAAAGGTAAACAATCCATAATATAAGTTCAGTTATATATATATATCAGTAAATTATATATATACTAAATTAAAAAAGGAGTTCAATGTGCTTATGAACAGTATATATATACTAAAGTAAAAGAGGAGTTCAATGTGCTTATGAACAGTAGTCGTGTTTTACCTCTTAATATTTTATTTTATTAATTTTGGTTTATTAATGGGTTATAATAACCGCTAAAATTCAAGCCTATACAAGTATGGGTAGCACAAGATCCTTATCGTGTAAGGTAGCATGTATGTAATGTTTTCTTGATCTACCACTTATGTTCACTTTCACATCATTTTCACTTTCAGATTTATCTCTATTTTCTATTTTCACTTTCACTACTACTCTCTAAATTTTTTATAAAAAAATCTTATTTTTTCCAACCTTATTAGCATAAAACTTATCATGCAATTTGATTTTTTTATAATTTTTTCTATTGATTTTTGGTTTGCTTACTTATATTTTTTTTTCTTAACAAGTTCTCACCATGTTTTCAATAAAATTTGACAGTTCTGAAAAGTAAAGAATACATTATATAAATTCAGTTATATATATAGACTTCAGTAAATTATATATATACTAAATTAAAATAGGAGTTCACTGTGCTTATGAATAATACTCCTGAATTACCTTTTAATATTTTATTTTATTAGTTTTGGTTTATTAATGGGTCATGATAACCGCTAAAATTCAAGCCCATATAAGTATGGGTAACAGAGGATCCTCATCTAGCATTTTTTTTATGTGACACGTGTATGCAATGTTTTCTTTATCTACCACGTATGTTCAAGGTGACCTTTTCTATTTTTACCACGCCCTCGATAATGGGATAGTATTACATATTTAAATATACGTTTCTCTTTTTTCATTTTCAGATTTATTTCTGTATTTACTTTCACTATTATTCTTTAAATAAATAAAATTATTTTTTTTCAACCATATTAGCATAGAACGTATCCTATAATTCAATATTGTGTGATTTTTTTCTATTGATTTTTTATTTACTTACTTATTATATTTTTTTTTATTTTCTTAACAGTTATGAAAAGTAAACAATCTATTATATAAATTTAATATATATATATATATATATATATAATTGTTTTATTTGATAACGTATTTTTTAAAATTTATTTTATATTAAAAAATTTCTTTATATTGTTTTCTAATTTTGCCATTTTCTATCCTTAACAATTGCGTCGTATTATCCATACCTAAGGTACGATTTTTTCCTTACCTCTTTCCGATTTTTTTTCCTTTATTTAAAGTTATCATTTAATTACCTTACATGAACTAGGCGAGTTTGTGGAATAAAACATTCTCGTGATCAAAGATAACGAGTTTGAGTTCGAATTTCTCTACAAATGTTTTTTTGATCGCGGGGTATTAAATGGCGGTTGCGGGTACTCTCTGAAATTTTTTAAAGATACCTTCTGAATTTTTTTAAAATCCATTATATACATTCAGTCAATTGTTTATATATATATATGAGTAAATTTTTGTCCACATTGATATTGAGTTTCTTTATTTTTTTTGTTTTTTCATATAAATTCTTTTTAAGTAATTTGATGTTGTATTTTAATTTATATAAATTCAGTCCATTTTTTTGTATATATATATATATATATATATATATATATATTCATATTTGAGTAAAAAAATCCATATATTGATATTAAGTTTTTTTTATTTTTATTCTTTTTAATATAATTTGTTTTTATATAATTTGATGTTGCATTGAATAAATTAATTTCTCTACACATGTCAGCTTTATTTTCCTCCGGTGTCAAACAAAATTAAAAAATATAAATTTGATAACAAAATTACAAGTGGTGAGTTTTGTAAATTTTTATTTGAGTTTTATTCATCTTTCTAATATTAACATCCTAATTTTTGTAATTGATTTAAAAAATATTTTAAGTATTTGATTATTAAATTTTGTTATCAATTTAATTTATATTTGATTATTAAATTTAATATCATCCGCTGCAATGAAAAATAAAATAAAAGCATGAAAATATAAATTATGAAATAATAAACTCGAAAGAAATGCATCAACAAGACTATATACAGAATTTTAAAAAATAACTAGAAATTCAAAGACAAGATTTAGATTTTCTAAAATAACTAGAAATTCAAGGATGAAGATTTAGATTTTTGGTTTCATACATTAATCCCACATCGTTTTTTTTTTTGCAAAATAGCTACTTTATTACTCAATTGAAGAAATACAAAAGTCAGAGGAGTCAAATTAGACTCGAGAAACAACCCAAGGACTTAAGTTAATAAACTTAAATCTAATTAACAAAATGAGGGTAGTCTTCGATCTATGTCTTGAATGAGACCACCATAACAACTTCTTCTCCTCCCTTTTCAACTTCCCTTCAATTGCACTTTAGCCAAATCGACATGCAATCAACGATTTCGAATCTCTACCAGCTTTTGAACACCAAACACCCAAGCATCGATCCATCGGCTACTCAAATACAAAAGCCCCAAATTTTCTCGAATAAACCCTAGCTCAAGCTTGAAAGAGAAAATACATCAATCAACCACCAAATCAGTCCCAACACCAATAAAGCTTAGCCAGAACAAATTCTATCAAAGAAATCGGTAATTAAGCAGAAATAGGGCTTATATAGCCAACACCCATGCTTTCGAGTAGCACTATAGCTAACAATGGAGAAGGGGCATTGAAATACGAGAAATAGCTTTCTCTTTTCATTTCAATGTCCATTTTGTTAACCAATTTGTAGCGCTATTATACACACGGGATACATACGAAATCGGTATTGAAGGTAATAACATTTTCCTACAAATATCGATTATCGACTTAAGATACCATGGATTCTTCTTCTTTTCAAGAATACTGATTAAAGTCATACAATCAGTCTCTATATCGATATTAACCCAATTGTTCATTTTGCAGATAAGGAGACCCTTAAGCAACGCTCTGGTTTCAGCAACCAGAGGCGTTTGCTTACCAAAAAAGCTACGGGAACTGCTAATGATAGTCCATTCACTGTCTCGAAAGATCATGGCGCCACAAGATTCACCATTGCCGAGGCAGGAAGTATCCACGTTGAGTTTTAACCTGCCAGGCACAAGAGCGACCCATTTAAGATAAAATATTCTTTTATTTTCAGTTAGATAGGATAAACAGCCCAATATTAAACCAACATCCTGGACATTTGTCCAATGTTTGCTAGATAGAACATTAGAAATGTCAAGCCCTAAAATGATTTTGTTAATTATATTTATAGAAGCATGAACATTGATTTCACATCCTTTAAATTTAAAACTATTTCTGCTTTTTCAAATCACCCAGCAGACTAACGCTGGCAAAAGATGAGTTATATGAACTTTAAGATTTGAAGACCAAAACCAGTTATACACTAAGTGCCTTAGAGTCATGTATCTTTCTAGCCTTATATTGAAGATACTACTAAAGTGACTCTAAAAGCTCCAAGCATAAGAACAATTAACAAAAAGATGATGGATGTCTTCACAGTTCGCACAAAATTGACATTTTGATGCTAACTGTAAATACTTCTTTTGTAAAACGGAATCAATAGGAATAATTTTTTTAGTAAGTTTCCAAAGTAAGAATGAAAACTTCCTTGGGGTGATAGTAGACCATATCTTTCTGTTAAAACTTGAAGACCTCTTGCATTCGCTTGTTGCATTCCAAGTGCACTTCATATTAAAATTATGATCAAGAGATAAATCCCAAGTCATCATATCATTTTTTCCATTATCTAGTCTGAATTTACTAATTTGGTTAACTCTATCTTCAGGAACAGCCTTTGTTAAAGAAACCATATCCCTGGCACCAACTTTCCAGAAGGAACTGACACTAGCGTCAATGTACCACCTGTTCTGAGGGAGCCTATAATCCAGAATGGGCTTCCAATGGTGCCAATTTTCATACTAGAAGTCCATGGTACCACGACCCAGAAGCCATTTGATGTTGTCCTCTGCCACATCCTTAATTCCTACAAGTCGATTCCAGGTTAGTGAACCTTTCCTCTTAAAATTAGTTTTCAAAGGGTGAGAGTTTCTGTTATAGATGTCATGGGTGATTCTAGACCAGAGGCTATCCCTTTTACGATAAGTAAACCATAATTTTTGAGAGAAGGTGCTCTGAATATCAGTCAATTTTCTGATATTTAGACCACCCTCATCAAAAGGAAAATAGATTTTGTCCCAAGAAGTCCAATGAACATCTTGTTCATTAAATTTTGACCTCCATAAAAATCTGTTAAAGGTTTTTTCAATTCTTTTAATTACATTATTAGGCAGAATTTTGCATCAAAAAATAAGTGATAGACATAAGAATAATAGTAATTAAAGATAGTCTTCCCCCATAGGATAAGAACTTAGAATCTCATTCCATAATCTTAGAATTGATTTTGTCAAGCAAAGGATCATAATTCTTTGCTTTATTATTATTGTGCAAGGTGATACCCAAGTAGCAAGTAGGAAGGAAGTTAGAACTAAAACTAGTGGAGCACTCCAAATTACTGATCTTGCATTGGTGGAGCTTAGAAGAAGTAATAATTTTTGTTTTCCTTTTATTGATAGTCTGCCATGAAACTAACTGGTACCTGTCTAAAACATCACTTAAAATGTCAATAGTTTTAGGAAGACAGTTAGTGTAGATAATTATGTCATCTGCAAAAGCCGTACAAGGGACTAGAATTTTGGTTCTAGTAGCATAATGCATAAACTTATTAGAACATAACAGCATCTCAAGCCCTCTAATTAAAACCTCTTCACCCAAGATAAAGAGGCTTGGAGACAAGGGATCACCTTGTCTTAAATCTCTTTTAGAATGGAAATAACCATAGGAAGTATCATTAATTAGAATTGAAAGATTAACATGCTTAATAAGCTTAGAAATCAGGTTTATAAAGCTATTAGAAAACCTAAAAGGCTAGGAATTTTAAGAATAAAGGAGAAAGACATTCTGTCAAATGCTTTTGACATGTCCAACTGGATAATTATATTCCCTTTACTTGGCTTCCTATTAATATCATAGGCCAAATCCTTAGCAATTAAAATATTCTCGTGTATAGACCTATTTCCAACAAAAGCAGCCTGATTACTAGAGATAAGATTAGGCAGAACATTAGACGACCTAGTATTAATGAGCTTAGAGAAGATCCTGTTAAGCATACTACACAAGTTAATTGGCCTATAGTTGCTCCACTTAACAGGATTAGGGATCTTAGGGATCAAACTTATGCCAATAGCAAACATAACTAAAGGCATATTGATGCCAAGAATAAATGAGTTAATAGTAGTACACATATCACTTTTAATAATACTCCAACAAGTTTTAAAAAAGGAAATATTATAACCATCAAGACATGCTGCACTATCCACCTTCATATTATTAATTATTTTCCATATTTCCCTTTCATTTGCAGGTTTCATAAGAAAAATATTATCTTCATTAGAGACCAATTTAAGGATCACATCAAATATTTCACTTCCCATCAAAGCACCCCCCCTCTTCTTTGCTGCTGTAAGAATCACAACTCATATAAGAGGTAAAGTAATTAGTAGCAGACATACCAATACTATTATGATCATAATACCAGCAGCCATCATCTTTTATACCCTTTATTGTATTTTTCCTTCTCTTTTTATAAATATAAGAGTGATAAAACTTAGTATTACAGTCAGCCTCCTTAAGCCAAGTATTAAAACATTTATGTCTCCAAAATACTTCTTCAGTCCTCAAAGATTTTAAGTGCATAAAAATGGCCTTCTTAAGATTAGTATTTGAGATAGAATCATTATCTCTTAAGTGAATAGCACTCATCTTATCCACATTAATTTCAGCCTCAGTGACTTTTCTGAAAACATTACCAAAGTTCTTTCTATTCCACACCTTCAAAAAACCTTTTAGTCTTTTAAGCTTAAACCAGAACACATCATTAGGCCTAGCATTAATGTTAAGTTTCCAGTTCTGTTCAACAATCTTGAGAAAAAAATCATCAGTAGACCAAGAATTTAAGTATTTAAAACTCTTTTTACTATTGTTACCACGATTACTAGTGTTAGAAAAGGAAATGAGAAGGGGTGCATGGTCAGAACAAGTTTTAACCATGCTGATAACCTGCGTAAAACTGAAAAGATTAGGCCATTTAGCGTTGAACATCACACGGTCTAATCTTTTCCATTTCATGTTTTTGTTCCAAGTAAATTTGGATCCAACCCCACTAGCATCTTCAAGGTGACAGTCGCTTATGACAGAAACAACATCTTCAATGCTATTCTGAGAAAGAGAAGTACAACCGATCTGCTCCTCCACAGAAGCCACCATATTGAAGTCACCACAGGTAAGCCAATCAATACTTTCAGTAGCATAACACCTAAGCTTATCCCATAAAACATTCCTATGATTTCTATCGCACTTTGCATAAACCACAGTAAGTAAAAACAAACTGTCAACCCCATGATAATTAACTTCCATGTGAATACATTGCTCATGGTTATCAATAACATTAATGCTAATATCATTAGCCCACAAGACCCATATTTTGTTAGTTATATTAGCTGAAAAATTAGGAAACCCAAGCCTAGAAGCAACATCCTTTTCAATTTTCAACTTAACCATTAGCTCCTGAATGACCAAAATTATGATTTTTTCTTTAAAAATGATATATTTAAGTCTACCAATTGTAGATTTATTATTAACACCTCGAACATTCCAGTTTAAAACTCTAATCATGATCAGAAACTGACTTATATTTCTTTTTTATCCCTGAAAAGTGCAGAGATTTGAGAACCCTTTAACTTGGCCTTTTTCCTTTGTTAACAGCTTTAAGTTTCCTTTGCATAATATTGCTAAAACCTTGATCAGTACGAGAATAAACTTTACCAACAGGAGATGTAAAATCACTTCCAATATTGCCATGTTTAGGTGAGTTCCTAATAGAAAGATGATTGTTGCAGTCTTAAGAAATTTTAGATTCCACATCTTTATTAAGATTCTTCAAAGCATCAATGATTTCAATATCATCACTTATGATTTTGTTTTCATTTGTAGAGCCTTTCTGCACTTGTTGAGAAGAATCAAGAGCAGTATCAACATTTTGATCATCCTTTGCAACACCATCTATGGAGCTCAGAACATCTTTACAAGACCCTTCGTTACCAGGCACTTTTGAAGATGCATAATGTTTTTCAACAACGATAGCTTTAACTTTAGGCTTGTATCCCTGATTGTAATTAAGATTACAATTCTTCTCTTTGTCACTCACCCTATAAACGTTATTATTATCAGTTAATATAATATCAGTTTCTATTTGAGAAATCAACTCTGCTTTATCATTTATTCTATCCATATTTCTCTTAACTTTCAAACAATTATTAATGCCATGACCCAAGTGATAATAGGCTGAACAATAGGCAGGAAAATTTCTATAAGAAACATATAGCCAACAGCCATCATTCTTTCCAAACCTTATCCGGATACGATTATGAGTAAGAGCCGATACATCCATTTCAACTAACGCAACATCAGCATTGTTAAATGCCCTGTTTTTCTCTAGGAATTGAATCTTGTATGACACGCCTATGGAAGACACAATGTCAGTTAAAGATTTTTTGTTATACAAAAACCTAGGGATCTTTTCAATCTTCAACCAGAATAAGGAGACAGGGCTCTCATATTTAATGTTAAAATCAGGATTCCACCTGAGAACCCGCATTATTGAAGTCTCAATCGTTCAAACATTCCTGGCCCAAACTTTAGAAACATCATATTTTCTGTCAAACTCTATAATTATATATCTTGAGTCCCATTTAACAACGCTACAATTTCCTGTAAACTTTCTTGAGGAAATAAATTGATCCATCACCGATTTCTTAGGCAAACCTGAAGTAAATTTCCCCACGATTGAAATTTTTGACGAACTGATCATCAAATCTTTAGCATCTTTAGAATATTGTATGCTTATATGATCATATTTTCCAATTATAGTTTCTAGATTAACTCAACATTTGTATCAGTATAAGTATCCTTAACAATATTTGCATAACTTTTGATGAAGTTACCAGTATTACTTCTATCTCTGTTTCTTGAATCGAGCGTAACAAAATCATTTTCCTCAAAAATTACGTTATTGTAAATCTCCATGATATGATAGAGATTAAGAACAATAAAAAGAGATTAGTAACCAGAAATCAATTTATAAATGATTTCATAGAAGCAGAAGGGAAGGAAAGGAAGAAGATCCACGAAGAAGATGAAGATAACTTCTTGAGAGAAAAAAACCCAATATTTTTCCCCACATCGTTTTACATAATACAGGAAAGGGAAAACTTATTTTATGTAAAAATATACCTACATAGACAAATTTTACCTATTAAAATGGATCAAAAGCCCATCAAAATTCTGCTTTGAGCTAAATGGAGGTCTTCATGCAATCATGCATACAAACGATAAAATATTAATACAGGTTAAAGGGCTAACTAAAGATTAATTAAAGTGGATCAAAATATATAACTAAATTGGAAAGAGTAAAAGATTATATGAAAAAGGTTAAAAATTAAAAGTTAAATAAAAAACTAGAAACCAAAAATTATAATTATTAAAAATATGGTATAAAGATTTAAAATATCATCCATGTCAATAATTATTGAAAAGACTAATAGATTTAATACATAGAGATAATGATAATAATAATTATTAGAAAGATGAGAAGATTTGACATATTATCAACGTCGATAATATTTTTAAGTGTATTACTAAAAAATAGTTTTGTATACATTAATCAGTAATAAAAAATGTGATTTTTTATTACTTCTTGATTATTTTTCTTACATAGTATTAGAGTAACACTCCTCTATTTTTTAGATTTAGAAAATATTCATCTTCCAGTAGAAAACTTACTTGCCAAAATTCAGCCAAAACTAAACTAAAACCCAGTAAACACCCACATCCAACCATTAAATTCAAAAACACAAATCAAAATGTCAGAATAAAATTCAAGCATTACTAGAAACAGTATAGGAAGTGCTTCGGTAAACTGACAATATAATTAACAAATCTGGTTGGAAACGAGCAGTTCTAATAGCCTCTTAACTGTATTCAAACTCAATAATAAAAATTACCATTTGTGGGCATATCTTATAAACACGGAGGCAACATATACAACACCTGACATATGAGAGCACTCTGACCAACATATGTTTACTTGTATCGTTCAAAACATTGAGCCATCTTTGAATAATCATGTTGCACAGTATCCAACAGCTGGAACCATGTAGGATGGATTGGATGTAACATACGGTTGCGATAGAGATTGTTTCAAACATATAAACTGAACAGAATGGCGAGTACAATACAATAGGGAAGTGACACTCTTAAAATTTTATGAAATACTTCACAAAATATTTGGACAATCATTTATACGAGATCACCAAATCCCATGAATGATCCTCATGATATTGCCAATACAACAAATTTTGGGTTGAACAACGACTATACTATTTTTTTACAACCATTGATGGCAGATACAAAGCAGCTCAGATAGATATCTTAAAACCATATTACATTCTCTTAATTGAATTAGCATATGCAATGATACGAAGATATATAGTATGCCTACAAATCTTAATCCAACAACAACCAACGAGGTTATTTCATTATTAGTAAAAATTGTAATGAGACTAACATAGATATCAGTAGGATTTAAAAACAAACTAGTGAAAAAGGACAAAGTGGTCATTCAGAATCTAGTGGAAGACAGTGAAAATCCTCATCACGGAGGATGAATCCAACTTAAAATATACACATTATGGAATGTACAAACATTCCAAAGAGAATTGTTTTGAGTTGGTGGAGTACCCAAGAAGACAAGACACATGTTGTCAGTAGTATCACAAAGGTCACCTCAGGCAGTGGCAACAATCAATCGACAAAAAAAGAAGATAATAATGGACATCAAATATTTGCAGGGCTAAGTCATGGATGCGGTATCAATATCCTTAAACTCTATAAAAATATTGTTTTAATTTGAAATGTATTAATAATAATTTAGTCTACCATGTGAACCTATTCCAATTCAACTTACAAACCTATCAAACTCAATCCAGCTTTGAGAAAATAACATAATGGATTTTGGGATGTGGCGCTAGAGACACAATGACATGTGACCTATCAGATATTATTGGTCGGGTACCACCTTAAAAACCTTATGTTAAAACTGCACATGAGGGTTTAACCAAAGTCAAAATAGAAGGACTTATTGTGTACTCTTGTCCATCATTATCTTGTAAACTCTTGTCCTTATATCATCTAACACATGCCTTGAGTAATGTATACTCATATATCTTCGTTTTTACATTTTATAGGACATTGATACGAATGAGATCATTGGTTATGGTACCGAGCGCAAAGATCTTTATTATACTGATGAAGTGGTCACCAGGGAACAACCATGATTTCTCATTGGGCATCTAATAGAGAAATTTAGTTATTGCACTAGTTATCTTTGTTTTTCATTTCCTTCACTTTATAAGAATAATGATACTCATATTTCATATGATTTTTTTTTGCAAAAAGTCATTGAACTTTTTTTACCAAAGTAACACTCGGGTTTAGTCTATTTTTTCTTAAAAACACTTAGATGTGGGGGGATCTATACAGTATTCTAAAAATAGTTTTAATTATTTTGTCATATATATTGATGACTTTTGTGTGCGATTGGGTATACTTTATAAAACATAAATCTGAAATGTATGAGAAATGTGTTGATTTTTATCCAAATCATCCAACCTAAATTTCACCATAAAACCAAAATTATTTGGTCCGATAATGGAGGAGAATATGTTAACCATGATATAAGAATAGTTTTTAAAAAAAATCTTTATTCATCAAACCTCTTGCCCAAATACACCTTAACAAACCAGAGTTGCGAAACGAAAAAAAATGGAATTTTCTGAAACTACTAAAGGTATAATAATTGAGTCTAATATTCCCAAACACTTATGGTATGAAACATCATCACATCAACCTATGTACTTAACCATTTGTTGATAAAAAATTATTATAAAACCAACTTTCGATCTTTAAAACCCAAACAAATATACCACCTACCCTAACTCTTCCACCTTATATTTTTTTTTGTAATTCATTTCCTCGTGCTGATTATCAATCTAAACTTGATCCTTGTTCCATAAAATATATTTTTGTGTCAAAAAGGTATCGGTGCTATAATCCAGTCAATCATAGCATCTATGTCATAAGGATTAAAACGTTTTGAGTGAAACTTCTATTATTTTACCCAACCTCTTGTTTAGGAGGAGTGAACAAGTGACTCACTAAGTTGGTTATATTTCCCAATCCTTTTAAATATTATATCCACAAAGCCACACATCAACGCAAGCATACCAATGATTTCATACCTATGAATGATCAACCTTCAAATAATATATTACAAGAGGTAAGTAAACCACTCAGTCCATTTGCTTCCTTAAAAATGATTATTTAAATATTGATATTAGTGTAGATGTGCCCAAAGAGAAAATATATATTTTGCATTGTAGGAATAATCGTGAAGTGCCACATACACGTTACTCACCCAAACATTTTTCTCGAGCCAACATATACCATGTGAGAAACTTGATTAGAGGGAGATTATTAGAAGAGGGCAAGACATTTAGTACATTTCAATACCTACGAAATTTTAAAGACTACCCAAGAAGCAACAAAAAAGAAAGAGATGAAGTTGGCCATAAATTCTGAAATTGATGCCCTTGCAAAGAATGGTAATTAAGAGAAATTCAAACTCTTAGCAGGAAAAAATAGTTCGGATGTAGATGGGTCTTCACTATCAAAGATAAAGTTGATGGAAACATAAAACAATATAAGACTCGACTTGTGGTAAAAGGGTATACACAAACTTATGAAATTGATTATTCTGAAGCCTTTTCTCTAGCGACAAAGATAAATACAATTCAACTTTTATTCTCAGTGAAAACAAACAAAAGATGGCCATTTTAGCAGTTCGATGTTGATGAGGAGATAAACCACCAAGTTCAAGATTAGAAAGATTAATTGTTAAGTGAAATAAATGTAATTGCCCCATTAGTGTATTTATTACTTAGTTAGAGGAGAATATCCTAAAAGTATTAATAGTAAGGGACGAAGTTGTAACAATGGAAGGACCACCAAAGAAATAAGTGGGGACCACCTCACCCACTATATAAGGGAACCCTTTTATTCCTGGATTTGTGGACATTCTTTAATACATTCTCTTTTTCTACATTTTCCACTCTAGTCACATCATACACTAAATCCA
This sequence comes from Limnanthes douglasii subsp. nivea, assembly GCA_036936605.1. Classification (NCBI taxonomy): domain Eukaryota; kingdom Viridiplantae; phylum Streptophyta; class Magnoliopsida; order Brassicales; family Limnanthaceae; genus Limnanthes; species Limnanthes douglasii. The sequence goes on from JAUPFV010000001.1 coordinate 343,799,573, forward strand.
AGATTCTCTATTTAGTCACGTTTTTACTCATCATTGGCGTCGTCTATGGGAAACAGTGATACCTGAAGGGCATCTTTTTTCCTCAAAATCACGATTTAACTAAATTATGAACGACGAAATGACTGGGGACGGGATCGGGAGAGTTGCAACTTGAGTTGGATCGTTGTCTGAGGGAAAAAGAGTTCCCAATCATGATCACTATACACGGGGTCGAGATAAATGGTCGACTCTAATCATGACGAGAAGGCAGCTGATGGAAGATATCGCGAAATTGAACGTTGAAAAGGAGAAAGATTTGAATGAAAAAATGACCCGAGAAGGGAAAGGAAAAGAGCCTATGATTAACACTGACAGAGAAGAATCCTCGGGTGGCATTCGAAACAATAACAACTCCCGTGGACGCGGTTATCGGGAACCCAAACCGGATTGGGAAATGGAAAGAAAGACCAAATGTTTTTTAAAAGAGGATCGAGACGATTCCACCGACTTCACTTCAGATGAGTCTTTGGGTAGAGAATCACGACGCAAAATCAGAGGCAATAAACTCACCAGGAAGATTAAATATCGAAGTAATAGAGCAAGGATTCTTTACTCCCCAAAACTCAAGAAAGACAGCACCGAAAAAAGAACACAGAATTCTCACGAGAAAGAATAAATTTTGACAGGAAGTAGGGAGGAGCGGGTAGTGTTTCCTCAAGCTCAGTGGCAACCGTCGGGAAGCCAAACACATGGGTACAGGGTTAGCAGCCAGTTTATCAACCCGAACAACGAGGGATTGTATGGGATCCTCACTGAGGGACTCGGTGGCGGATCCTTCGGATTTGGACTTAATTGGAGAGCATCGCCATTATCAGATGAAATATTGTCTGGCCATCTCCCAAAGAGATTCGACATATCCAAACTGGAAAATTACGACGGAAAAAAAGACCCAAATAACCATCTGAAGGCCTTCAAGAACTTTATGCTAAGTTTTGACAATCATTACAAGCTTCTGTGCCGAGTCTTTTCGATGACCTTCAAAGATCGGGCCTCCAAGTGGTACAACAGATTACCGTAAGGTTGCATTAAAAACTTCGGGATGTTTTGGGTGATGTTTCGGTAGCAGTTCATTGGAAGCAAGAGCTTCTGAGCTAATGGGGACACCATTGTCAAATGAAGACAAAAGTTTGGAGAGAGCCTCAGGGATTATACCAGACGATTTATCGATGCAAAAACGGATCTTGATCATTGCGAGGAAAATGTAGCTTTGACAGGATATCGGCTAGGACTGCTCCCGTGACCGATGAAGCAGGTAGTCACCAAAAAGCAGGCATTTACCTTTTCTACCCTCTTAGCTCATGTGGAAAAACAAATATTAATTGAGGAGACATAGGCGTCTGAGCTGGCAGCACAAATCCAACACAGCATACAGGCTTCAGTCGTTACAAAGCAGGGTACTCAGTCTTGTTATATCCCACAGCCTCAACCAATTGGCACAGTTCCCCCATCTGCTCACCCCACCTCGGTTAAGACTCAAGAATCTCAAGCTTAGAAGACCAAACAGAACAATCAGGTGGTCACCCGACCCATTTCCAACAAGTGGATCCGACCTGCTTACTTTGCCGACCTGACCTAATTTGTATTTACCATCTATTAGAAGACCAAAAATAGTGGAATCTACCAGAGACCATTTCCCATCTCGACCCCTCGGTAGAGTAGGAATAACCGATATTGTAGATACCATAAGGATGTAAGGCATGCCACTAAGGATTGTAGTTTCTTTAAAAAAAAGGAAATATAGATGTTGGTAGAAAATGAGAAATTACTTGAGTATGTGAAGAAGCGGTCACAACATGGAACGACGTCTAAATAAATAGTGGTAGTACAGAAACCAGAGACAACGATGGCCTTAACAGAGGTGACAGATCTTTTCGATGTATCAGTGAAATACCTTGATCCCGACATCAATCGAAATATCATCGGGGTCATAAAGGAAGAAGTTGTGGAGGGTCGGAAAAAGGTAAGTAGCCCCTGTCAGTTTTTTTGAGTTTTTGACAATCTTTGGAGGTGACTCCATGACAGGGATCACCCACTCTTCCCGAAAACGGCACATTGTGAATCTGGCGGCTCAGTTGGAGGAACGGATATCTCCTCATTTGCGCTGGAGCCCATCTCCAATCTTGTATTTCGATAAAGATGACATGAGGGATATAGCAGGCCCTCATAAAGATGCAGTCGTAATTGGGGCAGCTATTGCAGGAGAGGAAGTCCAACGAGCATAGTATTCTCGTCCACTTTTGCTTAGTTCAAGAGACCTCCAGTGATTTCGAGGTCATATCGGACTATTGTGGGGTTCACGGGTTCAACAATAGTAGTAATTGGGGAGTTCGAGGGCATTGTGTAGCTCGGTCGCGGGCCATTCAAAAAAGAGGTCATGGTTCTATTCGTAGTAGTAGATGCGCCCGCCTCGCATAACGCGATTTTTGGCAGATCGTGGTTATCGCGAATGTACGCAGTGACGTCTAAAGTTCATCAATGTTTGAAATACGTGGTCGGTAACAATGTAGGGGTTGTGAGAAGCAACCAGAAGGCAGCTCGAGAATGCTACCGCGCAGCGTTAGTACCAAAGGGCGATCAATAAATAGAACAAACATGAGACTATTAGTTAAAGGGACTTCTACTAAGGTCGTTACCCGCAGACGATCCCCGTGAAGCTCCCAGCCTACTGACTACCGATGAAGATTGCGAGAATTACAAGTTTACCGAAGGAACGATTTTGAAGATCGAAACCAACTTGACGCCGGATTTTCGGGCAAACTTAATTTTATTGTTGCAAGAGAGGTTACATTTATTCGCATGGTGTTCGGAGGATGTAACCAGAGTTCTAGAGGACTTGATAATTCACGGTTTAGCAGTTAACCGAAACGTCCGACCTATTTCGTAGAAACGTCGGGCTTTCTCTTCAGAAAAAGCAGAAATTATTCTACGGGAACTTGAAAGAATGTTAAGCGTTGGGGATATCAAAGAGTCAAAATATCCATTATGGACATCCAATCTTGTTCTGGTGAAAAATAAAAATGGAAAGTGGAGGATGTGTGTGGACTTCACTGACCTCAATCGAGCATGCCCCAAAGATCCATTTCCGATGCCGAGAATCGACCAATTGGTTGATTCAACGTATGGAAACAAATTACTTTCCTTTGTGGACGCGTATGCGGGATACAACCAGATCAGATTGAAACCAACCGACCAGGAAAGCACGACGTTCATAAATGGGCGATGGCTATACTGTTACAAGGTTATGCCCTTCGGGCTAAAAACACAGGGGCAACATATAATTTTGGGGGTGAACGAGTTACATATAATTTTGTCTGAACTTCACGATGGAGAAGGAGTCGCTCATTGCGGATATAAAGCTTTGATAATGAGAGTTTTCCTTGCAGGTTTGTATTGGACAACGATAACCACCGACGCGAAGGGCATAGTAAAAACATGTGATACTCGTCAAAGGTTCGCACGGAATTCATAAGCCCGCTGTTTCCCTGGAATCAATCTTGGAAGGCCTCCTTTTTTACCGATGGGGAATCGATCTGGTAGGACCTTTACCGATGGCATCTGGCGGAAGGCAGAGGATAGTAGTTGCAGTGGATTATTTCTCTAAATGGGTAGAGGTCGAGCCGTTATCAGGAAAAAAGACTAAAGATATCATCAGATTCATCTGGTCAAACATCTGCTGTAGATATGGGGTCCCCCAAAGACTCACGATGGACAATGGACCGCAGTTTGATAGCAATGAAATGAAGTCTTTTTGTTCGACCCATAGGATCAGGAAATGTTTTTCAGCTCATTTCCACCCGCAGGCGAACAGACAGGTCGAGGTCACAAATTGGACTATCATAGACGGACTCAAGAAAAACTTTAAAAGAAAAGCTCGAAAATGGCCAGACTATTTGCAAGTAGTGCGTTGAGCCTACCGTACCACTCCCCGAACGACAACTCAAGAATCACCTTATGCCCTGGTTTACGGAATGGATGCGGTAACCCCTGCCGAAATGATCTTCCCGTCTTTTAGGGTTGGGAGCTATGACGAGAGCAGGAATGCGGACGACCGACTTTTGGCTCTCGATTTGATAGAAGAGAAGCGAAGTCGAGCTTAGTTAAATTCACTACATTACCAGACCCTAATGAGGACCCGATATGCATCGAGATTTCGCCGATGAGAGTTTAAAGTCGGAGATATGGTGTTGAGAAGAGTTTTTCTGCATACTAAAGACAAAATCCTTGGTAAGCTCGCTCCAAATTGGGAAGACCCATATCAAGTGGTGGAAAAATTCAAGAACGGGACGTACAGGCTCCAAGACAAGCATGAACGCCTTTTGAGGCTCCCCTGGAATATTGATCATTTAAAGATTTATTTGAATTAGTATTTTAAATTTCTGTTATGATTAATTAGAACCATGTAAAAAAAATTGATCGGGGGTGCACTATTTCCTACCTTGGTGGCGTGATGAGGTTTTAATGAGGCCTCCATGACAACCGATTTGTTTAATCTACCTTTTTTGCCTTTAAAGTTTTTAGAGATTGCGTTAGAGGATAATCCATCAGTTGACGAGTTGATAGACATAATCCTCGAGTTTGGTAATCCACACTTTTTCAATTGAAAATTTGATCTACTTATTATACAGAATCTTAACTAGTTTTTCAGTTTTTAACTGATCTATAACTCTTCCTGACCCTAAAGGGAAATTTTCAATTAAAAAAATGATCTACATATTATATAGAACCTTAACTGGTTTTTCAGTTTTTAACTGATCTACAACTCTTTCCGACCCTAAAAGGAAATTTTCAATTGAAAAATTGATCTACATATTATACAGAACCTTAACTGGTGTTTCAGTTTTTAACTGATCTACAACTCTTCCCGACCCTAAAGGGAAATTTTCAATTGAAAAATTGATCTACATATTGTACGGAAACTTAACTCATTTTTCAGTTTTTAACTGATCTATAACTTTTTACGACCCTAAGGGAAATTTTCAATTGAAAAATTGATCTACATATTGTACGGAACCTTAACTGGTTTTTCAGTTTTTAACTAATCTACAACTTTTCCAGACCCTAAAGGGAAATTTTCAATTGAAAAACTAATCTACATATTGTACAGGACCTTAACTCGTTTTTTCAGTTTCTAACTAATCTACGAATTTTCCTGACCCTAAAGGGAAATTTTCAATTGAAAAATTGATCTACACGTTGTACCAAACCTTAATCGCGTTTTTCAGTTTTAACTAAATCGCGAATGCTCCCGACCCTAAAGGAAAAATTGCTCTATTTCTAAATGAAATTTTCAATGAATGAAGCATGTTATCCGCCCGTTTTTCAAACGAAACAAACAGTTACAAAATAAACACCGATTACGCCTCTGCGGGCAAATGATACAGAACTATTACAAAAAAACACAAATTCATCATGGTTCGGGAAACTGAATTCAAACATCTTGATCAAGATGATAATTTCTCCTACAAAAAATAACAAATTCAAACATCGTCGTCACCAGGATCGGAACCTGACGTATCCGTATCATCTTGGTCTTCGTCCTCATAAATAACACCGGTTGGGCGGTCTTCTTCTGGAACATCCAACCACATTGAGCCTAGTGGCAGATCGAGAAATCGCCTGTACAGGTTCAGAACGTAAGCAACTTTCGCATCGGCCTCCTCCTTCTCCATCAACTTTTTACACTTGGCCGCAAAACGATTATTTTCATCTCAGAGCTCTTCAATCTCTTGGCTTTTCTTTGCCACAAAGTAACGAAAAAACCGGTTCTGGAACATCAATGCCGCTGAGTGACGCTCTTGATCATCACGATTTTTCTTGACTCGCGAAAGAGAAGAGCTCAAGGAGTTGTTTTATGCTCGAAGAGATATGAGAACCGCCTCGAACTTCAACGTTGTCTCTTCCGCATTCTTAACCTTCCCCTCTAGAAGCTTGTTGCCCTCGTCCCTCTCTCTGAGCTCAGCCTCCAACTCGGCTATTCGTGCTTTGGCATCCGACAAGTCCTTGCTCAGCAGCCCCGTCCGTCTCTCTTTCATAGCCAACAGTACGATCAGGCTATAAAGTGACAGAGACAAGACAAGACATCGTTGCATTGCAAGGCAAAAGTGTGTGGGCTACCAGGTACCGATATCACGGGAAGTTTTGTCCCACTCGATGACGCACCATCAGCTCTCTTTACATCAAAGGGGCTGACATTTTTCTTCTCTGGCGTACGCTTACCGGCTTCATCTTCATCAGGAATCACCACAACAGTGGCATTCCCTGCCGATAGTGCTGCGGTAGCAGCAAGATCTTCGCCTTTAGCACCCTTCCCATATTGCTCGAAGAGAGCCCGGATAGTAATGTTCTCACCAAGCGGCGGAACAGTCCCAGCCGCCTCAGACTTAACATTGTCTTTCCTCTTTGATGTTTTTGGCCTTTTGGCCTTGTTGCCATCAGCCGCAGATTTCTTCCTCTTCTTTTTCACCTCATCGGGACAATTAACTTTCTCAGCGTCAGCAACTACCACCGTTTATTTTCCCTCAATCATCGGTTCTTCTCCCTCTACCGTTCCTCTTCCTTCAATTTCGACTTCAGCCTCACCCTTATTCTCCTGCTCGGCAATCTCATCAAGATTTGAACGCTTCCTAGGCGCCTTGTTACATTTTGGCAGAAACAAATGTGCATCAGGCGCGTCGGTCTTTGCCACCAAATCCACTAAACTGGGTGGTAGGCGCAACTGTTCTATAGTGAGGGGTTCATTCGAGCAGCACCACAAGTTGCTCATTATCAAATTGGTATTCTTGAAGCACATGTGGAATGCCCGACCCTAGTTCTTCCGAGCAAAATCCTTTAACACCTGGAAGGTTTTCTTGGCATCCTCGAAGTAATCTTTTTTCAGCTCCTGGATGTACTCCTTGCAAACTGAAACAAAGGATCATATATTAAAAAAAATATACATATATATTACCATCAGGAACCCAAGTGCGTAGCATCCCCTCGGGTTCTCGAGGGAGTAGGGTCGTCCATTTTCCCAGCAACCACCGATGAAAACGAACCGATGCTTCCAAGAAATCAATCACACTCTTCCAGAAATTCCCCAAAGAGGAGTAGTAGAAAGGTAACTTTGGCGATTTAGAAAGCCCGGATATGGCAAACGTACTCTTCCGTCGACATAACACAGCCAGACAACCGATAAGCCATGATGCAGGATATGAGCGTGTACCAAGCATTGGGAGTCAGCTGGGATGGGAAAATACCGATGACCTCAAAATATCTTGCTATCTCAGGGTCCAGAGGGAATCTGAGACCCCAGTTGAAGAGCTCGGTAAAAATAACAATCTTCCGAGACTTAACATGGAAGGGCATCTCCAAAGGAACAAGAAATCGCTCATTTACGCACTCCGGTATCCCCCACTGGAGCAGTAGCTCAGGCAGCTCTTTAAGACTATAGTATAGGTACTTACCTTCATACAGAGTGATTACATTGTCCCTGCATAGAGACCGGTGATAGGTGGTAGTTGATGAGTCCGAATTCAACATGCTCCCCGAACAAGGGCAAATCGGTCTAGTCTCTCCGAATACCGGACAGGTTACATGGACAGGGATCGAACAGGTCACTTGGACCGGACAGAATTCTATGAACACTGTGAACTTAAGGTTGTTCGAACTATGACAAAAGTACTAAAAAACCTAAACACTTCTTGACTAAGCTACTTGCTCTCCTACTTAGAGCTCATGGGTCTTTGAACATGACCCGGGTCCATTAAACATGACCCGAAAGCCCATAAGGGCCCAAACATTACACTATAAATACCTAACCACCCGCATTAACTATGGCTAATGAGAATTAACTGCTACCAAGCTGCTTAATCTTCTCTCTACTCTCTACTCCCACCGTTAAACACCCACATACCACCGTTAAACACCCACATACCACCGTTAAACACCCACACACCACCCTAAAACTCCACTTGAAATTACCGGCCTACCCTCAGGCAATTATTATCCACACCAAATTGGCGACCACAGGGGAGGAGAAAGGTGCCTGAATCAAGCATTCAAAACCTGCCAAGAAATTATGTCCGTATGAATCCGGACAATCCAGAGCTTCCACCGGCTTTGCTCGAAGTGGTGGAAGAGAACGATGAGTACACTGTCGAAGAGCGTGACAGGCTAAAGTGTGAAATAGAAGCTCTGAGGGCTGAGAAAGCCAAGATGGGCGTGAAAGAAAAATCCAAAGCATTGGTTGCTCATCATACCGATAACCCCAGAGAGCATGAGGCTTCTAAAACTCATACGAGCACCAAAAAGACTCATGCTAGTTCCAAAAAGTCTCACCGGTCCAAGCCTGTGGAGAGTTCAGACTCAAGCTCAGAATCTTCAGGTAGCTCTTCGGACAGCGAGGGAAATGAAAAATCCTTGTCCTCTAGCAGCGATGAGGGTCGAACCAGGAAAGAGCAAAAGCAGGTTAAGAAATATTCAAGAAAAAGAGACCACCATGGAAGAATGAAAAGACATATTGGAAAGGGGTCATCTCACCACCGGAGGTATACGGACAAGATGCTGATGGATCCCTTTGCTTTCCACGATGAGCCAGGTATCTTTGCAACTCCCAATGAGGATACTGTGTTCAGTCGTGGAAGGAATTGGAGGTAGTCTCCACTGTCTTCTAAAATCCTGTCCGGAAACCTCCCCAAGAGGTTTGACAGCACTAAAATGGAGAAGTACGACGGCAGTACTGATCCGGACAACCATCTGGAGCAATTCAAGAACTTCATGATGAACTTTGATGACGATAATAAACTACTTTGTAGGGAATTCTCCCAGTCATTCACGGGGAGTGCTCTGAAATGGTACAACAGCCTGCCTCAGGGTTGTATTAAAGATTTCGATACGTTTTGGGTGGCCTTCCGAAGGCAGTTCGTAGGGAGTAAGGAGCTGAAGGGCAATGGAGACACCATAATCCATTGTGCCCAGGAGCCAAATGAATCCTTGAAAGAATACATAAGCCGCTTTGTGAACAGAAAGAATGGGTTAGTTGATTACTTTGAACAAGTAGCAATAGCATCCCTGAGACAGGGTTTGAACCCAGGCAATCTAGCTGATTCGGTGACCAGAAAGAAGGCTATGACATGGGGAGGGTTGCTGAATCAGGTTGGCAAACAAATAAACGTCGATGAAACAAAGAAAACCAGGGTGCACCGGCAGGTAAGATCCACCCTAGTGGCACTAACTCCAAATCAAAATCAGTCCGGGAACAAAGCAAGAGAAACCGGACAGGGGCATGGTAGGGCAAAAGCTCAGTCTCAACCAGCAGCTCCTGCTCAGAGTCAACAATCCAAGAATAAGAGAGGGACATGGGTCCAACCGGAGTGGTTCGCAGAGCTTAAAGAGAGTGTGGCCACCATTTTCGATAAAACAAAAGATGAGGTGCATTACCGGAGACCGGCAACCTTGCAGTCTCCCAGAGAGCATCGTAACAACTCCTTTTGCCAATATCACAATGATATTGGCCATACTACCGATGACTGCATAGCATTAAAACACGAAGTTCAAAATTTGTTTGAGAGGGGGAAGTTGGGTGCATACGTTAAGAGAAGAGGAGGCAACAGGCCTGATAACACTTACCGGGTTGGTCCAAGTAATGCTGCTCCGGAGGGGGCCATGGTCATAGTTGAAAGGTTTGATGTGGAATCTGAATACTTGGATCCTGATCCAACTCGAAACAGGGTGGGTACTATAGAGGAATGTTCTAGGTCGGTCTCCGGTCTCGTTAAATTTTTTGAGTTACTTACAATTTTCGGAGGGGACACTATGACAGCTCCTACTGCTTCTTCGAGAAAGAGGCACGTTCATAATTTGGCCTCCCAGCTAGAAGGAGGCATGACATCTTATCAGTCACCGAACTCATTCCCCTTCATTGTCTTTGATGAGGATGATTTGAGAGACATTGTTGGCCCTCATGAGGATGTTGTTGTCATAGGAGCGTCTATAGGGGGCAATGAAATAAGGCGAATCCTGGTGGATACTGGAAGCTCAGCCAATATCCTTTTCCTAACCACTTTTAAGAAAATGAAAAATCCAGCTGTGATTCAAAAGTCGGACAGGTCAATCGTGGGCTTCACGGGCAGCTCAGCCGATGTGATCGGAGAATTCGAAGAAGAGGTGTTATTGGGCAGGGGGCCTTTCAAGAAAATGGTTAGAATACTCTTTATTGTGGTGGATTGTCCCACTTGCTATAATGCTATTCTAGGGAGGTCTTGGCTCTCTAGGATGCATGCAGTGGCTTCAACAGTCCACCAGTGTTTAAAGTATGCTGTTCAGGGACAGGTTGGGGTTGTCTGGAGCAGCCAAAAGATTGCAAGAGAATGCTATGCCACTGCCCTGGCTCCTCGAACACTGGGGGCAGTCCGTATAAATGATCAATAGCAGTTTGAGGGCCTTTCTAGGGGTGAGGGTGAAATTGATGACCCCAGAGAGACCCCTGGAGTGTTGATTCCAGTTGAAGAGGTTGAAACGCACTGTTTGGAAGAAGGCAAGAGTGTCAAGATAGGGTCCAAGATGCCACCAATGTTGAAAAAAGAAATGTTGAAATTTTTGAAAGACCATCAGCACGTTTTTGCTTGGTGCAATGTTGATGTTACCGGAGTTCCATCAGAAGTGATATCCCATCACCTATCTGTCCGGAGAGATGTAGCACCAGTGGTTCAAAAAAGAAGAGCTTTTTCCAAAGAAAAGGCTGATGTCATTGTACAAGAGGTTGACAGACTCACAAAGATGGGGCACATTAAGGAATCTCAGTACCCTTTGTGGACTGCCAATCCTGTCCTGGTAAAAAAGAATAATGGCAAGTGGCGCATGTGCATTGACTTCACAGACCTCAATAGAGCTTGCCCAAAAGACTTGTATCCGGTCCCCCAGATAGATCAGTTAGTAGACTCTACCTCTGGGAACAAACTGCTTTCCTTTATGGACGCCCTCTCCGGGTACAATCAGATTCAAGTAGATCCAAAAGATCAAGAGCATACTACGTTTGTCACTGACAGGGGTCTACATTGCTACAAGGTGATGCCATTTGGTTTGAAAAATGCTGGAGCTACTTATCAAAGGTTAGTCAACAAGGCATTTGCTGATCAAATTGGAAGAAATATGGAGGTTTACATTGACGATATGATGGTGAAAAGTGTGGATGAGCAGCTACACTTGTCCGATCTCCAAGAAACTTTTGCCAATTTGGTAAAAGTAAATTTAAAGTTAAACCCTGAAAAGTGTGTCTTCGGAGTGCAGTCCGGGAAGTTTCTAGGCTATATCATAAGTGAGCATGGAATACAGCCCGATCCGGACCAACTGAATGCTCTTTCCCAGATGAACCTCCTCGAAACGTCAAAGAAGTACAGCGGTTAACGGGGAGATTAGCAGCCTTAAACAGATTTATCTCCAGGTCTTCGGACAGGTGTGCTCCTTTCTTTCAAACTTTAAAGGGTGCAAAGGGTTTCGAGTGGACCCCACAGTGTGATGAGGCTTTCAATGAAATCAAGAAACACATGTCCTCCCCCAAAACTTTATTCAAACCAGTTGATGGGGAGACTCTCTTCGTATATTTGGCAGTTTCAAGTTGTGCCATCAGTGTTGTGCTGGTAAGAGAGGTCGATAGATATCCCCACCCAGTGTACTACGTCAGCAAGAGCTTGATTGATGCTGAGAGACGTTACTTGAAACTTGAAAAGTTGGCATTAACTCTGGTAATAGCTGCAAGGAAGATGAGGCCTTATTTCCAGGCTCATCCTATCATCGTCCGGACCTCTTTTCCATTAAAGAATGTCCTTCAAAAAGCAGACATTTCGAGCAGATTGACTAAGTGCTCAGTAGAATTAGGGGACTTCGACATAGACTTTGCTCCCCGGACAGCAGTAAAAGCCCAAGCTGTGGCTGATTTCCTGGTTGAATTCCACTCCGATAGAGATTCGGAGCAAGCTACTGATACAAAAGACAAGAAAATGTGGATCATCCGAACAGATGGTGGATCTAGCACTATGGGATGTGGTGCATGAATATGTTTAACTTCCCCATATGGAGACAATATGTACCAGGCTATTTGTTTTGCTTTCAGGGCATCTAATAACGAGTCCGAATATGAAGCAGCTATAGTTGGGTTAAAGTTAGCCTACATTTGTGGGGCTAAGAGGGTCAAGCTGCTAAGTGACTCCCAATTGCTTATCCACCATGCCTTAGGCCAATCTGAGGCTAGAAAGGAGCAACTTGTGAAATATTTACTCCTCCTCAAGAATGAAGCACTAAAATTTAAAGCTGTTGTCTACGAACACATTCCCCGGGCAGAAAATGAGCTAGCAGACTCATTGGCAACTATAGCATATACGGAGTCATACCCATGGATCCATGTGCTTGAAAGCCCTTCTATTCAACTTAGTAAGGGTGAAGAAGAGGAAGTTTTTGAAATACAAGTGAAACGGCCTCAAGACTGGAGATCTCCTCTCATACAATATCTGTCCGATGGTATTGTGCCTTCAGATAAGTCACAAGCCAGAACATTGAAACACAAGGCTCGTGGTTTCATTATATTAAGAGAAGTGTTGTACAAAAAATCCTATAGTAAACCTCTCCTGCGTTGTTTGGGGGATGATGAGTCACAAGTGGTCCTCTCTGAATTGCATGATGGTGAGGGATCAGTCCATTGTGGATTTAGAGCTTTAACAAGAAGAGTATTACTCTCCGGATATTATTGGCCATCAATTATGAAAGATGCTAAGGAATTGGTGAGGAGGTGTGACCCATGCCATAGGTACAGTAATGAGAATTAACTGCTACCAAGCTGCTTAATCTTCTCTCTACTCTCTACTCCCACCGTTAAACACCTACATACCATCGTTAAACACCCACATACAACCGTTAAACACCCACACACCACCCTAAAACTCCACTTGAAATTACCGGCCTACCCTCAGGCAATTATTATCCACACCAGTAGTCATCACAACTTCTACCTCAGCAGGAAGAGGCTCTTCGGGAGGGACAGCACCAACAACCCCTTCGCCCGCAACAACAACCTCTTCTTCTGCCTTGCGCCCCTCTGCAGGACCAACTTCTGGGTCGGCCAAGGTGGCCGCCTCTGGGTTGTTGTCAGCAGCACTTTGTACCCTTTGAACATCGATGGGTTCGTTTTCCTCTGGTATCTTGGAGCGAGCAGCTCCTTTGGTTTTGATGGAGATAGGGTTCACGAAGCTTGAGCTGCTACCGATGCGTTTATGCTTGGGATCGTTTTTAGGAAGCTTTTTGGAAGCTTCCATCTCTAACCTCTGGCGGTCGGTGTCTCTTTGTACAACACCCCGCGGAGTAGCAGCAGTGTTAACGCCCGTCCGAACGCCTATAATCGTATCGGTCAGCTGCACCATTTCAGGTGAGGATGATGCACTAGAGTTACCCATTGTAAGGAACTTGGGTCAAGGATTTTTCTTTGAACTTGGGTTGGTAGAAGGAGAAAGGCCTAAATCACCAGTGGGAGTTACCGGCGCAACGTTCAAGTGACTGGAAAGATCGGTAGGAGGGCTCGGGGAAGGATCACTCGAACGACAGGCAGATCTGGCGTAAGAAATGACTCGACAGACACGGGATTTCATTGAACAGGATCGTGAGGAAGACGAACAAGTGTAAAAGGTTTTTTTCTAGAATCCCAAATCAATTCTGCGGCTCGGTACTCTTCAGCCCGATCACTAATACTAGACCAATCAATAAACCCGAACACAGGCTTCAGTTTCTCTTTAGGTTTCTGATTTTTCTTCGAGGCTTTCTTTTTCATAAACACAATGGACTCTCTCTCTAGAACTGCTAAGGGAAACTCTCTCTTTCTATGATTTTTTTTTAGGAAGCAAATTATGAGGGGGGAAGGCATATTTATAGGCAGCCTTGTGCCTTAACTGTTTTTTGTATGGAGAAGTTCAAAGGAAAAGAGATGCGGGAAGTTGAAGAGTCTCCCAAAGAGATGTGCGATCAGACACACTTCAAATGAGGGATTGACACGTGGAAGTAAACACCAACTATGAAAGAAATAGGTAATCATCAAGATAGCTTCATAGGCGTGCAACAGCGTCAGAACTTGCGTGTTCCTCAAACGAGTCCCACGTGTCCATTAGTGCCAAGAAGAAAGACAGGTTACTTTGCAGATGGACCGGATAACCGTTTAGGCCTGATGGGCCCATCAACCAAGGCCCAATGATGTCATAGCCCAAGGTCGAACCAACGGAGACAAAGTTGATTTTTCTCCTAAGTATCGCGAAGAGTAAGAACGGGTCGGGCGTAGCTTGTTATAAAGAGATGGACTGACGGCCTCAGCAAATTGAAGCAAGAAGAGTCTCGTGGCTAACTTCTAAAACCCGAAACGGTTTTATTTTCACTCATGGAAGCACAGTTACTAATGCAGTAATTCGCCAGAGGCTTTCCTTGGCTACTTGGAAGTCTTTTCTCCCGAGCTCTTGAAGTCTGGGGGGCTACTGATGAGGAGATAAACCACCAAGTTCAAGATTAGAAATATTGATTGTTAAGTGAAATAAATGTAATTGCCCCATTAGTGTATTTATTACTTAGTTAGAGGAGAATATCCTAAAAGTATTCATAGTAAGAGACCAAGTTGCAACAATGGAATGACCACCAAGAAAATAAGTGGGGACCACCTCACCCACTATATAAGGGAACCCTTTTATTCCTCGGTTGGTGGACATTCTTTAATACATTCTCTTTCTACTTTCTTTCTCTACACTTTCCACTCTAGTCACATCATACACTAGATCCAAGATTTCCTCTTTAGTCACGTTTTTACTCATCAGATGTAAAAATGCATTCCTCTATGGAGACTTGAAAGAATAAGTATATATGAAATCTCCACCATGACTCACTGATGGGATCCAAAAAGATGAAGTATGTCGACTTATGAAGGCACTATATGTGCTCAAACAGTCCCCACGAGCATGATTTAGAAGATTCACTTCGGTAATAAAGAAGTACGAGTATAAATATAATAACTCTGGTCATACTTTTTTTTTGAAAAAAATAACATGATCACTTGCTTAATAATCTATGTAAATTATATGATTATAAAAAGAAGTGACACTGAAGAGATTGTAAAGTAATGAAGAACTTGTTCATATAATTTGAGATTAAAGATTTATGATGGTTAAAATACTTTTTGGGAATCTAGGTTCAATGTTTTAGCAAAAAGATCTTTATATCTCAGATGCAATATATTATTGATTTACTTGCAAAACCAAGAATGGTTGGTTGTAAACCAGCAAAGACTCAAATATATGTTAATCATGGGCTCAGAATGGTTGAAAGTGTTGACGTGGTAGAAAACAAAAATTATCACCGACTAGTTGATAAACATCACCTAGCACCCCCTATAGACTCTAAACTAAAAGTAAATATTGATGCATCATGCTTACCAAACGGTGAGGCTTCATGAGGTGCTTTAAAAAAAAAAATCCCATGGAGATATCATTGCTGCCATAGATCGTTTATATGGAAAGTAGACTCAAAATTCTGTTGAATGTTTAGCTCTATTAGATGGCCTCACTGTATGCAATAAATTAAAACTATCAAATCTTGATGTTGAGACTAATTCTAAAATGTTATACGCCATGTTTGTTAATCATAAATCTCACTGGTTTCTTACTGTTATTCTAGCTTTTTGCATAAATCTCTTCACATCAAAAACTATTATTTCTCACATTTACAGAGAGCAAAACTTGCCTGCTAACTGGCTAGCTAAGTTTACGATAAAATGCAAACAAAAACAGGACTTAAACTTTACTCAAATCCGTAACCATTTTAGAGTTATCACCATTCTCGATAGTCTCAAACTTGGGTCTATAAGAGAGCTTCAGTAGCTTCTATCACCTGCTCTTTTTTGCCTAATATCCTTTATAAATATGATAATTTATTCTAATTTAATTCTTAATCCTATCATCTTCCCTAGTAGAAAGAAACTTCTTATCTAAAATTTTCAGATGATACTCAACATTCCTTTTATCCTGAATCAGATGCTTTGTCTCCATGGTCGTGCTTTGTCTCTCGGTCAGAAAAGTTCATTATTATCTCATCTATCAAAGTCAGCAACACTCATCGATACCTTGAAGTTGCTTCTAGCTTTTGACTTTATATTGAATTTCTATTACTCCGTTGTTATCACTAGTTTATAAAGATTCTTCTTCAATAAAGCTACAGTCTAATAGTAACAGATTATCGATCATCTCTAATGATTATCCTCCCTATATTATAATATTGATGGCAAAACTTTTCTTGGTTGCTTTTTCAATTTTTTTTAAAGATATCTTTATCTCAAGGAGTGTAGTGTTTTGTCGCTTTCGGTTTATTTAATCTAAAATTTTCATTTCTCCTATACTATATTACTTCTCTAGTTCTTTCCGCGGTCCAAATTGACAAATAGACCTGTTGTACCCATATCTATATGATAATAATTTTATTATTTTGAAAATAAAAAAGAATCACATAATTATAAATTTGAAAATAAAAATCCAACGAAAGTGAGTTAATAAACCAAATCGATAGGTTAATGTATGTTTTTTTAATCCAAGAGAACAACCTTAAAATTAGTTATTTTTGGGGGGATTTGGACTCTAAAATCATACAGAAGAGAAAATGGTGACAACAACCTTAAAATTAGTTAATTATTTTTGGATTTTGGACTCTAAAATCATAAAGAAGAGAAAATGGTGAGAAGAATTTATCTTTTACAAACACTTTCTTTTGTGTAATCTTTAACAATTGGATAGTAAATTAAGGAAGTACCTCTTACAATTGGATGGGAATATTATTAACCACGCCCCCATCATATATTATATTTATATAATTTTTCTGATAATAACAATGACTTCCGCCGGATTAAATTGGAGCGCCGCGTAATAAGAAAAGAACGAGGATACATAAAAGTGTTGGAGAATAAATTAAAAACAAAAGAAAATAATACGACGTCGTTTGGAAAGTGTAAATTAGAATATACAATATAAGATTAGGGATGGCAGGACGAAGAGCCCTCCCCTAAACCTCTGCCATCACCACCGATCCCCTCCTCCGACGGACTATACGCCGTCATTTGTCCTCATCACCCAGTCGATCAGTTTGTACCTCGTCAGGTTTGTTCTCTTTCACTCTCTCCAAAACCTTATTAACTTCGAATTCGAAATGAATACAGAACTTGGAATCAGTGAGCATTTGTTCTTCCTACATAATGTTTCGATTACACTCAAAAGAAGATATGGCTGTTTACCTAGAAAAAATTTGTTCATTCTTCGATATTGTTTATACTTGGTGTTAATTTGCCGTATTGTTCTTCCCTCTTGTATGCTAATTTACAATTTCCCTGATACTATTAACGATCTACAAGTCTTAAAGTAAGGTTCTTGATGAAATTTCAGGTTGTGCTGAGTAGCAAAGTGAAATATTTAGATAAAATAAGAAGAAGAGGTAAATGAGGTTCTTGTAGATTAATTAGGTATTTATAGGGGTATAATAGAGTGTTAAGGATTCAAGATGAGCATGATTGTGAGATTGAGGCAGCATTTACCAAACCGGAATTACTTTCAGCCTTGGGTGTTCTCATTAGATGCCATTAATGGGTTCTCGAGAAATTTCGGGCAGCCTGCAAGAAAACAGGAGGAAGAAGATGAAGAAGTAGAGATAGATCCTAGACGTCTTCCTGCTGATTATGATCCGGCAACGTTTGATCCCACAGAGCATCGTAGTCCTCCGACTGATCGTGTTTTTAGGCTTGTTGATGAAATATCGGGACTCACACTAAGTGAAATGTCAGAGCTTGGGGCCATTATAATGAAGAAAAAAGGAATGACAGAGGCACCGGTTATTGGGGTTATGAAGCCTGGAGCTGCGGCTGGATTGGCTCTCAACGGCCAAGCAGGAGGAGGTGCAGCTGCTAAAGAGGAGAAGAAAACCGAGAAGACTGTTTTCGAGATTAAGTTGGAGTCATATGAGGCGTCTGCTAAAATTAAGATCATTAAAGAAGTAAGGGGCTTCACTGATTTGGGTCTCAAGGAAGCTAAAGATTTGGTCGAGAAAACTCCTGCTGTTTTGAAGAAAGGACTTTCGAAAGAAGAAGGTGAGCAGATTGTCGAGAAACTGAAGGCTCTTGGTGCAAAAGTGGTATTGGAATGAAGAAAGCCAATATGGATGGGTAACCTTTCTTCAATTTTTCTGATTCTAGTTACGCATTTCTTTTGATGTGAAATTCTATCAACTATTTCTTGAAGTTTTTTATATCTTGGTGAAAATGCAATGAATTCAAATGGAAGGGATGAGAGTATTATTAGTTACCTATGGTATCCCATGTTTCATTTTGTTATGTCACATTTTGTAGTTTCCTTATTATTAAGTAAAATAACTTGTGAGGACACAGTTTAGATGGATGTGAAATATGATTCTCTGATATTTTGTGGTCGTACTAGATCTCCATCATCAGTTTTTTTTATGATACGGCTATGGCTTGGATAATGTATTACGATGCTTAGCTTGTTCTTTTATAATTTAGATTAAACTAAAATTACTGAATGTTATGCATACGGCGAGTAACAGCTAAGAGCAGTTATTTTGTTTATTACTGTCGTATATAATTTCACCCAAGTAATGAACTATTGATGTTTTAGATGTTTCTGTCACTTTTTGGTGAGATTTTTCCAATTTAAGGTTTGTGACTGTTGTTCAAAGCGTTTCGCTGCGATATAGCTAGCTTGGTTTGTTTTAAATTATCATTATAAGTTCAAATTTGATTTGTTCCTGCAGTTTTTCTACATACTTATGTGCAAGATGTTTTTGGCTAAAGGGATCTACTTTTTATGTTACACTTTATATAAGTTCGTTTTCGTTAGTAAATAGCGTTAGTGAATACGGTTACTCTTTACGAGTATAACTAAGTCCAGCTTTAGTTTTCGGGTTTGTCTCTATAGATGGAGAGAAGTGCAACTGAAAATATACACATTTTAAAACTTTTGGATACATGTTAGAAACGAAGGAGGTTTCGACTGATGTTATTCTTTTGATGAACAAAATTGGTGGTTATTGATTCTGCTGCCTTTACCATACTTGCTTAAGCCAGTATGGTACTTCCTGGTTATAGACATAATGTATGAATAAATTTGTGCAATCAGTGTCAATTGGTGTAATCAAGAATGTGGTATCCATCCATAGAATCCAAACCAGTTTGCTTGAGATTTCTTAGAATTGTTTCTTGATGTGTAGCAGTACTCTATTGTTATACCAAACCAGTTTCGAAACCATTTATAAAATTCATCCAATATTTTTCATTCGTTATCTAGTTCAAGTTAGATAGTAAAAAATCCCAACCATTTAAGGCGAATGGGTCTCCAGAGCAGAATCGGTTTTTGAAAAACCTTTACAGCAGATTGTAGACAAAAAACCCTGCTAGTGTTGTCTTAAATTATTGAATATAAAAAAGTACAAAATTTTGGAGTACAAAATTTGAATCTACAGACAATTTGATGACACAAATCTAAGATCACATCCTCAGCTGCTGCACTGGATCACTTTATTACCAACACATAAATTAACAAAACCCAGATTAATGATGCAAATCCTGGATTTGCAAAAACTAATCAATGTCGGAAGTGCCTGACATTGGTAAAAAGTAGGGAAACTCCGTATTTATTACAACAATCTACGGCATCTTGATCTCGGATGCTTCCCCCAGGCTCTGCAATAACACCAATCCCTTTCCCACATGCTTCTTCTACTGCATCCTTCCAAGCTGTTCGCACAACAAATCTCATTAAGTATTGAATACACTGATTTTATCACCAAGCATCTAAAGACAGCACATTGGAATATTTGTTTCCTTTTCCAATTCAAAACTTTATAATTCGATTGAACAACATGAAGGAAAATCGGACATACCAAAAGGAAAGAAAGCATCGCTTGCCAAAGCAGCCCCTTTAGCCTCATCTCCTGCTTTCTTGAAAGCTATTCTTAAACTCTCTAAACGGTTTGGCTGCCCACTTCCCATACCCAACATGCAATTATTCTGTGCAAACCACACCGATTAGACATTAGAACGCCATAAGGTTGTTTGGTGCCAAGCTTTTAAGCCAAAATGGCTAACTTCATTAAGCAGATAAAATAAATTAGTTTTTAGAAAAAGTTATAATTTGTTTGGTGCCTGATAAAAATTAATACGACACTATAAAATGAAAAATGAAAGTTTCAAATGTTTTCAGCAGCTGTATACCGGAGGGTGCGGTGAAAAAAAAATATCTCATGAATTTCTTTTTAAAAGATAAAATAAAAACAAAAAAAAAAAGGTTTTGTTTCTAGCTTTTTGTTAATTAGGCGTTTTGTTTTAAACCTACCAAAAGCAGCTAGCTTATTTCAGGATTAAAATGTTGGACTAATGAATCAAAAGCTATCTTTGCTTGCAAGCCTGATAGCACCCAACGACCCTTAAATGTCAACCAACTACTCTAAGAACAGAATGATACTTACTTTTGCAATAACAATGGCATTGCTCTTTACATGCTTGACACAAAGCCAAGCAAATTTCGCGTCCGAAAGCTCACTTTCAGCTGGAGTTCTCTCTGAGACTACATTGAAGTGGATACCATGTGGGGTTAAATCATCTGTTTCCTGAGCTAACCATCCACCGCCAACTTGTCTGAGTGACAGCTTCCCTTTCTCGTTCTTTTTTGCCTCCAGTATCCTCAGAGTCTTTGATTTTCCCCGCAGTATTTCAAGCCCTTTCTCTGTGTACTTGGGAGCTACTACGATCTCATAAAACATACGAGTTTCGCCATCTGTCGGACTTCTAAATTCTCGGATTTCTTTTGCAAGAGCCTGTAAAACGTGGTAAAGCAACATAATTGTTAATCTCCGGGTTGATATGTTTTCTAGTTTGTTTTGTTTTTGTTAATACATGTACCAAAGATCTACGTTCTGTTTGATTCGTGATACTTTTCATTAATATATGAAACTGATGTCAAAACATGTTTGGTAGCTCGCAGTGAAAATTGTTATCTAGAAAACACATACCGTTTTATTAATATTTGGAAAATATCACATTTGAGTGTGATTTTATTGATTGTAGTCCATAGAACAAAACTGTTTTCTAGAACGTTTCAATGTTTTGTATATATTCTTAAAAACAGTTTGAATACTATAATTCCTGTTTAAAAAGTATCAATTTTAATAGAATAAAAGAAAAATTAATATTCCAAATCAAACAGGCTTTCCATTTCTTGGAAAAAAACAGCTTTTCTCAAATCAGAGTTTGCTACGGCACCAAAAATCTAAAGTTTCGATTCAAAATAAAAGAACGGAAAACATTTTCACAAACATAATGCATCTCTAGTGTACACTAAGTTTTTAAAGCCATTTGGTGTTGCATCTTACACAAATAATTCTTTGCAAGACAGTATCCAAGGCTTCACCTGGTTTTCAAATTTTATGATTGCTTAGTTTCTCCTGTACTGGAGTTACTATAAACATGAAGCTCAATAAACATGTACAGACAAGTATATCAACTTACTTCATCAACTTCAACGTTAAAGGCAACGATGCCGCCAAATGCACTCACTGGATCTGCTTTCACAGCTAGTCTATAAGCTTCAAGAATATCACTTCGTGAAGCTACTCCGCAAGGATTTGTATGCTTTACAACAACACAAGTAGGGTTCTCAAACTCTGAGACGCAATTCCATGCTGCATCAGCATCTAAGTAATTGTTGTATGACATTTCCTGCACCAAAAGGAAAACATTAGTTGTTTTTAGATGTTCAAACGACATCTGTATCCAATTAATTCCAATTTCGACAAGTGGATTATAGAACATGCTAATGCAAACCGACTATGATATGCATCAGGCAAACTATTTTTGCTACTCTAGATGATGATAGAATAATGAAATTCAACCAAGGACCATGATGGTTCTAGACATTTCACCTTTCCATGGTGCTGAATAGCTGTTGCGATACCACCAGCATTCACCTCAGAGAGACTTTTGTCAACATAAAATGCTGCCTTTTGATGAGGGTTTTCACCATAGCGAAGCGAACTTTTGACAGACAATGGAACAGTAAAGCTGGGAGGGAATTTATCTTCTGAAAAAGAAGACAAATTGTCAATTTGCATCTGTATATGACACGGCAGGGACAATATATATATAGATGCATATAGCTTTGTTCTTTTTTGATTTATTATGAACCTTAATCACCGAGAATTACAATGAACTACCATTTATTTATACTGAAAAAATATATCTACCCAAAATAAGACAAAAAATTACCTCCCTCGGTCTGTTTCCATAGCCACTCTGAAACTGCAGAATCATATGAAGCAACATGTTGAAAAGCTTTCCAAGCAAGTTTTCTACGGAACTGTTGATCATCTTGATTTCCTTTGAGATATTCCACAACAGCAGGATAGTCTTGTGTGTCCACAACAACTAGAACATCCTTGTGATTCTGTTTCATTATCATTCTGACACTTAAGAATCTCAAGAGACAAAAAACAACTCTACCAAGTAAAAACTGTGACTATTTATCAGATTCATGACTCATTGTAGTTGACTACAAAAAACAGTAACATGTCTTCAGGTACTAGCTTTCCAGATAGCTTTAAACAAACTGTGCAAGAACAGCAGACTGATATTGATATCAATACAAAAGCTTACCAGATTATCAATTGGTGTCGGTTCGAGTCAACAAAGGTTGTTCTAGAGATAAAAGAAAATACCAGACACATACACAAGAATTAATACAGATAAATATCAAATCACCTTCGCAGCAGCTCTAATCATGGCAGGGCCACCAATGTCGATGTTCTCGATTCCATCCTCATAATCAATTCCGCCAGGGGTTGTGACTTTTTCATAAAATGGGTACAGGTTTACCACCACTACATCAAATGTACCTGTAAGAAATAGAAAGGAAACAAATCATCGTACAAAATGAGACTATGTTTAATATTCAAGCACACATAAACCTGTACAGAAGAATATAAGAAAATGAAATATGTTCAAAACTCACCAATTCCATGTTCATTAAGAGCTTCCATGTGATGCTTTAGGTCTCTTCTAGCCAGAATGCCCCCATGTATGTTCGGGTGCAAGGTTTTCACACGACCATCTAGCTGTGATATAAAAATTCCAATACACGCAAAAAAAGAAGTATCTTAAACAATCTAACATAAGCAATGCTTCATGAAGCAAGCACTAATATGAACACCAGATTTTAGATTCAGCTACCAGCCTACTACTATTTCAGCATTCAACTTGGTTACAATAGTCAAAGAAGAAAGCTGTTTCATTGAAACAGATTGTTTGTATATCGGTTCAGACCAATTGCCCTTATCAGTCGAAAATAAGAAGCAAGAACATTATTATAGAAAAGAGAAGCAAGCTATGAGGAATCTAACCATCTCCTGGAAACGGGTGAGCTGTTCCACTTTAGTCACCGAAACTCCAGCTTTCTCTAAAGCTGACGCTGTTCCACCAGTTGAAACAATGGTGTATCTGGAATCCGAAAACAAACGAATTAACAATTCTACATCAAAGTTGCTCTTGAAGAACCGAAAACTATGGACCATTAATGTGTAACTGAATCAAATACTACTCTATTGGTATGTCTTGAACACAGACAATTCCATATATCATGACCATTATTAGACTATGATAGAAGTAAATGACCAACCAAAATGATAGTTTTTTTTTATCAATTTAAAAAAAGTACCCCAAATCTTGAAGGGCAGCAGCAAGAAAAGCCAAGTCTTTTTTGTCTGACAAAGATATCAGAGCTTGCTTGTTGCCTGAAACAAGGGAATGAGAAATACATTTTAAAAATATGATCATCTAGCAAGTGACCACAATAAGAAGTACGATATCTAAATAAACCAAAGAAATTTATTATATTCCTTAACATTTCACTACATTGTATAAAAATCAAACAACAATCCAATTTGTTTTTCTTTAAAATAAAAGAAAGTAAATTACCAGAAGTCGATGAATGGTGCTGATCATTAGATAGTGCCGATGGGGCTTGGGACGCAGCCATGGCTCTAATAGGAATAGAGCTCGAGTGCAGCGATGTCGCGTGAAGGTGACGACAGGGAATAGAAACCTAATAACCACGATACTAAAAGTTGATGAAAATATAGACGATATATAGAGAGAGAAGGAGGGAGGAGCGGAAGTAATTAGGTACCAGGTGATAAGGAGAAGAAGAGATGGTGTCAATCCGGCGAAGAACGGCGGATGGTGATCGAATAGGCGGCAGGTGGTGTGTAGGTGCTACAGTTTGAGGCGAGGCAAAAGCCGGCATGCTCTTAGAAGTGAAATTTATAGATGGTCAAGTAGAAGTCGCAGCGTAAGTCCTTCCAGCGACCGATGTAGGTTCAGCCACCATCCAGCAATGCTATTTAGATAGTATTGTTGGCTTACCCTCTAGAATAAATTAGCGTTGGTATCCTACCAAAAATGCTATAAGGGTAAATTACCCGCAAATAAATTGTAAAAATTAAAATTACAGATAATTATTGTTTATCAAAAATAACATTCAACGTGAACGTTTTCGGCTAAGCTATGCACGTACCATTTTCTCTATAATTATTTACTTTTAATTTTTAAAATTTTGTATTTTTTCAAATTTTAATTCAAAAACAATTCTATAAACAATGCAATAAAAATAGTTGATTATTATTGATAATTGGGTTGGATTTTCTTCTTCTCTTACTACGTTGATGGTGTTTTTTTTTCGTAATCAAATTCATGATTGATTTCTATTCAACAATTTTACATTCTAAGACTAATATTTCAGCTTCAACAACAAACTAACATGCTACAACACAAAAGTCTCTTTTTCTTGCAGTTTCAACAGAAGAAAGTTACCTAAACTTGTAACTTTATGCTGAATGTCAACTGATTCAGGGGAAACCTTTAGCCAAGATCCGCCGAGATTCTTTCAGATGTTCTTCCCACTCAGCTTTGAGTTTAGCCTTCTCTTCAATGCCAGAACCGTTCACCCCTTCACCACCAAGACAATCCTTCTTTTCATCTTTCACGTCAACCTCGGAGCCAATAGCGACCCGTACTGGATCACTGCTTTCCATCTCTTTCTTCATATCAATGAAAGACTATTCGTCCATTTCTTCGTCGAAGACTGCCCTAATGGCGCTAGCGGCCGTCAAAAATGCTTGGTGGATTGATTCAGGTTCAAGAGCTGAATCTTCGAGGCCTGCATCTTCGATGCTTGGCGGAAGGATATCGCAGTCTCCAACGATTTTTCCCTCTGCTACTTCGTCTGTTTCTTCGTCTGTGTCTTCGTCGGCGGCGTAGAAGAGCTTGGCGCGGATTGACCTGACGGCGTTAGCGGCCTTCAGAATTGCTTCGGGGCTTGGGTCAGGTGGAAGAGCGTGATCCTCGAGGCCTACATCTTCGAAGCGAGTCGGGAGGATCTTGCCCAGCAATCCCGCGGTTTCTACTTCTGTTGCTGCCTCCATGGATTCAAAACCCTAAACCCTACACAGGTAATATGAAAGAAATGCTCCTCTTACTACGTTGATGGTTGAATAACTCTTCTTCTTCAAGATTTGCTCTGTTTCAAGATCTCTAGCATGAAGCTTCATCTCCTCAAATCTGCTACTAACAACAATCTTCTTCTCTGATTCAATCTCTGAATCCTCATCTGTATTGATGGAAATATATGATAATGTTCTTTTTTAGGAAAGTGAATTGCATGTTCTTCCTTTAAAGAACAAGATCCCTGGCAACGATTCTACTAGAATCCCCAAATCATACATTGAAGCTGTAAAACCAAAAGGAGTTAGAAACTATAATCTCAACCCAGTAAGTTGTCTGGTAAAAGAAGATCATATATCGTTTCAATATGATAAATCTGTAAAGGATGCTCTGCTTCGTGATACAAAAATCACACTGGTTGGAAAATTCACTTTGGGAATCCCAACGAAATCAGTACTGAACAATTTTCTATTCTCGTTAAAATTCAAAGGAAACTGCAATGTTATAGTATGGGATTCGAGACACATCTTCTTCGAGTTTGACTTAAAGGATGATGTGAGTAGATTTTGGTCAAGGAAAGTTTGGAGTTTTGATAATGTGGTAATGAGACTATTGCATTGGACTCCAAATTTCTGTACAAAAAAAGAGTATTTTATCACGCTAACCTGGGTATCTATAAAGAACTTGCCTGATTATATTTATAATGAAAAAGTCATTGGAGATATAGTTGAATCTCTGGAACTGTTTACAAAATAAAGATATCTGATAGAAATAGAGCGTATTATAATGGATTGCAGGCTCTTATTGAATTGGATGTTACTAAGAAAATCCATGATAGAATGTGGATAGGTTTTGGGGTCAATGACGGATGCTGGTTGAATGTGCAGTATAATAATCTTCCGGATTATTGTGAACTTTGTTCTCACTTGGGACATAACAGTAGGAATTGTAAAAAGGCTAAACATCAGATGGAGAAAGGGAATGAAAAAAAAAAACTGATGACAAAGACAATGAAAGCAAGACTGGGAATATCAAAGTTTATAGACCAAAATTACAGTCCATTGTGGTTAATCAGATCAATGAAATGAACTCAAGTGACAACAAAGTTGACTATAATTCTCCTATTATACAAGGAAAATCAAAATATTTTCCTATGCCTGCAGATTCTGATGTCATAGGTGCTCGTGAAATGCTCGAACAAGGATACTCCTTAGAAGAACATGGAAAAACCAGTACTGCCAACTCGCCTCAGCCAGGAGAAATTGGTAGCATCCCAGAAACTTATGTTGCCAACAATGCTCACTCCATTGATCCTAGTTTTAGTGTGATCCTGAAATGAAAACTCAAGATTGTGAAAAAGAAAAAACCAAACAAAGTTATAATAAAATCTTTGAAATTTTCAAAGATCAACAAGAACCACAAGTATTTCTCGGATGAAGATAAATATTCTTAGTTGGAGTCTGAGAGGAATTCACAACAAATCAACGGTTAATAGACTGCTATCAATTATCAAGAAGGAAAAGATCAAAGTGTTGGCTATTCAGGAACCTATGGTGAAGGAGGAAAGCAGAGATGACATTGTTCATCGTCTGGGTTTTAACAACTCTGTCTCTAACTATTCTAACAAGATTTGGGTGGCTTGGATGGATGACATTAAGCTTGAGATTCTGAAGAATCACGAGCAATGTATCCATTGTAATATTACTGATACTTGTTCTAATAAACAATTCTTATTCACTGTTGTATATGCTAAGTGTTGATGAGTCCGGATTTTCTCACCACTCACTGTAAATACCGGACAGGGGAAATTCGGATAAAATTCACCCACTGAACCATCCGAACAGGACTAATGTATTAAAAACTAATCACTTTATGACTAAGCTCATTGCTTACCTGCTTAATAACTAATGAGTTTTTTGAACTCGACCCGGTTTCATAAGAATGACCTGAAAGCCCATGTGGCCTATAATTAAGGATATAAATACCCAACCATTTTCATTAATGAGGGTAATGGACATTTAATAGAACCAGGCAGCTCAAATCTCTCACTACAAACCACTTAAACATTAAATACCTTTGAAACACCACAAAACACCTGACAAAATTACCCTCAGTTGAAAATAATCCACACCAAATTGGCGACCGCAGTGGGAGGAGAAGGTGCATGAATCTATCATTCGAAACCATCAAGAAAAACTAGTTCGGATGAATCCGGACGAGCAGGAAGTGCCACCAGCTTTGGCAGAAGTGGTGGGAGAAAATGACGATTGAGGAGCGAGACAGGTTAAAAGTTGAAATAGAAGCTTTGAAGGCTGCCAAAAGGGGCAGAGATGGGCTTGAAAGATAAGTCTAAAGTATCAGCATCTCATCACACTGACAATCCAAGAGAGCATGAGCCATCAAAGACCCATGTGAGTGCTAAAAAGACTCATGCTAGCTTAAAAAAGTCTCACCGATCTAAACCGGCGGAGAGCTCAAATTCAGACTTAGAGTCTTCTAGTAGCTCCTCGAATGAAGATGGAGTTGAAGAATCCTTGTCATCCAGCAGCGATGAAGGCCGTTCGAAAGAGAAAGAAAATTTGGTCAAAA
Organism: Limnanthes douglasii subsp. nivea; assembly: GCA_036936605.1. NCBI lineage: Eukaryota > Viridiplantae > Streptophyta > Magnoliopsida > Brassicales > Limnanthaceae > Limnanthes > Limnanthes douglasii. The sequence goes on from JAUPFV010000001.1 coordinate 343,827,738, forward strand.
AATATTCAAGAAAAAGGGACATGCATGGAAGGTTGAAGAGGCATCTGGGTAAAGGGTCGTCTCATAGTCATAGTCATGGCCGGAGACATGTGGACCGCTTGTTAATGGATCCTTTTGCCTTTCATGATAAACCAGGTATCTTTGCGACTCCCAACGAAGATACTGTCTTTAGTCGTGGCCGGAATTGGAGACAATCTCTATTGTCTTCTAAAATACTATCCGGAAACCTTCCCAAGAGGTTTGACAACATAAATATGGAGAAGTATGATGGTAGTAAAGATCCAGATAACCATCTGGAGCACTTCAAAAAAATTATGATGAATTTTGATGATGATGATAAGTTACTTTGTCGAGCGTTCTCCCAATATTTTACGGGGAGTGCTTAGAAGTGGTACAATAGTCTACCACGGGGCTGCATTAGAAATCCTTAAAAGAATACATAAGTTGCTTTGTGAATACCAAAAATGAATTAGCTGATTGCTTCGAAGAAGTAGCAATAGCTTCTCTGAGGCAGGGCTTGAACCCTGGAAATTTGGTTGATTCAGTAACCAAGAAAAAGGCCATGACATGGGAAGGTTTATTGAATCAGGTTGGTAAACAGATTAATGTGGATGTAACAAAGAAAACCATGGTGCACCGGCAGGTGAGGTCTGCTCCAGCTGCACCAAATCAAAACCAGAACCAGTCCGGGAACAAGGCCAAGGAAGCCGGACAGGGTCATAACAGAGCCAAGGCTCAATCCCATCTAGTTGCACCAGCCCAAAGCCATAAATCTAGAAATAAGCGAGGGTCTTGGGTTCAACCGGAGTGGTTTACTGAGTTGAAAAAAAATGTAGCCACCATTTATGACAAAACAAAAGACGAAGTACATTTCAGAAGGTCGGCTGCATTACAATCTCCCAGGGAAAGTCGTAATAATTGTTTCTGTCGGTATCACCATGATATTGGCCATAACATTGAAGATTGCATTGCGTTGAAGCAAGAAGTGCAGAATTTGATTGAAAGAGGAAAGTTGGGAGCTTATGTTAAAAGAAGAAGTGGAAATAGGCCTGATAACGCTCATCGGACTGGTCCAAACAATGGAGGGACATCGGCTCCGGATAGGGCTATGATGATAATTGAAAGGTTTGATGTAGAGTCAGAATATTTGGACCCTGATCTAACCCGGAATAAGGTGGGTGTTATCACAGAGCACTGCAAGACGGTGTCCAAGCTTATCAGCTTTTTTAAGTCACTTACAATATTCGGGGGAGACACCATGACTGCACCAACTGCTTCTTCAAGAAATAGGCACGTTCATACTTTAGCTACCCAGCTGGAAGGAGGCATGACTTCCTATCAATCACAAATTCCATTTCCATTCATTTTTTTCGATGAGGATGACTTGAGGGATATTGTTGGTCCCCATGAAGATGCTGTTGTAATATGAGCATCCATTGGGGGAAACGATATTAGACGAATTTTGGTGGACACCGGTAGTTCAGCCAATATCCTCTTTTTAACTTCCTATAAACAAATGAAGAATCCAGCAGTAATTCAGCGTTCGAACAGGTCAATTGTGGGTTTCACTGGAAGCTCAACAGATGTGATCGGGGAGTTTGAGGAGGAGGTTTTGTTGGGCAAAAGCCCTTTTAAGAAGATGGCCAGGATACTTTTTATTATTGTGGATTGTCCCACTTGTTATAATGCCATTTTGGGGAGATCTTGGCTCTCTAGGATGCATGTTGTGGCTTTAACAGTCCACCAATGTTTGAAATAAGTTGTGCAAGGACAAGTGGGAGTTGTACGAAGCAGTCAGAAGGTGACAAGGGAGTGTTATGCAACAGCACTGGCCCTTCGAACTTTGGGGGCAGTTCGGATCAATGAGGATTAGCAATTTGAGGGGCCCTCTGGGGGAGAGGGTGAAATTGATGACCCTAGAGAGACCACTAGCATTTTAATACCTATTGAATAAGTTGAAACTCACTATCTGGTTGAAGGAAAAAGTGTCAAGATTGGGTCCAAAATGACATCGAATTAAAGGGTAAAATGTTAGTTTTTTTGAAAGACCATCATCATGTTTTTGCTTGGTGCAATGTTGATGTAACCTGAGTGCCAACAGACATTATATCACACCAACTATCCATCCGGAGGGATGTACCACCTATTGTACAAAAGAGGAGAGCTTTTTCTAAGGAGAAAGCTGATGTCATAGTTCAAGAGGTTGACCGACTTACTAAAATGGGGCACATAAAGGAATCTCAATACCTTCTATGGACAGCCAATCCGGTGTTGGTAAAGAATAAAAATGGAAAGTGGCGTATGTGCATCGATTTTACAGATCTCGATAGAGCTTTCCCAAAATATCTTTATCCGGTTCCCCGAATTGATCAGTTGGTAGACTCCACATCTGGAAATAAGCTATTGTCCTTTATGGATGCCTTCTCCGGAAACAATCAGATTCAAGTAGATCTGAAGGATCAAGAACATACTACCCTTGTTACTGATATGGGCCTCTATTGTTACAAGGTGATGTCGTTTGGGTTAAAGAATGCTGGGGCTACTTATCAGAGGTTAGTCAATAAGGTTTTTGCTGATCAGATTGGAAGAAATATGGAAGTCTATATCGATGACATGATGGTAAAGAGTGTGGACGAAGAGCTACACTTGGGAGATCTCTAAGAAACTTTTGCCAACTTGATAAAAGTAAATTTAAAATTTAATCCAGAGAAGTGTGTTTTCGGAGTGAAGTATGGAAAAATCTTGGGGTATGTGATAAGTGAGAAAGGGATACAGTCTGATCCAGTCCAACTTAACGCTTTGTTACAAATGGAGCCTCCTCGGAATATTAAAGAAGTACAAAAATTGACAGGGAGATTAGCTGCTTTAAACCGTTTTATCTCAAGGTCTTCGGATAGGTGTGCCCCGTTTTTTCAAACTTTGAAAGGTGCGAAAGAGTTTAATTGGTATTCCTAGTGTGACCAAGCATTTGATGAAATTAAGAATCATTTATCCTCCCTTAAAACTTTGTTTAAACCTGTTGATGGAGAGACACTCTACATATACCCGGCAGTTTCTGATTGTGCCCTAAGTGCAGTGCTAGTAAGGGAGGTGGATAATTATCCTCGACCGGTATACTATATCAGAAAAAAGCTTGATTGATGCAGAAAAAAGATATTTGAAACTTGAAAAACTAGCACTGGCCTTAGTAATTGCTGCTAGGAAAATGAGGCCCTACTTTCAGTCTCATTCGATCATATTCTGGACGTCTTTTCCCTTAAAAAACGTTCTTCAAAAGGCAGACATTTCAAGCAGAATGACCAAGTGGTCAGTAGAGCTGGGAGACTATGATATTGACTTTTCCCCTCGAACAGCAGTCAAAGCTCAAACTGTGGTTGATTTCATAGTTGAATTTCACTCAGACAAAGATACTAAGCAAGCAACCGGTGAAAAAGATAAAAAAGTATGGGTTGTCCGGACCGATGGTGGATCAAGTACCATGGGTTGTGGTGCTGTGATATGTTTAACCTCTCCGTATGGCGACAAGATGTACCGGGCTATATGTTTTGCTTTCAGGGCTTCCAATAATGAGTCCAAATATGAAGCTGCTATAGCTGGCTTAAAATTAGCTCTTATTTATGGAGCCAAAAGGGTCAAGTTAATGAGCGATTCTCAGCTTCTTATCCATCATGCACAAGGTCAATCCGAAGCCAAAAATGAGCAGCTGGTTAAATACTTATTTGTTCTGAAAGAAGTGGCACTTAATTTCAAAAGCATCACCTTTGAGCACATACCCCAAACAGAAAATACGCTAGCAGACTCTTTGGCAACCATAGCTTATTTTAAGTCCTACCCTTGGATTCATGTGATAGAGTGCCCATCCATTCAAATCAATCCGGATAAGGAAGAAGAAAGTTTGAATATACAAGTAAAACAACCCCAAGATTGGAGATTTCCTCTCCTCCAATATCTCTCAGATGGCATCTTGCCTCTGGAAAAAGCAGTAGCAAGGAAGGTAAAATATAAGGCTCGTGGTTTTGTCATCTTAAGAGACGTTCTTTATAAAAAAAAATCCTTTAGTAAACCTCTCTTACGATGTGTGGGGATCGAAGAGTCCCAAATAGTGCTCTCCGAATTGCACGATGGCGAGGGATCAGCACACTGTAGATTCAAGGCTCTAACTAGAAGAGTTTTGTTAGCTGGGTACTATTGGCCCTCCATAATGCAAGATGTCAAGGAATTGGTGAAAAGGTGTGATCCATGCCAAAGATACAACAATGAAATTCATGTTCCAGCAGTCCCTATAGAGTCAATTTCTGAGCCAATATCTTTTGCTCGTTGGGGGCTGGATTTAGTGAGACCTCTACCCGTGGCATCCAGAGGGTGCAAAACTATAATTGTTGCTATTGATTACTTCTCGAAGTGGATCGAAGCATCCCCATTGGCAGGAACTACTTCGAAAGCTGTTATAAAATTCATCCTATCTAACATTTGTTGCAGATTTGGGGTTTCACAAAAGATAACTACCGACAATGGGCCACAATTCGATAACAAGGAGATGGAGAATTTTTGTGCTACTAGAGGCATTCAACACTGCTTCTCTTCTCATTTCCATCCACATGAAAATGGTCAAGTTGAAGTGGCTAACAGGACAATCATGTCCGGTCTTAAAAAGAATTTAGAGAGAGCTGCTGGTAAATGGCCAAGTTATTTACAAGAAGTATTATGGGCCTACCGAACCACTCCCGGGGCTGCAACACAGGAGTCTCCCTTTGCCTTGGTGTATGAGACAGATGTCATAGCTCCCATAGAGGCCACTCTCCCTTCATTTCGATTTCGTAATTTTTCCAAACAAGCTAACAAAGTGGCAATCAGAAGCCAGCTTGATTTGATGGAAGAAAGAAGAATTAAGGCTCACCTCAGAGCCACACACTATCAAGGTTTGATGAGAAGCAGGTTTGCTTCTAAAATCAAAAGGAGGGATTTTCAACCAGGGGATAAAGTACTCAGGAAATTCTTCATGCATACCAAGGAGAAGCAGTTCGGCAAGCTAGCTCCAACTTGGGAAGGACCCTATATGGTCAGTGAAAAACTTAAGCCTGGGACATACAGGCTCCAAGATAAAGATGGAAGGATTATGAATCACCCTTGGAACATTGAACACCTCTGGTTGTATTTAGAATAAAATCTATGTAAATATTTACTTGTTTAAAGTTCACATAAATATTAGGGGGCATACTCTTTCCTACCCTGGTGGCGCGGGGAGGTTTTAATGAGGTGTCTGGGCTTTTCAATAAAATTTGATGCCTTCTTGAAAAATTCGGAGTGTCTCAATTGATGGTATCTTTGAAAAATTTTAAAAGCATACCGGATTGAATTGGTAGAAGTGATGACTACTTAAACATTTGTCATCGGAGAATTTAAACACTCTCACTTTAAAATACTTGTGAAATAACTAAGGGGTGTTTGAAAATTAGCCATCAAAGTTGGGAAATTATAAAACAATGCAAGAGTTATGTAAAATAAAGCTGCCCATAAAAGTATGTGAAATGCCTTGGCCACCCAAGGACTTTGAAGTTTTAAAGAAAAAGGTTTGTCCGGACAAGGGCCGGACACGATTACAAAAATGCCTTGGCCATCCAAGGACTTTAGTTCAAACACAAAAATTGAAATATAATTGATACTTTAAGACTGAGCTTTCTTAGATGGCCCAGCCTCACTTGATTGCTTCCTAGGATCATTGTTTTCCTCATCTGGACTCTCCCCGGTCCGTTCATCTTCATCAGTTGTGTCATCCCAACCACTGGAATAGTTCTTCTTATCATCATTCACCATCGTGTGGAATGGGATGTCCTCATACTCCACAAACCGCCATAGATCTCCTAATGTCCTCTTCGGAAATTTCTCATGGAAAAGCAAGACCATATCTGACTTGACTTCAGCATACCTTTCCTCTTGGGAGTCTATCACCGTTTTGGTGTATGTATCAATCCTGGCTTGGATTGTCTTCTCTTACTCCTTTACCAAGTCGTCTTTTTCTTGCATGGCCTTAGACACAGCATCCTCAAGCGAAATCTTGTCGCTGGTTAGGGTCTGAATGATGTTGTCTTTGTCATTCACCTCCTCTTTTGAAGTAGCAAGATTCTTCTCCAAGACAGAATTGTTGGATTGAAATTCTTTCACAACCCCCTCCGAAGTGGCCAGCTTGGTGGCCAAGTCCTCCTTTCCCTTTTTCAAATCCTCATTTTCTCTCTTTAATACCTCGAGACTCTGGTTAACAGTAAGGAGGTCGTTAGACAAACTCTCTTTATCATAATTGAGTGTGTTGATGATGGCTGACTGGTTTCACACTTGCTTCTCCATGTTGAGCACTAGCTGAATGTTGCTTAACAAGGAGTGGGTGAAAATGTTTCTCTCATCTGAAATAGAAAAAGATTTACCGTTAAAAATGACGATGTTCGAGGAGATTGGGGGGAGGTAAGGGCCAGCAAAGTCATCTTTCTTAAGGTCTCCGAAGTAAAGACCAATCCCTTGAAGCCCACTGATGTCTACTCCATCGATGTTGATGTCCCCTCCGGCGCCCTCTCCAGTGTGAAAGTCACTTGGGATTTCCTCTGATTGAGTTGGGTCTGTTGGGTCAACCGGAGGAAGAGACTCCGGAGGCCGGAGGGAAACTTCATCTCCCTTGGAGGTTTTCTTCTTCTTGGCCTCCCTATCTTCACCTTCTGCTCTCCATTTTCTGTCTTTCTTGAGAGCCTTTGGAGGCTTTGGAGATTCAACCACCTCTTTGGTACTCTCATTTTCTACCACTTGTAGCAAAGCAGCAGCAATCCTTCCTTGGTCCTCCCCCTCCAGGTTTGCTGGGACAGCTTACTCAACACCATCTGGGTTGACCTCAACCAAGCCTTGCTTAGCCTTTCCTTTCTTTCCCTTCATTTTGCTTGGGGCTTTAGCTCTGCCCGGCAAGGCTAGCTTTCCATCCTTTGCATCTGTCTTCTTGAGAATTACCTCCGGAGGGGGTGGAGTGGTTAACTCCTCCCAAGACAAGTCTATCCGGCCGGTTGTATTACAGAGATGAGATCTTACCAATTTGCCTTCGGTGAAACAGTTGTGGAAACGATTTCCCCATTTCTCAGCAGCCCAAGCATTTAGCTTGGTGCAAGTCGTCTGCCCTTCCTCTAAGTAGTCATTAAACTCCTTCGGAAACACTACCAAAGAACAAAGGAAGAGAAATTAAACAAACAAACTTGTTATAAGAAAAGGTAGAAATATGTGATGAAATATTTACCTGTGCTTTTCCATCTGCTGATAAGCATGCTTGGGTTGTCACCAGCTTTAATCTTCCTCCTATTCTCCCAAGCACCACTGATAAACAAAAATTGAGTCTTCCAGTTCTTGTCCGACTCAAGCAAGTCATCTGCCGTTTTGTAATTATCGCTCATGTTAAAATGATAGAAGGGGATGACGTGGTTCTTGCAAAGGCTGGCCACAGCAGTAAACTGCTCCATCGGAAGTGGGATTTAGGAGAGCATGGAGGCCATGATGCAGGCCATAAGTGTATACCAAGCGTTGGGGCTCAATTGGCTTGGGGAGAGCTTTATCAGATGGAAATATCAGACGATCTCTGGGTCCAAGGGAAACCTAACCCCCCAGTTCAATAACTCAGTGTAGAAAACTATCTCAATGAGCTTGCAATCCATTGGCGTCTTCGGATCAACCGGTATCCTCACTTTAACATTTTCTTGGATCCCCCACTTCGTCCGGATCCGGCCCAGTTCAGCTGTATGAATAAAAGTATAATTGATCTTTTGCATGGCTAGCAGGTACTTTACACTCACTTTGTAGAAGCAAGGTCCCACTTTTCCTACAAGGCACTCCGATAGATCCGGGTGTTTTAAACATAACTTCTCTTTGCCCTTGTTTTTCTTGACAGTGGCAGCCTTACTCGTCTGCCCGGAGACGTCGGTCTCAAAAGGGGCTTCTTCAACACTGTCCTCCATTACGTCTTCTATTACCATGGAAGGATTATAAGTTGTTTTTGGAAGAGAAGTGATAGTGGTTAGCTCAGTAAGCCCTCCGGATGGCTGAGCATTGCTTTCCTCTTGTGGTCTGGAGTCCGGCTGGGGCTCAGATTTGAAGGGTTCGTTTCGAAGGCTTGGACTGGTCACCTCCAGACCGGACGGTTTGTCCTTAGGAACCTTTATGGGTGCTTCTGACCCTGTAGTTTTATCTTTGGCCCCAGACTTAGAAGGCATGGATTTTGGAGATTTAGATTGTGGAGCGACAGCCTGGCCTTTTACTAGACAACCTCTTCGTCGATTTATCAGCTTTTCTGGGGATATGTCAGCATCCGATCCCATGGCAATGAATGGGGAGGGTCTTTTGGTACTTATAACTGTTTTTTCTGGTTCAACAATAAGCTCTGATTCCTGGACCGATCAGCCTAAGACGATTGGTGAAAGGCTAGGTTGGAATAACCTTCTGGGTTTAGAACTTCTGGCAGAAGACGAACCTCGATCGGGCTCTGAACTTGGTGTTTCAGATTTGCCGATGGGAGAAACTAGGAGGCCTGCAGCAATACGCCTTTCTCGTTCGACTTTTTGAGCTTCCGACAAGTTAAGCCACCCAACTTTTACAAGTGTGTTTCTGGTTGTAAACATAAACTTACACCAAGAAAAGGGTTTTTTGCAAAAGAGAGATAAAAGTTTGAAGATTAAAAGTGAGAAGATGATGAAGATGGTAAAACAGTGAAAAATAGGGTAATTTATACTAAAGAGACAAAAAATGCCTTGAAACCTAGAAGAATATGAAAAGATGGGATTAATGATTAAAGACGGCGCTGATGTCACCAACATTAATTAAAGAGGTTACTTTATGAAATGAATGGGAGCACCGTTCTAGGAGAAAAACGGCTGGCGAGACAAATTAAAAAGGGACACGTGTCCCACGATCTCTGGCAAAACCTTTAAGCTTCTGAGAGTTTTTGCCAGTCCCGATAAATCCCTGACACAAATCAAAATATGTCCGAACATTGTTACGAGTACTCATGAGCTGTTTTTTAAGTCTTGCCAAAGGCCTTCGAACATAACCTAAAAAAGGTGTTACTGATGACTCCGGATTTTCTCACCACTCACTGTAAAAACCGGACATGGGCAATTCGGACAAAATCCACCCACTGGACCATCCGAACAAGACTAATGTATTAAAAACTGATCACTTTATGACTAAGCTCATTGCTTACGTGCTTAATAACTTATGGTTTTTTTTTAACTCGACCCGGTTTCATAAGTATGACCCGAAAGCCCATGTGACCCATAATTAAGGATATAAATACCCAACCACTTTCATTAATGAGGTTAGTGAACATTTAATACAACCAGACAGCTCAAATCTCTCACTACAAACCACTTAAACATTAAATACATTTGAAACACCACAAAACACTTGACAAAATTACCCTTAGTTGAAAATAATCCACACCAAGTGTAACAGGGCCAACAGACGATACCTTTGGGATGAGATGAGGTCTATATCCTCTGTTGATAGAGCTTGAATAACAGATTGGGACTTCAATGTTATTGCATCATCTGAATTAAAAATAGGATGCTCTACTCTATGTCAGAACAACATGGAAGAATTCAATGACATGATGATTAGTTGCAACTTGGAAGATGATGGCTTTGTTGGATCCAAATTCACCTGGAACAAAATAAACAAATGGAAACGATTAGACCGTGTTATGATTAATCAGAAGTGGTTTGACATCTTTGATGATACTCAGGTCAGTCACGTGGTCAGAACTTGTTCTGACCATACTCTTTTACTTATATCTGTCAATTCACTTACAAATAATTTTATTAACAACAAAAAGCACGTTAAGTTTATGAATATGTGGATTAATGATGCTAATTTTTTAAATGTTGTAAACAAGAACTGGAATCTCTAGATAGATAGGCAGCCTAACCAGGTATTATGGTACAAGTTGAAAAAACTTAATAAAACTGTTGAGGATGTCATGAAAATGGAGGAAAGACAGGTTGATGTAAATGATGCTAACTCGAAGGCTGATCCTGCTAAAGCAAATAGCTTATATATTCAGGCCCTGAGAAATGAAGAGATATTCTGGAGAAAAAAATGCTATAATAAATGGCTTAGTGAATGTGATATGAACACCAAAGCTTTTCATGCTTATGTGGCTAAGAAAAGAATGAAGAATAAAATTCATGGTATTAAAGAGAATAATGTCTAGCTCCGGGATCAGAAAGATATTGGGAATCTCGCCATTAATTTCTTCAAATATAGCTTAACTAAAGAGCCTTATGGTTGTAAAGAAGAAGAGAATATGCTGATGAATGACACCATTTTTTATAACATTCCTTGCTGTCTAAACAATGATGATAATGACATGCTTCTTCATGACATCGATGAGAAGGAAATTTGGCAAACTATCAATAACATGAGTGTGGACCGTGCTCCTGGGATTGATGGTTACAATCTTCAATTCTTCAAAGTGTGTTGGGATATCGTCAAAGATGACCTTTGTATCGCTCTTAATTCTTATCTTAATGGTTGTAGTATCCCTCAGGTTATTTTTGCTATTGAGATTTTTATTATTCCTAAAGGCCCTAATTATATGAACTGGAGCAACCGGCCCTAATTATATGACCTTTCTAAACTCATAAACAATCGTTTAGCTGTGATTGTGCCTAAGATTATTTCTGATTACCAAACTGCATTTGTTAGAGGTAAATCTATTCACGATAATATTCTTATTGCTAGAGATCTATTTCATGAAATTAATAAAAGACCTAAGACTAGTAATTCAGTTATCCAATTAGATATGTCGAAAGCTTTCGACAATATGGCCCATCAATTCATCCTCAATGTTTTTTCTCTATTTGGTTTTTCTAACAGATTTACTAAGCTTATTAAAGATTTTATCTCTAATATCAGTACCTCTATCTTGATTAATGGTGAGGTCATGGGTTACTTCAATCCCAAAAGAGGTCTGACGCAGGGGGACACTATGTCCGCTAGTCTCTTTATCATGGGAAAAGAATTTTTAACTAGAGGCCTCTTCAATCTGTTTAAAAGTAATAATAGCATGAAATACTACTCTAGAACATACATCATCATCCCTTGTCTGGCATTTGCAGACGATTTTTTAGTCTCTACTAATTGCAAGAGTGACTCTATTAACAAGTTATGTCAGTTCTTAGATAAGTATCAAGTTGTATCAGGTCAAGCTATAAATAAGCTTAAAACTAAGCTGATTACTTCTAGCAACCTGTAGCTCAACAAAATTCACAATTTGGAGAGTTAGACTGGGTTCTCTGCTAATACTTTGCCTACTGATCATTTTGGTATCATGATTAGCAAGAATAATTATACCATGAACTACTACAACATTATAGACAGAGTTATCTCTAAAATCAAAGACTGGAATGATAAGAACCTCACATTTGGTGGCAGACTCACATTGATTGCCTCTGTGCTAATATCCATTCTTGCCTATTGCCTCCAAAACTCCACTATTCCCAACTGCATTATCAAGAGATTGAAGCTCATATTCAACAAGTTCTTTATGGAGAGCCAACTTTAATGATAGAGGTGTTCACTGATGTACCTGGTTGAAGATTTACAGGCCTTTTAATGAGAGAGGCCCCAATATCAGATCCCTGTCTGACTTGCAGCTTACGTTTTCTCAGAAATTATGGTTCAACTACAGAAAAAACTAAAGCTTATGGTCAAGAGTAATGCACAATATTTACAGCAATAGTAAGCATCATTTATCTTCTTGCACTTACAAGAATTCATCTATTACTTGGAAAACGATGAGTACTATCAAAGATATTGTTGAGCAGAATATTAAATGGTCTTTGGGAAAGGGTGAGGTGGACTTCTAGAGAGACAATTGACATAATCAGCCTCCCATCCTGGATCTTTTCAAGAGCAATTGCTGGTTTTTGGAAGCCAACGTCAAATCAATTTGGAGGAATGATTGTTGGAATACTGATCAGTTGAATAACTTCTTGCCTTCTGATAGAATTAAACATATTCAAAGGGTTAGGATTGACAGTTCTAAGGATGACAAAATTATTTTGGCTTTATCCACTGATAATGACTTCAACACTAAGATGACTTGGGACAACTACAGAAAGCATCATTATAAGTATGGTCTTTATAACAAGATGTGGAGTTCTCTCACCCCAAGGGAGTATTATTTTCACCTTTGGAAGCTTTTAAAAAACTTCATTTCTACTGACTATAACTTACAGAGAAGGCATCTGAGTTTGGCTTCAAAATGTCAGTTTTGCTCAAACTCAGAGGACTCCAATCATCTGTTCGTTAATTGTCAGTTTTCTTGGAGCATTTGGAAGCATTACAAAAACATTTTTAACGTTCAAATTGAGAGATATATGGTTCTTTCTCACATTATTAGAACCTGGTTTTGGTTCTCTAATTCAAAAGTCCACATAACTCATACTCTTCCTGCTATAATTTGTTATATGATCTGGAAAAACAGGAATAACTCTAACATAAGGGTCATTATGTAACTATTTTTAAGACTATCAACAAGATTAATGCAGTGTTTACTGGTCTTGATATCGCTAGCAAATTAAAATATAAGCATTGGCTACATGTTAATAAGGCTGGTGTTAGTATGGGTTGTACCTCTGCTGTTAGAAAAACCTCCAAAATTGAATACACCAAATGGCTTGCTCCCGAGGATGGAAGACTGAAATTGAATGTAGATGTTGCTTGTCTCAGTAATGACGAATCAATCGGTGGAATCTTTATCCGTAACAGCAAGGGAAAAATCATTTACTACTCAGGAAATACGTATGGCAAGCTGTAACCGATGTTAGCATAAGCCAGAGCCTTGCTTGACGGTCTATTGATGTGCGCTAAGAACAAATGGAGCAGGGTTGTGTCGAATCTGACTGTTTGCTGCTAATTAAGCTTCTTGCAAAGGGTAACTCCCCTTGGTATCTCTCTCCTCTTATCAAAATCTGCAGAAACTTGATTCCTTCAACCATGAACATCAAATTTATCTCGAGAATTCAGAATCAAGCGGCTGATTTTATGGCTAAATGGACGCTTAATCCTTCAAACAAGATAAGTTCTTCAATCCACAGTATTCCTAATCAGCTTTTAGAAATTACATTTCTTGAGGGTTTAGCTTTTAGAAATTACATTTCTTGAGGGTTTAGGGATTGAATACCTAAATCTAAATTCAAATTGAATTTATGCTGAAATTATTGGTAGAATAATATTTCAAAATTTGTTAGAGTTGGAGGAGAAGAGAATCAAAAGCTGGAAAGATAGATTTTAAAGCTTGAGGAGATGGATTGATTGAAGATGACAGGGACTTATTTCTTTTCGCAGGAAGATTTATCCTGGAAATTAACCTTGTATCAATTGTTTTCCTTTGATTGCAAGACTTGTGGGTCCTGCATTGTTACTCAATAAATGAAATTTTTGTTGCTTAAAAAATGCAATAAAATAGTTGTTTTAATTGAATTACACGTAATCTTTGTAATTCCACAAATAAAAAACATAATTCTTTTTCTATATTTATTTCGCAACTAAAATTATATTTACACTTATTACTATTTATTTATGCAAAATAAATACGTACGCATAGTTGTTTTTTCGCAACTAAAGCTTGAACATATTTGATTTTCAGAAACCTAATCACACATGATTCCGCAACTTGAACACAATTGCTTTTATGGACTCATTTCACATCGCAATTTCATAACCCAATTACACATAAATACGCATTAAAACTTAAACAGATATCTTTCATACACTTAGTTTTGTTCGTCTTAAAAATACAAAACCAATAGTATTTTCGGATATATTTTTTTGGAACTATAGTTTGAGAGATATGACATTTAAAATAACAAAAAATATGAAAGATAAAAACGTTAAGGGATATTTCGTACTATGAGGTGGTTATCACTACTTTTAATTCAAAATCGGGTGGTTATATGTATCTTATCAAATTTAAGATGACTATTGGTAAATAAGTTTGATGTTTGATGGTTTTGGTAGATTACCCAATATATAATTCACGATCAAAATTTTAAAAGTAAATAATCACATGTTTACTTTAATTTTGTATTACTCGTGAATAAGGACATTAAAGGGTTATCAGATTCCATATCATATCAGGAACAAATAATTAGCGATTGAATAGTGAACAAAATCAGTTTTTCCATATTCGATTTCTAGTTTAATTTTAAAAATTGGGACGGTTCCAAAAGGTATCGGTTTATAAAATAGTTAAAAATTATTGGATCCAAAAAATTAGACCGAGATCGTATCATCAGGGATTGAACCGTAAACCAAATCAGTTTTTACCGAGTGATTCCATGGTTATTGTCGAAAACTGAGGCTGGTTCCAAACTAAACCGATAAAACTGGTTCACATGGATGGTTATTTCTTTAAAACAACTGTTTCTTGAAATATATTGTTTATTTTCGAATCAATGAATAGTACATCATCTTTAGTTTATACATGTCAACTAATTTTGAATTCTTAATTACTTCATATTATTTTCGAACCCCTAAATACTTCATCCTCTAAAAAACTCAAGTGTTTTAATTATGTTTTCAAGAATAAAAGCTTAAACTCTTTGATATTAGATAAAATAAATAGTAAAATATCCTTAGTGGCAACAAAAATAACTCTCCTATCAAATAGTTTTCATCTCAAATAATTTGAATAGACTTGGGTATGAGATGGACCTTCAGATATTTATAGAGCCTTGCATGGATATTATTGTAATCTTTAAGAATTATTCAGAAGCTTCAAATGTTATTCACACGTCTTTATACGTTGTTTGTAAGTATTTAATGTCATTTGTTAACCTGAAGATATCATAAAATTATCGACAAACCTTGAATCATGAATGATGTCTAATACTTTGAGATTGTTGTCAAACTTTGAATTAGATAGTACCTTACCCATAATGGGTTACCATAGAAACATGGAGAAGTCACGAGACATACCAGAAAGAGGTAGACTTCTCATTACGAATCGTTACCCCATACATTTTGTTAGCCAAAAGTCTAACATGTAAATTTTCGTCCAACTCTATAAGCGAGAGAAGCCAAGATTTAAAAACCAATTTTTTTTTATTTTTAATCATTTTGGTATTAATCCAGTAACACCAGATTAAGTTGTTGTTTTTACTAATTAAAGACCCCAAATGTTTAAGCATAAATGATTCTACGTTTTTATATCTGAAATCCCAATGTCGCATTCCAACAATGTTACACTGAACCAAGACACATTTTTCCATGAATCTTTAATCTCAAGGCTTGACTAAAAGAAACGTTTGAGGAATTGGGATTAGATTTTTTAAACCATAGACATGAATCTTTATAAACCAATATACCTAACATGCAAAGAGAAAATACTTGATGAGTTGGACCCTTCTCGCATAAGAAAAATGTTTTAAGGTCCAAATACCAATACAAGTAGTGATATTTTCTAAAAAAGAACTACAATTATCATAGGAAAGTCGGCTTGTAATGAGAGAGATACCCAAATACTTTACATGAATAAATCCTACTCTGAACCCTAAAATGTTGATAATCATTTCGAAGAGTGTGATTAACCCCATAGAGGAAAATATGACTTTTAGCGGGGCTAGCTTGGAGACTCGAGAGTGAGAAAAATTTATATATGATTTTTTGATGAGATAAATGGATTTTAGATATTCATGACAGAAAATCATTAAATCATCGGCAAAACAGAGGTTGTATATTTTGTGATTTTCATATTTTTAGGGGAATTCAAAATTCATATTATTGATCTTTTGCTTAAGGATACTGAATAAAACTTGCATTTTGAGGATAAAAAAGAGATATAAGGTCACTCTACTTGAGCCATTTTCTACCTTCAAAATTACTATTATGATCTCTATTTATGCTAACATTGTACAAACTAGAGGATATACATTGGATTATCTAAAAGATCATCATTTACAGAACTTCATGGCGACAATGATGTCCAAAATCAGGTGCCAACGAACATTATCAAAAGTTATATAAAAACGATTTTTAGTGTGACCCTCTAGACTCTGTTATCAGTCTGGTAACCTCCAAGGAGTTCTTAAGAGAGAATGATGTTGTTTGAGATGATTTCTTCCGAGATGAAGCCGATTGAGATTTATTAATCAAGTGGAAGAAATATTTTATTATGTTAGCCAGAATCTTGAAGATAATCTTGTACACGAGGTTATAACAAACATTTATCCTAAAATCGGTGACGTAAGAAGGTGTGTCATTTTTAGGAATAAGCACAATAGTAATAAAAATCTAAAAATTCTTCATTTTCCAGGACCGAAGATATTGAGGACCCTATTACATATATTATTTCCACAATATCCCATGAATGTTTAAAGAAACTTGCGTTGTAGCCATCGGGCCCAAAGGTTTTGTTTTATCAATAATGAATAAGGTTTTTTTATCTTATCGCACATTATAATGAGGATCATAAATGTCTTATTGAGTGAGTTGACAATTGTGAAAATGAAAGCAGAGACTCTCGCGAGACCCAGATATGGTGTCAATGATATTTGCGAAGTAGTTCACCAAGACATTAACAACCCCAATATAGTGGTTATCACGTTTCCTTTATTATTGGGTACAAAGACTATTTGTTACGTAAGGTACGCGTTTTAATACTATTATGGAAAACAACTATGTTTTGGTCTTCGAGTTTGAGTCACGTCTCTTTTTATTTTTACTTCAAAATTATTCTTAGCTATGTTGAGGAGGATAAAGAAAAATAAAACAATTCAATTTCTTTTGAGACAATAATGAAGTTTGAATAACCCTGAGAAATGAGAGTATGAGCCTGTAATATGTCATTTTGGGCGTTGGATACCCTAGAGACAAAAAGAGAACAATTGATGAATAAGTTTTTCAAAACCAAATAACTACCGTATGCGTTGATTGGAAGATTCCAGCTATTGATGGGTTTTTCATACAAGGGTGAGGAATGCCTAGATTTAGAGTGATTGTAGTGTGACGTGATGAACAAAGAAAGCCATAATTGACGAAATACATTGGAAAATACTTGTCTATGTCATTGTTGACTAAATCGTAATATATTGTTGAATTCTTCAATTGTTGCAATCTAGTGCAGTGTTGATCCTATTTGTTCTTCTGGTTTACAGATAAGATTGAAATCTACAAATATGATCCAAGGATACTCTTGGTCTAGCGCTACAATGGATTATAGATTAGACCACAAGAGAATACGTTCATGGGCGTTGTTCAAAGCGCATATATATATGATAAAAAAAAATTAAGACCTCTAGCTTTAGAGTTGATGTATCGCGG